>CM066339.1:7500-1212500 GCA_033807585.1 Hydrophis major | reverse complement strand
GAGCCAAAGGACTTATGCATGGCAGGCAGTTGCTTATCAAGTGGTTCCCCCTTAGCTTTAATCATGAGATACAAGCCTTTTCCATTCTCCCTTCCCCTCCTTCTCTCTCTCTCTCTCTCTCTCTCCAAACTTTTACATTGTTGTTTTTACTCTTTGGATTTTGGAATGCATAGTTGGAACAGAACCGCAGTTTCGGAGAGCTTTTGGAGAGTGTTTGGTCCCATCTTTTTCGCATTTTGGGAGTGGGAGTGCCGATTAAAATATTATCCCTGCATGATATTCCAGAGTGCATGAATTTTACAGACGTATCCACTAGGTGAGGCATCTATTACATGTCATGACAGGTTGACTTATTGTAATGTGCTAGCGTTTAACCAAGTGTCAACATTCTTGATTCTCAATCGTAGTAGTGATTAAATGATTGTATTCCATTAGCTTGGAGAAACTGGTGGGGAACATAACTTAAAATGAAGAGCAAGGGAGTGAGATTTGGTGTTCCTTATGCTGGAGTTAATCTGTTACAGACTTTTTTTTGAAGAAACCCCATCAAGAGACTTGGATTTATTTCCTGTTCTACAGGTCCTTGGGCAATTCACTATTTTGGTGTTCCACTATCATTTGGGAATAAACGTGTTTTACCTTCTAAGTTTATCTTGAGAGCAGTGCTAACCAAAAAAAAAAAGAGGCTGTCGTGAATCTTACTGCTAGCTATTCCTGCTCAAAAAATTTTCCAACCAAAGGCACTTGCAGGAAAATATCAGAAACATCTTTCTCTCCCTTTGCTCTCAAACGTGGGAATGGGAGCAAGGAAGTACAATCTCACGGAGATCTTTAAGGACAGCTTGTTCTTCGTTTGTGATGCCTGGTTGATCTTGTCCCCTTTGGTTGTGGCAGGGCTTAGTTGATCTTGGCTGATCCTGAAGCTAAGTAAGGTCAGACAGGTTCTTAGAAGGGAGGAAGAAAACCTCACAGAAAAAGACAAGGAAACCCTTTGAAGAGCTCCGTAAGTCCCAAATGGGGAGCAGAAGTTGAGGGAGATGCTACCTGGGGAGAAGAAACTTCTCCTTATTCGGATGTCCTTCAGCCCTTGAATATGCTGACTTGGCCGGCAACCATCCCTGGATTGATAGAGCAATATTGTGATTGCCAGCTTGTTCAGGCACTGCGGGAAGAGAGCAGAAGGCATTCTGGAACAATAGGTTGTGGGAGAGGGAGGGTGGTACAGGATCGCCCTCTTTCCTTCGCCCCCAAGCCTCTGCCTCCCGTTGGGGGCTTGGACATTGAGCCAAGGAAGGTTCCCCCAGCGTCTTTTACTCGCCCTCTCGTTCTCTCCTTCTTCCTCTTTGCAGTCTGCGTAATTGAGATTCTGTCAAACAAGACTGCTAGCAAAGGTGTGGAGTTTTATCTTTAGCGCATGGTGTTCTTTCTTTGGAAACGGATGACCCCAATCGCAGCCTGGAGAGGGGTGATTCTCCTAATTAATAAAGCTATTAATTAATTGTGTGCACCGCACAGAGGTGGGATTGGGGTAGGGCGGCCGGAATTTGTCTAGCTGAAGAGATCAAAGGAGACTGGCCTCTCCAAAAAAGCACAAATTCTATTCTCCTTAGTCAGACTGAGAGATTCTCCCATTTTTACCAAAATACAGCTGGAAGGAACCTTGGAGATCTTCTAGTCGAAGGTCTTATACAAAGTCAGACAAATGGCTGGCCAGTCTCTTCTTAAAAACCTCCAGTGATGAAGCACCCACAACTGCTGAAGGCAACTTTTGTTCCACTGGTTGTCTTCACTGCTCGGAACTTTCTCCTTAATTCCAGCCTATTTCTTCTCTCCTTGATGGGTTTCCAGAGAAGGAATCTCGAATTAAGGAGAAACTTCCCAATTTCTGAGAGCCTTGTGTTAGACCCTGGACCAAATGGTTATACTTGAATTGAACTGGTGGCCATCATCTTTGCATAATTAATTATACAATAGGGGCATCTATTTGACACTTTCCTTTTAAAACTAGTAATTGAGAATGGCAACCAGGGAGGTTTGGTCTTGCCTCCCAGCCCTGCTTGTGGGTGTTTTGGAAACATCTGCCTGGACAGTCTCTTCTTACAGAGAAAGGAAATCAAGTCATTTAATTTGGTAGCCCCGGAATGTTCTCGGTTCCAATGATGAGCTGTTGTTCTGGGGGGAAGGAGTTATTTCATAATTTGAAATTGTGAGGGTGAGATCCAGTTCATCAAGTTTTCGAATTTAGAACTTGGCTGGCTGGGGAATTCCGGGAGTTGAAGTCTAGACTCCTTATCCCAGGATGGAGATTTTGCCTCATCCCTTTTGTCAGCAGGGCCTAGATTTGGTTTGAGAGCGATCTGGCTCAAAGTAGTCCCTTCCAATGGCTTGTTTTACTCCCTGGTCGCCTAGAGGGCATTTCCACTCAGCAGGGACAAGCAGTTGACCTGCTTCCTGGTTTTACAGTTAGAGCACTGGTAATTCTCACATCTCCAGGCCTCAAAACTGGAATCAGGAAGCCAAAAACAGGAACACAAGGCATTTAAACCAATTTTCACGGGAACATTTGCAACCTGGCCGTGGGATGCTCCATGGTGCTGAGGTAAATATTAATTTGTCTGGGCAAATCTGGTTTCAAAGCAAGGAGCAACATAACATTTCCCAAGCTGAGAGATCATTAAGTTGTGTTTACTCAACCAAAGACCTTGATCCAGGAGGTCCTCAATCCTGGTCTCTTCCTGGCTGAGGGGTCCTTGGCCTTTGGGGTCCTTTTTTGCTTACTTCGCAGAAAACCTCTCTCCCTTCTTTCATCTCCAGACTGATGCTCTATTTCTGCCTCAAGGCCAAATTAGAAATACGAGGATGGTTAGGAAGATAGGTTTTGTTTTTGGTTTTTTTTAGCAAGGATAACATGATAATGATGATTATTTTGATCCCATTCTCCCTTCCAAGGGAGAGGACAATAGGCTTCTTAGGCATTATTTAAAAAAAAAAGAATGTTGTTTAAGGACTGTGAATTAATCTCAGTTTTCTTCAAATTCACTAATCACGACTCCATTTCTGTTGCCTGAAGTCCTGCTCCCTCAGAACACTATACAAAACAGGAAATGTGCCTCAGCAAGGAAGATTTTATACTCATTGGTATAGTTCGACGGAAGAAAAGAGCTGGAAGGGACCTTGGAGATCCTCTAGTCCAGCCACCTGTTACAGGCAGGAAACCCTAGACCCGTGAGGGAGAACCTAGGGCAGATGTGCCAGAGGTGACACGAAGAGCCCTCTCCATGGGCAGACTCAGGGCAGACATGCATGTATTGCATTTTGAGGCAGTGCGTGCATGCTTTGGGCACTCGGTGCTGGAAAGGTTAGCCAACCTTGCCCTAGACCATCTCAGACAATTAACTGTCCAGTTTCTTCTTAAAAGGCTTCCAGTGTTGGAGCACTGACCACTTCTGGAAGCAAGTCGTCCTCCACTGATTAAATGTTTTAACTGTGAGGAAATTTCTCCTTTAAAAAAAGGCACGTTTAAAGCAAATTCGATCCCAAAAGACCAATCCTTGAGGCTGTGTAATTCTGGGGGGCTTCCTACCTGACCACCCCTGGCTCTAAAAGTGTGTGTGTGGGGGGGGGGGGGTGTTTTGAGGACAGGCCCTGCTTTCCTTCCTTACAAATGGGCCTTCATGCAAATCTAGAAAGTCCCCAATTTATTCCGTTCTCACCAGCTGAATCTCTGTCTCCTATCCAGACAACTGTGGGAGTATTGTACTGAAATAATTATACTCGAATACCAAAATAACATGCTTTTTCAAAAATGATAATTTGCATGGTGTCAGGGAATTTATA
Organism: Hydrophis major; assembly: GCA_033807585.1. Lineage (NCBI taxonomy): Eukaryota > Metazoa > Chordata > Lepidosauria > Squamata > Elapidae > Hydrophis > Hydrophis major. The sequence continues at coordinate 1,208,663 of CM066339.1, read as the reverse complement.
TAAATTTCAGCTCTTCTATTATTTCCCCCACCCCATTCGTTTTTGATGTTCTTACTAAATATATTGTTAGCTGCCAGGAATCCCTTGGGTGGATGGAGGCTCTGAGCTGAAAATAAGTATTAACTGATTAAACTGCATGACTGATCTCTGTTTTTCATCTATAATCATAACATTGGCAGAGAAAGGGGTGGGTGGAGAGCTCCAGAGCCGCCTCTTAGGGGGAAGGCTTGCTAATCATAGTACATTATTTTTAAAACAGACCTGATGATTGAGGTCTTTGGGATGCGTAAATAAACTCACCAGCTTTGGGAGGGTTGACTTTGTGTGGAGAAGGATGAAACTTTTAGTCAGAATTATGCTTTTCCATCACATTTAGCTTTTAATCTCCCAGGGAATTCTTTGTTTTTTTAAACTGTTTTTCCCCTTCTTGTTGGTTGCAAAACACAGTATTTGTTTTGCCCACAGTGTTGTGCTCCTCTGATCGTTGCTTGTTGCAAAACGAATCAGAGGACAGAAGAAGGCTTGTCTTTTTCGGCGGAGATTTCTGACTGTACACCAATCTTTTCTCTCACCAACATTCATATCCTACTCCCCCCAAACCCTTTTCTGGATATGACAAAGCTTTCTGTAGCCTGTATACTTGCAGATTATGAGTGCGGAATTTTCTTTTGTGCTGAACATTTCATCCTGCTCGTATTTGTTGACACTGAAACAATCAAGTTGCCAGCCCTCAAGGCTAACAAAGGGGAGGCTGTGAAAACTCTCATAAAGATGATCCTGCAACTCAAAGTTTGTTTAAATCATATCAGTGAATGTGTGGGTGTGTTATGAAGGATCCCGTCCCCATATCTCAGCTAGAAGATGTTTTATACCGCATTACATTACGTGTTTGCATGTGTAGCTCTGATGCGCCAAAGATCCCCGCTAAATAATCATTTCTTTGTTTCTTAGTTGACAAAGCAGTGCCGTTTTTAATACTGCTTCGCTGGATAATTATTGGGTTTTGTTGTCTGTCTGTTTTTACTCGTTTGGTGTAACATTTAATGATTTCCCCAAAGCACCAAGAGGACTCTGGCGTATCGATTTCGCTGCAGTTTAACTGACTCACAGCAAATGCAGGGGCTGCTTTAATATTAACTGCTAGACACAGTGGGGGCTTGCCAGTACTTCTGTCACACCGATTCCTTTAAAAAAGAAAAAAAGGTAAATAACCAAGCGGTGGCCTGTCTTTCTCAAGCATGCCTATTTGAAGATGGGTGGACTTCAATTCCCAGAATCCCCCAGCCAGCATGGCGATAGGCAGGCTTATTGCTTGGGAAAAAGTACTTTTCTTTCTTCCTGAACCTTCTTTTGTCCCCTAGGGTGCCATGTGGCTTCCCTGCATTGAGAGCAAACGTAGTGACTTGAAGCTTCCTACTTCCAGCCCCCAGTTAGGCAAGCTGTGAACATGCCCATTGCTACAGATAAGGCCAACTGAGGCCACTTAGCTTTGGTTATCCAGAGCGAAAAAGAGACCAGGCCTTGAGCCACACAACAGCAGTGCAAGACCAGAAACAAAACCAGGAAATGCAACTTGTGTGCAGACCCTTCTGCTTCCTAGTCCTTAGCTCACCCACTGCCTAGGGGAGCATTCCTTCTGATGGGTGCCTCAAATCACCTCTAACTGGCCTCATGTGAGCCCGGCCCTCGATGAAGTCAAACCACCGCCTCCTATTTTACCCAGGCTACGGCTGCAAATGATGAGATCCTTCACAGCATTACTCAAAGGAGAATTTTTGTAGTTCACCACTCGAATGAGGGATCCTCGGTGCAGCCCTGATGATGTTACCTAGCTTGGCCATGAAACGTCTGCAAGAAAACAACCAAGCTCAGAGAGCACCGAGGACCCCTCATTTCATAGCGTGCCTGAACCAAAATACCGAACTAGAGGTAATCCTTGACTTACAACGGTTTGTTTAGTGACCGTTCCAGATGTGGATTGGGTCCCTCTGCAGGCTGCAAGGGGGCTTCTAAGCTGATACACCTCTTCACAGAGACAAAGCCCTTCCTCCTCCTCCTCCTCCTCCTCTTCTTCCTCCCCTCAAGCCTCCCTCCCCCACAATAATTAGATTTCTTCTATTGTAACCGTTCCGCAGTAAATAACTGATTTGCAAAACCTGCACTGTGTCAATGAGGAGGGGCTGTTTTCACAAAGGTGGGGGGGGGCAGCTTGCAATTTTCCTTGGCAGCACACAGTGGCGGATGCCATCTCCCCTGCTGCCGTACTTTTTATTCCTATAAAAAGCAGTTAATTAACATTATTCTTTAATTATTGCTTCTATCAACAAGGGGGCTGTTTCCTCCCCCCCCCACTTCTTCCCAGCTGCCCCACGTGTGAGCTTCCTTTCCTGTTTGCCTGTTGAAAGGCAGCTGATGACTTCCGTCGTTGTCACTTAATGGGGTCTATCGGGGACGGCCGCGTGTGCCAGAATGCTGTTAGCAGCCTGGAAGCTTGTAATTTGCCCCCTCTGGCAAAAGTACTTTAGAAGTCTCTGGGTAGTTTTGAACTCTCTGTTCTTAATTAAATATGCAGCTTTTCACAGTAAGCAGGTTAATTCTTTTGTGTGGTGTAGTAATGCTGTTAGGAATTTTGCATAGTTCTTATTAAACATTATTCAGGCATTGTGGATTCTGTAATTAAAAAGAAAAAAAGAAGAAAAGAAAGAACAAAGTTGGATTAAAAAAAAAACACCCTCCCCATCTTTTCTTCCCTCCCCCAATTAATTTATCAAATGAATTTAGCACAGTTTTTTTGAGGGGGTTGGAGGAGAAGGAATGGAGAGGGTGGCAGCTCAGTCCTGATGCTGCAGCGAGTGTTTTAAAAGGGGAAATATTTAATTGCTCACCCGGGATTGGTTGCTTATGAAAGATTTGGCTGTTTGATTAGCAAAGCCTTCAGGGAGAGGCTTTTAATGGTATGTGATTTTTTTTTTTTCTAAATTGTGGGTCTCTCTGTGTGTGATTGTGGATAACTCGCCTTTTCTTCAAGAAAAGACCTCTAGGGAGAATTGCTGATGGAGAAGGAAGGAAGGAAATTTGGGGATCAGGCAAGACTGGAATTCATTGTTTTAACAGCATCTGTGAAATCTTTCCCCAGCCTCTAGATATGTTAGGCAATCAGCTCCCAGAATTCCATTGCCAACTATGCCTAGGAATTATGGGAGTTGTAGTCCATGGAACATCTGGAGGGCAGCAGATTTGGGAGAAGGCTGCTATTATAGGAACAGCTTCCTGCTCCACGCTATCAAATAGGCAGCAAAGTTTTATTTCTGATCATCAAAACTGCCATTTTTAAAAGATCATCTTATGTATTTTTCTTTCAGAAACTTCATGGCTGCCCATCTCAAAACCAGCACTCTGGGCACATTGCAAATAGTGTGTAAATATTGATAAGTTATTTCCTGCCTTTCATTTGGGACTTTAAGGCAGCCTGCAAGGAGAATGTCCAACCTCGGCCACTGTAAGACCTGTGGACTTCAACTCCCAGAATTCTGGCCAGGGACTTCTGGAAGTTGAAGTCCATGAGTTTAAAATTCCAAGGTTGGACATCCCTGGTGTACAAGATGCTTTACTCTGTCTTTGCTCCACCACACGCCTGTGAAGTAGGTTGTCCCAGAGTCACCCAGGGAGTTTTGACCGCCGATGCTACACCTGAGGCTAGGTTTTCCTGGTGCCAGTCCAAGAACTGGCACTCCATTTCCTTCTCATGTTGAGACCAGCTAAAGAAGAGCCCTGAGCAGCATCACCTGAAATCCTTTGGGGTGTCTTATCTCTTGGCCTGGTCTCCTCCAACAGGCCGATACCTTCTTAACATGATTCTGTCTCGATTTTCGAATTGTATGCTGAGTTGTAGTTAAAATACTCAGAAATAAACCTGAAAGGTTGGCTAGAGGTAGGCGTGGTGCCTTTGGTGACCAAGTACCACCTGGCAGCCTCACAATACATAACCCACAAGACAATCACCCCGAGAGTTCCTCACAGTTTAAAAAGTATTAAATCATCTTGTTCAGCCTAAACATTCCAGCTAGCTTGGTGCATGGATACATAGATAATTAGGCATTTTCAGAGCCTTCACTGAATCTTCAATGCAGTAACACCAAAGAAAGTTTAGTAGGCATCTCTCTATACCTGCCTGCCTGTGTTTGCCAGCTTTGGAGTAATATCCTTTTCAAAATGCTGTTCTTTTCCCTCGATTGAGTCAGGGCTATCTCCCTTGTCATCTCACACAGTCATGTAAGCATATCTGATTTTTACCCAGGAGCAAGACCCCACCCTGTTCTTCGGCATTCAAATTGGTGTGATATTTTCATTAGACAGTGACAGGAAAAACAGGCCATTGACATTTACCAGGAGCAATATTAAATTGTCAAACTGGCAGGCTGGGCTGTCTCGTCACAATGTCCACCCGGTCCGTGCAGAATGGCCAAGTTGGGCAGTAAAGGCAAAGCTTGTTGAAATTCACTCTTGGTTTCTTATACTCAACCTGGTTGTGTGGCTTGTTTTGAGGGACATCTTCCCAAATGCTCTTGCTATGCCCATAACAGGTGTGAAAATAAAGAAGAGCTGCAGATTTCTCCCTATGTCTGAACAGCTTAAGGTTGAAAAAAAAAAACCATTGAGTCATAGGCTAGAAAGTTATATTTATGTACACATTTATTGTTATTTTGGAGAGGATTCATCCCTAACACAAAGTTCTTCCCTGAATTAATTGCAATTAATTAATTAGTTCCTTTTATTTCCCCAAAAGCTGCAAGGATTTGTTGGCTGCTGGGGGAATAAAAGAAAGTCTAGTCAAAAGATTCCATCAAACAGACTGGGTTATGGGGATATGCGAGTGTCTAGAAGGAATACAGACTGGGATTGTGGGTTTGTATTAAGATGACTTTCCTTGCCATCGGTTCTGAAAACGGGACCACCCCAACTGGAAAAGAACAATAACTGAAATGTTGAATAGGCAGCTTCCTGACGGAACTCGCTGCCCTTATGTGCCGTGATTATGGCTAGCATAACCAGGCTTTTTCAGTAGGATTGCAAGTGGGGCCTGAAATTATATTCATCTCTTTTGTTCTATAGACAGTGGCGTATTGGAGCATTATTTTCAGAGATGTGTCTTCCCACAGCCGCTGAGGAAGTATTTCGTCAGGACCATGGATAGCTCTTGGTGAAGCTGGAGGCGAGGACGACTTGCTAGCAAGGCAGGTGCTTCCAGCCCTTAGATGAGAAATAACAATAATACTTTTAAATCTGCTCGGTTCCAAAAACTGGATTGCCCCCCCCTCCCGAGGTGCCTTTGTCTAAACAGGCATGGAAGTGGCCTTAATCTACATCTACCCTTTCTCGGCTGCTATAATTCTGGAGTTGAAGTCCACACATCTTAAAAGAAGTGAGATTGAGAAGCAATGCAAATGAACAATGCAAAGACACTCAGAAACTTTGCTTTTGGCATCGTTGGGGGTCCCCATGCTTCGAAGGAGGGGAACTCTGCTCCCCCGCCTCTTTTCAAATTGTATTTCCCGCTCCACTCTTCGGGGGGGGGGAAGGGTCTGTCAGGGTGCCAAAGAATGGCACCAGGGGAGTCAGGGTGCTGGAATGCGCCAAGTTGATAAAATGGCTTCTCTGGCTAAGGAACTGCTTCTCCTCTCGTTTTGTAGTAAGTAGGTGGGAAGGCCTCGTTGCTCCTCTTGAGCTCCTCGCTAGGCTACAGATGTTGCACTTCAAAAGAAAACAGGCTAATAATAGCACTCTCTATGCAAGCAGAAGAGAGATTTGGGGAGGGGGGAGAAGGACCTTTAACACACCTGACTGGCATCAAAAGCAGGAGGTTTTGCAAAGGCCTCGCTGAGACCTCCCAACCAAACCAGGCTCTGCTTCCTTTGCTTGTTCCCTGCTCTTTGCAGCTCAGGAGGCCACCCATGACGGGGGCGTTATCCACAAGCCAGGCTTTCCAATTTGCACCCCAGACCTGTCTGAAAGAGAGCAGGTTGCTCAGTGTTCATTTGGGGTCCAAGACAGGGACCTCGGATCCGTGTTTCAAGCCTTCTTCCCTTTCTGGGCACAATCCTCAGTGGACAGGGCGAAAGGAAGCCTCGGGGATAGTGCATTGCCAAGGCAGCACTTAGGCCCAAAGGTTAGGGTTGGTTCTCACCCAAGGGAGCCAAGCTGGGGTCCCTGCAGGCTGATTGCCACCACTTCAGGCCTCCAGCTGAACTCTGACCCCAATCTTTGAAGCAGGGTCTTCTAGTTGTGGCAGAACTGGTCCATGAGATGGATGCTTCTTCCCCCGAACCAGTTTGCCTGGAGTGAATGGCTGGGCTGTCTCCCCAAAGCGGAATAGATTTGGAGTTCCCTTCAAAAGAGTTCTGGCCCAACGGTTCCTGCCAAGGAGCTTGCAAGTGTTGGGGCGCTGGTCGGGGAAGGCAGGAGGGGCGGGGTGGGCAGTGAGCAGGAGAAGAACCTGCCAGACTCGAAATGAAGGAATATTGGATGGGTATTGATAGATTTCTGGGCGTCCTGCATTAAATCAGCCAGACTTTCCGACTCCTGGTGTTTTAGCAACCGCTAGCCTTTCTTTTCTCAGAGAGGCTGTTGAAATGAATCAAATTGGGGAGGGGAGGAGGATGGAGAGGAGAAAACCAAGGATGGATGCTTGCTTAGAAGGGGCTGAAAAATTATTATTCTGTGCTGCTCCAACCCAGTTCAGGCTCCGTTTCGGTTCCCATCCAACCTAATTTCTATTTTCTATTTGCTTCTGGTTGGAGATCTTGGATTCCCTGTGATCTGGATCGCTTGGCTGATCCCTGAAAAGGCTAAGCAGATCCCTCTTGCCTCTGAATGGAGACCCCAGGAATCCCGAGGGCTCCAAGGCCAATCTGAGAAGTCACAAGGACCTCTAGGGAGAAGGAAGACAGGGGTCAGCTAAGGAGGCCTTGCTTCCAAGAAAGGCCCAGGAGCTAAGGAGCTTTTTGCCTTTACACAGAGTTGCACAAGAGGGTAAGTTTAAACGCTCTCTACGACCTTTTCTTACTAGATCTCTTGCCGGGATCAAGAGTAGAAGATTAAGGCCTGTTGCTTTCCAACCTTGGCAACTTGAAGGTGGCTGGCTGGGGGATTCTGGGAGTTGAAGTCCACCCATCTTAAAGTTGCTAAGGTTGAGAAATATTGCTCTATCTAGGCTGAGCTAAGTTAACGCATTCCTACTTCTGATATGACACGTACCAGATTCTCTGAGGTCCGAAGGCACCTGAGATTTTGGCTTTAGCCTGCAAAGGTTGCACTCAAGGCACCGGTTCTCAGCTGGCGAATCATTTCCCCTTGTCAATCTCCGGCTGGAGATCACTGGGTCACTGGAGTCCAGGGGTTAATAACGGGGTGCTTGGGGTCCTTCCTCTCCCCTCCTTTTTTGGGTGCGCGTGGATCTTGTACGGGCTTCTATTTATTTATTTATTTGCTTTCCCTGGTTGTCAGCAGAGCCCCCTTGATAACATATGAAAGAATCCTATTCTCTTGATTAGATTTTGAAATGGATCAATTTTTAATCAGGAGAACATCTGACCCACTCAATAAGAGCGTCTCATTGTACCGAAGGCCGGGCAGGGATGGAGGGATGTGGGGGGAAAACAGCAGAGGGTGTGGGGAAGATGGCCGATCATTTAACGGATTGTTTGTTGTTTCTTCATCGTGGGGCGCAAAATGCACGTGGCCAGGGTGGAATCGTGGCCTCCCGAATAAAATCAATGGGGCGTCTTTAAAAAGAAAACAAAGCCATCGCTGGCCCCCCTCCCCAGTCCTACAGTTTGATCCATCTGTTGGGAAATCCATGATTCCTGCTTAAGAGATAAGAGCGCCGGCTAATTGTTGGAGGCCGGTTATCCGTCCTGATTGACTTGCCGGTGGGGAAATGCCGATTAATGGATGAACTCTGTGTATTTATAGGTGAGGCAGGGAGGGGAAGAGACAGCGAGGGCCCCAGAGGATGGCATTTGGCTATCCTGGCAGGGCTTCCAGTGAGGGTGAATTGGGCCCCTTGGGACAGAGATGGGCCAGATTGATTACAACAGGTCAGGCCAGAGAAGGATCCACCCCATCTGTCCAGAAAAGACATACAGGCAACTCTCGACTTACAACGGTTCATTTAGGGACTGTTTAAAGTTACAATGGCAGTGGTGGGATTCATATTTTTTTACCATGGGCGTGGCTTGGTGGGCTTCGCTTAGCTTGGGTGGGTGTGGCTTGGTGGGCGTGGCAGGGGAAGGATATACTGCAAAATCTCCCTTCCCTCCCCACCCCACTAACCTGCTTTCCAGCTCCGTTCTCCTGTGCAGGGCAACCCAAGGAGACCCAGCCCATCAGCTGGGACTCAATGGGAGGCAGGGAAGAGATGGGGGCCAGTCAGAAGGGGGATTGGCCGTTTCTCCGAACTACTCAAAATTTCCGCTACCGGTTCTCCAGAATGGCACCGAAACAAGCAACTTGTGACCGTTTTTCACCCTTACGACCACGGCAGCTTTCCCCCGCTCGCGTGATCAAAATCGAGGCGCTTGTCAATTGAGAGTTGTGACAGTTGTGGTGTCATAGAGTTGTGATTCCCCTTTTGACAAAGCCAAGACAAAGGAGGAGCCAGATTTACTTCACAACCGTTGCGATTCCCTGAACAATGGTGTCAAGAAAGGTCATAAAACGGGACAAAACTCCCCTAACAAATGTCTCCCTAAGCAAGAGAACTGTTGGGCTCCATTGTGGTCCTAATTTGAGGACTACCTATATTATAAGTTAGAGGGAGCTCCGTTCTGCAAAACATGAGAGCTCCCAGCTGCCACCCGAGGAGGCTTCGAGCTGCCCCAGGTTCTCCCCCTGAAGGAAGAGGGAGGAAGGGACTGGCTTGACCTGATTAAATTAGCATTTGCATGCTTTTTTTTGGGGGGGGGGGAAGAGTGCTTTGTGTTTTTAAGCCGGGGGAGCTCAATTACCTGGTGCTTTGTGCACATGGCAATCTCTGGGCCACTCGTAACCGGGGGTGGGGAGGTGGACACGTACAAATCGGCACTTTTTAAAAAAATCCTATCTTTCTTATCTTCCCACCCTGCAGCAGCTGCGGAAACAAAGCTCCGTGTACTGCAGCTCTTTCTTTTTTACAGGCTGTTCTTTACTTGTGCTGGATGAAAACGGGGCCCTTTTGTGTTTTATCCCGTCAGGGGAGGCTCCTCATTAAGACCAGGGCCCCCCAAAATCTGAGACCCTCCCAAAATGGCCACCAAACGATACTCCTGAACAGAAGAGGGAGAGCAAAGGACTTAAGATCATTTTAAATCCCCTTCAAAGCAAAATGAGATGCCAGGGTCTCTCTTTCTCTCTCTCTCTCTCTCTCTCTCTCTGGTTCTTTTTCTTGGTCCAACCTTGTTGGAGTTTTTTGCTCTCTTTGGGAGTTTCTTGGCCACACTAATCAGGCCACGTTGCCTTGATCTGGGTTCAGGTCTCACTTCTGAGCGTTCAGTACACCTGTGGTTCAGCTCTAGGTAAAGTCCTGTCTGTCCGCCCGCTCCCTACCAATAAATATGGATCTCCTCCCCTGAGTTAATGGCTCCCTGGGCCCAATTGCGCCATGCATGTTTCAAAACCCTCCTGCCCGATTCCACAGGTCCAATGAAGGCCCCCATCATGGCTTATTATACACCCTTCCTGTTGGCGGGAATGCAAGAAATACCAGCTCATGATTAAAAACATCCGTGACTCTGGAAGGTTAAATATGCACGTTATATCATCTCTGGCACTTTTACTGCTCCAAAGCTGCAGGAGGGAGGAATGCAATTGGTTCAAAGGAGATCTTGTTCTAATGATGATGATGGTGGCCTTTTAGGAAACCCTGGTTGATAGGTAACCATGATTTACAGTCCATTTCTTGAAGAATGCGTGGAAGGGGAAACTCCCCTGTGTTCAAAGCCTTTACGCAAAGAGGTAATAAGAAAGTGGACTTTGAAGGCAGAGAGGGAGAAAGAGATCACTCTTTCTGTGCAAATTTTTCCTCCTCCTTCCTCTTCTTTTCTTCTTCCTCCTCTTCCTTTTCCTCCTTCTCCTCTTCTTCTTCCTCCTCCCCCCTGCTAGTACTTACTAGTGTTATGGCATTCATATTTCTACTGAAAGAAGCACAGTCATCCTTGATGGTTCTTTTTGGATTTTCTTGGCTGCTGACAGGAGAAGGAATTCAATTCCTCACTGCTGGAAAACTGTCTGCCCCAGAGTTGGTTGTTCATTTCAGGGAGAATTTGTTTTCCATTCTCTATCTGGGTGTGAGTGTGTGTTTAAGACACCAGGGGTTGTTGGGTCTGCTGCAGTGGGAATGGAGAGATTTGGTCGTCAGCGTGATTGGTTGGGCTGCTGCCGCCTCTCCGACGGGAACCCCAAAGGAAGCTAAATCTGCCGCTTGGAGATTTGGCTTTATTTTTAAGGTCATGGGAGGAAGGTGAAGGCCTTTTAAGGCAGCTGGCCAAGGGGAATGAAGGAGAGAAGAATTGCACAGAGGGGAGAGCTGGGGAGATGGCAGGGTGGCAGAATCTCTCCTGTTGGTTTGCACCTCCTTGGGTGTCAAACAGCCAACCTGGAATCCTTGTGGAAAACTGAGAATTTGGGTCAAGGATGGAGAAAATTTCAAGGTGCCAACCTGGAAGGCCCGACCTGCAGGTTGGTGCCTGGACAGGCTGGCAAACTCTTGAAGCTGCTGCTTACATCCGATTGGAAAGAGGCATTTTTTCTGATATGGGCCCCAGCTTCTGGTTAAATCAAAAGTATTTTGAGGAAGCGATGAAATGAGAAGAAGAACTTAACCATTCTGAAGGCATCCTATTGTCTTTCTCCTCCATCTCAAAGGCCTCCTTTAATCCTGCTTGACAGCTTATCTCCTCCCCCTCCCCAATTGTCAAGGGCTGATTGACAGCCGTCAAGAATGATAATGAAATGTAATTAAAAGTTTGAACTCATGACGTGGAGACCGTTGTCAGGAGAAATGCCAGCCCTATGCAGCCGTCTGAAGGAGGAAGGGCCTGGTAGGTGGGTACGAATGATGCTAAGAACCCCCCAGGATTGAGATCTGTAGAGGGGTTAAAAAAGAAGGATGCAGAGATGAGTGCATGGCACCAATGCCCCCAAAATTCTCTGGCTCCTAAATAGAACCTCCATTGTTTATTGACCTGTACCAGATCACAAGATGTACTCCCCCCGCCCCTCTTCATTTCCATTCTAGCTAACTTCACCGAATTGGGGAGAGGGGCAGAGAGACATTTTAGTAGCATTCATGTGATGTTTGGGGGACATCACGGCTGCGGTGACAGTGTGACTGTGCAGAGAGAGGGTGGAAATTTGCTGGGTGGAAAGAAATGGTGGATTAACGGGGCCCCAGTGAAACGGATCTGCCACCATAATCCCGCGACTTTATTTGACACGTTATAGGTTTAAAGGACATGAAATCAAACCTAATAAATCATAATCTAGAGCCCTGGCAAGCAGGAGAGAATCTGATACCAGCTCTAATCTCTTCGCTGCCAGATGCGAAGGCCTCGTTCTTGGTGCCACACTGGCAAATGGAGCCAGATTGGGTTCTGTATTGGCATTTGTGTCTGAAGGACACAGCTTTGGGGATATTCCCCTTGGCTGAAGCAAGAATCTACCGTTTCTCTTTCAAAAAAAAAAAAAATACATTTGATGCGCTCTCTCTTCCTTTTGCTCTGTCTCTCTCTCTCTCTCATTGTAAAACACAAGGGAGAAACATCTAGGTTTCAAATCCCTTGAAGGAAGTGGCATGCTTGCCAAAGGATGCTTATGTGCTCATTGCTAAGTTGCAAGTGACAGGATTTTGTGCACCCTCTACTGTGGTTCTGTTTAGCAGATATGTAGCTTTGGTGTCCTGCACTGGCAGAAACTGGTAGATTAAGGCAATTAGATTGTCCTTCTAGATTCATCCCCTCAGCTGGTCCATCTTCCAAAGACTGGAGAGTATTGTCTTAAACCCCCTCCCCGGTTGTTTTCTTGCAGATCTTTCATTACCCAACTAGGTAAGATCATCAGTGCTGGTGAATGTGAGGTTCTCTCCCCGTTTATATACATTATTTTGCCCTACGAGTATCAGTGGTGGTTTTGCCCTTGGTGTTCCCTTGATCAGGGTATTGTTTTCTGCTTGTTTGTCTGGGGTTAATCCCTGCTCCTTTAAACGTTGACCATTGGAGGGGATGTGTTCTGCTCTGACGATGTTACCTTGTTGGGCAATGAAACATCTGCAAGCAAAGAGCCACAGCTCAGAGAGCATGAAGGCCCCTCCCATTCAATCTTGAGCTACCAATATATAAAAGCCGTGGTTGAATATTTTGACTCGGAGCCCCCTCGGAACCATTTCACGTTGCATGTGGCAACGACGCCTTTCAACATGCTTAATGAGAACAGACTTGGTGTTGTCACTGTTTATTAGTCTTTGCTGAAAAGCAAAATGATCTTCTTCCCACACTCGGTCCGGGTCTGTAATTCTTGCTATCAGACTGGGTTGCAGTGGGGGATGGAAGTTTGGCACTTGCTCAACCGATCAGAATTCGGTCATGACACTTGACGCCACCTGGTCTTTGGTGCGGAAAATGATTTTTGCTCACGACATTTGGGAAGGCTGCAGAAACTGTGTTAGCGGAGTGAGTTGCCCTCTTTGCCAATGAAAATGGTGGGCATGTTCTATGCCCTTAAATGAGACCCCCCTCCAAAAAACATGTATAATGTATTAGCCCACTAATTAAGTGGACATGGACCATCAGAAGATGTGGACAAACCACTTTTGAGAAATAAGATAAGGTGAGGCAGTGGCAGTTAATTGAGCTCCATTGGTTGTCCTCTTTGCAAGCGGCATAGCTATAAACGGGAGATTTGGGGGAGGGGGGAGGCAGAACCCAGCATGAAAAATTAGAAGTTTAAAGTTCTTACCATAAACTGATTACATGCAATGCCACTTAATGCTTGGCTGTGAGGGGAAATTTCTCTCGGTTTGTTCCAGGTTGCAATTAGGAAGCTGTGCAGGAATCTGTTTGCAGGACTTTCTAGAATTAATGAGTCCAACCAGTGCTGTGCAGAAATCAGTGGCGCCTGCTTTAATGGCCCCGTTTCAGAGTGATGTTTTTTAAATTTGAGTTGCATTCTGACATCAGGAGATTCTTTCATAAACAGCTATCCCCCAAACCAGTGTCCCCAGGTTGGCTATCTGGGGGAGGGGATGACAATTGCAAAGAAAAATACCCCTAAAAAGAGGACAGGGTAGGCCAGTTGAGATGAATCATTTCCCAGTTGGTTTGATGTAGTCCTTGCATTGGGGGATTGTCTGACGTGAAAAGGATCCACCTTTGAACCCACTGGCGTACTTGACAATGTGGATCTTTTCTTTGGTACAGAGTGAGTTGTGTTCTATTTTGCAAATGCTTCCCTTTTAATGTTGCGATGATTTGTGACTGTTGGTGCAAGATCTCTGGTGAACCATTTTTGAGGGTGGGGGAGAGGATGGTCAGTGCTAAGAGCAGCAATTCATAGGGAAGATGCTTTAAAAGTCCACATTTAAAAACATAAAGCATGGATGAAATGCATTTGTTTGCAAACCTAGTTATAAACCTGGGTTCGCTGCTGTTCAACATGTGAAAGCACCCTGGTGACTTTGTGGACAACAGCAGAGTTTAGTGTATCAGGGTTTGCTGGGCACACTTGGGAATGAGACCCATGGGTCTGGGCAGGCTGGCTCTATTTCATATTTAATTAATTTGCGTCCGGTCTCCGGTTGGGTTTATTCTGACCAGAGGACTTTGGTTACAGGCTATAAGGTTCAAACAGTTCTTAATATAATCTGAAAGTAAACTGGGTGTGGGTATTTTTAGCAAATTGTTCTTTACGGTATTGATTTATATCTGATATAGTACTTGCATGAACAATAGTTGTAAATCTGCGAGCATTCATCATCTGAAATAGCTATGAACATAGTTTTTAAAAAATGTTATTGGAGGGGAAGATGGCGCTTTTTTTTTTAATATCAGGAGTTTCTGGGCTGTGGTAGTGAAACACAGGCAGAGACGATTAAGATCATGGTCATGAAAAGATCATGAAAAGAACAATGGCACAACAGTTTACTTAAATCAAAATGGACACTATTCCTTTGCACTGGTTAAAATATAGATTTTTTTACCAACCGGGCCCACTGATTTTGAGCTGAAAAGAGAGGATGTGTGTGCATGATATCTCAGATTATGAGGAACCTCCAGGAAACTAGCCCATAATAGTACCCCTTGGTGGCATCTAGGCCGGCATGAGTTCAAAGCACCATCCTTAATCCTGGCACCAAATCCTTCCTGCTGTTGATGTGAAATGCAGAATATTTTCAAGTGCGCTCTTCCTTGACGTGGGATTAACTTGAGGCACAGAACTATCAGTATCAAAGTCAAATATATCCCCAACCTCTTCCTATCCCCTTGCCTTTTGAGTTATCTGCTTGTTGTCTAATTAGCAGCTATTTTGTTGCTACTATTAAAAATAGTAACCAGAGGTATAATTTTCCCGGGTGATTTGATCCCAGGCAATTAGGAATCATATGCTAATTACCCATGCTCCGAATCTGTTCTTCCCTATTCGCTTCTGAATTAACAACCCCCTTTTTCCCCCCCTTCAACAAAAGAATTTGATGAGCCCAAAAGCTTCTTTTCTCTAAAATTGGAGGCCAACCTTGAGATAAGAGGCTGAAAAAGTTGCCTATTTGAAGTGCCCATAAATATTGCTTATGGTTTGAGTCAACCGATGTGGTCCCCAGTTGGTTGCGATTGCTTCTTCCAAAAGTGGGTGTTCATGTTAGAACATAGAACAATAGAATTGGAAAAGATTTTGGAAGTCTTCTAGTCCAGCCACCTGCTCATAGCAGACCTTACATGATTTCAAACAGGTAAAACCTCCAGTGATGAAGCACCCACAACTTCACAAGCCATCCTCGTGATTTTGGTTTCACTGATTCTGATGTGGTTATTCTTGATATCACAGCATTGAAAGAATTCCTAATTAGGGAGTCAATCATCAGCCAATGCACCATAGAGGAAGTGACAATCTTCTAGCTGCATAGATGATTGGTGATGAAAAAGGATCCACTGAGAAGTCATACTAGCCAGAATCTGTTTTCATCAAGGAACTGAAGGGTGTTTTATGTTCAGAATGACTGCAGATATCTGAGCCCATGTTGACAATAAATTCCAACAAAATCAGGAAGTTTACCGCCCAATCATACTGTGTATCTTTTCCACAAAGCTTGAACAATGCTTTTGAAATGGGGCAGAGGCAGAAAAAGTCCCAATTTCATGTAAACGTTGAGGTTAAACTTTAGCCCCGAGACATGTGGCCATGTGGGCATATTTAAATTCTAATTTTAGTCGTCCAAAAGAAGATTACAGACCAACTTCTTGGGACTTTTAAAAAAAAGCCACAGGAGTGGAGGCCCCTGGTGCCTTTAATCCTGAACTTTAATTTAAAATTAAAGAAATCTTTTCAACATTGGCGTTGTTCTCCTTTAGCACACAATCACACCCATCCTTTTATTTTTCAAGAAGTGATTTACCATTGTTTTCAGGGCCAAGATGCAGGGGACCTTTTACATTTCTCATTGAGATATTTATTGGAGGAGAAGAGAAACAGACCTGGGCAAGGCAGTCTGGGGATGGAGGAAGGAGTCTCAAACATTTGAAATGTTCAGTAGAAAGGTAGAGGTGACCCCAGAGAAATTAGATTAATCGACAGAGCTATTCAATCAATCAATCAGAATGAGCTGGAAGGGCCCTTGGAGGTCTTCTAGTCCAACCCCCTGCTCAAGCAGGAGACCCAGTACAATCTGAGACAAATGGCTGTCCAGTCTTTTCTGAAAAACCTATACTAGCTTGATCCCCGTGCTTCACTATGAAACTATGTGGTCAGGCTTAGTTTTTGGGGAGGAAATTAAGGGGGGAAATTTCTGCCTCTGCCAATCAGCATCCATCAGTATTCACCTGGCTAGCATCCTGTCAGTGTGTGAGAGAGTTGAGGGCTGTTTGGAAACTGAAAGAGTATTTGCTGTGTGAGCAAGAAGGAGACAGCAAAGAGCCTGGGTGTGGCTTAGCTCAACTGTTCTGGACTAGAGCTGCTTGGTGCTCTGAAACTAAAACCGAAACTCCTCTGCTTGTGTTTTGCCTTTGGAAGAGATTTCTTTTTTTCAGGTGGGGTGGAGGAGTAGGACTCCTTAGCATCAGAGCACGTTAATAGTAATAATATAGGAAATACTAATGCTGAGATGGTCATTTTGAAAAATCCTTTCTTTGTGAGCCCCTAGAAGCCAAGAGGAAGATATGTGCCAAATTTCAAGTTAGTAGGCTTTACGGTTCTGGAGATTTTGTGATGATGCACGAGCGGTATTTTGCTTTTATATATATATATAGAAGAAGAAGAAGAAAAGATATATTCTTCAGGGGCAATATAGAATGAGACAAAATCCCTTCCCTCCAAAGTAGAAAAACAAACCAAGAAAAAGGGGGCATCCTCCCTTTCCCTCTGCTTCCAAGCCTCTGTCCCTTTCTCCCCTTCCAGGCTGGGTTTGGCAGGAATGAAGGGAGGGGGGAAAAAAAAACACACCCATGAATAATAAAAGCAATGACATGGTTTGCCCCCAGTAATAGCGGGGCAGGGGTGTGGGGGTGTCGAATTAAGAGGTAGATCAAAGGCAACTCTGCTCTGCGGCTGCAAAGAATAAAAGGCATTTTGCTTCCCAAAGTCCCCGCACTGCTGACATGCAAGAGGGGTCGGAGTGCTGCCCCCCCCCCCCAAAGCCCGGCTTGTTATGGAAAGCTGGAGATAATTAATGCTGTTGAAAGAGGATGATTCCATCGGCGTCTGGCAGGCTAGCCCCCACGTCTGCGCTCTTCGGAAAAAGGGACACTGTTGGGGGAGTGGAAAGCCAGGGCGGGGAGGGGGGAGAAGGGGAGGGTGGGGGGTGATGAAGCAGACCAATAAATAATATCTGGAGATAAAAGAGGATTTGAAAAAAAAAAACAAAAAACAACAACCAACCCACACCAAAGTTAGCCCCAGCCATGCAAGAATCGTGGCAGGGCGAAGGAAGTGGTGGGATGCAAGCCTTGAACCCCTAATGTCCTTGCTGGCTCTGCCCTCCCCACCCGATAGCTGCCTGCAAGGACCTAGGCCAGGGGTCCCCCAACCTTGGCAACTTGAAGGCTGGAGAATTCTGGGAGTTGAAGTCCACAAGTCTTCCGAGTTGCCAAGCTTGGAGACCTCTGACCTAGACTTTCTGAAGTGGGTTAAGCAAGCCATGGTTTCTTCTGACCCTCAAGAAGTTGGTTGGTTGATGGGCCGTGCTTGGAACAGGGGATGGAAATGAGGGTCAAGGGGGGGGTCGGGCTCTTAATGCAAACCGGTATGTCCCAGTGTCCAGCTCAGTTAAGTAATGACCCTCTCATTTGGGTGGAAGAATCTCTTGGTCTCTCCGCCCTTAGTTCTGCTAACTAAGGCATGATGAGGCCATTTGTAGGACTGTTGGGTGAACCCACCTCGTTTAGTTCACCTTAAAAATTGGATTGCTATTCTTCCTTGGCGGTGGGGCAGGATAAAGCCCTCTGCACAAGCTCAGGGGCTCTTCGCCTGCTCCTGTGTGTCTCCATGGGCCGGATCCAGAAAGGGAGGAAGAACCCCTCCCATCCTCAAGGAAGGGGCTGCCACATAGAAGAGGGGGTCAACCTCTTCACCTTCTATCATTTCCTCTCTGTTAGTGAGAATTATGTCCAATTGGTTGGACTAGAAGACTTCCAAGATCCTATTCTATTCTATTCTATTCTATTCTATTCTATTCTATTCTATTCTATTCTATTCTATTCTATTCTATTCTGTTCACCAGTGGAACAAGTTGTCTCCAGAAGTTCTGGGTGCTCCAACACTGGAGGTTTTTTGGAAGAGACTGGACAGCCATTTGTCTGAAATGGTCTAGGGCAGGGGTCTCCAACCTTGGCTCCTGGAAGCCTGGCGGACTTCAACTCCCAGAGTTCCACAGCCAGCAAAGCTGGCTGTGGAACTCTGGGAGTTGAAGTCCGCCAGGCTTCCAGGAGCCAAGGTTGGAGACCCCTGTAGGGTTTCCTGCTTGAGCAGGGGGTTGGTCTAGAAGACCTCCAAGGTCCCTTCCAACTCTGTTATTTTGTTATTTATGCCTGGGCTGGGTTTTTTTTCCCCCTACAGCCTCTTTCGGCAGCTAGCGGAGGATGCCTGATTTTCTAAATCTTCCCCCCCCCCCCTCTGAATTGATCACCTGCGAGACCGGCTATATACCTGTGAATAATTAAGCCTGCTCTGGGCTTCTAATGAGGCTGTTTCTGAGAGATGTCTTCGGTGGCCCTGCTCTGGTCTTGGCCTCCTGCTGCTGGTTGGGAGTTGGGAGATGCCTGGTCACCGGGTGTGCACGTACTGAAATGTGCTTGCATGAATGATCGATAGATGTATGCTTGTGCCTGGGCTGTTTATGAAACTCTTTTATCAATCTGCAGACAGCAGGGGATCAAGAGGGGAGGGGGGTAAGGCCAGGATGCGGAGCCCTGCTTTGAAACAAGGATGAATTAATGGCGGGGATGTGCGGCCGTTGGTGGAACGGTTGGAGGAGGAGAAGGTGGGGAGCCCCTCCGTCCCATGGCTTGGGGAACTGGGAAAGGGATAGTTAGTAGAAAACTCCACTTATGACTTTGCCTGTTTCCCTAGATTGGAGAAGGTTATTATTAATAAAGCAGAATATTTGTAGCTCAGGGCTGAAATGAGGGATCCTTGGTGCTCTCTGAGCTTGGTGGTTTTCTTGCAGATGTTGCATTTGTATGGTGAGCTGAACCTGGCTTGTCTGGGTCTGTCTCCACAACAGAGTCCACGCGATGCAAGAAAGTCCTAGATCTCATCTACAAGGCCTCTGAGAACCGTTTATGGCCTCACATTCTCTTCCACCACAAGCTTTGTCTGCTGAAAGCAGCTACTTTCTAAAAATCACGGCATGCTCTAAGTGTGAAGCCACTTTACTACTCACCTTTGTGTGGGTATCTCGTTACACACAGGGGGCTACTATGGTAGGTGGTAAGGAGACCCCCAGATGCTTTGGCCCTGGGCTCCAGTCAGCATCCTGGGGGTTTTAGATCCAGAAATCTTTAATGGGGAGCTAGGTTGATTTTCCTCAAGCTAGTCAACCTCTGCTTTCTCTTTGAGCTCTCCAAAGTCCTTAAAGAGTCTTTGCTCTTCTAATCGTCCACCTCCTCATTCCTGGTGCCTTTGTAAGGCTTGCAGAGGGAGGGAATGGAGAGGTGATGGAGCTGGGCCTGACCCAGGACATCAGTGCTTTTTGAAGACGTTCCAACACTGCAGCCAAGATGCTTTCAGTCCATCCAGAGTGGGAACAACCTGGTTATAGTTTAGTCTTTGCTCTTGGAGGATGAGGATGGATGGGAAATCTTGGGAGTCCAAGTCTTGCCATGTTTGGAGACCATTGATCTAAAAGAAACAGCCTTTTAGAAATAAACTGTTATTTGTAGCTTTTTTTCAATCAGGCCATTCAAAAAAAGCCAATGGAAGAAGTTTGTCTTCCATTCCTTTTATACAAATCACACCCAAATCATACAATTCTAGTTTTTAAAACCCCGTCCATTGCCCCTGGAAATGGTTTTTTAAAAAAAAAAAAAAAATGAAGAAGAAGGAGCTCTTTTGGCTAAACAGTCCTAATTTTATTCTAGTTAGTTTTCAGTTTAACAGCTTAGAATCATTTCCCTACAAAACTTAATCTTTCATAGCGTAATTCGACATAGCCATTGCCCATAATGTGTGTAATATCCCACCAATTAATGCCTGGAACTGCTTTGCTATGATTTAAGTACTGTGGACAGATAAGGGGGGGTGGGGGGTGGAATCCATCTCTCTGGGGCTAATTAGGGAGGCTCCTTTTATAAAAACACCGTAGGCAAGAATCTGTCGTAAAAACAACCCTTCATTCTGTGTCGGAATCTAGCTGTGGCAAAGGTTCCTTTTGCATGACTTGAAAGGGTTGCTGAGTCCTGAATTGATGGGGCTGGGAGAGGTCATCAAGACACAAACCCAATTGAGGCAGCCCTACAAACGGTGGTCCAGCCTCCAGCGCAAAGATGCTCGTTACGTACCTAAGACCCTGATTCCTTTGCTTTTGGGAGGGTTCCCCCCAACTGAATACGCCTTTTAAACCTGTTCTTCTGGGCCCTCTTTCTGGGGCAACGTTTCTTCAGCTGAGCTGCTGAAGGGGGGATAGACTCTAACTCCCGGGGTGGCTCCTCCTGAATGCCAGGCCTTCCTCAAAAGCCCCATTTGAGTCTTGTAAGGAGGGAGCCCTTCCCAGCCAGAGTTTAGGGTACAGGTAGCCCTCAACTTACCATGGTTTTCTTAGGGACCGTTAGAAGTTACAACAGCACTGAAAAAAGTGGCTTACAACTGTCTTTCACACTTAACGGCCATTGAGCATCCCCGTGGTCACCGGATGTAAATTTGGATTGGCGACTGGCTCACATTTATGATGGTGGCAGCATCCCCGGGGGCACCTGATCCTCTTTTGCGACCTCTTCTGACAAGCATCGTCGGTGGAGAAGCCAGATTCGCTTAACAGCCGGGTGACTCATTTCACGACAGCGGGGATTCCTTTAACGGTGGCGGCAAGGAAAAATCGTAAAATGGCGCAGTCCTCACCGAACCTCCTTGCTTAGCCATGGAAATTGGGGCTCCATCGTAAGTCAAGGACTACCTTTCTGTGAGTCCAACAATGCAAAGTCTGGAATTCCCAAGGAAAGGCCAGGAGGAGGCCTCCCTCCTGCCTCTGTTATCCAGGACGGGGGATCCATTCTTTGCTTTCCCTTCCTCTCGGGCTTCTGCCGGGGAACCTTTTGTTCTGCCCCATTGAATGTGATTGAATTAGAGGCTCACTTGGAGGGAGGGCAGCCACGCAGCAGAAGCACCTTCTCGGGAAGCCCGGCTGTGTTATATCCCTGCATGGGGTAGATTTGGGTGCAGTGACTCATTCAGGAAGCCGGTGGGTCTCCTGGTGGGCAGGTAATTTTTGCCTACTCTGAAAGGTGAAGCAAGTGAGGTCTTCTTCTGGCAAAGGATGCTTCCTTCCTTCCTTCCTTCCTCTCATCTCCTCCCTTCCTTTCTCCCTCCTTCATTTTCTTGCCCTCCCTTCCTCCTTTCAACCCCTTCCTCCCTTCCTCCATCTTTTTACCCTTTCTTCCTTTCTCCCTCCCTCCCTGCCTTCCTCTCATCTCCCTTCCTCCCCTCATCCCCTCCCTCCTTCCCTTCTTTCCTCTTATCCCCTCCCTCCCCTCATTCCCTCCCTCCATCTTCTTGCCCTTCCTTCCTTCCTTCCTTCCTTCCTTCCTCCCTCCCTCCCTCCCTCCCTCCCTCCCTTCCTCTTCCCCAATTCCCTTTCCTTTTCTTTCCTTTTCCTTCCTTCCTCTTCCCCAATTCCCTTTCCCTTCCCTTCCTTCCTTCCTTCCTTCCTTCCTTCCTTCCTTCCTTCCTTCCTTCCTTCCTTCCTTCCTTCCTTCCCTCCCTCCCTCCCTCCCTCCCTCCCTCCCTCCCTCCCTGCCCCTTTTGCTTTCTGAGTTTTAAATCAAGCTATAAAGTTGCAGCACAGTTGCATAAAACCTGCTTCCAATTTAATCCATCTATCTAGTGTTCCATCTAATTACTGCATTAGAAAAGGCTTCGAAGCATGTATTGAACATTATAAATGGGAGTGAAATGATTCTCGTAATGGCTAAATAAAACAGGTGAGGTACCTCTGACTCTGCCTGCTGGTTTCCTGGCCTTGTTTGGAAGCAGGGATGGGCGGTGGTCCCATTTCTCACCTGAGAGACTAGTCTCCACTGAAGGCTGAACTTGGCAGTAGTTGGGCGACTTCCGCATGGATGGAAGACTCTGGGATTTGATGCCCAGGCCTGGAATGTGAGTCTGTGGTGCATAGATACTTGCACGCACCTGGGCCGGGGCTCACCTGTTTCTATGCACCTGGAGCAGGAGGGCAGCTGTGTGTATGTGATTGTGCTTGGCTTACATTAGAAGACAACAGGTAATCCTTGACTTACAACTGTTTCAGAGGTGGGATTCAGCCGGCTCTGACCAGTTATGGAGAACCAGTAGTGGGAATTTTGAGTAGTTGGGAGAACTGGCCAATCCCACCTCTGACTGGCCCCGCCAATCCTATCTCTTCTCTGCCTCCCATTGAGTCCCATCTGATCAGGTGGGTCTTCTTTGGTTGCCCTGCACAGGAGAACGGAGCTGGAAAGCAGGTTAGTGGGGTGGGGAGGGAAGGGGGATTTTGCAGTATATCCTCCCCCTGCCATGCCCACCAAGCCAAGCCCACAGAACCGGTACTAAAATGTCAATCCCACCACTGAACTGTTTAGTTTGAAATTACAACAGCCCTGGAAAAAGTGACTTAGGACCATTTTTCACCCTTATGACCCTTGTGGCATCTGTGGTCTCCTGATCAAAATTTGCACGCTTGGCAACTGACTCACATTTATGACAACTGCACCGTGTCCCACGATCCCCTTTGGTGACTTTTTGACAAGCAAAATCCACGGGGAGGCCAGGTTCACTCAACGACCGTGCTAGAAACTTCACACGGGTGGTGATTCCCTGAAGAACGGGTGGCCAGAAAGTTCGCAAAAATGGGGCAAATAACAAAAATGTTAGCAACAGAGACGCTGAGCTCTGTTGGGGCCTTCAGTCTGGTGCCTGAACTGCGATGCACAGCAGAGCCTAGAAATGCCCCCGGGGGGGGAGGGGGAAGGCTCTGCTTCCCCGCCCTTCAAAGTGGGGCTCCAGGTGAGCCCTTCAGGTGAGCCCTCCAAGGTGTGTCCGTCCATTGGTGGCCTAGGGGTGCCGGAAGGTGCCTTCCTCCTCCTCCTCCTCCCCCCCCGCCAAGACGACAGGCACGTGTGGAAAGGTTAAGTTCTAGCGCGCCAATGAGGTGCCCATCTTTCATGGCGGGAGATGCCATTTCTACTCGGCGTCTTTGGCGTTGTCATGGTTACTGAAACATGGGGCCCCTGAGAGTGGAGCCTTAGAATTAATGGCCGGCCTGCCGAAAGGATTCCTGTCTGGGCTCCCTTGATGGATTACGCTGATGCGCCATTTGTCATACTGTAATTGTTGTGGCAAATGTAATACCCACCAGTATAAACACTGGCCTGCTTTGCTAATAAAACCCGAGAATGGGAGGCGAGAGGATGATGCACGGCCTGGCTCAGTTAAAGAGACAAGGGCTGGCCCCTCTACGGCCTGCCCTGGCTCCATCCATCATCGCTTGGAGACCCTGGCTTGTCCTGGTCACCCATGGGGTTCGGCCATTGCCCACTTAGGGCTGACGGTCGGAGAAGGAATGGGGAGGGGGCATCACGCAAGGTGTGGGTACTGCCCAGCCCTTTGGGGTCAGCTCCCTCATTGCTGGTTGGGTCAAACTTACAAAGCAAACATTGGTGGAGCTGCAGTTGGGGGTCATTTTGAGAGTCCATTCATTTGTTCTGCTCCTGTTTCTCCTGCGCTTTTGCAAAGCCCCTTCTGCATCCCCAAACTGCGCTTCAATTCTCTTCTTTGAGATGATTGGCAAGCAGGAGCCATGTGTGTGTGTGTGTGTGTGTGAAAATAAGGCATCTCCCACCTCCTGGTGCCAGGTAGATCCTCCAACCAACAAGGGGATCTTTTCTTGTGGAACTTTGTGACTTTCCTCAGCTTTTAATAAAAGGACCCTTCTCTGGATGCCTGGACTGTGGTCACTCTTGAATGCAACCTGGAATGGAGCCACTTTGCAATCGCCCTTAATCTAATTTGATCCCTTCTTCCCCTTCATTCCGGACAAAATGTGCTGCTCTCTCCTTTGCCAATCCTGGGACCAGGGATTTCCATCCCCACTTTGGGGCCGAGAACTGTTTTTTCCCCCAGTAATTTTGGCTGCTGAGATTTCAGGCTGATCCTTGGGTTTGAGTTAGTCGGCCTTTCTAACCAGGAGCAGAAACAAACCCTTGATGGCTGCATTTAGACGTGAATAAATGGAGCTCTGATGTGTCTCGGATGGGGTGAGGAGGAGGGAGATGCCCGCCGCCCCCAGACAGCTTCATAAAATCTGTGGATTTATGATGCCTTGATTGACTGTCGGTTTATTGTTCATTATATTAATGTGATGAGGCTCCCGGCTGCTTTCCTTGCCATAATTTATGGCAGGAGAATTGTTCTTCCCGTATCTGTCCATTGTTCTGAGATGGTCTCCCTGGCTTTTAAAGAAATATCTCTGGGTTACCAAGGCCAACAAATACCTGGATGAGGGAGAATTACTTGCTTAGAAGGGGCTTGGTTCGACTCTGAATCTGTAGCTGCCGAAGAGGTGCTTAGAGAAGGGAGGTTGGACCGGTGGTTGGTTGAAGACAAGGGGAGGCTTTCATTTTGACCTGGAGGGGGACCATATCAATGGAAGGAAAGCTATGAACATGCCACCTGCCTTCCCTCTTGACAAAAGATCCGGTCTGGGGCAGGGAACTCTGGCTGGTGGGAGATTTCTAACCTGGGTGAGGTGAGGATGGAACCGTTCCTGAAGAAGGGAGCAAGTTGGTTTAAATGTAGCAGAGCAGTGATTCATTCCTCTAACTTGGTTCAGTCAGGGTTAGCTCTCCCCTCTCAGCCAGAGGAGGTTCTTCTGGATGACCTCTTTTTGTCTTCCCATGCGCATTCGAGTTGGACTCTATCTTGCATATCCCCAATGTTCCTTCATTGGCATAGGCCTCCACCTGGAATCCACAGGCAACCCCCCAAAATCCTGTGCTACAGGATGGGTTGAAGAACCCTTCTCCAAGCAGCATGGAGGTTGGTGTCACATGTTCTGCTGAGGATGGACTCCCGGCACGAAACCCTGAAGACTAAACCTCCAGCCTGGTGACCGGCCCAGTTTGGATCCTGACACCCATACTCCATGTCTCAGGCTAGGTCCCAACATTGTGGAGGAGACATGAAAAAAAAGCAGAAATGATGGTTGTCTCTTTGGCATGGGATTTTTATTTAAAAATATATATACCGGTATCAGCAAGTACCCCTCTTCTGGAAACAAGTCATTTAAGGAAACAAGTCATTCAAAAGCCCAGAAGCTGGGAAGAGAAAGTGACTGCTTGCCAAGAAATTCTAAATCCGGACTCTGTGTTTGCCCCAGCCTGTAATTTTTACCTCTTGACCTTTTAAACCTTTTCCGCAATAAAATGGACACTCACCCTCATCCTTTTAACACTGCCGTATTAACCGGCTTCTACCCATGAGCTGTAGTTTTAAATTGGCTAATGCAGATGATTTGCCAGGCCTAATAATAATTCAGATTACTACTGTCAGCTGTTCCAGTTTCATGGGTGATTTAGTAGTTGGCTAAATCTCTGGGCCCCCTTCCCTTTTTTAAATTCCTCCGTTCCCCTTGTGCTGTTATGAATCAGGAGACAGTTTACCATTGGCAGCAGGAACTGTAAGAAGATTTAAATTGCTACTGAAAAGGATTTGAGTGAAGGTAATGTTTTATAATGTTCTGAGCCATATGCAGTACTTTCAGGCCTCATCGGTTTTACATTGATTCCTAGTGAAGTGTTTAATTGCATCATGAATGCAATATAATTCAGTTCTCTTGGCTAATATGGTATATATCTCAAAGTGATATACAGTGGAGTGGCAGACCAGATTCCTAATTTCCTAAGATTCTGGGCCTGGAAGTTAGTTTTGTTGCAGATGCAAAAGATCTCTCGGCTCAAGAGCCGATGTCACAGAAATTGACCAGCATGGAGTGGAGGCATAAATTACACTTACTAAAAGAACGAAAGCCAGAGTGGCCGGATGCAGCTTTGCTCAAAGCAGTGGTTTCAGTGCCTAATATGGTAGAGTTGTATCAATTTCAAAGGTAGGAATTGAACAGCAAAGAGTCCATTAACTCAGAAGGGCGTGGGAAACGGTTTAAGTTTTAAGCTTTGGAACTGATGTAGAAATACAGAGCTTACATATGATAAAGGTCTCCAAACTTGGCAACTTTAAGACTTGTGGACTTCAACTCTCAGAATTCTCCAGCCTGTGTCTCTGCCACTTTGCTCATGGCAAACTCCATTTCTTGGGCATCTCAAAGAGATTCTCTCCAGCCTTGATCCTCAGGAGAGGGAGGATGGGATTGGGGAGTGGGGGGCAGGAATACCCCTCTGGAATGGACCCTTATGTGATGCCTCCAGATACTGGCTCCATTCAGCCTTGGTCTGGGTGCTTGACTGGGTGTCTGGGTGGGACAGAGAGGCAACCTTCCACTTCCTACAAATTTTATTTTTATTTTTTTTAAAAAAAACACCCTAATATCATTAAGAGACTGCCCATGCCTGAAAGTTGCACAGCGATGGAACAATTAAGTCATCAGATGACACCGAAAGGGCACCTAGTACAATTTCCGCTGCCCTGGCCTATAAATCCTGCCTAAGACAATTTGCAAAGCGGCGGCTTTGCCAAACATCCCCTAGTGTTGACGTGCACTTCAGAAATAGTTGGTGTGAAGCAGCCAGCAAGTTTCTTCGCGAAGGTTCTCCTTGGGCGGTGGTGACACCTGCCATTCCTCGAGTCCATTCCTCACCGTCTTCTCGGCCGGTGCTGTCCCTCACTTCCCTAGCCAACATTTTATTCTGGTTTGACTGCAGCAACCTATTGGGCCGATTCACGGGCTGCCAAGATATTCCCCTTGCAGCAATAACGAAACGACACCTTTTGATAAGTGTTCTCAAGCTAAGCTTCATGCCAGCTCCCTTGTGTGGATTTATTTTGGCTTTGTGTGGTGTTTGTCTGTACATCGTGGCTTATGTCTTTCCACCATGGTTGTGTGAATCTACACAGCTGTGGTTAACCATAAGGCATGCTAATTCAACCACAACGTGGAAAGCTCCACATTATAAGCCAATTTGCAAACAATGACAGGTCTTGTGGCTCCTATTAAGCGAACCCAAGAAACCACGGTGTATCTTAAGCGATATGTCAAGTCAGGATTTAGACTAGCTTTTCTAGACTGTGGGATTCTACTCCAGTAAAGAATAATAGAACAACAAAATAACGAGTTGGAAGGGGGCCTTGGAGGTCTTCTAGTCCAACCCCTTGCTCAGACAGGAAACCCTATAACCATTTCTGAAAAGTGGCTGTTCAATCTTTTCTTAAAATCCTCCAGTGATAGAGCAGCCGCAACTTCTGATGGCAAGCTGTTCCACTGATCAATTATTCTAACTGTCAGGAAATTTCTCCCTATTTCCTTGACTAGTTTCCATCCGTTGCTCCTTGACTTGCTTTCTTGAGTGAACTTGTGCAGTTGGGAACAGGCTGTGCTAGTTCCCAACAACTACTTGGAGATTTATCCTTATTAACACCAACACAATTCCTGCCATTTCAGGAAAAAGCTGCATTCCCCATTAGGCCCGTCTGTATGTTTTTGTATTATGTTAGGGAATATAGGATGCCAATTCCATGCAAAATTTAGCAGAACAGCCTTTTCTTTTCCTTTTCTTCTTGGTGGCTAGCAGAAAAACTGAATTTCCCGGCATAAATGTCAAGCTGCTAACCCTTCTGGGTCATTTTCTGTCAGCTTGTCCAAGAATTGAGCTGGTTGGTGATTCACTTGCACCGAGCTTCAACCTTCCTAAGATTGCTCCTTGCACAGGAGGTGTCGGTGGGTGTGCAAAAAATGATTATATTCCCAGCTTATTTTCATTTTTAGGCTTGGTTTCTCTCCTTTGTCTTGTGTTTCACAGGAATGTAAATGTGGATTTTGGAATGCAAAAGTATTTTATTCACTTGAATACAGCTTAAATACTATAGGCTTTTTAAATTGATTGTTTCACATTTCCTTTAAGCGAGTGGGCACAAGCAGGCTGAATTCATATCTTGTGGTTGGTTTAACTGAGGCTTATTGAATAAACTGTAATCATTAGAGATCCATGCAAATATTATGTCCCAGACCAGAGAAAGTAAGCCAGTAGCTTTTTCAATAAAATAAACAAATGACACTTGTCACTGCTAATTATTTTACCTTGAAGGCCATCATAGTTAAGGTCTTCTACTGGTGCAATGGAAAAGCTCCCCCTTTTTGAGCAAGACTAGGGGGCTAATTTCCCCACCTGAAGCTTCGACAAGAAGGGCATTTGCCATTTCGTGGTGATGCCCAATTGGCATTTATCATAAGGCACATCCTTCACCTACCTGGGACCGCAGCAACTTCCAACTCTCCCCTAGCTGTCATCTTGCGTTAAGAGGCCTTCCATCCCGGTTTGTCGCATCGCTCCTGTATCATATTTGTATTTGTCGGCACTAATGTGATTGGAAAGTTGCTAATCTGGGAGGACTTGTCTGTATTGTATCAGTGAAAAATATTAATCCGATTGGATGGGGAAAGGGCTAATAACCATCCAAATTGCTAATGCGATATGATGCGTCTCCTAGAGGGGGAGGGGCGGTTCACGGCTTTGCGTTTGCCAAGAATAACTTCAGCCAAGAGTCTTTCTGGCGACTCTCGATCCTCCAGGTCACCTTTCTCAAAAGGCACCTGGACTTTCTTAGTGTTTTTTTCTTTTTTTCCTTGAATACCTTTCACTTCTCATCCAAGAAGCTTCTTTGGTTTTGGATGGGAAGCGAAACATTTCCCCCCCCCAAAAAACCCCAAGAAAGTCTTCTTGCCTTTTGGAAAAGCACCTTTAGGACAACTTTAGCCAACTCAGTGGTGAGAGGAGGGTCAATGGGGCCTGGACAGGGTGACCCAATTAAGTTATCTGCCGGGGTCTGACCTATTGCCTGCCCCTCCCTTGGTTTTAAGAGGGGCATAATCCGGAACCTCTGAATGGCAGGTCAGATTTTATTGTGACATAAAGGAGACAATAAAATCCGTGAAATCCGTGGCTGCGGAATAATCCGATTAATCCTACTGAACTATTCAGTCAATCTGAATGTTTATAGCTTGACACCAAGGTTTCTGCCCTGTTTCCCCACAGCTTTTGGAAGCTGGCCCAGGTACGCCACTCAAAGTCAAGTTGAGCCCAAGGACTGGGTCAGTCCATCGGTAGAGTCTGATCAGGAAGAGATTAGGGGAAATTGAATTTGAAACGATCTGCTTAGCATCTCTTCGGACAGCCTCAAGCTTCGTAAGCTTTCCCGGAATTGGGAAAAATAGCTTCCCCCCCACCCTGCCCTTCATAAAACAGGAAATCTGCCTTTCAAGATGTCACCCAAGTTGGGACTTATGAACCTGGATAGAAATACCCCTGGGAGTTTGTGGTTCTAGCGTCGAGCATGATGAGATCATGGCATTGCTCTTTATGAAATGTGCAAAGAGTTGAAGTCCACAAGTCTTAAAGTGGCCAAGGTTGGACACCCCTGGTCTGCTGGCTGAGGAATTCTGGGAGTTGAAGTCCACAAGTCTTAAAGTGGCCAAGGTTGGACACCCCTGGTCTGCTGGTTGAGGAATTCTGGGAGTTGAAGTGCACAAGTCTTAAAGTGGCCAAGGTTGGACACCCCTGGTCTGCTGGCTGAGGAATTCTGGGAGTTGAAGTCCACAAGTCTTAAAGTGGCCAAGGTTGGACACCCCTGGTCTGCTGGCTGAGGAATTCTGGGAGTTGAAGTCCACAAGTCTTAAAGTGGCCAAGGTTGGACACCCCTGGTCTGCTGGCTGAGGAATTCTGGGAGTTGAAGTCCACAAGTCTTAAAGTGGCCAAGGTTGGACACCCCTGCTCGACTGGAATTTTTTAAATGGGACCAGGGAAAAAATATCATGTTTTTAAACCAGCATCCCTGGCAAAGTTGCTTGCTTGTTTTCTTGCAGGCATTTCATGACCCAAACTAAAGAATACTTAGAGTCATGAAACATCTGCAAGGAAAAAAGAGAGTGCCAAGGGCCTCTTGTGTGTCCTGCGATCTTTTGGCCCTGATCCCCTCTGTGTGGGTTGCCGAACCCCTTCCCGGCACAGGCTTTGGTGTCAAAGGAAATAATAAGTCAGAGGCACAGAGCCGTTCCTTCTCCACCTCCAAATTGGTGGCCACCATTAGCCGGTGAGTTAAGATGTCATCTAAATTGCCTCTGCTCCCCTGGCTTCTAAATTGTGCTCCGACCGGCCAGATCCCTTGTGGGGAGGGGGAGGGCAGAAACGCCGCGTCTTTGGAGCAGGTCTATAATGCAATCAATTCCGTATCTTGCAAGTGAAAGAGCAACATTTATTTAATGTCTTTTATGGAGCAGCTGAGTTTTATCACAAATCACATTCCATTTCCATTTCGCTGGGGACCCCTTGAAGGCTAAAATGCACTTACTTTTCTCCAAGGAAATTTACCAATTCCTCAACAGAGGCCCATTTGCCTATGTGAAATTGACACATTTATTGAATATTAAGCATTTGTTCCTTGCAGCCCTGCCTTCCCCCCCCCACTTTTTTTTTTTTTTCAATTTTATTGTGTTGCCCTTAAAAGTCATTAGGGGAAAGATATATCAAAGTGTAATAAAGAATTATTTACTGTACCACAAAGGGAATTGGATCACTCCAGATTTCCTTCTCCCAGAGCTGCCTGTTGGTCTCTTTCCTGCCCATCCTTTAGCAAAAGCAGTCCAATTGTCTCTTTTTACATTTATTTCAGCCCCTTCACCCTCATAGGGGATTGGACAACCTCCAGTCTTATTTTGATACCCTTCTCCTTGGATTTAAAAGATATTTAATTTTTCACTGGGGGCGAACAATACAAGAGTGGGTCATTTGTTTTTCCTTCCCAAAACCATTGAACTGGGGTGGGAAATACACAGGCCCAAGGACTGCCCCTTAGGCTGAAATGCAGAATAACAAAAGAGTTGGAAGGGACCTTGGAGGTCTTCTAGTCCAACACCCCCTGCTCAAGCAGGAGACCTGTACTTTTCAGACAAACCTGGTTCTCCAACCTCTTCTTCTGCCCACAGCACCTTAACCTGTCGGTGATGACTGTAAAGCGTGGATTAGCTTCGTATGTTAGGATACATGCCACGATTAAACTATTGGGACCCAGCCTCTGACTTGGCACCTTCCAAAGCCGTTGAGATGCAACTCCCGTCACGCACAGCCACTGTTAGAAAGCTGGCTTGTGGAGAAGAGAAGCTGGTCTTTTAGTCTCTGTCCCACAAGGCTTGTTCGCCAGAAGGGACCAGGCCCAAGGCTGGCCTCTCTTGGCATGGACAATGCTTGAACCAACAAGCATTGGGTCCTCCTGTGAGCCAAGGAAGCTCAACAAAGGTCACAATAGGGCACGTAATGCCAAGTTTCATTGTGTAAGGGTATCCACTCTACGCATGGTGGGACCTGTCCTCTTTGCGTATAGATGGAGTCCATCTCTGGGCCATGCAGCTTCTTAGGAACCATCCCATCAACCGGAGGAGCCTTAGGGGTGCAATTGAGATTTCCCCAGGCTTTTAAAATGCAGTTTATGCACAGAGCCAATCCTTGTACGATTCCAGGTCAAGTGGACCACTGATGGATCTCCTCAGCTGCAGCCTTCCAGAAGGGTTGTTCAAGCTGGAGGCAAAGAGGCAGGTTAGGGAGTGGAGATTGGAGCTTCTTTTGGGCGAAAGGTGGTGACTGGTGGGGCCGTGAAGGCTTGACCTGGCCAGGGAAGTGGTTCCATTGGCTTTGGCATTGACCCTCCGCATCTCTGGTTCAAGGCTGGTTGCTTCATCTTCCTTGATTTGCTTTCTGTGCTGCTTCTCTGGGTTGGTGAAACACAACGAGCATGCAAAGAGAGAGGGAGCCGGGGAGAGAGAAAGAGAAAGAGAAAGACTCCCATTCAGGGCAGATTCAAGATAAAACGAGTATTTCTTTTTTCCTTTTCTCTTTCTTTTTTAATGGGGGTGGCTGGAGGGGGAGAGGCAAGAAAGAAAGAAAAAGAGACTTGCAGTTTAATGGAATCTAACTCAGATTTTGATCTGATGCTTGGCAGATGGCGGGGTTGAAAGCGAGTCCCTGGACTCAGAGCAGCCTCGCCATAAAGAGATGAATGCCTCCCCCCCACCCCGTTGTCATCCCCCCCCCCCAAGGGAAGGGACGTGTCTCAAAATGCACCGTGAATCAGAAGAATTGAGGGCTGCAGGGGAGGGGATTTAAGGAAGGGGGAGAAGCAGGAAGGGACAAGGCACACATCAAGGGGGTTCAGCCAGTCCCCCCCCTCTCTTTTTAAGGGGGGGGCATTATACCCCTTTTACACCTCCCAGATCGACCCACCCTCCCCCTGCAGCCAAAGCATCCCTGCCCCCAATGAAGAGGCAAGAGAAGTGCACCTATCATTGTGAGATTTTTACAGTGCCTCAAAATCAGAACCTGGCTTCCTTTTTTTGCCCCAGGAACTCAGTGACCCCAAAATAAGGTGGGAGAGAAGCCAGTCGATTGGCTCTTCCCCTTGGCAGCCCAGCAGAACCTCCAGGGGCAGGAGCAGGCTCTCCTGGAGACTCGCCTATTAAAGACCAGCGGTTGTCCCCTTTCCCTGTGTGTCTCTCTCGTTTCTAGGTTGCGGATGCTCCTCGGGCCATTTTGGGGAGGGGGCTTTTGTGGGATTGAAGAGGCCTCCCTTGTGCAGTTTGGGCATCCTTGCTGTGGCTGGGTAGCATCCTGGATGATCCAGTCCTCCCCTCCCCCCATTTATAGGTGAGGAGAAATACTTGGCAATAGTCAGAGGGGATAAACAGCTTTTAATGGAGTTACAGGGCTATTTAATGGGCATCATAAAACCGCCTCCATCCCTGGGCAGCTTTTATTATTGACTGGACACTTGGCCGTTTCTCCCTCATCTCCTTTTGCAGTGGGAAGATGGGGGGGGGGGGGCAGAGAGAGATGGCTTGGGCAAGGGGCAACTGTTTCCTGCCTCGATTAATATGTGGGCACCCTCTTGTCCCTGCGGCAGTGCCAATGCACACCCACACGCACAGAGAGGCGTGGAAATGCCCCCCTGCTTGCGTGGAGAGAGCCCTGCACGCCCCTAGCAGTGAGAAGCAGTCTTGGGAGGGGGGCAGGGGGCTCCTCCAAAGCCGGTTTGCAGCCCCCTGCCCCAGAAGTGGGCCACGCGAGTCGTCTCCGTTGCTGCAAAACAGATGTTCACCTTGTTTCTTGATCGGCTGTTAGATGAGAAATTTATTGTTCTTTTGCGCCAGGCGGCTGCGCCACCGAGTCTGTGGAGGCCAAGGGTGGGAGCTGGCCCCGTGCCAGCCCAGCTCTGTTTTGATGAAAGGCACCGAAGGCCCAGCCGGGTTCGAAGGCGCCAGCCGTAATGCATCGGCGAGACGCTCCTGATTGGGCGATTGATTGGACGCTGATTTGATTTATTGATCGATAACCCTCAAAAAATTTTTTTTTAAATTTTTTTTTTTGGCGTCTCCAGAAAGCTCAGGCTAATCTTTAACTGCTGAGAATGTCTCCAGGGACCGTTTTCCCCCCCCCCCGCCCTTCTCTCTCCATCCATTTTCTGCCTCTCTGCCCGTGCAGAGATATACCCTACCTCCCTGCCTGCCAGTTTGTGTGCCTCAGCTGGGATGGTCTGTATCCATTCTCTCACACATGCAAACATGCCAGGACGGGACTTGTGCACGGCGTGTGGCGTGTATAAATTATATGTACCTGTACGCCAAGGGTTGATGGGCAGGTTTGAGCCTTAGGCTGCCAGAGGGTGTTTGAGAAGGGATGGAGAAATTCGCAGAAGGTCCCTGAGCTTCTCTGAACCCCACAGTCTCTCTGCAGCCTTCCTGCCTCCCTGCTCGCTCTCCCTTTCCACCAGCCCTGGTAGACAATCAGCAGGCAGGCAGGCAGGCAGGCAGGCAGGCGCAGAGTTGGGGCAGATCTATAAATTGATGGAATTCAAAGCCTCCAGCATCGATTGCCATTCTAGCAAAAAGGGAGAGACGGAGGGAGGGGAAATTAAACCGAACAACAACAACAACAACAACAACTGGTGGTGGCGTGTGAAATGGCTGATTATTTTTAGACAAAGATTTTGCTCCTCTCAGCAGCAATTTTCTTTTTTCTTTTTCTTTTCTTTTTTCTTTTTGCTGAGCCCGTCACTTGCGTTAGATGTCTGCTCTTGATTGCAATTAGATGCAATGCAACCCCTCCCTGCCTCCAATGCCCAGGGAGGGAACAATCTCAGGTTCTGTGCCCGTGTGATTCTCCCCCCCCCCCCAAATCTTCTCTTTTGTGTCTCACCCTAAGCCAGTCTTGGATCAACATTGCCTTCTTGACAGAACTCTGCTCACACCATGGTTGTTGTGTCATTGCCTTACGGATGATTGGGTTAGATTTGATGTGTTTTTTAGATAAACTTTGGGAAATCGTCCTCCCTCCCCAGTCTCCAGAACAGGAGTTGCCAACTTTGGGAACTTTTTCTGATGGGTGGACTTCAACTCCCAGAATCCCCCAGTTGACCTTTTCAAATGCTTTCTCCAATGCCAGCTCCCAGAATCCCCCACTTTGAGTCAACAGTGATCTTGGAAAGCTATTTTGAAGGAGATCTGTTGTTTCTCTCAGGCAGGGCTTCTCGACTGGGCCGCTTGAAGACGGGTGGACTTCAACTCCCAGAATTCCCAGGGTCTGGCTTCCCTAAAGAACAGACTCTATGGTTTCTGGAGCTCAGCGGGTTGGTCTAACCAAGGCTTGAAATCAGTGTCCTCAGCCTGGGCAACTTTGGACTTCAACTCCCAGAATACCCAGCAGGCTGGGGAATTCTGGGAGTTGAAGTCCACCCATCAATGCCTAAGTTGAGAAATAGAGCTCTAAAAAAAAATCAGCTTTCTCCCCCTTCGTGGTGATCTTATGGTATCTCCAGACGCCCCATTGCACTTCTAAGGGGCCCTTTGTCTTCTGCTGCTTCAGAGGCCTCCCCAACCTGGGTGGTGACTTCATTCCCCTCTTCCTTTAAAATCCAAGCAACCTGTCCAGGTCATCAGGCGTAGGGCCATTGACCCAAAGCTTTTTACGCTGATTCAACATTTGCAGCCTTCCTCCTCCTCTTCTTCTTTGGCACCCATAGGCAGCCAGGAAAGCCAGGGGCAGGCTGGGGGGAATTACTCCAGCCGGTGCCATTGCAAATTCCTCCGGTTGGAAAACTCTCCGGCGACTCCTGTTTTTCTTTCTGGGGGAAATCTAATATATCGATTAGCTTTCTCCAGAACAGCATCAATAAAAGTGTATAATGGCTGGGACCCCGTGGTGTCTTCCTCCTGCCGCTTAAAAGCCCCCCCATGGCTTCGCCCCCGCCGGAGGCAGGAAACCGATGTCCACTCTTGCCTTGAGGCCCGCCAGCGGGCAGGGCTCCTCCTGGTCTGACCAGCCTTGGCATTCCCAGAACCCCAATGGGCACCGCCAGCAATTTCCCCTCTCAAGTTTTGCCCAGTGGTGCAAGAGAGACGGTTCCTTCTCCAAGGCTCCCGAGGAAAATATCCCCCCCCCCCCCGGCCAGTCGATCCAGAGTTAAGGAAATCTCTTCCTGGCGTTTTCTTTTTCTCCCACAGATCGGGGATCTGCCTCGGTCTCCGATGCCAAAGCAAGAAGGGGTTAACAACGTCGTCAGGCTCCGGGGAAGCTCAGATTTTCGGTCTATCAATAACCAGACAGCATTTGTTCTTTGACTGTAATTATGAGCTTTCCTGCCTAAATTGGCAGTTAAATTGTAGCTAAGTTATAGCCAGAGCCTGAGACACATTCAAATGGCGGGTGGGGGGAGGCTTGGGGGGAGGGACAGCATATGTTATTTTCAAGAGAGGATCCTGCCACTCAGATTAAGTTTTGGGCAAGTTGCCAGTCTCTGATTGGGCTTTTTATGGAGAAGAAAGTTTTGCAAGGGATTTCTGTTGAGGTCCAAGTTCCTGGTATCACAAGTCCTGCAGACCAGAGCAGAAATATGGTTATACTTCTGAATTCAAGCCTGCTTTTGGGTCGCGACAAGAAACAAGGGATGGACATTAAACAAGGAGAGAAGCAAGCTGGAATTAAGGAGACACTTCCTCACAGTTGAGGACCATGAACCAGGGGAACGGCTTGCCACCAGAAGCTGTGGATGCTCCAACACTGGAGGTTTTTAAGAAGAGATTAGGTCTGAAATGGGGTTGAGAAAAGGGTTAGACTAGAAGACCTCCAAGGTCCCTTCCAGCTTCTATTCCATTCCATTCAAGTTTTTCTCCTAGCGCAAAGGGGAGACTTAGTCTGGCATTCGTTCAACTTGCCTACTTTGCTAATCTTCCTTCGGGGCTCAACCATGAGGACTAGAAACCCAGCCTTTATGGCACATCTCTGAAATGTACAAAGCCCTTTCTCTCCTCCTGTTAGGTTTCGCTGCCTTCCATTTGTGCCCCTTCCCCAGGAGGAGGTTCTTCCCCCTCCCTCCTCAGATGGAAAAAAAAATATATCCACCATCCTTATTGCTGACAGATTTATTTTTCCCCCAACTTGATGGGGTGAGGGAACTTGATGAACTGTTTCGGAGGAGAGGACAATTTTGCTGTAATTAGAAATGCTTTTTTAAACACACTCACACACACACACACTCACAATCACACGGGTCTAGTAGTAACGCCCGACGACGCACAACTGGATATTAGTGGTTGATCACTTATCTTGTAGGATGGTTGCTGCCACCGGCGGGATCTGCAATAATAGTCGGCTTGATTAGCCGATTTGCATATCTTTTGAGGACTTGAATCTGGTATTGTCTTCTCCCCCTCTGTGCATCTGTGATTGGAGCCCTCCCCGTGGGGAAGCGGTTGGTGGTGGCCCTCTCCAAGGGACTATTTGGGGCAGAGAGGAGACCCTCATTTGGGGAGTGGGTCTGAGCAGGGAGTGAGGAAGGGGCTCCTTTGGAGTTGGACGAAAGGAATAGGAACTTCTCCAGGAGGGGTGGGTGGAAATGCCCTTTTTTGCCGGGAGTTTTAGTCCAGCCCCTTTACAAAAGGTGGGTTGGGTAATGATGGGGCGAACCACGTGGGTCTCCTTCGCCCCCAAAAGCACCTTCTTCCAAACAGCCCCTTCCCCAAAATTACACTGCTGTCCCTTCTGCCTGAACCTGCACCCGAGCCACATTTCATCAGATCTGATCCAGGATCTTTGGCCTCTTGACCATCTTTTCCGCAGGACAGCATTCCTGTCTCCAACTGGCATCCACCAGCAGTAGAAGGGCATGGAATGAGCTGGGCATTTGTCCACTCCAGTCCTGGACATAGCCAACTGGGGAATTCTGGAAATGGGAGTCTGCAGGTCTTAAAAATGGCCAAGGTTGGACTTCCCTGCTCTGGGTCGAACGCTGTAGTGACCGCTTTGCTTTGCCAGCCACACAAGCTCGGGCCCTGTGGGAATTTTTGGACTTGAGTTGGTCAGCCTTTGATCTGGGGAGGGGGACCATCAGCAAAGATCCATCCCCTGCCTCCAAATAACCAACCAATCTAGGTGACTACAGCCACCTAGTTCCTCCTCTCTCCATCCTTATACCGGTGGGAAGAAACGTCTCCTTGACTTAAGGCTACTTGTTGGGTTTGTTCCGGAGTTGAGGCTTTCAGCTGGTCTGCAACCATGCCTGAAGTTTTGGGCCAGGATTCTGGTGGATGAATGAATATGGCCATTGCCATTAGGTACAGGAATCGTATTTTCTATTCTCAGACCTATCTATCTATCTATCCGGCAGTTCTGTTCATTCTCCCCGGGCTAAACCTTGAAATTATTCAGCCCCCCAGTCTCCTCTTTTTGGAGCCCCTCCTGGCAACAAAGCCCTTTCGAGATGATTTCCCTCCCCTGCTTTTCCGGCTGTCATCTCCCCAATCTAAAATGGAATCTCTGGCTTCGGATGCTTGATCGAAATTATTGTACTGGCATCTCAAGACGGAAGGACGGCGGTTCTCAGAGGCTGCAGGATGCTTGTTCGAGGGGAAGGGAGGGGTCCGGAGAGGTGGGAGGCTCAGGCCAGAGGAGGGGATTGGCGGAGGGGGGCAAACTGTGCTACCCAAGGCTTTTAGGATCTGCTGGTGACTCCGGAGGGCTATGACTACGTTTGCTCATCCAGGTTAACTGTTCATCCTGGTTAGAGGTTCTTTTGGCTTAAAACCCAGAAGCCAGTCAGTTTAGAAGTTGGGCCACTGGAGGCCCCCAGCTTAGCTTGTTTGTCTACTTCATCACCCGTTTGTTCCAGTTTGGAGATTGGGAGGGAGGCAGAATTTCGGGAGGCTACTCTAGGTTGTTTCACAAAACGGTAGTCCTTCTCCTCCATCTGTTTTTCTTCTGCACCACTCCTTCTCTTTTTTCCTTCCCTCCTTTCCCTTCTTCTCTTCCACCTCCTTCCTTCCTTTCTCTGCCACAGCCATCCGCCTCATCGTCTTCTTTTTATATCCTCCTGGACTCTATGCTCCTATGTATATTGCCTTTTGGAAAGGAAGCCACTCCAGGCCAGGGACTCACGCAGAGACGCTGCGAAGAATTCTGGGACGGAAGGGCACTGCTGCCAGCCCACTTGCATTGGTTCTTCCTGGTACAAGCAACCCCGGAGTTTTGTTTTTGAGGCCAGAACTCGTAGCTGATTGAGCTCCTGGTAGCCTAACCCCCGGGGCTGCCCTTTGCCTCTCATCTTACACCCTGAAACAGATGAAAAGTGCATCTCTGAACCCAGGTTCGAGTCTTTGCAGATCGTGCCCTAAAGCTCATAAAATACAGCCAATAGCCAGGTCTGGCTCCCTGCTTTGTCTCCTCTCTCTCTCTCTTTCTCTCCCTCTCCTCTGTCTCTTTTCCTCTGCTCCTGGCTCATATTTTTTTTAATCTGCTCTGCTCCCCTTTATATTCAACGGTGAAACATTTACAGGATCCAATAAAAGGCAGAAAGCTCGCCATCCCTCCGTTTCACCGGAGACCAAAGGGAGCTGGGAGAGCTGGGCACGCAATTGACACCCCCGGTAACGGACCCCCGTACATCTTTAGTGTCTGGAATTTACATATTCTGTAGGAAAATGATTGATGGCTCCTGGAAATGGGCCTGTCTACCAAGAGGCTGCCGTGCTGTTATCTGCCTTGCGTTTCTGTCTTCCTCGCATCAGAAACATGGCAACACCTTTCCCGCATCTCTGCCCTAAGGGAGAGGCCAGGCTCTGTCATCTTTGAAAACAACCATCTGGCTTTTCCTCCAAAGACCCAGAAAGATCAGGGCAGGCAGGCAGGAAGGAACTGGAAAGGAGAGCCATGAATTTAGTTCATGGTTGATGATGCTCTAATTGCTTTCGAGCTGTGTTTCTCCACCTTGGGCACTTTCAGATGGGTGGACTTCAACTCCCAGCATTCCCCAGCCGGCCAAAACCTCCTTCCAAAGCCCCACTCCAAAGCCCATGAAATTCAAAAGCCATCCAGATC
Source organism: Hydrophis major (assembly GCA_033807585.1). Classification (NCBI taxonomy): domain Eukaryota; kingdom Metazoa; phylum Chordata; class Lepidosauria; order Squamata; family Elapidae; genus Hydrophis; species Hydrophis major. The sequence goes on along the minus strand of CM066339.1, from coordinate 1,169,160 downwards.
TTTTAAAAGATTATTTACAAACAGTAAAGAAAAAAGAAAAAAAGACACACACCCCTAAATGAGTTGCAATCTGGACGTCTTCCTTCCATGGTCGATGCATTTAGCGGATGGTAGCGTGGACCACAATATGGTTCTCTTACTATTTTAACATGATTTTCTGTTTTCCTTACAGTTGCTTAGTTAAAAACAACCCAAAGAAATCTGCTTATTAAAAATATTGATTCATTAATTTGACCCACCCATCTGTATTTATTTGTTTACATGCAAGCCAATCTAATCTGGATTTGTTCTTCCTTTGTGAATGTGCTATTCATTCTCTTTTTGAGATACTGGCATTGTAGGCAGAGGGACAGGCGTCATTAGACATATGGGACCTTTCCTGAAGAATTGGCCTTGTCCTCTTCTATACCTTGTCTACTCTTGACTTGAAAGTCCCGGGGTGGAAGTTGAATGGATTTAAGATCCAAAAGGAATGGTGGCGTTTTCAAAACTCCTGGCAGGTTATCGGTGGCTACAGGACTTGATGGTTCTTTGCTACTTTGTGCCTCTGGATGCTCAAGGTAGCTTTGGAAAATAGCTTACAAAAATAATTGCATTTCACATTCTTGTATTTCTCATGATTCCTTTTTTTTTTGTTTCTTTTGTTCCAGAAAGAATTGAATTCTGTGGCTTCTGAACTGGCTGCCCGTCAAGAGGAAAGCGAACATTCACACAAACATTTAATTGAACTCAGCCAGGAATTTAAACGAAATGTACCAGAGGTAGAGTGTCTTGCTATTAATGCTTGAATATGTCCACAAGTATTGTACACTTAACGTTTAAGTTGAGAATTTGAGTTAGGAGCCAAATTTTGAACTCCGTTCCCTTGAACCTCCATGCCTTCGAGGTCCAAACAAGAGAATTCTCATCCTTCCTTTTTCGCTCTCCCTTTCCTTCAGGAGGTTCGAGATATGGTGGCTCCCGTCTTAAAAAGTTTCCAGGCAGAGGTAAGAACAGACCAGTAGCAAAGTTTCCTTTGTTTTTGTTTTTTTAACCAGGGGTAGAAAAATTTGTGAACCAAACTGGGGACTCTGAATTGAGAGAGGGTGCGAATGAAATGAAAAACAGAAGCTCTTGTTCAAAATGCAAAGCGCGTGTATCTGTTATACACTTGGGGGGAAAAAAAGTGGTATTTGCAGATATTTGGAGCTGTGGGCCTCTCTTCCTCTCTGACCTTCCTCCCCAAGTGATGGAGAGAATGGAAAGACGGGATAATGTGTCCCTGAGTATATTGAAGGACGTTTGTATTGTGGTCTTACAAGTTCCCCTGTATTTTTTCATTATTTCAAGCAACCAGTTTCTGAAGGACTGTAATATGGATTTCAAGCAGATTAAATATACAGGATGTAGCTATGGGGGGGGGGGGTGTTCCCCCCCTGTATTTCATCTAATTAAGCCTTAAGGCCACTTTATATAATCAGCAGAACCTGCATTGTGAGATTACACCCTGAATGTCTTCAGAGGAGGAGATTGGTCTGAGAGTTTGAAGCTACCCAGCCAGTGAAAAACACTTTTCCTGTATGGAAATAATGCAAATCAGAAAGGGCTCAGCTGAACTACGGATGAATCAGCTTCATTTTTAGGAAGAATGAACTCCATTTAGTGTTCAGCTTAGTCTGTAGTTCTTCTGGGAGAAGAAGAAGAGAAAATGGAAGTAGATAGCCCACAAGAGCCAAGGATGGCTTTCTTGAAGAAGGAGAAGTCGTCCATGATTTTGTGCGGCCGTCCTGACTCTCTTCATCCTGGTTAGTGACTGGGAACAATCTGAGCTTTTCCTGGGACTGTTTTCTTGTAGAGGTTTACTCCCCAACTGGCATCTTTGGTGCTAGAAGGTGGGTCAGTCTCTGGAATTGGCTCCTTTAGTTAGAGTTTGTAGGGCCCTTGGGGCCAAGCTCTTCTTCCTTGGACTGTGTGCCCTATCAATGAACGGCATTGGATCTTCCCGGGTCCTCCCTACATCTCCAAGTAAAGGTTTATGGAGGTTCTCCCATCATCCAGGTCATGGTTGTCCCAAGGTGCTTTTTCCACAAGGCGGAAATTGGACTTTTTTGTTTTCCCCTTTGAAAATACTTCACTTCTCGACCAAGAAGCTTCTTCAGTTCTGACTAACTGGTAGGGAATGGAAGGATTTATAGTCTTTGCAGTCACCTGGTCATTAGCTGTTAGTTCCCAGAGCTGTTGAGGCCACTTGGGGGTTTACCTGTATCCCAGGAGATCTCATCTTTGGGGTCTCCAGGTAGAGCAAAGGCAATGAATATAGAGATGGAATCCAAGTGGTGACGCCACAGAAGGTAGGAGAAAAAAGAGGTTTTCCCCGGCCCTTTTGTGGGAGAAATAGGATCTATCTGTGACTGTCCCCTTCATTGCAGACCCCTGGCCTTGAGAATAGGGGGCAGTACCCCCAACCCACCCTGATGGCTCTGTGGATTGCTAGCAGACCTGGGGGTTTCTGTAGTTCTTTTTTTGTGTGTGTGTGTGCTGGTGGGTGAGATGAACGGGTGAATAGCAGAGCCTCGGCCCAGGAGATGGACAGGAGAGGCAGGCAGCCGTTCTCTCCTTCCCTGATTTCGATAAATAAGACCCCAAGTTTAATTTTTCCATCCCAGGGAAGACAAAAGGCTTCCGGGGATGGAAATGGAACGGAGACAGATTGAAAAGGATTTTTTTCCTTGGTTTGCTTTTTCGGATGGCAAAAAGAGCCAAGCCAGGGCCCTGCTAATTACAAAAGTTGCTTTATGAAAGATAATTCAAAGCAATAATTTAGCAAACATAATCAAGTAGCACAGATGGGGATTCTGATGAATAGTTTGCAACATGCAATTAGCAGCTCTTGCAGTTACATATCATTAACCCTCAGAGCACAAAAATTATTTTCTCATTATTAGATGAAAAGGTAAAATTAAGCTGACTAGACAGTTAAGGAACAAACGACAATTAATTACCTTCATTTATTACAGTCATTATTTGAAACTTCTTTCTCTCTCTCTCTCTCTTCCTCCTCCTCCTCCTTTTCTTGGAGGGATGAAAATATCTAAATTAAAAGTTTTCTTATATGAAAATGTAGATGAACCATTGACCCTGATGGTGGAGGAGCAAGTCAGAAGGATCGTGGCTGGGTCAGCTAATTTCTCCAACTTCTCAGTTGCTGAGAAAAAAAATAAGTTTTGAGATAATAAATTAAGGAAGGCAAATAATCCCTTCCCCCCCCAAAAACCCTCTCTGTCTCTCTCACTGTGAAATCCTGAGACCATTTCAAATATCCAGATTCTGGGCCACTTCATCCTCAGCTAACTTTCAAGAATCTGCTTTCTCTCTCAATTCAGAGCCCCCAAACTGCTCCCTTGCATATTTATTTCTTGGATTTATCCCCTGCTCTTCCACCACCGAATGTCTAATGGTCAAAAGAATGCAAAACAAACAGCTTAATTAAAAACAACCATTAAAAACATAATTTACATAAAGCAGTAATTACAGACGTAAAACAACACCAGCCATATGCTAAAAAGCCATTATTAAAACAATGCAAAAGTGCTAACTTGGGGGGGGGGGAAGACTCCAGAGGAGGGGACCCTTGTAAAGAAATATGGGGAGACCCGCCACAGTTCCTTGAGGAATGGGGTGCCCAGTTTCAGAACATCAGCCCATCTTTGAGAGCTAGTTGGCTCTTTTTTTTTTTTTTTTTTAACAAAAAGGGAAGTGTGAGAAAGTCAACGCAATCTGGACTAATGGCTGTTGTTTTGAAGTCATCGCTCTTTCATTCCTCTGCATTTCCCATCATTTTTAAAAAAAATAAAAATGGAGCCTCCTCCACTTATCAGGGTTTACAGAAAGGTGAGATCAGGGACACCTCATTTGTCCCCATCGTTCTCTTCCCTAGATAGAATCACGGGCTGAGGTCCTACCAGGTCTTGAGCATCACCCTTGAGTCCTCCTCGGGCAAGAAAATGCTTCAACGGCTGGGCCGTGTCTGAGTTTGAAACCTGTCCTCCCCAGCAGCTCCCAAGAGTCCTGTTTGATAGAAAGATTTGTTGGGGGGCTGGGATTGATTGTGAGGGGCCGAGAGCATTCGAAGGAGGGCTTGAAGCAGACAATTGAGGGGACACCTTGGCTGATCCTCCTTGAACCAGGGGAAGAGACAGGAAGCAGGTGCCCTGTGGCACGAGAGAGATGGGCTGTGTTGAAAAAGTTCTAACAAGAGGAACATCCTTGGGGAGGTTAGAAAGAAAAGCTTTGCCACAGCATTATTATGTCTGTCAGGAAGTATGATGACAATAATGGATGGCCAGCAGCAACTTCCTTTCATTCAGGAGTAGCATCATCTTGGCTGTGTAAATTATTAAAACTCTTTTTTCCTCTCCTCTTCTTCTCCTTTAAGACAGCCATTGCTCCATTTAAGCTCTTCTTTGCTTTTATAGCTTGAATGGGAATATTTACACTGAAAGGTATTTTTGAGCTGTTTGCATATAAACCCAGACAAAATATCAACAGAAAGATAGAAGGCAGGAGGGAAGAGAGGCAAAAGGCAACTTTAAAAAAAAGCTGTCCGTTGCAATAATATTTTTTGCTTCTCAGAAGAGAGAGAGAGATGCATGCCTTGATAAAGTATAATCATATAGCATAGAGGCCGGTCTGACAGTAGTAATTAATTAGGCCATTATGTATTCTGTGGTGATAATTGCTTTGCTGGAAAATCACCAGCCATGGAAAAGACCCGGAGCAGAAATGTAATTCATCAATCTTGTGTCGTTGTGGAGTGTGCAGTTGTGTTTTCTCTCACCTTGAGTTGGGTGCATGGAAGGCAGAAAGAGAGAAACAGGGAGAAAAGGAAAAAGTTAATGAGATGTTGAGGTTTAAAAGTCAGAGGAGGGCGGAAGGGGGTTCAGATTCCAGGGAGCAAGGACGGAACATTTGGGGAGAGGGCTACTTCCACCCCACTTGCTGATCCTGTCAGCTTGACCAGCCTCCCAGAGCGGCACCCACCATCTTCTTGGGTCATTGGGCTGCATTTCCCAGAACTGGCTTGAGCAAACTCTCTGCATGTGCCAGAGAAGTGTCGCTTTGTTCGGGGAGCCAAGCCAGAGCAAGTGTCAGAGCCTTGTTGGTTCCTCAGTTTCCCTGGGCTCCTTTCCCTTTTGGGGACGAAACACCTGGACCGCTCAGCCAGACTCCCCGGATGGAGCCTTGAGGTCTCTCGGGCTGACTTGGTCCCCCACAAGCCGTCCTTCCAGCATCGGAGCCAGGACTTTCCAACTTTGGCAACTCTATGACTTGTGGACTTCAACTCCCAGCATGGCCAGCTGAGGAATTCTGGGGGTTGAAGTCCACAAGTCATACAGTTGCCAAGGTTGGCGACCCCTGAATCTAAGCCCCTTAGAAGGGCCAACGAGGAGAAGTCCTCTCCTTCTTGGACTTAGCCCTGTTTCCAGAACAGGTAGGAGGAATCTCAAGGCGGTTGAGGGACACCTTCCAAAGTGAGAGTCCAGGAGCCACAACAGGGAAGTGTGGGGCCTCCTGGCATCAATACAACGGCTGGATCCTTTCCCTCCTCTGATCCGACCATTTCTCCCGTTTCTCCAGCTACCAAGTTATCTCTCCTCCTAGTTTGCCCTCCCCATTTGGGGACCACCATTTCCGGGGTTCCCCAAAAAAGGGATGTAGTGGAGCACTTGCTTCCTCTATTTTATAACTGTAACTGAACCAGGACAGAAGCTTCTGCCTTCAGCCGATTCTGGGTTTGTGGAAACCGACCACGAATCGGTTGGTAACATTTCAGCTCCATCTGAAAGTGTAGAGAAGGCAAGAAACATGCTTGAATGCTCAAGGTAAGGCAATGCCCACTGGGAAGGGGAGGGAGGCAGCGAAGGCAGTTCGCTCTGGTGACTGGAGAATTGTAAATGCCTGCTGCTTCCCTTCTGAATGACAAGCCATTTAAATTCAGTCTTGGGTGAAAGATTTGCAATCTCTCTCTCTTTTTTTTATTTGGTCCTTTTAAGATTAAGGGGTTGGGGGTGGGAGAACCCATCCTTCCTCCCTTCCTTTCCTCCCTTCTTCCCTCCTCCCTTCCTTTCCTCCCTCCCTCCCTTCCTTCCTTTCCTCCCTTCCTCCTCCCCTTTCCTTCCTTCCTTCCCTCCTTTCTTCCTCTCTTTTCCTTTTTTCCTTCCTTCCCTCCCTCTATCCCTTTTCCTTCCTTCCTTCCTTCCTTCCTTCCTTCCTTCCTTCCTTCCTTCCTTCCTTCCTTCCTTCCCTTCCTTCTTCCTCCCTTTTCCTTCCTTCCTTCCTTCCCTCCCTCTATCCCTTTTCCTTCCTTCCTTCCTTCCTTCCTTCCTTCCCTTCCTTCTTCCTCCCTTTTCCTTCTTTCCTTTCTTCCCTCCCTCTATCCCTTTTCCTTCCTTCCTTCCTTCCTTCCCTTCCTTCTTCCTCCCTTTTCCTTCTTTCCTTCCTTCCCTCCCTCTATCCCTTTTCCTTCCTTCCTTCCTTCCTTCCTTCCTTCCTTCCCTTCCTTCTTCCTCCCTTTTCCTTCTTTCCTTCCTTCCCTCCCTCTATCCCTTTTCCTTCCTTCCTTCCTTCCTTCCTTCCTTCCTTCCTTCCTTCCTTCCTTCCTTCCTTCCTTCCTTCCTTCCCTTCCTTCTTCCTCCCTTTTCCTTCTTTCCTTCCTTCCCTCCCTCTATCCCTCTTCCTTCCTTCCTTCCTTCCTTCCTTCCTTCCTTCCTTCCTTCCTTCCTTCCTTCCTTCCTTCCTTCCTTCCTTCCTTCCCTTCCTTCTTCCTCCCTTTTCCTTCTTTCCTTCCTTCCCTCCCTCTATCCCTTTTCCTTCCTTCCTTCCTTCCTTCCTTCCTTCCTTCCTTCCTTCCCTTCCTTCTTCCTCCCTTTTCCTTCTTTCCTTCCTTCCCTCCCTCTATCCCTTTTCCTTCCTTCCTTCCTTCCTTCCTTCCTTCCTTCCTTCCTTCCTTCCTTCCTTCCCTTCCTTCTTCCTCCCTTTTCCTTCTTTCCTTCCTTCCCTCCCTCTATCCCTTTTCCTTCCTTCCTTCCTTCCTTCCTTCCTTCCTTCCTTCCTCCCTTTTCCTTCTTTCCTTCCTTCCTTCCTTCTTCTCTTCCCTTCCCACATTAGTTTTCCTCCACCAGAGGTTACTTCACCAGCAGTTGATCAAGTTACTGAGTTGGGATCTATCTATAAGAGCTTTGTTGAGGTTGAGATTGGGTTTCAAGGGTAATATTTGCAGTTGCAACTATGGCTGGGTGTTTCCTAATGTTACGGAACTTTTCCTTCCTGATGCTCCGAAGTGGAGGAGGCAGCTTTTATTCCGGGGGTGCCCTTCCTCTCCCTGGGTTCTCAACCGGGCTCTTGCTTTCATGTTTCCCTCAGGTGGTTGCGCTCAGCAAAAGGACCAAGGAAGCTGAGGCCGCGTTCCTGAGCGTTTACAAGCAGTTACTCAAAGCCCCAGGTATGGACGCCGATGGGTCTCCTTCTTCAGGCAGGCACTGCCCTCTTTGGAAGCACCTCTTGATCTAGTCAGGAACTTCAGGGAGAGAAGGAAGGGGATCCCGAACATTTTGGACCCCTGATCTGGAGCTCCCTCTGGCCCTTGTGGCCTGGAAGCAGCCTTGTTACCCAAGACCCTCTTGGGAACGGAAGGGTAGAAAGCCAAGGGGGTTCTGGTGTTCCAGGGTCTGAAGACCACAACAGAGCTGCAGCCACTGTCCTGCTGAGGGCCTCTGCTTAATCAGCAAGAATACCTGCCCATCCCAGGATCGGATCGATATTTTAATTCCAGTTGGGCTTATTGGAGTCCAACACACGCCCTTCTTTCCTCCTTCCCTCTTCCTCCCTTCCTTTAGAAGTATGAATGGCTTCTGTCTGTGCAAACCTCACCCGAGAAAAAGTGTGTGGCTCAGCAAGTGTTTTGATACAAGGAGCCTGGGACGGCGCGCCTGTAATTACAGGAAGGGGGGAAAGATATCATAATTTTTTCGGATGTTGTTCACCCAGATGTGGCGTGGGGAAGCGGGCTAGGCATGCGTCTCTGTCAGACACGGAGAGGAGAGGGAGGGTGGAGAGGAAGCAGTGAAATCATGTTAAAAGCATAATTAAAGTCATTGTTGAGAATGGATTGATTTGAGTCTCATTTTAACTCGCATGGCAGTGACAACTGATTTCTTCATTGTCTTTTGCATGCACCGCTCCCTCTCGACGGGAACACAACAGGGGGAGAAGAAAATAGTTTGCTAAGTAAGGCTTTATTTTGCAGCTGGAATGGAGCTTTCCGGGGATCTCAAATTAGAAATTTGGGAGGGTTGCTAATGTCTAAGTATGGCTGGATTAAACCCTTTAGGTTGCTCATATGTTTTGACTTGATAAAATGAGCTCTGTTTACCTGCTAAGTGAAATGTTTAAGGAAGAAGCTAGATTCCCCTAAGGGCCCAGTGTTGGGGGTTGATCACAGGAGGCGTAGCTACAATCCTGCTTCTAGACTGAAGATGCAACTTTGGATCTGAACCAGCGGGTTCTTCCAAACCATCCCCAGTGAAGACAGCCGAGACCTTCGAAGGATGGACTCTTGCCTGTCCACACAATAGCCATTTCCCCTGGTGAGAATGGCTTCATGAGGGCAAGGAGAGCCTGGATCCCTGGACTCTTGATCTGTTTGTGTCCTGGGTGCAGAACGTGACCCACGCTTTAGGTTTCTGTCCTGGCTGTGTTTGGGAGGACTTGGAGAACCTCTCAGGGACCCCAGTGGCTCAGGGCATGCTGTAGTCAGAGCTGCCCTTAACCACAGACGCCGACGGTGCACGGGCATTTCTTAATGGGAAGCAGCTTCAGGCTGCGGCTGGCTGCAAGCAGAGGTGGAAAGCAAAAAGGGCATTTTAAGAAGGAGCTGCCGGACTCACTGGAGTCCAGCTTGTCTCTCGGAAGACCGAATCAGGAACCTGTTGCAGCTACATTCAAGAGAAATAAAAAGAACTGCTTTCCATTCCTCTCCTTCCAAGATTTTGCCAGCCTCCTAATAAACGGTTGAGGTGTTAGAAAATAGCAACTGGCCTAAAGCCTCCAGGTAGATTTTTCTGGATTGCGCATGAATTTCAGTCCGGATCTCTCAGTCTGCTGTAATTCTGGAACTGGATATTCTGGGGTTTCCGGGAGAAGCCAGTTGCCAGTTAGGTGCCATTGGTCTCACCTGGAACGACTCAACTTTACGTTCTCAGCCTTTGGCTTTGCTATGGCTGCTTGCAGCCCTCTAACTGAGGAAGGTTGGCCCTCCAAGCCCCTTTGCTCTGCCCTCAAGCCAAACCTGCTCCTTCCGTCTCCGGTAGACCTGGGGGTTGTAAATCCTGCTCATCACCTGGGACCTGGAAGCATATGGCTTAATAGTCCATATCGTTATCTTAACTCTGAAAAGTTATTAACAGCTGTAAAGTTAGCCAGCCTTTATTTTCTGTTCCATGTCCCCCAGTGGTGACCCACCGCTGCAGCTGATATAAGTGTGAACGCGTGAGTCCTTGGCAAGAGACACAACTGCCCTTTTACTGGCTCTGGATTTATGGTCTCCACCTCTTGGTATATCTTTGACCCCCCCCCCCTGGCAAAGAAGACCCACCCTCCAAACCATCTCCTGGTGGCTCACCATTTGAACAGCATCAGACCAGGCTCAGACAAAAGCTGGAACATTGATGAGAGCTTGGGAGCATTTAGATCGGAGATGTCCAACCTTAGCCACTTTTAAGACTCCAGGACTTCAACTCCCAGAATTCTCCAGCCGGGGGAACTCTGGGAGTTGAAGTCCACCAGTCCTAAAGGGCCCAAGGTTGGACACCCCTGGCGAAGACCTTGAAGGGTAGAACAATCCTGCATCTTTGTGCTGCAGAGGTCCGTGGTGGCTGCCCATCCAGAAATCTGAGGCCAAAATGGTTTTGCCGTATATTTGCAGATCTGGCTGGCAAAAGCTCTCATCTCATTAAGGACTCTGCATTGATTTAAAACAGATTTGATTGATTACTCTGCTAAATCTGTGGTGCATATGATTAAATCTGTAGCTGTGAGGAAGATGACATCTTTTTTTTTTTTTTTTAACACAAGGCGCCCTTCGCATTTGCTGGCCCGCTTAAGGCTGGAGGGAGGGAATGAGGGGCTGACTCTGGTTCGTGGCTAAGAGAGAAACTCCTTTTGGGCCAGTTCTCTGGAGCTTCTGCTCTGGCAGGGCCCCTCAATGCCACGGCTTCCATCCCATGGCCCGTTTTGCTGATAATGCCTGTTTGCTTAGGCAGTGGTGGGCAGAGAGCGGGGTGGCATTTTCTGCCGCGGTAAGCAGGTGTGCTCCAAAGGAGGACCCTTCCTCTCCTGGGGCAACCCACCATTATTAGCCAGCCCTGTCTGTAGTGGAGTGGGGGGGCTCCCTAACGCCTCCCAGGCCAAGGTAATTATGCACTGACATCATTAACCCAGCAAACCCCATTAGGAAGGCCAGCTAAAAAATGCATCCTTAATTATTTGTTGTGTGCATGCTAATGAGTCCATCTGCACTTCCAGTGTACGACACAAACAAATTAATTTACAAGTCTGGATCGTTTTTAATAAATGTGGGGGAAATGGGGCTGGTTTCTCGCTTCTTTCCTCCCTGTTTCTTTTCAGATCAGGGTCGGTGGGTTGGGGTGGGTTGAGGGCTGGAGAAGCCATGCCTCCCTCAAGGTTGGGTTTCTGACCTGGCTTACCAACTCTGACCCCCGTGGGAGATTTCCCCACCACTGTTCTAGGCTGAGCCCAGCCGATTGCAAGAGAGAAAACCCAGCCCATGACTCTGGTTCAACATGAGGAACATCCCAGCATTTGGGTTGCTATTTTGGGGGTGGCAAAATGTTTGAGAAAATAGTGTCCTCCTTAATAGGACCAGAGAGACAGAATAACACACGTGTGTTTTCTATGGAGGGAGCTTAAAATCCTTTTGGAGGGCTTCTCTCTCTATCCCTCTCCATCCCTCCTTCCCTCTCTCTTTCTCATCATCTACTCTCTCTTATCTATCTGTCTGTCTGTCTGTCTGTCATCTCTCTCTTTCTCTCTCTATCTCTATCTATCTATCATCTATCTACCTACCTGCCTGCTTTTCTTTCTTTCTTTCTTTCTTTCTTTCTCTTTCTTTCTTTCTTTCTTTCTTTCTTTCTTTCTTTCTTTCTTTCTTTCTTTCTTTCTTTCTTTCTCTCTCTCTCTCTGCCTATCTATCTATCTATCTATCTGTCATCTCTCTCTCTCTCTCTCTATCTCTCTCTATCATCTACCTACTTACCTGCCTGCCTGCTTTCTTTCTTTCTTTCTTTCTTTCTTTCTTTCTTTCTTTCTTTCTTTCTTTCTTTCTTTCTTTCTTTCTTTCTTTCTTTCTTTCTTTCTTTCTTTCTTTCTTTCTTTCTTTTTCTTGTTTTTCTCTTTCTTTCTTTCTTTCTTTCTTTCTTTCTTTCTTTCTTTCTTTCTTTCTTTCTTTCTTTCTTTCTTTCCCTCTCTCTCTCTCTCTCTCTCTCTGCCTGCCTGCCTGCCTGCCTGCCTGCCTGCCTGCCTGCCTGCCTGCCTGCCTGCCTGCCTGCCTGCCTATCTATCTATCTATCTATCTATCTATCTATCTATCTATCTATCTATCTATCTATCTATCTATCTATCTATCTATCATCTTGGGAAGGCCTATGGGAGGTGAAGGGCCTCCAAGGTCACCTCTGCCTTTCTCCTCTCCCCTCCAGCAGACCCTCTGTCCACCCTTGAAGGGCGGCACCAGCCCCTCCACTGCCTTGGCCCCGAGAAACCCCCACTGAAGGAGCTGAACAGGCCCTGGAAGAAGGAGCTGCTGTTCCCCAAAGGTACCCAAAGTGATCCTGCTTCTTCCACTGGCAGCCTAAAGTAAAGGAGTAGTAACTTCCCTGTTGCCTCTGCACAGGGAAAGGTTCAGAGGAAAAACCCACCAGAGCCAAGTCAGGGTCCATTAGGGCTTCAAGGCTGCTCTTGAGAGTGCACAGAGGAGTTTTTGCATTCGGTGAGCCTCATGGATCCATGGTGGTTGGTCCCTGCAGCTGAAATGATTTAAAGGAGGCAGACAGCAAGGAAATCTAGCTGAGACCGATCCTGTTGCTGATGTAGATTTCCCTTTGCCCACAGAGCAAAAAGATGGAACCCTCACCGGTGGACTGGCAGCTTCGGAGGCCAAGCTTGCTGGGCTTAACAGCAAAGCCTTGCTGACCGACTCGTTGTTGCAGAGAAATGAGGTTGAGAAGCAAAAGTACGTGAGTATGGGAGGTGAGGATGGGAAGGTGGATGGGAGAGTTGCTCCCCTCAAAGGAAAACATATCATGAAATATAAGGACAGGAGGTGGTTAAGCCCAGCCTTCCCTGAAATTTTAGGCTCTGCCTTCTCCTTCTTCCGCCAAGATCTAGAAAGGTTGATTTTCAGCTCCATGGTCTTCCTTGCATCAACATTTATGGTGCCTGAGGATTTAGAAGGAAAGATCAATTTTATGTAAAAAGCCCCCGTTCTTCCTCAGTGAGCTCCAAAGATCTTGGAAAACCATTCCTCTACAAATTCATGAGACTCAATTGAGACCTGATCATATACTAATAAATAATAAAACCCATGAATCAAAATCGGTCAACATTGGACACTTTGGACAGCCCTCTCCTTTTAATTCCTTCAAATCGAAGATGTTCTCTAGATGTTCTGCAAAACCAGCTTCCTCTGTCAAATAATTAAAGCCAATGGAGAGGTTGACTCCAAGGGGATGGACCTCAGGCTGGAGACGGTTGCTTTCTTCTGGGCTTTGATGTGGGGATCATGTCAACCCAAGGAGATACATCCCTTGTCTTAGGGGCCTTCAAGAAGCGCAGTTCACTTTGGCCAGCCGGCTGGGGGAAGCAGAAGAGAAGATCAAAGTCCTGCATTCAGGTACTTTTAAAGATCAATGGAGACCCAGTTGAAGATGGCAGGAGCATTTCCCATGGCTTCCTCCTGGGCCATGCTAATTCTTGGTGGGCTCAGGCATTTGTGAAGCTCAGCATGGCACTTTCTGTTTGCTCCATTTAGCTCTTAAGAAAAAGCTGCTTTTAAGAGCTGAGTCCAATTTTCTTCCCTTCTCTGATGTCTGCTGTTTTCTCTCAGACATTGGAGTGATGTGCAAACTCTCTTTTTCCTTCAGTCTCTCACATCTTTCCCTTTTTAATGACATCCAGCCCTTACCTGAAATTAGCATTTGGCTCAGCCAGGTTGAGTCCGCCTGAAAGAGAATTAATTATTCAAACTAACTTGAATAAGTGTCATAATCTCTCTCAAACCACCATCTTAAAAGGGAGCAACACAAACCAAGATGCTACATGGCAAATGCCAGGATCATTGGCAGAACTTCTGCTCAATTTTAAGTCTCTGGGAGCCAACAAGTTTGCGAATATCTCCTTTCTCCCCCTAATTCTCCTATTATCCAGTTGATGACGGAATATTTACTAGCCCCGAATAGCATTCTTTAAGTACAATCCACTGGACGTACATGTCTTACGCTCTGTTTTTGTGTTCTCCCCATTGCTGGCCAGCACTAAAGGCTACCCAGACGGAACTGGTTGAGTTGCGATGCAAATATGACGAGCAGGCAGCTTCCAAGTAAGTTGGTTTGTCCGTTTGTTCTGTCCAGTCAGAGTTGGCTTGTCCTTACAGCTTATGTCTCCCAATCAGGTTGTGAGGGTTGCCTGGTGTCAAAATAGGAGAACATTTAGATGAACATTTGAAAAGGGCTTCACAAATAAAGAGAGGCGTAAGAAATTGTAGAAGAAATGTTGCGTATGTGCTTGGTTTCTTTCCTCCCTGCTTCCAAATATTTCCAGCATCCTCACTGATGCTCTGTCATGACTACAATTCCCCACTGTTCTTCTCTCATACGTCACGGTGCTAAGAACTCTTAATCATATCATAATGAACCAGATGGGCTTTGATCCTCTTGTGTGCACCCTCCTGGCCCTGGGGTGAAATAACCTTGCTTTTGATCAAAAGCGGGGCTCGTATATGCTGAACCAGGAGGCATGGAAAGAGAATTGGGGTGGACAGGCATTTTGCTGCTGCTTTCCATCCCTTTTCAAGGTGAAAGGAGAAAAAGACTCTTTTGAGGTTCATGCACTTCCCACCACCCCACTATCTAACACTTAAGTCACCGAGTAGCCAGATTCGTTGGAGACTTAAACTAGGGCAGGTCAAAATCTCTGGATGTTTGTTTTTCCCATGACAATCTGAGGGCCGCTTTGACTTGGTTCATGCTTCTTTGCCCCTTAATGGGGGCATCTACTCCTAGTTGCCCTTGTAGATGCTTTGGAGGTCGACTGTAACTCTTGTCTTCTTGCCCTAGGACAGATGAAGTGGCCATGATCATGACAAATCTCGAAAAAGCCAACCAGGTGAGTGACAGGCGGCCGTGGGCTGAAGGCCTTTTGGCTTGTCAATGAAAATGACTTGAAGGTCTCAGGAAATGGAGGGTTGGTTCCCATCCAAAGTTCTGATGGTTCTGATTCTCCTCTTTTCCAGAGAGCTGAGGCTGCCCAGAGGGAGGTAGAGAGCCTGCGGGAACAGCTTGCCACTGTAAACAGCTCCCTTCGCTTGGCTTGCTGTTCTCCCCAAGGACCAAGTGGGGTGAGGACCAGAAGAGGATCCTCATCTTCAGTCAAATGGGGAAAGCGGGCTCCCAGGGGAATTTCCAGAAGCACAAATCTTCCATGTCCAGACTCCTCCTCATTCTGTGAAGTCTGGGTTGCAGACCAGGCTAATCTAATGCTGAGGAACAATTTAGTTTGGGTGTTGGCTTCCAAGTCTTAAGCTAGGGGGTCTGGCCCATTTGCTGCTAGAGTCTTGTGTCTACCTTCAGTTTTAGAAGGGGAGCAGCTGATAGGAAGCCTCCAGTTTGCTCTCCTGCTTGTTGAGAAAGCATCCTGTGAAGATAGGGATGATTCTAGTGAGGGTTTAGCCAGAAGCGAAGACCTCAAACTGATTTATGTTGGTGTGCAGACATGTGTCTTTCACAATGATGCATGAAACAGTCTGCCTGGAATTGACCCAAGAGGAAAAACAAACCAGGATGGAGTCCTTGTTATTTCCAGCCAGAGAAATCCTCAGAATGAGTAGATCCTTCCTTTGAGATGCCTTCTTTCTGCAGGACAAAGTGAATTATTCTTTGTGCCCGGGTCCACGGCTAGAGGCTGCCTTGGCCGCCAAGGATCGGGAAATTCTTCGACTTCTCAAGGAAATTCAACATCTGCAAAACTCCATGCAAGAAATAGAAGATTCTTCAGCCAACCAAATTGCAGACCTAGAACGGCAGTTGGCAGCCAAAAGCGAGGCCATCGAAGTGGGTATCGTTTCTATGGCATTTCCCCAAGAATCGGGTGTAGGGGGTGGAATTAAATTGAATCCTTCCTCTTGCACCTCCCTAAGGTTAAAAGTGAAGGGAGTCGGATAAATTTTCCAAGGATTAAAATGGGATGGAAGGGTTTCCCATCTGTTTTAATCTTGGCCAAATCACCCAATTACCTACTTTGTCCCATCACTTTAGTTCAAGATGAATGCAGGGTCTTGTGAATAGTTGTCACTGTCTATAACAAGGGTCTTCAACCTTGGCAACTTGAAGACTGGTGGGCTTCAACTCAGCCAGCTTTGCCACAAGTCTTAAAGTCCACCAGTCTTAAAGTTGCCAAGGTTGGAGACCCCTGGTCTATAACACACGCAACAAAATTTTAATAATTTTTGAGCTGGGCTAAGAAAAATGTGGGAGAAAGACGTGCCTTTCGTTTCGTCTTTGAGATTTGTTTCAGGCCGCAAACTTTTGCCTTTGAATCAGGATTTTTAAATATTTCTCTGTCTTTGTGTCTCTCTCTTTGCACTTGTGTGTCCTTTAGAAGTTGGAAGAAAAACTTCATGCTCAATCAGACTACGAAGAGATCAAGACAGAACTGAGGTAGGAGTCCGCCTTTCCTTGGGTTATATCGACGGTCCGTCTCCCTGTAGGAGCTCTTGGCCAGCCATGCCTGTGTGGTGGGCCAGCTCCCCTCGTGTGCAAAGCTCCATTTGCACGAATGGAGCTTTGTGCACAATTGCTCTCTGCTCTCAAGCACTTTCCCACCGTGTGCAAAACTCCATTCACACAAGCACAAAGGGAGCTGGGTGTGCGCACCGGCCACTCGCACACCCCACACGCCCCTGTGCCATGTCAGGCCACCAAGCTGGTAAAGTTGGGGACCCCTGGGGTAGATGGAGAGAGCGAGAGAGAGAGAGAGGCGTGTTTCTCTCTCAGTGCTTGGGACAGCCTGCAGAAGTGACCCAAGCTTCGCACGTGACATTTGGGGTGGATGGAGAGGACGAGCGGCAGACCACAAGGGAACGTCCTTCCCTGCTTTGTATCTTCCAACATAGCTCGGCAGAAGAACCAGGCACTCGGGCTCTGCCCAGCAGCTCTTTTCTCATTTCCCAGGCCCCCCCCCCTTTTTTTTTTTCTTCTGCAGCATTTTGAAAGCAATGAAGCTGGCCTCCTCCAATTGCAACCTGTCCCAGGTAAGTTGGAAGCCTTCCCGACAGGTGCACACACACACGCCTTAGCTTCAGCCTCGAACAGGTTATTCTGCAGTGGGCACTGGCTGTTCTGTTTTTGAAAAGTGTTTGCCGGCCATCAGAGGTCCAGAGAGCTGAGATCAGGATTATCCAGCGTGGGAAATCAGCACTTTGAGAAACTTCCCATCAGTTGAAATATAGAACCTTCCCTGAATATTTCTGGGCATGGTGCACAGAAGGAAGGAAGGAAGGAAGGAAGGAAGGAAGGAAGGAAGGAAGGAAGGAAGGAAGGAAGGAAGGAAGGAAGGAAGGAAGGAAGGAAGGAAAAGGGATAGAGGGAGGGAAGGAAGGAAAGAAGGAAAAGGGAGGAAGAAGGGAGGGAAGGAAGGAAGATAAGGAAGGAAGGAAAAAGGATAGAGGGATGGAGGGAAGGAAGGAAATAAGGAAGGAAGGAAATGGGAGGAGGAAGGGAGGAAAGGGAGGAAGGAAGGAAGGGAGGAAGGAAGGGAGGGAGGGAGGGAGGGAGACCACTAGAACTTCTAGTGGTCTTCTTCTCAGGTGGACCCTGTCATTAAGAATTGGGAAGAATTTTGCCTGTACTCTGCCCACTTCAGAAGTATTTTCAGTGGATACAGAATAAATAATCCTTGATGTTTGGGTGAGAAAGATCTCTCTCCTTCCTGGATCATTTTTTTTAAATTTAAACTCTGAATCCTCCAGGCTTCCCGTTCCTGGGTTGGTAGTTTTTGAGCCTTGGTTTATTTCTTGCACTTACCCCCTGCTACTCCACCAGATGGACCTCCAAGTGGCGAAGAACAGGAAATTCACAGCAGAAATAGGAAAGTGGTGCCCGATTCGATGGCTGAACTAATTGCCCCATTTTTAGGGTTGACTGGAACAAGTTGCCGTTTTAATGGAGTTATTTTTGTTGCTGGTCCTTGTGCCATGCATGAGAGTATTTTTGGTTGACAGGCACCTAGGGTGACGAGGGATCGAAAGTCAGGGCACCCCTTAAAACAAAAACGGAGGAAAAGAAGGCACTGCAGGAGTGAATTCTCACTCTTTCCCCTCTTGCTTCGTCTTTTATTTAGAGGATCTCAAAACCCTCCGACACGCTCTTCCTAGGAAAAGATTCCTTCTACGCATCTCGGAAGTTCCTCTTGGAAAAACCAAACCTCACCACCAATCCTGGTAGGGTGGCGAACGGATTGAGGGGGGATAAAGGTCAATGCCAAGACCCCTGTTGGGATTATTTTGGGGGTTAAGGGGATGGACTAGAACTGCGTTTCTTCAACCTCAGCAGCTCTCAGACAGGGGGACTCCAACGCCCAGGATTCCCCAACCAGCCAGGCATGGATTTGCACCTGCAGTCCTTGGCACAGGCGGCTCATCCATTGGAATGGTGGAAGTGGCAGGAGGGAGGGTTTAAGGACCTTCTCGGTAATTTTAGAACAGTGTTTCTCCACGTTGGCAACCTGAAGATCGGTGGAATTCAACTCCCAGAATTCCCCAGCCGGCCATGTTGAAGTCCACAGATTTTCAGGTTGCCAACATGGAGAAACACTAAATCTAAATCCTAGGAGACTTTCCAAGATATGTGTTGGACTTCAACTCCCAACACTCCCGGGGGATTATCCACCACTCCATCCACTTATTCCTCTTCCATAAATCATTCCAATTGGCTAAAGGACCTGTAAAAAGGCCTTCAATAAACAAACAATGGTTTCTCCCTTGGAAAAATCATGGGTGAGCATCTGAGAGGGGTCCACTTCCTTCCTCTGGCTTTCCCAGGCTGTCCGATGTTCCCAGCTGTCCCCTGGATCTCCAGATCCCATCCTCCCCAGCGGGCATGGTCCAGGGAAGCTATAGTTGGTGCGTGTGTGTGTTCCTCTCTCTTTGGTCTCTAGAGGAGGATCCCTCGGAAGACGAGTCGGTGAAGGACTCCATGGGCCCCGAGCAACCTTACCCATCCCCCCAGCAGCTCCTGCCCCTGCCCAGGGAAGACTCCACCTCCCCTCCGCTCCTCCAGCCCCTGCTGGCCCCCGCGGTGGCTCCAGAGGTACTGGGGACATTTGCAGCTGGGTCTTCGGGGCCAGGGTGTTGGCAAACCCCCCAGCATGACTTTCCTCTCTCCCCACACAGATGGGGCCCCCAGGCTACAAGAGCGAGAACAGCAACGCGGGCAGCTTCCCCTCCGCCTTCTATGCCGCCAAAGGGCTGGTGCTGCCTGCGAACCCCAACGACGGGAGCCCCCCGAGTGACCAGTCAGAAGGCAGCAATCCCAGCTCAGCTGACGAGGAGCAACTGGACACGGCCGAGATTGCTTTCCAGGTGAAGGAGCAGCTGCTGAAGCACAACATCGGCCAACGCGTCTTCGGACATTACGTCCTGGGCCTCTCGCAGGGCTCGGTCAGCGAGATCCTGGCCCGGCCCAAGCCTTGGCGCAAGCTGACCGTCAAAGGGAAAGAGCCCTTCATCAAGATGAAGCAATTCCTCTCGGACGAGCAGAACGTCCTCGCGCTGAGAACGATTCAGGTGCGCCAGAGAGGTGAGTGGTTCACGGTGGGGAACCTGGGTGGGATGTGGGGTGCTGGATGTCGCATCCTCCTCCTCCTCCTCCTCTTCTTCTTCTTCTTCCTGCTTTGAACTCAAACTTCTCCCTGCCTTCCCAACTTCTCTGTGATTTCTTCAGCAAAGACCAACCAGTTGAGGTAAGTCACCCGCGGTCTTGGGATGCTTTGGAGTGAGCGCCTTGTGGCCTGGCCTGGATCTCTTCAAGGCAGCATGTATTCTGCGGGCTCAAGAACAATCATATGATCAAAACTGAGCCAGGCTCAAAGATGGGATACAACTGTCTCCTCTGCAAATTGAGTTTTAATTAAGATAATACTGCTACCCACTAATCGACTTGAAGTAGGATGCAGCTCGATTTTGGAGCCCCACAAAATGCACACGGCAAATCTGGGAGGTTGGCCCATCCAAACGTGTCCTTTGAGAAGCTTGATTGGGAGTTTGAGTCAACCCATTGGAGCTGCCAACAGGACATCGTTCACAGCTCCAGTTTTCAAGACCTCCAGACCAGTCCCACCACACAATTCAGAACCAGAATGACTTCTGTTTCTGGGGGAAGGTTGCAAACTCAACAGGGCCAACTTGGCCTGCAGAATCTCCCATGGCCAGCCCTGGCATTTCAGAGAGGGCTGGGAATCTCTTCGGTCTCAGTGAGGCCACCTTTTGTATCTTAGACCCACCAATCTGTCTGTCAGATTGTTGGTCTGTCTGTTAGGGTCTCACCATGGTAGCAATCAAACGTTGCTTTCTCCAAGGAGAGAGGTCTATGTTTGCAAGGATTCTGTTATAATATTTATCATTTATGGGAGAGTTTGAAGCTTTAAGGAGATTATTTCCTAGGCGGCCTCCATGTTTCACCCATGGCATGTGGACCACTGTTGCAACTGCATCCTCTCTGAAGCCCTGGAGAGCCCCCGAAGGTCCTACAGAAGGAGATGGACCAAGGTTCTGCCACAAGGATGATCTGAGCGTCAGTCTTTGTGGCAGATTCTTAGTGAAAGATAAGAATTGTTCCGGGATTATTAGGTTTTTCCTTTCCTGCTGTCTCCCATTCCTCAACCCAAGACCCAGATTCCCTCCCTAACCACAAGAGATGTTTCTTCAGACAGGACCTTCTGAAGAAAAAAGAGGATCATGAGCGTCTGTAGGTAATTCCTTGACTTTGGGCAAGTACAACTACTCCAGATCCAATGACCATCTCCACTCTTCTGCCTATTTGATCAGGAAGCATTACGCCGAGGATTAGGACTCCAGAAACCGGCTCAGACGACGCCATCAAGAGTATCTTGGAGCAGGCCAAGAAAGAGATTGAGTCCCAGAAAGGAGGTAAGGGGCCCGTGGGGATGGTAGAGGCCTTTTGGGGTACATTTTGGCCCTCTGAAACTGAAAATTAAGAGGCCATCGCCCAGATAGGAAGGTGAGACTTGGTTGCTTTAAGTTCTTCTTAACTTTGGCCCTTGTGTAGCAGTGGCCCTAATCGGATGCATTTTTAAATCCTTCCTTCAATAAATTCTCATTTCTTCTCTCCATCTCAATGAAGTCAGGGGAAATCTTTAAATATTCTAAACATGGCAATAACTCCCTCCGTTTCCTTGGAATTAAAGTGTCATCTGCTGCCCTCTGCCGGTTCCTTTTAGGTAGGAATTCCACAACCTGTCCTGGCTTGTCCTTAAGCCAAGGAAATCATTCTGTGTCCAAGCAGAGGAAGGCCATAAAACCTCAAATAAAAGTTTCTCTGTGTCTTCGTGTGGGCACACGTGCTCAAGGGAAGGATTCCCCTCCCAGTCAAAATTCTCTTAAATGCAAATTGACGTAATTGACAGCTTTTTACTCCATTTGCGTAATTGATGTCCCTACGTCATCAGCATCCATTCGCCAATGACTGAAATGATGTGAAAAGGTCAATTGCTTCATGAGACGATTGAAGTCGGAGGTCTGGGCTGCTTCAGAAAGGGTGGATTCTGCCCGATGTTTTGAAGCCTGAAAAGATTGTCCACGGGATCTGAAGTTGGGTTGCAAGAGACCTAGGAGCAGAATGGTCTGGAGGGGGGAGGGAGGCGAGGGTCCTATTTGGCCCCAAGCGTCCCATGGCCCGTCCTAAGTCTCCATGTTGCTCCATGTGCAGCAGACACAGAGCAGCTGCTCCTGGTTTGGGTTCACGATGGCTTGGTGGGACTCCATCCCACGTTCTTCTCTCTTTTGCCTTGCTCCATAGGGGAGGCGAAGAGCACCTCCGCGCCCCAGGCGGCCCCCAACGGCATCAGCACCAGCAGCTCCGAAGACGCCATCAAGAACATCCTGGAACAGGCCCGCCGTGAGATGCAAGCTCAGCAACAGGCCTTGCTTGAGATAGAATCCGGCAGCCCCAGCCAACCCACCTCCACGCCCCCTGCAGAGCCCTCCCCTCTGTCCACCTTCAGCCAGAACATCGTCCGTGCCTACATCAAGCAGGAAGAAGGGAATGGGCTGAGCAGCAGCGGCAGCAGCAGCGGTGTGACCCAGGCCCCTCTGACGGTGCTTTCCCCTGCCGCCTTCGTGCAGAGCATCATCCGCAAGGTCAAGTCAGAGATTGGGGACGCCGGCTCCTATTTTGACCAGCACTGGGCGTCCGACAGGACCCTCCTCAACCGGCCTTTCACCTCAGTGTCCCCCTCCCTCTCTTCCTCGTCCAGCTACTCCAGCATGGCCAACGGACGAGCGTGGCCACGTGGGGAACTTGGGGACTCTGGCCCGAACGAGGAAGACTTGCCCACCTTGGAAGACGAACCCCATCGGGGGCTAGAAGTCAAGTCAGAAGCAGTGGGTTCAGATGCCCAAGGAAACGGGCGCTTGTCTTACTACACGTCCTATGTGCCAAGGACTCTCAAGCCCACTGTCCCCCCGTTGACCCCAGAGCAGTACGAAATGTACATGTACAAGGAGGTGGACACTTTGGAACTCACACGGCAAGTCAAGGAGAAGTTGGCGAAGAACGGGATCTGCCAACGCATCTTTGGGGAGAAGGTAGCTCAATCGTCAGTCGCAGGTGGGCTGGCTTGAGAAGGGAGGTCAGCAGGGTGATTCCAGACAAGGTTGTTATCATGCAGAGATGGGCTAGATAAGATCTCACCTTTCCCTGGCCCTCTTTCTTAGCAAGGGGAAAAACTGCCAAGGAAAGAAAAATGATTGGTAGGGTGCTCCTTGTTTTTGTTTTTTTAAAATATTGCTTGGGCTCCTCTTGGTCTGGTCCACTTGTTCCCCAGAGTGGCCAAACTGCAGCAGAAGATGGAGACGTGCCGATGTTCTCCTGCAACTGACATTTTTGGAAGCGAGCTCTCTCGCCAGCCATGGTGGTAATTAATGGCCTTTGACACCGATCTGCCTTCCCTCTGGTCCCCTTTGAAATCCCCTTCCAAGTTGTGGGATCCAGTTAGATCCCATTTCCAACCTCAAAGGCAGGAGCCACACAATTATCCCGAGAAATGGTGCTATCCAGGAGCATCCCAGTGTAGAGAGACTGAGGGAGTGTGTGTAGTGTTGAGGGAGTACAAGGCAGACAAAATGTGTGAAAGAGATATGAGAGAAGGCAAGCTACAGAGAAATTGGAAATAAAATGAAAATGCTCTTGCTGGTAACATGAAGGCTCTGATTCCTACATTATCTTTCCTAGACTGACCCTGATTCCCAGCAAGCCCTGGACAGCTGCTTGATTAGAATCCATTTATTGCCTTGGCTGAATTTTATCTTTTTCCTTGAGGGAGATTTTTTTTTCTGAAGACTTTGAATGCTGAGCTCTGCACGTGGCTCAAATGGGCCCTTATCTTCTGGCCTTCAGGAAGCTGTTGAGATCCCTCCCTTGTTTCGACAGCTGGTTGGAGCTCAGGCCTTCCTTCATACACACCTCCCATTCTCTTGCATTTTCCCCCTTGAGTGTTAGATTGTTTTTTGCATTCTTCCTGCCTGGCCTCTCGGCTTTATCAAGCCAAATCGAGATGTCAACATCCTCCCCTCTCCTTCAGGTGCTGGGTTTGTCGCAAGGCAGCGTGAGTGACATGTTGTCCAGGCCCAAACCGTGGAGCAAGCTCACCCAGAAGGGACGGGAACCATTTATCCGGATGCAGCTTTGGCTCTCTGACCAGCTGGGTCAAAACATCAGCCAGCAGGCCAGCCTTCCTCAAGGTGGGCACCTCCATCCTTGGCCCTCACTTCATGTTTATCCTGGACAGCCAAAGCAACCCCATTGTCAACTCGTAAAACATTTCTCTGCCTGTTTTAGTAGTTGCCATAAAAAAAAGGGGGGGGGAGGAAATCTGGAAGAGCAGTTGAAATCGAAAGTCCATTCCAACTCTTCTCTTTAAAAGACTGTAACTAAACTACCAGAGCTTTTGCCCGGGAATATATTTAATTGGAGAATGCAAATGATGACACCCAGGCCGTGAAGGTGCTCAATTGGTGAATCTGGTTTATGAGACACCCAGGGGAGAGGGGGGGAACAGGGGACTGTGAATTATATAAGTCAGAGTTGGCTTTATACAGGGCAGTGCCGGTATGTAGCCTCTAATAAATCTTTTGAAGTTTTTTGAAGTTTGGCTCGAGAATCATGATTTAATTAGAGCAATTGCTGGAATCCTGACACCCATAATCTTTGGCCACCCTTATTTATTGTTCTTCTGCAGTGCCTTTTAGCTATTTAAATCAGTTATGGTGCTGTGAAGATGCCCTCACAAGGCCTTGGAGTTCTTCTCCAGTCCTGGAACTTATTGGAAAATAATCGTTTGCATTTGATCTCCTCCCTTCCTTCTTTTTCCCATTCACAGCCAGCCCCAGAGGGTCTCCGTCTTCTCCTTCCCCACCAGCCAGTCCTTCTGAGCAAGAGGAAAGCCCCCCAGAGCCCCCGAGTCTTGCCCTGGAAAGCAGCAAAGAAAACCAGCAGCCGGAAAGCAAAGCCGCCTCCTTGCTGGGTAGCAAGTTGTGCCCCAACCACAACTCTGTTGGCATCCAGGAGATCGTGGCCATGTCCCCTGAGTTGGACACCTACTGCATCACCAAGAAGGTCAAGGAAGTCTTGACTGACAACAACCTTGGTATGAAGCCATGGGTGGCCTTGTTCCCAGGAGTCTTGGGTGGGGTCTTGGTCTATGATGGAGGCCAAGAAGATGTTCCCACCAAGAACTTGCTCAGATATTCTCCTGTCCAGAAATTTCAAGGATTGAGGACTTCATAGCCATTTGCTTTAATCCGAGCAATGCATATTTTGCTTCTCCTCTGCCAATTCAGTAGGGTGGAGATAACTAAATTAAAAAGGGTTGGGCAGAAGGAGGCCGTCTAATTAGAACACATGTTGGGGTCCAGCATCGAGGACGTACTAAAAGCTCTTGAGGGGTCTCTCCATTCCAGGGATACGGCTAATCGTATTTGTATTTCTGTAGCATGTTCCCAGATGGATTACGATGGGAATTAGGTCAGGGACTGAGAAGATGCTACCATTCCAGAGAAACAGGCAATAAACTGGAAGCTTAAATTGAGATCTCACCATTGTGGGTGGAGGTTGACTGCAGAATTCTTCTCCTTATCAGCTGGAATTAGCGCCGCCGAGTAAAATTTTAACTCCTCCGGGACAAACTCGCGCCTGCTTCTCCCCAATCCTTTGGAAGAGGGAGAAAACATTTTCTGGTACTCCCTGGATGGAAGAACCCGTGGCAACATCTGTGTGTAAAGTTAAAAGAAACAAAATATGACCCCCAAATTTTCGAAGGGCCTTTCCTGCTGAAAATGGCGACTTTATCCTGGCCCCTAAACTGCAGCCTCCATTTTCCAATTTGTCTCCCTGCTTAGGTCAGCGCCTTTTCGGGGAGAGCATCCTGGGCCTGACGCAGGGCTCCGTCTCAGACCTCCTTTCCAGGCCCAAGCCTTGGCATAAACTCAGCCTTAAGGGAAGGGAACCGTTTGTCCGCATGCAGCTCTGGCTGAACGATCCTCACAACATTGACAAACTCCGGGACATGAAAAAGCTGGAAAAGAAAGGTGAGGAGTCCTCATTCCTCACCCGCTGGGCTTGCAGTGGCAAAGGGAGAGGGGTTGAGCTGCAGAAGCCCGGCGTGGGGTGAACTTCAGATCTCCTCTGGAGATACTAGGCCCAAGTTGGCAGAACAAGACCCACCATAAATCTCTTTAAGATGATATCCTGTAAGTCAGGGCTCTCCAACCTTGGCCACTTTAAGACTTTGGACTTTGCTGGCTGAGGAACTCTGGGAGTTGAAGTCCACAAGTCTTAAAGTGGCCAAGGTTGGAGAGCCCTCCTTTAAGTTGTTTAAGGGGAGGGTTCAAGAGTACAAGGTTGTGTCAACAGCTTCCTTCTTGCTTGCCCAAAAAAGGATGCTGCTGACATAGGAATAATGTCAGGTTTCCAAGTGATGAAATCCATTTAAAAAAGAAAAGAGCAAAGTCCATCTTCCATCATAATTTCTTTTATTTACAATAGCATCAAATTGGCAAAGTCTGTTGTAATTCCGGATCTGACTCAACCCAGAATTACACCACATCATTTTGGAAGTTAGAAACAACCTCTAAAAGTCACATTCCCCAAGAGAGGCAAATCAACGTTTGCCTGGTGTCATCAGTCTCCACCTCCAGGTCTCAGCAGGGTCAGTTTTCGTTCCCACGGGAAGAACCACCACCTAGCCTAAACAACTCCAACTATTTCCACTCGTCCCACCTTAGGAACGTGGCAAGCCCGGAACCCTTCCCCCCATAATCAGCAAAGAGAAAGAAAAAAGGAATATATAAAAAGGCTAAATAAAATGGCTACTGGCCCTTGTGACTTATTTGTGATGATGGGTCTACAAGGGAGCTCATATCCTTCCAGGATTAATTTCGGACTCATTCTGGCACTCGGTTGCTTGCCAGCAGACTAGGCTGTGATTTGTTCTTCCCTCCCTTGTTTTCCTGTGAGCAGCTACTGATTATAGCTGGTTCTGGACTTTACAACAGTTCATTTAGTGACCAAAGTTACAACGGCACTGAAAAAAGTGAATTATGACCATTTTTTTGCATGTAAGTCCACGGTCACATGATTGAAATTGAGATGCTTGGCAACGGGCTCATATTTATGACGATCACACGATCCCCTTTTGTGACGCTGTGACGAGCAACATCCATGGGGAATCCAGATTCACTTAACAACCGTGGCAAGAAAGATTGTAAAACAGGGCAAAATTCACTTAACAAATGTTTCACTTAACAATACAACATTTGGGCTCCATTGTCGTCGGAAGTCGGGGATCCGTGGCAACTTCTCAAAACCCATGGCCTGATTGGGATTTAGAAAAATGAAGATGTGACTCCCCCTAACCGCCCCCCCCAAATCCCCCCAAGGCTTCCTCTGATTTTCTCCCGTCTGCAGCGTATCTGAAACGTCGTTACGGGCTGATCAGTGGTGGCTCCGACAGCGAGTCCCCCAACCCTCGTTCCGAGTGTCCCAGTCCCAGCCTTCAGCTGCAAGACCTCAGCCTCCTGCAGATCAAGAAGCCAAGGGTGGTCTTGGCTCTGGAGGAGAAGGAGACCCTGAAGAGGGCCTACCAGCTGGAACCGTACCCCTCCCAGCAGACGATCGAGCTGCTCTCCTTCCAACTCAACCTCAAGACCAACACGGTGATTAATTGGTTCCACAATTACAGGTAAACAGCAGGTCAACCCCACCTTGTGCCACCTCTCCTGTGTCAGACCCCAAGGACAGCACATGGAGTTACTTTAGTTCTTCTTCTTCTTCTTCTTCTTCTTCTTCTTCTTCTTCTTCTTCTTCTTCTTCTTCTTCTTCTTCTTCTTCTCCTTCTCCTTCTCCTTCTCCTTCTCTTCCTCCTCCTCCTCCTCCTCCTCCTCCTCCTTCTTCTTCTTCTTCTTCTCCTCCTTCTCCTCCTCCTCCTCTTCTCCTCCTCCTCCTCCTCCTCCTCCTCCTCCTCCTCCTCTTCCTCTTCTTCCTCTTCTTCTTCTTCTTCTTCTTCTTCTTCTTCCAGAATCTTGCCAGACTAAAGCAACTAGTTGTAGAACTATAAATACACTCTGGGAAGTGCTAGGGAGGAGCTGTTATAACTCTCTCTGTGTCAATTCTTTGCCCTCTGGAAAGCAGCCCTTCTCGCCTGGGAATCCAGATTTCCTGGGTCTCTAAGGTTTGCACCAAGCAGACTTCCCTTTGTGTCAGATAGTTCATGACCGATGAAAGGTAGCACTACACACTGGTTAGGTGTGAACACAACCACAAAACCTTCCAGGCTACTCGAGTATTAATTTTGTGCTTTCGCATTTGCAATGTTGGCCTCGCCCTCAGATTTTTCTACTCTTGATAAAGCCCAGTAACTTTCAGGGAAAAAAAATACATTTTTTTTCTACACCCATATCATGGCTCTGTAGGCAATCACCCACTTCTGCCTACTAAATGAAATCATTTTCTGGGTGCAAATGCAGAATTGGGGGACAACCCAGCAAAACACTAAGCTTGCCCTGTTGCAAGAAAGCGGCCCACTGGTCTTTACCTGGAGGGGTTAATTGTGTTGTGCAAACCCTGTCCAGGAGTTGAGGCAACTGAAGAAGCTCTGGACCTCCTGAGCTATGTTAGCCTGGTGTCCGTCTTTCTTGTTGATGTTTTTTTTTGAGGGGGGAGGTGTCTCCTCTGGTTTCAAGAACCCCTGGCCTTTTTCCTCGGCAGGTCTCGGATGCGCCGAGAGATGCTGATGGAAGGCAGCCAGGACGACACAGATGCAGAGCAGAGCGTGACCCCCGCCGGCCCTTTGCTCAAGGGGGCCCAGCCCCAGAGCCCTGACTCAGAAGGGGAAGAGCCAAAGCCCACCTTCAGAAACGTGGAGTGCCAAGGAGAATGCAAAGCGCTGGCAGGAATCAAGGAGGAGGAGCTGGAAGCTGGCGACAAAGACGACAGAGTCAGCAGTAGAGATTGTTGTTGTCCAGAAGGCGAGTTAGAGCCCGTATCTGCATCCAGCCCCATGGAAGACCCAGAAGAGCCTGGCTGCCTGAGCCCACACGAACCTCCCAGCCTC
Source organism: Hydrophis major (assembly GCA_033807585.1). Classification (NCBI taxonomy): domain Eukaryota; kingdom Metazoa; phylum Chordata; class Lepidosauria; order Squamata; family Elapidae; genus Hydrophis; species Hydrophis major. The sequence continues at coordinate 1,140,987 of CM066339.1, read as the reverse complement.
ACCTGGGCCAGCACCCTGTGTAGCAAGACACACCTGCCCGGGGCTCACAACTATTCCAGTTTCCATAACCCCGTGGAGACCGAAGGCCACGAGAGGTCTCCCTCGGACCCCATCAGCTTTAAATCCGCCTCCGAGTCCTCCCATTGCAGCCTGGAAGTTTCTCTAACCTCTCCATCCGCCGCCTCCTCACCGGGACTCCTCATGTCCGTCTCCCCTGTCCCATCCTCCGCCGCTCCCATTTCCCCCTTACCGGTGAGCGTGGCGGCCACCAAAGGGCAGAGTGCCAGCCCAGCCGCAGATCCAGGCACCACGGCGTCACCCAGCGCAAAACTGACTACGAACACCCAGCGGCGGAACGAGAAAGTGGCTAACCTCAACAGCATAATTCACCGGTTGGAAAGAGCTGCCAATCGCGAGGAGACTCTGGAGTGGGAATTTTGAAGGGCTGAACGGAAAAAAAGAAAATAATCAGAACCGAATACCTAAATAACGTTGTCCAGGTTCTAAACTCCATGGAACACGTGGACAAAAGCAGGGAGTCCTTAGCAGAGTGTATAGAAAAAAAACCAGATCTATAAATATATATATGTATATATATATATATATATACATATATATATATATATAAAAACACACAAACACACATATTTTATTAATTTCATCAAGTCTAAGGAAGAGACAAAATCAGCTGCATTTTCTCGAACGCGAGAGATCGCTGCTCTTTCTTAGCTCCGAAGGTAACCTAAAACCGAATTTTGGGGGTTTTAAATGTGAAAACAGACACACAGGAACAAACTGAGAACACTTTTAGAAGGAAAAAATATTAAAATAATATTTATAGACCTCTTTTAGATATTTTAATAAAAGGAAACTTTGGAATTTATTAACAGCTCAAGCTGCTTTGATATTAAAAGATAAACTGTATCAGTTGTATCATTAAATGCCCACTGAAAGTCTTGTAGTTTGCCACTGGATGAGATTAAAGATAAAAAAAAAATTAAAATAAAAAAAAAATAGGAACCTTGGCTCATTGATCCAAGCCATCAAGAAGCACTATGAGACTGACCAAAATGTTACGAAACTTGATTGGCAGACGCTGCGTTTGTCTGTAATACTTCCTTCTACTCCACCTGTCAAGAAACGCTTCTCTTGTAGTCCATGAAGACTCTAAATTTGGAACCTGCAGTGCCCTCTTAAGTCTGCTATTCAGTTTGAGTGGTATGTTCCCTTCCTTTTTATTTTGTCTTTCTTTTTGAGGCAACACAGAAAAAAGAGAGAGGTGTTGCGTGCTATTGTGTGGAAATATGTTTTCAAGGGCCTTGTTGAACAAGAGGGACCCCGATTCCAGAGAATGACTTTCTCGCCTTTACAATCCCATCCACAAAGGGGGTTTTCTTTCCCCACTTAAAAAGCATCCTTTAGTTTCAAAAAAGGTGCATTTGCTAAATGGAACCATCTGTTACGACTCTGGTTTCTGCCAGAGAAGACTTTCAAGCAGGGGTGTCCAACCTTGGCCACTTTAAAACTTGTGGACTTCAACTTCCAAGCTGGCTGAGGAGTTGACATCCACAAGTCTTAAAGTGGCCAAGGTTGGACATCCCTGCTTGAAAGAGAATTATGACACTTTTTTTTTTTTTTTTTTAAAGCATGAAAATAGTCCCTGCCTGCTTAGTTCAACATTTCAGGTTTGGAGGAAAGCAGATATTTTGACCCGTTTTTTTGACCCAGAGCACTAAAACAGAATAGAAATGTTTTCCCCTTTGAATAGCAGCAAATACATTTAATAATAACGGTATGAATTCACCCCACCCGTGTTAATTCAAAGCTTGGGAGAAAAGGTGAAGATTAAATCCAGGCCCTCTTCCTCCTCTTCTCCACTTCCCAAGGCCTTCTCTGGATCCCTCTTCCATGCCAGAAAGAAGGAAGGATGGAAATAGCCAGTTTGGGGAGGAAGCTGGTCCTGGATTATTTAAGTAATTCCCATCCACTTGACTTTTATCTCCAAACTAGATGAAGAGCTGATGGGACTGTCTTCGAACTAGCAGGTTTCTTCCTTCGGTGGGAGTTTCCCACCAGATGTTTTCATGATTTGAAGAGAAGAAGACCCAAACGGTGGCCCTGTCTTCTCCTGCTTTTAATGGAGTGATCTCCTCAAGCTTTTCACCCAGCCATTGATTTGTTCCCACAGATGCGATAAAACCCTTTTGAATCTAATTTACAAACAGGGAAAGAGAAACCAGTTACCTCCCACACATCCCAAAAATATGTATGTTTGGCCTTCCCATTACGTGCATTTTAAAAATCAGAACTGAAAGTATTTTTATATATTTAATGTTCCTTATTTCACCCAGTTTGGTCTATCCGCCTAAAGAACCTGGAAATGTCGCTTGCCTAGAAACCCCTGAACAAATTCAACTTCTATCTATCCAAATAAAATGTGGAGTGGGATCCAGGGACTCTTCTTCATCAAAGGCTCGAGATTAGGTTTAATGGGACAGGACTATTCTTCTTCTTAGTTTTAACGAAGCACTTAAGTGTTGGTTCTCCACCCTCGAGAGAGACCGATTGTATTCGAACCTGGCGAGGTGCGTCAGTTCCCCTTTTTCTAGGCACCTGTACTGTACTTTGAAACAATTTCTACAAGATTGACCGGAGTTTGTTAAATACTGAAAAAAGGCCTATTACGTTCTGTAAAGTGCCGTTAAAAAAGGAAAATACAGAAATTCTATAACACCTCAGCCTGATGTCTCCCGTTTATTGCGCTCAAGGTTTGGGCCTCCGAGTTAACAGCTGCTTTTATCCACTCCTGTCCCACAGAACAAATAAAGCAAATTTTCCAGGGAAAGCAGCTCTCCATTATAAACGGCGGCGGCCAAAGAGGTTCCTCTTCCAGGTAAGAAAATGCTTACAAGGGTTAGTTGGTTAGGCAGAGATGGTGTTGCACCTTTGGAAGGAGGAGGCTAAACTGTTTCAGTCCCTTTGTTTCTTGATTGTAAGAATACACCCCGTTTATTGTACACACGGACCTCCTCACTGGATTCCCAATCCCCCAGCAACCCTGTGAGAGAGTTTAAGCTCCAAGAGGGTGACCCCCCCTCCCATGGCCTTTGTGACTTTTGAGAACTCCCCTGATCTCGTCCCCCTTCTAACGGACAAGAATCTTGAACTGTACACCCACAATTTCTTTTGTGGAGATGTCCTCCTTCAACTGAATTGGGTGGGAAGGGGCACCTGTCTTCCCGGAGAAGCCCAACCCCTTGCATGGTCCTCCGGGGCTTCTGCAAACGCCGTCATCCTCTCTGCTCCAAGGACTGACTTGAAACGACCCACTGTGCGTCCAGGGATCGAAAGCCAGATCCTCTCTGGCTCACTTCGGTTACTTTGCTCGCTGGGGCTGTGTTTCCAGAGGAAAACCTTTTTCTGGTTTCCAACAACATCTTGTCGCGATCCCTTAACGGTGGAGGCCTCCAGGAACTAGAAAGTTTGGCCTGATGAGGAGTGGGGGGCGGTTTGGAGGAAGGGAGAAGGATGTGAACTGGCACCGGCCATGACTTTTCCATGAATCACAGAAGGCGGCTATCGGCAGACCGAAGTTTCCAGGAGTCTCATCTGCCAGACGGCCTTGCTGGGTTTTCCAAGAGTGGCTGAGCCTCAGCCAGTTCAGTTTTTCCAGGAAGCGCCTCTCCACCCCTGGGGGCATTTCAAAGGCTGCTCTCCTTCCCCTTCTGGCCCTCCAGCCAGGCCTTCTGCAATGCCACGATCTCCTGTCTGTACCAACCATGCAACTGGGAGAAACACACGCCACTTGGAGATGGTGGGCTGTCTGAGCTCAGCCCACCAGAGCCGCTCGGCAGTGACCGCCTACGAGGGGGCAACGGTGGCGGTTTGAGCCCCCCATCGTAGCTCTTGGCCGTGCCATAAGAGTTTGCCTCTCTGCAGGCAGGAGACCAGCTGGCTGAGGCCTCCGAGTTATTCCATAAGGCACAGCTGTTCTCTTTCCCGGGGACGCCAACGGGCAGGGCTGGCTTCTCCCGCGGCAGGGCAGCCAGTTCCAAATTCGGAGCTGTTTTGTTTTTGCGATGCAGCAGCCACTGACGTCTCGAGCCCGGCTGGGTGCCCGGGACGGCCGCCTGCATCTCTTCCAGCTGCTTCTCCAGCTCTCTCACCACCAGGCGCAGGTAGTCAAAGCTGGCTCTGGAGAGCACCTTGACCCAGCGCTCCAGGGCGGGCTGGCTCTCGGCCGCCAGCACGTAGGTGCGGGACTTGGGGCCGTCGAACCGGATGGCGAAGGCAAACTCCTCGCTGGCCTGGCACAGCTCCACTGTGCAGCCCTCCAGAACGATGACGCCCACGGGCTCTCGGCTCTCCCGCTCCTCAAAGTAGAAGAGCATGTTTCCCCTCAGCACGAACCAGCGCCGGTGGTAGGCCGTGTTCCGCTCGCCCTTCTTGTGCAGGAAGCCGACGTGGTCGGCCGGGGAGGCGCAGGTGGCGTAGAAGGAGAGGCTCCTTTCATTCAGCTTCATGGTGGGCGTCCCTGGGAAGGAGAAGTGAGAAAGAGGAATGGGTCCCGGCAGCCATATTTGACGCCAAGGGCCACTTGGGGCCTTACCAGTCTCAAAATGGCGGCATCTATGGCCAGTTTAAGGTGTCTGGACTTCAACTCTCAGAATTCTGGGAATTGAAGTCCAGCTATCCTACAGCTGGCCCTCTTTCTTACCTCCGCTCCCAGATTCTCCCTTGTCATCAAATAAACCTCCACAAAGGTGGATTTATCAAAGCCAAGGAAGTTTACCACACAGCCCTGTTTGGTGTGGTGCTGGCCTAGAAACTGGGAGACGGTGAATTCTAGTCCTGCCTTAGCCACCAAAGCCGGCTGGGTGACTTTGGGCCAGTCCCTCTCTGCCAGCCCAACCCATCTCATAGGGTGATGTAGGAAGAGGAAAGAGAGCTCTTTACAGTATGCCCGTCACCTGAAGAGTAATAAAGGCAAATAAATAAATGCAGGGCCCTGGGTCCATCTAAGGGCAGTGACGGCCTCATGACCAAGAGGGGAAACGGCGGCTCCATCAAATCTGACAAGCAAGCAAAGTAGAGCTCCCTGGCCAGCTAGTTCCCCTCTTCAGACCATTTTAAAAGGACGAAGCAGACAGACGACGGAAATCAACATGGCTGGAGTTGCTCATCAGGTCTGACCGCTCCTGCCCATACGGAACCAACCGAGTAATTCTCCTTGCCACCCACATTTATCCTCTTCCAAAGTAACAGCTGCCAACTTCATTGTTTGGAAGGAAATCACCCGGTTGACAGTTGCAACACGTGCCTGGCACCGAGGCGCCTGCAGGACCGAAAACACACACAATGCCAACGCCGTACCTGCCTCCGAAGCCCCAGCAGCTGAGATCGTGTATCCCACCAACAAGCTAAGGTGGCAACCCTTCAAAATCTGGCAAGGAGGTTGCCTTTCCACGGCCGCCTGTGTTTTCGGGGAGTTTGTTGGGCACACAGGTGCCATCTGGTTCCCAGCACTGCTCAAGGAAAGGCCCGGTAGAAAAATATTGTGGGCACAGCAGCCACGATTGGGTCACGTGGGTCAGTGGTGGTGGAGCCAATCCAGAAGGGATGCAACAAACCAGGATAAGTGAGAGCTGGTTGGCAGAGCCCACCTCCGCCTGCACAACTCAGAAGTCCATGTTTTTCAGGGGGGGGGGGGAGAGGCTGCCACTGGCCTTCCTAGGAGGGGTGTGTGTAGGGGATCCCAGTTCTCCTTCTTAAAACTCAGCTGGAAGGAACCAGGAAAGGCACCAGCTGCAAAAGATAATTTTGCTGGGAGAGACATGGGAAAGGATGCCAAAATCTTGAATTTGGGGTCCTCCCTTCCCGGTGGTCACCTACCTGGCCCCGGTGTGCAATTCTGCAGCCTAATTTACACCTCCCCCCAGGAAGGGTGTCCTGTTTGGTGTGCCTGCTGCGAAAATAAGGGGCCTCTCTGGATGGGGTTTCCTCCAACTTCTCTCTGTCCGTTAGCAGCACCCCAAGTTCTCCACCCCAATGTCTTTGGCCACGTTCTGAGTTGGGTCCGGAGGCTGGAAATGGGAGAAAATCAAAGCCAGCTGAGAGGAGTGGGCGGGTGGGGGGTCCCCTTTATTCTACTTCTATGTGACCTTTGGGTATCCCTCTCCCCCACCTGGGCAAAAATCACTGCGAGGAGGAACAAGAGAGGAAGGAGACCTGGAAAGGCCAGACCTGGGGGAACCAGCTGCTCTCCCCCCCCCATCTGGGGCGGTGGGCAAAAGCAGAGCCCCTTCTCAACTCCTCCCCCTCCCCTCCCCTTCCGTGCCCAGCATGGAGGGTCTCCAGGGGAGGAAGACGGGGGGGGGGGCTTTTGTGCAGAAATCATCCCACCTCCACGCCTGGACCTTCCGGAGGGGCTCTCCCCGCCGCTTCCCCCCGACCAAAGGCTCGCTGGGCTTGGGAAAGGCTTGCGGGGTCGAGCCCAGCCCTCTTCTTTTGCAAGGAGGCCTTCGGGGCTGAGCTGGAAAGGGACCGGGACACCCCCCCCCCCGCACTCACCTGCCCGCCTCCGCGGGGCTCCTCCGGCGGCTTCAGCGCCCCGCGCGCCGCTTCCCTTTGTCCCGGGCGCCGCCTCCTCCGGCTCTTCCAGCGCTGGGAAGGGGGAGGCTGGGCTGGCTTCGCCTCTGGCCGCCCCCGGCCTTCCGGTTCCTTCCAGGCAGGCCCGGAAAGCCCCCTGCCCTGCCCTGCCCCGGGCTGGCCGCTTGGAGAAGCCGCGGAGTCCCTTTCCCTTCTCCCTCGCCCGCCGCCTTTCAAACGCCCTCCGCGGAAATCTCTCACCTGTGGCCCCAAAGGTGCTTGGTTGGGCTTGGTTTTGTTTTTCCTTCCCAAGGGGCACCTGGACTTTCCAGCTTTTAAGAGAAGGGACCTTGTAAGGTCATCTAGTCAAACCCCCCGCCCAAGCAGGAGACCTCACCTACACCATTTCTGACACATGGCGGTTCCAATTTCTTCTTCCAGATTATTATTATTGTTATTGTTATTATTATTATTTTAACATACCATAAATCCATTCCATTTCAATCGTGTGTCGATTCGGTACATATTTCATGTGCTTAACAATTACGAATAATATTCTTCTTAACAGTATAACCATATAATAATAATCACGTTCCCATATATATCAGTAATATTCAGTATATCTATTACACTAGTTTCTCTTACTGCTTTATAATTATGTCTAATCCCTTTTAATTCATTTTATTTTCTAGCCATTGATAAAACAAGTCCCATACCATGTAATATCCAGATTCTTCTTTTTCTTTAATTTCTAATGTTAATCTATTCATTTCTGCACATTCAAATATTTTTTCAATTATTTTTCCTTCTATCGGTATCTTATCACTTTTCCAGTTTTGAGCAAATACGATTCTAGCTGCTGTTAATACATTTTTTAAGTCCATTTTTAATTTACTATAAAGTCCAGTCTCTTCTTGAAAGCCTCCAAGGATGAAGCTCACACAACTTCTGTTCTTTGAAGGCGTTTCGCTTCTCATCCAAGAAGCTTCTTCAGTTCTCAGTTCAGTTCTTCTTTCAAGCCGAAGAAGCTTCTTGGATGAGAAGTGAAACGCCTTCAAAGAAAAACCAGGAAGTCCAGGTGCCTCTTGAAAAAAAAAAGAAAAAACCACCTTTGGGACAAACGTGACCTGGATGGTGGAGGATCTCCCTAAACCAGGGGTCTCCAACCTTGGCCACTTGAAGACTTGTGGACTTCAACTCCCAGAATTCCTCAGCCAGTGCATGCTGGCTGAGGAACTCTGGGAGTTGAAGTCCACAAGTCCTAAAGTTGCCAAGGTTATAGACTAGCCCTTGAATGGGCTCAAGCTAGTTATCGATCCGGCCACTAGATGGCGCTTGAGCCACATGGATTCATTTGCAAGGACACTTTTAAGAGCAAAAGGCCAAAGGCATTAAGAGCAGATTTCCAATATACAGTGTATGTTTCATATATTTAATAATTTTGCAATTTATATCCTTTAAATATATATAAATTCTTTTGAATATATATATTCCTTTAAATGTTTTCTGAGGTTCTCCCGGGTATTTGTAGGTGGATCTTTGGTTATTCGGGTTTCTAGGCAACGTTTCGATGAAGTCTCATTCATCATCTTCAGGCTTGGTCTTCAGCTCTGTGCTTCTCAGAGTGATGTGAGCTTGCAGCTGCTTCTTCCTCACATCACTCTGAGAAGCACAGAGCTGAAGACCAAGCCTGAAGATGATGAATGAGACTTCATCGAAACGTTGCCTAGATACTTCCAATCTTACGCGGGAGAAAACCCGAATAACCAAAGATCCACATTCCTTTAAATATATATACTCCTTATATTACACTCCTTTAAATATCTATGTCTATATATTTAAAGGAGTATGCAAAATCCTTCAAAGCAGGCTTATCAAACGACAAAGTGTGCCTTGACGAGCATTGTAAGCCTCCCATGCTTAAAACTGGCCTAAATTGAGAAAGGTTGGTTTAAAAGGGCCCATAAAGATTAGAGAAAACAAAGCCAGCTAGATAGCAATTTCCCTGCAGTTGGTTTTTTGGTGTGTGTGAGTGTGTGTCTGTGTCTGTTGTGTTGCGTGTTTTAACCAAGTCCCATTTTGTCTCATCCAGCCTATGGAACCAGAATCTGATTTTTTTTCCCCTTAAACCCAACTGCAATTGTCCAAGGCATTCAGGTTGGTGAGAGTTTTTCAGAGTTTCTTCATTGAATTCAGTGAATAACTGAGCCATTAACCTGCCCAGCAATCAGGCCAACCGCGTGAACAAGAGGACACCCGTCCTGCCTTCAGAAGATGCAGGCAGCGCCTTTGTTTAAGGCTACCCAGCTTACGAAGGCCGAAGCCTGAAGCCCGGTTCCCGGGTTAAACAGAGCTCTTAATTTTCATCCTGGTGCCATTAAAATAAAAGAAAGGTGAACAGCTTTGGAAGAGTGGGCTCTGCTGCCCTCATTTGAGGTTATTTTTAAATGACTTTCTGGCTCCTTGGACAAACAGCAAAAATGAAGTTGGCCCTGTCTTTGATGGCTTCAAAGGGGGCTTGGCCTTTGCATCGGAGCGGGCTGTAGGGCAGGGGGCTCCAACCTTGGCAACTTTAAGACCTGTGGAATCCAAACAGTCAGAATTCTGGGAATTGAAGACCCCAAACTCAACGGTTGCCAAGGTTGGAGCCCCCTCCTGCAGGAGCCTGCCCTTCCCAAGCTGAGGACCCTTCCCTTGGCTTGATATCCTTCCTCTTCCCCCCCTCCGCAGAGGGCGCTGACCGCGTGGCTTTGGCGTCGGGAAGAGAATGCGAGTCCTGCGCCGCCTCCTCCTCCGCCCGCATCCGTCCCAAGGCTTCGCAGTTCCCTTCGGGCCGCGTCTTTCCCCAGGCAGGTATTGGTGGGCTGGGGGCTGGAGGGGGCGGGAAACTTCCCCTGGGGGGGGTCTCCAGGTCTTCGCAGCCCCAGGTCGTGGAATGCGGGGCTTTCCACGCCCTGCAAAGAGAAGGAAACCCCCCCCCTCAATGGAGCTTCCCAGCCGGGTCCCCGACGGCTTCCCACGCCCGTGGCCGGTTCCAAGCGTGGACAGGTGGAAGCACCTGTGTCTCCCCCTCCCCTCATTTCTCCCCGCCCCTCTGGAGGAAGAGCCGAAAGCGGCCCCGGGCGCCTCTTGGCCGCCCTTCCCCGCCGGCTCCTTCCTTTCTTCGTCCGCTCCTTCCAGGCGAGCCCAGGCGCCTCCTCCGCCTCCGCCTCTCGCCCGCCAGGGAGGCGTCGTCGGGCCGGGTCGGCGTCGAAGCGCCTCCTCCTCCTCCTCCTCCGGCCGGGCACCTCCGACGGCGCTGGGCGGCCGAGGGGCGCCGCCGCCGCCGCTGCCGCTGCTTCTGGCGCAGGTGGGTCGGCCGTGCGGCTGCTTTCGCTTTCGCGGGCGGGGCCCCCACTGCCCTGGAAAGGGGGGGCGGAGGGGGAGATGCTCGGGGGTCCCGGGTCTCTTTGGGAGAAGCCCCCCCCCGCCCACCTGGGCAGGGAAAGGGGGGGCGCATCTGGGGGGGGGCTCTCCCTGCGCTCCCCCCCCGCTTTTATTACCCGGGAAGGGGGTTCCGCAGGGGACCCCCCTTCTCCTCCTCGGGACGGCAGGCTGGAAGCCTCGGGGGTCCCCGGCGGGAGCATCCCTCGGAGCGCCCCCGGGCGACCCTTTGGGGAGCGGAGCAGCCTGAATTGAAAGGGGGGGGAGGGAAACGGGGCGACCCCCTCCGGGCCGGGAGATTCTCCTCCCCCCCCAACCCCAGCCCATCAAAGTGAGGAAGCTTTGCAACTGGGGAGACTGGGGGCAGGGGGCGGTAGAGCAGGCTTGGCTCCAAAAACAGCTGCCCCACATCTGGAAGCTCCCGACTTCCAAGAAGGAGGCCCGGGGTCTCTCTCTCTCTCTCTCTCTCTCTCTCTCTTTTTTGAGGGGGGGCAGAGAAGAGAGAATGCAAAATGGGGCGAGGTGTTGATTATTTTATCGCATAGTTTTAATGGTTGGGTCCTTTTCCTTGGAATGGGTAGTAGGAAGGGAAGGGATCAGTGAGGAAGGAAAGGAATTTGCTCCTTTGGGGTGGGGGGCTGTTGATCAGGATGGGGCAGCCCCAAACTCACAGGCTTGCAACGCTTTTGGGACTCCAAAGACTTGTTGGGAGCAACCACAAAGCCCATGGGGCTTTCTCCTGGCTTGCAAATCGGTGGCTATTTGCTTTGTTTGTTTGTTTTTTCCCCCAAACCTTTTGAGTTAAAAGGGGCAGGGGGGCAACTATGGCCGCTTTAAAACATGTGGGACTTCACTTCCCAGAATTCCCCAGTCAGCAAAGCTGCCCAGAAGCCTCTTCCCAGCCAGGAAAGTAAACATGAGCTGGGGAATTATGGGAGTTGAAGTCCCACAACTTTTGTAAAGCGACCAAAGTTGGGAAAACCTTGGATTAAGCTGAGTTCTGAAAGAGAGAGACACCATCCTGGCTTCCCATCCTGGCCAGATTGCTGTGCTGCAAAAGGCGGCTGTTTCTCAGAAGCTTCTCAGAAATCTTGCTTGGCGGGAGGGCACCTTTCGTCACAGCCAGGCTTGCCTGCCACGGCACAGGCGCCCAGTCGGGGTTGCAAGCTTGCTTTGCCCGCAGCAGCAGGAGGGGGGGCTGAATTGGTGCCAGGAGTCGCTGGGGGATGCCCGGGCGACACGGAGGGAGGGTGGGTGGCCCTTAGAACAGGGATCTCCCATCTTGCCAACTTTTAAGGCTTGTGGCCTTCAACTCCCAGGATTCTGTGGCTGGGGAATTCTGGGAGTTGAAGTCCACAAGGGGCCAAGTTTGGAGACACCCCCCCCCCCATTTAAGAGAACGACCCCTGCACTTGGGAGAGGGGGGAGGCTGTCCTGTTGTATCCCACGCAAGAAGGGAGGGGCAGATGGGTGGCGGAGTTGCCACCTGCAAAAGTTAGGACAGGGGTCCCCAAACTCGGCCACTTTAAGACGGGTGGACTTCAACTCCCAGGATTCTGTGGCTGGGGAATCCTGGGAGTTGAAGTCCTCGGGTCTTAAAAGGGGCCAAGGTTGGAGATCCCTGGCTTAGACCTCTCTCTGCTCCAGCAGAAACGTTTCCGAGACAAACGCGGGTTCAAGACAAGGCACAATGGATGGGGGGGGCTGGGGGCTCCCTTCCTTAATCTCTCCAATTCGGCTTTGGTTTGGCACTGCAGGCCCGGCCTGGCCTCTCCTTCGGCTTGGCTTTTTCCTGTGGGGGGAGGGGGGAAGGACAGAGAAGGGAGACTCTGTTGAAGGAGGCCAAGCCGTGGGGAGAGAGAAATGTCAGAGTTGGAAGGGGACCCTGGAGGTCTTCTAGTTTAACCCCCAGCTCAACAAGGAGATCCATGTCCTGGGATCCGATCTCTTTCCTCAAACAGCTCATTTCTGGTATTAGAACAGAGGACCCCAAACTTGACAACTTTAATGTGTTGCTGGCTGGGGAATTCTGGGAGTTGGAGTCCACGCAAGTCTTAAACTTGACAAGTTGAGGGTCTTCCGTTCTAGAGGAACGCAGGTTCCCTTCCAAGGCATTGGAGGGTGCCCGGGGTGCATTGAACATGTGTGTGTGTGAATAGTCCTTTGCTCTCTCCACCCTCTTCCCACCCATGGCCATGCCTGCTGACAGGGCAACTCCCCGTCGCACCGGGCCCAGGCGCCTTTCATAACAAGGGGAAGTTTGGGAGGGCCCTTCCTTCCACAGGGCCAGTTTAAGGGGTGGGGGGGGTGGGAGAAGCCATTGTGCATTTCAAAGCACACACACACACACAAGAGCTGCTGGGGGGGGGGTTGGCGAGAGCCTCCAATTTTCGTTGTGCTGCTTTGTTGTCCCTTCCTGCGCCGAGGCTGAAGAGCTGCAGCCACCAACACCCCTTCCCCACCTGGGCTCTTCATGGCGGCTGCTTCTCTCCGCATCCCCCAAGAAGGCAGGCCGCCTGCCTGCCGGACTCCACAGAGATCCTCGCCTCTGTGACAAGGGAGCTGACTTATGTAATTTCGGGCTGCGTCATTCCTCTCTCTCTCTCTCTCTGTGCTCATTGCATGGGAACGCCAGGGAGACTGTTGCAAGAATTGGGGGGCCAGGCAGAGCCCCTCCAGCAATGGGGCACTTTAAGCCAGGTGGGTTTTCAATCAGAACAGGATCTGGGAGGGACCTTTGGAGCTCTTCTAGTCCAGCCCCCTGCTCAATCCCCAGTACCACTCTGGAGACATGGCTGTCCAGTCTTTTCTGAGAAACAGCTTCTGGTGGCAAGCTGTTCCACCGGTTCATTGTCCTCCTCGCTGTGAGGAGGGGGGCTCTATTCCGAGGTTGCTTCTCTCCTGGGTCAGTTCCCATCCGTTGCTCCTTGCCCTGCCTTCAGGGGCTTTGCAGAAGAAGTGGAGCCCCCTCCCTCTTGGGGGCAAATACACTGGAAGGCTGCTCTCGTGCCCCCCTGCTCCACCCCGGCCCTTCTTCTCTCCAGACTGGCCAAACCCAAACCCTGCAACCGTCTTCGCCTCCCGGCCTTCAATCCTCCTCGTTGCTCTTCCCTGCCTTTGGGGTCTTGACTAAAGCCCCAAATGCCAAGGTGGCCCCTCCCCGGAAGGCAGGGGCCAAGGGCCACGGAGAAGCCCAAGCTGGGGCCAGGCTGGGAGGGAGGGCACTTCCCACCCCTCTGCCGCCTCGGTTTCCCAGGGACCCCTGGCCTGCCGGACGTCAGCGGTGTGGCGTCTGGGAGGAAGCGTGGTGCTGAGTCATTGGCAGGCTGGGCACACAGATAGACCGAGAGCTGGGGGCCCCGTGGGGGCAAGAAGCTCGGGCACCTGCTACCACGGCATGAAGTTTCGGCTCCTTGTAACGTCTCTCCGGTTGGTTTGGGGCCCCTTTTTTCCCCCTTTTGCAAGGACGTGGCCATGCCTGGCCAGTGAAGTGCCCCCCCCCCATTAGGAGAGGCTGGCTTCTGCAAGGGGGGGGCTCTTCCGTGTCTTGTTGAGGCTCCGTTTGGTCTCTGCTGGTTAAGCCTGTCCCTCCAGCCCACCGGCTGAGCTCGGTTTCTGAGATAATCGCGGGGGGTGGGGGGTGGGAATCCCACCTGGGACTAAGGAGTGATTTCCAATTAACCAGTGGAACAACTGGCCACCAGAGGCTGTGGGCGCTCCATCACCGGAGGTTTTTGCGATGGGGCAACTGTTTGTCTGAAAGGGGAGAGGGATTCCTGCTTAAGCAGGGAAGGGGATTGGGCTAGAAGTCCTCTGAGGCCCCTTCCAGCTCTCTCCCTTTTCTCTTCTGCTGCAACCTTTTTTCTTAGAAGCAGGGAGATGGGGTCATCCTGGAGCCCTCTTAGGCCTGTCCAGGTACCTGCCTGTGGGCTGGACACTCCCTCCACCCCTTGGGCTGACCTGGGAGCTCTTGGTGGCCTCCTGGTTTCTCTGCTGCCCTTTCCTCTTAGAAGCCACGAGATGCTCACTAGCATGACGGCCACGTGACTGGGCCCGAGGGTGTGCGCGCAAAGGCCAAAGTCTTCTGGGAACCAGGCAGTTGGCGCCTTCCAGAGCTTTGGGGACACGAATTCCATTCATCCCTGCCCATTGGCCAGCCAGGCAGGGCTGCAGGGGCCCTGTGGTCTGGGCGTCATCCATCCGGAGGAGGAAAGGGTGAAATGCCCAGATCCTGGCTTTTTTCCCCGCTTCGCCTGGGCCCCTGAATTGGAAACGGCCTGTTTGCCCCTGTCTCCGAAAGACAAAACCCGGATTCGGGATTCTCCCCTCGCCTGGAGAGAGGTGTAGTGGTCACAGCAGTGCTCAGGGCCCCCTGGGAGGAGGGGGAGGCTCTGGACCTCGTTCCTTGGGAGGTGAAACTGAAGAGCTGCCCTCTCTTTCTGACCCGGGGGCAGAGTGGCTCTCCTTATCAGTGGGCCCAATTTCTAGAAAGGCAACCCGTGAGCAACACAGCTTCTTCACACCTTCTGGGGCTGGTTGTGGGAAGTGCACAACTTGTGGTCTGTGAGCCTCCAGGTAAGGGCTTAGTGTAAAGTAGGTCATCGAGATGCCTTTGATTGGGAGGGGGGCTTTGCACGGGTATGAGCAAGCGAGGAAGCGTGTGCACACACACACACACACACACACAGACACACAGGGACTGTACAAACACAGCGTGGAGAAAGAGAGAGAGAGAGAGAGAGGAGGAATCTGTTGATTTTCATCTCACTCGGGCATGTCCAAATGTGCCCGGCTTGCTTAAGAGAAAGCTGAAAGTGCTGTGTTGCCAGGTGTGAGCTTGTTGGTGTGCGTGCATACACATACACACACACACACACACACGCCCAAAAGCTGCCTGCACTTCAGTTTCTCCGAGTCTCGTCTCCAGGGGAGCAAACAGGAACTCTGTGTGCTGCCACACAGCGGTTGGGACAGCGACACACACACACACACACGTCGGTTGCCTTGTTTTGCTTTTGGGTGGGTGGGTGGGGGGAAACTTCTGGCCCTCGGGAAGACTTCCTCAAGGTGACTCCCCGACCGGCCCACGCTTATGGGTGAGGAAGGCCTTGGGCCTGCTTGCAGGAGGATGGCAGTGTGGGGCGGCACACCGAACGAGGCTTCCTGCTTCAGCGGTGATGCCTGATGATAAAACAAGCCGCTGTGCAGGAGGGAGAGAGAGAGAGACGGCCTGAGAGCCACCTCTGGGCTGGGAACTTTGCAAAGTTTTGGGCTCCTAAATTGGACGCCGTGGCAGAGCCAAGGCTGGGTGGAGTGTTTTGCACACCCAACAAGACCCCCTCAGCACTTGGGAGGGTTTCTTTTGCACGCATGGCGGTCCTCAGAAGATGAAGCTAGCGGTGGGGAATATTCTGCAAGTGGGTGTGCAGAATGGGTCTTTTTTTTCTCCCCTACCATTCAGACATGCAGGATGAGTCCTGGAGCAAGGACCAGGCGATTTGCAGGCTTAAATCTGGCGTGTGCAAAGAGGAGAGGATTCCATTCTGTGTTTGAGAGTTAGAGCAACCAATGGAAGGGTTTTTGCCTCCAGAAGTTTTGGTGTCTGGAGGTTTTGAAGAAGAGATTTGTCCAGAACGGTGTGGTGTCTCCTGGTTGAGCAGGGGGTTGGGCTAGAAGACCTCTGAAGTCCCTTCTAACTGTTGTTGTGTTCTGTTTAGGGAAGCCAGAGGCTTAGATGAGGCAGAGAGGATCGGCTGAGGAGAGTCGCCCAATCTAGCATGGCAAGGAGAGATGGGAACACAGATTTCTCTCGGTTTAATCAACATTGCTCAACCTGGCCACTTGAAGATGGCTGAACTTCACTTCCCAGAATTCCCCAGCCAGGTAGACTGCCAGGGTTGAAATCCACTGATCCTCAAGTGGTCGAGGTTGAGAAGAAACCCGGGTTGAATCCATCCGTAGGTCCAAAGAGTGCGATGTTGGAGTAGATCCCATTGGCAAAAAAGAAAATGCTAAGTTGACAAAAACTGGTTTGGCAGCTTCCTTTCTGGTTGTCCTTCCACCTCTTAGCGGCATGGCGGCTGTCTAGGAAGGCTGATGGGAATCTCCCTCCTTGCTCTTGCTCTCTTCCCCAGGACCTGTTAGGTCATGTCTGAAGAATGTTGTACCCGCCTGCTGCAGGAGTTCGTAAAAGGGCCCATAAGCGAGCCTGGCCCCTCCTTGGGCCTTACCCCCAAGGGCAGAACCGGCTTTTGGAGATCTTGCTAAAGGTCCTTGAGATGGCTTATGTGAGTTGGTCAAGTTGGGTCGAGGAGAGGAGGACCCTGGTACACATCCAAGAATGGTCTGCAGAGCTAACCAGTCAGACTAGTTGTAGACTCTTTGTAGCTCGAGGTTGAACTATGGAGTCTATGGAGCTCTCTGAGCTTGGTGAGCATCTTGCAGACGTTTCATGACCCTCCTAGGCAACATCATCAGTGCTAGAAGAGAGTGGGGTTTGCTCTCTGTTTGTATACAAGTGGCTTGTCCCATCAGTTTGGTGGGGGTGTTCTGGGTAGTTCCTTCATTAATTGTTGTTTACTGAACTGGTTATATGTCTACCAGTTATACGTCCCCATGGAATGCCCCATGTGAGACATAGGGTGATGGTATCTTGCTCATTGGGTTCCTCGATGGGCTATCCTTTTCCCGACATGACCCCTGGACTGACCTTCTCTGATCTTTGTCCTGAATCAGTCGCAAGATCCTCACACCTTTTCTCTTCTCTTTTTCTCTGTCTGGTCCTCGTTTCCTTCGCAGAACCCCTGGAGACCTCCAGACTCGGCCATGAATGGACACGCTGTCCCGTCAGGCGACTCCGGGCACCCTGGCAGGTGGAACGAGTTCTGCAAGCAGCACGCCATCGCCACTGCCCGAGAACTGGCCAGGGAGTATCTCCACTTCGTCAGTGAGAACCCCCAGCACGAAGTCTTGGCCGTGGAGAACTTCTCCCTTCAGTTTGCTGACCTCTTCCAGCAATACTTCCGCCACGAGGTGAAGGACACGTACGGTACAGAGCAGTTCCGCATCCTGCCCTTCAGCAGAGTGCGGGACTACCGGGAGACGGGCCAGAAACATGCGGAGGGGTCCCCGGTCACGGTTGGGACCAAGGCCGAGGTGGAATTGTTGGACCAGGTCAACCGGGTCTCTGAGGTCCGCTCTGGTGGACTTCCCAAGTCTTGGAGTTCTGAAGAACTGGCGGCACCGGCCTCTCCATTGGCTGTCAGGAGGCCCTTTTCTCTGGACCGGCTACGGCGGAGCTGGCAGAGCTTGTTCCGCCGGAGATCCTCGGAGCCGGGCCCTGGCGAAGGGGAGATGGCGGACTTGGTTCTGAGATCCGGCTTGGCCTGGAAGATCTTCCCACGGGCCATTTCCAGAGACTGCACCTTGCAGATCCAGAAAGAAGGGATCCTGAAGTATATGATGGTGACGGAGGACAGTGGAACCCGCTGGCAGAAATGCCGGCTGGTTTTATACAAGGAAGGGCCTCCCAACCGCCAGAATTACACCTTGGCACTATTGGACCCCCCCAAGGTAAGCACTGTCTCTTTTTGCAAGTCCCCCTCCTCCTCGCTGCAGCGTGATCCCTCTCTTTCCTCAACATCTGTGAGGGAGTCACACCCAATAAGGAACCGCTTCGTTCAGCAGGTCCATTAAATGCCTGGAAATCTTGCTGACCCCCAACAAGGAGGCTTCAATGAGAAGCTTCAACGCTTTTTCGAAGCGGTTTGGAGAAATCGAGCGAAGTCGTGTGTTGGTAGTTATGGGCCAAATGAGGCCTCCAAGTTCAGTCGTGATCCTTTGAGCAATAGATCTCAGGATTGAATGCTGGGGTGATGGGAGTCTTCGTGTTTAGATCTAAGGGTGGGATTTGAGATCTCTAGAACGAGACGGACGATTTCCCCGTAGTTCGTGTTTCCTCAGTGCTGTCTCTTTTATCTCAGAGTCTTTGCTCTTTGGAGATTTAACGGGGGGGGGGTTGTGTGTGTGTGTGTGTGTGTGTGTGTAATAGATCTTCTGGATGGCCTGGACTCTTCAGGGCCTCTACATGAAACCAATGGACCCATCTGCTTTAAAAGGCTTGATTTAACCCATCCGAGATCTTTTTAAAAGCTCCTGGTTTCACAACTTGTTCTTTCAGCTTGTTTTTTCTTTCGTCTCTTCCTTGTTTGGAGATGAGTACTTTAGTTGGATATCATGGCTGGAAGTGTATATTTTATTTTTTTTAATTTATTGTCCCCCAATTCTGCTTCCTTAGCCACTTTTGCCTGGGTGGATACCCAGATCAGTTGGAAGTCTGATGCCTCCAACAGTTGCCTTGGAGCTACTCATGGTGGGCAGGATCTTCCAAGGGTCCATGCAGGTTTCCATCCCAACTTTCGTGGGACAGGGTGTGATTGCAAAATGTCCTTCCCTGTCCTCCCCCTCCCCCAGTGAGCCAAGGACCTGAGGCCAGAAGGCAGCATGCTTCTTAGATGCCTCCTCCATCTAGGACATAAGCCGAAAAGCTGAAAAAAATCTGGGTTTTCCCAAGCAAATAAAAAAAAGATGGAACTGTCCCTCTCTTGCCTTCTGATTTTGACCAGCCCAGGAAGGTCAAAACCAATTAGAGAGAAAATTGATGGTGAAAATGGATTTTTTTATTTTTTTTTTATTTTTGGAAGGCGGCCTCTGCTTCACCCACCTCTTCCAAAGCTCTTGCAATGGGAACAGAAATCCATTCATCCCTCCAGGCAGGCTGTGAATGGGGGATTCAGCTGTAGCTGGCGGAGGCTTGGCAGAAAACAGCACTCCGGGCTTGGGGGTTACCCACTGTCTCTTAGCCCGGCTGTCCACCCTTCCCAAATGCTGAAACCTCAAAGCGCAATTTTGAACGTTTATTGATTAGATTTTATCCAGCCTTTATTCCTTGACTCTTGTATTTATTTATTTTATTTATATCCGGCCTTTATTATCCCGAATGATGCTTTCCTTCCCCTCGAGGACTTGCCCCGGATCGTTATTCTTTTTTCCCCCCCCATCCCTAAGAACAGAGGTCCTCAAACTTGGCTGCTTTACGACTTAGGGACTTTCAACTCCCAGAATTCCCCAGACAGCCATGCCTGCTTTTTTCTCTCTCTCTTAATCTCCTAAAGTGGAGAGAGATTGCAGAGGAAGGGATTGCAAGAGAGTCAGCTCTGCTGGCTGGAGAATCCCGGGAGTTGAAGTCCACCAGTCTTAAAGTGGCCGAGTTTGGGGACCCCTGCCTAAGGTGATAATTTTTTGTTTCACAAAACTTTCCTTCGATTGATATTTTAGCTGGGGAATTTGGGCCTCGTCTTTCCTGGGAAAGAGCCCCTGGTTCATTGGGAGGGAGAACTTTTGCATTTCTCTGGAACACACAGAGCCTGGGCAGATGATTTCTGTGCGTGGATAAAAGTGCATTGATGGGTTGGTCACGTTCCAGAGCAGAGCCCGGAAACGTCCCCCTCGTCGCCACCGAATCTGAGTTAGCACATTTTCTTTGAGAGAGAAGGAAAAGAGGAAGAAGGTCTCTCTCACCAGCGTCCTCTCCCACATTCATTCGAGGCATTTTCTTCGGGCGAAGGGTGGCTTTAAATACTACTTGATTGCACAACTCAAGTCTAGCAAAGTTTGTTTGTTTTTGGTTTTGTTTTCCTTCTGTTTTTGGCCTTGAGGTTCTCCAGGATCAGAGCTAGAAAGTTTTAAGGTCTGGAGCAGGAGCTTTGCCTGCCTCCAGCATCATCTCTGGAGCCCCCAGCCCAGCCCCAAAGGCAGCTGGTGGAGGAGCCCCCAAAAGAGGCTGGACTCAGCCAGGCAAGGAAAACTTTCTTTCCCCTCCCTGGTCCTCACCCCCTCAGCCGATTCAAGGTCTGGCTTGTTTGGTTTTTTTGCTAGCTTCCAATGCAGCATTTACAGCCAAGCTGAAATTCCCAGGAACATCTGCGTTTTCTATGGAAATATTTGCAGTTGTTTATGTCATGCAGATGTTCTGGTGAGAGGCAGGTTGAGAAGGGGGAGGAGGAGGAGGAGGAGGAAGACGCCTCCTCGTGAAGCCTGGTGGGAAGCAACTCCTTCACCCTGGGGTTCAGAGAGGACCGCTCTTCCTCTTCACTCCCCTCCCCACGAATTTCGGTGACCCCAATCCGAGGCTTAGAATTCCTTCCCTTCCTCACAGCAAATGGATTGTCTTCTTCAAAACACGGGTGTCCTCCTTTTTGGCACCGCTTCCGAGCATCCTGGAGGCCCTCAAGGCCCACCTGGGACCCTGGAGGAACCTTCCTTGCGTGGTTGACGGCCCGATTTGCAAAGTTCGCAACTCTCTTGTATCTGGCCTGGTTTGCAGGGGTCGCCAACCTTAGCAACTTTCAGATTTGTGGACTTCAACTCCCAGAAGTCCCCAGCCAGCAACAACTGGTGGACTTCAGCTCCCAGAAGTCCCCAGCCTGCAACAACTGGTGGACTTCAATTCCCAGAAGTCCCCAGCCAGCAACAACTGGTGGACTTCAGCTCCCAGAAGTCCCCAGCCAGCAACAACTGGTGGACTTCAGCTCCCAGAAGTCCCCAGCCAGCAACAACTGGTGGACTTCAACTCCCAGAAGTCCCCAGCCAGCAACAACTGGTGGACTTTAACTCCCACAATTCGGGAATTGTGGGAGTTGAAGTCCACCAATCTTAAAGTCACCACGTAGGGAGATCCTTGCTTTAGGGCAAAGCCTGGAGAACTAGCCAGCTTTGATGCCAGGTGGGATCGTGATCTGGAGCTGACCCCCTCCCCTCTCTGCCTCTCTCTGGGGCAGCCACCAGGTCCCTCCTCTTTCTTTGAAGGCTACCAGGAAAGCAGACGCCGGGGGCGGGGCTTTGGGGGGGGGCTGTTGTGTCATCCGTGCGAGGCTTTTTCCTTGCAGAGTTTTTGCAGGCTGCCCAAGCAAGGCAAAATGTGTCAAACACTTTTGTCATTTATTAAACCACCACTTCCCCCCCCCCCCAATCCTTGGTCATTTCCGGATGGGGACGATGGGGGCAGGTGGGGGGGGAAGGTTGGACTGAGCTCTCCAAACCAGCGGCCTCCTGACGTTCATGGCTGAAGATTGCCCCCCCCTCCACATCCCACCCCCTGCTTAGTTTGGAAACTTGGTTGCCCCGAGGGTGTGTGTGTTTGTGTATGTGTGTGTGTGTATGAAGTGGATGTTTTCTTGGTTGGCTGGCTGGTTGTTTTCCAAGGGGCACTGGAAGAAAAAGAATTTTTTTTTTTTAAAAAAAAAAGACAGTTGTTAATTCCTGCCTTTTGGGGGAGGGGGTGAGGTCCAGTATTCCAGGCTTCACCCCCCAAAAAAGCAAAAAAACAAAAACAAAACAGAACCAAACAACTTCTCCCGGTCTTGTTTGCATGTGTGGCCTATTGGGGAAGAAATCAAATATTCCAGTCTCCCGAGAGGCACAAAGTGGATATTACAAGCAGGGCAGGTACCCTTCGGCCACTGCAAGGGATGCCACCTTCTCTTTTCCTTCCTTCCTTCCTTCCTTCCTTCCTTCCTTCCTTCCTTTCCCTCCCTCCCTTCCTTCCTCCCTCTCTTCCTTCCTTTTCCTTCCTTCCTTTCTTCCTTTTCTTCTCCTTCCTTCCTTCCTTCTTTCCTTCCTTCTTTCCTTCCTTTCCCTCCCTCCCTTCCTTCCTCCCTCTCTTCCTTCCTTTTCCTTCCTTCCTTTCTTCCTTTTCTTCTCCTTCCTTCCTTCCTTCTTTCCTTCCTTCCTTCCTTCCTTCCTTTCCCTCCCTCCCTTCCTTCCTCCCTCTCTTCCTTCCTTTTCCTTCCTTCCTTTCTTCCTTTTCTTCTCCTTCCTTCCTTCCTTCCTTCCTTCCTTCCTTCCTTCCTTCCTTCCTTCCTTTCCCTCCCTCCCTTCCTTCCTCCCTCTCTTCCTTCCTTTTCCTTCCTTCCTTTTTTCCTTTTCTTCTCCTTCCTTCCTTCCTTCCTTCCTTCCTTCTTTCCTTCCTTTCCCTCCCTCCCTTCCTTCCTCCCTCTCTTCCTTCCTTTTCCTTCCTTCCTTTCTTCCTTTTCTTCTCCTTCCTTCCTTCCTTCTTTCCTTCCTTCCCTCCTTCCTTTCTCTCCCTCCCTCCTTTCTTTCCTTTTTCACAATGAAAGATTCTCCCTGAAACTGGTTTTGTTTTGATAGAGAATTCAGCACAACACACCGGCTATAAAAAGGGACGTTTCGCTCTTGAGCAGAATGAAAGTGTGTGGTTTTCAGTTTTCATCTTTCCTTTTTTTGACTTCAAGAAAAACACACAATTATCAGCTCCTTCCTATTCAGGCTGAGAAGCACACTGGCCTTCAAATTTCTCCACCTGGTTTCTGTCTTCGGGAGGCGTGTGCCATTGCTGCTGTGTTCTCGGCACGCTGGGAAGGATGGGCATTGTAGTCTGGCACATCTGGGGGCTACAAGGGTGGGAAAAATATTTTGCTTTCTGCATTTTTTTCATCCTTGCAAAAGGAAATTTCCTTGCATTGTTCTGGAAAGAAATGTTGAAAGTTTGGAATCGCCTTTGGCATGGAATATTTAAAGGCCCCGAAATGCTCTTTTTTCAGCAAAAACAAGAAAGATTTTTTTTTTATATTGTTTGGATAAGTTAGTGGAGGGGAGGAAGAAGGAAGGAAGGAAGGCTCTGTGGGATGTTGGCTGTTTGAGGTGGAGGTTTCTTATCAACACTCTGGTTCTTTTTTAAACATTCAGTGGATCCTGTTATATTCAGTTACTCATTTTTGCCTTGCTAATTACTCATCCTTAAGAGGTTGCAACCAAAACTCCAAACAGGGAAAGTATAACAAAAAAATGCTAAGAACCTTTTGAAATTATTTGGGTTTAAAGCACCTGTAGGTAAAATCTACCTGCCAAATTCCAGCAGGCCGTTTGATAAATCGATCTATTAGATCAGGGAATCTCCAAACTCTGCAATTTTTAAGACTTGTGGACTTCAACTCCCAGAATTCCCCAGCCAGCATCCAATTCTGGGAGTTGAAATCCACAAGTCATAGGGAGACCCTTATTGCCAGAGATACAGACATTTAAAAGAGTACAAACCAAAATGTTATTCTGGGGTTGTTGTTTGTTTTTTGACCCCGTTTGGTGCACAACTGGCACCTCTGCAGATGTAGGTTAAGCATATTTCTGGGGTGAAAATGCAAAACCCTTGTGATTTTTTTTAAAAAATAATTATTTTGATCTTCAACATGCCAGGAGGTTGTAAGGCTCCGAAGACTTGAATAGGCACTTTTGTCTGGCTGGCTGCGAGCCCTGGGGGAAAATTTTGCTGTAAAGGAAGGCCGCTGTCCTTGATCTGACCTTGTCATCTCCTTTCTGGGATTTTCGTGAATTGTCCTCCAGGCTCTCTTCTGTTTCTCAGAAGCTGTGAGTTGCTGTTTTTTTTTTTTTTGTTTGTTTGTTTAAAGAAGAGATTGGGCAACCATTTATCTAAAAGGGTGTAGAGATTCCAGCTTAAGCAGTGGATTGGACTGCAGGACCTCCAAGCTCCCTTTCCAACTGTGTCATTCGGTGATTCAAGGCACATGGAAGGGATTTCAGAAAGTCACTGGATTTCTTTTCGGATCTCCTTCTAAAATATCAGTGACGTGGCTTAATCAGGGGTGGGCCCTGTATGTTCATAGCACCTGGTTTTGGTTTTGGCACCTGTCAATGCCTGGACCTCTGAATGGGCTGAATAAAGTAATTTAAAAAAATAATAATCTTCTAACCATAGTTAACACCAAGCAAGTTTTCTCTGTTGTGCAAATAAAATTCCCACGCATTGCATCGATCTGGGTCGAATAAGTAGCATTAGCTCAGCTGCCTACCACCTTTGCCTTGGCTTCAGAGGCTTCAGGACCAAGCAGAGAGGACTAGAAACTTGGCGTGCTACTCCTAAAGTAGGAACTGGGGCCGTGCTTGGCCTATGAACTACCCATCGCTTGCAAAGGGCTCCTGGGCTACCCAGAGCCTCTGAAACTCACGGCATCCTTCAGATTCCTGGAGAAAGCGTGCCCACAGGCTTCTTAGCGCCGCTTTCGTTCTTTGCAAGCGTTTCACGAGCCTCGCTCGCTCTCGGCCCCGTTTCTACTTCTGAGGGCCTGGAGGTTCTTCTTTCTCTGAATTGCCGTTTCTTTGAATTAGTTCCTTTCCTCCCCTCCCAAGGACGCACGTGGCCGAAAGTGGTTTATGAGGTGACACGCAGTGCAGTGCAATGCCGAGAACTCCAACTTGCCTGCTTCCTGGGCCCATTCGGGGCAAGGCTGGGCATGCACCCTCGGTGACTCCCTAAGTGGCACTGATTTGGCAACGGGGCGGCTCTTGAGAACAAACAGGGGGCAGGGGGCTCGTCCTTCCCTCGCCGGTCCCCATCTGGCATGCAGGAGTTTGAAAGGAAGGCATGGCTGTAGGTGCCGTCCTTGGCTTATGTCGGAAGCCTGTCCAGGGTGGTGGGTTGGACGTAGGCCAAGAAAACCCAGGAGAAAATCTCAGTAGGACCACGAATCCCCCAGGGGGACCATCAGCTGGGGACCATCAGCCGGGGCTGCCAACACATTTTGGTGAGCTGGCCTGGAAAACAACCCCTCGCTGCAAATTTCCTTCGGGTCCCCCGAGTAAACTGGAAAGCATTTTTGGCTTCTTGGACATCCTGTTTCCTGTGCTGTTGACGCTCGGATGTTGGATGTGGTCTCGGTGCAGGGGTGTTGGTCTTTGGATGGTCTCTCTGAGGGTCCCTCCTTCCATTGGGGAGCACGGGGTCTGCAAGGCTTCTGGCTGGAGGTGGGGCTGGCAGAGGAGGATGGGGGCGAGGGAGTCCCAGACATTGGACCCTGGAGGAGGTTTTATTTATCATCTTTGGCCTTTTCTTCCTCCTCCTCCTCCTCCTCCTCTTCTTTTCCTCCTTTTCCTCTTCCTCCTCTTCCCCTTCCCCTCCTCCTCCTCCTTCCTCTCCCTCTCCCTCTCCTCCTCCTCCTCTTCTTTTCCTCCTCCTTCTTCCTCCTTTTCCTCTTCCTCCTCTTCCTCTTCCCCTCCTCCTCCTCCTCTTCCTTCCTCTCCCTCTCCTCCTCTTCTTCTCCTCCTCCTCCTTCCTCCTTTTCCTCTTCCTCCTCTTCCTCTTCCCCCCCTCCTCCTCCTTCCTCTCCCTCTCCTCCTCCTCCTCCTCTTCTCCTCCTCCTTCTTCCTCCTTTTCCTCTTCCTCCTCTTCCTCTTTCCCCCCTCCTCCTCCTTCCTCTCCCTCTCCTCCTCCTCCTCCTCCTCCGTCTGGTGTTTTGGGATATTTGTGCACCCAAAGGACGCTCTGTTCTCTTCGGCAGGGCATCTGTTAAGGCTGCAGGCCGGCCTCTTTATCTCTCGCAACCAAACACGGCAGCTCTCGTCTTTTCGGGGGCTTTTTGTGGCTCGGGATTCCGTTTGGAGGAATGTCTGCAGAAGCGCGTGGTTCTTTCTTATGGGGCCCTGTGGAAATTTTCCCCCTCCCTCCTTTATTATTTGAGGGCTCCGTTCCCTATTTTTTAAGTCAAATGTAAAGTGGGTAGTATACCCACTTCCAAATATTTAGGGGTTGAGGAGGGGGGCACAATAGACCTCTGAATGAACCCAGCTCTTCACTTGCACATAGAAAAAAGTGCATAAGGAAAAGATCACCAGGAGGCACGAGTTTTCTACTTGCAGGGATTCAAACCAAATCCCTGGCGGTTTTGGCAGTCCCTGTATTCAGGTGCACCTTCCTGAAAGCTTTTGCAGGGACTCCTTGGAAGGCATGTTCTTCCGGGCCTGCTTGGTTTGTTTGCTGGGATTCCCAACCAGGATCCCTAAATTTGGCCTCATCCTGTTTGGATTCCACGTCTTTTTTTTTTTCCTTCACGATAAAAGACATTTTTCAGACCAGATTTTCCAGCAAGAAAATTTGCCAAACCTGTTGGACGCCAACAAAGAGAAACAAACCGGGAGGGGATGGAAGTTGCAAAACGGAAGAGGCATTCCTTGCCTCCCACACATGCTGTTTCCTGTCCCCCCCCCATGCATGAGCAATCTGGATACCCCCCCATCCATTTCCCCCCAGCTGTTCTCACAGTTGGCTCCAAACGGCAAACCGGCTGTGACTCATGGGCCCACAAACCCCAGGAGGCGGCAAAACCCAGAACGGACATTGGCCTGACCCAGACGAGAGAGCAGAAGTGGCTGAGACCCAGAGAGATGGGGGTGGGATAGAATATTTGGAGAGACCCCCCCTCCTCTTCCCCTTAAAGGAGGAAATTGGCTGCTCCCACCCGGCATGGCTGAGTGTCCCAAAAGCCGAGAATTAAAACAACCAGATCCTATGCGTTACTCATAGATTTATTTTAGTCATTTTTGTTTTGGAGCACGGTGGGTTTTCCGGTGCGAATGAAAAAATGCCAGGGGCTGGATTCCCAAAGGGGAAACCGAGGCAAGCCCGAGGGGCCGTTGGTGGGACTGGGATTTGGGGTTTGGCCTCAGATGCCCTCTGAGCTGGATGTCCTGGGAATCTCCCGGATACAGTCAAGTGGCGTTACTGCTCCGATTCCCAGCCTGCCCCAGTTTTACCAGTTCAGCCCTGCCTGGGCCAGTTCCGAAGCTTGTCTTAGGCAGAGGCCACGACAGGTGAGCAAACAAGAGAAGGAGACCCGATAAAAGAGAGCTTAGAAGCTGCTTTGAACCACCTGCGGGGCGTTTCGTCCTGGAGAACTGTGGTCTTGACCGAAAGGCTCAGGAAGGAATTTGATGCCGGACGCCGATTTGTCCAGCCCTGGTTTTTAATCTGGGCTTCCCGATGGCCCTTCGCTCTCCCTTGGCTTGCTCTCCTTTTGGGGAGCAAGATGAGGGTCTTCCCTCCTCTTCTGGGGGGTGGGTGGGAGGGGGAGGGAGGGAAGCAGCCAGGATTTGGCCCCTCCCTCCCTGAGGGATTTCATGCAGACGTTGGAATCCAAAAAAAGTTTCCTGCAGTTTTGACATGAAGTTGAACTCCAAGGAAAGGCTGCTGCCTTGCCCAGATGAGTGTGTGTGTGTGTGTGTGTGTGAGAGAGAGAGAGAGAGACAAGGAGGGTATCAGTGCCCGGACAGCGTGCCAGGACTCTTCCCTGCAGAAACACACACACACACACACACACACACACACACACACACAGAGGATGGATGGCTGTGTCTGGAAAATCCACGGCATGGCTGGTTTCTTACTCCCCCGGCATTCCCTCCTGACCCCCCATGGTGTCCTTGGCGCTGTGCAATTCAGGGGAGTTGAAGGTCCGCAACTCTTTAAAAACAACCCCCCCCCCAAAAAAGGAACCGTGTCTCACTCCGGATCGTCCTTCTCTTTCGGCAGAGCTCAAGGCCGAAACTGCGTTCCCCTTGCGTGGCCATCCAGGAGAGCCGGGCCTGCACTCGGCTGGAGATGCCCGACCACCTGTACACCTTTGTGGTCAAGGTGAGCCGCTTCCTTTCCCCCCCCCCCCATGGGCTGCATCAGGAACAAGCAGGGAGGCCTGGTCTACCTCCCCAACTGGCGCTCTGGGGCCTTCCTAGGTGGCTGTGCCTGGGGCAGGATTTCTCTGGACAAGCAGAGGGGGCTGCAGTGAACCTCAGAAATAGAGAGATAGAGAGATAAATAGTTGGTAGGTAGATGATAGATGGTAGGTAGGTAGGTAGGTAGAGAGATGATAGCTAGAGACAGATAGAGATAGATAGATGATAGGTAAGTAAGTAGATAGATAGATAGATAGATAGATAGATAGATAGATAGATAGATAGAAAGAATAGTATCAAATTCTTTATTGGCAAGGGATTTGTCTTTGGTGCAAATGCTCTCAGTGTCCATAAAAGGAAAGATACATCAGTAAAGAGTCCAGAATCATCAGGTACAACACTTGATGATAGTCACAGGGTACAATAAGCCATCAATTCATACTAGCAAACAGCCCATATAAATCATAAGGATACAAGCAATAAAGTTACAGTCATACATTCACAAGTGGGAGAGGATGGACGATAAGGAGTGATGAGAAGATTAATAGTAATAGTAGTGCAGATTTTGGAAATAGTTGGACAGTGTGGAGGGAATTATGTGTTTAGCAGAGGGAGGGCATTGGGGGAAAAACTGTCCTTATGTCTAGCATCATGAGGTGGGCTGGAGGGGGGGCTGCTTGCAACCCCTCCCCCCCCCCCAGAGATGCTTTTCCCAACTCAAGTGGCTCCCACCTGCCCGGCTGAAAACCGCCCTTGACTGGCTTGCATTCCCAAAGGGTCCCGGAGCAGATTTTTCACTTTAAGAGAGCAGAAATGTGCTTCTGGGATTAGAGGAGACCTCCCTACCCCCATTTTATCTGGAGAGGGTGCATGCCTCTGCCGTGGGAATAATGCCTCCCTTCTCCCCAAATAGGTCAACGCGTCCACCGAAGTGATATTCCAGGCGGGAGATGAGCAGCAGCTGGCCGCTTGGGTAGCGGAGATTCAGCAGAGCCTCCCCAGGTGAGTCGTGCTTGGCATCTGCCGCTTGGAAAAATGCAGGTTTGGGGGGGGGCAGGAGTCAAAGGTTGGGGCGACCTTTGGAAGTGGGGGGAGGCTTGGAGGAAGAAACCCCGTCGATTCTTTCATCTTTCGTTCGAGGCCACAACTGGCCGTAGGAGGGAGGCGCTTGCGGGCGCTGGGGCTTCGCTTTGTGGCTGGGAGTGGAAGTCCTGATTTCTCAATGTGGCCGAGGTTAAGAAACGTGGCTGCAGGAGGGATGGGAGGAAGTGGCTGTAGCTTGTGGGGTCCCTGGAGTTTTGGTCGTCACTGATAGCGTTACCCAGTTGAGTCATGAAACGTCTGCAAGAAAACCACCAAGCTCAAGGGCCCCACAGTCCTTTTCTTCCTCCTCCTCCTCCTCCTCCTCCTCCTCCTCCCTCCTCCTGTCCACAAACCCCACTCCAATCTGGCACCGACTACGTTAGCTAGTTTGGTAATGAAACATTTGCAAGAAAACAGCCAGACTCAAAGAGCACCAAAGACCCCATCCTCCTCCTCCTCCTCGCCCCTCCTCCCCTCTGCAAATCCCTCCTAGCACTGATGATGTTCCCTAGTTTGCCAGTGAGATGTTTGCCAGAAAACCACCGAGGTCAGAGAGCATCCAGGGAGCATCCAGGACTTTGCTCACCTGCCTTTGGCTGTTCCCCAGGAGAGCATCCGCCTTTCTCCTTGACTTGGAGAGCGCAGCGAGGCACCTGGGTCTCCAGAGCCCAGCAAAGGTGGATGGAAGCCACCTTTAAACCTGCTTCTGCCCGGATTCTCAGCTGCTGTGAAACCTGGCCCTCCTCCTCCCGTCCTCCTTGCCGTCTCTTTTGTCTTTCAGGCTGGAAGGAGGAAGCACCCTGGAGGGGAGGCCAGACCCTCCATCAGAGGCCGGCACTCCCAGCCCTGCCAACAGCAGCGCCGACTGCCTGCACCCAGGTGCCTGGTGGCCACGGATGGGATGATGGCATGGGCGGGGTGGGAGAGTGGGCGGGGGCAGGAGGTTGGGAGGGGCCCAGGAAAGAGGCTTGGCTGGGTCTGAAGCCTTGGGTGAGTTTTATTCGGCTCCTTCAGGTGACTGAGAATGGAAGGGTGAGGATTAAATGGGGGGTCTGGGGTCTCTTTCCCCACCAGCTGGTGGGATCTTTCTCGATTAGGGCCTGAAATCCAGAAATCTCAGGGTTCTCAGCCTCGGGAACTAGCAGCTGTGTGGACTTCAACTCCCAGGATTCCCCAGCCAGCCATGTTGGCTGGGGAATTCTGGGAATTGAAGTCCACAGAGCTTCTAGGTCCCAAGGTTAAGGGAAGGCAGAGATTTCATGTATTCCACCTATTGTGCCCCCCTACTAAAGCCCCACTTTCTCTCCCCCCCACCCCCAGGGGCCTTGCTTTCCAGGCCCACCGAGCCGCCGGCCCAGAGAATCGACCACTACTTGTCCGCCTTCCCCTGGTTCCACGGCCCCATTTCGCGGGTCAAGGCTGCCCAGCTGGTCCAGTTGCAAGGCCTGGAAGGACACGGCGTCTTCCTCATCCGGCAGAGCGAGACACGCCGGGGGGAGTATGTACTGACCTTCAACTTCCAAGGCAAAGCCAAGGTGAGGCAGGCCGCGCTTCCCTTCCTCCCCCCCCCGGCCCCCCAAGTCGGGAGCGTAGATCCACCCCAGATGAGCCTGGAGGACTTCAACTCCCAGAATTCCCCAGCCAGCTTTGGATTCTGGGAGGTGAAGTCCGCCAGGCCTAAAGTGGCCACGGTTGGAGGCGATTCTGCTTAGGAGACAGGCCGAACCATCGTTCCTTCTGAAACACATGGCAGTCCTTGACTTGCAACAGTTTGCTTAGTGGCTGTTGAGTGACTGAAGGGGAAAAAAAAAAGGACTTGTGACCAGTTTTTCACACTTACAACAGCCGTGTGATCAGAATTTCAGGTGCTTGAATTGTTTCATATTTACGATGATTGCAGTATCCCGCAATCCCCTTTTGCGATCTTCTGACAATGAGGAAGCCAGTTTCGCTTAACGACCGGGTCACTAAAGTGATGACCGCAGGGATTTGCTGAGGAACTGTGGCAAGAGAGGGGAATTAAACGGGACAAAACTCACTTAGCCAACGTCTCACTTAGTGTCAGAGGGTGCTCCACTGAAAATCCAAGAAAGATACCCTTAGACTCCATTGTTAAGAAACTTTTACTGGAAATCAAGTGGTGGCGTGAAAAGGATTCTGGATCTGAGGATTTACGCATGAAAAACATCTACAAAGTGATGGCAACATTCCCAACAACAACAGTTCCAACAATCCATCCAATCGAAGATGTGCATAATGCCATGTGGTGATTCAGACATCTGGCCGTTGACCTTGGCCTGGTTTGATAAAGAGCTGCAGTTGCCCCGTAAGCAAGCAAGGAAGCATAAACCATCAAGTTTTTCCCAAGTTATACCGTTTAGTCTCTCTTTTTTCCCCAAGTTTTTTATTTTTTAAATTTTATGCATCTTTTCACGTGAGCAACATGTTTCCAGGTTATAAACTTGGACATGGTCATATTTTCATTTCCATTAATCTTGTATAAT
The DNA here is from genome assembly GCA_033807585.1 of Hydrophis major. Taxonomy (NCBI): domain Eukaryota; kingdom Metazoa; phylum Chordata; class Lepidosauria; order Squamata; family Elapidae; genus Hydrophis; species Hydrophis major. The sequence goes on along the minus strand of CM066339.1, from coordinate 1,109,854 downwards.
AATAACTCATATCGTTATCAATTTCACTCATCTTTAAATAAATTTGCATTTCATATTTCAATTCATTAATTCAATATCAATATCATTTCATCCATACATAAGTTTTCAAATCTTTATCCCCTATTATTTCAATTTTCAGCTTACCACCTATTTTATTTTACATTACACATCATTCTTATCCTTAGTTTTTTCTGATATATAAGATATATCAGCTTATATATAATAAACAATCTAAAAAGAGTAAAAATATAGATAAAACCAATATATTTAGGATCCACATGGTATTTCCCATTCCCCTACTTTAATCATAAGAGAATATTCTCATTATACAATTCTAATACCCATTAAATAATCAACTGTATGTATATATATATACCATTTGGAAACCCGCCCTCATGAACAGACGCATACCTAACATGAAGAATGACACCAGACCCACACCCCTGAGAGCCACACAAGATGCCACCACCACACTTCCACGTAGAAAGCAGACTCACACCCACACAGAAGATGAAACACGACCACGGACCAGAAGCCGCACTGCAGCTGCATCACTACCCACCTCAAACCCCTCTGAGCCATACATGAAGCGAACTGACCCCCACCATGAAGATGCAGCACGACCACGAACTCGAAGCCAAATAGCAAGATCACAGCTCACCAGCTCAAACCCTCCAGCAACTAAGACTAACCTGAGCACAATCAAGCCCCCACCTGAACAGAACACGCCTCCAGCCAATCAGAACACAGCCAACCCCCCAACCAATCAGAACACAGCCAAACCCCCAACCAATGAGAACACCCCCCCATCCAATCAGAACACAGCCAAGCCCCCAGCCAATCAAGTCACACCCCCAGGAGCAGTTAAAAGGAAGAAGCAGCTGCAAGCTCACATCACTCTGAGAAGCACAGAGCTGAAGACCAAGCCTGAAGATGATGAATGAGACTTCATCGAAACGTTGCCTAGATACTTCCAATCTTACGCGGGAGAAAACCCGAATAACCAAAGATCCACATACAAATACCCGCGAGAACCTCAGAAAACAAATATTGCACCTCTACGGGGAGGAAACCCACCATCTGACCAGGACTTATGAAAAACTTGAAGTCCAAAGAGCTTCCATTTTATGTGACCTCGCATTCCTATGCAACTGCCGAGATCAAAATTTAATTCCCACAAGCTTCCAATTGAAATTCCACACCAACACAGCAGCCACCAAACGCATCCTAAAAAGAACAGAATTGGCCCTAATTAGAAATGAACTTCACACAAAAAGATTTCTCCTAGACCAAATCAACAAAGATCTCCTCACACTTCACCTCAGACTCAGCAACAAGATTCACCCCTTACTTTGGGACAAATCCAAACAGCTCGCTGTCTGGAGAGCCGAAACACAGACCACCCTCAAGACAGACACACACACCAACAAACTCAGAAAACTACAACAATGCCAGAAACCAACTCCTCCCCCCTCAAAGCCACACATGAAACAAACAGTGCACAACATCTCAGACAAGATCCTCACCGAAGCCGAAACCAAGGTCCTTTCTAAAGGATTCAACTTTGCTGTCGCTCCCAAACACATCCCCACAGAAACCATCATATGCGGAGTTGAAACCAGCCTGACCAAAACCAACCCTGATGATGCCAATAGAATCAGACTCGAAATCACCAACATCCTCTGCACTAGCAAACCACCCAAAAGCAACTTATCCAAAGAAGAACAAACTGCACTACTTAACCTGAAAGAAGACACCAGCATAATAATCCTACCAGCAGACAAGGGAAACGCGACAGTGGTTATGAACACATCTGACTACCAATCCAAGTTAACCAACCTACTCCAAGACCCCACATACAAACCCCTAAAGACAGACCCCACCACCTACCTAGAAAAAACCACCAGATCCAAAATAAAAGCCTCCCCCATCAGTGAAGAAATCCAGCAAAGAATCATACCCAGAGAGAAATCATCCAGATGCCCTAAACTTTATGGTCTCCCCAAGATACACAAAGAAGGAACCCCACTTAGACCAATAGTCAGCTCCATAGGCTCACCTCTACAAAACCTAGCCAAATTTCTCGCCAAACAACTACAGCCCTATGCAGAATCCATCAACTCACACGTAAGAAACTCATTCCAGTTCATCGAGATCATAAAGAAACAAAACTTACAACCCAGTGACCTACTAGTGAGCTTCGATGTCATATCCCTCTTCACCCAAGTGCCAATAAAAGAAGCCTTGACAGCCATCCAAAACAAGTACAACCCCCCCAAGCACATCCTAGATCTGACCAACCACTGCCTATCCAATACATACTTCACCTACAACGGACAAAAATACAAACAAATAGAAGGAGCACCCATGGGATCACCCCTCTCACCTGTCATCGCTAACCTCTACATGGAACACTTTGAAACACAAGCTCTAGAAAAATATGATCACAAACCCAAACTCTGGCTCAGATACGTAGATGACACCTTCATAATCTGGCCACACGGGAAAGAAAAACTGAACAACTTCCTCACACACCTCAACAGCCAACACCCCAAAATACAATTCACCATGGAAACAGAAGCTAACAACCAACTTCCCTTCCTAGATGTCTTGGTATACAAAAAATCCAATGGCTCCCTAGGACACACCATCTACCAGAAGAAAACACATACAAACCGCTATCTACACGCACTCTCACACCACCACCCAGCACAGATCAATTCCGTAGCTGAGACACTCATCTCCAGAACAAAATGCTTAGCCGATGAACAACACCTAGAGACCGAACTACACACTCTCACCGGCGTGCTGACAGCCAATGGATTCCAAAGAAAGAAGATCACCCACCTAATCCAAAAAGAAACCCCAGCCAAAATCCAAGACAAAGAACAAGAGAATGGCAAAGCCCTCCTCCCATATATAAAAGGCACTACGGACAAAATCAGCAAGATCCTCCAAAAACACAACATTAAGACAGCATTCTGCACAAACAGAAAGATATCCACCATCCTAAGAAACCCTAAGGACAGAATCGAGTTAGAAAATCAAGGAGTATACGAAATCCCTTGCACTGCCTGCCCCACCACATACATTGGACAGACTAACAGAAGAATAGGTGCACGCATTGAAGAACATAAGAACTCAATCAAAAAGGAAGAACCGACCTCTTCCCTGGTCCAACACCTCAAAGCCACAGGACATGAGATTGACTTTAAAAATACCAGAACTATCGCCAAAACCGAACACTTCAGCAGCAGAATCATCAGAGAAGCCATAGAGATAGAAAAACGCCCACACAGCATGAATAAACGAGATGATGCCTCCCGCCTACCAGCCATTTGGAAACCCGCCCTCATGAACAGACGCATACCTAACATGAAGAATGACACCAGACCCACACCCCTGAGAGCCACACAAGATGCCACCACCACACTTCCACGTAGAAAGCAGACTCACACCCACACAGAAGATGAAACACGACCACGGACCAGAAGCCGCACTGCAGCTGCATCACTACCCACCTCAAACCCCTCTGAGCCATACATGAAGCGAACTGACCCCCACCATGAAGATGCAGCACGACCACGAACTCGAAGCCAAATAGCAAGATCACAGCTCACCAGCTCAAACCCTCCAGCAACTAAGACTAACCTGAGCACAATCAAGCCCCCACCTGAACAGAACACGCCTCCAGCCAATCAGAACACAGCCAACCCCCCAACCAATCAGAACACAGCCAAACCCCCAACCAATGAGAACACCCCCCCATCCAATCAGAACACAGCCAAGCCCCCAGCCAATCAAGTCACACCCCCAGGAGCAGTTAAAAGGAAGAAGCAGCTGCAAGCTCACATCACTCTGAGAAGCACAGAGCTGAAGACCAAGCCTGAAGATGATGAATGAGACTTCATCGAAACGTTGCCTAGATACTTCCAATCTTACGCGGGAGAAAACCCGAATAACCAAAGATCCACATACAAATACCCGCGAGAACCTCAGAAAACAAATATTGCACCTCTACGGGGAGGAAACCCACCATCTGACCAGGACTTATGAAAAACTTGAAGTCCAAAGAGCTTCCATTTTATGTGACCTCGCATTCCTATGCAACTGCCGAGATCAAAATTTAATTCCCACAAGCTTCCAATTGAAATTCCACACCAACACAGCAGCCACCAAACGCATCCTAAAAAGAACAGAATTGGCCCTAATTAGAAATGAACTTCACACAAAAAGATTTCTCCTAGACCAAATCAACAAAGATCTCCTCACACTTCACCTCAGACTCAGCAACAAGATTCACCCCTTACTTTGGGACAAATCCAAACAGCTCGCTGTCTGGAGAGCCGAAACACAGACCACCCTCAAGACAGACACACACACCAACAAACTCAGAAAACTACAACAATGCCAGAAACCAACTCCTCCCCCCTCAAAGCCACACATGAAACAAACAGTGCACAACATCTCAGACAAGATCCTCACCGAAGCCGAAACCAAGGTCCTTTCTAAAGGATTCAACTTTGCTGTCGCTCCCAAACACATCCCCACAGAAACCATCATATGCGGAGTTGAAACCAGCCTGACCAAAACCAACCCTGATGATGCCAATAGAATCAGACTCGAAATCACCAACATCCTCTGCACTAGCAAACCACCCAAAAGCAACTTATCCAAAGAAGAACAAACTGCACTACTTAACCTGAAAGAAGACACCAGCATAATAATCCTACCAGCAGACAAGGGAAACGCGACAGTGGTTATGAACACATCTGACTACCAATCCAAGTTAACCAACCTACTCCAAGACCCCACATACAAACCCCTAAAGACAGACCCCACCACCTACCTAGAAAAAACCACCAGATCCAAAATAAAAGCCTCCCCCATCAGTGAAGAAATCCAGCAAAGAATCATACCCAGAGAGAAATCATCCAGATGCCCTAAACTTTATGGTCTCCCCAAGATACACAAAGAAGGAACCCCACTTAGACCAATAGTCAGCTCCATAGGCTCACCTCTACAAAACCTAGCCAAATTTCTCGCCAAACAACTACAGCCCTATGCAGAATCCATCAACTCACACGTAAGAAACTCATTCCAGTTCATCGAGATCATAAAGAAACAAAACTTACAACCCAGTGACCTACTAGTGAGCTTCGATGTCATATCCCTCTTCACCCAAGTGCCAATAAAAGAAGCCTTGACAGCCATCCAAAACAAGTACAACCCCCCCAAGCACATCCTAGATCTGACCAACCACTGCCTATCCAATACATACTTCACCTACAACGGACAAAAATACAAACAAATAGAAGGAGCACCCATGGGATCACCCCTCTCACCTGTCATCGCTAACCTCTACATGGAACACTTTGAAACACAAGCTCTAGAAAAATATGATCACAAACCCAAACTCTGGCTCAGATACGTAGATGACACCTTCATAATCTGGCCACACGGGAAAGAAAAACTGAACAACTTCCTCACACACCTCAACAGCCAACACCCCAAAATACAATTCACCATGGAAACAGAAGCTAACAACCAACTTCCCTTCCTAGATGTCTTGGTATACAAAAAATCCAATGGCTCCCTAGGACACACCATCTACCAGAAGAAAACACATACAAACCGCTATCTACACGCACTCTCACACCACCACCCAGCACAGATCAATTCCGTAGCTGAGACACTCATCTCCAGAACAAAATGCTTAGCCGATGAACAACACCTAGAGACCGAACTACACACTCTCACCGGCGTGCTGACAGCCAATGGATTCCAAAGAAAGAAGATCACCCACCTAATCCAAAAAGAAACCCCAGCCAAAATCCAAGACAAAGAACAAGAGAATGGCAAAGCCCTCCTCCCATATATAAAAGGCACTACGGACAAAATCAGCAAGATCCTCCAAAAACACAACATTAAGACAGCATTCTGCACAAACAGAAAGATATCCACCATCCTAAGAAACCCTAAGGACAGAATCGAGTTAGAAAATCAAGGAGTATACGAAATCCCTTGCACTGCCTGCCCCACCACATACATTGGACAGACTAACAGAAGAATAGGTGCACGCATTGAAGAACATAAGAACTCAATCAAAAAGGAAGAACCGACCTCTTCCCTGGTCCAACACCTCAAAGCCACAGGACATGAGATTGACTTTAAAAATACCAGAACTATCGCCAAAACCGAACACTTCAGCAGCAGAATCATCAGAGAAGCCATAGAGATAGAAAAACGCCCACACAGCATGAATAAACGAGATGATGCCTCCCGCCTACCAGCCATTTGGAAACCCGCCCTCATGAACAGACGCATACCTAACATGAAGAATGACACCAGACCCACACCCCTGAGAGCCACACAAGATGCCACCACCACACTTCCACGTAGAAAGCAGACTCACACCCACACAGAAGATGAAACACGACCACGGACCAGAAGCCGCACTGCAGCTGCATCACTACCCACCTCAAACCCCTCTGAGCCATACATGAAGCGAACTGACCCCCACCATGAAGATGCAGCACGACCACGAACTCGAAGCCAAATAGCAAGATCACAGCTCACCAGCTCAAACCCTCCAGCAACTAAGACTAACCTGAGCACAATCAAGCCCCCACCTGAACAGAACACGCCTCCAGCCAATCAGAACACAGCCAACCCCCCAACCAATCAGAACACAGCCAAACCCCCAACCAATGAGAACACCCCCCCATCCAATCAGAACACAGCCAAGCCCCCAGCCAATCAAGTCACACCCCCAGGAGCAGTTAAAAGGAAGAAGCAGCTGCAAGCTCACATCACTCTGAGAAGCACAGAGCTGAAGACCAAGCCTGAAGATGATGAATGAGACTTCATCGAAACGTTGCCTAGATACTTCCAATCTTACGCGGGAGAAAACCCGAATAACCAAAGATCCACATATATATATATATATATATATATATATATATATATATATATATATATATATATATATATATATATATATATATATATATATATTCAACTGGTTATACAGTTCATTCTCAAAAGCCTCCAGCACACTTCCCAGCCCCACAAAGCCCAATTGATTCTCCCTCCCCCCATTACTATGGCAGCCAAAAAGATAGTGAGAGAAAGGAAAGGAGTCTTGAAGGTTGACACTTAGCGACAGATGCTTTGGGCTCCATTGTCATAGTAAGTTGAAGACCAGCTGGAGGGACTTGGTGCCGAAACACAATGCAGAGCCACTGAGACAAAGTTTTCTGGTCCTTTTTTTAAAAACAACAACAACAATCCCAATTCTTATTTTATTTGACAACAAAGCCATCTTCCAACTATACAGGGTGTCAACAGGGTACATATATCCTGGGCAAATATTTTGTGTTTAATATATCTTTCTTGCTATGATTACATTCATGTTAAAAACTACTCAGCCTCATGTATCTTATCCTTGTAACCATCTTAGTGCATTTTAAAGCTTTCTAGTCCTCATGGAGGCCTAGAAAGCGAGGGAAGTAGAAAGCAGGATTGCTAGCGAGGGTGAAGGGCTCCTCCCTTCCGCTGGGTGTCCAGGTGTTGGGTCAGGAGGACCTCGGGGAGGGGGACCCCCCAAAGGGCTGACGTCTCTTGTGGCTTCTCCGGCAGCACCTGCGGCTTTCCCTGACGGAGCGGGGCCAGTGCCGAGTCCAGCATCTGCACTTCTCCTCCATCCTCGACATGCTGCACCACTTCCAGCACTGCCCCATCCCCCTGGAGTGTGGCGCGGCCTGCAACGTCCAGCTCTCCCGGCACGTGGTGGTCATCCCCTCTCTGCAAGGTGAACTCTTTGGCTGGGTCCCTTTGAACACCCCCCACCCCAACCCAGGCGAGGGCTTCAGGGGGAGGCTTCCCCCCCCCACGAAGCCCCCTGGCGCTGAAGGGAGTTCTCGGATCAGCATCAAAGTCAGGGGTCTCCAACCTTGGCCACTTTTTTTTAAAAAAATATAAATTTTATTAAATTTTCACCTTTAAAAACAAATTCTATATACGTTTATTTGTGATACAGGTTATTCCATTCTCCTATACATACACACACACACACACACTTATCTTATATCTATCTATCTATCTTATCATCTATCTATCTATCTACACACACATATATATATATATACATACACATACATATATATACACATATAAACACACACACACACACACACGTTCACACTCTCCCTCGAACAGCCACTCGCTTGAAATTGTACCGGCCTCTTGCTTGAATGGGGGGAGGGTTAGACTAGAAGATCTCAGAGGCCCCTTCCAGCTGTTCTGATTCCCTTCTCTCCCTACTTTCCTTTGAACCCACAGCCTCCGGCCACCCAGTCGCCTTCCCGCCATCCGTCCACCACTGCACACCGGAGGTCAGCTTCGTCCAACTGAGTCCGTCCGGCTGCCCCCGGATCCGCCTGTCCGACAACCTTCGCCGCCACTCCGTGGAGCAGATCTTCCACCTGGTGCCCCCCCCGGAGGAACTGGCCAGCAGCCTCCAGCACGGCCCCAGCACAGCCGCCCCAGCCCCTTCGCCCACGGCCCGTCAGTGGGACAGTGACTACGAGATGGACGTGCAAAGCCGGGTGCACCTCCGGGCGGTCAGCAACCAGTACACCTCCCTCTGACACCGCTGGGGGGGGCCCCCTCTCCCACCCAGGACTTTGCCCAGGACATTGAAGGCCCCTGCCGGACAGACTCCCCCCCCCTTCCAGCTACAATGGACTAGTGGGCCGGACGTCTCTTTCCCACCAGGATCCCTCCGGCCTGCATGTTTCCTCTGCCTCTCATCGGTTTGCACGGCTGCCTTTCCCAGTCAGCCTTTATTTCTTATTTTTGGTGGTACCTGTGAGGTTTGGAGTGGCCAGTTGGAGGGTCATAGTAGCCCAGATGCCCTGGGAGAACAACTCCCGTTAAAGCCAAAATTCCTCTCCTTTTCCCTCCCTCATCTTTCCTTCCTCCCTGCCCTCTTCCTCCCTCTCCTTCGCTCCCTCCCTTATCCTTTTGTTTCCCTCTCCCTCCCCTTTTCCTTCCCTTCCTCCTTCCCTCTCCCTCCCTTATCCTTCCTTCCTTCCTCCTTCCCTCTCCCTTCTTCATTCTTCCTTCCTTCCTTCCTTCCTTCCTTCCTTCCTTCCTTCTTCCCTCTCCCTCACCCTTCCTTCATTTCCATTTCCAGGAGCTGCTCCTTCCCTTCAAAAACCCTGAGAAAAATCGCTTCCACTCCTTTCAAGTCACTTTAAAAGCAGCAAAGCTGCCTTAAAACCAGCATTTCAAGGACTCAGGAGTCGCCCCATCCTGTCTCTTTCCACGGAAGCACCACATTGCCAGCCCCTCTTTTTTGGGCAAAGAGCTAGCCTGTTCCTAGCTGTCAGAAGCCAAAAACCTAATTTGGGAGGTTGGGGGAGGAGAGGAAACGCACACGGGCTGCAGGGCTGTGCTCAAACTCAAAGGCCCAAGTCTTAAGGGCTTTCGTTTTGGTGCATGACCCATTTCCACTCATTTTCCCTTCTGGTGTTGCCCCAGGCAGCCCCCCCCCCGCCATGGGGGACCTGGTGAGCCATGGGAGGGCCATGTGGGCATTGCACCCACCTTCCCCAGGGCTGTTACAGGAGGGGGGAGAACTTCCCAGTTCCCACTGCGTACCTCGGGGAGGAACCGTAGGCTGCAAAACAGCCACTGCAAATCATCTTAATCTAGCTGTCAGCAGGAAGCTGGAAGGAGAAAAGGGAAGTGATAAGGCTGTTCAGGGTTGCCTTAACCAAACAGAGGAAGTTAAAGTGGCTCTTTTTCTGCAAAAGTTTGACTTTCTCCTCCAGCATTCCAGGCAAGTTCAAACTCGCCGTTCTGAGTTTTTCTTTCATTTTTGTTAAGCCAATTTGCACGTGCCTTTCACTGGAAATGCCTTTTATCTAATCAATGGCTCAACCTTGAAGAAAAGTGGGACTGGAAAGTCCCAGGAACTGCCAAGGGTGACGTTTCAGAGTCCCCTCCCTTGGTCGGTCTGTGATTCCACCAGACAATCTAAGGAAGAAGCTCTCTTGAAGGGGAGGCCACCAGGTTGGGCAGTTTATATATTGCATTAAGCCTGGACTTTAATTTCAGAGCCGCGTCAGCCATGTAAAGATGAGTGGACTTCAACGCCCAGAATTCCCCAGCCAGCAGAGCTATTTTGAAACAGCTTGAGAAAAACACAGCAATAGTATTTGGTTTTCCTATCTGGTGCATTGTTGCATCTCTAAGCTACAACACCCGATAGAGGCAGACCAAACCACGAGATCTGAGCCTTAACCACCCAGGTTCTAACTACTTTGTACCACCTTACAGGGTTTCAAATTTTGTCCCTTTCCTGGCTAATAAAGAGATCACCTTTCAGAGTTTCTTTTGCGTTTGGGAGAATAACCCAGTGCTCCAAAGCTTTCTGGACTATGGGAACAAACTTGCTTTCCAAACCCATCTAAACCGGTGGGTGGTGGGAATTTAATGCAAGGGTCTCCAACCTTGGGCACTTTTAAGACTGGTAGACTTCCAACTCCCAGAATTCCTCAGCCAACATGGCTGGCTGGGGAATTCTGGGAGTCGAAGTCCACAAGGGGCCAAGTTTGGAGACTCCCCAGATTTAAGAGAACGACCCCCTGTGCTTGGGGGAGCTGTCCTGTTGTATCCCACGCAAGGGAGGGGCAGATGGGTGGCGGAGTTGCCACCTGCAGAAGTTAGGACAGGGGTCTCCAAGCTTGGCCACTTTAAGACAGGTGGACTTCAGTTCCCAGAATTCCCCAGCCAGCCATGCCTGCTTTTCTCTCTCTTAATCTCCTAAAGTGGAGAGAGATTGCAGAGGAAGGGATTACAAGAGAGTCAGCTCTGCTGGCTGAAGAATCCTGGGAGTTGAAGTCCACAAGTCTTAAAGTGGCCAAATTGGGGGAATCTCTGAGCTAGTTCTTTGGCCTCTTGCAGATTTGAGCCCTGCAGTCCCAACAGGTTGGCCTCTGCAGGAACAGCAGCTCACCTGGGATGCAGGTGGGTTCCACAGCTTGGTTCTTTCAAAGTAATTAAATTTGAAAATAATAAAGGAAACCAAATTGGTCTTTTGAGGAAGAAAACGGTGTGTTCTTTTTCAGCCTCTCCGTTCACTTACAGAAGTCTCTGTGAGTGGTTCTCATCCCTGGCAAATCCTGTTAAGATAATTCAGATGTAGATTCCCCCCCCCCTTCCTTAAAATAAACTGTTCGGAGGTGCTTCGCGGCTGGTTGTAGGACCTTTTTCATCCTCCTCTTTACTCTCAGGTGCTCCTGTTGGCCAAATCTTAAGAAAAGATGTTCTCTACCTCAGAGAAAGATCAAGGCAGTCGCATCTCTTAGGCCAGACAGAGCTGGGGTGGAAAAAATCAGAATACATTCAATCTAGGTTGCTTAGCCCATCTTCCTTGTTGGGTCTGAAGGCTGAGCTGCTCAACCAGGTGCCAAAGTGTTTGGAGAAAAAGAAAAATGGGAAGGAAGGAAGGGAAAGGGAGCAACCAAAGACCACACAGATGCTGGCAGGAAAGGTCAGGTTTTAAAACTTTTTTTTATTTTTGTGATTATTTTTTTTTTAGTTTTTATTTTATATTATCTACAAAGTAAGTTTTCCTCTTAACTTAAAAGTTAGACCGCTGCCCTGGGACAGCGGTTCTCTTTCCCCCTTCAAACATGATTTTTTTTTTTATAAATAATAAATCCATATTCCATTTGACCATTAAATTTCTTTGCTAGCCCTCCCCCCCACAAAACCTCTTTTTTTAAAGTTTAGTTAGCGGGAAAAGGGGTTTTTGTTTAGAGTCTTTTCATATTTACTATTTGCTATTATTTTTTTTAGTGAGCACAGCAACAAGACTCTCCTTGTCCTTGTTCTCTTAAGGGATCAGGAATCCAATAACTCTGAAGGGCCGTTTTAAAAAATAAATAGCTTTTTCCCGGTTTCTTTTTCTGCAAGCGAACTTGGGGGGGGGGGAGGTGGGCAGGGTGATTTTAGTTTCTTTGACACAGGGAATCATCCCCACCCCTGGGAAGGGACCGACTCGGTCCAAAAATTCTGCCATGGAAAAGTTGGAAACGATTTTAGCCTTCCTACCGGATGGGACACACCTGGGCTTTTGGCTTGCTTTTTTTTTTTTTTTTGCTCTCGCCTTAAAAAATAAGTGAAATACTAAGGGTTTTTTTTTTTTTGTTTCGTTTTGCTTTTTGTTTCTGTGCTTCCAAGTTGGATGAAGCAGAAGAAAGAAAAGAAAGGTATTTGGCCTTTTTTTTTTAAAAAAGAAAAAACAAAAAGAGGGATCCAGCCTCAGTTACTCCGGGTCAGCTTTACAACTGTTGTTGATGGGGAGTAGGAACTGGAAGAGAGAGAGAGAAAATGGAATAAATAAGAAACGGTGAAGAGCTAACTGGGAGGAACCACCTTTCCCAAACCACCTGCATTTGTTTCCTATTTAGCTTTGGGGCTCTGGAAAGAGGGGTGGACTTCAACTCCCGGAATTGCTGGCTGGGGGGATGCTGGGAGTTGAAGTCCACCCATCTTCCAGAGCCCTAAAGTTGGAAGGGAAGTCTCCCTTGGTCGGACGGATGGTGTCTTCGGACCCTCTCCCAGCCAGATCCCCCTCCTCAACTCTTCGTCTAGGTACCACTGATGGACATCCATCTCCCTAACCCCAAAAGGGCTCTCGGGCAACGATGGCCACAAGGCGCCCTATGCCAGGGGCACCTCCTAGACCCCCTTTTCGTGCCGTGACTCGGGCACTGGCAAAGCAGGGACCCACCGTGGTGCCCACGAAAGCGGCCTCCCTCCCACTCCCTCTCGTGTCGCTGGCGCAGGGCTCACCTGAAGGGTGTGTCATATAGGGGAAGTGAGTGGCGCTGGACACTGGAATGTGCTGCAGTGCACTCTGGGCGATGGCCTGGTGCCCTCCGGGCGGCGGCTGCGTCGTCATGAGCATCACTGGAGCATGAGCAGATGGGTGGGAAGGAGCCATGCCGGACTGCACATGGGCCTGGGACAGAGGGTGAGGCCGTCAGAAGACCCCTCCTCCTCCTCCTCCTCCTCTGCCTGGGGCTCTCTGGGGCCCCAATCGTCACCCCCCACGGGCTCCCCTTCTCTCTCATGGGCTAGAGAGGAATCGCTACTGTGATTCCTGGGGGGCTGCTTCCTCCACAAGGGGCTTAATTCCCTCCGTGGGGCAGGGGGGGGTCCAGGATCAACCCCCCCTCCCTCCTCGCCCCATAAACAGCAGGCATAGAACGAGGGGGGGAGTGGAGGAAGGAGAACGGAAAGGAGGATTTCGCCCCACAAACTCGGCTCTCCCCGCAAGTCAATCCGGGGGAAGTGGGTTTGAGGAGACCATGATGGGAAAGCCACCATTGCAACCAGTCCAACAGCCCCAGGAAGGGAGGGTCTCCTCCGTTTCCTCCTGTCGGGCCCCAGTTTGTCCCAAGACCCTCAGTGCTGGGCCAAAGTCCTGAGACTCCACGCTGGGTGGAATTCCTCCCTTCCCAACAGCCGCCGAAACGGGGACCCTGGAGCAGCCCTGGGCTACCTGGGGGACGTGGGCCATGTGGGGCGGGTTGGTGTAGGCCGGCTGGACGTGGGACGGGTGGATGGCGAAGACGGTCTGCTGGGCAGCCGGGAAGCTGCTCTGCGGAGACTGGGCGTTGGAGCCGGGCACCATGGAGGGAGGCGTTGGGGCCAGGCCGGTGTGGTAGAGGGCCGACTGCTGCTGGGCGCCGCTCAGGTGGAGAGCCTGGGCCGCCTGGTGCTGGTGGGCCTGCGGACAGACGGGCGTCATGCAGGAGTCCTCGATTTAGGGCCAGAATGAGGGGCAGCGTGGTCGCTAAGCGAGCCACGCCCTTGTTTGACGACCAGAGTTGCTATGTGAATCACACGGTCGTTAAACGAATCTGGCTCCCCCCTTTTCCCCTCCACCCCCGGGACATGCAACCGTCATATCCTTGTTTTCAGCCCCTTGGAACTTTGGTCACTAAACGAGTGGAAGTCGTAAGTTGGGAACTACTTATATTGGGCGGTGTTTGGCCCCTCTGCCCGCTCCTATGGGGGGGGCTCCCTGCCTGCCCCCGGGAGGCTGCAGCCCAAGGGGAGTCTGGGAGGGGGCAGCACTTACCTGCACCGGGCTGGGGGCCGGGTGATTCCCGCCGTGCTGCGTCTGTTGCTGCCCCGTAGGGGTGGCTGACGGCTGCGGGTGGGGGCTGTGAGGATGCAAGGTGGCGCTGGGGTGGGCGTACTGCTGAGCGAGTGAACCGGTGGAAACTGGGCGGAGGGAGAGAAAAAGAGGGGTGGGAAAAGGCACCTCCCCCCTTTGTTGGCGGCCGATAGAAGGGTGCCGCTTGCCCAGCCCACCCTCCCGCCTTTGGGGGAGTTGGCGGCCCACTTCATCCTAAAACAGGGCTCCTTCCAACTTGGCCAAGTTTTAAAGACTTCGTGGACTTCAACTCCCAGAATTCCTGAGCTAACCTGACTGGAGGAGGAGGAGGAGGAATTCTGGGAGTTGGAAGTCCACGAAGTCTTAAAAACTTGCCAAGACTTAAAACATGACGTGGGCAGGGGTCTCCAGAGCTCAGTGTTTGTCAACCATGGGTGGTTGAAGTCCACCCATCTTCAAGCCACCCACGGTTGACAAACACTGCTCTAGATTGGACCGAACCTAAATTCCACTTTATCCCAAAGCCAAACTGCTTCGGACCCCCAGGGCAAAATCCTTTCAGACCGGCGGCTACAATTTGCAATCAAAAGAGAGAAACTTCCCCATGTAGCTGCCGACCACGCTCCCTTTCCTGCTTTGGGGAAGAAGGAGAGTCCCCCCAGAACTGCCTGAAACCATCTGGGTTTAACTTCCTGGTCTGCTAGACACCCCTGGGGAGAGGGGAGGAAGGCAGCATAGAGGCATAGGAAAGGCCTTAAGAGACACCCCCCCCCCGGCCTCTCTAAGCTGCACCTGCAGATATTGTTGCTTTGCAGGGGGCAGAGATATGACAGGGGCACACACACACACACACCCTGCCCCCCCCCCAAAAAAACCCCAATGCCTCAAGGAAGCAGTTTGGAGCCTTAATTCTGCACCAGGAGGAGAAGTGAAAAAACCGAAGGTCAGCAAAAAAAAAAGGGAGGCAGGAAAGGGAAAGAGAAAGCCAGAAAAGGAGCTTGCAAAAGCTCTGAGTAGCTACTCCGAGGTTGCGGGTGTGTGTGTGTGTGTGAGAGGAGACGCCAGAAAGGCGACCGGAGCCTTAAAAAAAAACAGGGTGGGGAAAGGAAGCAGCCCCATTCAAACGGAGTTCTGCAGGCCGGACGTGCGGAAAATGAGCTCGGAGGAAGCCCCTGACCACCATTCAGGCAGGGAGATGGCCAAACCCGGTTAGATGGTGGTGGTGCTGGTGGAGGAATCAAGATCTTTGGGCCTTCTTTCCCAGCATAAATAGTTGGAGGCGGGGTGGGTGGACAACTATAGCCAGGCCCCTTTTAAGATCTGCGGACTTCAACTCCCAGAATTCCTGAGCCAGCGTGGGATTCTGGGAGTTGAAGTCCACGGGTCACACAAGAGCCGTCGTTCCCTGGTGCCCCGGAGGGAGTACGACGGAAGGGAACTGGTGGGAAGGGAGAAGCGTGGAAAGGGGTTAGAATGCCAGGGCTGCCCGAGGGGGGAGGATAAGTTCTCCCCGGGGGTGTCATAGCCCCCTTCATCCTGCTGCATGGATTGACCATCCGGGTGGAGTCCGAACCCACCTCTTTGGGACCCTCAACTGTGCCCCACACTTTCTCCCTCTCTGCTCCAGTCCCCTATGGGTTAGGATAGCGATCCACGCCAAGTCCTCTAGAGCAGGGGTCTCCAACCTTGGCCCTTTTAAGACTTGGGGACTTCAACTCCTGGGAGGGAGTTGCAGTCCCCAATTCTGGCTGGGGAATTCTGGGAGTTGAAGTCCACAAGTCTTAAAGGGGCCCAAGGTTGGAGAATCCACGGCTCTTGGGGTAGAACTTGCCAAAGTCCCCGACACTGATCTCCACATAGCAGCCTCTTTCCTCCTCCCTGCTCCTCTCCGGCCTCCATTTCTCCCCAACATTACTGGAAATTCTGCACAAAACCCCCCTGGAGCCCAGCAGAATTTGGGGCGCTCCCCAAAACCCAAAGGATGCTGCGGGGAAGGGAAAGGGATATAGAGTAAGAACCTACTCTACCCTACACTCTACCCCTCTCCTATTCTACTCTGCTCTACTCCGTCCTATTCCTCTCCTCTCCTTTCTCCTACTCTACTCTACCCACCCAAAGTAGCAAGATAGGCAGCAAACAAAGTCATCGATAACACCAGAAGCACGAGAAGCACACATTTTACGTAAGGAGCTCTCTTTTTTCCCCAGGGGACCCTGACAGTCATTTTACCTGCATTTCTCTACCCAAAGTTCTTCCGACAGCTTCCTACACCATCTCTGGATATGCTACAAGTTTCACTACTCCTCATCCTCCCTCCACCCCCAAGAGGAAAAAATAAACGTCCATCTGCCGAGTGAAGGTTTGGTGCAAAGGGAGGGAAGAGCGTCCGATTTTCCCCTTTTACCGACGATTCGTGCAATGTGTAACATCGAGGTTAGTAAAAAAAAACAAACACACACACACACACAAAAGATCCCCCAACTCACTGGCAAAGTAGAAGGAAGGGCCTGTCTCCTTGCTGTAGGGTATTTTGGGACATGCTGGATTTGAGAAATAAAAAGGGAAATTAGCCACATGCCACAAGATTAAAGCACCACTTCCCAGCTTCTGGAAAAGGTTTGAACAGTCAATTATTGTGGGTGTTTTTTTTTTTGTTGTTGTTGTTTTTTCATGCACAAACCAATGTGCAATTTTTAAACAAAGGTTAAAAGTTTCCAACAAGATTACGATGGTCAGTCGGAGTTCACTACAATTAAGACATTCATCATTAAAAGTCATTTCGCATCCGATTAAGACACAATGGGAGAAAAATCAAACAAGATTCAAATGTATTTCGAGCCCTTTGCAACCAAGAGGATGAAACCCTTGATTATGATCCCAGCCCTCATTTCCCCCTTGGCCCAGTGGATCACAGTGGATTCCCGGCAGAGGGAGAAGAATCAACACATAGGAAACCACTCAAGCCAGAAGGAAAATCGGAATACAAGCCAGGCTCCTTGGAAGAAGCTCTGCTAGGACTGTAAAAGCTGCTGCTGTTCACAGATTTATTATCTCAATGGGGAACTGGAATAAAAGTCTCACAGCCAAAGGCATCGCTTCTTTTTGTAAAGTGTGACTTTTATGGGCCCGTGGAAGCAGCCTCCGTTCTCCGCTCCAGAGAAAGGAAGGAGGATCAACGCATTTCTTCGGCACGTCAACGCATTTTGGGACGGAGGTCAGGAACGTCCTCACATGTTAAGCTTTGCAAAGAGGGAGGCTTGTTAAAAGCAGTTGCTTCTCAAGCTTGCGCTGGCTGGGGAATTCTGGGAGTTGGAGTCCGCCCGTCTTCAAGTGGCTAAGCTTGAAAAGCAACTGTGCATTTGAGGTGCTGTTGTGCCCCCCAAAACTTACGACAACTTTTGAGATTTTAACCAGGAATTTTCTCCGTTTCCAACAAGCTAAAGAGCGCCGTCAACACCACCAGGATGGCACCCCTGTCGAGATGTCAACCTCCCAGGACCCTTAAATACCGAATCCCCAAGAATACCCCCCACCAATGTCTTAGCTCCAGGGTTGCATCAAGCACAAGGGACCCTCTTGTCCAGGAAAAGCAGACTGACTGAACCCTAAAAACAGGCGAGGGGGGTGGCTGGCTGGGAAAACCTGCCTCGTAGCAGTTTCACCAACAACAATTGGGGGGGTTCCGGTGTTTCTGTTCCCCAAAAGTGCAGAGTCTGTTCAAGGCCGGGTCAACAAGGCGGCTGGGTTTTCAGTGGGGAGAGTTTTAAGCCGAGACAGGCAGCTGATCAATTGGACAAACAAAGAGAAATAAAGTGCTTTGCCTAGAGAGGAGGATGGCTGGATTGGGTAGAGGGGGGACCGGGCAGAGAAGGGTCTCGGGGGTCCTCCTAAGCAGGAGCATCCATGGCTTGGACCCTCTTGGCAAGAAAGGGGGGGGGCTGCCTTGCTTGCAATGGACCTGCGGGGGGTCACAGGCATCTTGCAAGAAAAGTCAGACCTGCAGCAACTCCCCCCAAACTTAAGAAGCAAAACAAAACAAACCCCCCCCCCGCTCTCTGTAGAGAAGCCTCTAAGGGGAAGGTCTAGGAACAGCCCCGGAGCCCCCTCCCCACTGACACAACAGGAGCACCATTAAAAAAATGCTAAAATGACAGGAACCAAAGTTTGCTAATCGGAGGCGTCTCGTGAGTCATCCAAGCCGCTTCGTCGGTCGAAATAGAAGGGCTTCCTTAGGCAGAGAGTCGTTCATAAGGTGGGCTCCATCTCCCCCCCCCCCAGGCCTTCCTCCTGTCCTAAGAGCCGGCCTGAGGGAGTTTCCCATCCCCCACTTCCCGGGAGGCGCTGCTGCTGACAGGCCACCCTGAGCACAGAACGGCGGCTGGAGGCAAACACAGGCCTATTCATGGCTGGAGAACCGGCCCGGCGCTTCCTCTCTGGGGAGGGGCCTGCAGGCTTGGCCGCCCAGCTGAAGCCGCCGAGAGGCAGGGATTGTTCTGGGTATGTGTGTGTAGGATGGGGGGGGGCACGAGCACCAAGGGAGACCCACTGCCTGGTGCCAGGAGGGAACGGAAGGACGGGAGGCTGAGTCGACTTTAAGCTGGTCAGGATCAAACTGCTGACAGTGGGCAGAATAAGCTGCAATGGTGCATTCCAACCACTATGACACCAGGACTCTTCCTCCCTTTTCCTTCCTTCCTTCCTTCCCTCTTAGACTTATATACCTTGCAAATCCCAACAATCTGGGTCTCTTCATTTGACCCACCTCGGAAGGAGGGAAGGCTGAGTCCACCTTGAGCCTGGTGGGATTTGAACTGCCAAATTGTAGAAGCCTGGGTTTTTTGGGGGGCTGGGGATGGGGGCTACCTATGGCTGGAGAGGGGCAGGGGGTCCTGCTCCATCAGCCCGGAGGGTCTGCAAGGCCATTTCGGCCGGGGAGGGTCTGAGGTCTGCGTGGGAGGCGGCTGGGCTGGCAAATACCCTGAATACTCCACTCCAAAGATGGACCACCAGAGACTGAAATGGGGCCCACACAACTGGCCAGGCTTTAGAAGTGCACTTTATTCGTCAAAGCAACATCTGTTTTAACAGTGGTTCTGTTTTCCTGAAACAAACTCAGAACACAAAGTGCCGGCTCTCCTCTCCTCAGATCCGCAAACGCCGGGTGGGTGGGTGGGTGAGTGGGAGAGGGGCATTAAAAGGGTTTTTTTTTTTTTTCCTTTTCTTTTCTTTGGCTTTTTGTTTTAAAAAAAAAAATGCAAATCATGTCATCCTACCATACATCGCATGCGTCTGTTCGTGGGCCCCGTACTGGCTGGCGGGAGAAGAGACCAGGCCGGGTTGTGGGTGGGCTGACGGCGCCATCATCCGAGCGTTGCCCGGAATGACAGGGCTATAGACGTGGGGGTGCTGTGGGGGCAGAAGGAGAAGAGGAGAGAGAGAGGAAAAGAAAGAGAAAGAAAAAATGAGGGAGAGAAAGGAAAAGAGAGAGAAAAAGGAAAAGAAAGAAGAGAAAGGAAAAGAAAGGAAAAGAGAGAGAGAGAAAGGAAAAGAGAGAGAAAAAGGAAAAGTAAGAAGAGAAAGGAAAAGAAAGAAAAAGAGAGAGAGAGAGAGACAGGAAAAGAGAGAGAAAGGAAAAGAGAGAGAAAAAGGAAAAGAAAGAAGAGAAAGGAAAAGAAAGGAAAAGAGAGAGAGAGAGAAAGGAAAAGAGAGAGAAAAAGGAAAAGTAAGAAGAGAAAGGAAAAGAAAGAAAAAGAGAGAGAGAGAGAGACAGGAAAAGAGAGAGAAAGGAAAAGTAAGAAGAGAAAGGAAAAGAAAGAAAAAGAGAGAGAGAGAGAGACAGGAAAAGAGAGAGAAAAAGGAAAAGTAAGAAGAGAAAGGAAAAGAGAGAGAAAAAGTGAGAAAGAGAGAGAGAGAGGAAAAGAGAGAGGAAAAGGAAAAGAAAAAAGAGAGAGAGACAGGAAAAGAGGAAAAGAAAGAAAGAGGAAAAGAAAGAGAAAGACAGAAGGAAGGAAAAGGAAGAAAGGAAGGAAGAGACAGAGGAAAAGAGAGAGAAAAAGTGAGAAAGAGAGAGAGAGAGGAAAAGAGAGGAAAAGGAAAAGAAAAAAGAGAGAGAGACAGGAAAAGGGGAAAAGAAAGAAAGAGGAAAGGAAAGAGAAAGACAGAAGGAAGGAAGGAAGGAAGGAAAAGGAAGAAAGGAAGGAAGAGACAGAGGAAAAGAGAGAGAAAAAGTGAGAAAGAGAGAGAGAGAGGAAAAGAGAGGAAAAGGAAAAGAAAAAAGAGAGAGAGACAGGAAAAGGGGAAAAGAAAGAAAGAGGAAAGGAAAGAGAAAGACAGAAGGAAGGAAGGAAGGAAGGAAAAGGAAGAAAGGAAGGAAGAGACAGAGGAAAAGAGAGAGAGAAAGTGAGAAAGAGAGAGAGAGGAAAAGAGAGAGGAAAAGGAAAAGAAAAGAGAGAGAGAGACAGGAAAAGAGGAAAAGAAAGAAAGAGGAAAAGAAAGAGAAAGACAGAAGGAAGGAAAAGGAAGAAAGGAAGGAAGAGACAGAGGAAAAGAGAGAGAAAAAGTGAGAAAGAGAGAGAGAGAGGAAAAGAGAGAGGAAAAGGAAAAGAAAAAAGAGAGAGAGACAGGAAAAGAGGAAAAGAAAGAAAGAGGAAAAGAAAGAGAAAGACAGAAGGAAGGAAAAGGAAGAAAGGAAGGAAGAGACAGAGGAAAAGAGAGAGAAAAAGTGAGAAAGAGAGAGAGAGAGGAAAAGAGAGAGGAAAAGGAAAAGAAAAAAGAGAGAGAGACAGGAAAAGAGGAAAAGAAAGAAAGAGGAAAGGAAAGAGAAAGACAGAAGAAAGGAAGGAAGGAAAAGGAAGAAAGGAAGGAAGAGACAGAGGAAAAGAGAGAGATCGTGAGGGCCGGATACCCAGAGGAGGCTGCTGAGAGGGTTCTGCCCCCCCCATGCAGGGGCCCACCGGGCAGCCTCTGAGTAGGACCCCCTGCCCCACCTGAAGCCAGACCGGCCGCTTCCCCCCAAGAAGGCGTCCCCCATAGCGATGAGGGAGGGAGCCGCCAGGAAAACCATTGGCCCCCAGTGGCCATGCTGGGGGGGGGGGGATGGAGTTGCCCCTCCATCTGGAGGTCCGGGTTCTGCAGGGGGTTGGGGGCCTTGGGGCAGGGAGGGGCTCGAGCCCTACCTGAGACTGGTAGTGGGGCAGGTGCTGCACCAGAGGCTGGCTGGGGAACTGCTGAGGGCTGTAGGCAACGTACTGGGCCGAGTAGGCCGGCGGCGTGGCCACCATGGGGGCCCCGGCGGCCGAGGCTGGGTGCATTAGGGCGTTCTGCGGATGGGGCTCCTGCCGCTGCTGAGGCATGTTGGCTACTGTGGGGGCAGAGAGAAGGACACGTCCAGGAGGGCACCGTCTTCGGCCAGGCCCCCCCCCCGTGCCTCGGGCCCCTCCCGCTGCCACCCAGCTGACCCTTCGGACCTCTGCAGGCACCCCAAACACACACACACACTCACACAGAGTGTTCTCCTCACCTTTACCTGCTCGGTAGGTCTTGGCCTGGTTGACCGGCATCGGGGTCATGGGGATCGGGTACAAAGGCTGGAAGGGAAGGCAGACGGCCGTCAAGAGGTCAAGCCAGGCCAGGGTTTCTCATGCGTGGGCCCTTTAAGACTCGTGGACTTCAACTCCCAGAATTCCTCAGCCGGCTAGGAAAAATCCTGGGAGTTGAAGTCCACGAGTCTTAAAGGGGCCACGCTTGGACTCCTCTCTCTGCTCTATCAAGGGCCCCTCCCTTGCCCTCTGTAAGGGGCTACCGGCTCTGGGCTGCCTCCCCCCAGGTGAGTTTCTGCCCCCCAAGACAAGGGGCCCAGGTGGGCCCACCCCTTACCTGAACGCCCGGGCTGACAGGGACCGGGTACATCATGTTGGGGGCGAAGCAAACAGGCTGGGAGTAGACTGGAGCAGGTTGCTGGTGACCCACCATCGACGGGCTGGGCTGGGCTTGCGGACGGGGCGATGTTGGCGTGGTGGAAGGTTTGGGCTGTCAAAGAGAGGAGGGGGGCAGGACAGAGGTGACCCCTCCAGGAGCAACTCCTGTGGGGCCCCCCACACCCCAGGGGGACGCAGAGCTCCGAGCTCCCCTTCTGGGAGTCAACTGAGCAGCGTCGCATTTCTGTTAGTCCATCTGGCTTCCCCAGTGACTTTGCCGGCCAAACGGTTGCAAAAGGAGGGATCACTAGGACCGTCATAACTATGAGTCAGCTGCCAAGCGCCTGAATTTTGTTCCTTTGTCCCAAGTCACTTTTTTCAGCCCCGTTGCAACTTCGAACGGCCACTAAATGAATTGTAAGTGCAGGACTCCCTTACTTCAGCTTTTATGGAAGATGTGGACGCTGTTCCTCCACAGACCAAGTTTGGAGGATTTGGGGGACCCCCAAAGGAGGAGCCCCCTGCTTTGGAGGGGGAAGGGGGGCCCTCTGG
Source organism: Hydrophis major (assembly GCA_033807585.1). Taxonomy (NCBI): domain Eukaryota; kingdom Metazoa; phylum Chordata; class Lepidosauria; order Squamata; family Elapidae; genus Hydrophis; species Hydrophis major. The sequence goes on along the minus strand of CM066339.1, from coordinate 1,087,183 downwards.
GCTCACCTGGGCGAAAGAGCGGGGGTTGAACTCCTTCGCGTGGGGATTCAGCGTGGACTTCCTGACTTGTCTGAGGGGACAAAAGACACAAACACACAGGTGCACAAAAGGGCAAGGAAGACCCACCGAGGACTTGTTTCAGGAGGCTCCAGGCTGCGCGTGGGAAGGAAGGAAGGAAGGAAGGAAAGGGAAGGGAAGGGAAGGGAAGGGAAGGAGAGGATGGATGGAAGGAAGGGAGAGGATGGAAGGAAGGAAGGGAGAGGATGGAAGGAAGGAAGGAAGGGAAGGGAAGGGAAGGAGAGGATGGATGGAAGGAAGGGAGAGGATGGAAGGAAGGAAGGAAGGAAGGAAGGAAGGAAGGAAGGAAGGAAGGAAGGAAGGAAGGAAGGAAGGAAGGAAAGGGAAGGGAAGGGAAGGAGAGGATGGATGGAAGGAAGGGAGAGGAAGGAAGGAAGGAAGGAAGGGATGGATGGATGGATGGATGGAAGGATGGGAGAGGATGGAAGGAAGGAAGGAAGGAAGGAAGGAAGGAAGGAAGGGAAGGGAAGGGAAGGGAAGGAGAGGATGGATGGAAGGAAGGGAGAGGAAGGAAGGAAGGAAGGAAGGAAGGAAGGAAGGAAGGAAGGAAGGAAGGGATGGATGGATGGAAGGATGGGAGAGGATGGAAGGAAGGAAGGAAGGAAGGAAGGAAGGAAGGAAGGAAGGAAGGGAAGGGAAGGGAAGGGGAGGAGAGGATGGATGGAAGGAAGGGAGAGGATGGAAGGAAGGAAGGAAGGAAGGAAGGAAGGGAAGGGAAGGAGAGGATGGATGGAAGGAAGGGAGAGGATGGAAGGAAGGAAGGAAGGAAGGGATGGATGGATGGAAGGAAGGATGGGAGAGGATGGAAGGAAGGAAGAAAGGACAGAAGAGATGGCTGGATGGAAGAAAGGGAAGGAAGGAAGGAAGGAAGGGAGGGAGGGAGGGAAGGAAGGAAGGACAGAAGAGATGGCTGGATGGGAAGGAAGGAAGGAAGGAAGAGAAGGAAGGGAGGGCCTTGGCATAAAATGGCACATACAAAATAAACAGAATGAACATAGCAAAGAGAAAGGAGAACCGAATGAAGCCTTGGGGAGAGGAGGAATCTCTGGTCCACAAATGACAGGGTGCCCCCTGGTGGACAAACCAAGAACCTGCACACACACACACACACACACACACACACACACACACACCCCCGGGGGTGGCCCAGGCAGCCTCGCTACTCACTCTGTGGCGTCTTTCTTCTCCTCCTTGTCCTCCTTCTCTTGCTTGGCCCCGGGGCCCAAAGTCTGGACGCCCTGGGACGTCACCTCCGGCCCGGCCTTCGGCTCCGCCAGGCTGCTGCTGCTGCTGGCAGGTGAGGCGCTGGGGGGGCTGCTGGGGGGGTTGCTCCCACCGGCTGAGGGCCCCCCGCTGCCACCCGGCTCGGCCACCGAGTCTTTAGGGGTGGGGTCCACCTTCTCCTTGGGGGCCTCCCGGCCTTTTTCACCCTCTTCGTTTTTACTCAGCAGCTGCTCCACCATTTCGGGGTTAGAGCTAGATTGTAACTGGGGGGGGGGGGGAGAGAGAAAAACAGCTATTTTTTTGGAGAGGGGGATATGGATTTATTTCCTAATCTAGGACTTTCAGAGGGAAGACCCTCGCCTGGGGGGGAGGGGAGGAAAGGGGGCTGCCGCCAGGGTCCTTACCCTGAAGTCGTTCTTGAATTTCTTCAAATCGTCGATCTGTTTTCTGTGTTCTAGAACAGCCGGAGAAACTCCTGTTGGGGGCAAAGGGGCACGTTATCCCCCCCTGGCTACACCCCAATTTCGTTCACGCGGCCGTGGGGAGGGGGGCAACGGTTGGTCGTGGAGGGTAGGGACCGTTTCACAAGTCCCTTTTTTTTTTCCCAGCTGCCTCCTAACTCAAGATGGCTGTAAGGGGAAGACCCCCCTGCATAACCCTCCCCCCAAATTATTCCCCCAATACTGAGACTTTCCCCAAGTACATTTCCTTTCTCCCGCTGAAAATGCCCGCGGAGGTGCCCCCACCACAGCCTACCATGGTGCCCTTTTCAAGGTCCAGGATTATGGGCTTTCAATGGCAGCATCGATAAATAGAATATTTGTGGGGTCCTTGGTGCTGAGCTGGGGGTTTTCTGGGGAGACGTTGCATGACCCAACTAGGCAACCTCATCAGTGCCAGTAGGGAGTATGGGGTTTGCTACACCCCCTTGCACTGATGTTGTTCCCTAGTTGGGTCATGAAAGGCCTGCAAGGAAACAGCCAAGCTCCGAGAGCCTCCAGCACCCCACAAGTCTCAGCGTGTTTTGCAAGAGGGCCCTCCCATCCATCCATCCCACCCCGACCTTTCAGGCCGGGCCTTACCTTTGCCTTCCGGCTTGCTAAAATGGGGAGAAGCTTCGCTGGGCTTGAGATGCTCCTTGGCTGCAGCCGGGGAGGAGCCGCCCTGCCTCTGCTCATAGAGCCTGCCGTCTTTTGCTAGGGAGGAAAACCGGGGTTCACCTCAGCTGCACAAGCCAAACGCCCGGCTGGGTTTCCCATGGACAGCACACTCGGACAAAGGGCAGCGGGCAGGCAGGAGAGCCAAAGGTTACCGTGCCACTTAAAAGGCCGCCGAGCCAAATCCGACGGACAGAAGGGAATATTGTAGCTCAGGCTTGAAACCAGGGGTCCTTGGGGGGGGTCTCTGAGCTTGGGGGGTTTTCTTGCAGGCCTTTCACGATCCAACTAGGGAACATCCTAAGATCCTCAAGGGCGCAGTGGTGAGAGCGGGGTACTGCAGGCTCCTTCTGCGGCCCGCCTGCAATTTGGCAGATCGAATCTCACCAGGCTCAAGGTTGACTCATCCTTTTGTCCTTCTGAGGTGGGTCAAATGAGGACCCAGATTGTTGGGGGGCAAGAGGCTGACTCTGTAAACCTCAGAGAGGCAGGTAAAGCACCACAAAGCCGTAATGTAAGTCTGTGTACTGTTGCTACTGCTTTGCCCTTCCTTCCTTCCTCCCTCCCTCCCTCCCTCCCTTCCTTCCTTTTCCTTCCTCCCTTTTCCTTCCTTCCTTCCTCCCTTTTCCTTCCTTCCTTCCTTTTCCTTCCTCCCTTTTCCTTCCTTCCTTCCTTCTATTTCCTTCCTTCCTTCCTCCCTTTTCCTTCCTTCCTCCCTTTTCCTTCCTTCCTTCCTTTTTTCCTTCCTTCCTCCCTTCCTTCCTTCCTCCCTCCCTTTTCCTTCCTTCCTTCCTTCCTTCCTTCCTTCTTTCCTTCCTTCCTTCCTTCCTCCCTTCCTTTTCCTTCCTTCCTCCCTCCCTCCCTCCCTCTTCCCTTCCCTTCCTTCTTTCTCAAGATTGTTGGGGGCAAGAGACTGACTTTGTAAACCGCTTAGAGAGGGTGGTAAAGCACTGTAAAGTGGCATACAAATCTAAGTGCTATTGCTATCATCCGTGCAAGGGAATGCAGCAAACCCCACACTCCCTTGTACCGATGATGTTACCAAACTGGGTCATGAAACGTCTGTATAAGGCAGCCACTAAGCTCAGGAAGCACCAAGAACCCATCAGTCCTTCTCCTTTTCTTCTTCTTTTTCTCCGTAAACCAACCTCCCTTCTAGCACTGATGATGTTCCCTAGTTGGGCCATGAAACGTCTATGCAAGTAAAAGCCCCCAAGAAACCAGCACCCCAAACAAACAAACTTTCCCTCCCTCTCGTTGCTACTCGAGAGGAAAAAGGTGGCACTCCAGGCCCAGAGACGAAACATCGGCCCAAACGCTAACCCTCCCCCAGAAAAACCAGTCGACGCACATCACGCCTTAACGCCTAAACTGGTTTCCTCCTGCCTTAAATCCTCGTCTGGCTTGGCCTTCTGAGCCAGGCTCAGCCCTGCGGGTCCTTTTACCTTCGGCAGATGGGGTGCTTGCCCTGTTGGTGGCAGGACTGGCAGGGGTGGGCGAAGCCACTGGCACCGGGGCGGCTGCAAATTCAGCTGGGATCGAGCCAGCTTGGGGGGAGGACAAGGCCGGGCCAGAAGGGAGCCCTCCCCCGCTGCTCTGCCTTGGAGACCGGGGTCTGTGCGCCTTGGGGGACGACCTGGTGACTAGAAAGAGAGGACAAGATAGATTGTTACGGGGTTCCCCAGCTCTTCAGAGGTAAACCTCCCACTGGGATCTAGACCAAGCTTGCAACTTTAAGACTCGCAGACTTCAACTCCCAGAATCCCCCAATCAGCAACGCTTGCTAGCTGGGGAATTTTGGGAGTTGAAGTTGCCAAGCATGGCCAGCCTTGATCTAGGCAGAGATATCAAACTGGCAGCATGGGGCATCGATGCTCCACCATCATCTGCTGACCAGGGACTTCTTATGACATGCGTGATGCCGCAACTGGTATTTCTGGTCACGCGTGTTTGTTGACAGCCTGCGATTCAACCTGGCCCTCTTAGTGGGGCCAGCATCCCCAGCCAGCCTGCCCCCAAAGGATTCTTTGTTACAAGGTGTGTGAGAGTGTGCACACGTTGTGTTCAGGGTCGTGTGTGCCTGGTGTACTCTGTCCCCAAAATGGACCACGGGCAAGGAGGCCAGTCTGTAAATTCAGGGACGTTTTCAACCCTGATGTTGGGAGCAGGAACATTCCCACCGTGAGCCAAGCTTCAACTTACCCCCCATGACCACCGAGGACCACGTCCCACCTGAAGAGCCGCCTCGGGCCGAGGAGGAAGAGGAGGAGGACGATGAGGAGGAGGAGCTGGCTTCGCCGGGCACGTTGTGGGAGACGAATTCTAAGCCGCTGGAGATAACGCCTCTCCCTGCCGGGACTCGGTGGCCTCGCGGGTGCCGCTGTGCCTTGGGAGACATCCGGGGGGGTCCTGGAAAAAGCCACACAAGCCCCAAATTGTGAACACCAGGCAAAAGGCCCCTTGACCCTCAGCTAGAGTCCACCAACTGCCTTTCAGCCACACGGCCATGCAGGTAATGCTTCACTTACGACCATTCGTTTAGTGAACGTCCGGCACCCCTGAAAAAAGTGACTTATGACCGTTTCCCCACACTTACGACTGTCTCAGCATCCCTAAGAGCACGTGAGCAACGTTTGTGTGTTTGGCTTCCAACAAGTGAATTCAACGGGGGAAGCCAGATTGGCTTACAGCCGAAGGGAAAAAGGAGGTAAAATCAGGCACGATGCACTCAAAGTCGCATTGCAACAGAAGTTCCAGTAGCCAAATGCGGTCGTAAGTCAAGGACTACCTACAGGGGGCTTGATCAGATTTAAGGCAAGCGTCTTCCTCCCTTGCCATTCTTTAGGGCTTTGCAAAACACATTCATGCAATGGGGTCTCCCTTCCAGAAAGTCCAGTTTCAATTGTTTTCCTCTGTGTTTTTTTTTTGTTTTTTTAAATAACTCCCTGCAACCAAGGCGATCTCTAACATTTTTTTTCCATAGGATTTCTGCATGGCCATCAGAGGCTGATCCTACCCATCAGCAGGGCAAATCGATCCCCTGCTCCTTTTCAAAATGTAAATTTAGCTGCCTTTTGGTTCTCTGAATTTGGCTGCCCTGGCTGAAACCTTTCGCCAACGACACATTGCAAATCATTCAACTCAGCCACACAGACTTTTTAGAAATCACAACTTTAAAGGGAACGCAGAGACCCCACGAGATTCTGTCTAATGTTGTGTGTTCTCCCAGAAAACCCATGCTCTTCCAGGGGGATTTGCAGGGATTAAAATTTGAAAGGGGGCGTTTCTGATGGAATGTGCAAATAGGGAAGAAGGAAAACTTTGCGTCGAAAAGGGTGGAGGAGCCAACGGTCACTTTGTGAGGACAGAGAGAGAGAGACCATATCATCACCTGGGGCGGTGCAGAAACTTACACATCCAAGTCCTCAAATCTTCTGACCTACAATCTCTCTGCCCCCCCCCCCCCCCCAAAACCTCCCTCTTAACAAATGTATTTATTTGATCTCAAAAGTCTTCTATAGCCTGCCTTCTGGAAGAAAATTCATACTTCATCATTAACAGGAAGCAAACTGGGTTTTCAATTTAACCCGGTTTCTCATCTGTGGCCACTTTTAAGATGAGTGGACTTCAACTCTCCAGCCACTGGTCAAGGTTGAGACATGAGTTGAACCACCCATCTGAATGGACCATCCCTTCTGGTTCAAAGGCAACGGGAGCCCAGATGGCGGCTCCTTAGGGCAATGGTCCACCCAACGTTTGACCCTGTTACGAAGGGATTGGGGAAGCCGTGAGACCTGGGAGCCACCATCACACCAACGCAGCTCTTATACCTACATGGGCTTTGCTATACCGTGGATGGAGCCTCTCCTCCTCTTCCCAGCTTGAGAAAAGGGCCAACTCATTCCAAGCTCTTTGGGGTGAGAAGACCAACCAAGCAGGACGCCATTGGGTCTTCTCCGGCTCCCCTCTGACCCGCCACTCGTGGGAATAGGGGAAGGACAAGTAAAACACAAAGAACAGAACGACGCAAACAAAAACACTTTTGCGGCATTGGTACCTTCTGAAGACATGCGTTTAGGCAGAGTAGAGGCGGGAGCTGGCGAGCCATGGTCAGAGGGGTGAGGCAGGGGCCTGGAGGGCCGCGAGGGGGGCCGCGAGGGCGGCCTTGTAGGGGTGGCTGCCCGTGGTGGAAGAGAGGTGGGAGCTGACTGGTAGCGAGGAGGGCGAGAGGAAGGAGATGGACAAGGCGATGGCCAGGGAACACCTGACAGAACAAATGATATGAAGAAGGAATAGCATAAAAACTAAAGCAAAATAGAACTCATGGGAGGGGGGAACGGGGGGGGGGGGAGGGTGAGGGGGGAAAGTAAAAGTGACCAAAATGACTTCTCATCAGATCGTTTTTCAGCCCCCTGGGGATTTCTGCACGCTCAGACTAAACTCGGAGAAGGTTGTTTGGAGCTGGGGGGGGGGGGGGGGAGTGTCTCCACTTTAAGCCTGGAGGACTCCAACTCCCAGAATCCCCCAGGCCAGAGTATTTCTCAGCCTTTGGCTAGGGGAATTCTGGGAGTTGAAGTCCGCATTAGCGTTTAAGTAGCCAAAGTCGAGGAACGCTGATTTGGAGCAGGGGTCTCCAACTTTGGCCCCTTTAAAGCTTGGGGTGGGGTTGGTGGGGGACTTCAACTCCCAGAATTGGGGTCCCACCAATCCAACTTAGGGAAGGCGCCACAAAGTCTAGATCAGCCATCTTGGCCCCGTCCTCTGGAGTCCCCTTCCTCATCTGAAGATGATCCCACGGGAGGGGGACGGGGGACGGGACACCAAGCGCTTTGCTCCCGTGGATTAGACGGTGGAGGTAGAAGCAAGCTGTTCGCAGGGGGGTGCTTTAAATAGACAGTGGATCTAGGTCCCCCGTCAGTCCCCCACTCCCCAATCACGGGGACGTTGTTGGCTCATCCTGGAACTCTTCCAATAATGGTCCCAACTCCTGATTGTCCAGCACAAAGTCCTCTACAGCAGGGGTCTCCAACCTTGAGCCCTTGAAGCCTGGCGGACTTCGACTCCCAGAATTCCCCAGCCAGCTGGCTGGGGAATTCTGGGAGTCAAAGTCCGCCAGGCTCCAAGGGCTCAAGGTTGGAGACCCTTGCTCTACGGGGTAGGACGGTCAAAATCCAACTAGCTTCCTCCTGAAATCTGCAGGATCTCCTCTCTTCTCCATTACCCCCTAGTCCCAAAGGCTACTGGGGTGGCCCAGGTTGTGCGAAGGGTTACAGCAAGTCCTCAGCGCGGCAGGCTGAAAAAAATCTTTGGATGCTTCACAAATGCAAAGAGAACTCTGGAGGGGAAGAGTTGTTGGGTCGAGCGAGGGACTTCCTCCTCCACTTACCTGCAAACGTTGCCCCGCCTACCTCCTCCTCCTCCCTACCCTCGATTTGAGAGCGTTCTTGGCTTCTGGAAAATGGTATGTATTCTGCAACAGGCCCGCAGGCCTTGCCCTCCTTGACGTTAGCGCAAAGGGACGGTGCCTTAATATTTCTTACAAGAGGAGAGGAAAATCTGGAACCGTCAAGCTACAGAGAAGAGCTTGGAAGACAGGCGGGCTTCAATTCCCACAATTCCCCAGCCAGGGTAGCAGGCTGAGGAATTCTGGGAATTGAAGTCCACCCAGCTGAGGTTGTCCAAGAGGGAGAAGCACTGCTCTACAATCCAGTCTCTGTTCTGAACTTTAAGCTCCCTTTCAGCCGAGGGCTCAGCTACGTCTACAGGGACCCCACGGTGGCCACTCTTCCCAAAGGTTGGGCTGGAGGCTCCCCGGGAATACTTGCCTCCGTTCACAATTCTCTGGTCAGGGCCCGAGTTGAGGCTGTAGTCGGACGAGTGAGAGCCGCTGGGTCTGGACATGGAAGGTCCCGATCCAGACGGGCCAGCCCTTGGGGAGTTCTGCCTTCCGGCCCCCCAAGGAAGGGCCTCTCGATTCCGCTGGCTGGGGGGGATGTACTTGTTTTCCCTGGAAGGAAGGGCCATTTAAGACAGACGATAGGTAGATGATAGGTAGGTAGGTAGGCAGGCAGGTAGGGAAGGAAGGAAGGAAGGAAGGACGGGTGGATGGACAGAAGGAAGAGATAGGAAAAAAGAGAGGAAAGATGGAAGGATAAGAATGAAGGAGAGGATGGAAGGAAGAAATGGAGGGAGGAAGGAAGGAGGGTGGATGGACAAAAGGAAGGAATAGGAAAAAGGAGAGGATGGATGGAAGGATGAGAATGAAGGAGAGAATGGAAGGAAGAAATGGAGGGAGGGAATTAATTCCCCGCCATCCCACTTTCCCCATCACTCTACCTGGGGGCTGCCAGGGATCCTTCTCGCTCGGAAGCATTTCGCTGAACCGCGGTGTATTTTTCTTCTTCGGACCGGTCATCATTCTCCAAAGCGGCCCGAGCCTTGTACTGGGCACTGGATTCAATTTCTTCTGCTAATTGGGTTGCTCTTGCTTCCCGTTTTAAATAATCTTCTGAATTATCTCTTTCCAGGGGTACCCTAAAACCAGCGGGAGAGATAAGGGGATCTATCTGTGATCCAGAGTATGCCCAAGAAAAGAAATATACATGTATATACACATACGCATACACACATGTATCTCTGCGTGTATGGCATTCAGCAGTGTGTATGTATGTATGTATGTATGTATATATATATATATATATATATATATATATACATACATACACACACACACACACACACACACACATATACATACATACATATATACGTACAAACATATATATCTCCATGGATTATACATGTTAGGATAAAATTCTGAGGAATTTGTGGATGGACAGCACAAGAAAAACAATGGTTTATTTAGGCCAGCATTCCTCAACTTTAAGCCACTTCAGAGCCTCAGTGGCGCAGTGGTTGGAGTGCAGTACTGCAGGGCTCCTTCTGTTGACTGCCGGCTGCCTGCAATTTGGCAGATCGAATCTCACCAGGCTCAAGGTGGACTCAGTCTTCCATCCCTCCAAGGTGGGTCAAATGAGGACCCAGGATTGAACTCCTGGTTGTAAAGCAGTGGAAACTGGTATGTAAGTCTTAAGGGCTGTTGCTATTTAAGAGGGGTGGACTTGGGAATTGAAGTCTGTCCCTCTTCAAATGGCTGGTCTAGGCCAAACCCTTGATTCAGCCCCGCTAAAAAATGTGCAAGCGAAGGCCACGTACGTATAGGAAGCCAAACTGCTGTCGTACGTCGACACCACCCCGTAGTTTTCTTCGTTGTAGCGAAACATGTCATTGGGATCCCATCCATTGGACTAGAAGGCGAAAAGAAAGAGGGAGGTCCAAGTGTTAAAATGACACAGGGGTACAGAAATAATCTTTCCCGCATTTAAAATCCCAAATCTTGCACAGTGGGGTTTTCGGTCCTTTTTCATCCAGGGCTTTTACTGCAGAGCCAGGCGTGGGAAGACCCAGATGCCCCTCTGACTCGGATTAAATTAAATTGTTTTGGGTTTTTCCCCCCCTTCCTGGTGGCCCAAAGGAATTTTTGTGGTTTACAAGCTGCAAAGGTTTTGTGGGCCTTGGGCTGCGGAAACGGGTGGCAGACGTAAATTTATTTATTGTTTAGCAAAACACTAAGCAGAAAATCCCTTTCATTCAGCTTTATAGAAGGGGGGCGTCCATCTCTTTTTGAAGCAGGAGGAAAAAAGGTTTTTACTCTTGGAAACAAGCAGTTTAATCCAGGGGTCTCCAACTGTGGCCACTTTAAGACCTGTGGACTTCAACTCCCAGAATTCCTCAGCCAGCTTTGCTGGGAGTTGAAGTCCACAAGTCTTAAAGTGGCCACGGTTGGAGACCCCTGATCTACACGGTTCCCAAACCAACCAGCTCTTTGTTTGTAGACTCCTTGCCTCAATTTCCTTATAAAACACTACATAAAATGTAACGATGGAAACCTCTCCAAAGCAGAGACACCCTTCAGCAACAGAGTGAAGGCTCAGCTGACCCCCCTCCCCAAATACACGTATCCTGCTGGTTTGAATAAACAGTACCGTGGGATAGAGGAGTCCCTACCCAGAAGAGTTAATATTCTAGGATTTGAAGATGAACAGAATAAAATTCAGGTTTAGACCTAGGAGGAGAGGGGAAATTTTGGATCAAAGCTCCTGGATTAATTCATTTGGGACTCTGGGACTTCCTGCTCCGTTAAGATGAAATTCCCCAAACTTTAGAAGTTCTTTAACAGCCCAAAGGATTTAAAAAGCCCCTTTTCCAAACAGACTCCACACCATCTCCACAAACTCTGTGCATTGTGCATTTTTGTAATTTTGTACTCTTCCATTTATACAGTTTTATGTTTTAATATAGTAAGTTACCCAGGGTCACCCTCTGGTAAGATCAGTGACCAATAATTTTGATAGATATATAGGTAGGTAGGTAAATAGATAGATGATATCGGTAGATAGTTAGAAATAGATAGATAGATGGATAGAAGAAAGAAAGAAAGAAAGAAAGAAAGAAAGAAAGAAAGAAAGAAAGAAAGAAAGAAAGAAAGAAAGACGGAAAGGAAGGAAGGAAAAGAAAGAAAAAGAAAGGAAAGGAAAGGAAAGGAAAGGAAAGGAAGGAAGGAAAAGAAAGAAAGAGAAAGAGAAAGAAAGAAAAGGAAGGAAGGAAGGAAGGAAAAGAAAGAGAAAGAAAGAAAGAAAGGAAAGGAAGGAAGGAAGGAAGGGAATAGAAGGGGAGACAGTCATCGGAAGCGATTCTCTTTCTGAGATCAGGGGTGTAAACCCCCCCTATCCCCACCTCCAGAGCTCAAGAGATGCTTACAACATCCGTCTCTAAGGCTTCCAGGTCATCGGCAGTGGCGCCTTCTCCTCCGTCCCAAGGCTCCAGGTCCTTCTCCTTGTGCTCACCATTCACTTTCGCACTGATGGCAGAATCCGTGAAGGCATCTGAGACGGAAGGAAAACGTCACCTCCTTTTGGGATGGGGGGCTGTCACATTCTACCTTGTTTGCAAGTCACGGCTAAAGGCGCCCCTGTGGATCCCACCCAGGCTGAGTCAGAACAAAACCCTCGTCAAATTCAGAAGAAAGAAAGAAAGGATGGAAGGAAGGAAGGAAGGAAGGAAGCACCGCCTAGAACAGAGGTTAGCACCCTGGCTGGGTCATGAGACAAGGCGGCAACCAAGCTCAGAGAGCAACAAGAACCCCACAGTCCTCCTCCTCTCCACAAACCCCACTCCCTCCTCGCACTGATGATGTTGCCCAGCTGGGTAAGGAAACGTCTGCAAGAAAACCACCAAGTTCAGAGAGTACCAAGGACCCTCACAACCTACAACAGAATTCTAGCTGACCAGTCCATGACTGGGACCCCTCAGGACCTGCAGAATTTAGGGGACGCGTAGTAACCAACGATGAACAAGACCTCACATCGCTCATCCGAGCGAGGGTCACTGCCATCCCTGCATAAGCTCAGGAACCTTTTCAGATTCGTTTTTCTTTTTCCAGAAAGAAAGGAAGTTAAGAGCCAAGGAGACGCCGCAGCTGAATAAGCGTCTCCATTTCCCAGCTGAAGGTCTGAGCCTTCCCCCTTCGATGGATCCCGTCTCGGGATTCAACCGGTCCCCAATCAATCACGAAAAGTCAGAAAGTGCCTGAAGCATTTGAGCCGGAGACCCAAGAAATCCTACGATTTCTTCTTGCAGGACAGCCACTCTTGACAGGGCTGGCATGCAGCTCCCTCTCCACCCCCTCAAAGATACCAGATCCTCTGGAATCCCTTTGTTATTCAAAGGAACTTCCTGTTCAACCAGTCGAAGAAAAAGTCTTTGTGGTTACTTAGCAGGCACTCCGGGCTCAACCAACTTCACTCCTCCTTAAGAAGAGACACCCAACTACTGTATTTGGGCACCCAGCGGGGAAAGTAATATGCTTATACAAGATAGGTCAGGCTCACCGGGCCAGAAAAGATCTCTAGAATTTCTGCAGCGCCTCTTGAGATGGCTTTCCCTCCTGCAATTCTTTGAAAGGGGGAGGAAGCGACTTCCTTAAACGAAGGAGAGTAACTCTAGAGTCCTGCACACCAGAGCAACTAGACACAGGGGAGGTTTTTCCCCTGATGCCATCACTCTGCTAAACAAATAATTCCCTCAACACTGTCCAAATATTTACAAAGTCTACACTGCTATCACGGTTAACCTTCTCATCCCTCCTTATCACCCCTCCCCTCCCACTGTGACTGTAGGACTCTAACTTTGTCGCTTGTATCCTTACGATGTATGTGGACTGTTTCCTGGTATGATTTGATGGCTTATTATACCCAGTGACTATTATGAAGTGTTGTACTTTATGACTCTTGGTGAATGTCTCTTTTATGTATACTGAGAATATTTGCACCAAGACAGATTCCTTGTGCGTCCAACCACACTTGGCCAATAAAGAATTCAATTCTGTTCTGTTCTATATTCCATTTTATTCTCTATTTTATTCTATGCTATGCTATGCTATGCTATGCTATTCTATCCTGTTCTACTCTATTCTATATTCTATTCTATTTTCTCTTCTCTTCTCTTCTATATTCTATACTCTATTCTATATTCTATTCTAATCTATTTTCTATTCGATTCTATTCTAATTCTATTCTATAATTTGTTCTATCCTACCCTATCCTATCCTATCCTATCCCTTATTCTATTCAATTCTAATTCTATTCTATCCTAACCTAACTCGGGACTGGAACAAGCAAGCGGGGAAAGTGACTTCTTCTCTTAGACATTATTGCAGAAGTGAGCAAAGCAAGGAGGAACCAAGAGGAGAAGAACTCATGACCTGTACTTAATTCTTATGCCACTGCAACTGCTTTAAGTCAATCCATCAGAAGAGAGCTGGAAGGGCCCTTGGAGGTCTTCTAGTCCAACCCCCTGCTCAAGCAGGAAACCCTACACAATTTGAGACAAGTGGCTGTCCAGTTTCTTCTTCAAAGCCTCCTCCGGTGATGGACCAGCCACAACTTCTGAAGGCAAGTCATTCCACGGATTCCCTGTTCTGGCTGTCAGCAAATTCCTCCTGAGTTCTGGTTGTTTCTCTCCTGGATTCATTTCCATCCGTTGCTTCTTGTTCTGCCTTCTGGTGCCTTTGGAGAAAAGGTTGGCCCTCCCCTCTTTCTGTCAGCCCCTCCTCCAATCTTACAACACTGCTACATCATGCCACCCCGATCCTTCTTCTCTCTAGGGTAGCCACACCCTAAGTCGATTGACATGGGCTTCTGACTCTCTTTAAGAGAAAAAGGGACAACGGGAAGCAAGAGAGCAATAGCTGCTCTTTGAGAAGGGGATCCCATTTTAGAAAACATTCCAATACATTTTATTTTATTTTTTTTAAAAAGGGGCCCTCATTCCAATACCTCTCTGGGCGTAGCTGGAGTCCATGTCCTTAAAGTGCACCATCACAAAATCCGAAGACTTGAACAGGATGCTCTCGATGATGTCTTCTTGTTTGGGACCCAGACTGGATTCCGCCGTTTTCTGATGAGCCGCGTCGAGCACTAAATCGCACTGAAAGACACGGACGAGAGGATCAGCAAGGCCATGCTTCCCGGGCTGGCAGCTTCGCAGAGCAAAACCGTAACAAGCAACATCTCCTCCCCGCCCGAGAGTGACATGTCCAAAACTGGTTGGCCTTCAACGGGTCAAGAATTGGACATCCCAACGTGCAGGATGAAGAGTAGCTGCGGCTGGACAGTTGAGGTCCAGTTCAAGACTGCGAGATCTCTTCTGCCTCTCCTTTAGCCACTAGATTAGGGGTCTCCAAACTTTGAGACTTGTGGACTTCAACTCCCAGAATTCCCCAGCCAGCTGGCTGGGGAATTCTGGGAATTGAAGTCCACCTATCTTCAAAGTGCCCACGGTTGAGACCGTTGTGGTTCGCCGGCAGCCTGTGCAGACGGCAGCGGAATTGGACAGTGGGGAAGAACGGGGGCCAGTCTGGGAGTCTGGGAAGGACTCGGATGAGGGTCCTGCATCCGATGCAGAGATGGGGCCAGGGGCATCTGGGAGTGGAGTGCTGACTCCAGAGCCTCCAGAGTCTGGCAGCAGCGGGGAAGAGGAACAAGGGGAGCCTGTTCCCAGTGTGCGTATGCACAGAGCTGCCAGAAGGCGAGACCAGCTGAAACAAAAGGGGCAACTCCGGAGTAAGGCTGGGAGGTGATTGCCCCTCCCCTAAGGGATAAAAGTCAGGCCTCGATGACGAAACCTTTGCAGGAAGCAAAGTCATTCCATCGGTTCCGAGTCATCCTCGAAGCTCTGTGTATTTTGGTTTTTTCTTGTTCTTTTATAGTTAATTGGATACCTTTTTTTTTGGCAGCCTTCCACAGAACTGAAAGGTGGGTGCTTATCTTGGGGGACTGTTTTGAGTTTAATTCTGGCTTGGAATGAAAACAATTCCCAGCATTGCAATAAAATAAGTTTTGCTTTTAAAACAAGTTTGTGATTAATTATGTTTGACGAAGCCTGGGTCAGAACAAGAGCAATTAAATTATACAGAAGTTTAAGGTCCAACCACTTATCTTAATTTTGTTTTATGTGTTGTCTACTTTCTCCAAGAATCGAGAGGGCCAAACATAAGCCTCCAACCTTCTCCTGCTCCCTGCCGCACCACTGCGACAGGTGTTTGGCTGCCTAAAAATGGTGAGTTTCTGCAGGGCCTGGATCTTCCCAGTTCTAGCCCAACCTTACGTAACCCTGAGACCCACCAGGCACCATCATCCCCAGCCAGAAGATTTAGATCAGTTTGGCTGCAAGGAGGGGAGAGGGCGGGGGGGAAAGAAAGGAAATTTACCTTTACATAATTTACCTTAGAGCTGTAAGTTTTAAAAACTCCTTCATATATACTTCCATTTTTCACCTGTACTTCACATTTTGATCCCTGGGTAATAAAAGGAGGGGAAAGAGGAGAATTATGATGAGAAAGCCCCATTCAAAACTTGGGATTAACAGTTACCCGTGTGGTAAGATAGGTGGCTAATTTTACAAATAAATAAGTTACATAAACTTACAGGCAAGGTCGAAACTCTTCATCTCTCTAGAGTCTAGACCAGGGGTCTCCAACCTTGGCTCCTGGAAGCCTGGCGGACTTCAACTCCCAGAATTCCACAGCCAGCTTTGCTGGCTGTGGAACTCTGGGAGTTGAAGTCCGCCAGGCTTCCAGGAGCCAAGGTTGGAGACCCCTGGTCTAGACCTTCTCACCTTTCTTCATTTTTTATGCCCCCCTAAAAAGCCCACCCTTAAGATGTCCCACACACCCCGTGAAAGGCAAGAGGACACTCCCCCAACAAACAGAATTTCCCCATGCTCTGAGTTATTAATTGATTGTCCAACAAGGCAAAAAGGAAAAAAAAAAAGCAAAGCAAAATCCAGAGAACAGAAACCCAAGGGCAAAACAAGAATCAAAACAGCGAGGAAAAAAAGATAACCAGAGGATAAGACATACAGTAAAATCAAGGTTTTAAAAAAGGCCTGAAGGCAAGCTGGATTCTGGCTGTCCCCATTTCCAGACCCGACATTACTCTGAGTTCTACAACAGGCCGATCTGTTCAACGATGCTTCAAAAAAAAAAAACATACAGGTAGCCCTTAACTCATGTCCACAAGGGAGCCAAAAATTTATCCTGCTTAAGTGAGACAGTTGTTAAGTGAATTTTTCCCCATTTTACGATCTTTCTTGCTGAACTGCTGTTAGTCACCCGGTTAAGTCAGCCTGGCTTCCCCATTGATTTTGCTCTCGTCAGAAGGGGATTATCGCTTGACCCCAGGACATTGCAACAGTCATAAGTACATGCCAGTTGCCAAGCATTTGAATTTTGACCATGCAACCATGAGGATTCTGCAATGGTCACAAGGGTGAAAATCAGTCATAAGTTCTTTTTTTCAGTGACTTTATAACTTTAAACAATCACTAAATGAACTGTCGCACATCGAGGACCACTTATACTCGGCCTTACTTCTTTTCCACTAAACTTCACTTCACTCCGACAAGGACACACAACAGAAGCCAGGGGCCTGCTGCTCCTTCCCCCTTTTTCTTCTTTGCAACAGCAAACCAATGAAAAAAATAAATAACTTTTCCCTCCGCAGGGTTATCGGGAGCCACACCGAATTCTGCAAACTCAAAAAAACCTTTGCAAGCCTCAAAGTAAAGAAGCAACGGATGTGGGCGTGCTTAAGAGAAACAGAACCCCCAACACACAAAAAAGCCCATCGTTGCTAGATTACATTTCCATTCCCAATGAAAAAGCGAAGCGATCCAAGCCAAGGAAAGAGGCGGCCATAACTTACGACAACGGATGTGAGTATGTGAACCATTCGCATGTTTGCGTATATGCCTTGAAAGGGAATCTGAAAGAAGAGAAAAAGAGTGTGGTATACGTATCAGAGCACAACAGCACACGCCGCACAAATACACAGGATTGGCAGCAAGCCCTACGTTGGCTGACGTGACACCAGGAGAAAAGCTTGGAAGGTTGGGGAAGCTATCTGACCACATCGAGAGAAACTCCACTCGTGATTACTCTTAAGGTAGGCACAACTCAGGTTGGGAATGGCCAACCTTCAAGACCTTTGGACTTCCAACTCCCAGAATTCCACAGGTCCTTAAGGTGGCCCAGGTTGGACAACCCTGTCTAAGCCACTCATGGGGGTCCAGAACATTGAGAAGAGGTCCTTCAGAAACTTCCCAAGGCCTTGAGGTTGGACACCTCTGCTGCCAGTCCAGATGCACCACAGGAACACGAGAATCCAATCACCTGTCTTTGCCTTCCTAGAACCTCACCGCTACCTCAACGTGTCTACAGCCTTCTCGGGAGGCGGAGGAGGGTGGGAATGTAGGGAGCCGTTTTACTACTCAACGGAATCCCGTACGGACGTACATTCCAAGCGTCTGGTCCTCGTTCCCCCAGGCTGGGCAAAGAGGAAATGTCCCCCATGGAGCTGCTTCTGGTGGGCTTGCACAGCCGTCCTTGTCGTGTGGTCAGAGGTTCTAAACTGGGACCGTCTTCCATTTTTTTTCCACCCCTCCCTTTGGACGTTACTCTCATGTGCTAGAGAGGAAGAAGAAGGGAAACTCCATCCTATCGTTCGCTCCTTGTGAGCAGCTGAGTGTCTCCTCTGACTGGATGTGGTCCAAGCTGCTCTGCTAAAGGGGGAGGGATGGAGGGGGGATGTCCACTCCTGCTTTACACTGAAGTTGCCTGGGGTTTGTGACATCACCGATTAATGCGCTGGGGAAACTGCTCAGTGAAGGGGCAGCCTGGCTAAAATGTGACTTTTGGCTTGCTGGGTCTTATCACTCCTCAAAATCTGCACGAGGTTGGCATGGGTTGGTTTGGGTGACCCCAGGAGAGTAGAAAGGGGTGCATGATAGAGGACTAAACAGTCTCTAAACTCAACTGCTTCCTGGGCACAAAGGTCAAGCCGATGTAGACTTTATGAGGTATCTAACTACAGAGAGCCCCAACTAGGTGAGATCGGGGGGGGCCTTGTCTACCCAACAGAGAGAAACGCGTCTTTCTCTAACATGAGTTCCTCAGGGTATCTATCACCTACAATCTTGGACTTGCCAACAAGTATAGTTGCAAATTTTTAAGAACAGACAAGGCCAAAGCCAAGGGGTGTCCAACCTGGGGAACTGTGTGGTCTTCAACTCCCAGAATTCCTGGCTGGGGAGAATTCCATGGTGGCTGAGGAATTCTGGGAAGTGAAGTCCACAGGTCTTAGAGTTGTCCAGGTAGGACACCCCTAGCCTAAACCTGTGGATTGAGAATATCGAGAAGAGACCTTCAGAAAATCCCACAATCCCACTCCACAGTGTAATTATATATAACTGGGTTTCTTAAAAACAAATGTCATGGCAAAAGAACATCAAAAACCCATAGATGGCAAGTAATAATAATAATAATAATAATAATAATAATAATGATTTCACTAGAGAATTATCTCTGGAAATATCTCCATGTGACACTTTGAAGGTGCAATATAGACCCTTACACATCTTGGGGTATTGTGACATTACCTGGGGTGAGGTATTTATTGTTATCAGGCAGTTTTCATTGCTCTAAACAGTAAAAACCCACTGAGTTTTGACTTTTATAAAAAAAACCAAATCAATCAACAAGCGTCAACAAGAAGCGGAAAAATGAAATCAGGTACTTACTGGTGGTTGAGGGGGCCCTTTGCCACTGCTGCGCCCTCTGAAATTAAAAATAATAATAATTTAAAAAGATGAGATCAGAGCAAATTGAAGAGTTATCAATGCTGAAAATGTAATTTCACCCCAGGAATGAAAAGGTCCAAAGAAAATGGTCCAAATCCAGGACTTTTGAAGGCCTGTTAACAGGAATACGTTCTTAACAGATCAAATACTGGTGCCAATTCAGTGTGGATGAAGTGAAAATCGCTGCCAAGATGACTTGCTTGCAATTTTACCCATTTTCTGACAACTTCTCTTAAAAACTCCTTCCAAGTTGATCTGCCTCCTTCCCAATTGCTGGTGCAACCAACCCACAAGGAGGGAGAAGCCATAAAGGACAATTCAAGTGAAACTGCCTGTCTAAAGTGCCCCTCGGGGTCCCCCACTTCAACCCAATTGAAGCCAGGTTTCTTCGCTGGAGTTTGAAGACCGGAGCCTCTTCAGCTCGTGGTGGCCACTGCCGGTCAGGTTTCAGGCAGCACAACAACCTGCTGAGCTGCGTTTGGCCAGCTTAGAAAACATGAAAATGAACCGCTCCCAGGGTTTCCCCTGCAGCAGGAGATGCTGAAGGCTTTGCCACCCAGCTGGGGCTCTGCAGAGAACCCACCCGCCCTTCTCGATGCACCAGGAACAAGCAGCCGTGACACTCCCAATTTGCCGGACAACAATGCTCAGTATTCATCACTACTGGCCAGGTTTCCTAGGAATGCTGGGAAGTGTAGTCCAGTAAGCCCAGGAATGTGGCACCCACAACACGCTGTTCAACTCCCTCCTGTTGGAATAGCCAACAGGAGCTAATCAAACCTTCGACTGATTCCCCATCCTGATCCATTCTCTCTCCCAATATATTTATTGATTTGATTTGATCTGATCTGATCTGTCAACCTCCCCACTGAGAAGAGACATTCCGAAATCATTCTTCCCCAAGTAATGAAGCGCTTGTGTTTAGGTCTCCCTGCGTAAAAGTATCTCGCAATTTGACAACCCACATAAATACTGAAAGCATCTTAATTAATCTGATGCATTCTCTTTGGGTTCAGATCTTCCCTTCTCCCTTAGGGACACCGCCCTCTGCTCTCCAAGCTCAAAAAATCACCCATTTCCCATCTAGAAACTCCCCAATTTTCAATTAAAATCCCTCTATGTCCGTCCACACACACACCCCGATTTATGCTGATCAAAAAACAACAACTGAGCTTCGGTTAGGAGCACTAATAAGAATGGCTAAGCAATGCTAGTACACGCAGAAGAAGAACTATTCAGTGTGACTCCCTCCACACACCCCCCCCCAACCAGGTCCTCCTCTGGCATTACAACCAGGAGCAAAACACTCAAATTTCAGCCATGTGACTCGGAGCCCTTGGAAGATGGGGGGGGGGGGCATAGTGGGTCTCCCGCCCAGAGGCCTCCACCTCTCTCCCATAACCCAAGCAGGCCAGAAGAATACAGTCCCAATAAAACTGGGGTTCTCAATGGATGAAAAAGGTTTCTCTCCAAGGGGTGGGTGGCAGGTGAGCCCACCTCCAACTCCTGCAGCTTCCAAGCTGGACCCAATGAGGTCCTGGGAGCTTCACCGTCTGGTTGGCTCTTAATGGAAGAGTTGCTCCCACCCCAGGATGTCCAAGGAGGCTTCCTCTGCAAGCCACAACTCAGCCTGTTGGAAGATCCTCCAGTCTCCAACCGTGGCCACTCTGAAGACTTGGGGACTTCAACAACTCCCAGAGTTCTTCAGCCAGCAAAAAGTTGCCCAGAGTTCTAGCCAACTTTGTCACATTTCTTTCATAAACTTTTCTTAATAATAGATCGTGGGAATGTGGTAGATGTAATATATCTTGACTTCAACAAAGTGGGAGGAGGGAATCTTTCTGGCTGAGGAATTCTGGGAGTTGAAGTCCACCAGGGGGGCCTGTTCTGAATTACCTGTAACCAAAACACCTGGGGAGGCAGCACCCACAACCCTTCCTTGCGGGCTCCTTCCGCACAACAGCGATACTCACTCGCTCTCTCACTGGGAAGTCAACCAGTTGGGCTGCTAACTTCTCGGCACTCTTGGCCTTGCTCAGAAAGTCATCCAAGAGAAGTCACAGGAGAGGTGGTTCCTTTCTCTCATCCATCCATCATCTTCTATCTTTCTTTCTACCTACCTACCTATTCTATCTCTACCTATCTACCTACCTTTTAAATCAATGGTTCTCCATCATCTATCTACCTACCTATTTATATCAATGGTTCTCCATCATCTATCCTTCCATCATCTACCTACTTATCTATCAATCATCTACCTACTTACCTATTTATATCAATGGTTCTCCATCATCTACCTACTTACCTATTTATATCAATGGTTCTCCATCATCTACCTACTTATCTATCATCTACCTACCTTTTAAATCTATCAATGGTTCTCCATCATCTACCTACCTATTTATATCAATGGTTCTCCATCATCTATCCTATCTCCATCATCTGCCTACTTATCTATCAATCATCTACCTACCTACCTAACTTTTAAATCTATCAATGGTTCTCCATCATCTACCTACCTACCTATTTATATCAATGGTTCTCCATCATCTATCCTATCTCCATCATCTACCTACTTATCTATCAATCATCTACCTACCTACCTACCTACCTTTTAAATCTATCAATGGTTCTGGCTTACAAAAATTCTGTGCTCAGGATTAAGTTCTGACCCATTTGGCTTATGGGAAAAATGAGTAAATATGGATCTTTTTGCGTCAATTACCTTTCATCGCTGGTACAGATAGTCCTCGACTTACAACCGCAACTGAGCCCAAAAATCCAGTTGCAAAGTGAGACGTTTGTTTAAGTGCGTTTTTGCCCCATTTTGCAATCTTTCTTGCCACCATTAACTAAAACCGCTGCAGTTTGATAAGTTTGGCACGTGGCTTCCCCGTGGAGTTAGCTTGTGGGAAGGTGGCCCAAAGGGGATTGCAGGATCCCGGGACACTGTGCAACCGTCATAAATGCGAGTCAATTGCCAAGTGCCTGAATTTGGATCACGTGACCCACAGGGATGCGACAAAGGTTGCAATGGGTGAAAAAAAAAGGTGCTAAGTCACTTTTTTCCCCAGTGCTGTTGTAACTTTGAACAGCCACAAAATGAACTGTTGTAAGTCTAGGACCACCTGTGTGTCTTTTGAGCTGAAAAAATATTCCCCTCCGCTTTTTCCAAGGATTTGAATCCAAAGTCAAATCCAAGGTTGCCGGAAGATCAGAGGTCTCCAACCTTGGCCACTTTAAGACTTGTGGGATTCTCTAGCCAGCAGAGCTGACTCCCTTGTAATCCCTTCCTCTGCAATCTCTCTCCACTTGAGGAGATTAAGAGAGAGAGAAAAGCAGGCATGGCTGGCTGGGGAATTCTGGGAGTTGAAGTCCCCAAGTCTTCAAGTGGCCAAGTTTGGGGACTCCTGCTGTAGAGGAACAACGCTCAGGGCTACTGAGGGTACCTTGCAGGCCTAAGAAATAAATATTGTCAAGCGATTTCTGTTGTCAACAAAAGCTAGGAATTTGCACCCTGACATTTCTAGCAGGGGTGGGAAAATGAAAAGCCAAGGAGGACATTGTAAAATAGGGGGTTTGGTTGCAACTGCCGGGGGAGAGCCAGGTGAGGCTAGGATCCTGGCAGCACCTTTGCCGAGGAACTGGTATTAAAAGGCATTATTAAGATTTGATGAGCCGCAAGTGGAATGGCACAACCAAATCTCTTTGGAGCCCTGTAAATATTTACAGAATGCCTTTCAAAAGGAGCCGGCCCCAATTTTTCTCTTTTTAAGTTCTCGCTACACAACGCAAGTGTTTATTTCATCCAACCTTGGGGGCCGTCTTCAAATTCAGCTCCCGTACGTATTTTTCCTGTTTTGTCCCAGCTTTGCGATGCCAAAAATAAAAAAAAATAAATGTATCCTTTGAACTGAGTTTATTAAGCTAAATCTCATCTACAGGGGCATAAATCTCCTTTTTTTTAGGTCCCCAAATACTAAGGACACTGAGACTATTCATTTTAAGTCTTTCTCACCAAGTTCTCTACAGGTATTCCTCCACTTATGACAAGGGAGCCCGAAATTCCTGTTGCTAAGTGAGAGACATTTTGTTAAGTGGGTTTGCCCCATTTTATGACCTTCCTCGCCACAGTTAAATGAAATCACCACAGTGGATTGGTTAGTCATCTGGTTGTTAAGTGAAATATTGGCCTCCCAGTTTGATTTCTCTTGTCAAAAGTAGATTGAGTGATCTTGGGACACTGCAATCGTCGTAAGTATGAGATCAGTTGCCAGATATCTGAATTCTGTTTAAACGATCATGGGGATGCTACAAAGGTCGTGTGAAAAATGGTTATAAGTCACTTTTTTCATTGCTGTTGCAACTTTGAATAGTCACTAAATTAACTGCTGTAAGTCCAGGATTATCTTAATCCTTTCTTTGCAATTTATATGGTTTAAAACAGGGCTCTCCAACCTTGGCAACTTTAAGCCTGGAGGGCTTCAACTCCCAGAATTCCCCAGCCAGCTGGCTAGGGAATTCTGGGAATTGAAGTTTTCCAGGCTTAAAAGTTGCCAAGGTTGGAGAGACCCCTAGTTTAAAATATTTTTCCACATTCATAATGACATGGCTTTGAGGATTTTTCTTTTTCTATCCTTGTTTTACTGAAAAGAATGTTCTTGTAGATTATTATTGTATAATGTTCTTGCAGAGAGTTCCCCAATTTTAAGATGTGTGGATTTACTTCAACTCCCAGAATTCCCCAGCAAGGAATTCTGGGAGTTGAAGTCCACAACTCTTAAAGCTGCCACAAGGTTGAAATGCTGGATTAGAGGAACGGTTTTTGTCAAGGCCTAAAAGAACCGGACAGACAGATAGAATGGCTACCATTTCGTAGTGGATTGAAAATAATTTTGACTATTTATCTCTCAGGCAATCAAGACTGAGCACACCAGATTTCCATGCTTCAGAGAGGGATGAAAAAAAATAATACAGCTGGATATAAAAATTAAGTTTTCCAAACATGACCAGATAGGCACACGTACAATAACACACACGTCTTTCTAGCCAAAATAACGGCAAGCCAAAATTGAAGCTCTGTTTTTTTAGGCACCAATTGACATTTTAGAAGCCCACAATGCAAAACCTGAACTGGGGAATAAGCAGGGTAGAATTTGCTTGCTTTTCAGGCCTATTTCAACTTCCTTAGTTTTGATGCGAGCTGCCAGAGACCAACTGAACGCTTGACCTTAACGAAACGGTCTGACACGAAGTCAAAATGGTTGAGCCTCATCTCAGGAGGCTTGGAACCCAACCCAACTGGGAAGCAGTTGAGTATTTCCAAGCTGTCCTTGGACATGTCAGACATGGGACCCTCTAGCTGATGACCAGCCAAACCGCCCTTCTTCCTTAACAGATGGGCACCACGTCTTCTAAGCAGAGAAACACCTGGTGGTTTTCAGCTCCAGGAAGCTGTGACGTCAAACTGAGTTTGAAACTGGAAGGAAGGAATACCTGAAGCACTTGAGAATGTCTCATGGCATGCAAAAGTCCCATCTTCACAGGAGAATCTGAGCTCCCTTCAAAAATGCTTGGGGACCTTGGGAATTCCTGCTTGCCATCCCCTCTGCCCATTCACTCACCTCCTTGGCCGGGAATCTCTGTCCTGGGGTTGATGGGCCCAGGGGAGTAACGGGTCTTCCCCAGGTCACTCTAACGGTCACGGACAGAAGAAGCCCTTGGCCAGCACCCAGCAGGCTGATTTACAAAGGAGGTACTCTTGCCTCTGTCTCTGCGCTAAGGAGCTTACGTCAAAGAGAGGAATCCTTGCAAACCGACCTGCCACAGAAAACTCTCCAAGGAGAGGGGAACATTTTGGTGCAAACCAAGCAGTGGTTCCCATTCAAAGGAACAGCAGGAATGACCTTACCTTTCTCGCCTTCGGCTTTTTGACTCTGGCGAGTTTAAAGAGGGCGAATTTAGTCACGTTCAAAATAGAAAAACCGGCCTAGAAAGCAGCTTGGGGTAACCGTATACCACCCATTTGTACTAAGGCATTGCATAAGCCGAAAAGGTACTAGAGGGGGTTTCAGGTAGTGTCAACAGCTGCCTCCCTGGAAAAGACAACAGGCTCCCCCAGTGATCAATATCCTGTCAATTAAAGGCTTTGGGGGGACACCCCCATCCCCAAATCGGCTATAAAAAAACCAACAACCCAAGCTTGAACCCTTTGCAACCTTAGTAGGTAGAACTTTTTCCTCTGGAAGGGAAGGCAAATATTGCAATGTTTGGGATAAGGTTGCAAGATCCAAGCCCTGCCGGTCACATCAGGAGGGGGGGGGGAATCTCTGGTCCCGGGGGAACCGACCCAGATTGGATCTTGCAACAACTTTTCCTTTGGAGGCCCCCCCCTCAAGGAGGCAGGCAGAGACCTCCCCCCAACCCCAACCCGGCCTCAAGCAGCAGCTTAGCTGGAAGGCTGAAATTGCGGAGGTCAAAGCCAGAGAGAAACGCAGATTTTTCTCCAGCCTTGCAAAACCACAAGAATTCCCCGATTCTCCTGCGCGGCCTTGGGGGGGGGAGGGGAGGGGAGGGGGGGCGATAAGAGAGGCGCCCCCCCTTCCTCTCCTGCCCCCCCAACGCCCAGGCGGGGGAGGGGGCTGCCTTGCTGGCCTTCCTCCCTTCCAGCCCCCTCCCCTCTTTGGTTGATGCGGGGGGGGGCATTGCCAGGTTGGCATTATTTGAGGGGGGGGATTCAGGCCCAGGGCAGCCCCCCCCGGGGCCTTTTGGGGAGGGGTCCCCGTTCTCTGGGGCTGAGCCTTCCTCCCCCCCCTCCCCGCCTGCCCGGCTTCCCCGGGTCCCTGCGGCAGAGCAGGCCGCGGCGGTGCCCTCTGCCCGGGCGGGCTCCTCTCGGCCGGCCTTGAAGGGCAGCAGCGGCGGCTCCGGCCAGGAACGGAGCAACCCCCCCCCGGCACCCACCTGCCCAGCGAGGGCCGCGTTCCCGGGCCTGGCCCGCCCGCCTTGCGCCCGCCCGCCGGAGCCGCGGCCGGGGCCGGCGAGGAGGCGGCGGCGGCGGCGGGCGGCGAGGGCGTCGGCGGCGTCGGCTGCTGCTGCTGCTGCTGCGGGGGCGTCGCGGCGGGGCCGGGCGGGGGCTGCGGCGCCGGGGGCGGCGAGGGCTGCGGCGACGGCTTCAGCGCCATGGCGAGGCCCGCGGAGGGATCCGGCCGCGGGGCGGAGCGGAGGACGGGCGGCGGCGGCGGCGGCGACGGCGGGAGGAGGAGGAGGCTGCTTTGCCCGCCCGGCTCCCTTCCTTCCCTCGCTCGCTCGCGCCCGCCGAGCCCCGGAACCGCTTCCCTCTTTCGTCTCCTGCTGCTGCCGCTGCTGCCCCGGGCACGCGCGCGCGCGCTCCCAGCCGACACACCGGCGCCCCCCCTCCACCTCTTGCGGGCACGCGCCTTCTGCGCGCCTCCGTCCCGGGAGGAGCAGGCCGCCTCTGAGCACCTGCAAAGTGCAGAAGGGCCGATCGGGGGCTCTTGGCACCACCCCCACCCCACCCCCCGCTTCCAAGGCGGCCGCACCCCCTCCTTTTTTTGGGCAAGGGACCCCCCCTTTCTACACGACCCCCCCTTTTTTTCTACAAGGACTCCCCCCATTTCGCCCTCCCCCCAATTTGGAGGTCTGTTGGCAAAGACCCCGGCCTGCCCGGGTGCCCCCCCCTTCCAGGAGCCGGGAAGGCGCCCGCGGGCCAAGGGTGGCGGGCGCCCGGTTGCAAAACGGACGCTTTAGCTCTGCGGCCGGTCTCTTGAGGTCGGGTCCGCTCCCGTTTGACCGGCGGTGGGGAAAGGAGGGTGGGGAGGGAGGAGGAAGCCTTCGTTGCTCGGGGGTCTTGCTTCAAGGGTGGGAGGGACGGACCCCGGTTGAATTCGGGGGGGGGGGGCGCGAGGGGCGAAAGAAGCCACCGTTCACACAACAGATCGAGCCGCAAAGTCTACATGTGGGGGAAAAAAAACCCCTCGGCACCGGATTGGTTTCCTTTCCAAGCGGCTCCGTCCCGGCTGCGTGTCGAGCGGGTTCAAGCAAGCCCTGCCCTGAACTCGGCCGACCTCAGGAGCTGCAGTTTTCATACTTGGGGGTGGGGGGGTGGGGTGTCTTTTTTAATGAATCAGACCGTCTAATGAAGCCGGATTGGGGGCAGCAACAGAAGCCGAGATGCAAGATCCGCCCGACTCCACAGATGGGGGATGCGAAGCCACCAACTGAAAATCGGGCTTCGAAGGCACAAATGGTTTTTGCAGTGCCAAAAATAGGTTTTTCTCCCCCCCCTCCCCAGATCCCCTACCTCTCAAATCTGCAAAGATCCCTGGGAAATGGATGTTGCAAACCGAAAAAACCAAATGTGTCAATTACGTGTACATCATAATGTATACAATAAGGTTACTATGTTTGAATAGATGTTTGCTTGATTAGTTATAAGAAAAGCTGAGTTTGCTTCCTGTTGACTTGGAAGCTAGCTGGAGGAAGGGAGGAATTGCTTAAATACCCAGAAAGGTGACATCTTTGTTGTGACCAAACCCCCCCCCCAAAAAAAAAAGAGAAGAGCAATCTTGTGATTTTCCAGAATTCATTCCCAAAACTGGCTGCTCAGCAAAGTGGGGAGTGGGCTGCAAAACCACCATTGGGAAGACTTGTTGGACTAAGCTGAAAAATCCAAGGGGGCTGAGAAAGCAAGGAAAGACCTCTCAGTCCAGAGGCTGAACAGATTGGCAGGAAACAAATTACAATTTTATCCCTTGCCGTTCAGAGATAAAACCGTCCTTTTCTCAGGTAAAATGAAACTTAGCTGAGGCTTCGGGGTTCTTCAATGCTTCTCAGCTGGGCCACGAGGGAGAGAAAAAAAAATCGATAGGACAAGAGGGTTGCGAGGGGGCACCGCCCATTGGAGCAAAGAAGACAGTGATTTACTGGGTGGAGGGCAGCACCAGAAAGGGTGCACCTGTAGAGCCACAGCCCCACTCACCCCTGGACACCATTTGAAGATTGAAAGGACTCCTTGGCAGCTCTTTGGAGTCTAGCTTGGTCTAACCTGAGACCAGGGGTTTCTCCAACTTTGGCAACTTTAAGATTGTGGACTTCAACTCCCACCATTCTCCAGTGTTGCTGGAATTCTGGGAGTTGAAGGCCACAAGTCTGAAAAGTGGCCAAGGTTGGAGTGCTAAAAAACATGGTGCATTTGATTAGGTCCCGTCAAACCCAGCAAGAGACTTTCTCAGTCAGGTCCAATACATAGAAGGGGACCAGCAACCAGAGATGAAGGAAAAGAGGGGGGTTGGCCTACAGGGCTTTTCAAACTTGGCAGCTTTTAAGACTTGGGGACTTCAACTCCCAGAATCCCTCCTCCAGTCATGTTAGATCAGGAATTCTGGGAGTTGAAGTCCACAAATCTTAAACTTGCCAAGTTTGAAGAGTCTTGTGATAGATGATGGACAGATCAATAAATAGGTAGGTAGGTATGGAGGGATGATACATACATAGATGATTGGTTGATAGGTAAATAGGTAGATAGGTACAGAGATAGATGATAGATAATCAGGGATCTTTAAACTTGACAGCTTTAAGACTTGTGGACTTATCTCCCAGAATTCCTCCTCCAGTCATGTCAGCTCAGGAATTCCGGGAGTTGAAATCCACACGTTTTAAACTTGCCAAGTTTGAAGAACCTTGTTCTACATCAGGTCTCCAAACTTGGCAACTTTAAAGACTTGTGGACTTCAACTCCCAGAATTCTCCAGCCAGCAAGTTTGGGGACCCCTGTTCTAGATCCTTCAAGAAGCTGAATGGGATTTGAGGGTCCAGCAGAAGCGGCTATGGACCGCCTCAGCCTGTGCCTATGTGACCAATTGGGGAAGAGCACTCGGAGTGCCCAGCCTGGAAAGCTGGCTCTGCTACTTCCTCTCCAGCACGACAAAGGACTCTGGGCCATGGTTGGAACGGCTGCTGGATTTCAATGTACCCTTTTGTCTGATGGCCTCTTTGGCATCCATTGTCTGCATACAAGCCCCCCCTTTCCCTCACAAAAGTCACTTTTATCAGTCGGGTGAGCTAAGGAACAGGGCAGGAATCCATCCGGGCGGCAAAAATCGGAGGATCTTAATGAGAGGAATTGAAGAGACCCCTGATCTCCAATGATTCAGTGACTCCCCTCTACAAATGACAAGGGATCCCACACAGTAGCAGCTGCGAGCACACAATTAAACCCCAATAAATTTTTGGACTCTTTCCTGGGGTGAAGCTGGATATCCACAAGGGAAGCTTTTTCTTACCAGAAAATCTTTTTTCTTGTTTTGCTCTTTTTCTTTTTTTTTTTTAAAAAAGGTTATTTTCTTCAGAAAGGAGACTGAGAAAGGAATTGCGTTTTAAGGAGGGACGTAAAGAACTGTTTAGAGTGTGGACCTCAATGCTGTGTATGACAAACTACAGTTCCTGGTCTAGTTTGTTATACAGAGCCAGCCACCTGGAGTCTGCCAATAAACTATAATTAGGCAAACCCTAGCTTCCTGTAATAGACCAGGGACCTTTAAAGCTTGTGGACTTCAACGCTCAGAATTCTGGGAGTTGAAGTCCACAAGTCTTAAAGGGGCCAAGGTTGGAGACCCCTATAACAGACAACTTAGCGACTGCTGCATTTTTACCACCAAATACGCATATTATGCACAAATATCACAGGTTGGACTTTTATCCGGTTTAATATACTCTCGTTGCCGAGGTTACAATCCAGGTTTATTTATTTTTTAAAAAGTAGACACCGATGGGGTGTTTTGAGTGCCAGTCAAGCTGCATGCTTCCCCTGAATAAGACGGGCTGCTCTCAGCTGAGATCGGAGGGTGGGGTTTTTTTCCCCATTGCTCTACCTCAGTAGGTTAAGTGGGGTTTCCCAGTTACAAAAGGCCAAAAAGGCCTCTAAAAAACTCGCTGCATCTTGGTCCATTTGGGGAGGAGCCTCTCAGCCGAAGCAACAGCAATAAACAGGTTCACCCACTCAGCCTCCAGTGGCTGAGGAATGGCAAATCTGCTAATAAAAAACCTAGTGGCTCTTTTCTTTCCACCCAGCTCCTCCTGTTCATTCTGGGCTCCTCATCCCCTCTTCCTTTCCTGTCCTCTGGCAGAATCTGTTTCCCCATGCCTGACGGAGTGGCCACGAGCTCACTTCCTCCTCGTTTCAAGGGAAATCAATGAGGAAGCAAAAACAACACAGCAATGCAAAAAAAAAAGAAAAAATCCCAGGATCGGAAATCATGGCTCTTATATTCTCTGAGATAGCCCTCCTGTGCAGTTTGAATCTTTAAAAATGCATTTGTCCCATATCTTTGTCCCAAACATGACCTCCAGAGGCTCAGAAGCCAGCGAATGGGAAGATCAATGAGCTGCATGCTAGTGTGTACACACACACACACACACACAAAGAGTTCCTCCTCATTGTACAGACTCATCCCCTCCCCTCCCCTACTCCAGGGAAAAACTACTGAGGCCACAGAATCAGGGCCATTAGGTTTGTCAAGGTTCAGGGTCTTTCACTACATCTTGTTTGGCTTACTATGGCCAAAACTCAGGACCCTGGCTTGTTGCTGCCAAAGGAGCTTGTTCATAAGCCAAGAACAAGCCCTGGATTTTGGTCCTGGCTTTATAAAAGGAAAACAACAAGCCAGGATCTAGGCCTTTGACCAGAGGCTAAGCAAACCCTTTCCCTGGATGCAGTTGCTGAGCTAAAGGCCTTGAAGAGACCCAGGTTGAACCTTTGTGAAGCTGGCTTGGTCAATGCCAGGAACTGCAGCCCAATCCAGGCCCAGGTGCCTGGGAGGCCCTTGCTGCAGAAACCCAGCAGGATTTCTTACGGAGGCAGCGCGTCACTTGGGGCCTCCAGACGAATCAATAACTTACTACATTCTCTTACGTGCTGAAGGAGCAAAACACCACGGCCACCAAAAGTGCAACGGCTGGCTCTTAGCGCTGAAGGACGAGGGTGCCATCAAGCCACTGTGCAAAAGAAGCTTTCTTTAAAAACTCAGCAGCTCTGTAGCTGGATCTCCATCTCATTGCTTGCTGCTAAGCCTAAGGTGGCTACAAAGAACGTCGAGAGTCTGGCCCAGGCAAAGCCAGCCCCAGGGAACTCCAACTCCCCATCCTTCCCTGGGGAAAGCCTGCACAAAAGAGGGCAGCATCAACACCCCAGCACCTCTTTCCTCCTTTTCAGAAAAGGGGGATTTGGAGCAGAGATTTGGGGATGGGGGAAGGGGAGGAGTTGTTCACTCCTCACTTCGGTGGCCTTCCGACAGCCTCGCTGCAGCAGAACGCCACACCTGGGACTCTGCAATGGGCATGCATGGCACAGAGCGGAAGCTACACAACGGGAGCCAAGGCAAACACGCACAAACACACACACACACACACACAGTGATACAATCTCCCTAAACGGCAAAGGTGGGAATCGGGATGGGACGAGACCCCACAAAATGTACAGCCAGGGATCAACTGTGGCAGGGGAAAAGATTCAGCTGCAAAGAAAGGAGAGAGAAAGAGGAAGGGAAGGAGGGAGGAAAGGAAGGAAAGGAGGAAGGAAGGAAAAGGAAGGGACCACATAAGGACCAAAAGTGTATCAAGAAAGAGAGGCACATTCCCCTGGCAGACGCCCCAATCAAAGGACTCCAGCCCTGGTTCTCCAGCACCCGGTCAGGGTCCCGTCTGCACTGAGCCCACCTCCTCCCAAGGCCACTAACTCCCCCGCCCCCCAATTCATCCTGGGGAGGGAAGCCGACATTCAGGTATTGCTTTCAGCGTAGGCTGGACCTCAAGCCACCGCAGCCCTGCCTCCTCCTTCCGAAATAAAACCCAAGGCTCGTATTGGTTCCTGCACTTCTTTTTCTCCTTGGGCGAAACCTGCAGAGCCGAAAGACCCCCAGGGGAGGGGCAGCAGAGAGGGAGGGCAGGGAGGGAGGGAGGGAAGGCCCAGCAGCCGGTGAGGGTTTCCCTACGGAGAGCCTAAGGCAAGCTAGCGAGCAGAGGAAAAGGCGCCTGCAGGGCCGTCGGTGGCCCAAGGGTTTAGTGCAAAGGATCCAGAGACCGGACGCTCGTCCCTTGGCTAGCTTTCCCAGCCTCTTTTTGCCAAAACAGACCACGCCCACTTCGCCCTCCCGACACCCTTCCTGCACCCGATGGTGGTCACCTCCGTTGCCTCTGTGCCCGCTCGTCACTTGCCCCTCTTGCCCCTCCCCTTGCGGGAGGAGGGCTTCCCGCTGCCCCCCGCGGAGGAAGCCGCCGGCGAGGCCACAGGGATGTTGATCTGCCCGTCCTGGATCTCCTGCCTGGCCTCGGCAGGCAGGTGGTTGATCTTCTGCTGGGTCTCCAGGTAGAACATGACGTCGCGGAGCTGCTCCTGGACCTCGGTGATCTGGAGGTCCTTCTGCTCACAGGTCTCCTTCAGGAGCTTCTCCTCGTCCTTCAGCTGGTTCTGGAGCTGGAGCTGGTTGGCCCGCAGGCATTTGTTCATCTCCTGCTCCTCCTTCAGCTCGTTGGTCAGCTTGGACACCTTGGTGCTTAGCTGGCTGCATCTGGGAGGGGAGAAGGGGGAACTGAGGCGGCGGTGGCAGCGGCAGGAGCAGCAGCAGCAGCAGCGAAAGAATCTTTACTGGGGTAAAAGGAGCAGCGATTCCTGCCTCTTGATAAAACACCACTGGCTCCCTGAACAGTCTGACAAGCCTGCATGCCCTGGAAAATATTTCACCCCTGTAGACGGGGTCTTCAAACTGGGCAGCTTCAAGACTTGTGGACTTGAACTCCCAGAATTCCTCCTCCAGTCATGTCAGCTCAGGAATTCTGGGAGTTGAAGAGTCCACACATCTTAAACTTGCCAAGTTTGAAGACCCTTAACCCTTAATACTTGCAGTCCTTGACTTGCCACCGTTTGAAGTTACAACAAATAATGGAGAATTATGACTTAAATTTGAAATCCCACCCCCCAAATTCCTATGAGTGCAACTGAAGCGCTCAGGCCCCTGGAGGTGGAGGCCCTCTGAGAGTTGTAGGTCACCAAATCTCATTTTAATGTATGCCGATTAGTGTACATTCAAAGTTGACACTAAAATTAGTCTAAGTCTAGACGGGGGCTTCATTTACGGCTGTGGGCAGCGTTCCGCCATCAAGCGACTGCCTTTCACGATGGCTTTGCCAAAAGCTAGCCCTTCCTGTCTTCAGCAAAACCCTGCCTCAGCAAGCCTTTGGTGAGTCTCACAAGTGCGGCATTTGCTTAATGACTGTTGCAAAATATATATAATAATAATAATAAAGCACCAACCCACCCACCCCAGGTCATGTGACTATTCTATAACTGTAATGGGCAGGTTCCCATCATAGCTGTGTGTCGAAGAGCACCTGTCTGTCACTCCTCAGGACGTTAATTCCAGACCAAGAGGAAAACCTGCTGGTCCACAGGGGTGGGGGATGCAGGGCTAGATTCACCAATCACGTATGTGCATTTCGCACCCGGATGGCTAATTTAGGAGCACCCAGTTCAAAGTTATGAAAATTACCCACTTCCGTTCAACCGACTGCCTCTCCTTCAGCAAGTCGTTCAGTCTGTGTTCCAGCGAGTCGCATTTCTCAATCGTCTCTTTAAATTTGGCTTTCATGTTGTTGATCTGCAAATAATATTTGAAAAAAGGGCCTTTTAAGGTCCAGATGGATGCGCTCTGCATGGCTCAGAATCTGACACAGGATGATTCTTCTCAGGATGTTTTCTGGATGAGTAGTAATTGCTACAACGAAATGTTATCCTTTGGGTTGGGAAACGAACATCTTGTTTACCACCAATTCCTTGGGAGAATATTCCTGGAGCTCCCTTAGAAAAGGATGGGCTCTGCTTTGGAAGAGGAAACACAGACTGAGCAGAGAGAAGAAACCACCGCATGAAGTGGCTTCCTTACTCCAGCATGGCTACCTCCAAGGCCCTTGAGATCCTGAGCCTTCTCAAGGGGCTTCTT
The DNA here is from genome assembly GCA_033807585.1 of Hydrophis major. NCBI lineage: Eukaryota > Metazoa > Chordata > Lepidosauria > Squamata > Elapidae > Hydrophis > Hydrophis major. The sequence continues at coordinate 1,053,456 of CM066339.1, read as the reverse complement.
GGCTGGGCTTGGGCCCCAGGAGTAAAGTGGCTGACTGACATCCACCATGCATTCAAAAATGGAAGGAGATCAATCTGGCCCTGAAATCTGGTTCCTGCTGACCACGGGAACAAAACATTCCGAAGGAACTTACTTCTTCGGCCGTGTCCTTTTCTATTCGGACGATCTTGTTCTCCCAGTAGATGCGCTGGGACTCCAGCTGGCTGGTTAACAAGTAGGAATACTGCATTCAGAAAAAGAGAGAGAGAGAGAGAGAAAGTAGACAAGCCATTCTTATGTTCTCTAGAGCAGAGGTCTCCAACCCTGGCCACTTTAATAAGACTTGTGGACTTCAACTCCCAGAGTTCCTCAAAGCTGGCTGAGGAACTCTGGGAGTTGAAGTCCAGAAGTCTTAAAGTGGCCAGGATTGGAGATCTCTGCTCTAGAGGAGAGCTGGAATCCCATCGCAGAAGTCTCCCCAACTCCAAGTTACACTCAAGAAAGACAACCCACAGGGCATCATCCGTTGAGTTAGCCGTGAAAGTTAGCCGTGAAAGACAACCCACAGGGCATCATCCGTTGAGTTAGCCGTGAAAGTCTCCCCAAATGAACCCCCTGGAAAGAGCACTGACACACACTTACTTCTAGTTGTAAGGCATCGATTTTTTCTTCCTGACACACATCCCCCTCACATTCGTACTGAACCAGCTTGCCATCCGTTTTGCTGGCCACCAGGCGGTGGACGTAATTGTCTGGGGAAAAGACAACAGCCAACTGGTCATCCTGAATCAAGGCCCGAATCGAAGCAGCTCAGGGGTCACCTCCAACTTGTGCCCACCTTCAGGTGTGCCTTAAAGTGAGAAGATTCACCTGGCAGAGAACTCGGAAAGGTGAGCTGGCTCTTTTGAAAGTAAAGAACTGGTGGCCCTCAACTTCTCCCCACCCAAGGAATACAAGTTTTGCTCTCAAGAACGGAGCCCCCTCTGATCGTAGGAAAGTAGATGGACAGGGGGGGTCTCCCCAACTTGTTAAGGGGGTGGTCCACTCTGGGGTGTGCTGGGGGGGAGGGTCTGTGGAACAGGGCTTACCCCCGGCGTAGTCCCAGACCCTGTGATTGGTCAGCTGCATGGCATAGGTGTGTTGTGTCTCCTCAAAGTGCTTGTAGGCGTGCCGACTCACATAACGCCCGCATCCAATGTGCCCGCAGATGAGGCATATCCAAAGGTTCTGTAGAACAGGAGGAGGAAGACAAGCGATGTCCAAATTCTATTTCCCAAGAAGCAACACGGCTGATTTCTGAACCGACATGGACTCACTCACTTCTTGGACTCCACATTCAAAACATTTGTTTTCTTCCACAGGTTCTGGAGTCTGGCAGTACCTGCAGACGGGGCACCTGGAGAAGGGAGAATGCCTTGAGGGCTCCAAACTAGGTCGCCCGGCCTTGACCTCCTGGATCGCCTTTGCTCCCCACCCACTCCCGCTCTGATCCCCCTTTCCGCCCTCATGTGGGGGGGTGTCTTACGTGGTGTCCTCCCACCGCTGCAAACACTGACTGTGGAAGCTGTGGTTGCAGACCGTGGTCAGGATCCCGTTGACCGATTCATCCATCCTCTCCAAGCAGACAGTGCATTTGGGGAGCTCGGTCAGGTCCATGACGGGCAGGCTGGCCCCCTGCGGGAGGAGAGGACACCCTGGTGCATGGACTTCAACTCCCAGAATGCCCCAGCCAGCAGGTTGCAAAACCCTGCCTTAGCCAGTCCACCTTCCAGCTGCAATGAACAGCAACTGGGAACCTCTACAAGCTGATCTTTTAGAATTTCCTCTGAAGCATCAGCAAAGGCTGCTGGGCCATATGATCCCCACTGTGACACACCCCCCCGAAAAAAAATCTGGCCTCACTTCAGTTGCATCCCACACTGGAAGAAGGCTAACTGGGGAAAGATCTCCCCCCACCCCGAGAGAAAACAGAGAAGCAGCAACCGCTTACATCTTCTGACTTGAAGACCTCTGCCCTTTCCACATAGACGAGCTGACAAACGTCTTCTTCTATGGAGTTGAACTGCCGACCATTGCAAGCCATGTAGAAGCCGTCTGCATCGGCCTGCACAGAAGCCAGAGGAGAACAGTTGGGAGGGAAATTGAATTGTTGTAATTGATCAGAGGTCTGTTTTAGCACTATAGCAATAGCACTTAGGCTTATATATCACTTCACGGTGCTTTCCAGCCCCTCTCTAAGCGGTTTACAGAGTCAGCCCCCAACTATCTGGGTCCTCGTTTTACCGACCTCAGAAGGACGGAAGGCTGAGTCAGCCTTGAACCTGGTGAGATTTGAACTGCCAAATTGGAGGCAGCCGCCAGTCACCAAAATTAGCCTGCAGAACTGCACTCTGACCACTGCGCCACTGTGGCTCACCGTTTTCCTTAACTTCTCACCCCTCTCCTCAAAAAATAAATGATATAAGAAGAGGCCAGCGGCACTCGCTCACACAGCCCCTTCTCCTCTCACAGTCAGGACTTTCCAGTCCAGCTACCAAAAACGGTCCCCTTTTCCCCTCGAGTTGTAAGAGCAGTGTATATGTTTTTGGATCACAACCAGATAGAGGCATGGAAGGAGCCTTCAGCCCAAAGCTGAAGTCACTCTTTGTTCTTACCTGAGTCCGGAATTTGATGAGCACCATGTACTGGTTTGGGGTGGAATCTCGGATGATTTTCATGTGCTCGATGTCATCATAAAAAGACGCCACAAACTTCATGAGGTCGTGGCTGGTCATTGTGGCAGGGACTGTGAGAATACACAGCATGGCGCTGCGTCGCACCTCTTCCTTTAAGGAGGTCATTTTGCTGCACAAGGGAAGAATGAAGACCAGTCAGCAAGTCCATTCTTTCTGCTTCGACTCTATAATGCAGCGTTCACCAATCTTAACTACTTTTAAGACATCTGGACTTGCTGGCAGGGGAATTCTGGGAGCTGAAGTTCACAAGTCTTAAAAGTTGCCAGCTTTGGAGACCCCTGCCTTAAAGCATTTAATGCGAGTCCTGCTTCCTTACTTTGTCTTGTAGAGGTGCATAATGCCGTGAGCTATTTCAACCGATGGATTCCCACTGAAAAAGGAAATCTGGTCAGGGAGCTGCTTTGATGGAGAATCCAGGGTAGTCCCACTGCTTCCACTTTGGCTATCCTGATTATTGTGATCCTCAGTGGAGGAAGCCTCAGCTGCACCAACTTTGTCCATCATCTCTTTCGCCTCGTCTTTTTCAGAAATCCAAAAACAGATAAGTTAGAAAACTGACACTTCCGAGCTGCAATCCATATTTATTTATTTAAGATTTTTTCTCATTAAGAGGTAAGGTACTGCTTTGAGACGATGGGCAAAAGAATGGCTGAAAATTTCTTAGAAATGTTTTATCAGTGTAAAAATAGGCCATTAAGATTCTGAATCCAGAGAAACTGCTCAGACGCCAGCTCATATTTCTGAGCGACGCTGTACCAGAAGATTAAATATTGCCAGTAACAATCCAGACCGAAGTACTAATTTCTGATTACTGGCCTTATTGATTCCTACGCTCATGAAAAATTAATCGGTAGACTTCAAGAATTACTTGAAATGTTGCCTTGCAAACCAGCTTGCAGAAAAGTTGCTTGCAAGTGAATCTGTTTAACAGCCTGCCTGCCCAGATGCAATTCTCTACATTTTTGTGAACAAAGGAGCCTTAAAATTCTTGCTTAAGCAGCTAGATGCCAAGCTGGCCTCAGAAGGTAGGTTTTGTCTGGCCTTCAACAGCTGCTTATTAACCAAGGAAGATGGATGGATGGACAGACAGATAGACAGAGAAACATATATACAAATATACAACATGAAATATACACAACTCCAATCAAATAGTGCTTATCCACTTGTGCCAATCATTCTCTACATTGGGGGTCTTCAAACTTGACAGCTTTAACACTTGTGGACTTCAACTCCAAGAATTCCTCCTCCAGTCAATCTTAACTCAGGAATTCTTGGAGTTGAAGTCCACAAGTCTTAAACTTGGCCAAGTTTGAAGACCCTTGATCTACATCCTAGAGAAAGGTATCACTCATCCTTCTGCTTGGGGGCACAAAACAATGCATTGCAGGTACCTGGATCTGGCTTTATTGTCTCAATGATCACATCTGTCATCTCCCGCCGGCCGATGTGTTGGTGGATTATGGTCGCCTTCTCCACGGGCGCCTTACCCTCCAAGGTCACTGCGGCAGCCGCCAGCGACGTCTCCTGCATCGCCTCATCAGACATCTCAGTAGCTGGAGGAGGAGCAGGAGGATCCGCCCGGCGGTTAAAGTCTCTGCACAACCCAACTACAGCCACCCCAGACTGGCTCAACCCGAACCCAGCACATGTGCTGAGCTAGTCAGGCTAGGGGCTGTTCGTCCTCCGCCCTACAAACAGGTCCAGAGCCTCCTGTCGAGTTGGTAAACACATAAACAGGCCCACAAAAGGAGAGAAGTCAATAACGGGGGCCTGACAGATGTTGCTCTCAATCAGGGGGTCTCGAACCTGGGCCCCTTTAAGTCCTCCCGTCTTCGAGACCCCCTGCCTCTAAATTGGTGTTTTTCAAGCATGGGAGCGTTAAGGTGGGAGGACTTCAACTCCCAGAATCCCCCAGCCAGCTTGGGAGCGTTGAAGCTGGGTGGACTTCAAATCCCAGAATCCTGGTGGGTGGGGGATTCTGGGAGTTGAAGTCCGCCCGTCATACGAGTGAAAAACACCGGATTTAGACAGTAGGACCTCGACGTTTCGGCTTTCGCGGCCTCCTCCCCCGCCCTCCTGGCCCCCTCTAGCCGTGTCCCCACGTCCCCTGCCCGCCGCCCCGCGGCCTCACCGGCAGCGCTGTAAGAGAAGCCACCCGGCACGGGCGAAGACTCGGCCAGCTCCAAGCGAAGGACCACCAGGGACACACTCATAGGGGCCGCCCCCCACGGAGGGTCCCGGGCCTGCGGGGTCCGAATTCGGGCGGGAGGGAAACGGGAGACACGGGAGCCCCTCGGATCGCCCAGCGCTTCCGCCTCCCCGCCCCCCTGACCTTTGACACGGGCGGGCGGAGGGGCGGCGCGCAGGCGCCCTGCGGTCACGCGGGGCGAGTGGGCGGGGAGCGGTGGGCGTGGCTTATGACTCCTCCTCCTCCCCCTCCTGCCCGCTTCAAACCCGGAAGGGCTCTCGCCTGCTCCGCTGCAGTGGCGCTTCGTCGGTGACAGATCTCCCCGGAGGGCGGGGGGAGTGGGTAGGAGTGGAGCATGGGGTCCCTTGGCTGCGGAGGGTGGGTGGTGTAGTCTTTGGCTTTCAAAGAGCCCTGCTTGATTCTGGAGGAGGAAGAGGAGGAGCCTCCCAGGGGAAAGGCTGGGGCCAATGGGAGTTGGAGTCCAGCGCATCTGTCGGGGGCTGGGAAGGTCGGCAGGCTGGAGATGCCAAGGGGGATCTGCCTCCAGGTTCCCCCTGTGTTTTGGAGTGGGGGCTGCTGGGAAGGGACCTCCAGGAAGGGGCATCTCTGATCCCTGCTTTTCTTGGGCCCTTTTTGGGAGCCTCTGGAAATGATGCTCCTGTGGGACAGTGTTTCTCCGTCGTTGCGGCCACTTAAACGATGGGTGGACATCAACTCCCGGAATTCCTGGCTGGGGAGGGGGCACTTGCACTCCACCCATCTTCAAGAGGCCAAGGCTGAGAAACTCTGGTCCGTAAGAAGCGACGGGGCTTCCCCCCGCCACAAAATCTACACAATAGTCCACGTCTCTTCAAAACATGTGCCCAGTATCATTAAGGTCATAAATGTAAATGTGTAAATGTGCCCCAATATTCTCTTTTGCACGAATCTCTGAAACCCTTCCCTCTCCTTTGAAACGCGCAGGGCCAGAGCATGGGTTTCGGGAGAGTTTTCCAAGCCTTTTGCGGCTGCCCTGCAAGGAGGGTATCGATCCTTCGGTCTCCCTGGCACAAACCGCCAGACGGGGCCCGGTGGAGGAATTATGCATCCTGTCCCTACAGAGCAGTGATCTTTGACATGGGTGGAGTTCTGCTCCCTTCTCCGTACAAGCTGGCCATGGGTAGGTGGTTTTCCCAGAGTTTATTCGTCACCTTCTCTTCCCTTTGCTGGGTCTGTTTGAAATTTCCCGGCTTTCAGCTGTTGAATTTCTCCCACCTTCTGGAGGACCAGTTCACATTGTGATTCCCAACGCTTCCTCGGTGTTGGCTTTACTCCTGTGCTGCTTAATTGCACTATATACTACATTATGCTTAAAATCTTTTGGATCCCGAGAGAGGGATATGACCTCCTCACCGGACTTCCTGCCTTTGTTTAGATTGGGAAATTCGGAATTGTGTCCCCGCTGGCACCATCAAAGAGGCCTTAAGATCTGGGGGTGAGGAGAGGCCCTGGATGCGATTCATGAGAGGGGAGCTGAAGTGGGCAGAATTTCTGCAAGAGTTCAGACAACAGTGCTCCAGAATTGTAAGCCAGTTTTCTCCATTGGTTCCTGTGGGATGAGTGAGGGTGGAGGAGGAGGGTCTCAAGCTGAATGTATGTGGAAGCACCTTGGGACAGTTCCATGGATGAACAGCCTCAAGGTTAATGTCCTTTTTCCCAACAAGCTTGTTTTGTTTTTTCCATAATGCCACGAGTTAGATGAGCTCAACCAGAAAAGATCCATCACTGTGTTGGGAATTTAAAAGAGTTTATAGCTACCACGATATCTCAGAAATTAGGCTGGTTTTTTTCTAATCAAAAAAAGAGAGAGAGAGAGAGAGAGAGAGAGAAAAAAAAACCTCTACAGTTGAATTTATCAACTACATAAGACGATTGCTGTTTACTTCTTCGTTGAAAAAAGCACCCATCATTTCTCTTTCCCTCCCCAGGCAAATGCTTCTGTTCCAGCAGACTCTTTCCTTTTTGAACTAACCAGAATAGAAATGTCGGACCAGCTTCCTGCTATGACCGAGGCCGTAAAGTGCATCAGAGCCAGAGGTCTCAAGACAGCCGTTTTGACGAACAACTTTTACCTAGAAAGTGGAGAGAGTTTTCTACCTATAGACAGAAAGCAATTTGATGTGGTACGTTCTTTGTGCTCCGCAAGAAACTCCCATTCCATGGGGCTGTTGCTTCATTACCATAGTTATAGCTTAATAGTTATGCTTGCCTAAACTTGCACAGGAGTAGTCAGGGCTTGTGAAGGAAAACGAATTTTATTTTTCTCTATGTAGCTCCTATAATGGAAGAAGAAAGATTCAGTATCTTGGCTATTTGGACCCCTCAGATCTCCTTGTTCAACTGATGATTATCTAACTGCCTTTATTTAAAAAAATAATCTTTTTTTTTTTTTAAAAGATTAATTGGAAGCCTCTGGCTAGCCAAATTTCTTACTTAATTAAGCAACTGCATGAAATAGTACATTCTGTTATTGCTTGGTTAATATCTTTAAGGCCATAAATGAAACCTTGAAGGAAGAACATAACCTTAAACCCTCACGTGAAACATAAGATGCCATTTGCTCTTTCTGTTTTATTTATTGCATTTTCAAACCCCTTCCCCAATCCATCCTGCCTGCCTGCCTGCCTGGTGTTGGGCTTTTGTCTCCCAGATTGTGGAATCTTGTCGGGAAGGGGTGTGCAAACCCGACCCTCGGATCTACCAGCTGTGCTTGGAGCACCTGGGTGTCCTGGCCAAGGAGTCCATCTTCCTGGATGACATCGGACAGAACCTCAAAGCTGCCAGCCAACTTGGCATTAAGACCCTGAAGGTGAAGGAAGGAGAACGCTTTTGAAATGAGTCTTCCCAGAGCTGACCTAACCTCCTTCAGTTAGCTTTTCTTTTTGAAGCTATTCTCTAGATATAAATATCTAGCCCTACTTTTTTGTCATTTGTCCCCAGCAGAGGTAGTTGCAGATGTACTTGCTTTGTGCGTGGAAACTCTTGTTTTAAATACAGGGTTCCTCCATGCCTATTTGCTGCTTCAGCTCCTCCGTTCCTTCCTCTGCTCAGGTCAATGATGCGGACTCTGCAATTCAAGAATTAGAGACCTACCTCGCTTTCCCTTTGCGTTGCGTGGTTCCTTACGTGACTTCTGTGAGGCCGGCCATGGAAATCCCCACAGCGCCTCTACAAAAGTATCTTGAAAACGTCTTGGGGGCCCAAGTGAAAGGTACAGAAGTTGATGTTCCCCTTTTGCGTGGGAGGCAGGGGTTGCCTTTATTGGGAATATTCAGTGGTGGTCCCGTTAGCAGCTGCTGTAAAAAAGCCAAGGAACTTGAATGGCAGAAGGGTGCAGATGGGAGCCAAGCTTCCCCTCCAAACCCTCTCACTTTGCAGAGTTGCAGAGATACAACAGAGGGAACCCTGAATTCCGTGCGGGGTCTCCTGGGGCCCTCTGGCTCACGTGGCCTGTTCCTGACTGTCCTCCTTGGCTGCGACTTTGCAGGTTCTCTGGAGCTGCAGCAGTTCAGTCACGGGCAGTCCAATCCAACTTACTACGTCAGATTTGGGGACCATCAGTTGGTTCTAAGGAAGAAGCCGCCGGGGAAGCTCTTGCCCTCTGCTCATGCGGTAGAGAGAGAGTACAGGTGAAAAATCCAGCAAATATGGCAATAAAGAGGCACCCCTGTTTACCTATGATGTGGCAATGCTAACAAGGAAAGCTCCCAGCCCTGTGCATTGCCATCTTCATTCTTGACATTAGTTGGCAGCAAGAATATCATAAGCCAGAGCATCTGAAGGACACTACATCTATGAATATGATTATTTCTTCTTCTTTTTCTCCTCCTCCTCCTCCTCCTCCTCCTCCTCCTCCCACAGCACCTCTTCCCACCTTAATTCTTTTCTCTTTCTCTTGGGCAGGGTTCTGAAGGCCCTCAGGGATACTGGCATCCCTGTTCCAAAAGTCCTGGCCTTATGTGAAGATTCGAGGTAAGTTCCGGGCCCAGTTCTGCATGGGATGGCATTTTGGGGGGCTGAAAACCTCACGATGGCCTACTAACACCCTGATGTTGCTCCAGTGTCATCGGCACCCCTTTCTACCTGATGGAGTACAGCCCTGGCCGGATCTTCAAGGACCCTTCTCTTCCGGAGCTGGAGGCTCACCAGCGGACGGAGGTTTATAGTGCCATGAACAGCATCCTCTGTCAAATCCACAGTGTGGACATCCAAACTGTTGGCCTGGAGGATTATGGGAAACATGGTAGGCAAAGCCCCTCTCCGCCGCTTCCTTGCAAGAACTCTCGTATTTGGGGTTCTGTTAAAATAAAATTGGATCCTCTGATGGAAAGAAAGCTTCAGCTTGGTGCATGGACATTTCTGGAAGAAACAGCCCTCCATGGGATGAGAGAGAAAAATTAAACTCAGGAACCTTTTTTGTTTCTCTGAGATTGTAAGCTTGTACCCGTTTAAAATGGATTTTTGTAGGGTTTTTTTTTTTTTTCAAAGAAGAGGATAAACGGAGATATTAATATTGTAGGCAATTACGTCCAGCGGCAAATCCAGACGTGGAGCAAGCAATATCGAGCCACGGAGACTCACACAATCCCGGCCATGGAGAGGCTCCTCAAATGGTTCCCGTCCCACCTTCCAGCCAGCGAGCAGCTCTCGATTGTTCATGGAGATTTCAGGTACGGCTCACCTGTTGTGTTTCTACTGGTTTTACAGAAGCCTTTTTTAGAAGCAGGAAAGTAGGAATATGTGTGTTTGTGTGTGTGTCTTTTAAAACAAGGAAATGGAGACTTGGGACCAATTCTTTCTGTGCTGCAGGCCCTGAAATAACATTTCAGAATGCATCCCTTTCAGCCTAGGAAACAAACCTGCCTTTGGTTCTCAGCTGATGCAGGACCTTTAATTTTTCTCTGCAGAATGTGCACCAATTGGAAAATTGGGAGGTGGGGAGGAAGAAGTGTCCTCATTCTCACCCCTCAAAAAAGAATTGGCTTTGCGGTTCGTTAAAATTAGGGAGAACCTGGACCTCAGCCCACAGCAGCCCCCAGAAACCCCCAAACCAGAAGAAAAGACTTAATTTAGTTTTCTATTAAAAAAAAAAAAAGTGGAACGAAGCTTTCTCCTAAGCCTGATGTGTTTTGGGACCCCTCCCCAACTCGTGGGATGTTTGGTCATCAGAAAATCGTCTGCCTTGCTTTGCAGCAAATCTTCTCCATTCTGCTGGGTTGGAGTTGCAGTTCCGGCGTGGGCAGAGATGGGCTTTTCGGCAGTGGCTGTTTTCCCCCTTGCAGGCTGGACAATCTTATCTTCCACCCTGAGAAACTGGAAGTTGTTGCTGTCCTTGACTGGGAGCTCTCCACCTTGGGGGACCCGCTCTGCGACGTGGCCTATAACTGTCTGCCGTATTTCATGCCTTCGGATTGCAGCATCATAAAAGGTGCCTGCGTATTGCCAAGCATCGGGGGTAAACAGAGGTGTCCCCATTAAACGGTGGAGTACCAGAGTTGGAAAGGGCCTTGGAGATCTTTGTGGCTGTCCAGTCTCTGGAGCAGAGAGGGAAGGGCCTCTCCGGGGGACCACGAGGACCTTTATCACTTGAGTTGCTAGGATGCTGGAGACTCTCCTGCAAGAGCTGGCCTGTAAGACCCAGATTGGCAGCTCGGCCAGGTGGGAAGATGAGGGTTTCCTGCCGCAGGTATTTACAGAGGTTCAGCTTTCCCTCTATTCCTTCATGGAGGAGGAGGAAGGTAGCACGACCGCGATCCCAGTCTGGCACTTGGCCCAGCCTAACCCAACTTGTCTCTTTCCAGGCTTGAGCGACTGTGACCTCAACCAACTGGCCATTCCCAGGGCAGAAGCCTATCTGCAGATGTACTGCCATCACCGAGATATCCCTCCGGTCGACAACTGGCACTTCTACATGGCCTTTTCCTTTTTCAGAGTGGCTGCCATCCTACAGGGGGTCTACAAGCGCTTCCTCGCAGGTGACTCTGCTCTGGGGTTCTGTGGGTGGACAGGAAAAGCGCTAGGAACTGTCCACCCTGCAAGACGGGGAGGGGATGACTCCAAAAGGTACTGACCACTGAGCCATCTGTGCTTTTCCCCCACCCAGGCCAGGCCAGTTCAGCAACAGCCGAAAGCACTGGGAAGCTTGCAGAGTTCATGGCGGGCCTTGCCTGGGATTTTGCCACGAAGGAAGGCTTCCGGATCTTCAGGCAGCTGCCCAGTTCTGGAGCTCCCATCAGGACATTCAGGACGTGGGCTAGCCCAAGGCTGCTCCCAAAGAGAGACTATGCCACGCGGAGCCCTGCATCCGAGCCCCAGCTGGTCCTCTCTCCTGAGGGCCTGCCCAGCCGCGTCCTGGAGCTGCACCACAAGCTGAAGAGATTCATGGATTCCCACATTTACCCATCTGAGCAGCTCCTGCGAGACCACCAGTCTTCCCCGAGTAGGTGGACTCCCCATTCTCTGGTAGAAGAACTGAAGGCAAGTTCCTGGTCCTTGAGAAACCTGGCCAGCTTCGTGGTTGGTGGCTACGGGGACACGGCTTTATCAAGGGACTTTGCAAAACGATTAAATGGGGGGTTGGCCTCCTGCCCCAAGAAGCTTGCAAGCTCAAGTTTCATCACTCACAGGAGGAAGAATAAGAGGGGATTAGAGCAAAGGCAAGTGGATCTGATTTTGGTTGGAAGGGTGAAGGCAAGGAGCTAAGGAAGAGATTCTCAACCGCGGCAGCCTTAAGATGCATGGGCGTCAACTCCCAGAATTCCCCCATGCTCCTCATCTTTCTCTCTCCTCTCTTTCTTCTTGTCCTGCAGGAGAAGGCAAAATCCGAGGGGCTCTGGAACCTTTTCTTGCCCTTGGATAGTGATCCCGAGGCGAAATACGGAGCAGGCTTGACCAACGTGGAATTTGCCCACTTAAGTGAACTGATGGGGACTTCAGTCTATGCCCCTGAGGTACCCAGGAGAAAGCCCCCATGGGGACACGCTTGGGCAAAGTCTGAGGCCACGAACTCAGTGTGCCTCCTCTATCCCAGAAGGGCCATTCATCCCTCCAGACCCCAAAGAGCCACAGATCAGACCCCAAAGCCCTGCCAACCTTGTTTGGTCTACTTGATTGCCTTCCCTTCCGAAAACGGTTAAGGGCGGTCTCCGCTCCCACCAAAGAATTACGTAGCCCATCGTTTCCAGAAACAAGAAATGCTCTGCCCTCTCTTTGACTAACACCCTCAGCTAATTACGGTTGCCTTCTCCAGATCTTCAATTGCTCTGCTCCAGACACGGGCAACATGGAAGTGTTGGTACGCTACGGCACAGAAGCCCAGAAGGAGCGCTGGCTGGTGCCTTTGCTGGAAGGCAAGATCCGCTCCTGCTTTGCCATGACCGAGCCCCAGGTCGGTGCCAACTCCGTCCCACATGTCTCAGGGTTTTCTTGGATCCACGGAGGAAGCTCCGGTCCGGTCAGGGGTGGGATTCAATTTTTTTAACAACTGGTTCTGCGGGCGTGGCTTAGTTGGTGGGTGTGGTTTCATGGTCATGTGACTGGATGAGCGTGGCCAACATCACTCACATCGAGTCTCGCATCTCCTCCCCTGGCCTCGCATTATTGTGGGGATGCTGCAATAGTCGTAAGTGTGAAAAACGGTCATAAGTCACTTTTTTCAGTGGCATTGTAACTTTGAAACAAGCAAAGGACCAGCAAAGGAGGGGAAAAAACTCCAGAGAAGCTCCTGAGATAGGAAGTCCAGTCCTGCCAAGAATGTAATAAAGGTTAACAGAGAGGCCGTTTCTGTAAGCAACACCAGAATGTTTCCTTCCTGCCTTCCTTACAGGATTAGTCCAGTAATTTCTTCTAACAACCGGTTCTCCAAACTGCTTAGAATGTTAACAACTGGTTCTAGCGAATAGGTGTGAACTGGTAAAATCCCACCCCTGGGTCTGGTCCAGAACAGAGACGCAGGGGTGCTGATCTACTTGTCCCTGCAAGGAAGTGTGTCTTCCCTTAGGTCGCTTCCTCTGATGCCACCAACATTGAGGCTTCTATTACCAGAGAACAAGATACTTATGTTCTTAATGGGCACAAGTGGTGGATTTCAGGTATGCTTGGATGTGCCCCTGGGTTTCAATGCCCTTCCCCGAGTTTCCATGCTACAAAGGGAAAACTAAATTTAAAAAACAACAGTGGTGCTGTGGGAGGAGAGCTTCCTCTTGCCTTTGATGGACAATCATAGAGGTTGTCCTAAAGCCAAAGCGGGCATCTGCCCTGGAGATCAAAGTTTGGGACCACTTTGATCCTGGTCCAAACCAACAGCCTGGTTCCGTCGCCAGTAAGCTCTCCCTGTTCAACAGGGGAGACAAAAGGACCGGCGGATTCAGGGAGCGTCTTTTCTCAACGTAGAAAGCCTCCCATTCATTCTGGCAGGTTCCCTGGACCCTCGTTGCCAGCTCTGCCTCTTTATGGGCAAGACCAACCCTGAAGCCCAGAGACACCAGCAACAGTCGATGCTGCTGGTCCCCATGGACACCTCTGGCATCACCGTCACCCGGCCGCTCAGCGTTTTCGGCTTGGAAGACGCCCCAGGTGAGGTCGAGCCTCTTAGCTGCTCAGTGGTTTGGTGGGAGGGGTATCGGCCTTTGACACCTTCGTGGCCCATTCAGACAAAGCCTCTCGAGGGCTCTGAGTTGTGGGCATAAAACGTCTCGCCTCTTTCCCTTTTCAGCTGGCCACGGGCAGATGACCTTTGAGAACGTCCGCGTTCCCCAAGAGAACCTCCTGCTCGGCCCCGGCCGTGGGTTCGAAATTGCCCAGGGCCGACTGGGCCCTGGAAGGATCCACCACTGCATGAGGCTGATCGGCCTGGCGGAAAGAGCGCTAGCCCTCATGAAGGAGCGGGTGAGCAGCTCCACAAAGGCCGCTTGGCCTCCCTGTTTCCTCTCGCTCTGGGCAAGCTCTGGTTCTGTGGGTCCTTGGGAAGGGGGTAAAAAGACTGTGTGGGTCACTTATTTGGGGAAACCTCTTCCTCCCTGGTGCCTTGGTTGGCAGGTGAGCACCCGCGTGGCCTTTGGGAAGCTGCTAGCGGAGCAGGGCACCATTAGGGCGGACCTGGCCGAGTCCCGCCTGGAGATCGAGCAGGCCCGGCTCCTTGTCCTCAAAGCAGCCCATCTCATGGACACCGTGGGAAACAAGGTAAGTATGTGGGGGGGGGGGATGAGAACCCCAGAGAGGGGAACGCCATGAACCCCAAAGTCTCCTTTTGGCTCCAGGACGGCTGCAGAGGGCCACCTATTTTCTGCCATGCACTGGGAAGGGGGGGGGCTTCTTGTGAGGGGCCCAGCGGTCAGTTTCCCCACTTTCTGCTGGTCTGCGTGGAAAAGCCTCCCGAGGGGGGTTGTTGCCCCACCGGCTTCTGTCTCCACCTGTCTAGGAAGCTGCTCTGGAGATTGCCCTGATCAAAGTCGTGGCTCCGAGGGTGGCGCTGCAGGTCATTGACCGGGCTATCCAGGTGAGATCCGGGGCAGCTTTTCTGACACTTGAGCCTAACTTCTCCTTCAATTTAAGGCTGAGAATTCCTCAGCCAGCCATGGGCTGTTCTGGGAGTTGAAGTCCACAAGTCTTAAAGTCGCCAAGGTCTTAAAGTCGCCAAAGTCGCCACCCCTGCTTTAGAGGGCAACCATGCTGGCTGGGAAATTCTGGGAGGTGAAGTCCACATGTCTTAAACTTATCAAGGTTGGATCACTCAGGACCAGGATTCCCTCTTGGGGGGTTTCATCCACCCTGCAAATACTTGCAAACCTTTAAAACTTCCCCTTGGCTTCCTCCCTTTCTTTCCCCCAGGCCTTTGGCGCAGCCGGCCTGGGCAGCGATCTGCCCCTGGCCCAGGCCTTTGCTTGGGCACGAGTCCTGCGCTTGGCCGATGGCCCTGATGAAGTCCACAAGGCAGCCATCGCGAAAATGGAACTGAAACGCCAGGTGGGCCTCGGTGGAGTCTGAGAGGACGCGCAGGCCACGTTTTTAAGGAGCAGAGGCCACGTTTTCCAGCAAGGCTCAGCGGCGTCTAGAGTTGATTTGCAGAAATACTCTACTAGGAGCATGGAAGAATTGTGCAGCTGGCCTCTTCTTGATTTTGCTGGCTGATGTTCCGGATCTTGAACACTTTGTGCTTTGTGGATCTCTGGAACTCAGTTCATCTTTGCTTTTCTTTGGGAAGCAGGGAGGAGAGAGAAGATGGGGACAATCTGCCAAAGGTTTCTTGCAAAGAGATGTCTGTTAGTCCATTCATGGAAGGACTGCAGTTTGGGGGATATGTAATCTTTTTGATCATGCAGGGGGTAAGAAATCATGGGTGGGGAAACACTGTGAAAGATGCTACAGAATGCAGCGTTAGAAAAGCCGTCAATAAATGTACTATTTGCTGTTTTTCAGATGACAAATCCTCAAGTTTGGTTTGTTTTATCCAGAAACTGATAAAACGGGTAAAGGGAAAGCCAGGCCTGATTGGGGAACAATTGTCCTTGTTCTTGGAGGCCAGTTGAAGGTCCCTTGGACACCTGTGCAGTTGGCTTTCTGCAAGAGAAGGCTTCCCACTGGGGCAAAACCCTCTAATCTAAGCCCTGGGTTCAAAAGCCAAACCCTCCCAAGAATCTGAAATGAAAGGAAGTCAACTTGTTTTACTTTGGGGGGGGAGGGGGAGGGGGAGGGGGAGGACCAGATTTTGGGTTTCCTCCTCTGCGGGTTTATTCAGATTTCATCCAAGGAAACTTTAGCAGAAGAAGAAAACTCTTGATTGGGGATTCCTTGTCAAGCCAAGAAGCCCCAGGAATGCCGCCATCAAGGACCGGAGGGGATGGGGCTGAAGCCCCCCAGCTTCCCTTTTCACGCCTGGAACGCTTGCATCCTGCCTGGCACAGAAGGGGATCCCAGATGGCAGCAGCTCTGCCGGGGAGCATTGGGGGGTGGGGAGTGGAATTCACGGACAGCGTAACGTGTGAACAATGCGGGGGCAATGCGGGGCGGCCGGGCTCGGCGAGAGGCTGCGCCCGCCTGGCTCGACTGCCATTGGCTGTCGGGAGGCGGACGGCCGTCCCCGGGCCCCTCCCCGGCCAAGAAAGCGGGTGAAAAGGCCGCGGCGGAGGTCCGTCCTCCCTCCCTCAGCCCGACAAAATGCTGCGCCTGGCCCTGCGGAGCTCTGCCCGGCTGCGCCTCGGGGCGCCGCTCCGCCTGGCCTGCCAGCCCCTCTCCAGCGCCGCCGTGCCCGCGCCCAACCCGCAGCCCGAGATCTCCTACAACAAGGTGAGGGGGCTCCGGGGACCCCGGCCTTTCTGCAGGGCCGGGCCAGAGAAGGTCCCGGTGCTTGGAGGGCAGGAGTGGGCGTGGGGGACCAGGAGAGTGCGCCCGTTTCGGCACGCCTCCGCCTCGCTCCGAGAATGCGGGGCGGGGGAGGCTTGGAGGGTCCACCGGCCTCGGGCCTCGCCCCCCCCCTCGAAAAAGCGAAGGAGGCAGCGCTTGGGAGCCCGGCTGGTGGGCGGGGGCCACCTGCGGGCGGTTGCTTTGAGCCGAGGCTTCCTGATCGCAGGGGGCTCGGCCTGCAGAGGCCGGATCGGGCCGGCCCCCCCTGGCAACTTCTGGGCACAGTTGGGGATGCCATAAACCATCCAGCGGGCATGGCACCCACCCGGCCCGCGACTAAATCACACGTGCAGAACCGATGCAGACATTACAAAAAGGCGTCTGGAACCAAGGTGGCGCCCCGTATTAGCCTGTTGCAAAATAGGCGCTGGACAAGCCACAGTCAGGCCATCTGTGGACTGTGCAACTAGGTGTGTCCTCCCAGTGACATTCGAATTAGCTCTATCTAAGTCGTTGGGACATGAGTGCCTGGGCTCTCCTCTTCATTTTGCCTTCTTCAGTTCACTATTGCCATCAGTCATAACAGAAGCATGGTGCTGGTATTATTGAAACTCTCCATTGCCAGATTAATTTTCCCAAAATTTGCCCAGGGAAGGACTGGAAGTGAGTCAGAGTAGAGTATCTCACCTTGGAATTAGGATCTAGGTTCACTAGGAAAAATATTTCTCAAGTTTTTAAATTACTGTAAGCAATGGCCAATTGTTAGAGCTTGGTGGAGATCATGAATTCAAAGGTGTGCTGCCACAGGGTGTGGAGGTTTTGCATATTAATCTTGCATTTATTGATTGCGAAAGCAAGGCATTTCCCATTGATTGTTTATTGCCCATTGTTCCAAAACGATCACTGAAAATATGGGATGAAGATTCCTCTCAAAGCCTGAATTTGTTCTTCTGACTTGCAGATTTTCATCAACAACGAATGGCACGATGCAGTCAGCAAGAAAACCTTCCCCACCATCAACCCCTCCACGGGGGAGGTCATTTGCCAGGTTGCAGAGGGCGACAAGGTACATATATTGGGATAACACACGCCCCACTTCATCCGTAAGAGAAGTCAGTGCCACCTGCAGATTTTATTTTTGAAAACTTAAGTAGGTGGTTAAATTGCTTCCTCCCCTGGTTCAAAATTTGTGGCTATCCTGACAGGCGTCACCTATCAAAAGCTGCAGTGAGACCCTCCAGGGAATAAATTTCCAAATCGTTTTGAGTTCTCTCCAAGAAGGCTCTCTACTTTTTAAGCATCCAGGCTGTAGCTGAGGGTGTGTTGCAACACCAAAGGTGCCTGGCTGGCTCTTGCCAAAGACTGTAAAGCAATCCATCCTGAGGTTACTTTAGGCAGCTCGCCCAAAGCATTGTAAACGTTCCTGAATCAGCCTTTACATGGCTACAGCTTGGCAGCCAGACTGGCCTGTGTTCACTGTTTCGTAAGCTACGATAGGGGAAGCTGAGGCAGCAATAAGGTCAACTGCCAGCAGGAATGACACAGCAGAAATTGCCCAGAGTATCAGAAGCAATTCGCTGCAGGAGGCTTGGAGAGGGGGTGAGGAACAACTCCTTAGTGGAGATTAGAAATAGGGAACAGCGGAAAGTGCCGCCTTTATTGTGTAGAAAATAATTAACCAGGTTGATATTTAAGCGTCTGTACTCCATCAGACAGCTGCAGTACTGGCAATATAGAGTTGCACTGCAAATGCAGACAAGCAATCGTGAAAACGTGGCCCAGATTAAAGCACCTCTTCCATTTGATGATCAGAGGGTTTGGGGCAGCATTTGTTCGATGAAACCAGGCGTCTTAAAAGTTGTCAAGGTTGGAGACCCCTGGATTAGACAGTTCTGGGTTTGGTCTGCAGCTTTGGTGTCTTTTTTGACCCTCTGACCTGCTAACAATGCACAGGTCCTCACTGCCATTTTTCTCGCAACATCACAAAGGACTCCCTGCTCATGCTAGCCTCCCTTGGTTCCTTTCCAGGCCGATGTGGACAAGGCTGTGAAGGCAGCCAGAGATGCCTTCAAGTTTGGGTCTCCTTGGAGAAGGATGGATGCCTCCCAAAGGGGCAAATTACTGAACCGACTGGCTGACCTGATTGAAAGAGACCGGACCTATTTGGCAGTATGTATGGGGCGGCTGGGGAGAGGAGTCACTTTGTGCAGGCTCTGCTCAGAATCTCCCTTCAGAACTTGGGTGTATCAATGCTGGCTAAATGTTTCTTCCTAGGCTCTGGAAACATTGGACAATGGCAAGCCATACGCAATCTCCTACCTCGTAGACTTAGATATGGTTGTCAAGCAACTCCGGTAAGAATTAATAAATATTCTCAACTGTTGCCAAGCACAAGTTAGCATTCTGCTCTTATTTTCTGGCAGTTAATAATAATACAAGATTTTTTTTTTTCTCACTCAAGTAAAGCTGAAATAAAACTGGAAGGAATCTTTCTTTCCTCTAGAACTGGCAACAGGGAAACAAATCACATGATTTGTTCAGCCAAGTGCAGAAATCCCTCCTCCTACTTGAAAAACAGGATTAAAGTTAAATTTGAAGGATTTCCTGAGCTTTTGGAAAAGGGCAACTGTTCCCTTCCGATTTTTAAAACTGAGCATAAGGAAACATTAATCAGGGATTGGATAGACTGTATCTATACAGCATTAAATAATATTTATATATGGAAATGTTGCAACACTTTTAGGATGTTTGCTTGCATAATAACCACTTTGCAATGACCCTTCTGCCCCACTGCTCTTTTACATATTTATGTTCTCCACCTGTGAATTATAACCGAAATAGGTTGGATGATGAGTATTAAATGTATAAACTTCAGTGGCAAATCAAACAAAATCACAACTGGCTTGTATCCTTGCTTCCAATCCTGTTTCAGGAGTGAATTTTCATCAACAATTTCTGCAAATTTGTGTTGGGACTTTTGTGGTTCCAGGAATACCTGTAATATTTTGATGGCTTTGCTCCAGGTACTATGCAGGTTGGGCTGACAAACTGCATGGGAAAACCATTCCTGTGGACGGAGACTTCTTCACTTATACAAGACATGAGCCTGTGGGCGTTTGTGGACAGATCATTCCGGTAAGTCAAGCTACTCACAGCAGATCAAAAGTCCTCTCTCTTCTATGAGGGTCGAAATGGGGAGCTTTTAATGTGATCATTGGACGGAATAGAAGTAAAGACAACGTGTGGTCAGTACTTTCCTCTTCTCTGACCTATGTAAGTCTTATTTAAGTAATCCAGATTTTTAAAAGGATCCTGAGCTGATGTTTGTTTTCCTAGTACCTCTCCCAAATACGTTGGCTTCCATTTCCATTGCTCAATGCTGTTATCTGATCTCCCATTGACCTCTGTGTTCCCTTTGGGATTATGGTCTGACAAATCTTCTGATTGTTGGGGAGGGAAGAGAAAGGAAGCCCAGTTCTGCGAGAAATGAATTCTGCAATCCAACACAATGTTGTCAATGGATGTAGCTGACTTTAAGATTTTTGAGTATCTACACATTTCTTTTTCTTGTAGTGGAACTTCCCATTGCTGATGCAGGCCTGGAAGCTTGGTCCCGCTCTGGCCACAGGGAACGTGGTGGTGATGAAACTGGCTGAACAAACTCCCTTGACTGGCTTGTACGTGGCCAACCTGATCCAAGAGGTGAGAGAGGGGCTCCTGCGCTCATCTGCTTCCCTCGCTTGGATTGTGGGGCACAAATTTCTGTCACTGATGCCTCCATGTTTTATATTTGGTCAGACGACCTAGCAATAAATCTTGATCTGTCCACTTAGGAAATGATGTTCTCTGGTGTTTTCACAGGCTGGATTCCCACCAGGCGTGGTGAACATTATTCCTGGTTATGGATCTACAGCTGGGGCTGCTATATCTTCTCACATGGAAGTGGATAAAGTTGCATTCACTGGTTCCACCTCGGTGAGGAACTAAATAGTTATGGCCTCTCGTTCTCTTTCAGTCTTTGATGTGATAAATCAGACTACTAAGATTTTGCAGTGATTCTCAGAGTGGGGTTTTGGAATCTTGGATCTACCTTGATCCAATAGAGTGACTTTTGGCTTATGTCTTTCGCTACTTCTTGGGATTTTAGGAATTGCCCCCAGGAATAAAATCATACTCACTGCAGGTATCAGGAATGATCTTTATTCCCTTAACCAGCCATTAGATGTCAACTTAAAAAGGGTAGAGTGATGTCTTGTTGCATTGGGAAAGACAAAACAAAGCCACTTCCCTTGCTGGTCTTTTCCTCAAGTATAGCTCATTCTACTGACCGATAGAAACGTCTTGATTCTTAAACTGTACAGGTTGGGCACCTGATCCAGAAGGCTGCAGCAGACAGCAATATGAAGAGAGTGACTCTTGAGCTTGGTGGGAAGAGCCCAAACATCATCATGTCCGATGCTGAAAGTAAGACCTCCTTCCTGGGGGCAGACAGGGGGGTTGAGTTGCATCTGGAGTGGGGTTAGCAGCTCCGGTCAGCCCAGTGATTTGGATAAGCTCTTCACTGAAATACATTTCTTGTACCCCATCAGTGAAGGCGACAATATCCCAATCCATTGGCTCCGTTGAGAAAAGGCAAAGGCATTTCAGGTCAGCCTTCTTCAGCCTTGATAGACTTTCCTCAATCCTGACTGTGTTGGACTGAGGAGGAAAATAGGAGTTGGAACACGCTGGGATTTGAAACCGGTCCAGATAAAGGCTGGTTTGCTGAGGCAAGAAATAAATTAGTATCTAATTTCCAGATGGGAGAGAAATTAAATCCACTGATTAGGGTTACTACTCTCACTGCAGTAATTAGAAAGACTGTTTGGAGGATTTTCCATCTTGTTTCTAATGGCCTCTTTTGGATGCTTTCCATTCTCTCTCTCTTTTTTTTAGTGGACTGGGCTGTTGAGCAATCTCATTCTGCATTATTCTTCAATCAAGGCCAGTGCTGTTGTGCTGGATCTCGGACCTTTGTCCAAGAAGATATATATCATGAGTTTGTGGAGAGGAGCGTGGAGAGAGCCAAATCCAGAATAGTTGGGAACCCATTTGACTTCCAAACTGAACAGGGGCCTCAGGTGGGAGCAAAACAATTCCAGTCTGCCACCATCTGCTCTTTCGGGAGCTCCTTTAAAAGAATACCTTGGATTATAGAAAAATGGAGCAATTGTTCTAGACAGGAAAAACAAAGTCTTCTCCAACACTGTACATTGTACAAAAGACATCTTTTCATTAACTTAAAATGTTAGCCTTTCTTAAAATCTAATCAGTAAAATCCTTGTGGGTTAAAAAACGAAGTAAAAACTCACAGAATGAAATTATAATTATTTCCCCAGGGCTACTGGCTTTAATAACTGCCATTGTTGCAAACTTCAGCATATTAAATGCTTGGTGAATTTTTGTTCATACAAGCAGATTTGTAGACTGAACTGATGTGCTGACTTTTTGCGGTTCCTTAAGGTGGATGAAACACAGTATAAGAAGATCCTTGGATACATTGACAGTGGAAAAAAGGAAGGGGCAAAATTACTTTGTGGTGGGAGTCCTGCAGCAGATAAGGGCTACTTTATCCAGCCAACTATCTTTGGAGACGTGCAGGACAATATGAAAATAGCCAAAGAAGAGGTAAGAATCATAGCATAATATATTTATAATTCATGCCTTCGTGTTGTTATATTGATTCACATTATGTAACCAGGTTGCTGAATTCCACTTTCTTAAATATGTATCCTTATATGTGAGATTAGGCAGTAGTATAATATTGGAGAAAATCCTATTATATAAATACATTTTAATCTTGCAGATGTTTTTCTTTTACAGATTTTTGGGCCTGTTATGCAGATCTTTAAATTCAAAACCATTGAGGAAGTTATACAGAGAGCAAACGAAACCAAATATGGGCTGGCGGCCGCTGTTTTCACAAAGGATATTGATAAAGCAAACTACATTTCTCAGGGCTTGCGAGCTGGGACTGTTTGGTAAGCCCTTAAATTTAAGAATGGAACTCAGAAGGAAAAAGCAGAGGCTCACACGTGCTGTCTAGGCTGCAGTCCCCAACCCATTGGAAGTATAATTTTATATATGTATATAAAATGTGTGTGTGTGTGTGTGTGTGAGTTCCCACATCACCAAGGAGTACTTGCCCTCAGATTGTCAATGTATGCATTCAATGCAGCTTTTAAGTTTACAGTTCTACTGTTAATTTGTTAAAACTTTGTATAACAAAGGATATGCAATTAGTAACATTTCTAATGCAAAGTTTCTTTTGCAGGATCAATTGCTACAATGTGTTTGGGGCACAGGCTCCATTTGGAGGGTTCAAAGAATCTGGCCAAGGGCGGGAGGGCGGAGAATATGGCCTGAACGCATACATGGAAGTAAAAACGGTAAGTACCCTCCCTATTCCTTCCTTTGAACTAACATCTTCAGATCAGGTTAGGTCAAATACAAGGAAGCCTTTTTTAACCTTGATCCTAATCGGTGCCCATCGGTGATTTGCAGAGCTGCAACCCAAGTAACAGAACGTCTTCTCTTGTTACTTAAATAATCGTGTATTTATTTCCTTTTAAAAGTCCTGATTTTTGCTTTGTCCTAGGATGGCAACTTTTAGTTAGTACCATATGATTTACTAGATAGATGTTGACAATTCTAACAAAACATAATGGATATTATTTTTTGAACCGTAAGAAGTCTGAAACATTAAACCAAGTTTGGGCAGCTTATTTGCCTTTCCAATAGGAGGTTGGGATAGACAGTGGTTGATAAACAATGGTTAGGACTATAATTGAGCCCAAAATTTTGTTGCAAACAAGAAAGTAAAGTGAATTTTGCTCCATTTTACAACCTTTCTTGACACACTTGTTAAGTGAATCATTATTGTTGTTAATAATACAGTTGTTAAGAGAATCTGGCTCCCCCAGTGACTTCGCTTATCAGGTTACCAAAGGGGAATCACATGACCCAGGGATGCTGCAACCGTCATAAATGAGTCAGTTGCCAAGTGTTGGAATTTTGATCACCTGACCCTCGAGATGTTGCAAGCTCCCCATAGTCATTAAGTGTGAAAAATGGTCGTAAGTCACATTTTTCAGTGCTGCTGTAACTTCAAACGGTCACTCAATGAACTGTCGTAAGTTGGTAACTACCTGTAGATGGCATTTCATGTTTTTCACTCTTATCTTCCTGCTAGGTCACCATGAAAGTCCCACAAAAGAATTCTTGAAGAGGAAATACCCGAAACTGTCATAAACGTCACCCCATGCTTGGTAGAAAAACTTAATGAGGGATTGAAGAATTCTACATTAGGAAAGAAAATCTGGCGACTCAGATTGTACATGTAACCAATGATTAAGGCATCTTTATTTCTCGGCTTAAAACATTACTTTTCTCAAGGCCAAACATTTGTAATTAAGAGCAAGGAAAATTGAATATTCTTTACTCCAATGTAACCTGAAGAGAAGATCTATAGAAGCAGGCTACTTTTGAGTGTGGTAAGACACCTCCACATCGAATGTTGTAAAACACCTCTTCCTATATTCTTTTTGTACTTTTTCTAATATATACAAGATTTTACGCTTAATATATCTTTGTATTGCATCGATCCAGAGCTGCTTCCGATGAGATGGGAGGTGTATGAATTTAAGGAAGAAATAAATCTGCTTCCCGAGGCGAGGGCTCCAGACGGCCAAGGGCCAGGATTTGGGGAAGAATCTGGGGGTGAATGTGGATTCCCTAAGTGCCCCCCATCTTTTTTGGCTGGTTGGGCAGCCACAAAAGCTCCAATGAAATTACCAGGAAGTTCTGCAAATGACTCCCAACCTTTGTAAGATGCCTGTATTTTGTCTCCCAGAATCCCCTGCCCTGCTAAGAATTCTGTGAGTATGAAACCTCCACAAGGTTTGGTGAAGCTGCCCCTGCCGTGATTTACCTAAATTGACTTTTAATCGTTTTGCTTCCTCGGATGGTGCTCATTAAAAAATAAATAATCCAGTTGCGCAAGAGCAGGGATACAACATGACAGACATAATATAACTCTATTATATCATTCTATTTATATTTTAATTAATATTAACATATTACATCACATAATTGAGCATCAAATTCTTCAGGGCCAAAGAGTGAAATTCTCACCCACATCAGAAACTGGCAAAGGGGGTGCCCGGCTTTAAAAAAGACACGGAATTATAGAATTTTTTTATATAATTATTATAATATATATATAATATATAAAAGAGAATTATAAACATTCCAGATGTTCTTAATAGAGGCAACCACTCCTGAGAGGAAATTAGGGCCGTGCTTTTGATACATTTCTCGGAGATATTGGGCGGCTGTTCGGCTTTTCTGGTTGTTAGGGAGGAAAGATATTAATTAATCCTACCTGAAAAACATTCTACCTGAAATTAAAAGCTCGCCTGTCAGTCACTCCTCTCCCCAAAATGGCGACCAACGTCAGAGCGTTCCCCTTCGTCCTGCCACGCTCGAGATCTCGCGAGACGTCCCGCGCGACACCTCGCGAGAATTGGACAAACGCGGGCGTGGAGGAAGGGGATCCGTCCCACCCACCAAGACAGCGAAGGGGCGTGTCCGGAACTCAGCGAGGTTTCCCCGCCCCTCTCTCGGACGAGGAAAAGGCTGTCTCCTTCCCTCAGATAACCCCGTCCATGACGTCATCCAGAGGCGCCACCCCGGCGAAGAAAGCCCCGGGGGAGCCTTAACTGGAGAAAGAGAAGAAAAGAGGGAGGGGCTTCCGAGGCAGGGCGTCGCGCGTAGGCACGGGGCTGTCCCGGCCACCCGCCTGATTGCTTTGTTCGCAGAGAGCGTCGGCAGCGGCCAAGCTCGCCTCGGGATCGACCCCGCGCGGCTCGCTCGTCAAGGCCGCGCGGAGACAAGGGGATCCAGCAGGCGGCGGCTGCGGGGAGCGCGTCGGCCGCCCCTCTTGAATCAGGCGGGGCTGCCCGGGGCGTGGGGGAAGCGAAGCGGTGGCCATGGCCAGCGGCTGCCCCGCGTCAGTCGAGCCCCGGCGGCCGGGCTGAGGCGGCTGCGGCCCTTTCCTCCCGCCGCCCGTGGCCTCGCTCTTCCCCGCCGCGAGGAGAGGGCTCCCGGGCCCCCGCTTCCCCGCCGTCCCGCTCCCCTTCCTCGGCTGCTGGGCGGGGATGAGGCGGCAGCCCGGCGGAGGCGCTGGTGGTGGCGGCGGCGGTGGCGGCGGCGGCGGCGAAGGGGGAGGCGGCAGCGGCGACGGTAGTGGAGGCAGCGGGGACAACGACGCCGACGACTCCGACTTGGAGGGGCGGCCCCCCGCCTAACCCCCCCGGCGCGCCCCCCGAGCCCCCCGAGCCGGGCCTGAGGCGGCGGCGGCGGCGGAGGAGGAGGATGTCGGAGGAGCCTGACGCGGAGAGGATGATCAAGGTAGGCGCGGGGCGAGAGGACCTCTGAGCACGTGCAGAGTCCCCTTCTGGGGCTGTTTCTGCGGCCGCCTCCCCTCTCCCCACCCAGGACACCCCAAACCCTGTGGCTGGTGGCTGGTAGAGGAGGGGGATTGCATGCCCACTCCCATCATCCCCAGCCTTGCCTCTCTTGAGTTAGACTACTGCTCCCATCACCTGCAGTTGAAGGGATGGCTGGCACTCCCATGGCCACTCTAAGTTAGTTGGAAGTACAACTCCCATCATCCCCAGGCAGTGCCCTTGTCTTGGACTACGCTTCCCCTCATCCTCAGCTGGCACCCAGACCCCAATTCCTATAAGACCAGCCCGGAGAGAGGGGGAATCGGACTGAGCCCCCAAATGATTTTTGTCCGAATTTTTGTCCGAATTTATGATCTTGTCCGAATTTATGGCCCCTGCAGCTGGGGATGATGAGCTTTGTAATCCAGCAGCCCAGGCTGTGACCCACACAGAAACTCTATATTGCTGCCAGCCTCTTGGTTTTGTTGTGATTTTTAACTACTACAGGTGGGACTTCTTACCTGGCACTGTTGGCCTTTCACTTTTTTCCTCTCCTTTGCAAAATAAACAGGAAACTTCTATTTTGGAAGACTACCACATTAACTGGACTCAGAAGCTGGGAGCTGGAATCAGCGGTCCAGTAAGGTAAAAAATCTTTATTTATTGGTCTGGTATTTAAACTTGGGGGAGAGCTGTGAAATCTTGGATTCTTGAATTAAGCTGTACATAGAAATCAAAGGTTGAGTTGGGACATTCTTTCCTTGATGTTTGCTATCAGATAATAAATGCAGCCATAAGTCAAAGTCTTCCACAGACTCCCGTTAACCAGGTGTTTTTACTGCTGCCTGCACAGAGTCTGCATCAAAAAATCGTCTCAAGAACGGTTTGCACTGAAAATCCTTCTCGATCGCCCAAAAGCGAGAAATGAGGTACAGTATTTTATGTATGGAAAAGCTTTGGAACTTTGGCTGCCTGGGGAATTCTGGGAGTTGAAGTCCACAGGTCTTAAAGTTGCAAGGTTGGACATCCCTGAGCTTAGACAAAGCGATTTACCGTTTTAAATCAATAAAACCTAATATTCCAAATGCTAAAATATTGTTGCAAAGCATAAAAGAAGTCACAATGAGTGTCTGAGTATAACCTCGTAGCACAATGCCTTGTAATGAAGCCTGACATTGCCCTTAGCTATTAAATTGGCTCTGAAAAGATAAACAGACCTAAATACATTCAGGAGCATTCCCAGAAGGATTTGCTTAGGAATTTGTAAAATTGAGCCCAGAAAGATGCTGATAGCTTGGCATTTATTTATTGAACAAACTGATATGACAGCAAGCGACTTGTGATTCTGCTTGGGCAAAATTATTCATTTACTGGCAAGAATGGCCTTGCTTGAGCCTGTCATCTTCCAGTCCAAAGCAGTCTCTTTCACTCAATGCCAGAAGCCTCCTGAGATTCTCCTTAAGGCCAGCACGATTCCACACAGGGTGGGACAGAGTGGCCGATGGATGAGTTTGGGGCTTGTTTTGATGATGCCATCCAGAGTGGCTCTTTTTTTTTTTTTTTTTCATTATTAGAAACTCCATTTTGCCTTGTTGGCCTTCAGGCTAGTGGAGCTGGCAAGATCTGGCCTTCTCCAGTTCTGCCGAATCTGACTTGTCAAAAGGCTAGAGGAGAGGTTTGCCCTGGCAAACCGGTTAGTTTCCTGCCCAGAGCACTCAATCCACTCCACTGCACTTTCCTGGGGGTGGTGCTTGATGTTGGCCTTTCACTTAACTTAAATCTCTTCTTGCCTGACTTTTTGTCCAATTCTACCCTAGGCTGTGAGTTTTAAACTCCGGGTTTTGCTTCACTACCTAACTTTAAAAAGACAAAGATCTCAGATCTTAGAGCCAGTTAGCATTCAACCACATGGGCATCTGGGCAGATAGAATTCCTTTCTGGCTCAGAAAGCGCACTCGGTTGCTGCGTATCTGAAATGGTATCTCTTTTCGGGCAGCTGGTCGTGCAAAAAGAAATCCCAAGCTGACCATAATTCTGTTGTCCTTTGCTCCTTACGAATAGCTGTCTAGAAATGCTTTGGATTTCCGTCCTGTTAGAGTAAGGGACAGGAGCATTTTGAGGGCCGAGACCAGAGGCCCTGGGGATTCAGTGGGTTTTCTCCCGTTTTGCACCAGGTCCGACTTCACATGATGTGTGCGGCACACCCCAACATCGTCCAGATTATTGAAGTCTACGCGAACAGTGTACAGTTCCCCCATGAGTCCAGTCCAAGGTGAGATGGCACAGGTTCCTTCTGGTGCCATGGCATCCTCACAAAATAGGACTTCTGTTTTGCGTGTAAGGCAACTGTCGTCCCCCCCCCCACCAACTACCTCAAAAAGGTTATTGCCTGGAAGAAAAAAATGAGGGTGACACAGAAATAAATATGGGGTTGGACTGTGGTTGCAGGCTTGACCACAAGCCAGTGTTGTTGTTGTTTTTTTTGTCTAGGAGAGGGAGAGTGGTGGCTTGCTTTATTTTTTTTGAAATGGTATTGTTTCGGTGGCATATTTATGGCCCTTACCTTTAAATTGCAAATCCATTGCGTTGCTTTTTCTTTAAGCTGCCCTGAGCACTGTAGTTTCTGCAGAATATTTTCCGGGGTCCTGTTTCATTAGAAGAATGGGGCTATGGGGCAGAGGTTTTTCTGAACGTCTTGATTTTTTTTAAAAAAACAACCCATGTAACAAACCGGAATCCTTTGAAAACCAGGTCTCGACTGCTAATTGTTATGGAGATGATGGAAGGGGGTGAGCTGTTTCACAGAATCAGCCAACATCGGCACTTTACTGAGAAACAAGCAAGCGAAGTAACAAAGCAGGCAAGTTTTAACCCTCCCACAAACCTTCCTATTCTGCCCTGGTACAAGCAAACAATAGGGGATAAAAGAACTATAAAAGAAGAACGATTTCCAGCAGATGGATTGGGGAGAGGCAAGCTTTAAAATAAAAATTAAAAAAAAAAAGGAACGTTTGCCCCTCTTGAAAGATTCCCTGCTTTGTTATAATCTCAACATTTGTTTCCCGGGTTTTGATGGCTGAGGGGGTGTCTTCTTTTCCTTTTTCATATAAAAGTGTGGGTGAGGGGATACTTGAGGGATTGGTTGAATTGCCTGGGAAAAGCACATTGGTTCAGCTGTGCCACCTATTCGCCCTGGAGAAAGAGAGAGGAGAGGCCCAGGGGTTGAGATTGTGGGGTGTTTCGTGTTCGGTTCTCTACACATCCGCCTTTCCTACCCTCGAGCTGCGTTGGGGCACATTCCATAGTTACAGGCGTCATCGCTCAGCTCTCATTCTGAGGATCCTGTGGCTTCTGGGTGGTTGGCTTAGCCCAAGGCGGGGAGCTGTCAAGCGCAACCAGTTCCCTCCTTGTAAAAAAGCCAACTCTTTTTTTAAAAAAAATGGGTTTCCTCCCCACTCCAGGATTGCTAAAACTCGCCTGCTTAAAATTGGAGCCAGAAAGGAACAAAACATCCCGAGCAAGCTAATCAGGGGTTGAATTTGGAAGGAGCCCATAGACCCCGTAGAAGCAGCCGGCCTGAGGGGCGGCCCATCAACGCCTCAGAAAGGGTTCAGGGACCATTTCCTGATCCCTTGTCTTTCCCCCCCACTTCTTTTCCAGATTGCTTTGGCTTTGCAGCACTGTCATTCTTTGA
Organism: Hydrophis major; assembly: GCA_033807585.1. Classification (NCBI taxonomy): domain Eukaryota; kingdom Metazoa; phylum Chordata; class Lepidosauria; order Squamata; family Elapidae; genus Hydrophis; species Hydrophis major. Next base: position 1,023,993 of record CM066339.1, on the reverse strand, counting down.
ACATTGCCCATCGAGACCTCAAACCTGAGAATCTTCTCTTCAAAGATAATTCTTTGGTAAGGTGGATGTTGATTGGCCTGGATGCTGGTTTGTTTGTTTGTTTGAACTATTCAATCAGTGCAAGCAACGCAGCCTCCTTTCCTCTCTGGCTTCCTCCCGGCCGCAGGAGAGGCGGCTCCCTCCCTCCAGCCCATGGGCGGCTGTTCCTTCTGATTCCTCCTCTTTCCTCACTGCTTCATGCCAGGATCCTTTGGTCCTGGGCCATTTGCCATCCACTCCCCAGACCTCCCTCCCTGTTGATTCTCTTGGCTCTGGTATCTTTCTCCCTTCCTTCAGCAGCCCCAGAAACATTTCTGAGAGGTGCTCCGTGCTCCGTGTTCTGACGCTGACACGTTTCACCTAAGCGGCTTGTTGCTTGCTTTAGGATGCTCCCGTGAAGCTCTGCGACTTTGGGTTTGCCAAGATAGACCAAGGTGACTTGATGACCCCACAGTTCACTCCTTATTACGTAGCACCTCAGGTAAGGGCCTCCTCCTTCCTGGGGCTCTTGGGCGTCTTTTCACGGGTCCCTGTGCCATGAGATTTGAGGCCTCTGGCTATTTCCCCTTTGCCCAACAGGTCCTGGAGGCACAAAGGCGGCACCAGAAAGAAAAGTGTGGCATTATCCCTACCTCACCTACCCCCTACACTTATAACAAGGTAGACTTCTGGCACCCCGGGATGCCCGGCTGGCTCTGCCTCAGTTGTGCATAGGGGACTTTCCTCCTGGGTGGGAACCGGCATCCATCAAATACCAACATTTCTGATCGTTTGTTTGTCCCTTCCTATCAGAGCTGCGACTTATGGTCCCTGGGTGTCATCATTTATGTGATGCTGTGTGGGTACCCACCGTTCTACTCGAAGCATCACAGCCGGACAATTCCTAAGGACATGAGGAAAAAGATCATGACGGGAAGCTTTGAGTTCCCGGAGGAAGAGTGGAGCCAGATCTCAGAAATGGCGAAAGACGTTGTACGCAAGTAAGTGGCTCCTGGGAGCCTTGGCCGCTTCTTGTCCAACTCTGCTGTCTTCTTCTTCCAGCCAATGTTGGGCCAATGGCCAGCAGGGCTTTCGGCCTCCGCTTGCTGCTTTTAGGAGCGTCCAGCTGCTGTCCACCAAATAGTTGCAGTCAACCTCCAAGCGGGGGGGGGGGGGGTTCCAACCTTAAGACCTGTGGATTTCAGGTTTCAGCACGGCTGACTGGGGGACTCTGGGAGTTGAAGTCCACAGGTCTCAAAAGGGAGCCAGGGTTGGGGAGCCCTGCCTTAAAGGGTCAACGGAGTGATGGGTCCGTTTCTTAAAAACCCTTTTAGGTTGCTGAAGGTGAAGCCAGAGGAGAGACTGACGACAGAAGGCGTCCTGGATCACCCTTGGCTCAACTCAACCGAGGCGCTTGATAACATATTGCCTTCTGCTCAGCTGATGATGGACAAGGTCCTTGATGGCTTATTTGTAAAGAAATGGTTTATTTAGCATGCAGGGGAGTCTGTTGCCTAGTTTGAGCTTTCCCTCCCTTCCTCAAAGCTCAGGTGATCCTTTTTTAAGTAAAGGAGTGGAACCCTTGGGAGGGAGGCAGTTGCAGCCGGAGCCTTTGCAAACATTACTCCCATCCTCTGGCTTTCCAGTTGATGCTCTCAAGCTGATTTTTCTTTGGGGATCTTCCTAAGGGGTTCTTGGCCCCGGAGGGGGTCCCTGCCTTGTGCTCAGGCCCATCCTTCCACCTGCTGCTCTCAGGTGTCGCAAGTTGAAAACCCGAACGATTAACTACTGTTCTCCAATCCTAACAGGCCATGGTTGCTGGGATCCAGCAGGCACACGCAGAGCAACTGGCAAACATGAGAATACAGGATCTCAAAGTGAGCCTCAAGCCCCTGCACTCGGTCAACAACCCGATTCTGCGGAAAAGGAAACTGCTGGGGTGAGCGTTTGAGCAGCTTCTTCTGAGGGTAGGAGGGAAGAATGGAAAAGAATGGCAGGTGGGGAAAATATTTAGCCAGGCCCGGACATCCCCAACCCTTCCCTGCTTCGTTGTGGTGGTGGAGGAGGAGGAGAGTGTCCCTGAATCTGCTGTGTTACCTGCTCTAGCACAATCTCTCTCTCTCTCCTTGCAGAACAAAACCAAAGGAAAGCGTGTACATCCATGACCCTGAGAACAGCAGCAAGGACTCCAACGTTGCTCTGGAGAAGCTACGGGATGTGATTGCTCAGTGCATCCTGCCACAGGCTGGTAAAGGTGGCAGATCCTAAGATGAGATGCTTTTGGGGGCATGGCGGGTGGAGAGGGGTGGCAGCTGCAGAGTCCTTTTCAAGCTTTTTCTCCAGCAAAAGGACCCGAGTGATCTGGAAATCAAAATTCCCGCTCTTGGTCTTGGTTAACAGACCAAGATGCTGTACTCTTGATTTTTACTTTCAAATAATGAACTGCTGCTTTTTTTGTTCTGGCTAGATTTTGAGGCGAGTCAAGAAAAAGTATGAGACGATTAACTTGCGAACAATCTGAGTAACAGCAAAAAAAATTTTTAATGCCCAGTTCTTTGTTTCAAAGAAGAATTTTAAGATGCTGGGGGATGGGATGGACAATATCTAGACACAATATAACAGGAACCAGGCAGAGCCCTCAGAGGGGGAGGATGGTAGACTCTCATTGAAAACAACCAACTCTTGATTGGATGGGACTTTAAGTCACGGATTCTCCCCTTTACGGCATCCTTTCTCCCTCTCCAATCCCTTATCCTGCCCTCTTCTGACCACTTGTGATTGTTCACTGTCTTCCTGCTTTCCACAGCCTCTCAGAGTAGTAAAATAATTGCACAAATCCAAATACCTGGTCTTTCTTTTCTTCAACCTTCCTTCAGCTTTGATTTTGACAGCTGTTTCTGTTGCATCCCAGACAAAAGTTCAACTTTTAATTGTTTTGAAATAACTCCAGCTTGTCAATAAAAAGGTCTTAGAATGCTCAGGAGATTTTCTTCTTCTTCTTTTTTCCCTGTTCTGGACCAGGAGAAAATGAAGATGAGAAACTAAACGAAGTTATGCAGGAAGCCTGGAAGTATAACCGGGAATGTAAATTACTCAGAGACACCCTGCAGACTTTTAGCTGGAATGGTGAGTATCGCAAACCTGTGGGTATCGCAAATCACGACAGCACAAGGAAAGAATGAAGTCTCTCCTCCCCCCACTTATCCTGAGAAGGGGGCTTATGTCATGGGGGGGGGTTGAAAACTGACAGCAATTAAGAGGTTGTTGGGGGTTTTTTTTTGGAGGAAATCTAGTGTAGTTGTAATTGTTACAGTATTCTAGAATTGTGCAGGTATTGGAGGAAGGGGTTTCAGAGCAACTTTAGATTTGCAACCTGGAGCAAACACCTCTTGTTAGTCTGATCTCTTTCTAAAGTTCTGCCAGCTTTCAGTGTTGATTGGCAAGCGAACTGATTCTGAAGGGTGTCGCTTTCCCTCTAGCCTACAGCTCTGTTTGGGGTCACTCTGTCTCCCTTTCCGGCCTTCATTCTTGTCCTGATCAAGAAATGTGTTTGACAGGCTCTTTTTTTCATCCATTTCTGTTTTTCACTTGATTGCTTTTGACAAAAAGAGGGCTGTGAAAATATCTACAGACCCCTCACATCCTGGACATAAACTGTTTCAACTCCTTCCCTCAAGATGACGCTATAGGGCACTGCACACCAAAACGACTAGACACAAGGAGAGTTTTTTCCTGAAAGCCATCACTCTGCTAAACAAATAATTCCCTCCACACTGTCCAACTATTTACAAAATTTGCACTACTATTACTATTAATTCTCCCATCACTCCTTATTGCCATCTCCTCCCACTTGTGACTGTATGACTGTAACTTTGTCATTTATATCCTTATGATTTATACGGACTGTTTCCTAGTATGAATTGATGGCTTATTGTACCCTGTGACTATCATTAAGTGTTGGACCTGATGATTCTTGACTCTTGACTGATGTATCTTTCCTTTTATGAACACTGAGAGCATTTGCACCAAAGACAAATTCCTTGTGTGTCCAATCACACTTGGCCAATAAAAGGATAAAATAATTCTAATCTAAGTCCACTTCATTCCACTTTTAGGTAGAGGATTTACAGACAAAGTGGACCGGCTAAAACTGGCAGAAATAGTGAAGCAAGTCATTGAAGAGCAGACAGCCGCCCACGAGTCGCAGTAGTCAGAGCTGCTTGTTCTTATCAAATCACACATACTCTCACCCGTTTTTTCTTTCTTTTCTTTTTTTAAAAAAAGACCATTTTGTGAATTATTTGTAAAAGCAGGCTTGCCCAACCGGGCGCCTTCCCAGATGTCCTGGTTTGGGATGACAAGGGCGGAAAGCACCCAGCTGGGCAAGGCTGCTGTAAACTGTAAAAAATATTTTTTATGTAAATTAATAAGTCATAATTATTTCATTAAATTTCCACGCAGCTTGAGAAATGCTGTATAGATGTAGATAATGAGAATCATTGGTACTGTAATATTTTTTTAAGAAACTCGGTTCCTCAAAATTATATATATATAATTATATATATATAATTATATATATATATATAATATATATTATATATTACATGATTTTTACGTAGCCCTTCATTCATGATTTTAAATGGAGTAAATGATTGTGTTCTCCTGAGTATCCAGATGAGGCAATATCTCTCCAGCTGTCTGTCACCTGTAGGGCAACAGCTCAGTTCTGGGGGGTCTCTGTTGGCCTTCTGCTCAATAAATTACTTGAAGAAACCAGCCAGAGAAGTATGGGCAACTCAGCTGCTTTGGTGATTCAAGGCAGCCCTATAAAAAGTGGTGATTGTTTAAAAAATAGCCCTGTGTTTCCAGATCTTGAGACATATTTTCTTGAGCCAAGGGTTACCTCTTCCTCTGTTTTGTACCATGAAGCAAAGGAGGACAGAAGTGGTAGCTTGTGGGTTTTTACCAGTTCAGCCAAGAGAGAAAGGTGTACTCTCTGGCAACAGACTTGCCTTGGAAGCCTGGGGGCAGCCCCACAGAAGCACTCCAGTACCGTTCCCTTTGCCCTCCCCCATGGCTGCTGAAATGCCAATCCAAGGTTATATGCGGGCTTCTCACTGGCCACCACGACTCTGCGGTTTGCTATTTCTGGGGTGGTGGTGGTGGTGGTTGTTTTTTTTTATCCTTCCTGTGTCATATCATCCTTGCCCGGCTTCTGTTTCTGCTTTCTGGGCTATCCCTCAAATGCTTTTCTTGTGGACTTTGTGTCTGGCAGCTGCTGGTTGCATTCTTGCAGTTTTTATCGAGAGCCATTTGATGGGAAGGCCTGCAAGCCTCTGGCTTTCATCTCGGTTTTCATTCTTTAGTTTTTAACAGGAAGATTTTGCCGCCAGGAGGGAGGGCTGTTAGGAAAGCCGGAATCTCTTGTCCATAGTGCCCGTTCAGTTGATAATCTCAGGACTTTCCATCTGGTCTGCAAACGTACAAAGAAACAGGATGGGAAAATGTTCTTTGGAGATGCCCACAAGGATAAATGATGCCACACCAGAGAAGGAGCCTTTTAATCTGGGGAAACAGAAGTCCTCGGCCAGGAAAAAACAAATGCAAAAGTAGGAAAATGTTTCTCCCGCTCTGCAGAAGGTGAAGTTTAGCACCAGCTTGTCAATAATTTCCTGCTGCAATTAATTTTTTCAGTCACTCTGAAGCAGATCACTCTGATCCTTCTGTACATACAGGGCTTTCCCACCAAGGAGGCCTGTGAGGTGGCATTTGGTTTTTCTGCGGCAAGCGGCATTCATGGCTTGGGAAGTATTTAAGAAGCCTTTTCTTTCTGAGGCTTCCCTTCCTCTCTTTTCTCTAGCTTGCAATACCTTTTTAAGGGTTGGACTTTGGCTGATAGGAGTAACTGACCACAGCCGTGGGGTCCCGTTTGTAGAAGTACCGTATGTAAAGTCATTTTTGGCCTTGCCTCAGCCTTCCCAGCCTGTCGTCCTCCAGCGGAGGCAGGATCAGAAATCCCAATAATTCCCTGGTGGTCTCCGCTTTCCATGGGAAGGGGCTGGATCCACACACAGCTGCTCCCAGAAGACAGCCCCTCCCCTCCAACCAGTTTCATCTTTTGGGAGATGACAGGGAAGCCAAGACTGCTGTCAGAAAATGACACTGAAGATGAAATACTTCGTTTTATTTAATTTTTTTCCTGACTATTCTTGATAATTTTTTGAGATTATTTTTTTTAACTTTTTCTCTTGTCCTGCCACCATTACTCGTTTGAGTGTGGCTCAGGTTCTGGACTCTTTGGATCAATGATTCTTTCCATCTGTTGCATGTACTGCTAATTCTTGGTGAAAGTAGGAGAATATCTCTCTCTCTCTGGCTCGACTCAGCTTTGGGAAGGCTGCGGTAGGGAATAGCTGTGGTCACCACTTTTCCTCTGTAAACTGGGTGAAGGGAAGCATCTTTTATAAAAACACTCGATCGTCCTGGCTTTTACTGGGCTTCCCTTGCAAAGGTTTTCATGTTCATCTCCATCTTTCTTGTACCTTTGGAAGGAAAAATCACCACTCTTGCTGATGAGGGACAAAACCTCTGGTGAAGATTGTTGATCCTTAGAGACAGAATCCACAAGAAAATGTTTTGAGAGCGGGAATGGCGTTGCGCATGTATGTTTTCAGCCACAGCGTAGCCGACTTCAACTGTTAGGCTCCATTCCGCCTTCCTCATGCTCTTTTTGCTTTCCTCACTTTCAAGCATTTTGCTGTATCATGGTTTTGTTTTTCGAATCAGTATTATATGAATGTAAATATTATGCATTGGTGTACATAAAATAATTTTAGTAAAATTTATCAAAGTTTCTGCCTCAAGTTTTTTTAATGTCTTTTTTTAATGTCAACAAGTTTGGGGTTGTTTTTTTTAAAGGTAATATCAGTTGGCAGGTAACCCAGTTCTCTCTTTGCTGTCTTACAGCATTGATTCTTTCAGAGTGAATTTGCAAGTGAAATCGATTTTGCACTGCTTAAGGCCATGGCCTGCCTGTCTGCATAACATTTCTGCCCTTGAGCTTTGTTGGGTAGCTCTTTAATCTAAGTCAAAAGACTGAGAGTAGAAGTCGTAGCTGTTTCTTCATGGATAAGCACAGCTGATACTCTTGCCTTGTGGGCACCTGTCTTTCTATAGTAAATTCTGTACCAATTAGGGAAGGCATAAAATAGATTGTGCCACATGAATAACAATGAGCAGCCCCTTTGATTATTTCATCTCACAAGGCCATGGAATACCTGGAAGGGGTTGACCAGATCCTCAAAGGCAGAACTGGAAATTTGAAAAATAGCAAGGATGCCATCCAATTTTTGAAATAAAAAGAGAAGATCCAGGTATAGCTTGGTCCACAATTTCAACCCTGAAGTTTGCTGTTCAGTAACTCTGGGAAGACTCTTGTTGGAGGGAGGTTAAATGGAATATTCACATTTAAAGAGGCTGGAGAAACAGTTGCCTTCTAGAATCTTCCACTGGAGAAGGCCCGTTGGATCAGTGGTGAGTTCATTCTTGGTTGCTGTGATCTTTACAAGATTCATCCAGAACAAGTGAGAAGAGGAAGGGCCCGAAGCTCTTGAGATGTCCCCCCTTTCCCTAGTGTCTTCTCTGTTTTAGCTCTCTCGTTAAGTGAAAATGGCTACCAAACCAGAAAGTTGGACATGCCTGAAGAATCTTGATGGCTCAAGCAAGTGATGGTGATGGGCATCGATGAACTGAAGTAAGCTCTCACAAAACTAACTGACTCACACAAACCAACCCTTGACCTTTTTTCCATTGGATGTCCACATCAATCTCGTTTCCAAGGAACGGATGTGTGAAACTCAACACAGCTGAATCATGACAAGTGTGGGTAGACATCTTGGGTACTGGTTTTTCCTCCCGTTGGCAACCTGCATTGTGTTGGTGGTCTTCAACCTTTCCACCATTCATTGCAGCTCACTGCTTCCTCCGGCATATTCCTCTTATGAAATGATAATCCCAAGACAGTTAGCAGCCCAAGGAGGGAAGACAAAGAAAGATGAAATATCTTACGTCATCAAGGTAGCAGGAAGGGATTACATCATCCGACTCAAGCCCCCAAAGCCTTTCCTAGCTAAAAACTTTCCAGTCTTCACATATAATTCGAAGGGGGAGCTCATTGAGAGCCATCCCTACGTGCCAGTTGAATGCTACCATCAAGGTTATGTGGACGGTGTAGTTGATTCCCTTGCAGTTCTTAGGACCTGTTGTGGTCTCACTGGTATATTGAAAATTGGTGCAAGAACTTATGGCATTGAACCTCTGCAGAATTCCTCTACCTTCCAGCACTTTCTCTACCTCTCCAAAGAATCACAGCCTATTTTCTCATCATACAAAACAAGGTTGGAAAGAACAAAGCACCAAGCAAAAAACCTGCAGACCAGACATACAAGAATGGTGTACAATTATCTCCAATACGAAGATTTCCCCAAATATATAGAACTATATATTGTAGTAGACAAAAACGTATTTGCCCGAGAAGCAAATAATGTCAGCAGAGTGCAAACAGTAGTGCTGGATGTGGTGAACATTGCGGATGCCACCTTTCAGGGTCTCAAGACAAACGTTGTCTTAGTTGGACTTGAGATCTGGACTGAAAACAACTTAATAGAAATTTCTACAGACATCACAAATGTTCTTCAAAATTTCAATAATTGGAGAACCACCAACATGGCCAACAGGACAGCATATGACACGGCCTTCTTGTTCCTTTCACAGACTTTCGAAGATGTCTTTGGAAAGTCCTACTACTCTGCTATTTGCAAGCCACCTTTTTCAGCAGGACTCCAAGTCTACCTCCAGAACCAACTGACTCGCTTTGCAAGCGGATTTTCTCACGAGTTGGCCTCTCATATAGGAATGAGCCATGACAACTCCTACTGTGTCTGTGGCGAACACACAAACTGTATTATGCACACATACCACGCCTCTGTTAACCTGTTCAGTAACTGCAGCATTCTGGATTTCATAGATCTTCACCAACAGGGCCTCTTGGACTGCTTGCTAAATGTCCCTGAGATATCTTCCAGATTTAAGCACTGTGGGAATGGGGTTTTGGATATGGGTGAACAATGTGATTGTGGAGAACCAAACACATGCAGGAACGATCCTTGCTGCACTCCCGATTGTCTTTTGAAGAAAAATGCCATTTGTGGGGCAGGAAAATGTTGCCGAAAATGTATGTTCATTCCCAAAGGAGAAATATGCCGGGCTAAAGTCAATGAATGTGATCTCCCCGAATACTGTGATGGGATATCTGCACAGTGTCCAAAGGACTTGTACCTGCAGGACGGAACACCCTGTAGCAAATATTCTTCTTACTGTTACAAAAAGAGGTGCTGGAATCACGATTTCTTGTGCCGCAGAATCTTTAGAGGGCACTCCAGATCAGCTCACGAGAGCTGCTACCTCGTTCTGAACACCCTCGGGACTCCCTACGGCAACTGTGGCTTCGATTCTTCCAGGAATGAATATTTGAAATGCCATCCTATTCATAGCATGTGCGGAAAAGTTCAGTGTGTAAATGTGAATTCTCTGCCTGACCTGAAAGACGCGGTGTTCCATAAGATTGCAGTGCGAGAGAATATGTGCTGGAGCATTTCACACGATAACGAAATCTATCACCATGACATCGGGTCTGTCCCGAATGGCGTCGTGTGTGACCCGTACAAAGTGTGCATCAATCGCGCATGCATCCCCAAAGCTGAACTTAATTTGACCTGTGACCCGCGGAAAACCTGCCGAGGCAGAGGCGTTTGCAACAACCTTCACAAATGCCACTGCAATAGTGGATGGTCCCCTCCGAACTGCAAGTATTGGGGTGCAGGAGGGAGCATTGATGGAGGGTTTCCTGTGATTGTCTTGGGTGACTCTTTGGCAAAATACATCCTGGGAACCATCATTCCTTTTTGCATGTTGATTATCGCTGCTGTTCTTGTGATCTTTCCAAAGGTGTGGGAGCTGCTGGGACCATTTTTGAAGTGTTGGAAACCTACCATGGAAAAAACAGACACCCAGGTAAGGGTGCCAGTTGAGGCTCCCTAGAAGGCCCACAGAAATTCACGCCAAAAATTAGCTTCTCTTGCAACAAGCTCATCTAATGTTCATAAAGTTAGCAACCGGTCATTGTTCAGATAAAACTCAGAACTTTCCAACGTGGGGAAAAAAGCACTGAGAGCAAAAACAGAATGGCTTTGCTGAGATGGTTTGGATCGCTGGAACATCAAATCCAATGCAATACTTTCCCCTATTGAAAAAGGGAACGGGAAAGTGGGGGGTAGGGGGGTGGAGTGAGGGCAGGTAATAAAATCACTTACAAATCAAACTTGTGAATGTGTCCACTAAACAATGCCTCTTCTTAAATGACTCAGAATGTCAGGAAGTATAAGAAGCAGGAATTTATTCGGAATGACTCTAGATAGCTTTGTGACAGAAGGGAGGGATCCCCAAAAGATCATCTCTTCTTGGCTACGAAAGCTACAAGGTGAGACTTTAGCAGGAACGAGGGAGGGGACTGCAGTCCTTGGACCAGCCTCTTCCAGGGGCTGAGATAACTTTAGGAGGAACCCACATAGGCCCCATAGAGCACTAAGACAAATGAACAATCAGGCAGTGCCTGTTCAGCAGCACTCAGATTTATCTTGAGGTACCCTACACTTCTTAAGTCAAATACACATTGGTTGCAACTCAACGTTTATGTAAATGAAATTAGAACTAGGAGAAAAAGAGGGCAGGAGAAACTTGAGGTTCAGAGAAGGCATAAAACCAGTTCACTTCCCCTCTCGTATCTTGCCAGTGTCCACAGCTGGTGACCTCAAAACCGCAACTTTAGGAAAACCAACTCTAAAGGCTTGGAATGGAAGAGGATGGTCGGAGGAGCTTCAGGTCCAGAAACCGATCCTCCTTCCCATCTCATGTCTGGCTTCAGATTAATCTTAATGCCCTACATCTTCATCCTCATTTTCAGACCACTGAAAACTTCTCTCCTGACTTTTACAGAGCAGGCCTGGTTGAGAGAGGCCAGACACAAGAAAGAATGAAAAAAAGGGAAAACGAGTAACTGATTTGTAAACAACAGAAAAAAGGAGTAAGACGGCCTCCGGCAAGGTGTTGGGACTCCCCAAATCCCCAGGCAATACTGAAAGAAGGTCTAACTCTAAGAACGATGGTTAAGATCATCTGCTCAGTGTAATCTCTGCAGTGAGGGTGAAGGGATCTTAGGGCAGATTGAAAAGGATTTCTGGGAGACCTGGAAAAAGGAGATCAAATTGTGCAGCGGAGGTTTTTCAGTTTTCCAGGAGTTTTGGAGGAAAGGGGCAGGAATTCTGGAAGCCATGAGATTGCGGGTCAGTGGGGATGAAGGGAGGACGTTATTTCTATATATAATTTTTGGGAGGCGTTAAAACAGTAGCAAGGGAAGAAAGGGACCGGGTGCCTTTTAACAATCCTGGAATCAAAAGGAACAGAAATCCATCCGTACACTTGCTTTTATGTTTTACAGTTTAGCAGGAAGTTGTAAAATATTCCATCAGCAGCACTGAAAGAAAAAAAAAATTACAGGGTGGTGACACCACACTGGGGGCATTCCAGGTCTTGGTGATGCTGTATCCCACTCTTTGGAAAATCCTGGGAAAACCGTCTCATGGGGGAAACGTGAGGCAGTCCAAAAAGGCAGTCGTCTCCACCCTATCCAATTGTTTGATTCCCTCAAATAAATAGTGATTATTTAAATCTAAGGAGTCTTTCGGTTTCTTCTTGTCCAATTGCACTTCGATTCTCTTGCAGCCCTTCCAAGGCAGCCCTTTCATTTCACGCCTCTGACACTGATCCATGTTGACGGCCACATTTCTCACCCAGGCTGTGAGCAGGAAGAGCTTCAGGGTCATCAGTGGAACTCTTTCTGCAGGATCTGGAAAGCAAAGCCGGCCTTGCTGAGCAAAGAGCCTCGAGGCAGGACAGGTGGAAAAGGAGAATTAGAACGCCCGTCTCCCATTCATAACACCGTGGTTGTGGAAGGGGAGGAGGGCTCAGCCACCGCCTGCGGGTGGGCTGGGAGGGTGCTGGCGTAGAACCTCTTCTGGGAGCGCAGGAGGGGCGTCTGTGTGTCGACATCACGGCAAGCCTCGCGTTTCACACAGTGGAACATGTGCTGGGTCCAGCCGTAAACCACACAGTTCAGGAACCCCTGGGAAGATGCGGTCAGGGCCTGAGTGGAGAAGGGGAGTGGCCCAGCGTGAGACAGGAATTGCCTGGGGCGGTCCAGAAGCAGCAGCCAAGAAGCCAACCATCCCACCAAAGGTTAGTCCCCCTAACCAGCACTGAGCAATGAGTGCTGCGCACAGCAAGAAGGCGCCCGGGGGGGGCATGGCTGAAGGGATGCTTACCTCTAGAACATAAAGGGCCATGTAAATGCTGGCGTTGTCTATACGTGCCAGCTTGACTATGCCGAGGATAAAGGCTGCGGATGGAAGCAACGGGAGAAGAAGATCAGTAACAATAAATACAGTAAGCGTGGTAGGACTTGTTCAGATAGAGAAACTCCACAAAGCATCCATACAAAGTCTTTTTTATTGGTTCATCAGGCATCCTCAACAACTCACAGTTATGACGAGATTCCTCTTAATGTCCAATCCTTTGCATACCTGACTTTCTGGGTAAAAAGATGCTTATCTCTTATCCCTTTCATCCCATATTGTAGAAGCAGGGGGTAGAGATGCTACCATGAGACTGTGTTCAGGCAAGAGTGAAGAAACCTCCCCCAACCCACCAAGGGTCAATTCAGTGACCAGTCAGGGTTATAGATATGGCCACATGACACGAACTACATTTCCCAGGATACCTTAACTACATTTACCATGATGCATTCCCTTAAGGGGACAGCTCTCAATTCCTAACTAACTATCCCAAATCCCATTAATTCTAAACTGTCTGGACAGCACAGGACTACCAGATACATCTCTGCATATATTAATTTTTTAAAATAATTAAAAGGGTCTGGGAAGCTCAGAAAAGCAAGGTTGGTTCCCCTAAGGCAGGGGTCCCCAAACTTGGCAACTTTAAGACTTGTGGACTTCAACTCCCAGAACGGGAGGGGTCCTGGCCTCGGATAGGTTGAGATCTGGAAGGGCCCACTTGCAAACGGAGGTGCTGTCTCTTCACCGCAGACCACATCCCTCGTCCTTTCCATACCTGGCCCCCAGCAGCAGAAAAACACCACAGGGTACAGAGCCACGGCTTGCTCCACCACCTTCAACATCGCCCACTGTTGGTCGCCAACATAGCCCATCGAGTTCACAAACCGCTTGTACAACATCCTGGCTCGGATGAGCAACGTCTAAAGAAGGAGCAAGATCTAAGCAAGGTCTCAGCGATGGGTTCGTGCTTGACAGCGGGGAGGGTGGAAGGGAGGTGGCTGCATTCAGGCTCCTGACTTTGAAGCCTTGGGAGGAATTAAATCCAGGCCCATGCCTGGGCTGGGTTCACTTCTTCCACCAGGCTAGGGGTTACTTAACCATGGTTTGTGGGTTCAACTACACCTGACTGGTCCTGCACAAGGCAATAAGGCCTAAACCATGGCTTCTAAACCACCAGAGGTAGTTTCCACATCGCTTTAAAGCAGGGGTCTCCAACCTTGGCCACTTGAAGCCTGGCGGACTTCAACTCCCAGAATTCCCCAGCCAGTTTTGCTGGGTGGGGAATTCTGGGAGTTGAAGTCTGCCAGGCTTCAAGTTGCCAAGGTTGGAGAGCCCTGCTTTAAAACAAAACAGTCATATATTATAACGGCTTAAAGGGTTGTGTGAATCAGGCCACCGACAGCCTCTCTTGATCTAATTTACCTAACTACAATCAGCAGCCAAACAATCTAAGATGTGCCCAGTCAGCAGTTCAAGTGTTTCTATTGTTTTGCCTTGTATTTTTATCCCAAAGAATCTGTGCTTATTCTGAAGTCCATCTGTTTATCATTAGGGAAACAAAAGCAAGCTGAGATTTATATAGAAAGGTGGACTCTGGGGTGTGGAAACAGAGTTCCACATGTGGTCAAAATGCGATGCCTTAAATCAATGTTAGGAAACTGTTTGCTCTAACTAAGAGGAATGCAGCAGCCGTTGGAAGGCATCGCACGTTAAGCACCAGGGTAGGGACAAGAAGCTTCACAACTGAAAGCACGTGCACCTCTCCTGAATTCCCCCTCCCTTAAGTGCTGAAGGAGTTCCAAACACACAAGGAGGGGCACCCTTTAGTATGCCTCTCACCAGAATTGCAAGGAAGCTGACCATAAACGAGACCAGGAAAACTCCAGTGCTGTACAAACACAGCACGGTGCAGGTGACATGCTGGGATCTAGGGCTGAGCATGTTTTCCATGTGCAACAGGAGGCACCTGTGGACCAAACAGAAGCAGAGGAGTCAGCCTAGGAGCTGGCTGGAGAATTCTGGCAGTTGAAATCCGCAAATCTTGAAGTTGCCAAGTTTGGAGACCTCTGCCCTAAGCGAGTCACTGGCCGTTGTAGGACAAAGTCTCAGTCCATACATGCCACCCCGACTCTCTGGGCTCGGCAAAATGTACTATGTTCAGATTGTTGTACCCATGTTCAGCGGTGAAGTTCTGAGAACACTGAAAGTGGTTGCCTAGTCCCAAAACAGGCACCATCAGGAATATCGGGATGAGACTGGAAGAGAAAAGATAAGTCAGTCTGGGGTTCAAGGTCTTGGAATACCCCCCAAAAAAGACCAGCTCACCTTCCAGAGCTGCTTTTACTGGCCTAGCAAGGGTCTGGCCAGATCAAATTGGGCAGCTCACCCAGATTTCTCCAAGTAGGAGAGGATAATCTCCACTGCTTCCCCCTCCCTCCCTTCCCTTCCCCTCCCCTCCCAATCCCTCTGAATCCAGTGGCATTTGGGAGGTTAATCTTACCTAGAGAAAAGGATGGCTATTCGGCCAAGGTGAGTTGAATAGTTCAACATCTACAAAAGGGGGAAAGAGAAGATACCACAGAGGTTTAGCTCCATAATTTGAAGAGGTTTGTGCCGAAGATTCAGAAGTTGGAATGAATTAAAATAAAATAAAATAAAGTGGATGCAGGAGAGAGGAAATAAAATGCGTACAGGAACTTCCCTGAAATTGTTTTGGGGGAGGGAAACTCTTAGAAAAAAATCAGAATCAAAGCATGGGAGGCTGTTGATGTGTTCGTTTCAGAATGAGACTTTGCTCACAACAATGAAGCAAGGATAAAGCCAGTCCATCAAGAAGTTATTATTTTAAAAACTTGAGGGTGAATCAAAGTCAAACCAATCCAGGATTAATTCTATACCTGGTATGTCCTGTACACATCAATGTTTAATTTATTTCACTGGCATGGACTGATGCGTTCATGTGCACAAACACACATACACACACAAATGGAGGAAGAAATATCCTTCTTCCTGACAAAAATCATCCTCTTTATGTTTGGGGAGTGACCCAGCCATTGTCCTAACCCTCTAGGACACATTTCTTCCAGCCTTCAAAGGAAGGAGCTTTCCCAGAAGGCTGGAATTGACTAGATCGTTGAAGTGACCTCACAGGGATCTCTTGTCTGGGGACAAGATGTGCCGTTTTGTCCTCCTGATGAAGTGGATGGCCACAGAGACTAGACTAACACAGCTACCCCTCCTGCCATGCCTTTCTCTTCAAATTCATAAGGGCTTCCTGGAACAAGCAAACATTAGCAAATAGCCATTAGTTTTCAGAGGGCATCGCAAGCTCTTTCTTGGAGTCTCTGTCTGGAGGCTGGCCCTGCTGGTGGAAAGGCTTTCCACTGAAGGCCACATCTGAAAATGTTCTTGAAATAATAATTTTAAAAACCCGATGGAGAGTCCATCCCTGTCCGGGACACATGCCTTTTTCCTTGGTCCCCTTTATCAAGCAAGTGCTGGCGAAGGCCTTGCACAACCCCCAAACCTGCTGATCCTGTTCAGGTGGGAGCCAAAGTTGAAGCAGAAAGGTGTGGCTTTCTCTGGAGGAAGTCCAAATCTCAATGGCCTCCACACAGGAATCATCATTTTAAGTGGATTCAGTTTCTTTGAGTTCCATGCAATTCAGTCAACTTGGCTTCGGTCCTGCCCTTGTTGGCTTCTGCCTGGTTTGGCTTCGTCACTGGAGTTTGGCCTCCAACACACTCTGTGATGTCCACAGGGACAAAATGAACAGATCTTGAACACTTCCTTCCCACCATTACAAACATGCTTTGTTACATGTTTGTAACAAACATGCTCCTCTCATTCTCACCCTACAAGTTATTCTCTTAAGAGGCTTTTTCCTTCTTTAAACCTTGTTAAAACCTTCTTCCATCTTCTGGAATGAGCTGTGTTCTTCTACCTTAGAGCCTTCAGACCTGTGCTGAAAAGATGCTCAGTTGCAATCTATTGAGCTGGAAGACACAAGTTGAGCTGAGAAATGCCTCATGCCCCCACCTAATTCACGTCCCCTGTGACCCACGGGATTTTAAGTGTTTTTATTGGGGAGCAATACATTTTCCAGATTGAACCACCAACATCTGGCTGTGATGCCCACAGCTGGAAAACCCCATATTCTGCCCTCTTCGATGGTCTGTGGACTTTAGGTCTCATTCAGAGGCTAATACAATGATTTTCTCAAGACAATTATAGCATGGTGCTGCCTGGCATGGCTACCTGTCCCTGAATTATATTTCTAAGTATGCAAAAATGCAACCTCAAGAACCAGGTTTCTAATTCAACCCATCTGGGTATCTTGCTGATCTTCAAATAGCATATATATTTTGGCTTCATTTGTAACGCACTTGGGATCCACATCATGCTTGGATTTTTAAGGAGAGACAGGACTCAAAGATATCCCAAGTCACCACAAAAGCACCTTTTACCTGTGGCATCCGGCCATGTAAGTGCTGGTTGAATTTTCCTTTCAAATCCACGTAAAGCTGCCAGGTGTAATTCACTGTGTACAGAAAAGAGGCGACATAGAAGATCTGAGAAGCAGAACAAACAAGAACAAAGGATATCAGTCCTCCAAATCTGCCTTTGGAAATCTGGGATAGTTTGAGAACTGAAGATGGCTATGGGGAGGGGGGCAAGTAGTGGATGGCAAGGGGGAAGCCTCTGTGCTTGTAAACACCCCCCCCCCCAAATAACTTTCTCTCCAACCTCCTCTATATTTCCGCTGTCAAAAATAACCTTTTGCAGATTTGATTTTGTCCTGGAGTTAAAATCCAGAAAGAGCAACTACCACTTCACGAAGGGAGGAAGCCTAGGATTGTGCCTCCCTTTGTGGGTGTGGTTCTGTCCTTTTTTACATAATTCGTATGTATGTCTGACTTTGTCACCAAGCATAAACAGCTCCAGAAGGAGCCGATTCCCCCACTAAAGCCATGCATGAGGTTTGGTTTTTCCACTTCACATGGGAAGACTCATGGAAACAGGAAGATACAGTTTCTTGGCACGGCTGATGAAACATGAGGTAGTGGTCCAAAAACAACGAAACAACATCACAACGTTTGCACCCTCATTCTCCCACTGTAAATAGTTGCTGGGTTTGTTTTGTTTCGTAAAGAATGCCTAATTCGGGAAAGCTATCCCAATGCGTATGTGGTTTGTTTTTTTTCTGGAAAAGATCCCAGAAGGAACAAAGTCAGAAGATCTCATTGCAGCCCCACCCTTCCAGTTTCCACTCTGTTTTTTTCCAATTCCATTACATGTGGAAAACGTTGGATTTGTTTGTCGAATCAAAGTTACTTAGATAAATCATATTCTATAAGGTTGATGAAACAAAATGTAATCCAGGGATACTGGGATGTCTTCTAAATAAATATCCTTAACAATACCACATAAAAACATTGTAATAGCATCCTTTATATTCCCTAACCTTGTTTTGTGTTTTTGTGTTCCCAAATAGCTTGAAAAACATATTGGAAGAGTGTGAAGTGGATCAAACAGAATTAAACCTTTTTGCTGCCCTGTTCTGTCCAGTAGGTTTAGGGGTTAATCAGGGCTCTGAACTCGAGTGACAGCATCATTGCCTCATTGCCTGATGATTTATATTTGCAAACGGATTTTTTACTTTGAGAATTGGCTGAGCTTTTTCAAGTTCCCAAATACACCTGCCAAGCCACACATCTTGTAAAACAGCCAAACACCAACCTCTCTCTCTCTCTCTCTCTTGAGAGGGACCTGAAGATAAATATTCCAAGGGATCAATAATACAGACGACTTTTGCTGTTTATTACACTGCTAATTGGCACAATAACCAATATTATAGGTAGATTATGGGGTAGATTATAAAGTCATTTTAAAAACAGAATCAAAGAAGAAAAGCAACCAAGCAGCACTAAATAAACAATATTTGTGGTGGTTTGGAATTTCCTTTCCAGGAACAGGAACAGGACCATGAAATGGCAACCTGGACCCAAACTTGCCTTCCAAGCAAAGGAAAATACACAGAAGTGAGCAGAGGGGTGCAAACCAGAGTCGGTAGCTCTGTAAGAAGCATTCATAGGCTGGCATCATCACAAGAGAGTGAAGGAAAAAAGCTTATTAATAATAATACAGGGTTTTTTATATATCCAATAGTCAAATTAAAAGGGAAACACACACGCTCTATCTAAACCGCAGCTTTCTCCAACCGTCTCCAGTAGTGCTTAGACGGCACATCCCAGAATTTCCAGATCTTAGGCCTGTTGGCTGAGAATTCTGGAGTCTTAGTCCAACTGGGAAAAGATATCTAGCATCTTCCAAATAAACTTTGCCTCTCCGCTCTGTATGTTCTTGATGCCTTTGATCCCATATACTTCTCTAAAGCTTTTACCCACTCAACATGGCAGCTCAAGCCCAACACAAAACTCATCAAGCTTAAAGATTGAATGACTGGCAACAGAGGGAAGCAACTGGATCGCTTCTTCCATATGTGGCTATTCCACCAGTCCACACTCTGTACCCTCTTTGAAGCCCACCTCAAAAATAACACACTTTCCACCCCACCAAAGAGCTGGAGATCAACGGAGCTTTCACCTGTCCAGTGGCTTGCAAGTTGTAGCAGATGGTGCCTTCTCTAGCTGGGTGGGATGCTTTTGTGCTGTAGAAAAGGGCCCCCGTGAGCCAGCACAACCCCAGAAAGAGATCGGAGAGGCTCAGGTAGACCAGAGGGCGCACCTGTGGAAAGATCAAAACCAGCAACCCCTCTGGTGATTTGTAGCCTTGCATTAGGACAAAAATTGGAGATCTAAGGATAGATGGAAACCATCTGAGTTTCTGTTTCTCGCTTCAGAGAGAATTGACCACACACTGTCAACTCTAGAATGGCAAAACAGTTCCTTCCTCAACTGTCTCTTATCCAGATATACTCTCAGTGCAAAGTGTGTCTTAGTAAAAGAGAATTACGGGGAGTAAAAAAAAACCCTCTACTCAGCTACCCTAAAATTGTCAAGGTTCAAAAATACTGAGATAGATGATAGATAGAGAAAGAGAGAGACAGACAGACAGACAGACAGACAAATTGGGCTGTAGGGCAACCATAGATGTTTGGTAAAACAAAAGTAAATTGTGATTCAACCACTAGCTTCTAAAATTAATATTTGTTTAGTAGCAAAGTGGAAAGGTACTTGAACATTGCAAACATTCCTGATGAAGATCCCTGCTCCTTCCCCCTTACTTCAGAAAGCCTTGTTTTCTCTTTTTGTCAATCAGCAAAGGAATTTCCCTTACCTCAGGGGATCTGGTGGTGTTCTGGAATATGGTGTAGCCGATAATTGAGCTCGACCCCATGATGCTGTGGAAACAAGGGGCGGATTGGTGGAGCTTATAAAGTTGCTAGCTCTGATGCGTTTTTAGAGCATGTATGAACCTTCCTTTAGCCCAGAAAATTCCCGCTTAATGAACACAACAGAAGCATTTTATTCTAACAAATGCAAACTCAGTTTAATCCGAGAAGGGCTGGAAATAAAGACAGGAATGACCCAACAAAAGCAAATAAAACATACACATCCATGGCATTTAGCAACCCCAGAAAAGGGAGACATGCTTGGTAACCCCTAAGACCCTGAACCAGGTTATTTCCTGCCTGATCTCCTCTTGGGAATCTTTATCTGTACTCGTTACAATTATGTCTTAAGAGAGAAGACTGCAAGGAATACCTCAAAGTAGCTGTGACAGCTTGGATCCAGTGGACGGCAGTGAAAAACTAGGTGGGGAAAAGAGCAAAATTAGATAAGCCATTTGCAGGCTGTTTACCCGAGACCCTCTGGATGTACGTGGAATTGTAGACGGGGCAGGTCTCTGAGCCCCCTCTACGAGAACACCTCTGCAGGTTCTGCCTCGACTCACCTGAGCCCTGTCCCAATCTTGTGGCAGCAGAAGCTCCTGAGCGGCAGCCCCAGGGGCAAAGGAGCCCATGCTGGCAAGTGAAGTAAGAAGCTGCAGGCAGCAGCAACGGGACCAGCTGTGGACTGGCCAGCCAGCTGCCTGCCAGCCTCCCTCTTCGCCCCACCTCGTTGGTCCCGCCCCCGCTGGTGGGAGGCACAGCAGGCAGACTCGGTGGTCCAGCAGCCTGTCAGTTTCCAAGAGGGAAAGAAGGGAGGAAAGAAAGAAAAAGATAAAAGTAGAGGATGGGAGGTGAAGGAGGGAGAGAACCAAGACCAGAGCAGGGATGCAAAAAGGAGGAGAAGACCCCTTTCCAGCGGGTCCAGGCTCTTTGCTCAAGACGCCCCCATTATTTGACAGAATTGGTTGGAAAGGCAGCCAGGAAAGAGGCTCCCCGACTCCCCTTTTAACTACGGTTCTTCCCTCTAGAGTGAGAGCCACAGGAGTGTCCAGGGAAGGGGCTTCCCCCACCCAAATTTGAATCCTGGTTGACTTTAGCCCCTTCAGGCCACCAATCCAGGGGACTGCCACTCTCCCAAAGCAGATGCCTTTGAATGAAACCTGAGAATCCGAAGAGCTGCTACCCAATTTTTGATTTGGGGCTATTCCAGAGTAACTCAGTGTTTCCACTGGAGAGCAAAACAGCAGCTCCATCTACCGATGGGCAAAGGAAACTCACAACTACTTTGAGTGCCCTGCAGAGAGACGCGCGTGTGTGTGTGTGTGTGTGTGTGTGTGTGAGAGAGAGAGAGAGAGAGAGAGAGAGAGGGATTGATTGATTGATTGATTGATTGATTGATTGATTGTGAGAGCTCAGTCTCTTCTCCTCTACCGACTTGAATCCACAGAAGGAAGATCACCTGCAACAAAAGTCAGGACTCCTTTTAAATTGGGTATGGGATGAAGTTTCTGGGTCATGGTGGCTGGGGGATTCTGGGAGTTGAAGTCCACAAAAGCAGCCAAAGGTGGACACCCCTGGCCTAAACCATGGAGTAACCTTCCCCTAGGTTAAGATGAGCCGTGTTTCTCTCGGTGGCCACACAGTCCCCGAGTCTTGAACTGGCTGGCTTGCTTGAGCCGAGAGTGGAAGGGTTACCTTAATGACCTCCTTGGCCAGCTTTACAGAGGAGGCGCTGAGTTGGATAACCAGACCAATCATTCCCAGCCAGCATGGGAGTTGCTGTCCAAGGCATCTGGAAGGCACAAGGTGTGCAAATGCTTGGTTAAGATGGCTGCTTTGTGTGGGGAGAAGCCCCCCCCCCGCTAAGGCAGCTTCACTCTGGTTGAATGAAACGCCCCCGTTGCCACCTGTCTTGGGGCCTGGGGAGCCAACAGCTGGTAACCACTGAACCGCGTCCCCTGAAACGAACCGAGGCTTCCCTTGGGGGAAATCCTGCCCTTTGGGCTGCTCTGGGGGCCCAGGGAAGAATTTAGGCTGTCAGTCAAGCAGGCGGCTGTTTTGAAGAGCGGCCTTTGGCTTCCACTTGTCTGCTTTGAAGTGGAGAAGAGAGGGATGCACAGAAAGGGGCCTTTGTCCCATTCCAGAACGGCGCACACCAGGGCTGTCATTATCCGAGATCCGTGCTGGTTGCACTTTCTTAACTGCGGGGTTCTCCTATTTCACCAGAGCATTTATTTGAAAACCCACAATGAAGGGTGCTGTAGACCAGTTTTCCCTAACTCTTGAAGGGAAGAGCAGAAAGTTTTCTTAAATTTTAATTAAAAACGGCCCAAAATTGTTTGGTGGGTAAAATATTTCTGACAGTACTGGACAATGAAACACCTGCCTTGCCCCACTTTAAAACAACACTGTAGGAGGGTTAATACAAAGCCAACGTTCACCTACTGTTACACAAGGAGGCTCACCTAATGTCCCAGACCGATGCTGGAAAATAGCTTACTCTTTGGAATGTCATATTGGGCTTTCTGAGGGAGGAATGGGGCTCTGTAGAGCAGGTGCTGCCTTATTTAATAATGCAGAAAAATAAAATGGCAGCGCATAGAACATTTTCCTGCTTCCCAATTTCCTTCTAGTTTTAAGACCGCAAGAAGCGGAGTTGTAGATGGAAACGTCCCGAAGACTTCAGGTTATTAGAGGTAGCAAAGAGTGGAACTGGGCACAGAAATTAGATTTTTAAGAGCCTGAGCTGTGATATAAGTTCCTAAACTGTGTGATGATGAAGAAAGGATTGGAAGTGTCTTTGGAAGAACCAAGTCTGAGAGTTTGATATGCTCAGCATGTTGTGTGAATTCAATCGTATTGAAAGTATTCAATAAAGTATTCATAATATAGTTATATTATGACTTGGCCCAATAGCTTGTCTCGGCTGTCAGAAAGAGGGCAAGCCGGTCATTTACATTTTCCTGGTCAGAAACACCTTGTGCGTTTGTGTGTGTGTGAGGGCTTGTATGTGATTCAAGACAGAGTTGCTAAATGAAAGGTCGAAAGATATAAATTCCCACATTGGCAATCTCAAGTGCAACTTTAAATGTCAAACACAATCTCAGTTCTTAGCAGCTCAACCAGGAGGGTTCATTTTATTAAGGAAGTTGTGATAAAAGAGAAAAATGCCTGTTTGTTTCCCCAGTAACCTTTATTATCAGATTTAGTACCCTTTCCATAAAACTGATAGCCCAGTTTCTGGGATGTTCAGATTCCCCACAACGAGGGAGCGGGAGGGAGGAGAGGGGATCCAACCCAGCCAAACTAGCTTGCTAAGGCTCTAAGTTAGGTCAAGTTCTAAATGTTGCCATCTTGAAAAATGCCTTGTTTATGAGACCTTATGGCGGTAGCCTCTGAATGTCCCCTTAGTGAAGTTGGGCGTGCTCTGCCCCCAGGAATCGGATAGGTAGGGGGCTATTAAAAGGGCTTTGCAACTTCTTTGAAACAGCAGGGGAAGTTTTTGCCTGCTTCGAGGAGCACCAATTGGGACCTCACCCCACATTGGGTACCATCTTCACCTGCCCTGTTAAAGTTCCTCTTTCTCATTGTTTGACTTCTTTTGGAAGGAAGACAGGATGTTTAAGCGCTTCGAGAGTTCCTCTTTCTTCCCGTCGCTCATCTTGTTCTCGTCGATCATCTTGGTGATGCGGGAGATCTCGCTGGGGATGAATGGGTCCCCCTGGGCAAGGATTTTGCCCATGATTTTGATGTATTGCTCGGCGGATTTGCGCTCGCTCTCTTTGGCCTTGGCCAAATGCTCTTGGCCCTCTTCCAGGAGAGCCTGGCGCCGCTCAGGTTCTTGGGCGGCACCTACAAATTTGCTGGCCAAGGCATCGAATGTTTTCAGGCAGCCTGGCATTCCCATGTAGATCCCTCGGAGTTTCAGCCAGCGCTGGAGAGCACTGGCCTTGACCTGCCCATCGTAAGGCAAAGGGTTCTCCAGGTCGCCATCTTGGAACAAGTAGAAAACCGGATAAGACTCTTTATCCAGTTTGTATTTTTCTCCCAACTCCATGTTCTGCTTGTCACCATAATCTGTAAAGAGATGCAACAGGAACTCAGGTGGGAGGCTTGGAATGGAAGAATAACTAGTTAGTGGGTTTGCAGGTCACTGTTTGCTTAAGATGTGATTAACCAAGAGTCACTGTCAGAGAGATGGGCAGCATACAAATTTAATAAATCAATAAAATAAATAAATAAGTGTGCTTAAGTAGCTTTCATAAAGGCCAAAGTGAAGAAATTTCTAAACAGAAATTTTAAGTTACATTTGATTAGCTTGATTAATGTATTACTGTCACTTTATCAATATAAAGGAACATTCAATCATTTCGAAGGACGAAAATTCACAGCTGGTAGAACCTGAATGTTTTGAGATCTAGCAGCTTCTTCCTTGCAAAGCTCATCCCGGCTGAAGCACGAGGCCAAAATGGTGCAACCCTGCAAGAGACTTCAAGCTCTCTTATGCATTCACCCTCTTCGTGCTATTGCTTTGATTGTCCCAGGGTGGAAAGAAATAGCAGGTGTCATTTTAAAACAGGGACACAAGGGGAATTTCCACTTCTAAAATGGTAGCAGAGAGAGGTGCTTCTTTTAGAAATGAAGACTGAAAGTTGAGCATTTGGAAACTTTTGGGTTTCCACTGAGATGAGACCCAGGTTACAGATGGGCCAGGAGGAAAAACGGCATTAGAACAGCGAGGGCATTTGCAACCCTGCACCCAAAACCTTGTAATGGCTGAAGGCTCAGTGGTTGGAGCTGATACAGAGGCCACACCTGGAAAGTACCAGACTGAGCACACGACAATTAAGTAAACCCAGATAGTTTTCTTATATGAGAGCCTGTTTGGTCCAGTGGTTAACGCACCAGGCTAAAAAACGGAAGGCTGTGAATTCTAATGCTGCCTTAGCCATGAAAGGCAGCTGGGTAGCCTTAGGCCTGTCCCCCATTTTCAGCCTAACCCACCTCACGGTGTTGTCGTTGTGCAAAATATAGGAGGAGGAAGGCATGTTGGACATGTCGAGTTATTGGTCAAAGTAATAAAGGCAGGATACAAATAAATAAATAAAAATCCTGCCTTTATTATTTGGATAAATAACTCAAGGCAGCTAACATACAGTACCAAAATACAGCACGAGTTTTATTTGCTGTGCTATTTTGAGAAATAGAGAGATCTTCTTCTTCTTCACCCCATCATCCCAAAGACCTCAGGTATGCCCAGGCAGAGATCACCTGACAGGGAGTCCCATCTCACCTGAGATGCCCACTTCGGCCACCAGCAAGTCGCTGCTGGATTCCGAACTCTCGGCCACCTTTTTGAACTCATCCTGCTTCTCCCCGTAGGGGTACTGGGTGTCGAATTTCACCAGGACATATTTGTGCTTTGGGATCACCTGAGGAAAGAGCGACACAAGCAGGGCCTTGAGGAAAGCCACAAGGATTGTCCCGTACCATATTTCCTCCATCGCTTTCTCTAGCAATGAGTTGAAAACCTGCTGTGGGGTTTTGAGCCATTTTTCTTGGGCCCTGCTGGGCCCACACATTGCAGCAAATTGTTTTTTTTTTTTTTCAAAGCACACAGTTGGGAGGGAAGACAGCCCACATTAAGCCAGGGCATCTTGTCCCTTCAGAAGAAGCCTCCAACCTGGCCAGTCAAGGGGGCTCCTGGCATATCACCTGGCAGCACCAGGGAGAAGAAGCCTGTGTCCGGGTCAATGTTTCTGAATCCAGACACACACCCAAACAATGGCTAATTTTTGGGAGTGTGTGTGGAGAGGGTTGATCCTTTCTGAACTCATGTTTGTGTCACAGTGGGGAATTTTCCCCTCAGGTCTCAAGGGAGAAGAACATCTCCGTTTCCAAATGCTGAGGAGTTGGGTCTTATTCCTTCTATACTGTTGCTGAGGCAAAAAAATAGCCAATGGGGACCCAGGAAAGTGGGGCCGTGTGGGCATTGGTCACTCATGGACTTGGATGGGTGAAGGGCCAATGAAACAACGAGACTCAAAGCCAATCAGCTGTTTTGGAGGGAAAAAAAGGGACAGCACAAGGGCACAGTGTTGCCAGACGTACGATAATTATCGTATTTGTACGATAATTTGGCCCTCTGTACGATGTACGATCAATAATTCCCAAAAAGGTCAAATGTACGATAATTTTACAGTTTGGCAATTTAAGAAGATAGTTGGCCTACTTTGACCCTTTTTTGTGCCTCATGCAACTTCATGAGTCTAGATCACGTGTGTGTGCGTACGTGCGTGTAGTTTGTGCATACGTGATACACGCTCGCTCACGAGCTACGTACAAGTACGAGTACGAGTCGAGTCAGCTAGTCGTCGTGCGCGTCAGGCCCATTGAGGTAGTTTATTGCTGATCTTAAGTTTTGCGGGATCGTATCTTGTGGCTTCATGCCTTCAGTTCGGACATTTTCCACATGGATATATGCCTACAGTTGGTACTTCCTGTGAGATATAGAGTTTGCTATATGTAATTTTCTCAAAAAAAACGATAATTTTGAGTCTCGGGTACGATAATTTTACATTTTGAATCTGGCAACGCTGCAAGGGCATCTGCCAGGGGAGGAATAGCCCTCAGGGGTGAAGGAGCTGGAGTCACTCGCTGCCTCAGATTTCACTGGGTTGGAGTCCTGGAGAGGCCAGAAGCGGCTGAAGCAGCAGCCTTGAAGTCATTCCCCACCGAACCTCTGGAGCAGCCAAAGGCCCTCTGGGCTGAAGTCCTGAAGAGGTTGGAGGGCCCTGAGGGGGCCAGAGAGCTGGAGGTCCACAGAGGCCAGAAACAAGGAGCCCTGAGAGGGGAACGCTGCCCTCCACCTGAAAGAGGTGCCTCCAGAGCCAGCTGGGCTGGAGGAGGAGGGGGGGTCTGAGGGGCCCTGGAGCCCCCCACCCCCGCCACTCAGAGGGAGAGCCTGTTCTTCGGGAGCGCCTCCCGCGAGGAGCCGCTTTGATGCTTGGTTAGCTCGCTCCCGGATTGGGGCAACTCAGCCCGAGCAGGGGCTGCCCGCGGTGGCTCCCTCGGGCCGGATCCCCAGCGATTCTGGTTGTTGAGAGCTGAGCAGTTGCTGCGTCAAGAAAGGCACCTCGCCGGCGGTTCTTGGGTGGGAAGGGGCAGGGAGGAGATCCGGGGGGAGGGGGGGTTTCTGGGCTCTCTCCCTGCCCCGGCCGAGGAGGGGCCCCCGTTTCCAAAGACCGCCGGTTCCCAGGGCAGGCCCGCCTCGCCCTCGCTCTCCACTTGGACGTCCCGGATTGGCGAGGCCTGGGGAGCGGCCCGCCTCTCCAGGGGAGGAGCGCTGGGGAAGGGGAAATGAGACGGGGGGCCCCAGGTGGGTCGGCGGGCGGGTCTCATCCCAAGCGGGCCCCCGGCACCGTCCCAGCCCCGCTTCGTCCCCCAGGTGCCTCCCCCTCCGGAGCCGGGATGGCGGGGGGCTTACCTTGTAGAAAGTGACGGTGTCCAGCGGGAGGGCGCCCTTGGTGTGCAGCGCCCCGCTCCGCTCCGGCCCCGCACACAGCAGCAGCAGCAGCAGCGGGAGCAGCAGCGGGAGAGGCGGCAGGCGGCAGGCGCGCCGTCCGGGATTCGCCATGGCGACCTGGTGGCTGCTGGGCGGGCGGGCGGGCGCTTCCACCGCGAGGGAGGGGCTTGCGGGGGCGGTCCCGCCCGGCCCCGCCCCCTCCGCAGGCCAAGTCGGGGGGGGGCGCTGCCCCGGGCACCCCGAATCCGGGCTCCCGGCAGGGCAAGGCGTTGCGGGCAGAAGAGGCCGAGCCCCCCGCGGCGGCGCTCCAGCCCTGCCGGAAGAGGAGCGGGGGGACTGAGGGGTCTTGAGCGGCCCTGCCACGCCCGCTCGTGAAATGTCCCCCCAGGAAGGTGAGCAAGTCGGCGAGGAGCCCCACCGCCCGCCCGCCCGCCCTCTTTCCCGGAAAGCCGATCTCGCACAAGCCCCGATATTTCCCCCCTTTTAAACCAGGACTGGCCGCCTTCCAAGCCTCTGCCGGCTGAGGAATCCTGGGCGTTGGAGTCCAGCGGTCTTTTTGGAAATGCCGCTCTGGCCTTAGAGCCTCTTCACGTTTGCGGAATGTCTGTCTGGAAGGGCACAAGGGTTGAACCCCCCGCCCTCCTCGGCTGCAGGGAGGGGGACTTAAATCGCACCCAGCCAGCCGACCCAGCCTCACACTTCCCAGTCCGAAAGAAACAAAAAAGGCACAGGAAAAGTTGGTTGTAAAGAAACCGAGGTTTTTTTTTATATATATATATAAATTATAAACCCATTCAGTTTACAGCAGATTGTTAGCAGTTTTATCCTTCTAGAGTTCTGTTGGTGGCCGAGGTGTTTTACAGAGGCACAAATTAAAAAAAAAAACCAAACAGCAAATCAAAGCAAAGAAGCTCTACAGTGAATAGAATAGGAAGCCAAATACCCCTCTCCTTTTACAGCTCAAATAAAGAGGTAAAACAAACCCCATGATTCAATTATCAGGATTTCAAATATAAATTCAATTTTGAAATAGTAAGAAAATGATTTTTTTTTTAAAAAAAATGATAAACCCTAAACTTACAAAGCTGGAAGGGGAACACAGACAGTTGCACGGATGTTCTTCCTCCTCAAAAGGAAAGTTGAGTTTACAGAAAATATAACCCAAAGGCTTTCATTCCTAAAAGTTGCCACAGAAGGACCCTGAGAGTCACAGCATCACTTGCTCTCAAGCTTTTAGCTCTTTATAAATACCCCCCAAGTACGTTGACCCACTTCCACAAGCCTTGGGCAAAGTAATGATGGCACAAATCCAGAATTCCACACCTTTGTGCAAAAGGGAAAACACCAGCATTAGTTTCCAGAAGCTCCTCTCCCCCTACCTGTTTGGGGTGGGGGCACCTTTTAACCAAGCTCTCGAAAAGATTAAACAATCAAAACAAACACCAGTAATTTGTGTAACAGGTGGCTTTGAGGAAAGCTTTGGAAATGTTGTTTAAAAAGGCAATCTCAAAAGTGAAGGATTTCTTAGAGGATGGCATTAATAGTCAATATTCTTCAGAATACTTAGAAATCCAAGAATCATGAAGTGCTCTGACAACAGGGGTTTCACAAGGCTATTAGCCACCATTATATTTGCAAAACAGGCATTTTGAATCACGCTGCCTACCAGACAAACAATATATTCAGAACGGACGGTGGAGATTCCCTCCCTCCTTCCTTAAAACATTATTTAGAAATCTTGCTTCTCAACAGCAGCTCTTTCTTGAAATTGTTTTTTTTTTTTTGGAAAAAATAATACACCTGCCCTTCCTTTTCTCAGACTAAATAACAAACTCTGCCGGAGTCATGTTTTTCTACAAGAATCACCTCTGCTGTGTGGGTATCTCTTGGAAGGATAAGGCCACAGCAGGCTCAAGTAAAGCTCCTTGTTCCTCCCGGGGCAGGTAGGGCTGCCTCCAGAACAGGTGAGAACCTCTCCTGGGACAGGTGAGAATGGGCATTGAGAAGAGAAGCTGTGGGGAGGCCTTCAACAAGCTGGATGTGCTGGCAGACAGCAATAAATCCGGCTGAACACCCACCAAGGCCTTCAAAGTCCTGGCTAGTGAGAAAGTAACCCCTACAGTTGGGCTTACCTGACTGATGCTACCTGCTTATCTTCCTGGGCACCAACTCTACGTTCCCGAGGCTTCCTTTCTGGCAACTGATCGTTGCACTTAGAAAGAAACAGGAGCTCCTCCCCTGGATTTTAGTACCCACTGATTTAAAAAAATACAATGGTAACCAATCAATCCTCTCAAGTAACTCTGAAAATAGCAGCAGAACAGCAAAACCTGCTAAGGTGTGCACCACAAAAGGCCAACTTCTTGTCAGTAACGGTGACTGGCTGCGCAGGAGTGCAACCCCTTTTCTCACCCAACAACCCTGAACAGGCATTTTGGGAGTCGCTCCCAAAACCTGTTCCGAGTGCGCAGAGGGCGGGATGGTTTGAAAGCGTTTCTTTTTCTCTGTTCTTGGGTCCCATCCAAAATCCACCTCATCCACCTATTCCCGAAGGGATTCGGGAGCACTTTGAAATGAAGAGACACACGAAAAACTGTGGTTCAGCTCAACTCCGCCAGCTTGTCTTGACATGCAACTCTGAAGGTGGAAGAAGCATCAAGGCAACACCGCACAACTTTATAGACTTTTAACACAGCTCTGTTGAGGAGGGTTTTTTTGTTTTTTGGCTACCAATTACGTCGATAACCTTTTATCTGATTCCTGTGGAATTCTAGGTCCAGTTGCATTTCTAAGCAAGGTTTTTCCACTTTCTTGGAAGCAACTGGAGTAAGCTTTAACTGAGAGCACCGTTCTCCGACACTTCCGGGTCATGGAAGAGGAGGTTTGGTGCTGGAACTGACGCTGGTCCTCTCGCCAACCAATTCGAATGGCTGTGAGGGAAGTTGCATACATAAAGGAGAATAAAAGACCCTGTTGCAGATCAGATTGTCCAATGGTCAGGTTTACTTGGCTGTGGCAGAAGCAGGAAGAGCCCAAGAGAGGCTTGGGGGGGTCCACAGCTGACCTCAGGCCTGGTCATTCGCTTCTCCACGGCAGAAACGTGCACGCCAACTAAATGCTGCCTTGCCAATGGGGAGGGGGAAGTACAAATTCCGTTGAAATATGCTTTACACTGGATCCCTATGGCTGCTTCTGAAGAGTTTCTGAACTCCCCCTCCCCCAGCCAAGGGAGGCACCAAGAGTTCGGCTGGGGATCTGGAATCTGTTGCAACCTGCTTGTGAATACGTCTAAGAAGTGGTCTAACCCTGGCCGTGGAGGGTCCCTGTTTCCATTCTTTTAATGTACAATAATTTAATCGGCTTGAATATATCTTTTTTAATACATAAAAAAAGTTTGTGATCAAAGTCCTTCATGCATTTATGAGGAAGTTCCAGATTTTAACACAGAAGGGATGGTAGATGTTGCTTATTGGACGCCAACGCTTCAATCTGGCTTTCTGCACAAGGAGGCATTTCATCAAACCTTCAGATTTTTTATTGTATCAAGTCTCTTTTTCAACAGCTCTCCAATTTCTTGAACCGCGTGCTGGTAACTACTCTGGACTTTCCCTAGCGCAGTCTTTGTAAACTTCCTTTCTTCCTGGATGAAAGAAAAGGGCATGCACACAAGATAAATCAGAACCCAATTGGACTGACACCTGACTTATTCCCATAAAAAATTTCCAGATGATGATAAGTATACATTACAACCGCCTTTGAGTTTCTAAGAGAAGATGCTGGCAAATAACCTTTTTTAAAGGAAGAAAAGAGCTTAAGGGTGCAGGGAGTTGGAGCAGCCGATGTATCTGTGCTAGCCACCTGCCAGGAACTTTAGACTGGTTTGCCAGCTGCAAGTTTTTCCACACGCAAGAAACATTTTGAGCAAAAAGTTGAAAATTGAACAGAAAGAGCAGGATAAATGCTGACCATAGGAAAGCACTGATCTAAAAGCTATTATTTCTTACCTGCAAGAGTGAATTATTGTCTATGTACAGCTCTTCAAGTTTAAGTGCAGTTAAATTAATTTCAAGCCCTTTGAGGTGATCTATCACGTTGGAAGCGAGCCTCTGGAGTCCAGAAACATAATCTTGGAAGCTGGTGAACACAGGAGGCTACAAAGATGTGCGAGAGGGGAAAGTGTAAAAAGGCCTTCCTTGGGTCTGCCCTCAACTGTTGAATGAACCGTATAAAGCATTTGCTCTCGATGATCAGGAATCAGAAGTCAAGTTGTGGCTTGGGGAAGGCGGGAGGAAGAGGAGGAAGGAGAAAAGGCACCAGGGTCTAGCTTACCATGACCACGCTGCTTTCTTTTTTCTTCTTTTTCTTCTTCTGCAGGCTTGATTTCCAGGGCCGGAGGACGGCGTCCGAGTAACCACAAACCCACAAGACGATGGAGATGGTCTGCGAGGAGGAGAAGGAGGTGCTTTAGGGCCGTTGCTGCCTTTTGCAGCAAAGCAGGCTGGGTGGTTCCTACCGCCCACACTCACCTCCACAAAGAAAACCAGGTTTTCTAAAATATTTGGGTGGGTTTTGAAGCTGCCCTCCCGGATTTCCAACAAATCACCTTTGCATTTATTGACCTGATCTTAAGAAGAGAAGGAGAGAAAGAGGGGAGAAAAACAGCTTGTGAATATTTAAGCCTTTTGCAAAGCAACACAGCAACACCCATCCCTTCTCTTTGCATCCCAAAGCGAGTCCACAAGCAAGGAAGCAGGCTTGTCAGCTGTGAAGCAAGTCAGAATTCTCGGGGACTTATTGGCAAAACTGGCATACCTGTTAGTTGCTCCAGTAATGATTTCAAACAATTTCCTATTCGCTCTTGAATTGCTGTGGAATCTTCTGCAAATAAATAAGGGAGCCAATCGTCTATCCAATCAGAAGAGGCTTATCGTAAATGCACAAATAAAGGGTGTGTGTGTGTTAGAGGAAGCAAAAGGAAAATGCAAGAATGGCACAACTCAGTTATAAAAGTTGTGGACTTTAACTCCCAGAATCCCCCAACCAACAAAGTTAAAGTTGCCAAGGTTGGACAGTACGGGACTAATCCTTATTTCCCACTCTCTCCCTTCAGCCCCAAATTGAAGGAATTGGAGGGCTTACCTAAGCCATTGGTATCTAATTCATAAATTTCACAAACTAGATAGAACAAGCTGATTTGGGACTGGCAGCTCCCACTGTCAAAGAAGCTGGCCATCCGTGAAGGAGGGGGGCCGAGGACCGGATACTGTGGAAGGAGGAGAAACACGGCGTATCACATACTTTCCCCCCAAAAAGGACAATGTTATTTGTGATTTAACCCAATTTGTGTTATTGCAATCAGTCTATTTAAAAAAAATAAATCAGTGTTCTTTCCCTGGCCTGTACCTGAATATTTTTCTGTAAAAGCCACTTCCCCGATCTCACTGCATCGTCCAGATGCCGCAGGAGAGTCCGGACGGTGTCAATCTTGGAGGAAACTCCGTTCTCGGTGCTTTTTTCCGAGTTCTTCGGCTGGCTGCTGTGGCCGAGAGCTGGCAGCCCACTTATTAACCGTAATGTCAGGGACCGAATCCGCAACCAGGTGGTCTCTTCCTCCAAGGAGTATTTTCTGTGCTCTTCAGAAATATTCCTGAGAAAGAAATGGAAAGTGGGAGAAGTTAAATCCAGAAACCTATACGCAAGCTGCCTATTTTTTTTTTTATCCCTATCTCCTGAAACTTGGGAGTCTAACTCAACAACATGGGTGTTCTCCCTTCCCCCTTCCATCCACAAACCACAGTAAAAACTTATTTTAATAGACATTTTGCAAGTCTGGGGGAGGAAAATTAAATTAAATCCAAATGGATGTAATGTATACCATTTGCATACTTGTGTTTTGTTATTTCTTTTGGGTCATTATGCAAATGCAGAGTTTGCATTTATGCAAATGCACACTGTTCTGGAAACACCCAAATAGGTTCCTACATTGGGGTGAAATCTGAAGTAAAGAACTGCCTTCTGAATGGAGCTACGGAGCTTATACTTAACTGGATCTATTATAATCCAGGGTGATCTATTTCTTTCAGGGGGCTGGATAAATACCCAGTGTAAAACCTACACTGTCCCTGGATATATTCCTGTTTCCCTTCAGATCATATAAAAAAACTTCTACCGCCCAACATAAACTTTTGTGCTTACTTGTCTTTCGGGTCCCAATTAAATAGGACAGTGAGGTCTCTATTATCCCGCAGGTCTTTCCAGGGAATGTCATCCTCTTCCAGACTTAGGCCCATGGATTTAATACTTTCTTCCAAACTTGTTGATCTGGTTTATGAGGAACCGAACAGAAAGGCTGGGTTAGGCACTTAAAAGAGTTTGCTCAGGTTTGTTCAGGATTTTTTTTTTCCCCCAATGTGGCCATCAAAAGTCTCCCGACTGCAAGGGAAAATGAGGCAGGTGACGGATTGTGTTTTCATCAAAAGCTTTACTCTCTATGAAAACAAGCCAAACATGGCCAGTTATGCGTGCAGAACACGTAAATGAACCATTTTCAGGGTGCTGCTGTCAGTTTCCTGGATAGAAAAAGGGACTCAAGCCCAATTTCAAGCGTTGCTAGGAATCCTCCTTCCGTTTTTACGCAGTATCTATCGCTGCTACTCAAACCTGACTTGTGTTTGCCGCCTTCCCAGGAAAAGCCCTGGCAGCGTTACAGACCTTTCTCTGGACTCACATATTGGCTTCCAGGAGGAGATCCAGCAACATCCGTTCCGTGCGGACTTGTGCAAAGTGAAGGGAGGCATTCAGCCTGTTCCTGAAGGCGATGAATTCTGGGATCTTCTCAAACGCACCGTATTTATAGGCCTGAATGATGTATTCTGAGGTCTGCAAAGAAAGCACAGGAGGGCCTCAAGGCTTGAGGACTGCCCAAGGGGGGTTGATGTAGCAACTGACCAAGGGTGGGGCAGGGGAATGTTCAAGAGGCTCTTTCCAACCCTTAGGGCCCCCCAGCACTTCTGCAGCCTTGTACAAACTTTCATGAGCTTGGTTTTAGGTTCAGCCTTGGAAGCTGCTTTCTCAAGAAATTTGGGGGATGGGGGTGGAGAGAAGGAAGCACTGTGGCTGAACTTCATCAGCCTTGCAGGGCCGACACAAGAACAGCAGAGGAAGTATGGCCAAGGGCTTGAAGGTTTACAAATGATTCGTTAACTCATGCAGATATTGATATTGACCCAACCATTCCTCCTTCCCTCCCTCCTGCTTCTCCTACCAGGCTCTGAGTATCTACGTGAGGCCAGGCAAAGGGAGAGGAACGGTGGGAAGAGCTGGCTCTGCTTCAAAGGACTTTGCACATGGTCTCTGAAGAGGAGAAACGGGTGCTTCCTCCTGTTCCCACACTTACATCTTTCTGGTTGGAGTGGAAAAACCTGAGTGCAAAGTTGCAGGATTGGGACGCAGCAGCATAGTGGCCAAAAGCTGTGGCATAGCGGGTCAGCAGGTATCTGCAATGCAGAAGGCACAAACCAACAAATCAACGAACAATGCTCACAAAGCATGAAAGCTGGCTCAGCTTTCCCAGCTGAGGGAATATAGTTTTGGGGTACCCCTGCCGTTTTTTCCCATTATTCCCCCAAGTAAGGGAAACCCAGCGACGGATTTTAACCAAAATTTTCATTTTGAATGCGTAACGAATCATCTCAGTTTAATAAACTTGGGTTGTTACCGAGATGTACCCTTTTAAGATACTTTTGCCTGGATGATGGAATCTTTATTTACATCTAGGATCACTCAAGCAAAGGGGTATATTGGAGGTTGCTCCAGAAACTTTTAAGGTCTTCCCTGCAAAGGGGCACAGCAGCACCTCTCCTTGCCCCAAGACCCCCACGGACCCTTCCCTAACCTCTGGTGAATGGAGGCAAGACCAGGCAGACCTTCCCTGCCCAAGACAGCAGCTCCATAAAGCCCCCTCCAACACACCCCCAGGAAGAGGGGCGAGTTACTCACCCAATAGTATCGTGTTGTATGTGCTTGGCGTCGAGGCTGGAGTACAGCTCCACCACTGGCTCAAAGGCCCCCAGCATGCAATAGATTCGGATGAGCAGCAATTTAAACTGGGCATTGGAAGGGCTGGAGGTCAACCCTTCCTCTAGCAGAGTCAAGCACTGCCAGACAGCTGATTCCTCGCCTGGATGGGGGAAGAGGGTAAAAACACAGCCGTGAAGCCGTGAGTGAGGCGAGAAGACAAGGAAGGGCTCTGAAAGCACATGAAGCCAACTCTTCTGTGAGACAAATTTGTCCAGTTTTTCTTCAAAGCTGCACTCCCTTTCATAATGAGGGAAGAAATTCCAAGATTTAATGTGAAAAAGAACATCTTTACGATGTTCCCAAACTCCAATTCCTCTGCTGCTTTAGCAGATAATAGGCTCGATCTAGTCTTACATGAAGAACAGAAGCCTTCCTAATTTTTCCATGGCACACATAGCTGTAGAAATTGCTTGAGCTTCACTCACTCAGTTTTATTGTTGTTAATAACTTAAGCAAGCTATAGCCTCCCCTTCCAAAGTCATTTCTGATCACAGACAGGTGTTGTAATGACATACCTGCTTCCAGCCAGAGGTCAAGCAGCAAATGAACAGCCAGCAAGCAATAGTAATCTGAAAACTGTAACTCTGTTTTCAAACAGGATTTTCCTGGGGTGGGGGAACAAAGCCACAAAACAGAACATTTTATGCTTTCAAACATGAGCTACCTGGGTAAAAATGCCATTTAATATTTCTTGCAGGTTTACTTAAAATGCTACATTTCCAATTCTCCAAAGTCCAAATGTAACAGTGACCAGATTTAACCAGCAGGGCTAAAGAACTTGCTAGTCGGTCAATGATGGTCTAGAACTCCTCGGACAAAGGTTTAAGCCCAACTGGCGGAAGGCCAGGGCAGACCCCACGAATGGCCACGGGGCCCTACAAGTCTCCTCACCAAAATCCAATCCGTGCCGATAACGCAGCATCAAATCCTGGACTGCTGCCAGTTTCTGAGCTGTGTCGTCCATGTTGTGGAAGAGTCCAAGCAACCGTGTCAACTGCATCACACACAGGTGTTGCTGCAAAGCTTTGATATTAGCTGGGAGCGCAAGCCTGCCTTCCGGCGGGACAGAAAGGGGGATGACTCCCAACAACTGGTTGATGAACTGCCAACAGAAGGAGACGGCCTGTTGTAAACACAGCCTCAGGAGCCCAGGATGTAGGAGGCGGGAGCTGCCCGTGAGGCTACCTTTGTGTATTGCGTGGATGGAAGGAGGTCGACGAACACCTTGAGATCCGTAAAGCAGCAAGGTTTGTCCCCAAACATCTTGAAGTACTGGAACATGAGCTCTTCTGGGTTGCCTAAGAAATAAGGAATCAGCGACTGAAAAGCGGCACAGTCAGATTTTGGATAGTAAAACCATCCTAATATTCACGAGGTCTCCTGATCCAATAAAAAGCCAGTCAAGGCCCAGAAAACCGCTCAGGAGAGTCTGCAGCAAAGCACCTTCCCAGTTATTCACCAAACTGGCTTTTGGGGGATTCTGGGACTTGAAGTCCACCCATCTTAAAGTTGCCAAGTTTAGGAAGACCGATTTAGGGTTTACTTAATTAACAAACACTTCCCGTGCAAAGCCAACCAAGCACCTAAAAAAATAAAAATGGGAGGCAAGGAAGGGCAACGCAAGCATCTTTACCATGTGGCATTAAAAACACAGCCCAGGGACTCCCTCACCCTGGGCCAATTGTTCCCCTCCTTAAAGAAAGTAAAGGTTCATTCAGGTTTTATTCTTCTTTTGAGCACTGAGGATCTGCACAGAGATGTGAGCACCACTGTGACTCAGGGGAGCCTCAGCATTTACATGTTTATCTGCCTCCAGGAAAACTGCCAAGTTTTATACTAGAAGACAAACGGCCTCCCCGGTGACCGGTGGATGCCTGCAATTCTTGTGCAGAGTTTACATTAGCTGCTGCAATCCCCTGACCCCGTCTCCCCCTTGCCCCCCCATCCCCCAAGAGGCTCACTCCGGCACCCCTGCAGCCACCCTTACCCAATTTCTGTTCTTCAGGGTAGCCTCTGTGCCGCAAGCGGCTGATCAGCTCCAGCTGGGCCAGGTAAGGTCCCCGAAGTGGGCGGGCGCTGTTGGACTCGTGGATTAGCCGCTGTTCAATGAACGCGACGGCCTGCTCTGTGCTGTGATGCACGTCTCCTTCCAGAGAACTGAGCACAAGAAGGGCAGTGAGACCCAGTAGCTCCGTTCCATCTCTTTCTCTCTCTTGCCACCTGTTCAGCTCCACGACACGCATTTGCTCCCTCCTTTCTCTTTCTAGTGAAGATATAAGCCCCCCTCCCTCTCAAAGCCCTCCAAGGGGAGGAAACTCACTGCTCCCCTTCAGCTGGAGGCGTCCAAGCCGTGCCGATCAGTTGAAAGAGGGAATCGAAGTAGACCATGTAGAACTGCCAATCATCTGGGCTACAACAGTAAAAAGGATGGGAAGAAAAATGCTGAGGGGCAGTGGAGGACGCCTCCTCTCTCACTGCCTCTTTTGTGAGCATTCAGGGTGGGCCAACCAGGGAAGGAAATCAAAACCGTCTCCTGAAAGGTTCCCCCCACCCTCCATTGGCCGGGCCTCATGGGGCTCGTCTGAACACCACAGAAACAAAGCGCCTGGATGAACGATGCGTGCAGACCAGGGAGCCTTTGAAATGGCAAAGGTAAGTGAGGGAAAGGGTTGCTTGTTAACAAGGCCCTGGATTGGGTGGCAGGTCAAAGAACAAGGCAGGTTAGGCCAAGCAGTAATTCTAGTTGATAAATTGGATGCCTCCAAGCGTAATTAAAAAGGAAACCAAATGTTAAAAGCGAAGAAAAGGAAGGATTCCTCTTGGGGGGCCTTCTCATATTTTTAGTAGCCTGGGGAACAACCGAAAGGATGCGAAAGGGCTGCCCAGAGGCCCCACCTACATTTCCTTACTTTTTAAGCAGAAGTTTTCTCGAGAGAGCGTTGCACTCTGGCCACTTGCCCAGCTTCCTGTACATCTCCATGCATTTATTTTCTCTGCTCTGGAGCGCGCTGGTTAACTTGTCTAAATATAATACACACACATGCATCAAATGAAAATTCGCATTAAGGAACGTGACAGTTTCAGAAACAAAATTCCCCTTTCATCCAGCAAAAATGGGACTGCAGGGAGCCAGGGGAAGTTTTCTGGGGTTTAATTTCAAAACGGCCCTTATATAATGCAAGATGCAAAATAACTGGCACAGACACACATTTGTAGATGAGACCATGATAAAAGCACATAAGTTTTGCAAATTGAGGCAACATTGAACTGCAGACAAGCCTCTGTGTGACAGATTACATCTCTTTAACAAAGGCACTGGAAAATTTTACCTCCCAGTTTTCCTCTCACAACATCCAGAGCTTCTTGGTATTTTTCCAAGCGTTCTAGAATCATGTAGTAAAGTTCCACCTAGTAGAAGTGGACAGCAAGAGGAAGAGATAAATCAAGAGGAGAGAGAGTGTAACTTGCCACCATTAGTTCCACTAATTTATCTTTGGGGCTACCCTTTAAGAAGGGGAGAGATATTTCTTGGACCAATAAATTGTATCATAAACTGAAATAATTTTATTGCAACTGACAGTGGCCTTAAATAGAATTGGAAAAAAGTCTTACTTCTGCTTCAGCTTCGATTTTATCTTCTTTCACCATTTTTTCTACCATCCTTTCAGCTAGGGGTAAAAACATGGTTTTTGAGAGCTTTTCATCCTGCGCAGATATTGACTGCAAGAAAAAAACACAATAGAACTGCCATATAGAGAACCAGCCCACCGCGTCTGGCTAACATAACACTGTTGCTTTCTAGTTTTTCTCTAGAGGAGCTAAAGTAAGCAAGGGGAATCACACCCTTCTTTCCAATTCACCACAGGCCCAATTCAAAGTATTAAGTCCGGGTGAAACATTCCAACCAACGACAGGAGCGACCAGCCAACTGGCTGCAGTTTTATCTCATTATTCCAGAAGAGCAATGACAGGCACCTGATCCAACAGGCACTCCACTGATGCTGATGTCCCACAAATACAACGGAGCAGCAACTTTGTAAAAATAAATGAGCCACATTGCGTAAGACTCTGGCCATTCAGCTGTCCTGACTGCTTCAAGTGACAGCCAACTGTCAGATTTCACCCAGTTTCTCAAAGGACTCCAAGTTTCCTTGTAAATCCTCAAGCTAACATATGAATCTTAAGCATCAATTCCAGAATTTAGACATTCAATGGAAGTGAGAGAGAAAAACACAATGAACAGTTTCTTTTTCCCTTTTCTTCACCTCAGAATGGGCTGCAGGTAGCACTCACCATCCCTGCTTATGTATGACTCAAACGAGAATTTAGGGGTCTGCAGAAGATCCTTGCATTTCCCAGTAGAGAAATATTCTCATTTCACAGCATGTTCTCATCCAATTTGTTGATCTAATTGCACTATGAAAACAAGATTTAATGTAGCCCACTCTCAACCTATAACCCTAACCACATGCTCTCTGTAGCTCAAGAAGACACCAAGTTAAGAAAGGTTGTGCCACTGTATTACAACCCATGCTTGCAATGCATGTTATCGATTTCTAACATCTACTTAGCATTTCCACATATTTTTATGAAATATGGTACCTACCTGCATTATTAAACTCATCACAGACCAAAAATAGTATGGGTTTTTAGGGACAATCTTGTAAAGGGCCATTCCAGCCTGGAAAAGAAGAAAGCATAAATCAAGATGCTTCACAGAAAAGGACCCACTGGTCAAAAGCTACAACCTTCTAGCCAACAATGACCTCTAAGGAGTCTTTACACAAGTTCAAAGTGTTTGCTGACAGGAAGGGAACGAAGGATGGAGGTTCCCTTCAGCTACATTTTGGACTGCAGGATTGCAACCTAGATGGGCAGGAGCTGCCACCACCCTCTTCTGTCTTCTCTGGCCCCAACCGCTCCTTCAGGTATTTGTTTTCAGAGGGAAACAGCAATTAAAACTCTGCCGTAACCTGAAAGTCCCTGATGTCATAGGAACTTCCTTCCAAAGAAGCCTCAGGCCAAAAGAGACGAAATTTTGCATTTTGTGGGTGATCTGTGAAGAAGCCTCAGTCTCCTTGAGAAACAATGTCTATAATGCTGGCAAGTACCTGCTGCATCTTTTTATATTCTCCAACTCTTGCATAAGCCATGAAGAGGTGAGAATGATATTCCTCACTGCTGGGAACTTTCTTCACAGCCGCCTCGTAGAGTTTCGTGACCAGCTCGGCTGAAAGCAGATATTCTAAGTATTAAAAGTAGGCAGGTGAAGACTTAGAGCCCTTTCATTATTGGAGCACCTGGAGACCTTCTCTTCTTTGGGATGGCACCAGGGCTTGGCATCTAGGACCCCAAGCATCCCGATGGCAGTATCTACTCTCAGCTGGCAGTTTGAGGGATCAGGTTTAACCTCACTTTTATTCCCCAGAATGTTTTGGAGCTGTAATATGGGAAGTGTATGAAAATGGTTCCCTGGCCTAGACGTTGGGCATTAATACTAGGAAATCCTGCCACTAGCAAGCAAAACAACAACAACTACTCATTAATTCAGAAACTGCTTCTGCTCCACACCTCTTAAATTCCAGCAAGAATGAAAAATAATATTTCCTTAATCTTCACTAAATGTAGCTAAAGATCATCCTTCTGCCTTTGAATTAAGAGTTATAATTAAAATCTGGGCAAAATAGGATCTGTGGTCATTTTTGAGATGATTCTCTCTTCCATATATTGAAGAAGGGCCGATGAGACACATGTGGATTGGAAGGAGAGATGGATTTCTTCAAAATGAAAATAAAAAGACTAAAGGGGTAACACTAGCTGGGAAACGTACGCCGATGCATTTCTCGATACAGGATTGTCAATGCCTGCAAGGAATTGTCATCCGTGGGTTCAAGGGCTGCTACTTCTTGGGCCAAAGTAAACGCTTCTTCTTGTCTCCCAGTTCTTTGCAGGCCAATTGCTTTCAAAACCTGCATGCAGATCAAAGAATATTTTAAGAGGTTTCATGGTAGCTGTCAATAAGAAGGATGGTCATGAAAAATCCCATTCCAAGAATAATCAACAAAGAAATGGATTGGTGGGTCAAATGTTAAATCTCAGAAGTTGAACACCAACTCCGATTTACCTTAGGATACTAAGCCATGATGAGATGGACAAATAAGTTTAAGAAGAATGACTTCAATCAATTGGAGCTTATGATCAGCATGGCAAAGGTCATCTCACCAGACAGGGGACAAATCAGGAGCAACAAAGGGAAAAATATTGCCCCACAAAGGATGACTTCAAAGGTTAACTTTAAAGACTGCAGCTCTGGTTGTCTGACCCAGCCCAACTCTTTCTAGGGAGGCGACAGAGAGAAAGCAGACTCTGACCCTTGCTTATTCAAGATTGAAGACAAAGACAACGTAAAAAAATAAACTGTGAGCTCACCTTAGCACAGTGAAGATCTCTGTGCTTTTTTAGCAGTTTGTCTGCCTGCTGGATTGCCATTTTATTATTGCCATTATCAAGATAATCTAAAGAAAAGAAGGGAGAGACAATTACCACAGACTATAAAGTTGAGAATCAGTTCCCTGCCCCAATGGCAGGGTCTCCAGATGAGCTGGACTACAATTTCCACCCCTGTTGTAATGGGTGGAGTAACCGAAATAGGCTCTATCTAATACATCAGTAGGGCATCCTTCTGAGAACAGCTTATTCCCCATGGAAAAGTTTTCTTGTTTGGATTAGAAGCGAGTGGCAGGTCTTGGTTTCTGGTGGGAAATGAATGGGTTCTGCCCTCATGGGGGCTTCCTCTGATGTTTGGTGACCTCTCATGCGGTTCAACATCCTTAAGTCTAACTCATTCTTTCACAAGCCATAGTTGGAAGGTGTTTGGTCTCCAGCTCCCAATCTGACTTGCTGGAAGAGAAACCAGCCAGAACTCCTAGTTATGAGGGGTCCTTGATGCTCTCTGGTTATTTTCTCCTTTATTGGTAACTCCTCATCCATCTATCATATTGAACAAACCCATGGGAGAAGCTCCTATGTATGGCCTAACCAATCTTGCCAGTACGAGGAACAAAACAGGTTTTTTTTTTATGATCTAGGATGAAGTGCAAATATGATTCTCAGGCTGGATTTGAGAAAAGTTAACAAAGTTTAATGAAGCTTCTATACAATAGAGTCTAGATCATAAATTAAAACAAAAAGCAAACACCAAGGGAAAGACTTTGAGCTCTCATTAAAGAAAATATTAAATGAGATAAAATCAGAACTTGTTTGGACATTACATTAATTGTAAATGGAGTTATATCCCCAAAACAAAAATGTTTTTTCATGACAGGTACCAATTAATATTAACAAACACACTGCTTTGAAATATTATTCGAAATACTAAATTGTTTCCAATCTTTTCCAGCATTGTCTTTCGATACAGAATTTGTTCAACACCATAGTGCTCATATCTCCAATTTAGAAACATATCTGATATGTACATATAATTCTACGCATTTTAAAAAAATGGTTGAGAAACCTACTTTCCCATTAAAGAGACCGACTGCTCAAATATTATTTTTAGGAGGCATAGGCAGTTTGTCAAATGTAATACTAAGCAGTTCTGACCTAATTCTTGTGAAAAGAACCAAGTACAGACAAAACCCTGAAAATGTAGCTGTTGACTTTCATGAGAAATGCAGCAACAGCCAGGATAGCTGGGCCTATAAAGATGCACCTTTAAAATTTGCATTATCAGAAAAAATTCCAGATCTGCCCCAAAGCAATGCTCTCCCGACTAGCATTTTTTAACTGACAAGTTAGGAAACACTGATTTTAGGCTGAGCTTTCTCTTTTTTTGAGGCTCTCCTCTCAATACTACTTTTTATCTTATTCATCGATCTATGCAAAACTGTAAATCACACCGTCCATTTTTAGCTAATACAAAGATAGAAAAGTGGCAATGTGCAATACTGTACAAAGCAATTTTCTTAAGCAGCAAAAGTAAATTTAAAGCCAGGCCGAGACAAATTAACCTGATTGCTGCCTCTGAATGAAAGAAACCATTCCTCATGAGAAGTAGCGACAGAGCCTTGCACAACAGTAGTGAAGTATGAAGCAATTGAGTCAAACAATGTGAGGGATGTGCATAACCTAAAACAAAATAATAATACTTGGACTCCGTTGGAAGATCACGCCTGTAAGAAAGAGGCTTTCAGGAGGCATGCTGAAAGAACAGCTCAAGCATCTCACCAAACTATCCTGATCAAACCAACAGATATATCAGAAATCTTGTATTTACAGGTCAGTCTTTAAAAATCTTTAGAAAAGCCATCTAGGAGAACCAGGCACCAAACTGTCTTCTAGACAGCCTGAGTTGTTTTCACTCTTCTGTTTCTTGTGGACCAAAATAAATATATTTTAAATATATATTTTTCACTTTGTTTTTAACTTCTTCATCAAACGGAGCAAAAAGAGCACGAGTAGGTGGAATCTTCAGAAGTTCACCATCTAAGTTTTAAAGTCACTTAACATCCTGGACGCTCCAGTGCAAGTTCTCACAATCAGGAGAGGAAGTCCTGCAAGAAGCTAAACTTCATACCAATTCCTGTTTCTGCAGATTTAGTAAGCACAATATCTCCTTATTCCCATTCCTGTGTGAATTCTATATCAGCCCTCCAGGTGATTTCTGAATGGTGCCTTTTCCCTACCTACTCCAACCCCAAAAACTCTGTACTTGGTCAGCAATCCCTGAAAAATGTGGGAAGGAGGGGTGTGTGTGTGTGTGT
Organism: Hydrophis major; assembly: GCA_033807585.1. Classification (NCBI taxonomy): domain Eukaryota; kingdom Metazoa; phylum Chordata; class Lepidosauria; order Squamata; family Elapidae; genus Hydrophis; species Hydrophis major. The sequence goes on along the minus strand of CM066339.1, from coordinate 979,788 downwards.
TCATATATATAAACATGCCTATAAAAAGGAGAAGCCAAACATTTTATGGCAGCATCAGACTCCTTCTTTCTAAATCATAGGTGGCTGAAAAGGGGCCACATTCTTTGGGGACCCACCACAGAAATGTGGAAAAGCAAAAAAATACTTAATAGGCAGGCTGCCTATTAATAGGACTAAAATCAGCACTTTTGATAGCTGGACTTACACTCAGAGGGAGAGACCAGGGGAATCCTTTGCACTCCCTGCAACTCCATTGATGAAAAACTTTGTTTCATGAGGAGGACATGGGGTCCATCACACCAAAAGAATGGGGGGGGGGGGTCTGCTTCCCCAAGGCGTACAGTTAGAATAGAATTATAGTAACAGAGTAGCATTGCTGGACTTTCAATCCTCCTTTCTTTTTTGGGGGGGGGGCAGGGGCAGGGATGGTCTCTCCATGATTTACACCAGGTAAAACTTGATGAAGCGTTGCAGATTCTTCCTCCACCCAAAAGCTTTCCCAATAAAGATACTGGGGACCTGGGAAAAGGGGGGGGTCCTCACTCCCCAGATTAAGGGGTTTTGCTAACACCCAATTTAAGGCCACTGAGGGGGAAATTATTCCAAAAAGGCCTTTTAAAGGCCTTGAGCAAAACAAAGCCTAAAAGGGGGTCCTGACCCAAGAGGGATGGAAGGGACCCCTCTAGATGGCACCCCGGTATCCCCTCAGAGCGCGCCTTACGCCCTCCCCCCCAACCAGGGGTCCTCTCCCTGAGGAAAAGCCCCCCTCCGAGAGCGGCCTGCTTCCCCCCTCCTCCCACCCCCCACCAAAGACGGGGGTCCCGGCTTCACGCGAGGCCCGCGGAGACCCCGCGGAGCCGGCCATGGAGCCCGGCCATCCCCTCCCTCTAAGCGGGCCCGGCGACGCGTGCGAGGGGAAAAAGCGGGAAGCGCGCGCGGGGCCTACCGTAGATGGGCCGCAGGCGCCGGTCGTTTGGGTCCTGCACATGGCCCCGCGCACCCGCCGCCGCCGCCGCCGCCATGATGAGAGCGCAGAACCGCAGCGCGCAGCCGCCGCCGCCGCCGCCGCCGGGCCTGCCCGCTCGCTCGCTCGCCCGCCTGCCTGCCTGCCTCTGCTCTCTCTCTTCCCCCCCCCGCTCTTCCCCCCCGGACGCCTGGCGGGGTGGGCCGAGGGCGGGCGGGAGGCGGCGCGCCAGGCGAGGCGAGGCCCGGCACAACGGCCCCGCGAGGTGGGCCTCTGCCCCTGGCCCGCCGGCCTCGCCTAGCCGCCCCCTCAGGCTTCGCCCGGCCTGGTGCGTGAGGGCCGCCGCGGCCTTGGTGCCTCAGTGGGCGTCTTAGGGGTGGGGGGGTGGGGTGGAGGGAGAAATCCCCTCGGCTGTGGGTCGTTGAAGTCCCCAGGCCTCGGGGTTTGGATCTGTGAGGGGAGGGGTGTCCTCTCAGCTTTGATTACTGGAACATTATTGATATTATTAAAGTAAAAGCGATAGTTATGAAAGCCATCAATTTTTCAGTGTGGATGGGGCTTTTTTTGTCCCCTCAACTCTCTATTATCTCTATTATCACTTTTCAACCAACAGTGAAGGCCACCATCTCTTGAATTTGTTGTCTCTGTGAGGAGATAGTCCTTTAACATCGTTTATATTATTTTTATGAATTATTATGAATTATTTTTATGAACGGCGTCAATTTCCCAATATGGGTGGGGAATTTGTCCCCTCAACTGTTGAGCATTCAGTATTATAATAATTATTTAACTAACAGGGATCAATGAAGCCCACCAACTCTTAAATTCGGTTATTCTTATTATTCAACGAATAGCAATATTTACAAAAGCCACCAACTGCTAATTTGGGGTTGTTCCCTAAGCTTTGACTATTATGAATTATTATTATTATTCAGGTAATAGCAATATTTCTGAAAGTCACAGATTTGAATCTGTGAGGCTGTTCCCTCAGATTTGACTATTATTATTTTTACTCAAACAATAGCAATATTTACCAAAGCTGCTAACTCCTAATTTGGATTTGTGAGATATTATTCATTCAGTTTTGACAATAATAATTGTTATTTATGAAAGTCATTGATTTAGATCTTTGAGGATGCATCTCCTCAGCTCTGGGTCTATATTTATGAAAACCACCAACTCCTAAATTGGCATCTGTGAGGAATTATTCCCTTAACTTTGGAGTCGTCTTCTTCAACTAATAGTAGTATTTTTGACAGCCATCAACTCTTAATTTAGATCTGCAAGGGATTATCCCAAATTGTCAGGTTATGCCAATACTGGGTTCAATGGACAGAATATAAAGTATAAATTTCCAACTCCTTTCTAGTCCAATGCTTAGGATTTGGGGCAAAAATAAAAGAATCCCTCCCCCCCCCCATGGTTTTCTATGCAGAAGCCTCACCTGCCATCATGACTCACATGTTAGGTTGGGATTGGGGAGAGACAGGTTCAAATTTAGCAGCAGACCAACCTTCTCTTTAGCTCCTGGAGGAAAGGTGGGGTTTAAACATGACAAATAGATAAACAAATAAATTGTCCAATCCTGGGCAGGAAATCTGAATAAGTCCAAACTCTGAAAATTTCTGATGAGAAATGAGTCCACCCTGATCAATACTTCCAAAGTGATAACTTTTGACAACCGAATTCAAGAGAAGATTCAGAGATGTCGTATGGTCATTCAGATTTCTGTAGGGTGGATGCACATGCTACTCTAGTGTTTCATGTTGTATGTTGAACACAGTTCCTCGTATGAGGAGATCCTGCTTTTTGAGGTATGAGTCTTGCCCTTCACATTCACAGCTGGATCCCAGGTCACGATAGTGAGGAAAAAAATCCGTTATTAGGATAAATCTGCTAAGCAGAATGACTTTTTCTTTGGATCGCTTTTGACATTTGCACAGGCAGTTTCTTTTTATCCACCTGCAAATTACATACATGAGCTGATTTTTATTTTTATTTGGCTTTGCTTTCTTTCAAGTTAGACTATGTTGTTTGGGTAGAAAACAATTACAGAAATACTGAATTAGGCTTGCTACCTGATTAGGAACTGGAAGGTAACACTAATTTGAATTTGCTTTTGCATTTTCAGAATCTGTTTCAGTTGCATTTTCCTCAGTGCATCTCTGTAAGGTCCAAGCTAAGATTTCTCTTGTGCAACAGACAGGTAAGGATGATCTGGCAGCCCAGTAAAATGGCCATATGGATTTAATAATTTGGATGCTCAGGGTTTCTCAGCCTTAAACTCTGGAAATTAAAATTCGTACAGTTTAAAGTGGACAAGGTTGAGAAACACTGCTGAGATCTTGTCTGGTCTCCAGAGGTTGCAGAGAAGATGGGTCAATCTGGAGATACTGCGAAAACACTAAGTATAATTCTAAGGTAGCTGGTCTCATACAGACTGGAGGTTTTGATAGAGCAGAAAAATTTTCACCAAAATATAAAACAGCCTTTAAATGTGCAGGCAGGTCATATTTTCCACTGAAACCTTTAAAAATGTATTCAAAAGGTTTAAAAGTAAAGGATACAAGATGTTGTTCATAGCATGTGGAAACTCAGAAGACAAAGCAAGGCTAAAGTGGGCAGGAATATATGCAGATTAACTGCAACATAGCATTCTGGTAGCAAACTGGGGAGGAGGAGAAGGATGGGGGCAAAAGAGGTACTTTCTTCTTGGATCCCAATCAGCAAATCTGCTGTATGATTACATCATAATTATGTCTGTTCCGGAGGACTGGAAGGTGCTGAGCTATAGTCACCATTGGGTTGGGGGCAGAGGCGAGGAGGGGCAGGGAGGCAGCCTGGCAACCCCAACTCATACTTACCTGGCAGGGGAGACACCATGATCAGGAAGGTGGTTTTCCCAGGGTGAGGCTCATCCATTGCACTCCGGGTGTGCTGACCCCTGCGATTTCCCCAAATGCGGGAAACTCGACTGCATAATTTGTGGTAGTGGGGGACTGCGTTCGCGCTTTCCCCTGATCTTGCTGGTTCAAAGACAGAAAAGTTGTGTTTATAAAGTTTTCTTTCTTTGGTCTCTTGTGATTATCAGTATCATTCTGTAATATTGGGCTACTTGGAAAGTGATAGTTTAAAATGGTGATAGGTTCTTGCTCTCAGCGTCAGCAGTATCTCCCTGGTTTTCCTAAAGACTTATGAAGGAGCCAGTCTCTGTCATTTCATGCCTGAAGAATCTTTATAGAATCTTTGTCAGCAGCTAGGGAAATTGGAGAATTGAAGAAAAAAAGAAAGAGTCAAAAGGTATGCATAAATTCTTATCAAATACTTCTTGTCACATTCAGTCTGTGGTTTAAAATAACAGAAAAACCAGCCATCTGACAATGGGAAGTTGTCGATAGCAACAGTTCCCTCTTTCTTCAAGAAGTCAAAGAAGCAAATGATCCTCTTGCATGATATTGTGTTGATTCAAAGATGCATCGAGCAGCAAGTAGAAGTTAAAATACCTGAAAAGTGACATTTGCTTAATATGTGACTTTGTACAACCAATTCTGTTCCAGAGCGAAGAAGAAGAAGAAGAAGTGCAGAACTTTCTCCGCAGAATCCGAGCACATGAAGAGATTTCGGTGGTTCCTCCCTCCCCTCCTGAAGCACCAATAGAAAGCCTACTTACATGCCAGAGGTATGACGCTTGCAGAAGGACGCAGATAGACATGCAAATGATTGCAGGCGAAGGCATTGTGGGATCAAAAACAGGGTGCAAATCGGAGCTCGCAAAGCACCCCAACGCTCTGTGCAAGCAGACTGGGGAGAGGCAGGATCCTGGCTGAGCCTTCCCGAGATAACTGGAAGTCTCTGGGCAAAGTCACCATGGGGTTGGGGGCAGAGGCGAGGAGGGGCAGGGAGGCAGCCTGGCAACCCCAACTCATACTTACCTGGCAGGGGAGACACCATGATCAGGAAGGTGGTTTTCCCAGGGTGAGGCTCATCCATTGCACTCCGGGTGTGCTGACCCCTGCGATTTCCCCAAATGCGGGAAACTCGACTGCATAATTTGTGGTAGTGGGGGACTGCGTTCGCGCTTTCCCCTGATCTTGCTGGTTCAAAGACAGAAAAGTGAACTTTTTTTTTTTTTGTTATTCCAGTATAGAAAAATCTTTACCTGTATTTGTTTACTGATTTTATAAGCTATCGTTACCAAGTAGGATTCCCACTGTGAGTTTACAGTAGCAGATTTAAATTTATGCTCAGTTGGGAAGTGAAAGGATAATGGAGGAAGAAGTTTGCCATCTTTATCATATTTCAGATGGAAAGAAGTGTGTCTTGATTGGATTATCTGCTGTTCTTTTTCAGTTCGTTGCTCTTTAGTTCATTCTGATGCTTTATTCCTTCCTTGCATGGCTGTATGAGAATTCTAGAGGAGAGGTGGCATAAATATTAAATGATAAATTGCACTGGACCTCTTAATATTTTTAGCTAAAGAAATCAAAAAGTGGCTGAAAAGGGAGGGCAGACATTTGTATGTGTCTATTTCTGAACATTTTGGACACGGAAATTCTACTGATCAATGGAGCCACATCTTTTTGGAGGACCTCCTGAGGTTCTGTTGGATTCTCTGAAAAACAGCTTATATTGATAACAGTGAAGGTTGAGTCTCTGAAGTGATAGTTCTTTGAAGATCAAAGACAAATGCTAGTTTGTTTTCTCCTTTAGTAAGCAATCCTGTGCTGAAATCTATGGGTAGAAGTGCCTCTGTGAGAAAGCGTAATAACCCAAGGATCTGAATTGTTTAAGAGTGATCAGGTTAGCTTTTAATGTGATCAAAAAGTAGAATGTGCCCAGTTGCTGAGGTTGATGCTGCCAGTCAGAATGTGACCAGATTCCCTGCAGGCTACAAAGGGAAAGAATCCGAGTGACCCCCACCCCACCCCCGCTTTCTTTACTGTGCCTCAGCTGATGCAGTCTGCTGCGTGCCTGATGAAAGCACGCATGCAAATGTGTATTGCAAGGCATTGTGGGATCAAAAGCGGCATGCAAATCAGAGCTCGCAAATGCCCCAACACTCTGTGCAAGCAAACTGGGGAGAGGCAGGATCTCGGCTGAGCCTTCCTGAGATAGCTGGAAATCTCTGGGCAAAGTCACCATGGCGCTGGGGGCAGAGGCGAGGAAGGGCAGGGAGGCAGCCGTGCACCCGCCATTCATACTTACTTGCAGGGGAGACTCCATGATCATGAAGGTGGTTCTCCCAGGGGTCAGCTCATCCATTGCACACCGGGTGTGCTCACCCCTGCAGTTTCCTTAAAAAAAATTAATTGTCTTTGGTGCAAATGCTCTCAGTGGGAAACTGACTGTATAATTTGTGGTAGTGGGGGATTGTGTTTTGCACTTTCCCCTGATCTTGCTGGCTCAAAGACAGAAAACTTGTATTTGCAATTTATTTTTTTGTTGTGTTTTTTGTGATAGCTATCCCTTTCTATGATACTGAATTGCACGGGAAAGTGACACAGAATTTAAGATGGTGATCTTCATTCCTTATCAGCAATAATATATCTGGTTTTCAATTGATGTGTTTTTCCTAAAGATTTGTGAAGAAGCCTCTTTAATTTCATGCCTCAAGAATCTTTGGGTTACATGAATGGTCAGCACATAGGAGAAAATAAATGGAATAAAAGGGTGTGGATACATTTTCATCAAATACTTTTTGTTACATTCAGTTTGAACTTTAAAAAAAAGAATAGAAAATCAAACTAAGGGAGAAATCCAATAATGGAAATCACGAGTAAGAGCAGTTTCTTCTTAAAGAAGATGGCAAAAATTATTGGGCATAATATTATGTTGATGCAAAGATTAGTAATAAAACACATGAAAAGTGACATTTGTTGAAGTAAACCCTTCTTCATTCAATAATAAAGAAGGGAGAGCTAAGCTCAATCTTCTCAGAATTGGAGCACATGAAGCACCAATAGAAAGCCTACTTACTCCCCTCCTGAAGCACCAATAGAAAGCCTACTTACTCCCCTCCTGAAGCACCAATAGAAAGCCTACTTACATGCCAGAGGTATGACGCTTGCAGAAGGACGCAGATAGACATGCAAATGATTGCAGGCGAAGGCATTGTGGGATCAAAAACAGGGTGCAAATCGGAGCTCGCAAAGCACCCCAACGCTCTGTGCAAGCAGACTGGGGAGAGGCAGGATCCTGGCTGAGCCTTCCCGAGATAACTGGAAGTCTCTGGGCAAAGTCACCATGGGGTTGGGGGCAGAGGCGAGGAGGGGCAGGGAGGCAGCCTGGCAACCCCAACTCATACTTACCTGGCAGGGGAGACACCATGATCAGGAAGGTGGTTTTCCCAGGGTGAGGCTCATCCATTGCACTCCGGGTGTGCTGACCCCTGCGATTTCCCCAAATGCGGGAAACTCGACTGCATAATTTGTGGTAGTGGGGGACTGCGTTCGCGCTTTCCCCTGATCTTGCTGGTTCAAAGACAGAAAAGTTGTGTTTATAAAGTTTTCTTTCTTTGGTCTCTTGTGATTATCAGTATCATTCTGTAATATTGGGCTACTTGGAAAGTGATAAGAGTTTAAAATGGTGATAGGTTCTTGCCTTCAGCCTAGTTTTCCTAAAGACTTATGAAGGAGCCAGTCTCTGTCATTTCATGCCTCTAGAATTTTTACAGAATCTCAAAGATACTTTTAGTAGCAATAAATGCTCCCAATGTAAAACAAGACAAATTTTATTTAAAAATTGCACAATAAAATTATTGAACTGGAATATGACAATATCTGCCTTATGGGAGACTTAAATAGAATAGTAGATGCAAAATTGGACTATACAGCACAGAAAGCTAATAAACAAAATAGAAAGATACTATCAAAATCCTTCTTGAAAATGTTAGAGGAATTAAGCATTAAAGATGTTTGCAGAGAAAGAAATGCAAGGAATAGACAATACACCTTTTATTCCAATACAAATTTATCATGGTCAAGAATAGATTTGATTTGGATGTCAACGGAACTGATTTCTAATATACAAGATGTAAATATTGAAACAAGTACTTGGGCGGACCACAATCCAATATGAATTGAATGGCAAGGACAAAGAAAAAGATCTAGATGGACTCTGAATAATACAATATTGAAAGAAAAAGAATTTACACAAACGATGGAAGAGATGGGAAATTGGCTTTCTTCTTCAAAGAGAATAATTACAAAGAGGACAGTTCACTGCAAAATCTATGGGATACCATGAAGGCCTATGCCATAGGACTGATAATAGATTACACAAGGAAAAGAAATATCAAGAAAAGGCGAATACAACAGATGTTAGAGGAAGGCTACAAGAAGGTTGAGAAGGGCTTATAAGGACATCCACAAAAAAGTATATTAAAAATCAAATGGACATAGTTAAGCATAAAATGGAGTTGATGGAAAAAGAAGAGCTAGCTCAAAAAATTAGAACTGCTAAACAGAACTTTTTTGAAAATACAAATAAACCAGGCAGGTGGTTGGCATATAAGTTGAAAAAAGAGAGAGAAATGAAAAAGATAACCCAATTAATAGATGATCAAGGAAGGACATGAAAAAGATAATACAAAAATACTATGAAAAATTATACAACCAAGAGAACATTGATGTGGATTGTTTTAAGGAATATTAGACTGTTAACGCTAGAAGGTCATGATTTATTATTGGGATGGCACATCTTTTTAAGATATAAGGGAAGTAAAACACATGGGTATTTTAGAAGACACTATATTTGTGATGCTTTATTATTAATATGGGAGAAAATAAGGAAACATTACATGAAAATACCAGTCTGATTGTCAACTATAGAGGCATTTGCATATCCAGTTGTCTATAGAATGGAACAAACAGTAAGATATAGCGAAATATTACATGAAGATGGTGAAATCAAATCTAAGCAAGAACTAGAAGAACAAGGAATAGAGATGAATTGGTATTCTTATATGCAAATACATTCTAGATATGATAAAGATCATAGAAGGTTTTTACAATGAGTTTACTGAATTAAATGGAATTTTGACAGGTACTGATGAGAAGGTGATCAAAAAATTATATGGATATTTATTGGAGTAAAATTAGAAGAACAAGTTAAAGAAGCAATGATTGCACGAGGAAAATTTTTTGGATATGGGATAGATTTAGAAAGATGGCAGAAATTATGGTCTCAAAATTATAAAAGAACAATGTCAACAGCATATAAAGAGAATTTGTATAAGATGTTTTACAGATGGCATTTCTCCCCGACAAGAATAGCAAGGATGTTTAAGAACAAATCGGAGAAAAATTGGAAGTGTCATCAAATACCTGGATCATACTATCACATGTGGTGGACGTATGCCAGGAGAGACTGGAGTAAAATTCATGCATGGCTCGAAAAAAATGACAAAACAGCACACAGACTTGAAACCAGAGATACTTTTATTGGGTGTCTCATCTGAAGGATATAGTAAAGAATTGATATATCTTGATTATAAATGTTTTAACAGCAGCTAGAATTGTATTTGCCAAAAATTGGAAAAGTGAAAAAAAATCGATAGAAGAGGAGGTGATAAAGAAAATAATGGAATATGCAGAAATGAGTAAATTGACATTAGCAATTAGAGAGCAAGAAGACAAAGAATACTATAAAATTTGGGATTTATTTCATCAATGGTTAGATAAGAAAATAAAATATAATACAATATTACAAGGTTCTAGTAATGATAAGACAATGTAATGATATGCTATAATTGATTACAATGAAATGAATGATATTATGAATTAGGTTTTGTAAAAGTTGAGATTTGCTGGAAAAGGATGATATAAACAAAGTCTAATAAGTTATATTATATATAGTTGATTTATATAATATGCACTTTAAAAATGCATTTTGAAAGGAAAGACTGTTGATATTGTGCACAAAAGATATGTACCATCCGACACACTATATAATGGAAAGATGGTTTTATTTGATGATTTATGTTTGTATTTGTCGATGTTTGTTGTCAAAATAAAATAAAAAAACTTTTTAAAAAAAGAATCTTTACAGAATCTTTATCTTTGTCAGCTGCTAGGAAAATTGGAGAATCGAAGAAAAAAAGAAAGAGTCAAAAGGTATGCATAAATTCTCATCGAATACTTCTTGTCACATTCAGTCTGTGGTTTAAAATAACAGAAAAACCAGCCATCTGACAATGGGAAGTTGTCGATAGCAACAGTTCCCTCTTTCTTCAAGAAGTCAAAGAAGCAGATGATCCTCTTGCATGATATTGTGTTGATTCAAAGATGCATCGAGCAGCAAGTAGAAGTTAAAATACCTGAAAAGTGACATTTGCTTAATATGTGACTTTGTACAACCAATTCTGTTCCAGAGCGAAGAAGAAGAAGAAGAAGTGCAGAACTTTCTCCGCAGAATCCGAGCACATGAAGAGATTTCGGTGGTTCCTCCCTCCCCTCCTGAAGCACCAATAGAAAGCCTACTTACTCCCCTCCTGAAGCACCAATAGAAAGCCTACTTACATGCCAGAGGTATGACGCTTGCAGAAGGACGCAGATAGACATGCAAATGATTGCAGGCGAAGGCATTGTGGGATCAAAAACAGGGTGCAAATCGGAGCTCGCAAAGCACCCCAACGCTCTGTGCAAGCAGACTGGGGAGAGGCAGGATCCTGGCTGAGCCTTCCCGAGATAACTGGAAGTCTCTGGGCAAAGTCACCATGGGGTTGGGGGCAGAGGCGAGGAGGGGCAGGGAGGCAGCCTGGCAACCCCAACTCATACTTACCTGGCAGGGGAGACACCATGATCAGGAAGGTGGTTTTCCCAGGGTGAGGCTCATCCATTGCACTCCGGGTGTGCTGACCCCTGCGATTTCCCCAAATGCGGGAAACTCGACTGCATAATTTGTGGTAGTGGGGGACTGCGTTCGCGCTTTCCCCTGATCTTGCTGGTTCAAAGACAGAATAAGCTCTCTGCTTGTTTTCATTCAGGATTGTTAGCTAATTGATCCTTGTTTGGAATAGTTGCATCTCTGCTTTGTGTTGTCTCCTATGTCTTCATCACCCCGGAGGGAATGTAGTTTCATTCCCTGCTGTGTCCTGTCTGTCAGGGAGATTGCTGAAGAGTCAGAGCTGCTCTATGTTGATGTCAGAAGACAAATTCTTCATGTTTATATATAGTCTTAGAGATACGGATTATTTGAACCTCCGTGATTCAAAGCATGAATGAGTCCTATTTTCAGCCCATGAGCTGTGGGGGCCTTTTGCTTGCTTTGCTGTCCTGAAATGGCAGGATTGAGCATGAGGCGAGAGGCTCTTTGAGCCAGGCGGAGAAGAAGTAGAGACCAGAAGAGCAGCCTTAGCCATCCCCGTGCTTAGCCATGGGCAACAGCACTCGCTGGCAAGGACAGCCAAGTCAGGCGCCCGGTTTTAAGCCGGGCCTGAGCTCTTCTCTGAAAGTGGTGATGTCTAACCAAGAGGCTATTATTTTTAAAGCCTGTGGCTGCCCACCTACAAGCCCCATCTAGGAAGTAAGGACTGACTCTATTTTCCTCTGCTTACACATTCTTGCCCTTGGCATCCTGTCGCTTGCCCCGAAAGGGAATGGTGCGAGCGATGCGTACCTGCCTACACATGTCACTGATTTATGACTCAGTCTTGACTCAGGATTTCGGTTGTGTCAGTTGCTGGGTATATTCTTCCCTTCGGCTTGAATGACGGAAGTGTGTTCCCTCGTGCTTGAAAGCAGCCACTATTGTCCCAGCCCTGAAGAAAACAGCAGTTAACTGCCCAAACAACTACAGACCCATCGCGTTAAGGCCTGTAGGGATGAAATGCCTCTCCAACACCTTAGGACATGCCTCCCACTGGACTTTGACAAATATCAGTTTGCCTACAGGGGGGAACAGGTTGACAGACAGGTGACTCCACAGCTGCCGCCTTACCTTCTGTAGGGAGCCATTTGGAGAAACCCGGAAACGGGAGTGTCAGGATGCTTTTCATGGACCACAGCTCGGCCTTCAGTGCCATCCTGCCGAGCATCCTTATCGAAGAGCTGACTGACTTGGATTTTCCCTCTTCCACCTGCGACTGGATCAAAGACTTTCTGAGGGACCGGCCACAAACCGTGAGGGCTTGGCCCATCTCCTCCACCTCCCTGAAGCTTAGCGCTGGCTCCCCACAGGGCTGCGTGCTCAGTCCCTACCTGTACTCACTGTACATACAATTGTGTATTGTCTGACCCATCCATTGTGATCATTAAGTTCGCAGGTGATGCCGCCGTATTGGGTCTCATTACAGGTGGAGACGAAACAGCATGCGGGGGGGGGGGGGGGGAGGAGGTTCAGAAATTATCCTCCTGGTGCCTAGAAAACAACCTGCAATTGAACATCAGCAAGACAAAGGAGATGGAGTTCGACTTCTGGGCGAAGAGAGAGGAACCCGCCCCACTTGAAATTGAGGGAGGCTGCGTGGAGAAAGGGGCCACCTTTACATTCCTGGGAGGCTACTCAAGCGCAGATCTCACCTGGAAGACCAACGCGACCCAGGTGGCCAGAAGGGCCCAACAGGGACTCCGCTTCCTCAGGGCCTTGCGGAAGAACCAAGTGGAAGCACGACGGATGGCCTCCTTCTACCCGTCCTCCCACACTGCATGACGGGGTGGGATGCTGGCTTGACAGCCGCGGACAGAAAGACAGCACAGAGGGTGGTGAGCACAGCCCAAAACATGATATGCCATTTCCCCCTTTTTGTCTTCACTGTGAGTTGTGTTGGGGGTGTGTGTGTGCACACGAAGGGAGGCTCAGCCAACCTCACGACAATACTCGGACAATAAAGGTTGATTTGATCTGATTTGAGGTCCTCCTTCCCTGGGCCCGTAATTTGGGGCCGCCCGTTTCTTGGAACCTCTGCAGCCTGTTTGCAGGAGGGGCGGAGGGGCTGTGGAAGGGCAGAGAAGGGGGTCCGTGGGGGTCTGTGGGACCCCAAGGCCTCCGGGCTATTGAAAAGGGGGGGGGAAGGCAGGGGATGATGGGAGCTGCACCTGACCAGGGCGGGGTTTGGCTGAGGGGGGGGAGATCCAGCCCTTTTACACGGGCAGCCCCCCCAGGCAACGGTCGAGCCCCGCCTTTCTGCTGTTCTGCGAGACCTAGGGGAAGTGACTCCTCCCCCCCCGTTTTACGACGGCTCTTAAATGAATCCCTGCAGCTGAGGAGTTAGGAACCCGGTTGCTGGGGTTCCGGGCTGAGCCGCTCAGCGGGGGGGGCGGGGGGGGCTTGTGTCCCGGCTGCCCCTCCGCCTGGCTGGCTGGCTGCCTGGGGGGGCGGGGGGGGCCTGGAGAAGTACGAGCGGCGCGGGGGGGGGCGATGGGCGTGGCTTGCCCGCGTGACGTCGTTGATCCGGGAGAAGGGCGGGGAAGGAGGCGGGCGCTCTTGGGCCCCGAGGAGGGCAGGCAGCCAATCCGGCCAGTCGGCGCTCACGGCCTCAACGGCGGCCAATCGCGAGGCAGAGGGCGGGGCTGGAGTCGCGGCTGGCAGAGGAGAAGAGGGAGACGAGGCCGGCGGGTGAGCGGCGGGCGGGGGCTGGGGGGGGGGCTTCGGGACCGGTGGGGGGGCTTTCCAAGGGCTCCCCTCTTCACAACAGCCCTGCGGGGGAGGCCAGGTGGGGCAGCCCTGCCTTGGCTACCCTCCAGCCTCCCTTCCCCCTGCGGAAATGGCCCCGACGGTTTTTCAGGGGATCGGAAGCTGCGGTTGGGGGGGGGTGAGAAGGGGGGGCGCTGAGGCCGCCTTCCCAATGACTGGCAGGTCCCGATGGGCGAGCCTTGTTCGAAAAGGGGGGCAGACAAACAGCGGAGGCTGAAGCCAGCAGCCTTTGGGAAGAGACCCCTGGAGAGAGGCGGCCGGTCTTCCCCACTCCAGTCCTTCTGGGGCCCCTCCCGAGGGCCTGACGGAGAAGGAAGCGGACGGCGGGATCGATAGCCCCCTCCTCAGTCCTGGGCAGGGGGATGGGTGTAAGGACGACCCTCGTCCAGGGCCAGAAGCTCCCGCCACAATGGGCAGCGGCAGCACAGAAGGGGCCGGTCAGTGTGGACCGTGGACTTCTGGCCCGTGTGGGAGCAGAGATTGGCAGGCAGCACCGAGGCCTGCCATTGCCACCAGGCCTTTGCACCGCCCTCCGGTTCAACGGGGTTCCGTGCTGTCCGAAGGGCCCTGGAGGTAATGCCAGGCCCTCGGAGCCAGGAAGGAGGCAGGGAAGTTGCTGGTGAAGGAGAGGATCCCTTGAGTAGGAGCAGAATGAGTGAGCCTGCTAGTGAAACATCAAGAGAAAAAAAAGTCCTTTTTTTAAAAAAAATAGGTTCCCGGAACAGCAGCGGAGATGGCTGCAGTGGCAGAACAGGAAAGTGAAACTCAATTGTGCAACAATTGGTAAGGGCTAGCAATATGAACGTTTTTGTCCTCTGCTAGTGTGTGTGTGTGTGTGTGTGTGTGTGTGTGTGTGTGTATGCCCAGCCACTCAAACCTGTGCTTTTTCAGATAGCAGAAGGGAGTTGGGTTTAAGAAAAGGGTGACTAGAGTTTCTGTTTGTCCCAATACCCTTAAAAAGAGAGAGAGAGAGGAGTTTGGCCTAGCCATGTGCCCTGTGCCTCTTGCAGTCAAAAAGAGATTCCTCTGGCAAACTTTACCATCCACGAGATTCACTGCAGCCGGAACATCGGGGTCTGTCCCCTCTGCAAGGAGTCCTTCCCCAAGACAGAAATGAGGACTCACCAGGAACAAGAGCATGCACAGGTGATCACACCAGGTTGCTTCCCCCTCCTCCACGACATCCTCAGGTCTCCTTTGCACAAGACAGGCGTCATTCTGCAAGCTTGGCTCTGATCTGCATTTCTTTCGATCCCTAGATTGTCTGTAAGTGCAGCATGAGAATGGACAGAGGACTCTTGCAGGATCATGTAGTGAGTAAGCTAATCATTGCCTGATTTTGTCCACCGAAAGGCTTTGGGGGACAAAAGATTCGCCGTAAGACGGTGGCGGGATGTCCTCCTGAAACAGGTGCATGAAACATTCCACTCCCAACCTACTTTCAGGGCTGAAAGCCATTTCTGCCTTCCTCCCACAGGCTTTCGAATGTCCCCTGCGGCCTGTTGCATGTCAACACTGTGACATTGAGCTGGCCTTCTGCAAGCTCCAGGACCACGAAGATTACTGTGGGGCCCGGACCGAGCGATGCATCCGATGCAACCGCAACATCATGCTGCGAGAACTGAAAGCGCATCCCATCGACTGTGGGGAGAAGGCCGGGGGGGGAGAGCCGGATGGCCCGGCGAAGCCCCCTTTCCACCCCGAGGCCCCTTGGCGAAACGTTCAGACCATCAGGAACGTCCTGCAGCCGCACTTTGCCGGAGAGTCGCCACTGAGGGGCAACAGGTTCCTGGAGAGCCAGCTGCACAGTTGGGTCTCGGGGGATCAGCTGCCCAGGGAGTCCAGTTGGAGGAACCGAGGCCCGTCCCAGCCAGATCAGAGTCGAGGTAAAGGAGGCCTTGTGGTCCTCCATGCCCCTCGCTAAATGGCCTCTGGAACAAAGAGGGTGGGGTGGGAGGCTCTCTCTCTCCCCAGAGGCTTTGAAAGCTGCATCTTCTCAGCATTCGTGTTGCTGCTGCAGGGAGGGAGGGAGGGAGGGAGGGAGGCCGGCAGTTTGCTTCTCATGCTGTGCGGTGTTTGTTCCCTGAAGCGCGTCTGGAAAAGGAGGCCGCCCCGCTGCCTGCGGACGGAGACTCAGACTACAACTTGGATTACCTGCTGGCACTCAGCTTGCAGCAGGAAAACCGCTTCGGCCAACCCAGTGTGGCCAAGCTCCACAGAGAACTGTGGAAGAACATCTGCCCCGCCCAGGCCGGACCAGCAAAGAACTCCAGGGACCCCCCTCAGGATTTGCTGGTGGCAGCCGGCCATCTGAACAGGCCCAAAAGTACGTGGGTATTCGTGGTTGCTTCTCCAGGGATGGCAGGGGGAGGAAGAGCCCCAAGGACCCTGCCCCCCTCCTCTTGGGGGTTTCTGTTTCTTTTTGACTGAAGAGCAGCCTAAACTGCCCTTGGGTGGCTCACCGGGCTTGGCGGAGGAGTTATCGGTGTGAGGAGAACTTTGAAGGAGGGTGGTTGTAATCCAGCTTCGAGTTGTGTCTCTCTCGCCCTTCAGCGGAGACCCTGCTGCCTTGTGAATTCTGTGAGGAGCTGTTCCCCGAGGGAGACCTGATCCTTCACCAGGTGGGGTGTTCCGTCTTCTGGGGCTGAGAGGGGGGAGCTGGCCAAGGAAGAGGGGCTGGGAAACCCCCCCCCCCGTTCAACTCCGCCCTTGCTCGTTGCCCCCTCAATGGGCCCACTACCGCTGGGGCAAGTTGGAAGAGACCGCTTCCCTTCTTGTGACAGACGGGCTGCAGCCCCACAAGTGCCTTGGCCTCCTTCAGCAAGAGGAGCAACCTGCCCCCGCCGACAGAATGCCTGAGCAGTCTGTGGGGAGAGCTGCCTGGCAGCCGTTCTGTGGGCAGCGGAGAGACCTTTCCTCCCCAGCCTGGCATCCAGGACAGCCTCTTGCTCCCGTGCGAGTTCTGCGGGGTCCAGCTAGAGGAAGAGATCCTGTTCCACCACCAGGTATGCAGGCAGCAGCCACGAAGCCCCTGTTGGGCTCAGGGGTGCGGTGGGGGCTGTGACTGGCAGCCCTTTTTCTCCACCCAGTACCAGTGTGATTTGCGCCCACCAACCGCCCCCTCGAGCGGAAGGATGCCTGTACAGTCGGGGTCTCCTGTCGTGGAAAGCTCTGTGGGAACCGAGTCTCCAGAGCTCCCCAGAAGACGCGTCCGGCACCAAGGTAGGCCAGTCCAGTCTTGGTGTAGGCCCTGCAGAGCCCTCCTCTGGGCATCTACCAAGGAAAATGGTCGGTCCTGGGCTCCCTAACTGGGCTGTGGGGAAGCGGGCAGGGAGGGAGGATCATTGGGGTCCCTCAGCCCTCCTGCTGGGGTTTGGAGCCCGCCTTTGTCTCCCGGGCTCAGGGCCTGCGTTTCCTCTGTGCCTCTTTCTCTGGTGGTCCCTGAGAGGTCTTCCCTCTCTCCCTCCTGCGCCAGGTGAGCTCTCTCCACAGTACCTGGAGCAACTCCAGCAGAGGAAGCCTTCCCAGCCTGCTCCAAGGAGCCACTCCCAGGTGGCGGCCAAGCACTTCCTGCTGGCCGCTCCCAACAACCAACAGAAGGAGGATGCGGCTGCCCTTTCCAAGGCAAGGAAGCCCAAGAAACTGGGAGACAGCGAAGGAAGGACCCCGGGCCAAAGTCCGAGCGACCCTGTGGCCGCCCCTCTGCCTGTCAGATACCCCCCCTCGGACTACGCTCCCAGCACCTACATCCCAAGCTTCCCTGCTACACTCCCCATTCGCCCAAGGTAGGGGCTCCAGAGTCGCCGCCAGCTTTCCAAGTGTCCATTTATGGTAGAACCAGAACCTTCTTGATGGGGGTGATGGCTGCATATCTGGGCTGCTCCTTCTTAAGGGGGGATGGGAGGGAACCTGCACTTCTTGCCTTCTGGTCCCAACTGGAAGAGGCAGCTGTTTCCAGGAGGGTGGGGGTTAAAACAACCTTGAAAAGAAGTCTTGTTTTTCCACCTCCCTCTGTTTTTCTCCCCCTCTTTTAGCATCAGACAGGAAGGAGGACAAAGTCCTTCAGCTCCGCCCCATTTCAACAATGCCACGGTAAGGGCTGCGCTTGGCCAGTGGCCTCTTGGGCAAGGGAGGGAGGCTTTAAGAAATCAGTCCTGTGACAGGAGCTGAACCCTTCGCAAAATCTGAGACAGCTTGAATTTCATGGGTTCAGAAAAATCTCTGCTTAGATGGTATGCTGCATGTCTCAACCGCGGCTCCCCTTTGTGCTTGAGCTCAGGATTTCTTGCTCCACAGAGGCCTTGCAGGTGCCTTTCCCAGTCAGCCCCCTTGAGCTCTTTCCCCCTGGATCATGACTTGGGGAAGAGACCTGGTGTCTTCTGGGGAGGCCTTTCTTGGCCCTCTGAAGGGCCCGGAAGAGCCCCTGTCCGGCTTCTGAGCCCCTCACCTAGTTCTCCAAAGCGCCCCCTTCAGGCTTCTGGCCTTTTCTCGCCTCCAGGCAAAACCCTGGCAAGTGAAGTCGGCCAACCCCGACAGAGAATGAGGGGAGAATGTCCAGGGCCGCCCTTTCCTGCCTCCCTTCCGGCACGAGGACCTGGGTTTCATGACAAGATTTCCGCAGGAGTTCGGGGACTGGCGTTCCACACCTGCCAGAGAGGCAGCGGCAGGATCCCGTGATTGCTTTGTCAGTTGTGCCATGTTTTGTTGCTGTTCAGGTGGGGGCACAGGGGGCCGAGTTGTTCTGGGGGGGGGGTGTTTCAAAACCTTTTGCTTGAGCAGATGCTTCCTCTTTGCAAGCATAGAGAAACAACTCCCCTCCCCCCCGCCCCCTTTTCCAAAGGCCTGAGTAGACAGGCTAGTTAGTAGTTGCCGAGTTCGAACTTTGCTGCTAGGAGTGTCCCTCCCTCCCTGCCTCTTTCTTTCTCCTCCTTCCCAGCCCAGTTTTTCACTCAAGGTGAAAGGAGGGAAATCTCCCCCCATCGCAGGGCCTTAAAATATGAAACGGGCGTTCCAAGGAGCCGGAGGGCTGCGCCCTTTTGTGTGTTTTGAGACTTTTCAATTTCTTACAATAAAGTTTGTACCTATTAGCCCATCCTGTCTTTCTCTCTTGGCCCATGTTCATTAAGACCAGGCTCACACGACCCTGGGTGCGAGTCTGGCCCAAAGCAGAAACGGGGGTTGGCTGTTGGCCATTGGAGGCTCTAACCTCCTCCCCTCCCTCCTTGGCCAGTTTCTTCCCGCCTGTGGCTCAGGCTCCCCAAGAACAGAGCTGCCTCAAGGACACTTCCACCAAATGTCAGCATTTATTAAGTACAAGAAAAGCCAAAGAATTCTTAAAAACAAGGGAGACCAACCTCGCCATGTTCTTTCCAAGGGCAGAGGCCTGTGGTGGGCTTTACAGAGACGAGCTGCGGTGGGGGGGGTTTCTCTTTTTTTTAAATATTCTTGAGGCAAGAGTTGTGGTGGTGGGGGGGGAAGAGTTGAAAAGCGGAGAATAAATTAACGAAAGAAGGAATGGCAAACGCCTGGTCAGCTGGGCAGCCGGTCTCCCCCAGGCAGAAGGAAAAACGCCGAGTCCTCCTTGCCTGAGAGGGGCGGCCCTTGGCTCACTTTTTTCTCTTTTATACAAAATATTTACACGTTTGCTTAAGTAAATATAAATTAAAAAAAAACAAAATACAGTGCAGTAAACCCACCCCAAAGTGAGCTGGAGCAGGGCAGCTCGGGGTGTCTTTGCCCAAAGGAGAGTTTGTCTGCGGCGCTTCCTCCTCCTCCTCCTCCCAGCCAAACCCTTGGGAGCAGGATTGCCCTCCGTCCCAGAGGCTGCACGCCTGTCCCCCAAAGCCTTTCCACGGGTGGGTGAGCCATGGAAGTCAACCCACAGGGAGACGGATCCTGAAGGGGGGCTTCGGCTGAAGCGCCCCCAGGTTCTCCGCTGCCTCCGGGAGCAGCTTTTTACATTCAGGACAACCATTCAAGTCAAGAGGAAGGAACGTCTCCCAGTCACCCCGGGGTCCAGAGCAAAGGGGCAACTGTCTGTCTTCGGACAGTTAGAACAGCCCCCAGACCCATTTTCCTTATTCACAGTTTGCTCCCTCTCGCTGAGCAGCTTCCTTCCATTTGCCCTGATCTGCTCTTGCCAAGGAAGCCCCCATGCAGAGGAAAAGGGGGGAGGGGAGACCTGGAGTGTCCAGTCGTCTCCCCCCCCCTCCTCAAAAGCTCATTTTACAGTAAGTGGGGTGTAAATACCATAGAAGACCATTGTTTTGTTTTTGTTTTTTCCTTAAATGCAACCATAAATAATTGGAATAAATATACGTCACTTTACAGCACACACACTTCGAAGGCAGGCCACTCTGGACAGGGGGAGGGGGGCATCTGCCCAGGTGGCAACTGAAAGGGATCTCTGAGGTATTTGAACAAGAGGAGAAGGGGGGGGTCGGGCCCATAAGCCCCCCCCTCCCCCTGAATCTCTGGAAAACATCTTTTGTGGATGGAACTGTGCTCAAGTCCCCGTGTTCCAACTGGGTTTCTCCGGATGCACCCACCCTGCCTCTCCTGAGCCACACCACCCTGGTGGAGCCCAAGACGGGCCGGGCTCAAAAGGGCGACTAAGCTGGAGCCCTCCCACCTCAACTCCTCGCCCGGCGCCTTCCCACTCGCCCCCAATCTCCATCCGCACATCACTCGGGCCAAAGGATGAACAGTATTCACAGGAATATACAATACGTACAGCTCCTCCGCGCCAAGGACCAGCACAGGGAGGGAGCGTCTCCTTTCCCGGCTGCCTTTAAGAGGACAGCTTGCAGCCTCCTGCTGCTGGTGCTTTCCCCGATAGCACCGGGGTCTTTGGAGTCTTGAGTTCGAAAGCGACCCCGAAACAGCTTGATCCGAGGCAGGCTTGACGGGGGTGCTTGGCGCGTCCTCCGAAACCAAGGCGCCTCTGGCGAGGAGAGCCACTGTGGCGTCCGCCTGGGGAGTTCCCTTGGAAACCGTCGGTGGGAACGAGAGCCAGAAAGCCAGGTGGATCCTCTCCATTTTTTGCTAAGGAAGAGCCCGGGATCCTCCAACATGCCAAAGAGAATCTCGAGAGGACCATTTCTGAGTGCAAGGTGGAACCTTTGGGGCGGTCACTCTAGCGGTAAGACAGCACCCTTCCCCCACCCCTTTCTTTAGACCATGGCAATTGGCTGTTTATCACCCCACCGTGGAATGTGTGAAGTGGCCCCAAACAAGTTCCGAACCACCCTGGCAAAAAGTGAGAAAACGCTGCTGCTTGTCTAGTTGGGTTACATTATGCCTCCATCCCTCAAAACAAGTTGTGGTTGCTTCACTGATGCCCTCAGAAATGGTGATGGAAGATCTTCCCCTCGCATGGTCGATCCCCAAATCTCCCTTTGGACCTGAGCTCCTTTCCAATGAGGACGAAATGGGGGAATCCCCCGGGATTGCTAAACCTCGGACCCCAGACGAAGTTTTCCATAAGGAAGCGGCAGCAGCAGCAGCCGAGTCCCACCACCCCAGAAGTCTACGGAGAGGAAGCGGAAGTCTTCCACGAAGGCCATCGCAAGAAGGAAGGCAAGGAGCAAATTCACCTTCCGCTCTTGCCTGGTCGTGGCTCAGCTTCTCTGGTGCGTCCTCTGAAGGGCCCTCCCTCGGAGGGGAGCAGGTCAGCCGCTGAGAGGGTCCTCGCGATAGTGGATGGCGTACCGGAGTTTCTCCAGCATGATCTCCAACGAGGAATACTGAGGGAGTTTGATCATGAACATGCAGGTCTCCACACGGATGTACCGGGAATCCGGGGAGCCTGTCGGGGGTCACAGGAAGGGGGGAGGGGACTCAGCACTTGTTGGAAGGGGGTTTTAGGCGCAGCTCTAGTGCCTTGTATCTCTCTCCCTCCCTCCTCCCCTCTCTCTCCCTCTCTGCTATCTGCTATTGGACTTCAGATAAGTGTGCTACTCAAGGATGAAGCAGCTGGCCAAGTTGTTGTGCTTCAAATGATAATTGCCAAGGAAGGACAAAGGAGCCAGAGTCACACTGGCCTTCTACACCAAGCAGGCATCAACACACAGCCCCTTTTTGTCTTTCTCCTGGATGACTCCCTCCCGTCCATCTCTGCACCAGGAAACAAGGGTACCTGCAGTGCCATCCGGGGGTGCAATTTTCATGGGGTAGGGCGGCACGTGGGCCGTGTCTGGGCCCCCATCCTTGCAGGGACAGGTGAAGGGGATGCGCTCCTGGTTGCAGGCGAACTTGATGAATTTGCACAGCTCCTCCTGGGTGAACATCTCCAAGGCCCCCCAGAAGAACTCAATGTGCTGGTCGGTCTCCATCAGCCCCACCTGGTACATTGTGTGGGCCTGTGGGTGGCCAAGGGGGGAGAGGCAGAAGGAGGGAAGCCAGTTAATGGATGGAGAGACACCCTCAGCCCCCTGGGGCTCCTCACTTTTCTAGTCAACTGGGGTGGATTGGAGTTTTCTCTGCGGTGGTCTAGTATGACTAAGCTGGTTCTTGTTTTGGTCTCGAATCTCCTGCGAGTCACTGGCAGGGGTGAAAGATGAATGGGAGGGAAGGAGGACGAGCAGCTGCCCTCTTCTCGGGAGCCTAAACCAGGGGTCTCCAAGCTTGGCCACTTTAAGACTTGTGGACTTCAACTCCCAGAGTTCCTCAGCCAGGGTCTTAAAATAGCCAAGGCTGGAGACCCCTGGTTGAAGGAGATTCTCCACCCTCCAGGTTGCCTGAGGAACTCTGGGAGTTGAAGTACACAAGTCTTAAAGTGGCCAAGCTTGAAGACCCCTGGCCTAAAAGGTCTCCTTGAACCCTGCCCCAGGGGTTCCTGCAGGCTCTTCTTGCTTCCTGACAGCCCATAAAGGCCTCAAATTACCTTGAGGAACTCCAGGTTGATGTAGGGGAGCCCACAAGTCCTCAGTTCCATCTCCAATGGGGTGAGCAAGGTCAGAATCTGCAGCGGGATGATGGAAGCCAGGCCGGCTCTCACGGCCATCACACACTCTGCGGTCTGCAGCTCGTGCAACCTCAGTTTACGAATGGCTGCCGCATAGACATCCTTGTTCTCCCACCTGGAAAGAACGATGTGTTCAGGGGTCCACGGAGAGGCTCTTTCCTTGGGGTAGGAAGCCCCGCGCGGCTCGTACTCCTGTGTAACGCTCAGGCTTCTCCCTTCCTCTGGGCCACTTCCTGCTCGCCCTGAGCCTTGCAAGCCCCAGCCATAAATCGGGGAGAGGCGAAGGGAGCCCAGACCCACATCGAGGGCCCTCGGCTCACAGGTGCCTCCTGCTACTCACACGACGGGGATGTGCCTGCCTCGGGCGCACAGCTCCACCTCTTCGCCGGTCATGGTCACGTAGGTGAACTTGCAGCTGGGCTTGTTGGGGCTGTCCGGGCTCTCAATGGCCAGGTGCTGGGAGGCGATCTCCGCACACAGGGCCTCCAGCTCAGTTTCGTCGTTCAACTAAGACAGTGGAGACAAGAGATGAGAGGTCTGAATGCAGCATATTTGAAACCACGTCCGTTAATTTGAACAAAGCGCACTAGGACGAAGCCAAAATGAAATGGAAACAGGCTTTTTAATTTATTTCTCTGCTTTGCTCCTGAAGATGGACAGGCCTTGCAATTTATGACTAAGCTTGTGAAGTGGCTAAATGGGTCATTATCCCAAGAGCCATCATACGTGAATTTAAATTTTATTCACAACACCCCATCAAGGCTGAGGAAGAGGATACAGCACCCCAAGGGACGTACGTTTTCAAACTTTTTGACGTAATTGTAGGTCAGCACGTCAGCCTCCTGGAGGTCCACATCTGGCTCCAGTGGTTCTCCTACCAAGATCTTCCAGAAAGAGGGCAGGAGGTCCAAAGGCAGAGGGACGTCAGCCCGGATGGCGATGCCCAGGAGTTGCCCAAAGAAGTGCAGCAGCTGTTCCTCCCCATAGCTGATGGGGCTTGGGGTCAAGATGTATTTGCCCTGGGGATGAAAAAAAGTGACCTCGGTTTGGAAGCCCAGATCTTCTGAGGAATTACAGTTTGCTTGGTTAGTTGGCAAGACCACCTTATCCTGATGCTGTGGAAAACCTTTCAAGGCTCCTCTGCTACGAGAAGGCTCGGGGGTAAAGAGTCCCCATTGATGCCAGTTGGCTGCAGCTTCACAACCAACCACAGGGCTCTGTGGGCCTTGGGCAGCGGCTGGCCTACCTTGTTCTTGTTGACCGATGAGCTTGGACACAGCAAAAGAAGGGACAGCAACGTACTCTGGAGCTCCTTACAAACCTGCCAAAGAAAGTGACGGAAAGATCCACCTGGAAGACACATGGATGACACTGGTCACAAAATGTTTCTTTTAACCAGATTTTTTTTAATCCAATGGTCAAGAAGATCAGTCTAGAAGCAAGGTGTGGGTACAACAATACCTTCCTTGTCAGGTTCCCCAATGATCAATGAGAAAGGAATTTCATTGATCAACCATCCATCCATCCATCCAATCAATCAATCAATATCAACCAACCAACCAATCAGAGCCTGAGCCTTCTGAACAACACACTTAAATTATCCACAAGCCATTTTTTACATTATTTTGAGCCCACCATATTTTACAGGGATGTTCAGATTAACTGGGGAATACAATGGTACACTTTATACATTAAAAAGGAGAAAAAAAACAAGCACTTATTTTAAGAGAACAAGTGGGGGCCACTCCCCAGCTGAAACGTTCAGACAGTTACTCCCAACATTTTGAGCAGCCAGCTACCTCCCAGCCAACAGCTTACTTGTGCCGTGAACCTCCTCCCCAGTGAAGCGAATGTTAAAGGCGTAAGTGGGGTCTCCTCCACTGGCCAACTTAACACAGAGCTGTGATGACGGGACACAAGCCAGTTGCCGGGCAGCCTGGCAGAAATAGGAATTTTCTGAAGAACGAATCTCTCCTGTTGGCGAGGAGCAGAAAGAGAAGGCAGGTTGAAAACGGCCGTCGGTGGTTGTGAAGTTCCAATTATCCCACCCAGCTCAGGAGGAGCAGAGAAGGGGGGCTTCCCGTGAAGTGCCTACCTCCCACTATTTCGAGGGGGTCCAAGGTGATCTCTGGGGCTGCGTGATCAGCTGTTCTCTGCACTGTGGCATTGAGCACGCGGTTCAAGACCGTCACTTTCGTGTCGTAAAAAATCAGTCCTGAAGGAAGAGACCAAGCATCACAGTCCTTCCTTGAGAGACAACCTCACAACCTGGAATACATGAGCCATTTCTCCCCGCCCAGACGATCTGTTCCCTTTGCACGGTTGACACTATTTCTACTCCTCTCTCCACGGATTGGTGGCCTGCAGATGGGATTAGCCATCCCGGAGAGAACGGCAACCAAAAAACGTTGCTTATTTTTCATTTGCTTCCCTTAATTCACCAATAAGCTTATTCTGCCTTTTTGCAGGGTGAATGTTGGTGTCCGCTCTGAGATTCAGCTGCCAAGAATGTTATAAGGAATGAAAGTGGGGGGGGTGGAGGAGTTGGAAAGTTCAAGGTTATTTCATATGTCACATTAAAAAATTCCAGCTGCAGTTAATTGGTTCTCATGATTCATGAACTGTGTGCTGAAAATGACTTTCAGTTTTGGAAATTCCCATAGACGTACCAGAGCTGTTCCTAATAAATCAGTTGGAGATTGTACTCGTCTCGGAGGGATTAATTACCGTGGACAATTTCTGGATGCCTAACAGTTTTGGTTTCCTTCATAAAATGGAAGCTTTGCACCCCCTACCTCAGGTGGTTTTCCAGAATCCACAATTCAAAGGTAGCAGGTGGGGAAAAACTAAAACCCACCTCCATTCCATCTCTGTCTAAAGTTAACTAAACTGAAATTAAACTAATCCAATCTTTCTCCTGTCAAGTATTATAAAGTTGGCCTTGGGAGCCAGCCTGATGAGAAAGCCATCAAGAGTGGTCGCGTGGTCTCCACCGGCTTTAGGGACCTTCCCCCCTCATCCGCCCAAGCCCTGACCTTTGGCCTCTTGCAGAAGGGCGGCGATGCTGTTGGGGTACACCCTGGTCTGCCGGAGCTCCACTAGCGGAAGGAAGAAGGTCTCCAGGGTGGTGTTGAGGGACTGCAGCAAGGCAAACCGCAGGCGGAGGCTTTCGATGGGGATGCCTGTGACAGAGCACAGCGGTCAGGAGTTACCGGAAAACGGGGGGAGGAGTGGGAGGAGACACAGGGACTGATCCCCCCGAGAAGGAGGGAGGAAGGGAGAGTCCTGCACGTACTCAAGAGGCAGGAGACCTGGGGGTCAGCTGCATCGGCGGAGTCCAGGTACACTTCGTGGGGATGCAGCCGTGCAGGGGTGATGGCCAGGTGACGGCAGAGCCGGTTGATGTACCGGACAAGGGCCACGTCCATCTCCAAGGACCACTTGCGGCAGGCTTTCTGGGCGTGCCTGGCGTCGAGGCAGGCGCACCTGGGGGAACGAGGAGGAGGGGGGCTCAGAGGAAGACCATCAGCCCCTACGCGGCTGCAGGTGTCTCCGACAGGTGCGTGCTCCCTTACCTTTCAAAATGGAGGTCGTAACCGCAGGACAGGATGGCTCGCCACACGCTACGGATGTCCTGCTTTGCTCGGTCAATGACAAATCTGTGAAATCCCTCCAGGGTCAAATACTTCTCTTCGGGAGCTAAAATCGTTCACCAAGGGAAATAAAAATGCAAACGTCAGCATGGACACATCCAGGGGATGGTATAAACCCCAGCCCCGGTTTGCTTTCTCCGTCACAGCCGTTTCCTCCGATACCGAAAACATGAAACCCAACGTGGATTTCTATTCACTTTGAAATTAAAGCCTCTCTGGGGCTCTGAGGCAGCCGATGTCCACCGAGCAGTTTCAGAACAGGCCCCCCACTGGCCAATCCCTGCCAGTTACGGAACAACCCCTCCCCTCCCCTTTGGCCAACCCAAAGCCCAGCGTTTCCTCCCCAGGCTCAAGAGAGCAGGTTGAGCTACCCTCCTGCTTCTTGGTGGGGGATTTGTCAGAGTCCTTCTCCTCAGGTTTTCCCTTCTCTGGAGACCGGGCCTTCACCGTTGGCTTCTTCTCACTCAGGGCTGTCCTGCTAAAGGAGGAATAAGCAGCATCTTGGTCAACGGTCCCTCTGTGAGAAACTCAACTCGCACCACAACATTTTGTACTTGGGGCCACGAATCCAGGCAGGTCCCTCCCCTCCCCCAAGGAGACCCACTGGGATAAAAGAGAGGGAGGTCCAGCCTGGGCCGCCCCTGCGGGGCAACCCAGAGCGACGTTAGGGAGACGGAAGGGAGGTGACCCACCGTGTCCTTCAGACGAACTTCTAGGAATTCCCAAAGGAGGGAAGGAGGGACCCAGCTTCCTGGGGTCTCCCTGTTCCCTCCTGGGTGGAGGTGGGTGGGGGGTGCCCAGGAAGGCAAAGCTCTCTCACCTGACGCTGTTCAGCACGGCCTTCTCCTTGGCTGGAGGCTTGGAGACTGGCCGCTTGGTGCTCACGACCTTCACGGGGTGCTGTTCTTTGCCCCCCTTGCTGTATTTGCTCTTGTCGAACTTCGGCTTGGGGACCCCGTATTTCCTGAGGATCTTCAAGGGGGAAAGGCAGCATTTTAGGCGGGGAAGTCTTGCTCAGAAGGGTGGACCAAGGCCAGACTCTGCCCTCCCACCAAGCAAGTCTGCCTCCCAAAGGCAGGGCGCCCACCTGGGTCAGCTGATCCTCCAGGGCCTTCTTGGGGGGACGGACGTGGGTGAAGAAGGTGTGCAGGAGGTTCCCGGGCGCCTGGGCGTTGATCTGCTCCTTGCTCAGGTAGATCTCCATCACTTTGGTGGGCTTGGCCGGCAACAGGCTCAGCATTTGCTCAGAATGGAGGCAGCTTTTAAAGATGTCCGTCAGGACTTCGCGGGCACCCGGCACCAGCTTGTCCCCTGTGGCAAAGAACAGCGAAGTCGTCGCAAGAGGCGTTTCCCGCTATCTTGCCTTTGACGCACTTGACCCTCACGAAAAAGCTGTGCCTTAAATCAAGCGGATTGAGGGGTTTGCTTGCACCAAAGCTCTCCTCTGTGGGACCGCCTGGCCCGGCTCCGATTCGAGGCTGGAGCAGATCCAACTTTTGGGACTGGAGAACTCCAGGATCGCCGCCATTCTTGGATTCTAAGAAATTCCCCAGATCTTCGATTTGCTCCAGAAAGGAAGCCTTCTTGGTCCTTCTCCCTCCTACATACCGAGTATGCACAAGGCACCTGTAAATGTGGCACACGCACACAACCCCACACACCTGGACCCACCTTTGATGGTTTTGTCACTGAAGTAGTCTTCCAGTGCGGGGCTCCCTTGGGTATCAAACAAGCTCTGATTCACGGTCGAGACAGTCAGAATCTCCTCTGAGGACATCTCCATCAGCTCATCTTCCCCGTCCAGAGCGGACAGGCCAATCAGATCGCTGCTGTTAAACAAGCTAGCCCGGATCTTCTCGATCTTGGCCCGGGATCTGATCTGCATTGAAGAAAACCGAGGCGGGAGTGATTTGGAAGCCGGCCTGGGCAAGTCAAGCAGGGAACAATCCTCTTGGGACCCTCAGAGGGAATCAGTCCTTCCCAGCCTGGTTTTCCTTGCAAGGGGCTATTTTTATAAGCAGCAGGAAAGAGCTGGCAAAGGAGGCTCAGGAAAGGCTTGTTTCTATAAAATAAGCTTCATGAATTTAATATTAATAAGGAATAATGTGATACGAAGCAGAATAAGTAAGACGAATGAATAGGTAACTATGGTCATGTTTGTATTGAGATGTGAAACCTGGAACCACACTGTTTGCCACGTGAGAACTTTTATTTAAAAACTAAAAAATAGAGGAAATTGAACAATGAAATTACTAGGTATGTCTAAATGATATGGTGACTGGCACAAGGAGAGAGTATTGAAATGTTGAAAAATTAAGTAACAAAGGATTATAATTTAATGCAAAGATGGGTATCAAGAGATATGGTTGGTTTTATTAATTTTGCTTGTATTAAATTGTATGATGTATCGGTGCCATTCTATTTATGTATTGATGTGTATGTGTAGATTGAAATAAAAAAATCTTGATTATTAAAAAGACTCGTTTCTAATGAATTGATCTTCCCAGAGTCACATTCTGCTCTTCTGTCTGAAACAGCTGCCAAGTAATCAGCCACAGACAAGACCCCCAATCCAAGGCCGTTAGGTTTTCCCCTTCCTTCCTTTCCCTCCCCCCTGCAATGCATGGCAGGAAACGGCTCCCAGAGTCCTTTGCACTCCAGGATGGCTGGCCTTTGCCTCGAGGCCCCTTACCTCCACCACGGCGAAGCCCTTGATGGGCCTGGATGGGACGGTCTGGCTGCCGAGCGAGGTGACGGTGTAGAGGGAGCCCACATCAGAGGCTGACGCCGTCTCCCCGTTGTCCAGCTGCTCCCCGAAGCTGCCCAGGCTGCCCAGGCTGCCGGTGCTGCAGAGCGACAGGTCCAAGCTCTCCTGGCTGGAGACCCCGTGTGGCTCCAGCAGGCTGGGCGGGACGGCCACCTCCAGGCCTGACTGGAACTGGTCCACGGAGATGTCGCTGACCGTCCGGGAGATGCCCTGCGAGCTGCAGAGCGAGGCCTGGCTGGTCGAGGCGGAAGCACTGACGCTCATGGCCGGCGTGACACTGCTGGAGCTGCTGACGTCCAAGCTGTCCACGCTGCTGGACACCACCGGCTTCTCCAGCTCGGTCCGGCACTCCCCGCCCTCCGCTTTGTCCTTGGCCTTCCTGGGCAGCTCCTCCTGCACCGGGATGTAGATCTCATCTCGGAAGACGCCGCCGTGGGCGTTGCAGGCCTTGCGGACAGCGCTACGCACTACCCCATCCTCAAGGTGGGTGGGGATCCCGGAGATCACCAGCAGGCGGCTGTGAGCCGTCGTCCCGACCAGGGCCTGGCAGGCATCCGCCACCGCGTCATTGGTCACCCCCAAGCCCTGGGGGTCCTTCCTGGTGAGGTGCCGGAGGATGATGAGCAAGGTGAGGGCCCGGTGGAACCACAGCATGTCCTCTGGCTTGCTCCCCCCCATGCCCAGCAGGGCCGGGTCCGTGTCGGCTGCGCGGGAGGAGGAACGCTTCCCCGAAGGCGCCGCCTTCTCCCGTTTCATCTTCACTTTCTTCCTCTTGGAGAGGAGGCTGGGGCTCTGGGGGGTCTGCCCGGGGGAGGAGGAGGAGGAAGAGGAGGAATCACTCAGGTTCGGGCCGCTGGTGGAAGACATGACATTAGTGGTGATGCCCATGTTGACTGGCAGGGTCACTTCGGCCACCGCCAAGCAGGCCTCCATCAACGCGTGGAAGTAGGTGGAGAACCTCCCTTGGTCGGCACCCCCCACCCCGGCCCCAGCCCCGGCGTTCCCAGACACCCAGCTCTGGGTCTCCTCGTCATAGAGCTTGTGCAACTCCGACTGCAGTGCCATCAGCATGGCCAGGCAAGGGTTGAGCTGCAGGGCGATGGAGGAGGAGAGGCCCGCCGGGCTCTTCCGCTGCTCCAGGCTGTGGACTTTGCGCAGCAGTTCGGCCAGGAGGTGGAACAGCAGCTCCTTCACGCAGGGAGCCATGCTGGTGGTCCACAGGAAGTTCCCTGGAAGCGTTGAAAGGGGACAGGGAGGGCGTTGCATAAAGCTCAGCTGGGGGGAGACGCCCCCCAATTAACACACCGGACTTTTCACCCGCATCAGCTCTGAAATGGGCGTCATGCTCGACTCAAGATTGGGAAGCTTCCAGCCGGCTCTTAACTGGAAGCCAACCAAGTTTAGCTCCAGCAACCTGAGGGGTGCGGTGGCCGAGCCCCTGGAGCCCAAAGGGGGTTGTGGAAGAGGCTGCGGCCACCCCTGGGCCTTTCGGGGGCTCTTGTGATCATGCAGATTCCTTGGACGGCAGCGGGTGGATCCCTCTGCCAACAAGGGCCAGGTGGCCAATTCCTTTTCACCCAGGGTCCATTCCAGGGGTGTCCAACTTTGTCAACTTTAAGACAAGACTTGTGGACTTCAATTCCCAGCAAAGCTGGCTGAGGAATTCTGGGAGTTGAAGTCCACACGTCTTAAAGTTGCCAAGGTTGGACACCCCTGGTTTCTACGCTTCTGTGTTGCCAATGTCCCATTTTTGGTTCAGCTGACCGCTCTATTGCTGCCATTTTTCAAGGGCCATAAAATCCCCCCCAGCCACATTTTGCACCGCAAACCCCTTCCCCTCTCACCTAGGATTTCCACTACTTGCAGGAACACCGAGGCAGGGATGGCGTCCTGCTCTTCTTCGGACCTTCCCTCGCCGTCCTCCTGCTTCCAGGCCAGTAGCTGCTCTGCGAATGCCACAGACAGGGGGAACTCCAGTGGAAGGGAGTGCAGGACCAGCACGGCACCAGGAGGTGGGGACACGCCTTGAATGGAGACCCAGGAAAGCAGGAGAGCTTATTCGCCGAATTTAGGCTTGGAAACGGCTACCCTGTGTATGCTCTTTCCACAAGAGGAGGCTAACTTAAGCACCAAAATATCTGACACACATCAGCACCCAGCATCCTTCCTCCTGCCCCAAAACAAGGGCATCATCTCTTCATTCCCAGCACAACTGGAAAGTAGCTCTGTTGGTCTGTGAGCTCCAGCTGCACAAGTCCCAGCTATGTCCAGAGACTCTCCTGACCCCTGGCTCAACTCGAATGGATCAGAACCGGAATTCCTGGCCAGCCTGTAGCAACCATTCATCCAAAGTTTCCCATCATACCCAGTTTGATGTGGACCTTGTCTGTGGAGATGATGACCGAAGGATACTGGTTGGTGGTGGGCGGTGGGGTCAGGCCCGTGTTGGTGGGAGAAGCGTCCCGAGGGTAGCACACGGCCTCGATGAGGTTCGACTGGCCGTTCTTCTTGACCTTGTGGCCCAGGCCGTAGAGCAAGATCCGGGCCCAGGGGGCCTTGTAGAGGGATGAGCTGGAAAAGGCAAGGATAGGTTAGCCAGCAAGCTTCCCTTTCTGGCACGGTGGGAAGAGGTTCAGCTGGGGAGGAGAAGAAACCTCGTTCTCCGCTGGGGCCACTTACTCTTTGCGGAATCCAGCCTGGCTCTCCTTGCAGGACACGATGACAAACGCAGCCCCGGGGAAATGGACGTCCATGTTGACTTTGGACTCAGAAATGGGGAACTCTTCCAAGGGGAACTGCTCAGGGGCGTTCTGAAGGCAGAAAGCAAAGCTGGATCGAGTGCAACCTACAAACTGATTGCACCCCAAAAGGCCCCCAAAGGAGCGGGGAAGCGAGCGGAGGAGGAGGAGGAGGTGCGGTTCCCCTCCCAACTTGCCTGCAGGAAGCAGCAGAGCTGTCTGGTCAGGTCAAGCAAGCTCTCCTCTCCCTGGTGCAGGGTGCGAGCGATGGCGATGGTGAGCCACTCCTGGACCGTCTGGGCGTTGCCCTGGTAGAAGAGCTCGGTGGCCGAGCAGTTCTGGGAGTGGATGGAGTGCTGGAGGGACTGGGCCAAGAGGATGGACGTGGAGCTGATGGTGCCATCTGGGCAGGAAGAAGGAAAACAAAAGGCCCCCTTCAACTCTCTTGCCTTATGAAAACCAACTGGGTTCGCAGCCCAGCCACGACGGGGGCTGGTCTCTTTCCATATGCAGACGGGTTTGGAGGCAAAGCCGCAGAGCCCCTTTCACCGACAGGGCTGGGAGGGGGCAGGGCTACCTGGAAGGGGCGGTGCCAGGAGCTGGTTGGAGAGCAGCTGCAGGTGCTCCAGGGCGATATCCCGCACGCTGAAGAGCTGAGTGAACATGTGGGGCGTTTTGGGGGCGAAGATGTTGAGCAGGGCCATCCGGCAGTAGAGACAGGCCAGCACGGCTTCGCAACGGAGGAGTTCCCTGAAAGAGGCCCGGGGGTGTTTCTGAAGCACACTTTCTCCACCAGCTGCACCGCTTGGAGGAGGAGGAGGAGGAGGAGGAGGAGGAGAAAGGCCAACATGTGCCCAGAACTGCACATTCCAAGGGACGTTTTGGTGCCGTCGAGGAGCAACTGCACACCCTCAACAGTTGTGGACGTCTAAATGTATTGAATAGCTGCTCACCTGTGGATCTGGATGTTCGAATTGTCCAAAGAAACCAGCCCGTTGGTGGCCGTCCTCCTGTAGCCAGCCGGGGGTCGCTCCAGCATGTCGATCGGGTACCAGTACCTGACCAGGACCCCCTCGCTCCGCAGGTAGGTCTCCACCTGCACCAGCTCGTTCACCTGGAAGGACAAACTCCACCGTTGCCCAAGACGTTTGGCACGGGGTGCCCAGGACCACCCCCGCTCCTGCCTTCCACAGCGACTCTCTACTTGCCGAATCAACGTCCAGGACCACGCCGTGCAGTCCAAAGGTCTTCAGCATCCCACGGATGGCAAACTTGGGCAGGGCGGTTGCCACGGCATTGGTGGCCACGTTGTTGCTCTCTGGGTAGCGGGTCACAACCGTCAGACCTGGAAGAAGGAGGGGGAGGCGGAAGGGGAGGAGGGGAAGAGGAGGAGGGGAGGTTTAGTGCCAGGGCCGCTGAGCAGCCCTTTTAAGGGGGCCATTTCTCCCTCTCCCCATGAGCCCCCAGGTGGGCTGAGACGGACGGATCCAAAGCCTCTCCTGGTCACTAAGCAGGTGCACCTTTCCGGACTTTGTCGATGGTGAACTTGTTGGCCTCGTCTTTGATGTCCTCGATGGTGGGGAGATAGAGATCGCGAGGGATGCCCCCATTTTCCTCGTAGAGGAACTCCACCGTCTGCCGCGCTATGTCGACCATCCCTGAAATGCAAAGCAGTCTCTGGATTGGCCTCCAATCAAGGATCGGTAAGAGACGGGATGGGCCGCCGAGGGGAGGGTCCCCCTGCCCAGAATTTCCGGCAGACGCACCAAGACCTCTCGTGTAACACCCAGGAAAAAAAGAGGAAGGGGAGGCTGGGGTCACATTCCAAAGAGAAATGGTCTACATTTACCTAACTGCAGAGCTCCCTTAATCTGATCCAAGCCGGATTTCCTCTCTGCTTCATTGCGGAAGCGCCTCCTAATTGTGGGGAAGACCTTGGTCTCCCAGGCCTTCACCAGCAGGGCGTAGTGGTCCTCCTGCAGAGGGAGGCAGGGGCTCGCTGAGGGGGCAAGGCGGTGCCCAGCCACGAGCGAGGAAAGGACAGCGGGCCCTTCCCCTCCCCTCCCCCCCGGCTGCTCCAGCATGGCGCCCCTTGCTCTGCTCACCCGGGGGACGTCGTCATCGTCGTCATCGTCGCTCTCGTCATCTGCAATGGGTGGAGGGTGAAGGTCTGGTCCAGAGATGATGAAGTTCTCGTAGCTGCGCTCCGTTTTGTAATGACAAGAGGAGTCGCTGTCGTACTCTGGAAAGGGGGAGGGAGAGAGAGGCAGGACAGAGCATTAAGAGAGGGGAAAGCCCAGGAAGGGGCAGTTCTCTCCCCCACGACCCAGGCCTTTAGCCCCTTAAGACTGTCACTTGGTTGTTTGTGTCTCATGGTGTAGGGTGGTTGCATGATGATTGTGGTCATGATTCATCCCTTGTTGCTTGTATGGACGCTGAGAGCTTCTGCACCAGAGAGAAATGCCTTGTGTGTCTAATCTATTTCTTATTCTATTCTATTCTATTCTATTCTATTCTATTCTATGCTATGCTATGCTATGCTATTCTATTCTATTCTATCCTACCATATCCTAATTCTAATCTATATTCTATTCTATTCCTATTCTATTCTAATTCTATTCTAATATTAGTTGTTTCTCTTCTAATTCTATTCTATTCTAATTCTATTCTTGTTTCTGTTTGCTTCTGTTTCTATTCTGATTCCCTCCTGTCCTGTCCTACATTTTGGCTATGCTGGTTAGCAGCTATTAGATATATTTTGATGACTGACTGATAAAGTGGGACACTTTGTCTCCAAAAGGAGACAATTCAGCCTTTTGTCTCAAAAGGCAACGTGCCTGTTGGGATCTACTACTTTAGAGATTCCCCTAGAACGCCACCGCTGAGCAATATCCTTCCTGCGTTACTCTGACGTTGCTTTCCAAGGAAGGGAGGGCGGGGGGTGGGTGGGACAAGCAGCAGGCACAGGGCAGCCTCACGTTGCTGAGCGGTGGCCACGGCTGCGATCCTGCAAGGAGGCCCGTGAGGTCCAGGATCGGAAGCGCTACTGGTGCCGGCGTCGTTGTCGCTGTCGGAGGCCATGGCGAAAGGCAGCACTTCGAAGTTGGCACTGATCTCTTCTGCCAGGTCGATGCAGAGGTCGGCGGCGTTTCGGTGGGCTTGTCCCTCCACGTAGGCAAACTGATGAGACCCAAAATTGGCCCGGACTTTGGTGTTCTAGAAGGAAAACAGTAACCCAAGAGAGCTCAGCTCTTCTGGAGCATTTGGGATGCTCCTGCTCTCTGCAAGGAAAGGAAAAAAAGGCTCCTACTGTCAAACAAATGCTGAGTGATGTTTTCTTAGACCTGCTTTCCCCTTCAGCACAAGGCAAAATAGTCCCGTCTTCCGCCTGTTCTTATGATTGTTTACACGGCAGGGGAGACGATGGCACTCCGCAAAAGCTCAGCTGATCTCTAAAAGGCTTGCTTCTTATACAAACTATATAACTCTCTGGCGCAGGGGTTCGAGTGCTGTACTGCAGGCCACTTCTGCTGACTATCGGCTGTTCAAATCCCACCAGGCTCCAGGTTGACTCAGCCTTCCCTCCGTCCGAGGTGGGTAAAATGAGGACCCAGATGATTGGGGGCCAGAGGCCGACTCTGTAAACCGCTTAGAGGGGGCTGTAAAAAGCACTGTAAAGCTGTATATAAGTCTAAGTGCGACTGCTTTATGATGTTACACTTAAGGCTGAGCCCTGGCCCATCTGAACAGAAAGAGAGGTGTGATGTTTAACCTGCCTTCTTCTGGATATGGACCACTGGCCACATTCCTCCCGACACATCTTCCAAATATGGCCCCAGCCGCTGTCCACAGTAGGTGAAGTAGACCCTGCCTTTGGCCGGCTGCCCTGGAGGAGGAGGGGTCCCTTCCGTCCGCTCCCAGCCGATGCCTGCCACATCACCTATGGAGGAGGCCGAGGGACCAGAGAGGGACTGAGTGGGGCTCTTCCACCCACCCACCCCGAGGACGCCTTCTGCTTAATCACAGGCCGGAGGGGGCTTACCAGGGGAGAGGGCCACATCCAGGCGCACGCTCTTCCACTGCAGCAAACTGGAACCGTTGTAATGGACAGCTCGCCCGTTGCTGGGAATGCAGGAAGGAAGGGACACATTCACAGAAGAAGCTCCGACTCCCCCCTGGAGGGTCCCAGGCTTAGCAGGTAAACTTGGCCGTGGCAGGCAAGCAAATGTGTGTGATGGTTCTCAGGACGAAGTTAAAGCAAACGGATTCTGGGCAGACCCTCTGAAAGTGGCTTTATCTCATTGAGGGATCCTCTTGCCGGCCCAGAGCTGCCCTGGCCCTGTTTTACTTAATGCAACAGACACCCACAACCCCCCAAGGCTCCAGTTCTTGCTCTCACACCTCCCAAACCTACTTGTGGAAAAGGCAAGTGCCCACGGGGTTAGTCCATGCTCCATCCCGCTTCTCAGCTTCCGTGGCAAAGCCGAAGGAGACAATGGGGCCCGTGTCGTCATCTGCGTCTCCGTAGGACACGACTTCGATCTCCCAGTAGAAAGAGGGCGCCTGGGAAAGGAGCGCCCCCCGCAGGTGAGCCGAGGGCTTCACAGCGGCCTTCTCAAACGGTCGCTGGGCCCACAGTGAATGCTCACCTGCACAGGAACTGCCGAGGTGGCATAAATGAAGGTGCCCCGAGGAAGCCCTCCACCAGCGCTGGGGTCCGCCAGGAAGGTCACCGCGGTGAGATGGGAGGAGAACATGCAGGCTCGCACAGGGGGGAAGACCCTTGAGGGGCTCCAGGTGATTTCTTTAGGCTG
This sequence comes from Hydrophis major, assembly GCA_033807585.1. Lineage (NCBI taxonomy): Eukaryota > Metazoa > Chordata > Lepidosauria > Squamata > Elapidae > Hydrophis > Hydrophis major. Next base: position 943,254 of record CM066339.1, on the reverse strand, counting down.
AACCAAGAAGACACAGAGCTGCGTTTAATCACAGCTGTCAAGGTTGCATCAACTGGTGACCGCAGCACCCCAGGAACCGCATCCTTGACTGGTGGCAGCCTTGAACGCAGAGAAGGCTTTAAGCCCACCCCTCTTGCTCTGTATTTACCTGTCTTCGGTCTGCCTGGAGGGGAGGTGGGGGTGGCCGAGCGCTATCGCGGTAGAGCATCCGTAACCTTTCGCACTGCGCTTCCACAACAAGGAGCCGCTCTCCTAGAAGGTGGCAAAGGAAGCCTCTTCAGACCCCACTCACTCCTGTAAGGACGTCTCTGAAGCTACATTTCTAGTCTCAGGTGCTATTAATGCGCCAACTGCTTCCTCCAAAGGGCCAAGCGCTGGTCAGACCACAAAGCCAAGGGGGTTCCCAGCTGCTCTTTTTCCCGCCTGTCCTTGACGTGATTAAGGAGAGGACCAAAGTTAATCGCCAAGGACGCTGGCTAAGGTTGAGAATGACAAACCAGCTCGGTGGCCTTCAAATCCAGGAGTGATTTGAATTGGGATCTCTACAGTCTGATCCTGTTTCTTTCATCCACAATATTTTCCTGGCAGCCTCTTCTTTACTCCCTTCAGAGTAATATTTTTTCCGGTCACAATAACCAGTCTACGTCTGTGACCGAAGACTCAGCTCTTACCAGGGCTGCATTCCTGGGCTACAAGGTTGAGGACTTCCACCGCAGCTGGACACTGCTGGATGAATTCTTCACAGAAGGAGGTGTCCTCCAAGAGTTGGGCCATCACCAGACATGCTCTTGGGAGGGGAGGGGGTGTCAGGGAGAGAGAGAAGGCAAAGCATGTCTTTAGGAGTTCTTGGGAATGGCCCATGCCTTCTAGAGACCACCATGCTGATAAAACAAGCAACTAGGGGACAGAGCTCATGAGGCCTTGAAGGAAAACGTGGGGTCCTTTTGCTTGCTGGAAAACTCACTCAGTAGAAGGTCTTGAACCCTGAACTTAAACCCCAGTCAGGCAAATCAACTATCCCAGCCAAACAGCCACAGGGTGACTGAGCCCCCACAGGACTCCAGTTTGATCTGGCCATGGGATCCATCCCCACCCACCTGGTTCGGATTTCAGCCAGCAGACGGACCACGGCCATGACTGGTGTCGAGCCGTCTCCCGTGGCAGGAAGCGAGGTGTGGATAGACAGGCTGCCCTCCTGCGGAAGCAACATGGACTGGACGGCTTGCACGACCTTCTCCGTGATGGACAGCTTCTGCAGAGGCAAGGCCTGAGGAACAGGGGGAAAGCCAGGAGGGATTATTTTCTGGAAAGCCAAGGAAGGACCCGGTCTCATTGTGGCGCAGGCATTGTTGTCCCAACCGGAAATGAAGGTCTGCCAGCCAAGAAGAAGAACCGAGGTAGCTGGGTACTTTGGGGGGGTTGATTGCAGTTGACTTTCTAAATTGCCTTCTTTAGATATAGAAAACTTCTCTCCCCAGCACCATTATTTTTGGAATTGGCCTTTCTCATGATCTAAACTCTGGAGCTAACAGTTTAGCCTGAAGATAGAATTCTTTATTGGCCACGTCTGATTAGACACACAAGGAATTTGTTTCCGGTACGTCAGCTCTCAAGAGACACGCAACAATAACAATAAGCAACAAAATTATAGAAACTGCAGCTTCAAGTTAAACTTATTCACACACTGACCTGCTCCATTCTGGGTGTTAAGATGGACTCACCTCTGACCGCGGAATGCAGAGCCTCGATAATGGAATTGTTAAAATGTCCGAGGCCTGGGAGGCCTTCCTGCAGTCTATATTGACCGGTGGGAATTTGACCGTGGCTATCCCGTCCTGTTCATTGATGGAGGCCACCACTCCCACACTTCTGGCAATTCCTCTGCCCAACACCTGTTGACAGGAGGAAGAGAAGGTGGGGGAATACATTTAAGAGCCACCCAATATGGGGGCCAGGAGAGACGGTGGCCAAAATGTCAGTCACAATGGTCAGTTCTCTTCGGGGTCTGGTGAGTGACAAGAGGCTGGTGCCCACCTGAACTTCAGAGCCAATTTTGATGGTCTCCTTGAAGCCGCCCAGGGCACACAGGGCAGCCACCGCTTGGCGAGCGATCCTCTGCAGCTTGGCCAGCTTCCTTCCGTTGCTGCTGCCGTTCTCCAAGATGCTCTCGGCATGTTTCCCCAGCTGGGGGATGTACATCAGAGCACGAGACAAGACCTGGGAACAGGAAGAGGTCCAAGTGGGTGGGCACATTGGAGCCGCCTTCCCGGCAAGAGCCTTCTCCATGGATGGGGTGGATGGGTGGGTTACGAAGCGAATCGGAATCCAGCCAAAAACGGTTGCCTCACATATATGCCTGAGGCATCGCGCATTCATTCACCCCCAGGGTCCTTTTCTAGGGAAATGCTTCAAAACCTTTAAAATTGCAAACCTTTAAAACTTTCTCACCAACCTGAGGGGCTGAGAGAGGCATTATGCCTGCTGGTTGCAGAGAAAATAAAGGACATCCCCCCTCCCCAAACTAACCCTGAGCCACGCAGCAAAGGAAGGAGGAAAGGGAGCTGCAGCTCCTCCCAGCCCAAACTAGCAGAGGCAGGAGCCATCCTTCCGTGGCGGAGAGCCGGACGCCCTTCTCCGTTTGCACAATGACAAGCTTGGTTAAAGAAAACCCAAAGCCAGCGCAGGGCAGGGCGAGAGAGGAGTGCAAGACTGCAAGTCCTTCCCCCACTTACTTTCTCGGCGGTGGTGGTCCATATCTGAGCGGCGTTCGACTCGGGAGCCATGAGGAGGCTGTGAAGCAGAGCAATCACCTCCGCCGCCATGCTGTTGGCCACGTGCCCGCTGATGAAGGGCCGCACGGGGTCCGTCCTGAGACAAGGGAGAGGGGTCAGGCTCCAGCATCCCCCTTGGCCACCACCGTCGGGGCACCTGGCCCTCCCTCCCTCCCTCCTGACGCAGAGCCGAGAGGGAGGGATCGACCTGCACAGCTGCTTCCCAGACCCAGGAACTAGCTCTTTGGAGGGTCAGAGGTCAGCCCACCTGGCCAGCTCCGAGTTCCGCTCCCTGCAGGTGGAGGTCTGAGCCGTCTTCTTCTTGTCCCCCGTGGAGAGGCCGCTGGTGCTTTCGGGACTGGCCGTCTCCACCGGGGGGCCCACACTCACAATCAGCCCAGATTGGGCCCACTTGGTGGCCTTCCGCAAAGCCGCCGCCGCCTCCTCTGTGATCACCTCGCAGCAGCCGCTCTGGGGAGGGAGGGGAGGAAGTAAGTCCTGGGTTGCCGTGGCCCGTGCCACGTCCTCAGCGTGGCATCCTCGCTCAGAGGGCAGAAGGTGCCACCCCTGGGGCCCGTCAAGATCTGGGACCCTTTGCAAGGCCCCCGGAGGGGTTGCTCTTACTTTGGTCATGTCTCGGTCCATCTTGACCACCTTCTCCATGTTGGCCCCTGTTCCCAGGCGGAAGGGGCGGCCTTCGGAGCTACTGCGAACAGAAGGAGCACAGAGGGTGAGAACGTGGAAGGTCCACACACGGATCTTGACGGCGCCACCCTCAGGCCGGGCTACCTCAAGAGCGGCTGGAGAACCTCGTGAGACGACTGGTCTTCCCGCTTGTGAATGAAGATGGAGAGCTTGCCGTCCACGGCCTCGCTCTCTTCTCCTGGGTCTTTGTCTCCTTTGAGGGAACTTTTGGGGTTCACCTTCGCCAGGGACATGTCGGGCTCCGAAGCAGTTGGGGAGAGAACCGTCTGGCATCCTGTTTGGGGGGGGGGGGGAGAGAAGGAACGTTGATTCCAGCCAGGAAACGTTTCCTACCAGCTTCATTCAACCTGCAGTTCATTCGCCCGGATTTTGGGGGGCAGGACTCGAAGTCAGGGTCTTTTTTAGTAACCCGGCCAGCCCCCAATTGTGAGATGCTGGCTGGGGAATTCTGGAGTCGCCACATCTCACAGCTGCAAAAGGGAACCAGGGAATATTTCTCCGAAGCTTCCCAGGGGCTCAGAAAGGAGACGCCCCATTGATGTGGAGGAAACTCGGCCCTTCGCTACCTGGAACGACGTAATCCGCCAGCTTGGCTAAGAGCAGGGAGGCGATCTTGGAAGCCGGGTCACTGGGGTCGTCTTGCTCGCTGTTCAGGGAGGGCACAGAGTAGCTCCAGGGGGGCAGCTCCACGTTCCCACAGTCTTCCACGCTCATGAGGGGAAGGGCAGCACGGCACAGCTGAAGGATGATGAGCACCAGCTTGGGGGAGGGGCGCTGGTCCAGAAGCAGAGAGAGGAGTTTGGAGACGCAGGCTGGCTGGCTGAGGATGGCTTTGCCAATGTGGCTCCTGGGGGGGAGAAGGAAGGAAGGAAGGAAGGAAGGGGGATGGAGGGAGGGAGGGAAGGAAGGAAGGAAGGAAGGAAGGAAGGAAGGAAGGAAGGAAGGAAGGAAGGAAGGAAGGAAGGAAGGAAGGAAGGAAAGGGGATAGAGGGAGGGAGGGAGGGAAGGAAGGAAAGAAAGAGGAAAAGTGAGGAAGGAAGGAAGGAAGGAAGGAAGGAAGGAAGGAAGGAAGGGGATAGAGGGAGGGAGGGAGGGAGGGAGGGAAGGAAGGAAAGAAAGAGGAAAAGTGAGGAAGGAAGGAAGGAAGGAAGGAAGGGAGGAAGGGAGGGAGGGAGGGAGGGAAAAGGGATAGAGGGAGGGAGGGAAGGAAGGAAAGAAGGAGGAAAAGGAAGGAAGGAAGGAAGGAAGGAAGAAGGAAGGAAGGGAGGGAGGGAAAAGGGATAGAGGGAGGGAGGGAAGGAAGGAAAGAAGGAGAAAAAGTGAGGAAGGAAGGAAGGAAGGAAGGGTCTCATTTCAAGACAGCTGGACCAGAGAGCAGAACCGTGGCTGATAAGGTGGGGGCTACTGCTCAGCAGGATTCGACCCCAACCCCCGAGCCAGAGACCTTCTAACAGTCCACTGCTTCCCAACCATGGTATCGTGAAGAGGTCTGGACTTCAACTCCCAGGATTCCCCAGGAGAACACTGGGAGCCCAGGCATCTTTTAACTTGCCACGGTTGGGAAACCCTGGTCTGCTGGTAGCTCAGCTGGCTGTGGAATTCTGGGAGTTGGAAGTCCCGGCCACTTCTAGCTGCCACAGCTGAGAACCACGGTACCTGGAAAGGTCATTCAGGAGACTGAGAACGTCTTGCAAGGCATCGTTGCCGGCTGCCTGGTTGCCACAGCACTCGGTGGCTCGGGCCAGGTGATTGGTGAGGAGACTGGAGACCTGACGAGCGAGGCCCGAATGCACGGCCTCGGTGGATCCGCCTGCAAAAGGGTCGGCCCCGATGAGAGCCGTGAAAAGCCCCCCCACCCCCCGGACTCCCCCTGCAGCCTCCTCGCTCTTCCTGCAGGGCCAGCAGAGCTCCTACCTTCCTCCTTCTCCCACTCGACACAACGATTGGCCAGCACCTGGAAAGCGGCCCAAGCCATGATGGCTACCTTCTGCTTCTTGGTCTGCTTCTCGCTGGAGCTGGACTCGGTCTGGCTGCTCAGGCTGCACAGGCGGTCCATCAGCTGCACCAGGCCGCTCCTCACCAGGCACTTCTCTTCGCTCCTGGGGAGGGAGGGGGGAAAGGAAGCCGCAGAGGCCGGTCACCTTTGTGCCCGGGGGAGGCTGGAGAGGGCAGAGGGCAACGGAAACCCTGAGGCCGGGCAGGGCAAGGGCAGCTCTCCGGCTCACCTGGTGTAGGGAATGGTGCACAGCAGGCCGATGCTGTTGGCGCAGGCGATGGGGTAGCGCGCGCACAGGGCCACCACCGACGTCATGGTCTCCCCAAAGGCCTCCTGCACTTGCTCCACCATCCCTCCGCAGGTGAGCTCTTCAATTCTGTGGAAAGGGAGAAAGCCAGAGGCTCCCGAGCACAAGACGCCACCCGCTTGGAGGCTGTTTGATCCTTAAAGGTTGACGCAAATATTATCCCAGGGAGTGCTGGGATTTTTCAAGGCTGCTTGAAGAGGTGGGGGGCAGGGGTGGGATTCTACCAGTTCGCACCTATTCGCTAGAACCGGTTGTTAACGTTCTAAGCAGTTCGGAGAACCGGTTGTTAGAAGAAATTGCTGGTCTAATCCTGTAAGGAAGGCTGGAAGGAAACATTCTGGTGTTGCTTACAGAAACTGCCTCTCCGTTAACCCTTATTACATTCTTGGCAGGACTAGACTTCCTGTCTCAGGAACTTCTCTGGAGTTTTTTTTCCCCTCCTTTGCTGGTACTTTGTTTATGTGGAGTGACCATTCGAAGTTACAATGGCACTGAAAAAAGTGACTTATGACCATTTTTCACACTTATGACTATTGCAGCATCCCCACAGTCATGAGAGGCCAGGGGAGGAGATGGGTGCCTTGATGAGAGTGATGCTGAGTTGGCCACGCCCAGCCAGTCACATGACCACCAAGCCACGCCCACAGAACCGGTTGTTAAAAAAATTGAATCCCACCCCTGGGTATGGGGGGATAAGAGGTCTGGACCATTGCTGGCTGGGGAATTCTGGGAGTCAAAGTCCAGCTCTCTGCAAGCTACCAAGTTCGCGAAGGACCGCTTTTGAGAGGACTGCTTTCAGGGGCTTTGCCAAGGAAAGCAGGGACTGACCGTGGGCCTCCCTGGAGCACCATCGTGACTGGGCCCACCAGGTGCGTCACTCCGCCCACACGGACCGCGGCCGTCAGCAGCTCCCTCATGTGCACCAGAGCCTGCTTCCGGGTGTTTCCACGCCGCCATCGCGTCTGAGCAGCCAACAGGAAGCTGCTGCTGGACACCTAGGAGAATGGGGGGAAGGATGAGTGGACTGCAGGGCCCACTGACCGACTCGCTTGAGAGGGCTCAGGGTATAACCTTTCCCCTGAAGGGAAGTTCACTGAGTTTAAGAAAAAAAGAATAGGGACTCCCACTGTGGCCAGAACAAAAACAAATTTTAGAACATTCTTAGACATACCAACCTCCTAAATGACAAGCTATTTAAATAATTAGATAGTATTTATTTGAGTTAGCAATTTAATAACTCAAATGAGCTTTTAAACAGCCTGATGGGACTTTAAATATTCACAGATAACAGAGGCTGTTGGCTTTTCTCCTGCTGCTTACAAAGGTTTCTGTTCGGTGAGGTTTACTGGAGAACTGAAGTGTGCCTGGCCAGGTGAGGCCACTGCCCTTGGATTGGATAAGCCCAAGAGGCGGGCCTTACCGCTTGATCAGGATTGGTTCCGATGAAGGCAAAGAGCTGTCCTAGCAGGACACTGTAGGTGGGCTTGTCCCGGCTGTCATCGATGGCCAGCGACTGCAGGAGGGTGAAGGAGCTGCTCCTGTGGCTGGGAACGTGGCGCCGCCTGCGTAGAGACACGAGAGGGGAGATCAGTGGGACCAGCCAACAGCCTGGACGTTCGTCCCAGAGATGGGGATGCCGACCTCTGGCTGGACCGGGTGAACTCCAGGTCTTCGTTTGCGATCATCTCCAGATCCGAGGGTGCCGACATGCTGCGGAGGAAGACTGGCTGGTGAACTGCGTGGGAGATGACCTTGGTTTCTGAGGCTGACTTGCACGCTGCACGTTAAGGAGCAGAAAGAGGGCTGAGCCTTCGTGGACAGAAAACCCACAGAGAACCCAAAGGATCCAGGAAGGGAGGGGGGGCTTTCTCGATCTCGGCTATGCAGGAAGGCGCTCAAAGGTGAGCGCTTCAGAGAAGGCCAGCCTGGCCCCTCCCCTCCCTCCTTACCTGGCGTCTCTGCCGGGGTGCCGGAGATGCTTCGGGTGAGGCCCGACTGGGCAGCGATGGTGACGTGCAGGAGCAGCTCTGCTCGGTTCATCAGGCTCTTGACCAGAATTTTGGTCTTTGCCATGGGATGCGAAGGCTTCTGGACCACCGAGTTCACCTCCTGGAAGAATTTCTCCCTAAAGAGCCGGGAAGGGGAAAGCCCAGAGACAGGCAGGTTGGTAGCCTCCTTCTAGCTCCAGAACGAGGCGAAGGGTCGGGGACAGGCTCGGCTTCCGGGGCTGGGGAGCAACCCCCACACATCGCCCCCTTCGCCAGCCAGGAAGGAGCAGAGGTGAGCAACAGGCTTCCCACCACAAGACTGCAAGAGTGGCACCAACCTCAGCGAAAGGACCATGTTCTCGAGATCTCCTCCATCAAAAGGAATCTCCTTCATTGAGCACAGAAGTTCCAACTCTTTCATTTTGCTCTGAAAGGAAGGGAAGTGGGGGGAGAAGCAAACGTGTGGGAAAAGGGGGACCCGAGGAGTTCATTTCTCTTCCTGAAAGGAGGTCTGATCCTTCGTGGGGTGAAAGCTGCCTCTCCACATTCAGACACAGTCTATCCCCAAGGCTCAGGGGTCCAAGGAGAACCCTTGGAAGGGGGCCACTGCCTTCCTGCCCTGCGGGGGAGCCTCTCAGAGGCTTCACCGGAAGCCCATCATCTATTCTTTCACTCGATTTAATTTATATGCTTCTTTGGGTTCTTCTTTGCAAGAATTCCCGAGGTGTCTGCCGAAGGAGGGCTTCTATTTCCACACAACCTGCTCCCTGCTCCAAACTGAGAGATGCTCTTGGTGACATTCCAGTTTGGCTTATAAATGCCAAAGACTTCTCAGGACCCTCCGGAGGCCTCGTTCGCTGGCAGACACGCTTGGAGAAGCCAGCCGTTCCCAGGACCAACAGCAGAGACCTTATTTCCCACAGAGGATCAGGCAGCCAGTTTTAAAGCTGCATGTGATTTGCCCAGGAGCAGTGAAAAATACAGCTCAGCATTTCACAGGAATTGAGAGAAAGGGAAGGCTAAGTCAGGAAGAAGCCAACACCAAGCCAGCCCAGCGTAATCAGAGGTTCTTGGCCTTTACCTCATTGAAGTGATAATCATAGAAGAAGGGCACGTTATTTTCCAGCTTCCCATGCATGGCGTCTTCCACCTCGCTTTGCCATTTCTGCTCCAGTTCAGCCACACTCTGGCCAAAAAGGGAGGGAAGAAAACCCATGAAAAAGCTGGAGCCCTCCTTCCCTCAGGAAAAATAATTCACGTCCAGCCCACCGTGAGCCTCCAGGGCCTGCAGCCAAGAGCAGCCACCGGATTGGCACGGCAGGCGTTACCTGCAGTTGTCTTTCCATGGCATTCAGCTTCTTGAAGGTTTCTCCCATGATTTTGCAAAGCAGGTCGTATTCCTCGGCGTGCTCCGCCTGATACTGGAAGTTGGTGAGAGACTGGAGCGCGTCAACTAGGTTCAAGTGCTTGATCACACATGAAACCACCATTTCCTCCATCACGTCCGGCTGGATCACCTCTCTGTTGAGGGCGAAACCCCCCCCCCAAAACCAACAGTTGACCAACGTTTGACTTCCTGACAAATACCTGAGCGAGGCTGCAGGCGTTTTCTCCAGCTGCAGATGTGGAGAAAGCAAAGGTGACCAAAAGAACTTCACCCACCCACCTGATGCTGGGCCGAAACTGAGGGCGGGCACGGCCAGATATTTCCCGGAGCTTGATCATGATTCCGGGCGGGAGTCGGATTCGGGGAAGGTCAAAATAGTGACCCACAGGTGGGACAAGGACGTCCGATGGGTACGTGAACTCCTGGTCTTCCTCAATGGTGAGAGGCAGCGGAGAAGGGCTGGGCGTGAGGGCTGGGGAGATCACCCCGTTGGCTTCCACTTGCCACTGGCATCTGAAACAAGGAGAGCGGCTTGTTGGCTTCTTGCCTCAGGAAGCAGTGGGGGGGGGGGCTGCCACTCACACTGTGACACACCCGGCTTCCTTTCCTGGAACCCTCTGCTGTGGATAGGAGGCGGCTGGCCTCCCCCTTCCGTCTCACTCCGGGCTCCCTACCTCTGCAAGAGTTTGGACCGCAGCAGCTCTTGACACGTTTCCTCGTCCTTGGTGATCTCTGGCCCGTTGTAGAGGATCCTCAGCATGGAGCAGGCCAGGACGGACAAGCCCAAGGCCAGGTCCACCAGGAAGGGCAATCCGCCCGAGACATCTTCCGAGGATTCCTGGGCAGCCGAGGGGAAGCAGAGAGAACACAGAGGGAGAGTGACGGCGGCTGCCTGCGCCCCATTGAGCCTGCACCCACCCACCTGGCGTCTGAGTATGAATCACGATAAAAGTCGCCAGCGCCGAGAGAGCCAACCCAGCAGAGCACAAATCTGTAAAGAGGCAGCTCTAAGGCAAGGAAGTTGGAAGGAGTTGCGCCTCCACATTGACAAGGGGAATACACGGACTTCTCTCCATCCAGGAGCAGTGAATTAACGCAACCTGGTGCTCAGCCTCCCCACCCCCACTTGTAACTGGAAGCATGACGAAGCCGTGTTCGGACGCGGTCAGGATTGAGTTGGATTTTAGTTACTCCCCCAGATGAAGCCCAGTCCATACCTGTGCCCGGACCGTGCAGGCAAATCCCCACATGGCTTTATCGGGGGTGTTGTGTTCTCGGCCACTCCGCATTTCGAAGGAGAAGGTGACGGTGTCCCCTTCCACCTGACCGTTTGGATGAGAAGAGAATCCACTGAACAAGCAAGCGTTTTATTAATGCAAGATACAGAAGGAAATCTGGAAATGGCCTTCTCCTCTGCGGATTATGCCCGTGATCCAGGAAATCTATTTTTTGTACAGTTATAAGAGTACAAGTGGCTTCTTTTTCTCTTTGAGTTGAAATTTATTTTTTTTCTTTTTTGCAAATTTTTTAAATTGTTTTTTATATAGAACAAATCCATTCCATTTCAATCGTTCATCGATTAGGCACATATTTCAATTATTTAGCTGTTATTAATAGTGTTTTTCTTATCCAATCTAACAATACAACAATAATCACATTCCTGTGTAAATAATAATATCAACTATATCTATTACATTAATTTTTCTGATTATTCCATAAATACATCCAATCCCTTTTAATTTGTTCTATTTTCTATCCACTGATAAAACAGATTCCATACCATATAATATTCAGATTCTTCTTTTTCTTTGATTTCTAGTGTCAATCTATTCATTTCTGCACATTCGAATATTGGTTCAGTTATTTTTCCCTCTATCGGTATCATATCATTTTTCCAATTTTGGGCAAATACAATTCTAGCTGCCATTAAAACATGTATAATTAGATAAATCTTGGAATTTCACCAGCAGGAGCGGGAAAGTGCTCTTCGGTACCTTTACTAAATCTTTCGGCCACCCGGTCCCCAAGACGCTCCGGCTGCCGTATCCTAAGATGTTGCCTCCGTATTCGGCAACCTTCCGACTGTTCGTGTTGGGCCCGGCATAGATCACCAGCTGCAGCAGAAGCACAACAGACAGAAGCCAGTGGCAGGAGGGCAAATCGAAGCCTGTCTGAAGAGCTTCTCCGAGGGGAGCGTGCAAATCTTGTGCAGGCATCCTAGAGAGCACACCAAGGGAAACTTCTCCCAAGCCAGAAGGGCTTCAAGGCGGCTCCATTTCTCTTCACAGGCCCCAGCACCCAGGGTGGAGTTTATGGTCTGGCCCCAACTGACCTTATCGTAATCGTACTGGGAGGAGCATCGGCTGTCGAACCTCAGGTACAAGCAACGGGCTCCTGGGATGTGCACCGTCTCCTTAAACTTGTAGTTATCCCTGACGGGGTGAACGGTCTCCACCGTCTTGCCAGCAGCCCAAGGAGCTGGGATTTTCAAGCCGGTGAGGAACCCGGGCTCTTCTTTCTCTTCCAGCATTCTGGCATGAAGTGTAAAAAAGGAGAAGCTACCAAAGGAGTAACTTTGTAGGAGAGATTGAAAGGAATTGTGGACGCCAAATACTGGCATTGCTGTCACTGCATGACACTGGGCACAAACAAAAGAGAGAGAGAGAGGGAGAGAGAGAGAGGGAGGGAGGGAAGGAAGGAAGGAAGGAAAGGAAGGAAGGGGGGGAGGAAAGAAAGAAAGAAAGAAAGAAAGAAAGAAAGAAAGAAAGAAAGAAAGAAAGAAAGAAAGAAAGAAAGAAACCCAGGAAATACTCTGATGCTTAGGCCACACACCTCTCATCGGGGAAGAGCTTGCTCCTCGGTTCAGAGGCCCCTGCAGGAGAACCGCTGACGTCCGAGAAAACCGGAGACTGCGTTTTCAGCAACAAGGCCGTCTGCAACACAACACCAGGGCCAGTGGGTCACAAGGCACGAGGCGGCGGCGGGGGGGGGGAGTCTAGGGCCAACTCCAAGCCAAAGCGGGGGAGGGGAGAAAGGCAGGCACTACCTGGCTGGTGTAGAGGACCAGCTGCACCAGCTGAGGCATGAGCGGATCGGCCACCATCAGCGTCTGGAGATTTGGATGCATCAGGGAGGTCAGCAGCACTGGAAGCAGGTGGCCCAGGATGGTGGCTTTGGTCACCTGCTCCAGGCCTTTCAACCTGCAAGGAGAATTCCCCATCATCACCACCACAACTGGGTCTTGGGAGATTGGGCCGGGGAGGGACCGTCTCAAGGAACCTCCCCTCAGCCCCAGGTCCTTCCCCCTCGACTCTCAGAGCGGGACCGTGGGGCCGAGTCTTCTGAAATGGCCTGCCCAATGGCTGCCAGCTTGGATGACTCTGTGCTAGCTGCTATTGGATGCGTCCAGGCGCTCTCACACCGAACCGGCCCTAAAACAGCCATAAAATGAGCGATGGGTTCGCCACCCCTGGACACATCCATTCAGCTGGGAGGGCATTTTCCCGGGGGTCTTTTGGCCTCTTTCTGGAAGCAGCTTCGAGGGGGAGGGACAGAGGGTGTCTTTCCAGAACAAAAGGCCTGACCTCTGCTCCCTGTCTGGGATGTCGCTGTTGATCAGGGCGGTGGTGACCTGCTGCAGCTTCTCCAGGACCTCATCGCACCCCGTGAGGATCTGCATGGCCAGAGCTAAGATGCTGGTCTTGAGATCCTACCAGGGAGACAAACCAAGTTTCAGAGCTGTGTCCTGGCGGCCCCCACTGAAAACTCTGCTTCTAAATCCAACACGGAGGCTCATGTGAAAGAAAGACGGACTTCCAGAGTTAATGGGATGAGCGTGATAGCAAGCCAGGTGAGGCCTGAGGAGCAGCGGGGACTGTGGGGGATCTACCAGCCCACCCTCCCCACTCAGGACTCTTTTGCGGTGGATCAACAACCTGGGGCAGGGGTGGCAGGACAGGTTGAACAAAAGAAATGCCACTACGCTCCTATCACTCCACCTCTGTCTGCAAGAACAATAGCAACAGCCCTTTGACTTATCTCCTGCTTCCTAGCCCTCTCTAAGCGGTTTACGGGGTCAGCCTATCTCCCCCCAACAATCTGGGTCCTCATTTTACCGACCTCGGAAGGATGGAAGGTCGAGTCAACCTTGAGCCAGTGAGAATCGAACTGCTGGCAGCCGGCAGTCAGCAGAATCCACCTGCAATGCTGCGTTCTAATCACTTCGCCACCGAGGCCTTGCGTGTAATGAATCCTCATTGTTAAACTACTTGAGCACTTCATGGATTCTGGAGGCCACTTAATTCAAAGACCACATTTCTTACCAGGCCACAAATTAACCTTCCTAAATTGGTCCAAATGAGACAGAAAAGCTGATATCCAGAGATTTAGCAAGAGGCTGGGAGATCTGCCACATTGGCCTGGGTGTTAATGTGGGTTTCCCGGTCATGTCTGGAAGGCACCAGGATGGGGAAGCTGAATTTAATCACACTTTTCACCGGAGAATCAATTAGTCCTTCTCTAAATCACAACTTCCCAACACAAAGATTCTTCAGGCTGGCCTTTCCCTGAAAAATCTGCTCTAGAATCTAACTGAGATCATTCTGCGTAACTATCCCCATTTCCCTGATTCACGGGCACAGCTCTCTTTTCTGCCTTGGCTGCCAAGGAAGGTTTGTCTTTTGGGAAATCGGAGGAAATTCCAGCCAGCTGATAGTGCAGCGGGATGCTAAGCAGGCCGGGAACAACTCTGCCAGTACTTATCAGAACGATTAATCCAGCCTGCCTTTTGGGCCGGACAAGGAACGAACCCATCCTAGAAGGGAAGAGAGGAGGAGAGCAACTGCAGAGAGGAACGGAAGACGACAAAACAGAAACGAAATAATGGGTGTGGCTGGATGAGATGTGGCGTGGACACATTTAGCATTTACTCCAGACAATGACCGACACATGAGCCACTAATAACCTTCCTGAACAGCCAGAAGGAAACAGACAGAAATGACCCTGGCCCAATGGACCAAGCCACACCCCTCCCTCATCTTAAACAGTTCAGACAACAGAGACAAAGCCCAACCAGGGGGGGAAAAAACCATCCTTTGAAGAGCATTAGCATTTCCTGAAGTGCATGGAAAGAATTCAGGAACTCTGCTTTTACTGGCTGAATTGGAGGAAAACAGGCTGAGCACCTGAGGGAGGTAGCCAGGGACGGGCTTCAGCCAGAAGGGACTTGAAGGGGACCTTTTCCAGACAGGGCTGAGAGAAGCTAGCATAGGTGAGCACAGAATTCTTCTGGGGGGAGGGGCACCCTCATTCCCCCCCCCAGCTGTAAACTACAAAGCATTTTCCCCTGGCTTAACACCCTCCCCCCCCCCCCCCCCCCCCCGGACAAGTTTTCTAAGCTAAAGGAAGATCTGGGGTGGCTGGAAACCCACGTTGGCCCCAGGCAAGGATGATGCAGGAAAGCTTTTAGCTGGGGCTGTTCTGAGCCGAGTGAAGAGCTGAAGCACCCAGTCACAGGACCACGACCACAGACGGTGAGCACGGAGAAGGCCATACCCGTTGGCTGGAGCCACGGCAACACCGGGGTGGTCAGGAGAAAGCGAGGGCAGTGGAGTTTCGGACTTGGTGTTTACCTGTACCTTCAAGGTCTCTCCCTGCAAGGAGCTGTCACTGTCATCGCTTTCGTCAGGCTTAATCAAAACGGTATTACTCAGAAGGTGGTTCTGTACAGCCATCAGGTACCGCAGGCAGGCAGAGGCGGCCTTCAAGACAAACGGGGACATGGGGGTTTTTCCCTCGTGGCCCCACTGCCTCGCAAAGCAGCCAAGGCAGCAGGCTCTCTCGGAGGTCCCAGGCACACTCACAAATGGGGGAGAACGCAAAGGAAACGTCCCGTCCTTCCCTAGCTGCGGGGGTCACAGCGTGGCAAAGAAGCGCCAGAAAATGTTGGCCCATTAATTCAAGCTAACATGGGGGAGACGTATGGCAAGTTCCTGGGCCTTACCAAACTGAAAGACAAGTCAGCATGGAGTAATCCCATTTATGTTAAAAACAACGATGAACTTGAGAGCCTCAAATGTTAACCTCCTGGACCCGGAACCAGGGAAGGAGGAGAGCCAGATTGACAGAGACTCCTGCCACCAATCCCAGGGACGGTCGAGGCTTCTCAATTCCCCAAAAGGAGAAACTGTCCCCCTCCCTCTCCTTCTCCCCACTGCAGCCCCCACTGCAGTGGACTGGGGGGGGGGCACGGTTACTCACAGGCACAGTGGAGAGAAGCCTCTGAAATTCATCTCGAGAGACGATTTGGCACTTGGTGATTAAGATACAAGACTCTCGGACCACGATCTTGAGAATGTAGTGCAAAAGTTCATCATTCAGCCTTAGAGACGGGACAGAGGAGGGAGGGTTAGTAGGGAAGCCACGCGGACTCGAGGACAACCGGCAGCGCATCCGGTAAATCGGACGTGAGAGCTGCCTTCGCCTCCCTCACCCATCTCGGTTGCCCAGGAGGCAAACTCCCCAGGTCATTCAACCAGCATGCACAGCCTCTGCCTGGGGAGGTTTACCTGCAGTGCTCATCGTCTTCACTTCCAAATCGGTTGTTCTGGAGCTGTTCAGCCATGTTGGTCAGGATCACATCTCGAAGCTGGGCCAGGCCGCTGTTTCTGTCTCCTAGAATGGGCCAATTCAAGGAGGAAGGGAAGTGGGGAGGCCTGGGATTGTGCTGCAAAACTGTCTCATGGACACCACCTTGGCCTGAAGCATGCAGCAAACTGTATGGTGTGGTTTGTGTGTTTTTAACGTACAAATTTGCACTCCAGCACCTTAAAAACTCTTACCTTCGGTTAAGACCAGTTTCAGTAGGTTGTTAATTTCTGTTTCTCCAGGGTATAGGATGCTTAGACCAGAACTTAAAAAGGGAAAGAAAAGAGACACTTAGCATTTGCACAAAAACACACAAAAAGGGCACTGAAGATAAACTGACTTTAGCATATGCTTTGAACTGTTGGCAATATCGTTTGCTGCCACATGAATTATGGATACCTGCCTGGAAATCTGTAGCGTTTGTTTGGTTAAAGTAAGAATATGTGTTTTTTTTTAAATGGGCTGAAGCTTGGTAAACAGCACAGCACACTCACACGTCCTAGTAAGCGAAGCAAAGAGCAGCAGCTGCTTTGGAGGTTTTCTTTACTGAATTTCATGAGGAACGAGCTTCCCCATCAACAAGGAGGCCTTGGGGTCTTTTGAGACGAGGCCAGATGACCTACCTAATGGCCAAGCAGACCTCCTTCTGAATTTCAGGGCTGATCTGGTCAACTGGGGCCATGAGAAGCTGCCAAAGCAAAAGGCCGGATCGCCTGACGATCTCCCGATTCTTCTCTGTTTGGGGGCTGAAGAAAAATTTAAAAACCACCTGCAAGACAAGCATTGCAATGCAAGATGGGAGGGAGAAATATATGCGTAGCCAGTGAAGCAATGCACGCTTCGCTTATCTGCACTCTATCTGAATTTATTGAAATAACCAGGTTGGTTCCAAGGACTAACATCAGAGGAGAGTTGAAGAAAACAGGGCAAGAGGTTGACACGTTCAAATGCTCCGATTCTGCTCCTTATGAACCTCCCAAAAAAGGCAGGATTACCCCATAGAACACAGACGTTTTTCAAACTTGACAACTTTACGATGGTTGGACTTCAAGGATTCCCCAGCCAGCCATGAACCCTGGGAATTGAAGCCCCACCTATCTGAAAGTTGCCAATATTTGAAAAATATTGCCACAGAGGATCAGCCTTGAATTTCATTCCATTTCTGGTTGAACAAGAACTTCATTCAGGCTGTGCTCTAAATTGTGGCCTTCTTGCTGGGAGAGGCAACAAGCCAGAGCATATCTTGGATCAATCAAGGAGTCAGCAATGCCCACGGAGGGGCAGCAGATGAAAACTCTCTGGTGGGGTGCCCCGTTTCTTCCCAAAATACACAACAGACCGGCTGGCATTGACGGTGTTACCTAGTTTGAGTAATGAAACGTCTGCAAGGAAACAACTGAGTTCAGGGAACACACAACCGAGATACGGCAGGGAAGCCTCCTCCTCCTCAACCCGTTAGGATTGGAGCTCTCAGGGTCACCTAAGGTGAGCAAAGGTGTGCCTCCATCAGGAATACCTACCTGAAAGACCACCAGGATGCAGCGTATGATGCAGGTGTCGCCGTTGACCATGGCTTTCTCCATGATGTCGCAAATGCTGCTGAGGTGATGGGCTTCGATCGGGTGTTGCTTGGCCAGGAAATTTGTGATCGGCATGTTGTTACTGGCTGCCAGCAGGTTGAGCTGATGGATGCACATGGCGCCCACGTGGTGCAGCAGCTGATTGATAACCTCGTTGGTGGCTATGGCGTCTCCTGCAAAAGAAGCATCGTGTCCTTTTCAAATTCGCCTGGCAAAGACGATCCATCACCACCGACCAAGGAGACAGGTTGTTGTTCCCAGCGCTGACGGCACCGTTTGTCTCCCACCTTGTGGCTCCAAGATGACATGGCTGACTCCCAGCCTCTGGCAGATGTAATGGAAGGCTTGGTTCCCAGGGTTGCACCACTGATCAATGTAGTCATTGGAGCAGGTCCAGATCATGTTGTTCATGGCGTCGTAGCAGGCGCCTGGACAGAAACATCGGTAGCCCCCTTGATCAAAAGGGGACTGGGGTGCAAACGAGCCAAAATCCAGAGATCCCAGCTGTTAAAATATCTCAGTCTCTTCCTGGGACACCTTGTCTCCAGAGCTTAGGGATGCTCCAACCCTGGAAGTCTCTAAGAACAGCAATAGCGCTTGGACTTATATTCCGCTTTACAGTGTTTTACAGCCCTCTCTTAGCGGTTTACAGAGTCAGTCTCTTGCCCCCAACAATCTGGCTCCTCATTTTACCCACCTCGGAAGGATGGGAGGCTGAGTCAACCTGGAGCCTGGTGAGATTCAAAGTGCCAAATTGCAGGCAGCTGGCAGGCAGGCAGAAGTAGCTTGCAGTACTGTACTCTGACCACTGCACCACGAGGCTCAAGAAGAGACTGGACAACCATTTATCTAAGATGGTGTGGGGGGTCCCCTGAGGTTGGACTGGATGACCCCCCAAGGCCCCTTCCAGTTCTGTGACTCTGCTGTGCATGTCCACACACACACATACCCTGGTGATAAATTTGTCTTCTTTCTCTGCATCCATTCCCACCAACAGCAGAATGTTGGTGGGGTTTTTTTTAACCATTCAGGAGTTATTCGCTCTGAAGAAATTTGCAATTTTGTCAAAAGCTCAGCTACTTAATGATTGCTAGAGTTTCGTTCAGAACGTCCTGGTGGCAGCCTGCATCTAGGGCAGACCTTGGGGGCTTACCTAGGCCAGGGACAAGGGCCCCGCGTCCAAGGCAGCTCCCAGCAGCATCGATGAGGTCTGCTCGGCTTGCAAACTGCCCATCTGACAGATTATACACCAGGCTGGAAGCTAGGACTTTAAAGAAGGGGTCGGCCGTCAATCCTTCCCGAGCTCACGTAATTCTAAGAGCAAACTGTGCCTCGGGAGGAACCAAAGCTCGGGGGCTAGAACAACCGCCTGGAACAGCCAAAGCGGCCTCTCCAACTTCCGTGGAAAAAGGCCCGAGTCAACAAAGCTGCCCCAGGCTCTTCCCCTCCCCCAAGGCCAGGAGAGAGGTGAGAACTTACTTTTCAAGGATGACAAACCGCTGCTTCCCCCAAAGAGAGACCGGGTGGCAGAACTGCCGGAGCCTCCCGGAGGTGGGATTAGCATCACCAGGTAGGTCCCACAGGTGTAGATCGGGGTCTTCCGTAGCATTTTGAGAGGCAGACCACAACTAGTGTTAGCAGCTGAAGAAGAAGAGAAGGAGGGAGGAGGAGGAGGAGGAGGAGGAGGGAGAAAGAAGAAGAAGAGGGTTGTGAGAAACACAGGGAGATAATTTCGCTCGGCAACTGCAAGCAGAGGAAGATGTGAAGAACCTGGTCCAATGCAGGACCATAAGAGGAGGCACTGCCCCCTCCCCCCCCCACATACCTGGGAAGTCCTTCACAAGACTCCTCTGACAAGCAGGTGCTGCACCTGGTTTCTGACGTGTTTTGCCCCGTTCAGCAAGAAGGCTCAGCTGCCCCTTGGGTGAGGAAGAAAAGGCTCCTGGGCCCAATTGGCCCCTTACCTGCCTGGTCCTCTTTCAGTGTGTTGGAGATGGTGGAGCCCGTCAGCGCGGCCAGGGTGGCCGAAGGGGAGGCTCTGTACCTGGACAGTCTGCTGAGCAGCATCTCGTTGATGCTCTTGGCCGAGTCCCCCTCTTTCCTCAACAGGATCAGCCGCTCCTGGAGGGGCCTGGCGACGCAGAGGCCGTTGTCCCCCTGGGCCAAAGAGCCAAAAGAAGGAGAGAGCTTCCACCAGCCTGTGTGGGGCTCACCGCAACCCGGAGGGCGTCTGGGCCAGGCAGATGCCCCCGGTTTGTGCCCGTCTTCTGGGCACCAGACCTCACCTTGAGTTCAAAGATGTCCATGAAGACCGAGTGGCCCTTGGGGGTTTTTTCATTCAAGCTGGCAGGAGACCAGATCCAGTAGAAGTAGGTCCCATCCGAAGAGAGGTGGACCGTGGTCATGGTGCTGCCTATGGGAAAGTGATCGGGGGGCATTGGGAGAAGCTGGCACACCTGGGCAGAGAAACGGGGCAGGGGGCAGAAGGGAGGAGAAATGCGGTTTTACTGGCATTTATTACGACACGCTGATCCTGACTGCATCAAGATGCCCAGTGGTTCTGCACAGTAATATGCCGGCCTAACATTTACAATTAAAATCAATATTTGTATTTCAAACAGACGCCAGAAGGAGATGGAGCTGCTGCTTCTTCCTCTTCTTCTTTTAAGAAAGAAGAACGCTGGAAAGAACACAAAGCTTCTCTCATTGCGGCAAAACAAAAGCATTCCAACTTGCAAGGTCACACTTGCTGAACAAGCACATTGGAAAGGGAAGGAGATTTTTAACAGCTACGCTGTGGAAGAACTTTCCGCCCTCTCCACCACTGGTCGTTTCCCCCGGGGTTTAATTCTTCTCAAAACTAGAAGCAACATTACTCCCACGGTAGCCCCCCCCCCCCGAAACCTCAAAGGAAGCCCCAGTGGGCAGACAGGTTGGGAGAAAGGGCTCCACACACACACACACACGTTCCCAAAGGAAGACAGGAGTTCCAATTGGGAATCAGCAGTTCCTCCCTCCTGCCCACTGACACTAGTGGACCCATTGGCTAAGCCAGGGGTGTCCAACCGTGGCAACTTTAAGACTTGTGGACTTCAACTCCCAGAATTCCTCAGCCAGTTGCTGGCTGAGGAATTCTGGGAGTTGAAGTCCACAAGTCTTAAAGTTGCCAGGGTTGGACACCCCTGCGCTAAGCCGTCCTGAGATCCCTCTGTGTAATTGCCCGGTTGCGACACTAAGCAGCCCAGGGCTTGTGTAAGTTGATGCTGGACGTTTGTCTGCTGCTGTCTCAGCTCTTGGACTCTTGGCCGGAGTCTCAGGTGCGGCCAGCAGACAATATTGTGCTAATGCTCAGACATTCTTGGGAATGGATTCCCAGCTTTCAAAGGGAGACCGAGCGCCTGGAGTCATCTCGGAAGCATCCAGGGCATCGCAGTTTCATGCACTGAGTTGCCTGGCATAGTTCTCCGGTCCTACGTCGTTGCCGGGGCAGTCTGAGCATTTGTGGATGGAGGGAAAAGCTCCCCAGGAGGCGCACAAGGGATTTTTTTTTTTTAATCTTAGTTTCAGAAAGACCACCTGGCTTTCCAAGAGACAATTATTATTGAAGGTCGGGGGTAGGGGGGAACAGGGGACAGGACCACCTGGCTCGATCACAAACCAGGCCCTGGGACAGACAGCCAATCTAGAAACAGCTCTGATTTTACCTGAAGGGTGTTCTGATCGATGACCTGGAAAAGGGAGTGAGGTTTGCTGTCAAAGGAGACCGGCCTGTGGAGCAGCCGGCCGTTGCCGAAGGCCACCCAGCCGGATTCCAGTTCCTCGTTGCGGGAGTAGACAAAGCCTCTGAAAGGAAGAACGGGGGGGGAGGGGGGCTCTCTGGATCAGGTGCTTCTGTTCGTAGCTCCTTCGTTCCCTCCTGAAACCCGCCCAATGTTGTCTTTCTCTCCACCGCCATCACTATCTCGGAGACTGTGCTTTGGCGCAGGGCTTACCGTAAAGTACCGTGTAATCCAGAGCCTAATTTGCTGATTCCCCGGCCAACGGAGTTGGTGGTGTAAAGATAAAGTCCATCCACAGCCAGGCAGCGGCCTAAGTCTGCATCTGCAAGAGGCATTCAGGAGGAGGAGGAGGAGGAGGAGGAGGAGGAGGGTTATTTTCAAAGCCATAGAATTCAGGGCAAGAACTGGGCAGAAAATGTTTCTTTTGAGTCACGGCCAACCGTCAACTGTGCACTAGGCAGGGCCTTCCACAGGGCTGCCACCCTTGTTAGGTCTGCAAAACGCCAACAGAAAAAAGCTTGATGGTCTCATTTTACAGTTAAATCTTTGACTACGTCCAGTTCTGAGCACTGACAACTGGACAGCATCAAGGAGAAAGATGCAAGCCTGGGAGAAAACTCCTCCAGGTGCAGGTGTAAAAAATTGGCCGCCATTAAGCTGGAAAAGAGAGATTAAGAGGCCGGAAGAAGAGCGGTTCCCTGCTTTTTATCAGAGGCCCTATTTTGGGGGTGGTGGGTGTCAGGGTTGCATTTTTATTCCTACATTCTGGAAGAAGCAACCTGCGTGTTTGCTCTGCCCCTCGCTCTGAAGGAGGTCAGTTCCCAGTGGAATAAAACCTTTTTCACGGCTTCTACCCTGCTATCCTTTAGCCATGGCTTCTGCCCGTCCTGAAAATACCAAACCTCAGGTGCTCAAAAGGCAGGAATGTCCACGGTTCTTACCTTTGCTTTCTGAGCCAGAGCCAGGGTTAGCATCAGGTGCTGGCAACATGTCCTCAAAACCCCAGGACACCATGTGTTTGCCCCCTAGCAAGCAGGAGGGGGATCCAGGTCCACCTTCTAAAAGCAGCAGCCTTCAGGGAGCAGATGTGGAGACACACAAACACACACACACATAAATATGTGCTCCTGTGAAATACGAACACCTACACACAGAGAGTTCACCTTTATGGGCTTTTAAGGGAAGAGGGCTTTGGCTTTGTATTATCGGAAGAAAACAGTGAACTTGGCATTACTGAACGATGTGTGTGGTTTAGAGCAGGGCCCTCCAACCCTGGCCAACTCCCAGGGCTCCACAAGTCTGAAAGTGGCCAAGGTTAGAGACCCCTGGTTTAGAGCAAAACATGGGGTGCTCCCTATCCACTCCCCCTCCCCTTCCTCCTCCTCACCTGTACAACACATCAGCCACAGGCAGGGATCCTAAATCAGTCTGCTTTTGCAGGAGATGGACGGTGTGAACAAAGGTTTTGAGGGAGCCCCTGGGAAAAAGACAAGGTGGTAGAGGTCCCTCTTCAGATACCGTAAGATGCTAATGGAGGCGACAGAGCTCTCTAAACAGAGGAGGACCTGATACTAATGCCCAGGTAAATCAATCAATCAAAAAGACTTGGGGACTGATACCCAGATATTGCGTATTGTTTCTGTTTCCAATCAGCGGGCACCTAGCAGTCAGTGAAAAAGATGGTTCAAACCCAGTGGGGAAAAAGGACACAACCTGGGTGGAAAAAAGCAGGCAAACCTATCTAGGTGAGGATGAAGGGAATTCTTGGAGTGTTTTGCATGGTGGTCAGAATGCAAAAGGACCCCCCAAGAGTGCAGAGAAGGTCCTGGCCGGTTCTGCTTTGTGAGGACTGTCTCCAAACTCAGGGGAACAAGGACCCCCCCCCCCCACTCCAGCATGGAAGAGACAAAAGACGCCCTGAGCCTGCTCCCCGGGGGCTTCCTTTCCTCGGCAGAACCTCCTCTGAATGCCCAGGGAAGACCTGGAGCTGCAGAGGACCTTCCTGAGTGGCAGCTGCACTTTGCTGTCCTGCAGGGCAACGCAGAGACCCCCAACGTAAGCCGACCTCTTTAAACAGGGATGGGAAGGCACCAACAGGGCCTCCTGCAAGTAACAGGTAGTCCTCAACGGACCAGCACACAGGAGCCCAACACTTACGTTGCTAAGTGAAACCTTTGTTGTTCATTTTGTCCCATTTTACGACCTTTCTTTGCCACCGTTGCTAAGTGAATCACTGCAGTTCTTAAGTTAGTCACATAGGGGTTAAGTGAATCCGACTTCCCCGTTGACTTCGCTTGCCAGAAGGTCGCAAAAAGGGACCTCAGGACCCCGCGATCCTGTCATAGAGGTGAGTCAGTTGCCAAGCGACTGAATTTTGATCATGTGATTATGATGGCTGTAAGCAGGTAAAACAGCCCCAAGTCCCTTTTTTCAGTGCCGCTGTGACTTTGGACCAGGGCTCTTCCAACTTGGCAAGCTTTAAGCCTCGTGGGCTTCCACTCCCAGAATCCCTCCTCCTCCAGTCATGCTAGCTCAGGAATTCTGGGAGTCGAAGTCCACAAGGCTTAAAGCTTGCCAAGTTGGAAGAGCCTTGCACTAGGCCAACAATCGAGCAGTTAAAACCAAGGGTCTTCCAACTTGGCAAGCTTTAAGCCTCGTGGGCTTCCACTCCCAGAATTCCTGAGCTAGCATGACTGGAGGAGGAGGGATTCTGGGAGCGGAAGCCCACAAGCTGGCCAAGTTGGAAAGAGCCTTGCTTTGGACGGCCACGAAAGGCACTGTGGGAAGTCAAGGACTACCTGTTTGGCTTTTTTTATAGATGGGTGTGTCAGAAAAGATGATGGGAGGGGGCTTTCCTTAGCGTTGCCGAGGACACCCCTCCCCCGCTGCACTCCCCCTACCTGGCACAGGCCAAGGCCACCAGGGCAGCGGCGGCGTTCTCCTTCTGCCGGTGGGGGATCTGCTGGCCGCAGGGCAAGGCCTCCTCCAGCCACGAGCAGAGCAGAGCCTCAATGCCGTTCAGGCAGTCGGCGGGCTCCTTGGTCAGGCTCAAGGGCTGGCAGTCCCGGAGGCAGGAGAGGAGCACCTCGGCGGTGACGTTGCCCAAGGAAGGGTCAGTCCTGCTCTGGGACTCGATCAGGGGGAAGACCAGGAGCAGACCCATGCGGGAGGTGAAGGGTGCCTGCTCCGACTGCTGCAGGAGGCCCTGCCGCTTAAGCAGGGCCAGCGCCTCCTCATCGCCCGAGCTCTCCCGCTCGTGCTGCTCCTCCAGGGCCAGCTGGCGCTGGGCGTTCCAGAGGCCCCGCAGCGCATTCAGGCGGTACTCCAGCAGGCGGGCGTAGGCGTTGCTCTGGTTGCCACAGATGGCGCGCAGGCGCTCCGACAGCTCCGTGGGGTTCTTGGTCTCGAAGGTTAAGATCTGGAGAGGACAGAGAGGGGGAGACCTTCAGGCTCAGGGAGGCCGCCTCCAGATCCCTCCCAGGGTCCAAGCCCGGAGCCTTCGGGGAGAGGAAGGGCTCCAAATCCATCCCCCAAAGCGGGGAGAATATCTGCAGCTCTGCAGGTGTTAGAACAGGGTTTCCCAACCTTGGCCGCTTTAAGATGAGTGGACTTCAACTCCCAGAATCCCCCAGCCAGCACCCTCTTAAAAGCGGCCAAGGGTGAGAAAATACTGACTTTTCCAGGAAGGCAGACTGGAACCAATATCCAAGCTATGGGCTTTTCAAACCCTTATAAAACCCATGCTGGTCCTTGGCATCAGTTCACCTTGTGCTGCTATTGAATGGCTGCCCTCAGGAAAAACACACAGCTTGATTCACTTCTGAACTTACTGCCCTGACTGCTTTAAAAGCCTGAGCTTTTAAGTGGGGGAAGAAGGACTATCAATTCCCTCATTTTACCCCCCCATCTTGCAAGAGCATGCAAGACACACACACACACACACTCATACGCTTTGATTAACGACCAAGCATCAAATTTGTGTTGTGCCAAGGTACCATTAAAGCAGAACCACTATCCAGACGGATTTAAAATTTCGGATAATGTTACCATTCGCTTTACGATCAGTTACCAGATATTTATGAATTCACAACCTTTTCTGGGTTGCTTTATATGGCTTGTAGATGACATTAGATGACACATAAAACCAGAGCTTTTGTTTTTTGAGCAACTTCAATGGCAAGGAGCAAGAAATAGGATTACTGAGAAAGGATTTCAAGGCCAATTAGCCAAATAAATACAAGCTGACATACGTAGTTAGCTAAATGCTGCAAACATTGATTTAGCGGGGTGTAAACTCACAAAACAGGGTCTAATAAAAATCCATTCAGTTTTCCAGCATTACAAATTCACTGTGGCATCCTCCAAATTCTAAGACGGTGCAAAATTTAACAGCGGCAATTTCTGCTTTTTGATTAGGAAAATGATGTGATTTCACGCAGGGAAAGAAGTGCTGGCAAATAAGTTTAAAACGAACAGACTTCAACTCCCAGAATTCCCCGGCCAGCATGAAGTTGAAATCCAGTCATCTTAAAAGTTGCTACGGTTGAGAAACAGGGTTCTAAGGATTATGCATGTTTCCACGGATTTGATCCCAAGAGAAGAACGAACAGCTCTGGATTTGGGTCGAAACTTTTACAAGGCTAGTCACCATGTACCCATGCCTTGTTCTGCTCCTCTGTATATTATTTCTCTGCTGAGCCAGGACCATTGAGGAGAGAATTCCTTTGTTATTCAGGGTGATTTCCCCTTGTTTTTAAGAATACAAAAGTAATGGAGGATCACAGCCAGTCCAGTGGCTTCTTGGGAATAAAGGAGAACTGGTGCATGACACACACACACACAAAACCAAATATATATACTTTTGCATAGATATAAAAGAATAGACCCACTCCTGCCGCCGAGATGCTTGCTGTATTGGCAAAATCTATACCCAGGTAAGCACAGCAGAAACCCTGAAGGCTGGGAATGCGCCAGTCCTGGGCCCAAGTGGTTCTTTCCCATTGTGCTGCCAGCAGAGTAGCCTCGAAAGAGCGGGGCCTTCTACATTTCCAACAGTCAACACAAAAAGCAACTGGTGTGTGCTAGAACAATCGATTTCAGTTCTGGAAGCAGCCATGCTCCACACAAAGCAAGGACCGGACAATCACAACTGTTTGTGTAACCCCAGGAATGGGTGGCACACACTGACCTCTGAGAAGGGTCAGGGCAAAAGGCCCCTTTGGGGGTACTTCTCATGAAGGATGCGTGGCTGGCACTGGGCCTTTGGGGTTTTTTTTTTGGCTCTGAATGAGGATTTCTGTCGCCAGCAAGTACCCCATGAGTCCTGTCTGGTTTCTCACCTATGCTATATTCTTCACGTATGTACAGGCAGCCCTCGACTTAACGCTTCATTTCGTGACTGTTCAAAGTTACAACGGCACTGGAAAACGTGATTTAAGACTAGCTTTTTCCCCACAGCTACCACCTTTGCAGCATCCCCAGGGTCAGTCACGTCACCAAAGTTCGGAGGCTGGGCAACAGGTTCATATTTATGACGGTTGCTGCGTCCCAAGGTCATGGCGGGTCCTGTTTGCAACCTTCTGACAAGCAAACTCCAAGGGGTTCGCTTAACGACCGGGTTACTAACTTATGACCTGCAGGGATTGGCTTAAGAATGGTGGTGAGAAGTCGTAAAGTGGAGGCGGGGGCAGCAAAACTTTGCTTAGCAAATGTTGCACTCAGCAGGAGAAATTTGGGGCTCCATTGCGGCCATAAGTTGAGGATCCTGATATTTTTATAACCATCCCACTTTCTGGAATCATATCACAGTTTTTCTCTACCAGAACTCCTAACTCTACCGAGAATGCTTGCGACGGACCCCGGTGGCTGCCACCAAACAGGACAATCAGATGATACACAGCATCCAGGTATACTTTGCAGCGTCTGGGTCGTTTATGTGCAAAAGAGGGGAAAAAAAGTGAGTTCCTGAATTAGCTCTACCAACACCACACCCTCCTCCTCTGTTTGGATGAATTTTTCAACTTCCTTGTCATTCCATTTAAATAATTTTTGCACTGAAAGTACTGGGTAGCCCACAAAGGACTCCTACTTAATCATGATCTCTCTCTCTCTCTCTCTAGGAAAAGCAGTACTCCTAACTCCTTTAACCGTGTTTGTTGAGCAACGGGAGTTAAAATTCTGCAGAAACAGCAAACAGGCTGCCTAGCGAA
Source organism: Hydrophis major (assembly GCA_033807585.1). Lineage (NCBI taxonomy): Eukaryota > Metazoa > Chordata > Lepidosauria > Squamata > Elapidae > Hydrophis > Hydrophis major. The sequence goes on along the minus strand of CM066339.1, from coordinate 915,887 downwards.
GAGGCATTTATTTTTAAATAAACACTCTTGAAGTCAAAGGGTTCTGAGTGATTTCCAGGCTGGTCTGGTCTTGAAAAGCGGGAAAGAGGCCAGAGTTCGTTAGTACCAGGATGGGGGACCACTAGGAAATCCCAGGGCCATAGAATAAACTGGGAAGTCAATCCCAGAAGAATTTAATAAAAAATCATCTCTGTATAGATGAGAGTGCAGTTGAAAAGAAGGCTGCCAACAATGGGAAGCTCTTATTGCAGATCTATAAAGCACAGCCATAACTGGAATACTGTGCTCGGTTTTAGTCATCACATTTGAAAAGGCTATGAAGAACTGGGGGGGGGGGGGGGGGGAGAGAAAGTGCAGACAAGGATAAAAAAAACTATCAGGAGCTTGAAAAGAAGCTGGAACATCTGAGACGGGCAAGAACAAAATGCAGAAAGGTTTAAAAAAAGAAGATGAAAAATAATGCCCTGGGTGAGGAAAAGAGGGCCAGGAGCCGCTTTCTCCCACTCCTCCATCGCGAGCGGCAGGGGCCATTCAGTGAAGCCATAGAGAAAAAGAACAACAGAAACCTCCTTCACACTGCGGGCAATTAATCTGCGGGATTCATCACCACAAGATATGAGGAGGATGTGATATGAAGATGACCAGAGTGACAAGGGAGCAGAGGAAGTCAGGGAGGACCCCCAGGAGGAGAGGACTGGGTCCCTAGATCTCTTGGCCTCTGACTGGATGCCCCCAGACAGAACCATGGACCCAGGTGAGTGTTGGCCTTCGGGAGTCAAACTGAAAGTCAAGAAACTTTACTCGTTTTGAGCTAAATGTGCAAAGTTGCCAGATGCTTTGGGATGATCCTTTGGGATGATCCATTGCATTTTTATGTGGGAGAAATATAAATTCAGAGCCACTCGCTGGTGAGGTGGGCAGCATATAAATTTAATAAGTAAGTCCAATCCTGACCGGTCAAAGGTTGACTCAGTCTTCCGTCTTCTGAGAGGTTGGTAAAATGAGGACCCCGATTGTTGGGGCAAGCTGACTCTGAAGCGGCATATAAGTCGAAGTGCTATTAACAAATAAGTAAACAGTAAAAATATTAATGGGAACAATCAGCTGTATGCAGCAGCTTTTCCACCTGAGTGGTATTGGACCGCCCCTGTATCCTGCCCAGCGACTGGGGCCTTGTGGGCTCTGCTGGCTGGCATGGTGCTGGCCTTTGTACTACCATTTATATGTTAAACATCCTTTGGGGAGAGGCAAGGGAAAGCAAAGGCTTATCAATTGCTATTTACATTTCAGGAACCCCAAACATCCACATTATCAGCTTCCATTCCACAACATGTTTTCTAAACAATTGTAGAGATTGTACAATTACCTTGAAACTACAGCAGGCTCTCTGAGCAATTACTGCACAGGGCTGTCATGTGATTAATCATCATTTAAAGCAGGCTTGCAGAGCTAATGGGCTCAAATCTATTTCTGGATGCAAACTATATTGATGCAAAAAGAAAAGAAAAAACCCAAACAAGAACCACCTCCTTCTGGACCACAAGACCACAAACCATTCCATGTTCTTTGACAGATCACAACAAAAACAAGCCTCCCCCCCGCCCAAAAGGGGCCGTCAGCATTTATTTTAACAAAAGGCTTGCAATGTGTGGGCCAGTGTCATTTCCACCACCCATATTCCATTGCTTGTCCACCCGAAGAGCTGATGGCAGCCTGGACTCCTTCCCGGCAACACAATAGCATCCCTTCAAGCTCCCTACACAAACGCAGGTGACCAAGCATAAGCCTTCAATGCGGTGCCTGCTGAACCGTCCCCGTTTGGTTCACACCACCCGGCTTCTGACAAAGAACCTGTGTCACTGAGAGCCACCCGGCTGGGAAAGAGGCGGAGTGACGGAGGGAGGCGCATCAGAAAAGCCGTAGCAGGAAAGACATTGGCAGCCCAGGGCTCTTTGGCTGCCCCACTTTTTAAGGGGGAAGAAGCCCAGATTGCCAAGCATCATGGTCCCTCTCCCTTGGCTTTTGGGCCATCCCAGGGAGCTCAGCCCCGGAATCAACCATGGGCCCATGTCAGAACAAGGCAGGCCATTCAGCAGGAAAACCAGAATGAGAGGATCCCCCTGGGTGGTGGGCAGGGGGAGGATTCCCCAGGAGAAAGAGAGAGGAGGAGGAGGAGAGCTGCCCAACCTCTGGCCTCTGCTGCTTCCTTACTGCTGAATCACCTTTGCGACAAGCAGCCTGTGGAGCAATGTGAATGTAGACAGACCTGCCCCAGTATTTCCATGCTCCTTCCTGTTCCTGGATGGGCAGCTGGTCTCCTACCCCGCATCTTGATCCTGCTGGGATCAAGCCCCTCTCCTCCCCCCAGACCGGCCCCTCTCCATCCCATCCCTGCCCCTATTTCCCATCTCCCAGCCCTCAGCTTCTCATCCTTCATCCGCTGGCCTTTCAGAGGTTGTCCTTCAACCAAGCTCCCTCCATCCTCCTCCCACCTGTTTTCCTCACTTGGGCAGCTTCTCCCATCCGGTCCCTTGGCCAGGATCACCTCTAAACTTTCTCCTCTTGACCTCCGCCCGCCTCCAGTTCTTCTTCCTTCACTGCCTTCCTTGACCCACACCTTATCCCATATCTTCCAAGGGTCTTCCCATCTCCCACCCCCTTGGGCCCACCCTTCCCCATTCCATCCCCTTCATTCCAGTCCCTTACAATGGAAAGGCTCCTTCCAGGGCAGGATTTGATGTTCCCCACCTGAGCATCCTCCTTCTGTTAAATCCCTGACCCAGGTGTGCATCTCCTTCCCAGAAAGAGAGGTTGGGGGTGATCCCTCCTTCCTCCTCTCATCTTTCCTTCCTTCCTTCCTTCATCCCTCCCCATCCTCTCTAAACCTTCCTTTCTTCTTTCCTTCCTTCCTCCCACCTCTCAACTTCCTTCTCTTCCCTTCCTTCTCTCACCTTCCTTCCTTCCTTCCCTCACCTAGCTACCTTCCATCTCTAATTCTTCCTTCCTTCCTTCTTTCTTCCTCCCCATCCTGTCCAAACCTCCCTTCCTTCCTTCTCTCACCTGTCTACCTTCCTTCCCTCTCTTATCCTCCCTTCCTTGACTCAGTGGGACCCCCAGGGCCCTCTTTGGCTCCCATTCCCTTGGTGATGGTGGGGGGGGGGCAAACCAAGGGGCCCCCCTCCCTTGAGCCTGTCCCAATATTAACCCCCCATCCCTCCCCCCTTTCCCAACCCCCTTTTCCCCCCGCCCCGCGGTCTAACGACGGGGGCGGGCAGACGAAGAGGCCAAGGCGAGGCCGGGGTCCCCCTCGCCTCCCTCGGAGCCAGCCAGGGCCTTCCCTCCTGGGGGGGAGGCACTGACTCCCCCTCAGGGAAAGGCCCCGCGACCCCAACCCGCCATTGTCCAAGCCCCCCCCCCCGCCATCCTTCCTCACCTCCAGCTCGGTGTCTCCGGGCTCGGCCACGCCGATGATCTCGCTGGGCAGCTCGGCCAGGTCGGTGACCCGGATCAGCCCGTCGTGGAGAAAGATGGTCTCTTCCTTCACCGACAGCCACTGCGCCGAGTCGGCGGCGGTAGCCGCCGCGGAGCCCGAAGCGCCCGCCGGGGAGCCCATTCAGGAGGTCGGGCGGGGACGGCGGCACCTGCCTCCCAACCTCCTTCCTCGGCGGTGGCGGCTGAGGAGAAGCGGGGATGCTCCGGCAGGCCGGGCGGCGGGAGGAGGGGGGAGGGAGGAGGAGGAGGAGCGGCGGAGGCGGCGCCCTCAACCCCCCGCCATGATGGGCGGAGGAGGGGGCGGGGCCTACTCACGCACCCGGCTGACGGCACTACGCCATCTTGGAGGCGCGCGAGCGGACCTCAAGGCGGGAGGGGGAGGAAGGCCCGGCATGCCCCGCGCCGCGCGACCGAAGAGCGAGGACGCGCGCGTTACCCCCGCCCACTGGGCGTGACAGAGCTGTGCCTCTCTCCTCCCCCCGCCCCGGACGCCGCTCATTGGCTGCCCCGCCATAGACCCGCCCGGTCCGGATCGCCTCAGAGCGCTTGTGGTCCCCGCCGGGGAAGAAGGTGAGGATCGCCGGCTCTTTTGGCGAATCTTAAGCCGGGATGGCAAAGGGGAGCGGGGATGGGGGCAAGCGAGCGGCCTGTTCTGCCTTGGCGGGGGCGGTTCCGATCCGTTGCTCAACCGTGATCGTTTTTAAGAGAGGTGGACTTCAATTCCCAGAATTCCCCAGCCAGCTGGCTGGGGAATTCTGGGAGTTGAAGTCCACAAACCTTGAAAGTGTATAAGGCTGACAAGCAGTGAAGCACCAGGCCCCAAACCAGGAGACTAGGAGTTCTAGTCCCGCCTTAGGCATGAAAGGCAGCTGGGTGACCTTGGGCAGTCCCACCCCACCCAGACAAGCCTACCTCGCAGGGTGGTGGTGGGGAAGGGAGGACTATGCCACCTATTTACCACCTTGGATTATTTACAAAAATAATAGAAAGCTACGATGAAAAGATCTAATTTTGTTCCATAGATAGCAATTAAAAAAAACTTTTAATGTTAACTTAATTTTGGAAAATCGATTTATTTTAGAAAAATACTGCTGATACTATAGCGGAAGGAAGTATTAATACTCTCCGTCTTGTTTTTAAAAAAATGCTCAGGATTGTAGTAGGAATATAAAATCAGGCTTAACAAGGTGGTATGTACTCTGCACATAACATCCAAGCTGATATTTAATCCGAGGCCTTCATTTACAGCGAGAAAAAGTGGGAAACAAACCTTGCTTAAAAGTGAAGGACTGCCCTTCATTTTCATGGCCATGCCATGTCTTCAGAGGATGGGCATCTTATCAAGAAGGTCAGAGGCATGCAAGGCTTTTACAACAGGGCCAGATCCTTGATTCAACCCAGCACTGTCATCTCTTTCAACTCTGACACACAGATGTCAAACCACGATCAAAGCAGATATTGTCCAGACTGATAAATCAGTTGTTTTTTCAATGAACAATAGCCACACAAGGCAGATTCAGGAACCATCGTTTGAGACAAAGCAATAATCTGACAGCTGAAATGAAGGTGTTGCTGTCCACTTCTGGATGATGCTATCAATAGGATGACTGCTAAGTAAAGGAGAGCCAAAAACAAACACAAAAAAATCTGCCCTTTGAAATTTTTTGTTATAAATGATGCCAGAGCAGGTCAATTCTTGAATCAGTTACCAAAGATTGGGAAGACAAACCAGTGAAATTGTTTTAAATAACCATAGAGGTGTTCTAAATGGATTTGGTGGTACTTTAGGGAATTATCTAGGAAATAAAATTATTTGTCTCACCAGCTAATTTTGGCTCTTCCGGTGGGATAGCGCACAAAGACTCGGCCACAGAAACTACAGTGAGGTAAATTTGGTAAGCTTTATCTTGCAATATTATCTCAGAAAGCATAACTTAAGGAACATTGGGTGCTATCAAAACAGTGTGTTCAAAATAGCATAATGAGTATGCAGGTTTCCCACTGAATCAACACTTTATCTTATTATCCAAGCCTTAAACAATAATTTAAACAATCAACAGGGCCTGCTGGAATATGCAAATTTTCCTGAGAGGATTGGGCTGGTTGAACAATACAAGAGAACATCTGGTCAGCTGTATAGTCTATTTTTATTTCAGCGATTAAAATAAAACTCAGCTGCATGCATCTTTAACATACCACCCAATTATTTTTTTATAAAATTTAATGCTACTTAATTAGCTTAGGAAAAATAGCTGTTTACATGTTTGGAACTGTTTTGTTTGTAATGTTCATTATCAGAGGTGGGGGGGAGGAAAGGAACCAAATAATGCTGGTTGGGCAATTCTGGGACTAAAGTCCACAAATATTAAAGTTGCCAAGGTTGGACACCCCCTACCACTGTGCCATATATTGCCCCCAGAAAGCAGGAAAGGGTTCCCACCAAATAGGGTACTTCTGAATAAACAGATCCTTCTCTGTGGTGGTTTAATTGTTTTGCTTTGATTTAGAATGGCATTCAAGAATTTGTTTTCCACTTTAAATTATTTTGTCAATTAACTTTCTGCTTGTTTCCCTTCTGATTTTTAGCTGAGCTTCACACACATTTTGGCTGTTTTAATCCCTAAACAGTATTGTTAGTAGAAAGCTATGTAGACTGACCCTAAATTAACATACATTTACATAGGATGAAATATCATTATATAATGGGATCAAGGATGTTTTTAGGGATGTGCATTTGGGGCTGATCTGACAGTTGATAAATTGGGCAGGGCTGAAGTCTCATCACCTCCTATACTCTAACTATGACTGTACCTTTGATTACACTGACAGGATCTTACCTCCCTGTTAACATCATCTCAATATAAAGGGTGATACAACACATTAACATTCAGTAACACCAGTCTAAGGAGGAAGTAGTTCATAACCCTGTGATCTTGATTAGTCCTACTAGTGAAATACAGAAGAAAACAATATACTGGAGGAGTATAATGTGTGTTTTAGTGATGAGAAGTTAGCATAATATTGATCTAATGTTCCTGCAATACCTATAACCCGTTTAAAAACAAGTGTAATCATCCCTAAATTATTGTGGCTTGAAAAACCCTAAATATCTGCCTCTTACTTGGCTTCTGAAAAGTTTGGCCTCTTGTGGGAACACCCGAGTACCCCCCAGGATCATATAATTCCATCCTGTGATTAACTCAAGACCACCATGAGATTTTAGAAGACATCTTTTCGTCCCAAGCATCTTACAAATCCACCACATGCATCATGCTTTGGGCCACATAATTTGACATTGCTACTCCTTATTCCGGTAATTGGCTCTCTTCTACTTGTTTGCACCGATAGACAATGACTGATCATCCTCCATTCAGACACATCACATCCGAAGAGCTTCCTAGTGAGTAAACATGATTTCTCCAAAAAGACCTAATATGATTTTTTTTTTATTGAATGGGAACTAAGTTATATGTAAATTCCCCCTTTATGTCCATGTTTATTTTGTATCAATTTGCACTGCACTAAGTTGTGATCTACTAACTAATCACTGGGTTCAGCCAACACAGCACATGAATCCTGAATCAAGGATTATCTTTTTTCACCCTGTTTGACTTAAAATGCTTTACTGATGGCTCAGCATTGCCAGATATATGGCAAATCCCAGTCTGTGGGGATAAATGCTATGTTTCTATGGCCTTTGCTTAAAGCCAAAATAATATCCACAATTCTTTGTATATATTTCAAAGACGGGAGTTATAAATTCAATACAAAAATAACCACTAAATGTATCCTCTGTCCTTGATTTCCTGTACAATTAATAAATCAAGTTTGGTTATGACAAATACTTCCCAAGTCTCTGATTCAGGCCAGTTCTTTGGGGATTAAAAAAATGCACACACATCCCTCCCATAAACCATGTTTCTCTTTTACATTTTTCATGCCAGGATAATTTCTGAAACGTAGGAATCAAGATAGTTTCAATTAAGTGTTCAATTAACATAGAACATGAAATTTCAGTAGCTGTAATGTGGCTGGAGCACGCTGTGAAACACTTGTATTAATTGCTGAATATCTCACATGTTTTAATGGAGCTCTTCACTTCCACTTTAATCAAAGAGAAATTTTAAAATTGCTTCAGGGTACATTTCCCCCAAACATTTGTGCTTTGGGAGTGAGGGGGAAGTGTGAGTGAACCCCAAAATTAATGGAAAGTTTATTACTTTTCACTGCCCTAGATATTTTAGGGGATATAATGACAAAACAAACAAGTTCCATTTCAAACAAAGTACTCCAACGCTGCTGAGTCAGTTGACACCAAGAGCATTCATCCTACTTGTCTAACCTCATGCCAGGGGAGCAATTAGCACAACCAACAGCCAATCACAAGGCTTGGTCCAATTCATCCGGTGTCCTTCCTCACTGTTGACTGGCCTCCAGGATACTGACAGGTGATTTCCTGTCATTTCCAGATTGTTTTGCTGAGCACACCTCTGCACAAAGCAGCAGAACGGGTTCTGCCATCTGGAGAGGCAGCTTGCCTGGTGCCGCCTTCTGAACAAAGGGGCCAAGGCCGCCTTTTAAGCAGAGGTCACTTTTGCAGATTTCTCTGTTAAGGACTGAACAGCTAATTTTAGCATTTCTCACTAAATGTTGTAACTTTGCTATACCCATCATTGCAGCAAATACATCCCGCGAGCCCTAAATAATCCACTGTCTGAATCACGCTTCTCATTTTAACCCAGTTTATTCCAACCAGGGACTTGAGCAAGCAGGAGCCTTGGCCTCTGAATGACCCCAGCCTGCTGTAAAGCTCAAACTGCCTGCCTTCACCTTGTGCGCCTGACTTGATGGGAATCCAAACTGGGCCAAGCTACTCGCAAGCTTTCATCGCGCTGCCCAAAAGGAATCATGAAGAGCTTGCTTGGCAAGACTCTCCCGCAGAGCCAGAGGGGGAGCTGCTTGCTGCCTGGAGTTTGGAATAAGATGGGCGGTTATAGAAGCGCTTTGAATAGAATAAAAGCATGCTCCAATGTTGTCACGGTCCTGAGGCTTTACAAAACTGACCACTAGCTGGAGGGGTAATCAGCCCCACATTTCTTATCTGTGGGAACCATCAGGATGGCTATACCAAAATGGCTGGTCCTAACAGGTTGCCTGTTGACTAAGTTAGTAACTGGCTGGATTCACACAACCACCTTCTGAACTGCAACCCAATAAAAACGAAATGGAGATCCAGCGAACTGGAGCCCAAAAAGTGAGATTCACACCTGACGTCTGTCGAGGGGACACCTAGTTGGGGAAAGTTGGATTAGATGCCTCTCTTTCCCAGATTTCAAGCCACAAAACCTCCTTTTCCTCGCTTAATGCTTAATTAACGCAATTACCTAAAACTGAGTGCCTGCAAGGCTGTGATTCAAGCATTGCACACAAGCTCCCTCTCCTGACCGAAAGGAAAAAAAACCCACATGACACCACTTATTTACTAAACAATCATGCCAGTTGAACATGGACACACAAATACCGCAAGCGCTCCAAGGCTAGGGTCAAGTCTTCACCACAGCTATAGCTTGGACCCCTGGTGGCCTAGCAGTTGGTGAAGTCTACGGACAATCTCTGAAGCAGTAGTCGCCTCCAAAGTTTTCTTTGCACCCCAGTAGAGTGCAAATTCTGCTTCAAAACGGTCCTGAGCACTGAAAGGAGGAGGAGCCCCCCGTAAAGATGGCAAACTCTCATCCCACCTCAAGAAAGAGAGCTACGATCAGCCACGGATGTTCAGCAAACGCCCCCTCACGTTTTCAACCATCGAGGTTTCTGCTTGCACGCAGACAAACCAATATACAATTCTAGAAAATAAAACCAGCAGAGCTTTTAGTGACTTTTTTTCCCCCAAAGATTTTACTGTGGTATTTTCAGACTATTTAAAAGACCAATTTGTGAGGATAAACTCCATTGGAGAGTGAAAAGGTGGAACGCAGGTAGCCCCGGAGCTGAGGGACTTTCTTGATGACAGGCAGAAGCTGGGAGTCTACCGTCTTCTGGTCTGCCTTGCGCTGATCTGCAATCTCGTATTTCTGGGGAAAAATGGAAATGTTACTTCAGCCATTTATTCCAGCAGTTCCTGGCCTTCCCTGTTGCCATTTCTAAACAGCAAACCTTGTCAACGTTATTTCCCAACGTGCATCCAAAATTGATTTATTTTGCTTTCCTAACACCCCCTTGGAAGAGGCTGTTTGGACTGTGACCACATCACTAAATCACTCTGCAGATTCTGATAAAAACATTAGGAAGGTCATCAAGATAGATAATTAAAGATCCTCATGTTAACTTTCTATTTAATCTGCTTTCTTAAATGCAAAGATACTGGAATGCTTTTGGAAATCTGTCCACAGATTCATAAACCAGAAGGGGCATCAGGTGCCAGCCTGCCCCCTTGTTGGCTTTTGAGTTACACAGAATGCAATCTTGGAAGCTCAAAGCTACAAGCGCTGTACCTACCGCTTTCTCAGTATCAAAAATTTCGCCCTCCTGATGTTTGGGCTTACGCAGCTTCTTCTTCTTGAAGTAAATGTCACTGAGGTGCTTTGGAACTTTGACCCCCGAGATATCAACCTTAGTCGAAGTAGCAATGACAAACTTTTGGTGAGCTCTGCGCAGTGGGACACGGTTGATAGCCAAGGGCCCTGAAAACAGAGGACAGAATAATGTACACGGAGAGCTCAGATGGCCAGAGAACATGTATTCCTTCCAGCTGGTGAAGATCCTCCACCTCCAGGAAACGAACCTTTTATTATGATCATTTGCTGCCTTTTTTTCTTTTTATATCAAGACTTATTATGCGGAATGGTATAAAATTAAAAAGGACCGTTAACAAGGAAGAGAAAGAGGCTCATAAACGTGAGGTGAGCTTACCTGTCACAAGCAGCAGTCCACTTCCAAGCTGCTTCAAGAAAACGACCCGCTGGAAACAGAAAGGCAGAGGGGAGAGTCAGTCGTTGGAATCTCTGCCTGCCTCTTGAATGCCCCCAACAAGAGGAGCCCTGGAGGCCCCCGTTACCTTGCCCCGGTGGCGGCCAGTGAGAAGGATCACCACCGTTCCTGGGGAAATCGAACCCCGCAGCCGCCTCTTGTGGAGGGCAAAATTCTTTTTGCCATGGCTCAGGAGTTTGCGGGGAACATCCTCCGTGGGGTAGTATCTGGGCTGCAAGGAAGAAAAGAAAGGCCTGGATTCAGAGCTCAGTTTATTTTTATTTGGTTTATCAATTGCTTACAAGATAATAGGTATAAGTAAAAACATAGTTATGAATACATAGATACATGTAAGAAAAATAAAAGAAACAATAGGACAGGGATGGTAGGCATGCTGGTGCACTTATGCACATCCCCTGCAGACCTCTTAGGAAAAGAGCAGATAATAGAAAGATAGTAGTAGTCAATAGTAGAAAGTCTAAGAATCATAAGAATAAGAAAGTTAAGAATCAGCCTCTTGAAGTCCGAGGAGGACAGCTTTCTCTCAGCTGCATTTGGGCCACCAGCTCTTACCATCTTGCGAAGTTTGACCACCCGAGTGCCTCCGTTCTTATCTCCCCCGACGGGCTTTGTAACAGTGGCTGCCTCCTTCTCTTTCTTCTTCTTTTCTATCTGGGGGAGGGAAACAATACCAAAATTGTACCATATCGTTCCTTCCCCAATTTGACTCCCCCATCTAGGCAAGAGTGTCCACCCAAAGTCTCCCCTCCCCCTCCAATGAGGTCCCTGGTATCCCCAACGCCAGTCCCTTCACCATTACAGCCCAGTCTCTCTCTCTCTCTGTTTGACTTTGATGAATCAAACTTGGCAGGCAATGAAGAAAACCTCATTTGTGTCCAGACCGACCCTGTGATCTGCATCAACCCAGCTCAATATCTTCCATGCTCAATGAGAAGTTATCTTGTTTACCTCCCGTAGGAGGTAAAAATAAAGGCAGACCAAGAAAAATTGGTCCACGTATTGTGGCATCCTTTGGCAGATTACAACCACTCATTTTTGAAATGTTTGTCTTCTGTAGATTGATCCACTGTTTCTCAACCACAGCCGCTTGAAGTTGGGTGGGCTGCAACTCCGAGAATTCCCCAGCCATCCCAGGAGTTGCAGTCCACCCAACTTCAAGCTGCCAGTTTATATCAAGCTCTTTCCCAGCTCTTAACACTAAGAGTCACAAAGGCTCTTCTCTCCTCATACCTTTGTCTCCGGCGCGTTGTATTTCCGCTTGTACATGGCCTTTCGTGCATACATGGCCGACCGGGAATATTTCCCGATCCCTCGGGCCAGCACCGGATTGCGGCTGGCATGGACCTTCCGGACCCTCCTGGTTTTCTTCTCGCCTGCCATCTAGCCAAATAAAAATAAAAATAAAAATGGGGAAACCTCCATTTGCAACCCAAGGAAAGCCACAGAGGGATCCAGACTCTTGGCACTCGCTCAAGACACAATTCTCCACATTGCAAACCCGTTGCACATCTACACCAGTCTCTGATACGTGCTTTGCATTTCTTCATTTTTGCAAAGGCTTACGTAAGTCTACAAGGAAAGCTAACTTGTATGATAGACCCACTTATTATGCTAGTTAAGTTAGGAAGCATCGGGGAATGATTGGGCAGCGAGCTCCATTCCAATGAGCAGAATCTTTGCAGCCTATAGAAGCTGCATTCCGATGAACGACTTGAAAATCCCCACGTTATTGGCCGCTATAGGAAGAGGAGCTTTTCCACCCGATGCACGAGACCTCCAGGACGGGGGGATCTGCCCCTCGTTGCGGGCAGGGACTCAGTCCGCTTCCCCAGCCAGGGAAGGAGGCTACTCCAAAGCCCGAGGGTCGTTCCGGGCCAAAAACCTTCCTCTTTGGGGTGGGCATTCCCGGGCGCCCCCTCCGCTGTCAGGGGCCTAGGCGGAGCGGCTCCGCGACGCTTCGGAAGGATACGGCAGCCCGGGGAGAGCCAGCCGGCCTAATCTTTCGCTCGGCCCCAGCAGAAGCAGACCAGCGCCGCCCGCCCAAAGCCCCTGGAGCATCCCCGCCCGGCCTATGCCCGGCCCGGTGGTTCTCCGAGGCGGATGGCGGTGGATGGGAATGCCGGGCCCCGGGAGGCGATCGCCACGGCCGCACCATCCTTACCTTGGGCAGAAGGCAAAAGAGGTAATATCCGGGGCCTCGGCGCTGAAGAGCAGGCGCGTGACGTCACCGGGCGTGCCCCCAAGCACTCTGGGAGAGGTAGTTCGCTTCGGACTGGGCGCTCTCCCGAGAACTAACTCAGAATTCAAGGCGGTTTCCCTCCGTCTTTGGTGCCTTTCACGTTTTATCTCCTACAGGCCTTATGACGTGGTCGTTGATGCCATTGCTGGCTGGAGAATGCTGGGAATTGAAGTCCACAAGCCTTAAAGTTTGAGAAACCCTGATTTAAAGGCGGCCTATCATAACAGAAACACTTTCCCATATCTTGATAAAATAGCTCTGATTCCTAAGGTGCAATAATAATAATAAACAATGAACACATATTATATTTTATTTCTTTCCTGAGCAAGGCCGCCCAGGACAGGGCAGCGCAATGGGCTGGAGAAGACAAGTCTCATTAGGCACTGAAAGGATGCTCGCCACAGAGACGACGCAGCCCAGAGCGGAAACAGCGTGTGGCCGTTCTAGGCGGCGCCCACCGACCCTGCCCCTTCCTCGCCATGGGGGGGGCGGGCGGGCCTGGTCGCGCGGCGATGACGTCCTAGGCATCGCGACGGATCCTGCCTCGGGGCTCTTTCTACCTTCCCCTCTCCCGGGCCTGGATGCGGCCACTGCCGGGCCGACTTCGGTTCGCCTCCTCCCGGCCCGGGCTCCCCGCGAGACCCAGGGGCCCCATGTGAGGAAGACGGAGGCGGGAAGATGACCTCGAGGAGGTGAGAAGCGGGGGGGGGAGGGGGAGAGGAAGGCTCAGCCCCGCCCCTTCGGGGGCAGGGGTACCCAGCTTGCCTCTCTCCCCACTGCCGTTGCCATGGGGATGAGGGGGGCGTGGGGCGGCCTGCGTGCCCCCCTCCTCGGAGGGCCTGCTGCTGGCCTTCTAGTCCTAGGTGTGCGGGACTACAGTACCCATCCTGCCCTCCCAAGAGGAGCCTGGTCGTCCAGCATTTCCGGCCTGCTTTAGCTCACTGGAAAGCGACCACAGCTCCCATCCTCCCCAGCCAGCAGGTTCCAACGCGGGTTCCCCCTGCTGTGGCAGCCTGTAGCCTCCCAAGCCCTGCTGGCTGGGGAGAATGGGGGCTGTGATCCAAAAGAACCAGCATGGAGGAGGGGGTGGAATCTGAGACTACCAGGAAGTGGAGGATGGAGGCCCCTGCCTCCAGTTCAGGCCAGAGGGAGAGAAAGGGCCGCCCTTCCCTCTCAGCCGCTCGCCTCGGACACAGCAGCCACTGGACGGAGGCTCCAGAGTGGCTTCCAAGGGATAAAACCTTCCACCCATGGTTGCTCAGGCTGTAGTGGGAGTGGGCCGCAGCCCTTTCACAAACACGGCCAAGCTGGTATTTTAGTTTCACTGCCCCAAAAATGTGTCCAGGGAGTAATTAAGGGGGGGGAGAGCTGACCAAAGCTACTCATAGGGTTCAAAAGAGGACCCAGGGTGAGCAGAAGAGATACAGTATGATGAGTGTCCTTACCTGTTGCCTTTAAGCCTGGGATGGGTAACCTCTGACCCTGGCTGCCAAAACCTAATAGTCTAAATTTTAAGCTAAAATTACCTCCTAAATTATTTTGCAGTAGGAAGCAGGAAAAGTGCATTGCAAATCTAAAACAGCCACATTTTTTTGGGGGGGGGGGGGAAGATCCTCAAAACTTGCACATAAATTTGGTGTCAGATAAATGTAAGAAACTAGAGGTAGCTACTATAACACAAAAATTATAAAATCATTAAATAATTTTTTGGGGCACCTGATAAGCAAAACAGGAGCTGTATATGTAGAAGTTTGATTGGGGTGGGGGGAAGAGGGGGAGAGGCAAGAACCAAGAAATGAGAAATAATTACTTTTCCCGCGTGTTCCAATTATAATAAGACCACACTTCTCAACCAAATGTGATCAGAACATTCTGCTATATAATTGAGTAGCAATTAGCAGAAGAATGACTTAAAGTTGTATGTTCTTTTAAGAAGAGCCCAATTATTTTTCTTTTCAAAAATTTACAGTGAACTCACCTCTTTCATTGGTTCATTATGAGGCTTGCCATAGAGTAATTGGAGATCTTCTTTTATAAAATCCCATCCAGGCTGTCAAAAATAGGATGGCTTTTTTTTCTGGAAAAAGAGTTATTTTCTGCCCTAATTATCCATTACTAGTTTTGCTAGTTTAGTGTTAGAGTTCATCTATTAGCATAGGGAGTGCTGGTCGTGTTTTGAGATGAACTATTTCAGTTTCACTTAACATAAATTATGATGTATGAATTGTTAAAGCTGGGTCCTGTTTTTTTGTTTTTAATTACTAGCCGCCTTTTATATTTTGCCAAATGTCCAAATACCGGCTCTAGGAAAAGCTAACTCTACAATTCTTTTAACAATTTTTCACCTTGCTCCAATCCCAGCATCGTCTTTCTCTCCTGGGGGTGAAAAAAAAAAGAGTCCAGCCCACCCCCAACTATGGAACTAGGTCACCTTGTCAGCCTTAAATGTGCTTGCTGCATTTTGTGGCCTCTCCTTTGATCCTGTCTCCGGAACCACTTAGCATAACTGGCCGGCCTACATCTGACTTGAGACACCCCCGGAGCCTTCTATTTCCAACCGGTGACAAAATGCTGCTTCCCACTTGGTGACATATATACCCGGAGTGCCAGGGAACCTTTTGCCACCCATGCTTCTGCAAATAGAATCCTCGCCTCGGTCGGCCATCCCCGGAAGTTGCTCTCTGCCGAAAGGTCTCAGGACGGGGCTTTTTCTGGCCCCCACCTTCGCCCTTCTGCAGTGGCTCTGCTCATCCTGCCCTCAGAGAAAACCCCTAACCCCCTTCGCAAATCTGAACTGGCCGTCAGTGGGCACAGTTGAGCCTGAAATTTCCGTTGTTAGTGAAGTTTTGCCCCGTTTGTTAAGCGATTCACTGCCCTTGTTAAGCAGGTCGTGCGGTCTTTAAGAGGATCTGGCTTTGCTTGTTGGAAGGTGGCTGGGAAGGTTGCAAGTGGTGATCCCCATGACCCTGGGACCCTGCAACCGTCATAAGTACATGCCAGTTGCCAAGGGCCCGAATTTTTATTGCCTGACCGTGGGGGTTGCTGCCCATCACGGCCCTGTTCCTTGGTCGACTGCTGGCCTTTATGGGAGAATATAAATATGCCCATTCTAGTTGGCTCCCTGGGCCTTTGAGGAACGTCAGGTTTTCCCCCTCAAGTGGGAGAGTGCAGATTTAGCCAAAATGTTCATTTAGTTAACCAGATTTCTAAAAATAAGCCAGATGGGGTTGATAGGAGAGGAAGCGAAGAAAGGTTCAGCCCCTTGGGGGACCTTCAACCAGCAAGGTGCTGGCTTAGTTGCCGAGAAGGGGGGGGCTGTGGGGGGCTGGGTCTGTGAGATATATGGAGCCCGTTTGCCCCGGAGTGAAGAGAGGGGCCCGGCTCACCTAAGCCACGTAGCCCCGTGCTCCTCCTCCTCCTCACCCTTGAGCAGCATCCAGAATCAGAGCTGATCAACCCTCAGGTCGGAGTTTCGTGGCTACAAGGCAACAATGAGGTTGTAGCTGCCTTCTCGGTTTCTGTTGACGGTTGTGTGGGGGCAACTGGTGGTCTCAATCAGCTTCCCACGGACAAGGAGATGTCTCTGCATTCAGATTGTTTCATCCCACTTTAATCCTGGTTTGCAAGGGGCTGGTTCTTACTCCCTCCCGGTTTTCCCTGCTCCCTGAAGGGGGGAGAAGTCCTGGGAGGACCTGGGAGGAAGATCTCAGGTCCAAATGAAACAGTCTGAATCCTCAGGGGCTTCTTCATTGCCATCCACATAGTAAATATATAGTATGCTTGTAGTAATGTTTAGTGGGGAAGGTGTACAATCAAGAGTTTTGTGCTTGGTTTCCTTCTTTGGTTAATACTTCTCACGTATCTCTATTCGTATTCTTTTTTTTTTCTTCTATTTTTTCATTTCTGCCTATCTTGTTCTCTGCACTTTTTCTTTTATCTTTTTCTTGACTCTTCTTTATGTGTTTTCATGTTTATCTTTTACTTCTGTAAAAACTTTCAATCAAAAAAAAATATTTTTTTTTTAAAAAGAAACCCTTTTCTCTTACTCAAAGGGGTCTTTCAAAACCTCCCCCTCCTCCTCTTCTCTTTTCCCAGATGGTTTCACCCCAACATTACCGGAGTGGAAGCAGAGAACCTGCTCCTGACCAGAGGAGTTGATGGCAGCTTTCTGGCTCGGCCCAGTAAAAGCAACCCTGGGGACTTCACCCTTTCAGTCCGGTAAGTCCAGCGAGGGGACCTTGTAGCCATCTTTGGATTTTCGGAAATGTAATGTAATTTTACAGAAAGTTTCAAGAAAACAAAAGTAAAAGGTTTAACTAGCTAAGTCTCTTTTTTCGGGGGGAGGCTGCCTTACAGTAAGTGCAAGCAATAAGAGAGTAATGTCCCCCTTTGCAAGCTGCTCCTGGCTAAGACCTCCCTTTCTCTCTCCTGACCCAAGAATGTTCCTTCCTTCCTTCCTTCCTTCCTTCCTTCCTTCCTTCCTTCCTTCCTTCCTCCCTCCCTCCCTCCCTCCCTCCCTCCCTCCCTCCCTTCCCTCCCTGCATTAGAGGGGAGGAGGTTTGGAGTCAGCCCTGCCATCCATCCCCATCAGCTCTCTGTTCCTTTCTGTCTTCCTCTGGATCGGCTAGGCGCAATGGGGCAGTCACTCACATCAAGATCCAGAACACGGGCGACTACTATGACCTCTACGGCGGGGAGAAATTTGCCACGTTGGCAGAGCTCGTCCAGTACTACATGGAGCACCACGGGCAACTCAAGGAGAAGAATGGGGACGTGATCGAGCTGAAGTACCCGCTCAACTGTGCGGATCCCACTTCCGAAAGGTGAGCGGGGCGGTGGCATCTGGGAGTCCGGCCTGGATGGGGTCCCTCCTGGGCGGAAGGGCCTGGAGGCAATCCGGAGGCCAGGGAGTCCCCTCCCTCGGCTCGGTCTCCAGCCTGCTGCGATTCAGAGCCAGCTGAGGTCTTAGGGGTCTCCAAACTGGGCAACTTTAAGACGTGTGGACTTCAACTCCCAGAATTCTCCAGTCAGCCTAGCGCTACTAACTTAATGGCAGTGATTTGCTTCATGACTGGCAAGAAAGGTTCTCGAATGGGGAAAAACTCACTTAACAGAAATGTTGGGCTCAATTCTGGTCATAAGTTGAGGACTATTTGTATCATGAACTGTCCAGGCTGGGCACTTGCTGTTCCCATCCTTTGGAAGGGAAATCAGCTCTTACCTTAATTGCCTTAATATGAGTTCCTTCTGAAACTGGGCACATTGTCCTCTTCATGTGGTCTCAGCTGTTGCTGCTCCTTCTGTAAGAGCTTCTCCCTTTCAAAGACAGCTCTGATTTGCCTGGGGGGGGGGGGCTCCCTCTCCCGTGAAGGGCCAGGGAAGCTACTCGGGGGAGGGCACGTCCTGACTCTCTCGCTGCCTCCCCGCAGGTGGTTCCATGGTCATCTGTCTGGGAAGGAAGCAGAAAAGCTGCTGACGGAAAAAGGGAAGCATGGCAGCTTTTTAGTCCGTGAGAGCCAAAGCCACCCAGGAGACTTTGTGCTTTCCGTCCGGACTGGGGATGACAAAGGCGAGAGCAACGATGGGAAGTCCAAAGTCACACACGTCATGATCCGTTGCCAGGTAACAGTGCAGGGATGGAGGTGAAATGAGGCCGATGGGGAGGTAGGTGGGAAGGCCGGGGGGGGGGCGAGGGGGGTTCTGCATCGGTCCAAAGGTGGGAAAGGAGGAGGACCAGTCCTCTTGATGGTTTGCCTTGGTTAGGAGGCAGCTGGTTAAAGGCCAGGGCCTTGGTATATCAGAACCGAATTGATCGTACTCTTTGCTGAATAAAAAGCTGCCTGATTCGTCAGCTGGATGGCCCAGGCTTTGGCTTATGGAGGAGGTGTCCAACCTTGGCCACTTTAAGACCTGTGGACTTCAACTCCCAGAATTCCCTAGCCAGCATGGGGAAATTCCCCCAGCTGGGGAATTTTGGGAGTTGAAGTCCACAGGTCTTAAAATTGCTAAGATTGCACACCCCTGGCCTAAGGAAACAGCAGCTGCCTCTCCTGTCTGGTACCTCTGCAGTATATGGAAGGGAAGGAAGGAAGGAAGGAATGAAAATGAATGCCCCAGCTAAGCTGGAATTGTATGTCCCCTGTCTCAAAAGGGAGAGCGGTTTTTCCTGGCCAAGACTGCTTCTAATCACTGGCATGGTGATGTAACTCAGTCAGCCGGTGGATTAAGAAGAACTGAGGGAAATTTAGACTCTTTAGGAAGTTAGGTAGAACTTAGCACCCTGGGGGGAAATCCCTCCCCCTCCCATGAGACTCACTAGCCCCCTGCTCCCCTCCCTTCCTCCTCAGGATATGAAGTATGATGTTGGAGGAGGGGAGAAGTTTGACTCCTTGACAGACCTGGTTGAGCATTACAAGAAGAACCCGATGGTGGAGACTCTGGGGACTGTTCTTCAGCTGAAGCAGGTGAGGAAGGCCAGCCAGGGTGGACTTTGGCTCTCGGTTTAGGGAGACACCAGCTGCGGTCTGTGCCAGTGGTCCTAACGCCCGGGCATTCATGTGGCCCTTGCCCTGCTGGTGGGAATTGCTTGAGGTTTCATTGCCACCGGCCTTATGCCGCGCATGGCAGCATCTCTGCTGGGATTAGTGGAGAATCCGCTTTGCCAGCTGGATCCTTCACAGCCTTCCTAGAAAGTTTGCAGCTTGACGTTGTCACATTCAGAGGCCTTAGATCCTTGTCCAGCTTCCAGCTGACCCTGGACTGGATTCCATCCTTGGGAACTGCTTGGCTCCTCCTTTCGGGGCGTGGTGGAATCTGGCGCTGAGGTGCAGGAGGGAGAGGCTTTCCTGAGGAGCTCAGAGGCAGATCAGCCTCCAGTCCTTGGTTTGGAGGAAGAGGACTAGAAGGGATCCTCCCTAAAGCTTCACAGGCATTATTTGATAGCCATGCAGAATGTGCTTTAGTCTGGCAAGATTCCTGTCTACAGGCGAATGGCAATAAACTACTGTGAGCCACCGTCGTATCGTTCTTGATTCGTCATGCCTGACGTGTGTGCATTATTTGACTCTTTTCCCTCTCTCTCCCTCCCCCCCTCCCCCCGGCTAGCCTCTCAACACCACCCGCATCAACGCAGCTGAGATTGAGAGCCGGGTGCGAGAACTGAGCAAGTTGGCTGAAACTACCGACAAAGTGAAGCAAGGCTTTTGGGAAGAATTCGAGGTACTTTGGGGAGAGGGTCTGTCCTGTTCTCACCCGGGGCCTGCTTGCTTGCCTGCCTTCAGTGGGATGGAGAAGTGTGAATGTCTCTTTGGCAGCTGGGGGGGGGCACAGGCGTCTAGATGCCGGGGGGGGGGGTTTAACAGCATGTGAGTTCTCAAGGAAATCTTCGGAGCAGCTCGTAAACCAAGATAACAGAACACAGATAGGACCCTTTTAGGTCGCATGGAAAGAGCTAGGCGTAGGCCTTCAACTCCCAGCATTCCCCAGTTGAAAAACACCACCTAGTGGGTGGAGCTGGGTGCCTCCATATGCAAAGGTCCATGTGCTCAACTTTGGGGATTGATTTGGCTTGTGAATGTGGCTGCTGGCAGTCTGGGACTCGGAGCCTTTCATTGCTCGATAACAGAGTGAGCTGCTCCCGGGCGGAAAAGGGCCCCTAGAGAAGAGACGGGCCACAACGCCTGGATTCCCCTGCTTTTCCCACAGAGGGCCAGAGCCTGTCTCTGTGTCATGCTGGGAGAGGAACACTAGGGGGAGCCCCAATTCCATTTGGTCACCTTGCATGAAGCTCGCCTGTTCTTGGCCTTCTGGTGGGCCAGATGCGATGGGCGTTGTAATCCAGGCGGGGAGAGGGCTCTGGGCGGAGGGGACGCCTTCTGGCTCTCTTCCCCTGCTGGAGGAGGGGGTCAGAAGGCAGCTCCCGGACCCTTCGCAACGCCCTTCCTTGCTTTTCCAGACTCTCCAGCAGCAGGAATGTAAGCTCCTCTACAGCCGGAAAGAAGGACAACGGCAGGAGAATAAGAACAAGAACCGATACAAGAACATTTTGCCTTGTGAGCACAGATCTCTTTCCCAATTCTAACCCAGAGGTTGTTTTTTTTGGGGGGGGGGGTGGATGATGACCCACTTGCAGGTAGACATTTGGGGTGGGTGGTGAAGTTTTCCCTCCAACTCTTCTTCCCATTTTTAAAGGCTTAATACCATTTTTCTCAGCCTTTAGGCAAACGGCAGAAGGATATCCCGCTTCTGTTGGCTGCATTGCTGGCATTTGAGCAGAAAAATCCCTACAAACTTTGAGGCATCTGGGTCTGATGGGGGAAGGAGGCCCGGGGAGTGATCTGCAGCCTGCTGGTTGCACGCCCCTTTCCTAAAAGTTGGGACTTTGCTGGAACCTTTGTTTCCTGCAGTTGAATTCTCTTAGTATTGTGGAGTTCCTGGCATCTGCTGTGGGGCAGCCTTGGAGCCACGGCAGAAGCCCAGGGTGCTGGCAGCCACAGATACTTGCAGCCTGACTGAGCAAGGGCTTCAGGGAATCGGGGACTTGACTTGCGGAAGTTTTCAGGCTCCGTTTTAGCACCTGCAAGCGTTTCCTGGGCTGCCAAGGACTCTTCCTTCCTGCAGTCCTCCCAGCCTGAACTGCTGCTGGCAAGTCAAGACTTTGCGGTTACTGGTTGACAACCGTTCCCTAAATTCAGAGTGTGTCTTTTCCCCCCTCCCCCTTTCTAGTTGACCACACTCGGGTCGTCCTTCACGACGGCGATCCAAATGAGCCGGTTTCGGATTACATCAATGCCAACATCATCATGGTAAGAGGGCAGCCGGTCTGCCACGGAGGGAGTTTAACGGGCCGCCATTTCCTTCTCTGGTGGGGCAGGGTGGCCTCGCTTGGAGGTCCCCCAAGCCGAGCAGGGAAGGACCTCCGGAGCTTTTCCTCCAAGTGTGGAAGCAGCCTTAAGTCTCCCAAGCATCCCGGGGCCCCTCCCTCCCGCTGACCCTCCGGTCGGTTCACAGCCTGAATTTGAATCCAAGTGCAACAACGCCAAGGCCAAGAAGAGCTACATCGCCACCCAGGGCTGCCTGCAGAACACGGTGAATGACTTCTGGCGGATGGTCTTCCAGGAGAATTCCCGCGTGATCGTCATGACCACAAAGGAAGTGGAGAGGGGGAAGGTAAGGCCGGGAGGAAGGGACCCACCGAATTCCTGGGGTCGAGGGGAGAACGGCAGCTCAGCCAGTGGATTTGAATCCAGGGGCTTCATTTGGCCAAGCGTGATGGGACACACAAGGGATTTGTCCCGGGTGCAGGAGTTCTCCGTGTACATTCCAAGCAACAACAGAAGAACGATAACAATTGCCCTCAGCCCCCTGCCCCCAAATTTTCCAGGCAAATTAAACCTGAGGCCATATAAGCCTTTGCTCTCCTCTTTCCTTGCTAGCTCCAGTTCAGGTGAGATACTAATACTGCTCTATAAAGCCTTAGTAAGGCCACACCTAGAGCCCTGCATCCAGTTTTGGTCACCACGATATAAAAAGATGTTGAGACTCTGGAAAGAGTTCAGAGAAGAGCAACCAGGATGATTAGGGGACTGGAGGCTAAAACATACGATGGACGGTTGCAGGAACTGGGCCTGGCTAGTCCTGGGAAGAGAAGGACCAGGGGAGACAGGAGAGCAGTCCTTCCAGTGTTTGAAGGGCCGCCCCAGAGAGGAGGAAGCTATTTTCCAAGGCACCCAAAGGCCAGACAAGGAACAATGGATGGAAACTGTCCAAGGAGAGATTCAACCTGGAAATAAGGAGAAACTTTTCTGACTGGGAGAGCCATCAACCCCTCGAACAGAAGTTGCCTTTGGAAGCTGTGGGAGCTTCATCCCTGGAGGCTTTCAAGAAGGGACTGGACTTCCATCTGTCAGAAATAGTATAGGGTCTCCCGTTTGGGCAGGGGAGTTGGACTAGATGGCCTCCAAGGTCCCTTCCAGTTCTGTTAATCCCTCCCTCCTTCCTGGTCTTCCAGAGCAAATGTGTGAAGTACTGGCCGGATGAGCACGCCCTGAAGGAATACGGCGTGATGCGCGTCCGTAACGTCAAAGAGAGCACCGCTCACGACTACACGCTACGAGAACTCAAGCTCTCCAAAGTTGGGCAGGTACGTTTCCAGAAGACGCCGAGTGGCCGTCGGCCGAGCATCTCAGCCATGCGGTGGAGGTTGCAGGGGGGAGGGGAGGGGGGGGCTTATATGCCAGCCATGCTTGGTAGGACTCTGGAGAAGGAGCTTGGATCGAGGGGCGGAAGGAGGACTCAGGGAAACCTCCTCTCCCTTGGCTCATCTTCTGCTGTCCTTTCTCCCACACCGCTGTTGGGTTTCCCCATGGGCCTCTGGGCGGATGAGAGGCAGGGGGACCCTAAAAGGGGATCGATCCTAAACCACAAAGAATTTAAGTTGAGGATGAAAGAGCAACTATGTTTGTTCTTCCAAGAGACTAAGAAGGAGGACACGAATATACAACATCTATGAGACGCTATGAAAGCATATCTGAGGGACGTGACTATAACATGTACGGTGAAAGAAAATAAAAAGGAGAAGAAACCACGAAGTTTAGAACAAAGGTCTTCCAACTTGGCAAGTTTAAGACTTGTGGACTTCCAACTCCCAGAATTCCTGAGCTAACCTGACTGGAGGAGGAATTCTGGGAGTTGAAGTCCACAAGTCTTAAAGTTGTCAAGTCTGAAGAGCCCTGGTTTAGAAGATGAATTCAGAAGATTAGAAGAAGAACTAAAAGAGAACCACAGAAAGAAAGCTTAAAGCAACAAATGGAATTAGTCAAACATAAATGAGCATTCTTGAAAAAGGAGAGCTAGCACCACAAATAAAAAGGAATAATCAAAGTTTATTTGAAATGGCCAAGAAAACGGGGAGATGGCTAGCACATCAATTGAAAAAGAAAAAAGCTGGATTAGCGAACTGCAAAATGAGCTTCTCCCAAGCTCTGAAGGGCTCATCTAAGCATCTCTTACTCTCTTCCAGGGCAACACCGAGCGGACGGTGTGGCAGTATCACTTCCGGGCTTGGCCAGACCACGGGGTGCCTAGCGATCCTGGCGGCGTCCTGGATTTTCTAGAGGAGGTGCACCACAAGCAGGAGAACATCTCAGAGGCTGGTCCAGTCGTCGTCCATTGCAGGTATCCGTAGAACCGTGTTTCTCAACCGTGGCAACTTTTAAGAACTGTGGACTTCAATTCCCAGAATTCCCCAGCCAGCTGGAGTTGAAGTCCACAAGTCTTAAAGTTGCCAAGTTTGGAGATCTCTGGCCTAAAGGTAGTAAGGGAGATTTCCAAAGCTGAAAACTTAAACCATTTCCCACGGCCCTTCTGAGTTAATGGACTCGTTGCTGTTCGATTCCTAGCTTTGAAATTGATATGGACCTACCATATTAGGCCATGAAACTACTGCACTTCTTCCAAAGGTCTAACAGCAGTGAGAGAGAAAATGGTCTTGTGTCACACAGAAAACTCTGCATTTATATGTCAGTTCCAAAGTTTAAAATCTAAACCAGGATTTCTTGACCTTTTCCGCTTGAACATGAGTGGACTTCAGCTGCCAGCATTCCCCAGCTGACATTCTCAAATGCAAAGCTGGCTGGGGAATGCTGGGAGTTGAAGTCCACCCAACTTAAGGGCCAAAGGCTGAGAAATACTGCAGGAAAATCTGAAAGCATTATGGTGGGATGGGCAAGGATATTCAGCCTGGGAGGAGGAACGGGACTCGAACCCGTGTGACAGTCTCTCTCTCTCTCTTTCCTCCCCCTCCACAGTGCCGGAATTGGTCGGACTGGGACATTCATTGTGATCGACATTCTCATCGATGTCATCCGCGAGAAAGGTGAGTCCCAGCAGACTTGACGGCTTCCCTACCTGGAAGGTTGAGAAGAAGAAAGACCACGGCCCGTGGTTGAGGGTGGAGGTCCACCCACATGTTCACTGTGTTTGCTGAATCCCCCTCTCCCCAATAGGCTAGGTTTCCTGGGAGTTGTAGTCTCACAACGGAGGAGCGCAGGGCTGATGGGGTTGGCGTACCTATTGCCCTGAGCATAAGCAGGGCTTTTGAACGCCGGGCGTTAAGTGAGCCCAGCCATGGTGCTTTCTGGGTCATGGTTTATGGGATGAGATGGACATGCCACAGGCACGAACAAGGGCTTGTTTGGAAACCACGATTCATTGTGGTTGCCCCAATGGGGCTTTTTCCTAAAGGCGGCTGGACTTTCTTGGCTTTCTCCTTTGAGAACTGAAGAAGCTTCTTAAGTGAGAAGCAAAAGGTTTTCAAGGAAAAATGCAAGAAAGCCCAGTTGCCTTTTGGGACAATCCTGACCTGGATGAGTGAGAACCACCCCTGACGAATCCGTGTGGCTTCCCCACGAGGGCCCTTCCTCATGCCCACCTCCCTTCCTTTCTTCTCCCCCCTCCCCTCTCTCCAGGGGTGGACTGCGACATCGACGTCCCAAAGACCATCCAGATGGTGAGGTCACAGCGGTCAGGGATGGTGCAGACCGAGGCCCAGTACCGGTTTATTTACATGGCGGTCCAGCACTACATCGAGACGTTGCAGCGCCGGATTGAGGAGGAGCAGGTACCAGCAACCCAGGAGAACCTTTGTAACTCAGGGTGGAAATGAGGGGCCCTGGATGCTCTCTGAGCTTGATGGTTTGCTTGCGGATGTTTCATGACCCAGCTAGGTAACGTCATCCATGCTAGTCAAGTCCAATCACTCAGAGGGCACTAGGGACCCCTCTGGCCTACCTAGCAGGGAAGGTGGTCTCTTGGGCTCTGGGGCTGAGAGCTGGAGAGACTTTGGACAAGAGGAGTTGCCAGTTGGAGAAAGGTGGAGAACATGGCCCCCAGCCCCACCCCGGGGGTATTTGCTGCCCTCTCGTCTCTTAGTGACCCGTAGACGAGACGGCAGCTTGGTCCCCGCGTGGCTACCCTGCTAAAGTGTTGGACCGGGGCTGGCCAGGATCTAACCTAGGATAAGGCGAATTCACCCATCCAAAGAAGCCATTGGGGAGGAGTTTAGTCCTGGCAGCCAGGTTTCCCCATCCTGGGAATCCTGAACCAACCAAGCCTCCTCATGTTAGGTGGGGGTGTGTGTGTGAAGGGGAAGGGGCTCTTTGAGAAGGACCAAGAGCACGTTGCTTGGAGGGAGGGACGTGACGGTGATTCCCTCTCCCTTTCAGAAGAGCAAGCGGAAAGGACATGAGTACACCAACATCAAATACTCCTTAGCGGATCAGGCCAGCGGAGACCAAAGCCCTCTCCCGCCGTGCACCCCCAGCCCGGCCTGCCCCGAGTGAGTAGTGGGCTCTCCTCCCGTCCCCCTCCCTCGATCGCTTGGGCTCTCCCGGATCCCAAAGGGACAGGAGGGAGGGACCTGGCTAGGGCAGGGCTGGGGGGGGGGTTTCCAAATTGCTCCTTGAATGCCCCCCTCCCCTCCCCACTTCCCAGGATGAGGGAGGACAATGCCATGCGAGTCTACGAGAATGTCGGTCTGATGCACCAGCAGAAAAGCTTCAGATGAGACGTCGGCGAGGGTTTCCGCGTGGGGAAGGCAAGTCTAGATGGCAGGGTTCCTGCATGAATGACCTTAAGCAGCCGGGGAGGGTACAGCAGCCGCAATGGGTGACCCCGGGGGTATTTCCATCGTGCCCAGGCAAAAAAAATCCTAGGGAGAGGAAAATTTAATGAAGCCGCTAGCCCTCAGGAAAAGGGGAACGTTAGTCTGGTCTGAGGTCCTTGTCTGAGAGGGTGGTACTTAATAATGGCTGAGGAACTCTGGCAGTTGAAGTCCCCACGTCTTAAAGTGGCCACGCTTGGAGACCCCTGCCCCGTGCTGGCTCCCTCCAGGAAGGCAGGCTGGGTCCATTTGGGGGTGCCTCTCTCTCGTCTAAAGGGCCGTTCTTTTCCTGTCCTTTTTGCAGAATTCTCTCTCTCTCTCTCTCTCTCTCTCTCGTCTCTCGGTTTTTTTAAAACAAGGAAGCGCGAAACAAGCTGGGCTCCGTCCCACGAAGACCACCACCGCTGCCTGCTTTTTATTTATGACGTTTTATCCCTTCGAGAATAAGCGGAACTCAAGAGCTCCTTTCAAAGAAACGCCTAATTCGTTTTCTTAAAAAAAAAAAAAAAAAGTCTAATTTTTACAGTTGATTTTTGTTTTTCTGTTGATGCCGTTTTCCTTTTTGAACCTATGATTATTATTATTATTATTATTATTTTGCCTCCAGTGCAGACCAATATTTCATTGTACTTGAACATTTTCCCCCATCCCACCCTTTCTTTCTGTCCTGGACTTAAGAGGTTTTTTTTTTTTAATTGTTGCAAACTTGTTTTTGTTTTTTTAAAGCTATCTCTTTCCCTTAAAAATTATATATATTAGAAAAAATAAGTCGTGGAAAAACTGATACTTTGGGGAAGAAACCAATTATGTTAATCAGAAAGAATCCAAGGCCGTTTTTCAAGCCAATGAACTCTCTGGAACGAGGTCTGGCCGTCCACCCATTTGATCAAGTTTCTAGTCCTCATGAAATTCCATGCTGGGGGCTCTTTTTTTTCTTTTTGGTCCCTTTTCCTTGAAACGATAAATTCTAGAACTTCCAATGATGCGTTTTTGCACCAGATTCAACCAGTTTGTTTAGAGCCTGTTCCATCGGCTGGCTCTTTGCTCTTGGGGAGGGGCCTGGGGGGAGCACTTGGGGGGGGGAGAATTTCAGCAGAGGGACATCCTGACTCCTCCCCCCCCCCCCAAAAAAAAAAGGGTCATTGCCTTTCCGGGAATCCCTCGTGAGCATCCCTGGGTTCACCCAGGCCTCCGTCCTATCAGGAAGAAGAGGAAGATGAAGAAGGATGAAGATGCTAAGTTGATTTTTAGAGAGGGATGCCGCATGTCTGAATGGACCTTCGGAGCGACCCATCCTGGCTGCTTTTCCAGTTTCCGCCACGTCGTCTTCAAAGGACAAATGGGGGTGGGGTGGAATCCAGCTTTGGGAAGAGAGCTGGGGCAAGGAGGGAGGGGGAGGGCTGAAGCTACATCTCCTTCAAGGCTCGTCTTTCTTTGGGGGCCCTTTTCCCCGTCTGCTCCCCCAAGCCAGATCCAGCTGGTGTAGAGATGCCTAGCGTAGGTCTCTCCCTCTCTCTCCCTCTCTCTCCAGCTTCTGTAACTGAGCCCCAATTAGGGAGTGAGGGGATGCCTGTTGCTCTTTTGCTGCCTCCTTTCTTCTGGCTCTTTTCTCAGAGGCTGTTCCTCTTCTGTGCCTTTTCCAAGTGGTCTCCTTTCTTTCCTTTTTAATTTATGAATAAGCTTGTGACAGGAAAGAAAGAAAGAAAAAGAAAGAAAAGAAAAGAAAGAAGAAAGAAAGAGAAAGAAAGAAAAAGAAAGAAAGAAAGAAAGAAAGAAAGAAAGAAAGAAAGAAAGAAAGAAAGAAAGAAAAAAAAAAAACGCAGAAAGGCCTCCGTGAGAGGAGACCTGAGTATTTTTCACCCAGCTAGAAATAGCTCTTTCTGCCTCCTCCTTCCTCCTCCTCCTCCTTTCTGAGCAGCATATGAAGTATTCTACCCAGAGTATTACATGAAGTGTAAAAGTAAATGGAGAGAAATATATATATAGACATATATACACAAACGCTTTCCTTGAAAAGGACCTGCCTGTCAAGAACATTGTTGGTTTCTACGCTGATCAGAGTCCGGGCTCCCACGATCAGGGAAGGGGGTCTGTATGTTTCCCAGCTGATATCAGACCTGCTTGAATTGGTGTCTCGGCTTCAGGAGTTGGCGGGGTCCCCTCAGCTGTGGCCCCCGTCGTAGCCCCCCATCTGCTGCCTTTCAACGGCCGGTTCCCTGGGCTGTTTTCTGGCGGTTTGGCACATGGCGTTCACCCGACCGATCACATCCAGGAAAAAAAAACCTCTTTCAAAACTCTATTTATGGGTGTTGAGTGTAGCTGCATTGCTGGCTGTGCTGAGAATTATGTTTTGTTTTGTTTTTTAAATTGCGCCAAGGCTTCTCGGGAGGAAAGAAAGAAAGAAAGAAAAAGCTCTGTTTGCAAAACAACAGAACTTAATAAATGAATGAATGAATAAATACATTTTCTTACCCCCTGTTTCCCGAATGCTTTTCTCCAGTGGGGCTGGCTTAAATCGGGAGTGACCCCAGCGCTTGGATTTTGCTTTGGTAAAACTTCATCCACAAGTCCTCATAATGCAGAGGGAGAGATCAATTATGCGAGGCTGGGCCGTTTGGAGTGTCTTCTTCGGCAGCCCTGCTTTCCTCCCCACTGCTGGCCTTCCTTCGGCTCCAACAGAATTCGGCGTCTTTGCACCAGAAACGGGAGGGGAAGCCGGAAAGCAGGGCCTTTCTCGAGACACGCACATCTGCCTGGAGAAGGGCATCATGAGAGAGGATCCCGGAAGACCATTTGCTGAACTTTTCGATCATGAGGACTAGAGGATTGCAAACGTCAAACTGTTTCGTTTGATCAATCCCGTCTCTGGGGCCAAGGCAGCTTGGTAGCATTTTGTTCTTCATTTCTGGGGAAGAACGAGAGGTTGGTTCTCAAAGTGCATTAAACATCGACGTCCAGAAGGACCAACTGTCTGGTTTTTAGAAAGGGAAAGATGCAACAAGCGGATGCTTTCGAGGCAACGAAGAGTGTGGGGTTATCAGAGCCCCCCGGATCTGGTTTGCCGGATTCCTGGCGTGCTTCTGTCTTTGAGCTGCTTCCCTTGGGGTTTTAAGAGTTGCTCTAGTTCCACCGACTTTGTGCCATTCCTCTCTTCCCCTCCTCGCCCTGACTGACACATCCCAGCATCAGCGAGGACCAGTGGCAGCCCAGCCATCTCATGGTTACCATGGCGATGCTCCTGTTCTGCTCTGCCTCCCCCCACCACCTTGACCCCCATTTTTCATCTGGGCTGCTTAACCTGGGAACCGATGCTCCCCCCCTTCCCATTTGTCTGGAAGGTAGACAGGGCATCCCAAGCCTTTCCCCCCCCCCCGCCCCTCAGGGCCTCCCCTCCCTCCAGCCGGGCAGGGGAAGCAGAGCAGATTCCCAAGATGCCAGGCCAGCGTGGGTTGATGTGGGTTGATGCATCGTGGCAGCCTTCCACCCCTGCAGTCCTGCACCAGTAGCAAGCGAGGGAGTCGTCTTTGCTCCTGGCCTCCCATCCCTTGTCAAGAAATTGCAAATCAGCCACCCCCCCCTCCCATCCCACCCCAGGCAGGAGGGAAACGGGGTTAACCAGGAGTCTGCCGCGTTACAATTAGCCAGCCATCACTCTGCTGTTCCCTCCACCTCTCTTGCTTGGCCCTCTTGCTTTGAAGGCCTGGGGGCAGCTTACTTAACACCCACCCATATACACACCCGTCCTCTGCCCCCGAAGGGCCTTCCCTCTCTTCACTCCTTTAAATCCCTTCCCTTTGCTGGCCTGGGTGGAGAAGGAAGGGGCTCTCCCATGGGTTACACCCAGTCCGTCCGGACACTTTCAACTGCTCCCTCCCAAGTTTGAAAGATGATCTCATCGCTTGGCTCCCAATTGTGGAAATCATTGAAGCTTCAGTCTCCGCTTCTGTTCTGAGGGGAGCCAGTTTATGAATTGCACTTTGCGTTATCTCAGCAGGCGCGTGTGCACACACACAGACACACACAGAATTGGAGAAAGCTGCAGGAGAGAGCTTGGATTTGCTCTTGTTAAGATGCCAACTGAAGCTCCAGAGTGAGCCCTCTGGCCAGGATGATGGATGCTGAAGTCCGACAAGTGACACACTCGCTGCCTGCAGACGAGACCGTGTGATTTCGCCCCCCTCTTCAAACCATAATGAGGTTGTCGTTCTCCCCACCAGCCATGATACCCAGAAGATGCGTCCACAGTTGGTGGCATCTCCTTGGAGCAACGAAGCCCCCGTTGGCATCCTGCTAACTTACTTTGAGGTTTCCTAAGACCTCAGGAGGACATTCTGGTCAGAAACCTGATCTTAAGTGAGTTTGTTTCCCCTGGAGCAGAATCTCCTTGTTTCTTGGCACTGCAATCCGTCTCTTCGTTGCTCCTCTCCCTTTTTTGCACGGATGCTGCTTTTCGAGGGGGACAAGAGCAAGCTGGCTTTGGCCTTTGTTGTGAACAACAGAGCTGTTTAATTGGCTCTCCTAATTGCCTTCTTCCCGTCTGCCCGGGAATTAACATATAAGCAAAACAGCCTGGGTATTATTGTCAGAGGCGCCCGTGTTTCACCCAAAGAGAGGGGGGGGTGGAGGGAGAGGAAGGACCCCTCCCCAAACCAGCCTTTTCCTTGTTTCAAAGTCTCCACCGTCTGAAGCTTCCTGCTCTCCCCTTTGGACCAAGCTATTAAAATGCAAGCTGCCACAGAACAGAACCTGTCGTCCTCTCCTTCTGTAACCTGCCCCTCTTCACTGTTTGGGGGGGAGGGGAGGGGAAGAGGGGAGAGGTCCTTAGCAAATGGTTGAAGCCCACGTCCAAATCCCTTTGGCACTAAATCTCAGGGCCCTGGCACATTGCCCAGAGCTGCCAGCAGCCGGAGGGCCCAGCCCTTCCCTCCGCCACCCAGAGAGCTGCCTGGAAGCGCCTCCTGGCCCTCCCTCCCTCTTGCCTGGAATTGGCCCCCGTGAGCCCCTGCTCTTGGGGCAGGGAATTTTGAAGCTGCTCCCGGCGTGGCCAGGGATGGAAACTCCACCTGTGAGAGTCCTTCCACGGCACCAAACCTCACCCACTTCAATGCCTGGAGCCATGGGTTGGTTGGCTGCTTGTTTTTGACCTGCGGGCAGGTCCATTTTTGACCTCCTCTGTCACAAAATTGGAGGGTGTCTGACAGCTGTGCATTGGATCATCTGCTCGCCAGGGGAGAGAAATGCCATTGTTAGCGTTCCCTTCTCTGTCTTCTCTCAGCCTTTTCATTAGGAGGGTGGCATGCTTCCCAATTAATTGCAGCCCTCCAGCCGCCGGCTCTCTGCAGCGAGCCACAGTTGTTTTGCAAGGCACACCCCCCCCCAAAAGGTGGGGGCCAGTCCCCAGGGAAGGTTCTTGCCGCCCCTGTCAATGAAGCCAGGCATTCATCAGGTGCTGGATGGGACCTTTTCAGAAGGCAGCCCAAAGAAGGAGCGGCATGTTCCTTTTTTGCTGGGTCATCTTCAGTCTTGGTGAGCTGCCAGGATGCGTGCATCGGGTAGCGCTTGATCTCCGGGCAAGTGTTGAAAGAAGCAAAGCCATCATCCTTTCCAAGAGACCCAAGGTGAAGAGAAGGCGGCGCAATCCACTTTTCTCCTTAGATCCTGAAGGTAAAAACGGTCCCAAAATGTCTGTATTCAGAGGGGGACGTGCCTTAGGAACAAGCCGCAGCCTTGCCCCCCCCCCTCCTCTGAAGGTTAATTCGGGAAGATAACTCAATAGCACCAGCAACAGATGCTCCCAGATGCTCCAGCGAGGCGCTTCACAGAGGCAAAAATCAACAGGAATCCTCTCCAAGTCCAGCCTTTGCTTGCTAGCCTGATAAAACTACTGCTGCTGCTCGGCCTTTATTTATTAACAGGGGTCGGCTATAAATATACTTGTTGCCGATGTTTTTACCTTCTGCATCGTAGCACTTTATCTTCTGTCGCATCTGTTGGTTCCATTTCTGAACAAATGAACTCCCCCATCCTAATTCCCCACAGGCAGAGCCCACCCCACCCCCTGCCTCTCTCCTCCTTGTAGATACAACACAGTGGCATACCACATTTTTCTTGTAGGGCTAATTAGCCCTTGGTAAATTAAAAGCACACGTCCTTTCCAGGAACACCTCTCTCTTCCTCTCTTAGAACAAACAGCAGGAAGGATGAAAACATGCCCCTCTTAAAAATAGAGAATGGGATGTTGCAGGAAGGTGTCCCTCATCCAAAGGTTTTCCTCCCAGCCACCAGCTTGAACAAACCTCCCCCACTTCTCCTCCTCCCCACAGGAAGCTAAACAGATCTTTGCATGCATGAAGGCAGAATGGGGACACAGCTGAATTCCAGACTCTGGTTTTGCAGTCACGCGTACCTGCTGAAGGCTGGCTGCAGTTAAGTTGCAGGCAGAGGGAGAGGCTCACACCCCAGCTTTTCTTCTCCTCCTCCTCCTCCTCCTCCCTATCTGAAGTTACTAGAAACCTGCAGTCTTGGAATTCTGCCTGGAAGGGAGCCTCAATAGACAGATAACTATTATGATCGTGGAACCTTGATTCAACAGGCCTGCAGGAGGATTATTGCTTCCAAATATCCATCACATTATATCTTAACAGATCTTGTGATGAATTGGGTCAGCCGTGGGTGTGAAATGACCACAGATTTGGTTTCCTTGTCAGGGATGTTTTGAATGCACTGGAACGTGCTGTGGGGTTTTGGGGTTTTTTTTGGGGTGGGGGGGGAGTGTTCAGACAGAACTGTGGTCCTTTGCAACCCAAGACTGCTGGGGTGTAGCTGTTAAATTGAAATTTGAAGAAGGTTTGGGACCTGAAAGGACAACCTAAGCAGGTTAGAACTGCTGGATTTGGGGGGCATATAAATTTAATAAATGAGGATGGCTGCTGCTGCTGTTGTTATTATAGTTAGTCCTCAACTTGCAACAGTTCATTTAGTGACCAAAGTTACAGCAGCACTGAAAAAAGGGATTTAGGAACGTTTTTCATACTTACAACGACTGTTGCAGCTTCCCATGGTCAAAAGAACAAAATTTGGACACTTGGCCACTGACTTGTATTTATGACAGTTGCCATGTCCCCTGGTGACGTGATCCTTCTTTTGCATCTCAGAAGCCGTGTCCATGGGGTAGACAGGTTCCCTTAACAACCGTGTCACAACTTAACAACTGCAGGGATTCACTTAAACAATCTTGGCAAGAAAAGTCGTAAAACGGGCCAAAACTCACTTAACAAATGCCTCGCTTAGCCACAGAAATCTGGGGCTCCCCTGTAGTCTCCAGCTGAGGGCTGCCTGGAATCAAGCTGGCCTCCTCCGTTGCTTGGGAGAGAAACATGGCCAGCCCTTTGGGCCTATGGAACCACTGTCCTTGGTGCTGAAACAAGGCTGGGCCATCCAGGCCCCTTCTGTGGGTCATCCGTGGCTTTCCCAAAAATACGGTGGTTCTGAATTGATTCAGTCATGAAAAGAATAACAGAATAAGAGGGTTGGAAGGAACCCTCCAACCCCCTCCTCAAGCAGTAGGACCTATACCATTTCAGACAGATGGCTGTGCAATCTCTTCCCTTCCACTGTCAGGAAAGGTCTCCTTCGTTCTAGATTGTATCTCTCCTTGATGAGTTTCCATCCGTTGTTTCTTGTCCTGCCCTCAGGGGCTTTGGAGAATAGGTTGCCCCCCTCTTCTCTGTGGCAGCCCCTCAAATATCGGAACATTGCTGCACCCCAATTCCTTCTTTTCACTAGACTAGACATACCCGGAACCTGCAACCATTCTTTGTATGTTTTAGCCTCCAGACCCCTAATCATCTTTGTGGCTCTTTTCTGCACTCTTTCCAGAGTCTCATTATCTTTTTTATAATATGGCGAACAAAACTGGATGCAGTATTCCAGGTGTGGCCTTACTAAGGCCTTATAAAGCGGTGCTAGACCTTTACACGATCTTGATTCCATTCCTCTGTTCATGAAGCCTGGGGGAGGGAGGGTTTCTGTAAAGGGCATAAGGAAGAGAAGGTGCAGAAAACCCTGGAAAAAACCTACAAATCCTTGCTGTGTTTGCGCAGGTGACATAGCCGTTACGATTACGTCCTTGCCAGCGGAAAGAAGCTTAGATTGTTTGCATTTGGACATACTGTCTTCCTTCTAAATAACCCTGACTTTGCCAGCCCTCCAAAGAAGCCCTTGGAATACCTCTGGCTGTTTTATAACTGGCTTTAAAGGAAGAATGAAATAGAATTTCGCTTTTTCTCTCTGGATCAAAACAGTCAAGTTGAGTATCAGTACAGTTATTGTATTTTGTATTTCAAAAGCTGCCTGGGGAATATTTTATTGATGGGTGAGGTTTCAATGTAATTGTCTTCACCATCTCCGTTGCCCTCACATATCTGCATATATTTAGATTAAATTCTGAAGGGAGGAATGCTAGCAAGCATCAAACACTCGTGAAGCCATAGAGAGCTGTATCTTTAGAGTTAATTTTGAGGCAAGCTCTGTCCTTCTTTCAATATAATTTACAAATCTTCTCTTCCTTTGCACCATCTAATTTAATCAGAATGGCTCACGCGGTAAGTTTACACTGGCAGAAGAGCTGCAGGTGATGTTTAAATAAATGTCAAGTCTTTTTTTTTAAAAAAAACAGAAAACCTTCCTTCCCATTCCGAGCCAGGCTCCCTTCACGGATCGGGGATTTTGTACCTTGTCTGGAAGGTCCCAGCTTCTCTTGTCTCCCACCTGGCCAGGCATTCAACAAATGACGTTGTGGAACTAAATATCATTGAAGTCTGGGGTATTAGTATGGGCTTGCTAGAATTTTAATACCTGTCGCCTGGAACTGGATATAAAACTGGGGAACATCGAATGGTGGTGACCGCAGTTTCTGTGGATGTTCTGAAGCTGAGACTGTTCACTTCCACCCACGGAAGAGAGATGTTGGCCTTGAGCAACCGATGATGCCCCCAGGGAGGCTTGTGAACTGCCTCTCCTAATGTCCTACCTGCCTCAGTCCCCCTCAGGACAGAGTTGCACCTGGGCAGTGGGCTCTCCCGCAGACCTGAAGCAGAGGTCTCCAAACTTGGCAACTTTAAGATTTGTGGGGAGGAAGGTGCCGCTAGTGCCAGGGTGCTTCGGAGGGGAGGGGACATGGGCCCATGGAGGAGGCTGAATGCTGATGCCACAGGGAGGGCTGGAGATGGAGAGGTGCTGAAATGGGGTTTGGGTGAGCAGGAGAGGGGAGGGGAGGAGAGGGGAGGCTCAACCCAAGCTGGGAGAAGAGTCCTGGGCCTTATCCCAGGATAGGTGCTTTTTTCAAGAGGCAACTGGACTTTGAAGAAGCTCCTTGGATGAGAAGCCTTCAGAGAAACTCAAGAAAGCCTTGGCGACAACCATGACCTGGATGACGGAGAACCTCCAAGGACGGTCCTGGGCCTTAACTGGAGAGGGGATGCAGTGCTCAGCTCCTCCATTTTTGAGTCTCGGCTCTGCTCTTCACTCAGAGGCTCCAAGCCGGAGGCAATGCAGGGCTGAGATTTCTCTCGGGTCTGTCAGTGACCCCCGTTTTCCTTCCTACTTGGGGTCTCCGGCCTGGCCCAGGTCGGCTTTCAGAGTTTGCCTCATATTTGTAAGCCTGCAACGGTGCCCAGTGCAAAGTTGCCTTTGACCCTTTAGGCCAAGGCCTCGTCTCGGTCTTCCCTCTTCATATGCTTGGCGGAGGGGGGAAGGATCATCAACCCTCGCTTCCCCTCCGGTTGTAAAGAGCCTTTCGCAAGGAGGCTCCCAGGGCGGCTCAGCCCAAGTTCTGCCTCACACTGGCCCTCTCGGTTCAGGCCAGAGGGAGCCGGAGAGGATTTCCTGGGCGGTTTTAAGACCAAACGGAAGGCTAAACAGCTCTGCGATTGGAGGCTGCCAGATCCCTGGTGGAAAATGGGTTGCAGGACATTGCAAATTCCGATGTGCGAAACATGCTGCCTGCCTGGGCCCCCATGCGCTGTGAGTGACATTTCACACTCCCGCTCCACTAATGTCACTGCAGGCATGGTTGTATTGAGGTCAGTCTCTGGCTGTTCCCTCCCCCGACTCCCCCTTTGCCCCAAGCCTTTGGCTGTTGCCTTCCAGTTCCCCTTCCCTCCCAGTCCAGCAGTTCTCGGACAAAGCCAGAGTGGTATTGATCATCGGGCCAGCAGCCTTGCGCAGGCCGTCCGAGGGAGGGGGGAGCTTCACTCCACAGCTGCACCACCAAAAGGCGTTGAGCGACAGAGACAGGCACGCATATGTGCGTGCTCCCTCCCTCCCTCCCTCCCTCTGTCACTCCTTGGTTGGGCATTCTCGTAGCTGGCTGGGAATACAGCAGATAGACCTGCGTGCATCCTCCTCCTTTAGGGCTCTTTTGTTCCGCCGACAAGCAGCTTTGGCACCGGAGCTCAGGAGGAGCTCAGCTCTGGGGGCAAATTCCTGCGGCTGAACCACCAGAGCGCTTCGCTTTTCCTCAGGTAAGGCTGCCTGGGGTGTGGGTGGCATAAAGTGCAACTCCCCGGGAGAGACAGACGTGGGCTGGCCTAGAAAGGTTTGAAAGGTTCTGTTTGTGGGGGGGAGGGAAACGATGTTCAGCCTCCCTCCACCCCGTCCCACGATCGGACGCACCACCCGGTCAGTCCTGCCGTTGGCACCACCGGCTTTCCAGTGGACGTGGCGCCCTCAGGCTGGGCAGAGTTGAGCCTGTGCTCCAGCTGACCGACTGGTTCAGGTTCCTTTGTCCTGGGCGCATCTGGCTGGCCACCCTCGGGCCAGGAAGAAGAGAGCGTGGCGTTCTAGGCGCAGAGGAACCCCGGCCTGAACTCTGAAAGGCTGTGAGGTGCAGGGGGGCCAGCTGGGATCTGGGGTCAGGGAGCAGAAGCCGGGCAGGATGGGGTGAGGAGGGGCCGGAGAAGCTCCCCTGGCTGCTCCATCTCCTGTGGAGCCCTGGAGGCAGAGCACATGGACTTGGGCTTGGGAGGAAGCAGGAGCTACTTGGCTCTCAGAACCCCTTTCGGAGCCCAAAAGGCTTTGAAATAATGAGGAGGGGGCAGTGCTTCAGAAAGGGGTCCTCGGCCCTGGTGGGGGCCTTTCCGGCAGCCCTCCCCCTCTCTGGAAGGGAAAGAGGCACTGCAGGGTTGCAGGGGGCATGGAGCCCCGGCTGGGACATCCTGAACAAGCCGGGCTTTGGGGGGGGGGTGAGAGGGGCAGAAAGCCATGTTCCCCTTTTCTATGGGGCCAGAAGAAACCTCTTGTGGGGAGAGCTGTTTCTCCACTGGGGTGTGGCAATGGGGAAGGTTGGGGGGGGCTCTGCCAGGGGGAGGAGAGCAAGCGGTGGGGTCTGTTTTGTGTCCGGTGAGAGTGGTTGAAATTTCCCTGCAGATTCTTAGACGGGACCATGGCTGTCCCCACCCCAGGGTCCCTCTCCTCCTCCCCACCCCATGAGGGACATCCTAGGGGAGGAAGTGAGTCTGGCAAGAGGGTGAAGGAGGCACCAGTTTGGGGGCATGGAGTGTAGGAGCGAAAGGCTATCCGATCCCACCGCCTACCACACTCCTCCACGGCAGGGATGCTGGAAGCACAGAACAGAATCTCCAGCCAGCAGGAAGAACATGGACTTGCTTCTTGTGCTAGAGGGTGGCCTGGATGGGGAGGGGGGTCCCGGCCAGCTCGGGGGCTGCATGGTCCCTAAAGTCCTTTTGGCTTGGATGCTCTTTAACGGGCAGGACTGGGATGGGGCAACATTTCTCCAAACATCATTGTGCTTTGGATGGCTTCTACCTTGCAAAGGCCTCTGAACATGTGCAGAGAGCTTCCTCCCCGGGCGTTTGACTCATGCACCTTTGCTCCCTAATGCCTCAGAACATTGTTCCCCACCCTTGGTGACTTTAAGCGGCGTGGACTTCAACTCCCAGCGTTCCCCAGCCAGCCGGGTGGAGAAATACTGAATGCCAGGGGAGCCTGGCGTTGTAAACCCTCCTGGGCTCCGGCCTGATTCTCATTGGCACGTCTCAGCCGTGTGCAATTTGGGAAGGGGGGCAACCGCAGTTCTCAGCCGGCTGGGGGTTATCCGCCCGGTTGCATCCGCTTCGAAACGCCCTCTGCTGCACCCGTGTCCAGTTTGAATTCGCACAGACTTCCTCCTTTTCAGGGAATGGAGAGTCGCCGGGCGCCAAACCTGTTTTTATTTGCCTTTAAAAAGCAGGGGGAGGGGAGAAACTCCTGCAATGCTGCCTGTCAGCCAAGAACAGGACTCGAACCCGTTTCCGAATGAGCAGTGGCATTTCCACTCCCTCTTGTTGCCTGAGGTTTCCGCATGTCGGGTGGTGGAAATGGAGGAAGCTTGTTAGCCGGTGCTGGGCATCCCCCACTCTGTCAAAATCTCCTACCCCCCCACC
This sequence comes from Hydrophis major, assembly GCA_033807585.1. Lineage (NCBI taxonomy): Eukaryota > Metazoa > Chordata > Lepidosauria > Squamata > Elapidae > Hydrophis > Hydrophis major. The sequence continues at coordinate 877,066 of CM066339.1, read as the reverse complement.
AGGCCCCCTCAGTCTTCCAAGGGGCTTTTTCCTGGAGGCGAATCTTTAGAATCTCTTGGAGTCTTTCATGGTGGTGTGTTTCCATCAGTAAAAACCTGAGCTTGAGGGAGAGGAAGGAAAAGCTGTTTATTTTCCACTGAGCTTCCAGCAGAGCACATCACAATCGCCCCCATTTTACAGACAGGGCAACTGAGGCTAAGAGAAGGGCAGTAGGGTGGATGCACAGGACAGACAGGGCTCAACTCTCCCTCATTTTTTGGGTCTGGCTTGACCAGAAGGGCAGAAAATGTCAGCGGTGCTTGAACTACCCCAGTGGCTGAGCTGGCTGGTGTTTAGCCCCATCTGGGGAAGCATTTTGCTGTTTTTCTCTTGGCTGCTTTTGAGATAATTCTACTTTTGCACACAAAGATTCTACTGACTTGCTTTACTTTTTAGACCCCTCTTCCAGGAATAAAACCTCTCCTTTAGACCAGGGCTCTCCAACCTTAGCAACTTTAAGCCGGGAGGACTTCAACTCCCAGAATTCTTTTAAGTCCTCCCAGCTTAAAGTTGCTAAGGTTGGAGATCCCTGCTTTAGATGAAGGGTAAGCTTGCATGACCTCACTTAGGCTTGCAAGACTGGAGTCGGCCTCCATCTTAGCATCTCCCACGACTGACGTTTGGAACCCTGGACTCATCGCTTGACCGCTGGATCGCAGGGGGCAGCTGTCCAAAGCAGGCCTCGGGGTCAGAGGCAGTATGGGGTATCTACCCCACCTCCACCATCACAAAAAATGGAAACTGGGTGGGGAGAGTAGCAGTGGTCCAAGATGAAACATTCGGGATGCGACCCGGGGCCGCTCAGAGATGCTCTTCCTGTGGCTGAGAACAACAAGGCGCTGAATTCAGGGAGATCTGCCTGGTGGTCTTCCCTGCAAAATACATCCCAACCCCCCCAGGCTCTGCGAAGGAGCAAATTTTGGCCGGGCTGTACCTGGATTTTCCTCCTTGATGCCGGTGCGTCAGTTCGAAAGCAGGTTCTGAGGCTCGGTTTGCTTTCGTAAAAACCCCCCCGTTGCACCCAGAAGGTGTGAGGTGCAAAGCGAAAAATAAACTTCCAGGACTGGAGCATCAAACCATAGGCAAGGCGGGAGAAGAAGGGCCTTCCATGGAAGCTGCCTCTGCTCCGAGAGCCCCGGGGTTGAGAGGAAGGGCTCTTTGCTTCTCTGTTTCGACAGGCTAAAGCAAGCCAAAGGGCGAAAAGTATAACCACGACCTGGTTGGGGAGGCCCAGGTATTTTGTCCCAGGGCGGGGGCTGCGATCTGAGAGAAGGAATTGCTCTCGGAGGAGAGAGATCCAGGCACGAATGCAGAATTGGTGCAGAGGAAGCTGTGGCGGGGGGGGGGGGGGAGGGAGGAAGGAAATGCCACACAAACAGGTGGCCTCTTTTCAGCCAACTGCAAAATCTCACCCAGGGCTATTAAACATCCCCAAAAAGGGATTTGTGCCTGTCAGCAAGTTTATTGTTTCTGACAGCTTTTCCATCAGCCTGGTGGAGCCGGTGCATCTTCCCCGGAGGGGCGGTTGCCATGGTGAGGCTGCTGGGGGGGGGGCTCCTTGCCCATGGGGAAAGGAGGGACGCCCGTCTGGGTGAGGGGCAGAAAATGCAGAGGGTCTGGCAAAGGGCGAAGGAGGCCCAGGGCAAGAGAGGCCTGGAACAAGGGTCCGAAGAGACGGCGGGGCTACTCTAGCAGCTTCTGCTGGATGAACCTGAAACCAGAACCAAAGGTGCAATAGAGAAATTTGGAGAAAGAAAAAAGGGGTCTTCCTGCCTTGAAGGCAGTTCAGGCCAATTCAGACTGGATGGGGTCCTGTTGCGAAGCCGGCTTGCTTGGTGGTTATACAGGTTGGCCCCCCCAACTCTGGTCTTTGTGCTCTGGGGCAGCTGCCTCCCTACTTGGGGAAAAGAACCAGTCTTGGTGGGGATTGGTTGGGAAGGGTGTAGACCAGGGGTCTCCAAGCTTGGCAACTTGAAGACTTGTGGGAGTTGAAGTCCACAAGTCTTCAAGTTGCCAAGTTTGGGGACCTCGGTGGTAGACCCTGAGTGTGGATTGTTGTCTTGACCATGTTGGTCAACCCCGAGGATTTGTTTTGCTCCTGCAGGAGGGCATCTTTCAACTGCCGCATCTGCCCCTCACTCAGGGCACCCCTTTCCAGGTGGGAGAAGGCGGCCTGAGGTCTTTTTGACCCCTTCCCTCACCTGCTCCACCCCAACCTTTGAATCGCCCCCGCACCATCGCATTCCTCATCCAGGATGATCTGCAGCCGCTGAAGGGAACCATAATTTTATGCCACCACAAAGCAACAACTCGGGACGTCGTTGCTGGCCTCGCAGTGAATGGCAGGGATGATTTTCAGGGTGCCTGGCCTGGACACAGAGGCTGCTCTCCACGCATGGATTATTTCGCGTGATTGATGATCTGGCCCAGCCGCACCACGTGCTGCTTTTCAAGCTGTGCTTGCTACAAGCCTGCTGGATATTGGCTTGGAAGAGAGAGGGGCTGCAAGAGAGCAGCCTCAGGTGTGGATGACGGCTCCCTCCCTCCCTCCTTCCCGCAAGCAACTTCTCCTCCGGCCACGCAAAGATGCTGCTGCGCCCAGCTGAAGTTTTCTTCCCCTTGCAGCAAAGGGGCCTGGTGCACCACGCTGCCTTGCTGACTGGGTACCCTCAGGATGGGCTCGGCTCCACCCTGGCAGGATTCTGAGAAGGGAAGGAAGACTGGGGAGGCATGGAGAGGGATCCCAGGAAAGAAATATTCTGGTCCACGAGAAGAGAAAACCGGGCAACCCAATCCCTGGAAACGCTTGAGCGAAGGGCTCCCAGGGGAAGGTGCAAGAATGGAGGGCTGAGTTATTGGGCAGCCAAGGCGGTCCAACCGGTCAGTCCTAGAGGAGATCAATCCTGACTGCCCTTTAGAAGGCCAGATCCTGAAGATGAAACTCAAAAGACTTTGATCACCTCAGGAGAAGGAAGGACTCCCTGGAGAAGAGCCGAAGGCTGGGAACGACGGAGGGCAATAGACAGCTGTGGTGCTTCCAATCCTGCTCTCGAGCCAAAGGTGGAGGCCAGTGAAATTGGGAGAATGGGGATTTTGTGGCTGGGCAGAGCCCAGGGTGCAACTCTCCCCCTGGCCCATCTGCTTGTCTGCCCAGGGAGCTGTTGATTGCCCTGTCATTCCTCTCTGCAATTTCAGGGGAAGGGATGAGTTGGCTGGTGCCGTCTATGCCTCGCAGGGTTTGCAGGGCGCTGCAGTGGCTGGCTGCCTTTTTGGATTCCCGCTTTGCTGAGATTCAGGCAGCCCTGAATCTGGAATCCAGAGGGGATCTTCTTTGCCTCCTCTTCCCTCCCCAGCCAGGAAATGCAGCAGGAAGACAAGCGAGATCCTTGGAGGGGGGGGGGGAAGAATGGGTCTTCCCTGACATTTTCCTGCTCTAGGAAGTGACCGCCTGCCAACAAGCTCAGGGGGTGCATGGCCCCTCCTGAAGGGGGACGGGAGGCTCTTTAGGTGCTACCAGGCCTGTCCTGCTAGTGACGTAGTTTTCCCACCAGCCCTACCCACACACACACACACACACACACATGCACAGAGCAAAGAGATTTGCTTTAGATAGGACCGAGGGATAGCAAGAAAGCGGAAACAGGTCAGGCGCTGAAGAGGGAGGAAAGGGGTGTGCAGGGGGGCTGGTGGTTGCCTGGGGGGGGGACAGGGGCGCCTCCTAGAATGGAAAGATTGAAGGTGCCTGAAGGGAGGAGGGCGAAAAGTGGGCTGGAATGATGGCTAGCTGGGGTGAGGGGCTGAAGAAGGAGAACAGAATTGGAGAAAGCAGGGTTGAATTCTTCATGCAATGGAGGGGAAGCGAAGGAAGTGGATGGAAGGAAGGAAGGAAGGAAGGAAGGAAGGAAGGAAGGAAGGAAGGAGAGAATAGTGGAAGAAAGGAAAGGAAGAGGAGGAGTGGATTTGTTGTAGATATTGTGGAACAGCTAAGTTGGCAACTGTTGCTTAGAATTTTCTTGGTTTAGGCACCGCAAAGCATGCTGACTCTGCATCCAGCTGGAGCCCTCCTTCCTCTCCGGCAAACTAGCATAGCTACCAGTTTGATTCCCTCTTCCTGAATGCAAGGTAATGAATGTCAAGAAGCTCTTGGGCAGAGCAGGCTGAGGGAGGCTCTCTTCCGCGGAGAAACTGGGCCACTGGATTTAATTTCTTCCCCTCTCTGGAAGCAGCTCAGTTTTTAGAGCTCCTGCAGCTGAAGGCGGAGCAACTTTTTCAGGAATGGGTAATTAGGCAGCTGGTGAGTTTTTGGCATGCCTAGCCAGCCTTGAGTGTGGCTTCCACAGGCAGACTTGTGGGCAAGGGGGTGGGAGGGTCAGCCAGCCCAAATGCAAACTAAGAGGGGTCTATTGTGGAAAGGGGGCTCTCCAGAAAAGGGTGGGGGCTGTTTGAGATCTGGGCACCCAATAAAGTGTGAAAGGAGCTGCCACTGATTGCAGATATTCTATTCTTGGTTACCATGGACAGCTCCCCTCTGATTCAGCCATGGGGCCTTCTCCATCATCCTGGTCCTGGCCTTCCCCTCTGCCCCGAGGCAACCTTGCTGCAATTCCCTTGCTGGCCCCTCCAAGTCCCTTCCTGGGGTTGTGGAGAGGCAGAAAAGAGACCCCCGGTTTCTCTCTCACCCTGCCTTCTTCCTCCCCTTCGTCTTGCATTTGTTATCCATCTGTTGATGCAAGGAAGGAAGGAAGGGCCGTTGGCTCACTTCAGAAGCCCCGCAGAAGAACGCAGACGTCTCCCTACCCTTTGTCACTGAGCAAAGCTTAGCTGCAGCCCCTCTGCCCTTTCTCTGTGGGGGAGAGAAAGAAGAGCTGGGGACTTTTCGAATGAACTGGGGTGAACGAAGTGATGAGTTGGTGGAGAAATGAACTGACACGCCCTTCGTGTCCCCAGTCGGTTCTCTGGCGAATTGGGTGTAATTTACAGTGCAATTAACTCTGTGCTTCTCTTCCTTGCCAGCATCCTGCAAAAGGGGGTTAGGGGATGGTGGGTGGGGGTTTTTAGACTGGTTTTAATTGGGATGTCAAAGCCAGAGAGCAGCCTGGTTCAAAGAGGAAGGCTTTGGAAGTGACCGGTTGAAGGAAGACCACAGCTTACAAAATGGCTGCTAGGGAACGGCAGGGCGTCCTTAGGACAGCTGTGGGTTCCTTCAGCCCCCAAGAGAATCAATGTTTTAAGAGTTGGCAGGGGAGGGATGGGGAGAGGCTCGGAAGCCATTCCACCCTCCCTCCCTCTGCCAAATCGCCTCTGCAAACAGCAGGAGGCTTTACAGGTGATTTCCTGGCCACGTGTTGGAAAGAGCTTGGAATGCTGGCGGAAAAGGCTTGGATGGTTTGAATCGGGGTCAGAGGAGAAGAAGAAGAGGGGGGAAGGGAGGCCACCCCCACCTCTTGCCTTATGTCAATAAATGTGATCTGAATCTGTCTCGCTCTTCTTCCAACAAGGAAAAGGACCCGCCTGCCATTAATTCTGACATGCGCTCAGGAAACGGGAAGGGAGAGGAAAGAGGGAGAAAGACGGAGAGATTTCTCTCCCTCCGTCTTTCTCCCTGTTTCTTTCTTCCTCTACGCCCTTCCGTCCGGCTCTTCCCTTCCTGTCCTTTCAGGTCAGTGGTACTTTGAAGTTTCTCAGTAGGTTCCCCCATCCCCCCCCCCGCTTTTTAAGGAGAACTGGGCAAAGCAGGCAGGACCGAAAGAAGCCCGACATTGCCTCCTTCGTGACGTCCATCCGTGGCCACCTTCTCTGCTTCCCCTGATCAGGATGGAGGAGAGCTGCATTGCAGAGCGCCCTGCCTCCCTCCCGGCTCTGGAGCCTCTGCCTGGAGCTGCCTGCCTCTCCAGGGCCCTCCAACCCTTTTGCCCTCCCTTCTTGGTTCAGCTTTGAGGGACGCCCCAGGGCACGCAGGGCAAAACGTGGAGGCCAAGGCCCTTCGTGTCTCATCCTCGCTGCCCTCCCTGCCTCGCAGAATCCCCCTTCCTGCTTCCCTTTGGGGGGGGCTTCCTAGACTCCCCCACCAAAGGCTCTTCAGGTATAACTTTGAACAGGGCCAATTTAAAAAAAAAAAACGCACTGAATCAATCCTGCACAGCCACAACTGTGTAACTTCAACAAATCTTTTGTCCTATTTAGTGTTTTTTTTTCCTTTTGATGGTAGGTGGTCCCTCAAACAGGGAGTGTGCTATCCCCCCCACCTAACCTGTTCCTCTTCCCTTCTCCCCCTGCAGGAATTGGGTGGGTCCACCGGAGGCAGAGAGAAGGGTCTCTTCCCAGCTCTGCTGCTTTCCCGCAGGCCTGGAATGAGTTACTTAGAGCAGGGGTCTCCAATCTTGGCAACTTGAAGACTCGTGGACTTCAACTCCCAGAATTCCTCAGCCAGTTGACCCCTGACTTAGGGGAAAGTTGGCAGTTTTTCCAATGCTCTTCAGCCAGCCAAGAAACTGTTGATGGAGTTAGATAAGCAACGCAACTGTGTGTTGTGTCTTCAAAGCCCAACAATGGACCTGCCTCCCCCTCCTGGTTGCCCGGCTGGCTCTCTGCGGGAATGTCAGCTAGCCATTTGGAAACACAAGGAAGGCAAATTCTTTTTGGAAAGTGGCTATTCGTCTCCCTCTCCTTGGTGGCCAAAGACCTCTTGGTGGCTCTTTATTCCTCTTAAATTTGGAGGGGTGCTGGGTGAGCAGGGAAGAGCTGCACGGTGATGATGGGGACCGCAGTCTCCAGGAAGCCTCTGGCTGGCAGAGGTCACCTGGCCCGTTTCATGGGCAGAGGCATGGCTCACTGACCCTTGAGATGGACCTGGGCAGGCTGCAGGTGTGTTTTTTAGGGCCAGCCAGATGTAAAAAGCCCTGCAAAGGCAGAAATCCCCACCCAGCCCCAAGGGCTACCATTTTGTGATTCCGGCCTGAAGGCTGGCGGTTGCTGGGAAATGGGGGCCAAAGAAGAAATGACCTTGAAGAAAGAGACATTCTGAGCCATTTAGAAAATTAACAGTTGGGAGACTGCAAAAAGACTGCCAGAGTTCTGCTGAGGCACCAGAACCGGGGAATGATGGATGGTGGAAGGGAGCCGAAGGAAGCCAGGGGGCCTAGTCCAACTCTCCCAGTTTGATTGCTAAAGTGCCATGCTGCTGGCCTGTTTCCAGTGGCAAGCAAGTTGGCATGCAGCAAGAATCCATTTGCAAGAGTACTCTACTGGGAAACCTTTTCTCCTTGCAATGGCTGGATGCCCCAATGCAGGCAGAAAAGCTTCGCTTGGCCCAGAGAACCGCCCCTTGCGTCCCAGCTCGGGATGTTTTCAGGTGGCTCTTGGTGGCACCAGGGATGTTTCCCACAGGGTGTCCGGCCCCAAGAAAGACCACATGGCGTGGCTTCAGAGTACTTTCCTAATTGTGCTTTGCCTTTAGACAGAATCTTGCCAGACTCAAGCAGCTATTGATACTCTTGGAGCTGCTGGGGAGGAGCTGCCTGAACCCTTTTCTGCCAACCAAATTCTCTCATGCTTTGCTCTCTGGAAGGCAGCCCCTCCCTCCTGGGAATCCAGACTACCTTCCACCCACAACCACATCTGTGATCTTTGGGTGCATGGGAAGGAGATCACAGCTGCAGATGGCCCCAAAAGTGGAGGGAAGGGCCAACTCCTCCTTCTCCTCTTCCTCCTCCCACTTCAAACTTGCAAATCTTTTTTTTCCAGACTCTCCTGACTTAACACCATGACGGACACGGCAGTCAGCAGCAGCCCCAGTCAGTGGGGGTATCAGAGCGATCGGCAGGCGGCTCTTCAGAGCAGGTGAGCAGGCTCTGTCCGTAGAGTTCCCTTTGGCAGCTGGATGTCCATGCCCCACTACGCCTCGGTTTGGGTAACCCTGGTTTCCTGGCTTCACACGCTGTGCTCACCACGGTTGTGCAGAGCACACGAAAGACCAAAAACAAAGGGTCTTTTGTGATGCTACAGGAGGTTTCGTGGGGGTTATGGGTCCCTTGAAGGAGCTGGAGGTCCTGAAGCCAGAGAACCGGCGGGGTCTCCGAGGCTGAGGTTTCCAAGGGGAGGGGTAGAGAGGCCTCTCTTTCAGGAGTGGGCGACGAAGGCAACTTCATGACTTCTGGACTCAGGAATTGTGGAAGTTGAGGTGCACAGCTCCTAAAGTTGCCACAAAGCCTCACCCTGCTTGAGATGCTCCAGCTATGCTCCCGCACCAAACCGAAGGCTGGACCTGATGACCTCAAGGACCCCTTCCACCCCCAGGATTGTCAGCCAGGGAATCCAGATGCTCCTTCCATCACCACCCCACACCCTCTGCTCCTTTCCAGTCGTAAGATGGGTGCCTGCGCCCCAAGGCCGCCTCCGAGCCCAAAGCTTGTCTGCCCAAAAATCAGCACCTCCTTGTTGGACCTCCGCATCTCGCTGACCGGCTTTGCCCCACATAATTGAATTCATCCTGTTAATTTCCACCCTGAAGCGCCTGTTCTACCTCGCCTCGCTCCTGGATTTAGTGCCTGAATTCAATTCCAGGAATTTAAATAATATATGCATCTCTGGCTCTGCACAAGAACTCTTTGCTCTCTGATCAACTGCCTGGATGCTAATGGCCTGCGGAGAAGGAAGGAGAAGACATACGAAGGGTGGGTGGGAGGGAATTCATTAGGTTTTAAATTGCTTGCAGGTCATTGGGGGCGGGGAGGGCAGAGCCCAGCCCAGAGGGATTTGGCTGCTGGAGCCATGGCTCTGCGGGTATCTTGACATTCGTTGCTGGTGAATTTTGGCACATCGAAACCTCAGTTCTATTAGTATTATTATTGTTATTATTTTTAGGGTTGCTAGTCCTTTGCCAATACTTTTGTGATTAGGCTTTAGTTCCTGCACTCTATAAAATTTCTGGCATTTTCAGAAAGGGAGCAGTTCCCCGTAGGGTCCTTCCCATCAAATATAGATATAGATATATATACTTATATGTTTCCCTTAGTCTCGTCCTGATTCACTTTAACTGCAGCGAGCCTGTCTTCTGCAATCCCTCACAGAGGATCACCCGATGCATGCAAATTCCTTTTTATTATTGAGCAAAATATAGCCTGCCAGTGTCAGGAAACGAAGCCGGCTGATTTATACAACACCGTGAGCCAAAAATGCTGGCTTATTATTTGAAGAGGACAAACAGATGATTAAAGGAACTGGCTTCGGAGGCACAACCCTTATTTTTCCACTTGGCAAATCCAAGCGAGCTTTTTCCGGTTTCTGGAGCCCCAGCAGCTGATGGCAGCCTGACTGGATCGGCGATACCGGTGGTTGGGTCTTTTGAACAAGCCCTGTTCCAGAAGATGATGTCCCCCAGGAGGGGCCCCTCAAGGCCAATCTCTTGCAGCGAATCCCATGTGCCACACCTGGGAGCCACAGCTAGTAGGAAGGGCCTTGGCCAGGCTGGACCACTCATGGGGAGTCTCCTTCGGAAGGGGTAGGAGCAGTTCTCTGCAAGCTGCTCAGATGCCTTCTGGTCATATGGACCGGCACCGAAAGCGCTTTATGAATCCAGCTTTTAAGGTGGTTACGAAACATGAAATTAAATCTCTATATAGAAAAGCGAAAGACCCCTCACGCATCATCACAAAACCTCCAGAACCGTAAAACTTACAAACTTGAAATTTGGCCCGTATCTTCCTCTTGGCTTCTAGGGGCTCACTAAGAAAGGATTTTTCCAAATGACCATCTCAACATGAGTATTTCCTATATTATTATTGACACGCTCGGATGCTAAGGAGTTCGACTCTTCCTCCCCACCTGGAAAGAAACCTGTTCCAAACGCAAAACACAAGCAGAGGAGGGGAGTTTCGGTTTCAGTTTCACAGCGTCAAACAGCTGTAGTACAGAACAGTTGAGCCACCCAGGCTCCTTGCTGTCTCCTCCTTGCTCACACAGCAAATACTGTTTCAGTGTCCAAACATCCTTCAACTCTCACACACTGACAGGACGCTAGTCAGATGAATACCGATGGATGCTACTAGGCAGAGGCAGAATCCTCCCCCCCCCCTTATTTTCCTCCCCCAAAACTAAGCCCAACCACATAGTTTTGTAGCAAAGGACAGGAATCGAGCTAGAAAGGAAATAAATAAGTGAATCTCAGTGGGAAAGCTCTCTCTATGGTGGCCCTTCAAGGCTTAGCACAGAGTCCTCCTTTATGGGGTGATGGGCACTTTCTTTTCTCCCCCCTCCCCCCCCCCAGAGCTCCTGAGGGTCACTCAGCCCATGGAAAGCAGCCGGAACGGGGGCGGAAGGCCGAGGAACTGACCGATGAAGAGAAAGAGATCATCAACCGAGTCATTGCGAGAGCCGAGAAGATGGAAGAGATGGAGGAGGAGAGGATCCGGTGAGGAAGGAGAGACCTTCGGCCCTTGGGTCTCTGATCCCCCCCCCCCCCAGGCCAGGAGCCCCCTCTTCAAAAGAAGTAGTGGGGGGAGGGGGAGGAAGATAGGTTGTGGCTCAGCTTCCTCGTTTCTCTCCCTGCCTTTGGGTTTGGGGTGAGTGGAGCCCCTCTAAAGAAGAGCGCAGGCAAAAATCAATGGGTTTAACGCCCATGGTTGTGCAAATTGGAAAATGTTGTTTCTTCTTCTTCTTCTTCTTCTTCTTCTTCTTCTTCTTCTTCTTCTTCTTCTTCTTCTTCTTCTTCTTCTTCTTCTTCTTCTTCTTCTTCTTCTTCTTCTTCTTCTCCTCCTTCCCCTTCCCCTTCCCCTTCCCCTTCTTCTCCTCTTCCTCTTCCTCTCCTCCTCCTCCTCCTCCTCCTCCTCCTCTTCCTCATTGTTATTATCATCATCATTTATCATTATTGCTATTATTTTCCTTTAATCCCTCCTGCTGCTTCCGTTTACCAGCCCTGCAGGGAAGGAGGAAAGAGTTCAGCCGGCTTAGTTCCCCTCCTCTCCAATGCTGCACTGCACCAGTTCTTTCCAGGGGGAAGACAAGAAGGGGGGGGCTGTGTGTGTGGGGGGTCCATTCGCAGCCTTCCTATCTCACCAGGAAGCGGCTGACAGCAGCAGCTGCAGAAGGTCTACAGGAGGCAAAAGGGAGGAGGAAGCATCCAGTTTTCCAGAGAGGAAGGAAGGACACGGGGGTGAGGCAACCTTTCCCACGTTCCTAGCATCCTCTAGATCAGACCATGTGGCCTTGCAGGTAGATTGGAGCTCAGCCTTGGGCACCAGGGCTCTCCTTGCCTTGAGGCGGCCAGCCGGGCTGGAGAAGGAAGCGGAGGCCTTTGGAAGTTCTCCCGGACTTGGGCAGGAGGGAGAGAGACCTGGTTAAAATCCCTGGTGGCCACAATCCACCAAGCTTTGCAGTGCTGGAGGTTGAGCTCTGGCTGCCTTGCAGACCGTGCCCTCCCCTCCCCACGGCTCCTCCCCACCCCGATCGTCTCGCTTCCTTTGGCTGAATGGCCCCAGGAGTCCCAGAAGGAAACTGCTTATAAACACAGCAATTTCGGGACTTCGGCCGCTAACAGCCTCTTTAGTGACCGTTCAAAGTTACGACAGCGTGGGGAAAAGGGACTTAGGATCGCTTTTCGCACTTACGACCGCTGCAGTACCCCCCGTCATGCGAACAAAATTCAGACGCTTGGCCCCCGACTCACGTTTACGATGGTTGCAGTGTCCCTGGTGGAGCGGAGGCGTCCATTCGCAGCCTTCTGGTGAGCGAGCCAAATCCAACAGGGAAGTGAGATTCATTTAACCCCCCCTGGGCTACCCAACTCAGCAACTGCTATGGCTCACTTAACAACAGCAGCTAGAAAGGTCGCAAGGTGGGGCAGAGCTCGCTTCGCAAAAGTCTCGCTTAGCCACATCAATTCCGGGCCCCACGGTGGTCCTAAGTCGAGGACTACCCCCTGCCAGGTAGGGCTTTGGGGTTGGCGTTTATTCGACACTTCGCTTGCCTTCCTTAAGGCCAGAGTTGTTTTAAAAAAGGATGAGCATCAGGGAGTCCCAAAGACCCGGCTTCGTTCCCACGTGACGCTGCGTGAGCTGCCTGGCCTTTGGTTTTGCCTGTGTTTGCAGGAACTGGGCCTGGCTAGTCTAGGGAAGAGAAGGACCAGGGGAAACAGGAGAGCATCTTCCAATATTTGAGGGAGGGGCTGCCCCAGAGAGAAGGAGGAGGAAGGGGTCAAGCTATTTTCCAAGGCACCTGAAGGCCAGACAAGAAAGAATGGATGGAAACTGACCAAGGAGAGATTCAACCTGGAAATAAGGAGAAACTTTCTGACAGTGAGAAGAATCAACCCATGGAACAGGAGTTGCCTTCAGAAGTTGTGGGAGCTTCATCCCTGGAGGTTTTCAAGAAGAGACTGGACTGCCGTCTGTCAGAAATGGTATAGGGTCTCCGCTTGGGTGGGTGGGTGGGGGGTGGACTAGATGATCTACAAAGTCCCTTCCAATTCTGTTAATCTAAATCTAAACCCGTGGTGATGGCTCATCAGCGGCAGCTTCCCCGAGAAGCCCTCGCGAAGCAGCCCACCCACTTGACGTGAGGTGGTTGCGTGCCAAATTGGGAGGTGTGCATGCTCTCCCTGGAGAAATATTGTAGCTTGCCAAAGATGGCAGGAGAAAATATTGAGAACTTGCTGCGATCAGTCAACCAGATTGGCTTTGGCACGCCGAAGCGTCGCTTTCCCTGCCAGCCCAAACAACAGACGGTGATGGGGCCTGGCTTTTGGCAACCTGAAAGAGGAGGTGCTTTATGGGCACTGGGGGGACGGCAGCTTGGTTTTTCCTGAAGTCTGGACTTTCCCAACTTTTCTGGATCGCTAGGGGTTGGGGCCAAAAAAACCCGAGGTTTGCAGGGGCAAAAAATCAACCGCAGTTGATAATAGGACCAAAACAAACCAGAACTGACATTTGCAAGGTTTCCAGGGTTGCAGGCTGGTTTGTGAGATCTGGCTTGTTCAGTCCATGTTGCGAAAGGAGAAGACAGAAAGCTTTGGCAGCATCTTGTTGGGTTGGACTGGTGATTGGAGAAGCTTTGTTCTGGCTTTCCATTTGCTGTTCCCTGGGACTCTGTTCTGGCGGGGGTCTTTTTAATGCGTTCGGGTTAAATTTGAGGTCTTTTTTTAAACCTGAGTTCCTCAGGGCGAGGGCCAACAGGTGGGCAAAGCCCCAACAAAGAATAATTTAAGAGAATTAAATCCTGTTGATGATTCTGCTTTAACAATTTAATTTTCAATGTTGCTATAGCTCAGGGATCTCCAAACTTGGCAACTTTAAGATTTGTGGACTTTAACTTCCAGAATTCTCCAGCCAGCTTTGCTGGGAGTTGAAGTCCATAAGTCTTAAAGTTGCCAAGTTTGGGGACCTCTGCTTAGCTGTCGGGCTTTCTTGCTTACCAGCACATTGTGTCTTTCAGTTGTGCCTTTGCAGTTGTTCTCTTTTGTTGCCCCCATCCTCCTCCCTTCTTTTGGGCAGTTTTGTTAAATATTTAAACACTCTTGCAAAGTGCAGGTCTGGAGAAATCAAGGAGCCTTGGTGGGCCAGCGTTGCAGGCTGTTGAGTCCAGAGGGTTTGGATCACTGTGTCTCAGCCTTGCTATCTTGCAGTGGCCTGACTGGGGGAATTCAGGGGTGGGGGAGGGAGAGTTTGAAGACCACCCAACTTTGAGTTGCCAAAGTTGAGAAACGCAAATTCTTGTTCCGCTTAGGGGCACTCCGAGACTTTTTACACACCCAACCCCACGTTCACCCCCAAACCTGGAACTGAATGGACAGAAGAAAGTAGTGGACGGGCAAAAGATATATTTGCTATCGTTGGCATTTTGCGGGCGTGGTTCTGTTGGCATTTCAGATTTCTATCGCGTTCCCACTTTGGGGGTTTTGGAAAGAAAAAATATCGTAATAAACGGTGTAGAGAACCTAAGCTGCAAGAATACAGCAAAGCTCATTAGAAAGAAAAACTAGGTTTAGAGGCCTCTGATTATTGGTTAGATTACTCCCAAAGCTGGAAAATAGATCAGATCCGTCACTATTCTGATGACTCTAAAATTCTACGCCGGTGCGGTCAGATCTGGGTCACCCTAGGCTGGTAGGGAATGAAATTCCCGATGGGTCTGATGTTCTGAACTTCCTCCGTAGCTGGCACTTCCCTGGCTCTTAGCACAGAACAAATCATGCATTATTATTTTTGTTGGACCTGCTATTTTTCATCTTGCTCCTGTTTTAGGCAGCCTGTCTCCACTGAAAACCTTCCTGCGTTCCAGGTGTTTGTCCTTTGAGCGTGGTCCATCCGCCTTCCACAGCATTCCTGCTGCTAACAGATGGGCCCAGTTGCAATTGGGGTCTTGCTTGCCTTAATTATCTCTCCCCTCGCCCCGTGTGTGTGTGTGTGTGTGTGTGTGTGTGTGTGTGCTTGACTGCTAAAGAGGAGAGACAGTCCCGTTCCCACCGTTGATCTGCCTGGAGGTAATACTGTCGGTGGCCTCGTAACTGCTGTGGCTTTGGTCACTTTTAAGACGTGGGGACTTCAACTCCCAGAATTCCCCAGCCAGCATAGCCTGGATTCCCAGAATTCTGGGGATTGAAGTCCACAAATGTGTGTGTGTGTGTGTGAGTGTGAGTGTGTGTGTGTCTGGATCTCACTCATATCTCTCGGTTTAGGCGCCTCATGACTCGTCTGGACGACATGCGCCGTAACATGGCAGGTGACGGAGTGAACCGCTGCATTTTGTGTGGAGAACAGCTGGGTCACCCAGGCTCGGCTTGTGTGGTGTGTGAAGACTGCAAAAAGGTGAGGTTGTGTGTGTGTGTGTGTCAGTGTCCCACAGGCTTTCTTGTGCCCCTGCACGAGGGGGTCTTCTTTCAGTCTTCCGCTTCCATGTAGCCTTCCTCTCTTTCTTCCTCTTCCTCCATCTCTCTCCCATTTGCAAAATGCCTCGCTTTCTGCCTTTCCTCTGCCTTTGTTAAAGCTCTTTTTTAAATTAATCTTCTTCTTAATGAAGTCTCTTAATTAAGGGAACTGAAGGGGAGGGCGGCATCTTGGCTGCAGACATGACAGATGAAAGGCTGCTCTGGCAACCAGCCCCTTTGAACCCGGAGCCTTCTGCCCTGCCGCCCAGGACAGGCGCCATCCTTGCCCGTTTCTCTTCCTTGCAGAACGTGTGCACCAAATGCGGCATCCAGACCACCAACAACCGGCCCCACTCCGTCTGGCTGTGCAAGATTTGCACCGAGCAGAGAGAGGTGGGCCCTGGAGACGCCCCTCGCCCCTCCGGGGTCGCCCCTGGGGAACGCTGGGCATGTGTCCCCTTTGGGGCTCAAAGCTAGAGCGGAGCTATGGGGAGGGCTGGTCCTTTTCTGCAGCAGGCGCCCCTTTCCAAGCTGAAGGCTGCCCTTACGCGATGGGGGCCTGGAGGAGGGGAAAATTCCTCCTCCAGGGTTCATAGCAGAGTGTTCAGCAGAATGGAATAGGATAGGATAGAGAATACAATACAATACAATAGAAGAAAGAATAGAATAGAATTAGAATAGAATAGAATAGAATTAGAATAGAAGAAAGAATAGAATAGAATACAATAGTATACAATACGATACAATAGAAGAAAGAATAGAATAGAATTAGAATAGAATTAGAATAGAATTAGAATAGAAGAAAATAGAAGAAAGAATAGAATAGAAAAAAGAATAGAATAGAAGAAAGAATAGAATAGAATTAGAATAGAATAAAATAGAATAGAAGAAAGAATAGAATAGAATACAATAGTATACAATACAATAGAAGAAAGAATAGAATAGAATTAGAATAGAATAGAATTAGAATAGAATAGAATTAGAATAGAATAAAATAGAATAGAAGAAAGAATAGAATAGAATAGAATAGAATAGAATAGAATAGAAGAAAGAATAGGATAGAATAGAGGATAGAATACAATACAATAGAAGAAAGAATAGAATAGAATTTGAATAGAATAGAATAGAATAGAAGAAACAATAGAATAAGAATTAGAATGGAATTCTTGATTGGCCAAGTGTGATTGGAAGCACAAGGAATTTGTCTTCGGTGCAGAAGCTCTCAGGGTACAGAAAAGATAGAAGAAGGAAAGCTTAGCAAGTTAACCCTTTGGATTGCTGTTATAGTAGTAATTGCTTTTATATATTTTGTTGCATTTGGACAGCAACATAGGTGGTGTCTGAATTTAATAAGTAAAATCGAATGCAGCCCTGGAATCCAGAGGTTTGTTAAAAGTCCTGTGAGCCCCAGGAGGATGGTACCCCTTCTGTCCCATTGACGGGATCCCTTTAATCTGGACCCCTCTTTCGTCCCGCACCCCATGGGACCCCTTCCTCTCCTTCCCTCTCCACTGTCCAGGTGTGGAAGCGCTCCGGGGCCTGGTTCTTCAAAGGTTTGCCCAAGCAGATGCTTCCCCAGCCCATGGCTATTGCCAAGAAGGCCCCGCCGGCCGCCAGCAGGCCTGCTCCCCCTACGCAGGAGCCAGCAGCACCGTATTCTCACCAGCAGAGCCCCGGTGAGCCCTAAAGGTTTGGCCCCCGACTTCGGAGGGGTTGCAGGGAGGCAGGAACGTGGGCCCAGCCTCATCCCAGGATGGCAGAGTTGGAAGGGATCCTGGGGGCCGCCTAGTCCATCCCCCTGCTCAAGGCAGGAGATCCTATACCACTTTAGGCAAACCTCTCTTCTTAAAAGCCTCCATTGTTGGAGCCCCCACAACTTCTGAAGTTTAAGCTCTCCCCCCCCCACCTCGGCCAGGAAATTCCTTTTTCGTTCTAGGTTGCTTCCTTGAGTAGTTTCTGCTCTCCACCTTTCAGGAATGGGCAGCGTGAGCTGCATCCAAAGAAGGAAAACAGTATTTTTAAAAGGATTTATTTTTCCCAGGAGGGTTGCTGGGTGGGCACGGAGTCAGTTTGCCTTCTGAATGTAGGCACTGAAGGAGATGCACGGCTTCCTCCGGGCTATTTTGGTGGGGAGGAGGGGGTGTGTGTCACTTTTTAGCTGTCAAGAGAGTTTGCACTGAGAGGCAGAAGACTTAAAGCAGCAGCCCGAAGCCAACCAGCCTTGTGTCAAATCTCCAAGAAGACTTTTGCCAGTGAAATGGGCCTCCAATTTGTCAGGACGAGCCAAACGAAGCCAACAACCCAACGAGATTTTGAGTGCCTCCCATCAGGAGGCTGGCAAACAGATCATGCCCTGTCACCTTGACCAAAGAAAATAAGGGGGCTTTTTTGGGGGGGGGGAGGGCTGTGCCCAGGTGCCAGAGAGGTCTTTGGAGGCAAGTTTCAGCATCCCATAATAATCAAGCTTGCAGAAGGGCTCAGAGGGCAGCCTGTGTCTTCTTCCTCTGTCCTGTAGCATCTTTTCAGGGTCTGTGGAGCCGCCTTTGCGGAAGCAGTTGATAAATTGACAAATAAAGGAAAACGAAGCCACTAATTATTCGTCCCTTTTTCTGCTTCGGTGACCTGAAATCTCCTTTTTTTTCTCGCTGCCAAGGCCCAGGCAGAGTTGCTGCTGCTCCTCCTGCCCAACCAGGCCCGTACGGTAAGGCACAGGGTCCCTCTGCCTGTCAAGTGAGGCTTCATTTGGGGGAGGGGGTGTTCCAGGCTGACACCCACCCAACCACCCCAAAGGATTCTGCAGCTCCTGCTCTGGCCCCCGCCTGGCCTTGGGTGACCCCTCCCCACTCCAAAGCTGTGGTTGTCAGCTGCTCATCCGGAAGGGCTCATTCTGAGCGATTGGGCCATTATTAAAATCTGAATTACTCTGTCAATGGCCTGGAATTGCCAAACCCGCTGGGAACGCCAGGCCAGGCTGGCTGATTGACGCGGCCTGAACACTCATTAGCGGGCTCCCCAGAACAGCTGATCCAGGCAGCCAAGGGGGGGGGAAGGGGGGTGCAGGAGAGAGGGTGGGAGATGGAAAGAGAGAGAGAGAGCTCAGTTTCTATTTTCTTGGGGGGAAATAGAATAAAATCCTTTTTTTCCCCATCCCAGACAGGCAGGGAGGACGAATGGAAATCAGGATGCCTTGCAAAGCATTTGGCTTCCTTTCCTCTTTGCTGCTGGGGAGGGGAGGAAAAGGGTGCAAGGAAGGGGGATTCCCAACTGCCCCCAAACCCCATTTATTCAGGGGAGCAACTGCAGAAAACAACAGGAGCTTTCCAGTTGTCTCATTTCTCCCCCCCCCCCCCCCGCAAATATAAACAGGAGCTGAGCCAGCAGCCCCCAATCGGGGAAATTACCCCCCACTTCATCGAAAACCTTCCGAGGCCAGGATGGCACCGAGTGGCAGCGAATACCCCAGAGCGGCCCGGCCGAGCCAGGATTACCCAGCTGAGAATGAAGTCGCTGGGAGCCCCGGAGGTGAGGGGGAGCAGAGGAAGACGGGGTGTGTGTGTGTGTGTGTGAGGATGTTCTTCCAGCAGCCGTGCAGAGGGCTTGTGTTTTGCAACCTTGGCAGCTTTAAGAGGGTGGACTCCCATCTCCCAGAATTCCCCAGCCAGCCTGATCCAGCCGGATTTCCTCCATGGCCACGAACACTGTGCCCTAAAAGCAGTGGGGTCTCCAACCTTGGCCACTTTCAGACTTGTGGACTTCCGCTCCCAGAATTCCTCAGCCAGCTTTGCTTTGTGAAGTCCACAAGTCTGAAAGTGGCCAAGGTTGGAGACCCCACTGCTTTCAAGGCCAAGGTTGAATCTCCTCTCTGTGTGTGTGTGTACATCTGGCAACCTCTGCCATGAAAAGAGTGCCTCTGAGCATGCTTCAACTGCCTTTCTTCTCCACCCTCATCCTGGTGGATCTGCCCCCAGCAGATTCCACCAGATCTCTGTAGCTGGATCCCTCCTGTTACCTTCCCTCGGTCTTCTTTTCCCCGCTGCTTAGAGATCAAGCGGGCCCACGCGGCCCCAACTGCTGGCACCAGAGACCCCGCTGCGCTTCCCCACCAGAGCCCCTCTGCCCAGGGGGCAGGGCCAGGTCCAGTAGGGTGGCTGTGTCATGCCGGGGACCCCCACCCACCCATCCAGCCGGGCCTGTGTGTAAAAGGGGTGGAGGGCTGGGCGCTGAGATTCAGCCACTTTCCCACCACCCATCTTACCTCGTGAGGTCAGAGCTGAGCTTAGGCCGAGCTCCCGGGCTGATCTTCCACCTGGGCCCATCGCAGACAGTTGGACCTGATTGTGTCCATGCCTGTTTCCAGAGAAAACGTTGGCTTTTCCCTCCAGCCATTCTCGGCTGCTCTCTTTCCTTTTGCAGGAGCGTCCTCCATGGCTCTCTCCCACGCGGAGCCCCCTGCCTCTCTTCCTGCCGTGCCACCCAGGGAGGAGAGTGGCGGGCCCGGGTACCCCGCGGTGGGAGCAGAGAGGCAGGGGGCTCCCTACGGCCAGGCCGTGGCTCAGCCTGCTGCCCCTGCAGCCCCCCGGCCCCCTCCTCTGGACGATGACGACGAAGAGGAAGCCAACAGCTATGACTCCGATGAGACAAGTAGGTGGTTCCGGTGTCAGGGCTCCGAGAGTGATGCCCATTTAAATCATGAGCCTCTAGCCGGATTTTTCAAAGCTTAAAGAAGATTTATTAGGAGTGAACATGCCGGCACTGCCTGGGTGCAGCCGACTCTGAGACACATCACTCATTTCCCCCTAACCCATTCCCCCTTCGCTCCTGTCCCAACAGCCACCCTGGGGGCCTTGGACTTCAGCCTCCTCTACGACCAGGAGAAGAGCTCCTTGCAATGCGCCATCATTAAGGCCAAGGTAGGCCTCTTCCTTTTTCCCCATCAGGGACAGGTGGGCTTTCAGACAGGTGGGTAAAACTGGCGGCAGGGAAGCAGGTAAAGGGTTTTTTTTTTTCTTTATATAAAGCCTTAGTAAGGCCACCCCTAGAATCCTGTGTCCAGTTTTGGTCACCACACTATAAAAAAGATGTGGAGACTCTAGGAAAACTTGCAGAGAAGAGCAACCAGGAGGATGAGGGGACTAAAACATGTGATGGACGGTTGCAGGAACTGGGCCTGGCTAGTCTGGTGAAGAGAAGGACCAGGGGAGACAGGGGAGCATCTTCCAAGATTTGAGGGGCTGCCCCAGAGAGGAGGAAGGGGGTCAAGCAATTTTTCCAAAGCCCCCGAAGGCCAGACAAGGAATAATTAATGGAAACTGACCAAGGAGAGATCCCACCTGGAAATAGGGAGGAATTTTCTGACAGGGAGAACAATCAACCGGTGGAACAGCTTATCCACGGAAGTTGTGGGAGCGTCATCACTTGAGACTTTCAAGAAGAGACTGGACTGCCCTTTGTCAGAAATGGTGTAGGGTCTCCTGCTTGGGGCTGGACTAGATGACCTACAAGGTCCCTTCCAGCTCTGGTTAATCTGCAATTCTCTCCACCCGGTTTCCTCCTCTCGTTGACCTCTGCGGGATCTTTCTTCTATCAGGGCTTGAAGCCAATGGATTCCAACGGACTGGCGGATCCCTACGTCAAGCTGCACCTATTGCCGGGGGCCAGCAAGGTAAGCGGGGGAGGGGAGATTTGGAGGCCCAGCGTGGCTCAGTCCTGTCTCTGAAGTGGGACCGTCTGGATTCAAGAGAGAGATACCCATGGGCCCCTTCCTCACCCTACCCCCATCCTCTTCCAGTCCAACAAACTCAGGACCAAGACGCTGAGGAACACCCGGAACCCCGTGTGGAATGAGACCCTGGTCTACCACGGCATCACGGATGAGGATATGCAGAGGAAGACCTTAAGGCAAGAGGACAGCCTGGGCCCCACCGGGAGGCCCCCAGTGGTTGGCCAGAGAGGCTTTTCCTGCCTTTGAGATGGGCGGGAGGACACGGGGTCTTCCATTCCCAGAATCCCCCAGGAGGCAGGAAAAACGGGGCTTTGTTTTTGGGTGGTCCTCGACTTACCGTTAGCATTCCTCTAGCATTCAAAGTCACAAGGGCACTGAAAGAAGTGGCCCAGGGCTGTTTTCCATCCTTGCCACCTGGGGTCACGGGATCAAAATCCAGACCTCGTCCTTACGACAGTCGCTCTTTCTTAAAGCCACGCGATCCTCCCTTTTCGCGGCCTTTTGACAAGCGAAATCAAGGTAGGCAGGCCCAGTTTCCTTAGCCTTGCCAACTCCACAAAGGGCCCTGATTTCACTTAACATCCGCGGCCAGGAAGGTCATAAAAGGGGGACAACGTTCACTGAGCAAATGTCTCGCCAAACAACCGAAATCTGGGCTCCGTTGTGGTCATAAGTCAAGGGCTGCCTGCGTTTGACGGAACGCGCCGGGCTTCCCGGGTTCGTGCACCGATTTGGGGCAGGCTGGCAGACGGGGGGGGGGGGCTTTTCCCTCGAGGGACCCAGTTGACCTGGGCGGCTTTTTCCTGCTCAGGATCTCCGTGTGTGACGAGGACAAGTTCGGCCACAACGAGTTCATCGGGGAGACGAGGGTGGCGCTCAAGAAGCTGAAAGTCAACCAGAAGAAAAACTTCAACATCTGCCTGGAAAGAGTCGTGCCGGTGGGCCTCACCCGCTCTGGCTGGTGGCTGGGTTGCTGGGGCGGGGGGGGGTCTCCCCTCATCAGCGGCAGGTTCACCTCTCAGAAAAGGTGGCTTGTTGGTTTAGGTCACAAACTGGGATGGCTGCTTATAAGCTGGGAGGAAGAGGAAGGAAAACACAGTAGAACCCACTGAAGAGCCAAAGGCTCGGCTGGTGCCCTGATAAACCCCTGAACCCCAGTTCCATTGGGGGTGGGGAAACGCAGGGTTTGGGGGGGGCCCTCTGGGCACTGATGCCGCTTCTCCTTGGTTCCTCCCAGATGAAGCGGGCAGGGACCACCAGCTCCTCGCGAGGAATGGCCTTATACGAAGATGAGGTGAGACGTGGTTTGGCTTCCCGGCAGAGTCCCAGATGCAGAGATTGGCCGCCTGCCGGTGGTTTGCGCCGTATGCCGCCTTGTGGCCCCGTGGAGCCTCCGCCGCCTGCCAGCGTTTCTCCTCCCTCCGAATGGAGCTTTTGGACCCCAGCTGCCCTCCTTCCCAGGGTTTCATGTCTAGGGTCTTCCGTTAAGGGGCTCCTCCGAGGGCTGAGCCCCCCCTGCCCCAGCACTGGGGGGTGGGTGGGAGAGAGGATGGTCTCTCTGGAGCTGCTGAGCAGGGAGATGAGGAGGAGGAGGAGGATGAACAGGAGGAGGAGGAGGAGAAAGAAGAAGAGGAGGAGGGGGAGGAGAAGAGGAGGAGGGGGAAGGAGGAGGAAGAGGAAGGGGCGAGAGGAGGAGGGGAGGGGGAGGAGGAAGAGGAAGAGGGGGAGAGGAGGAAGAAGGGGAGGAGGAGGAAGAGGAAGAGGGGGGCAGGTGGAGGAAGAAGAGGAAGGGGTGAGAGGAGGAGGAGGGAGGAGGGGAGGGGGAGGAGGAAGAGGAAGAGGGGGAGAGGAGGAAGAAGAGGAGGAGGGGAGGAGGAGGAGGAGACGTCCATCCCCTTGTGTCCGATGCTAGGCGATTCTCTGGGCCAGGCGCTCTCTCTCTGCCTCTTCTGATCCTGCACGGATCCTTTGAGTTGTTCTGTGCCCTGGGTGGGGTCAGCTTCGAGGGTGGGGCACCAGGGAGAGAGATCCACAAGTGCCCCCCTTTTCTCTTCCCCGCAGATGGACCAAGGCCGAGAGGTGGAAGAACGCGGGAAGATCCTGGTCTCCCTCATGTACAACACCCAGAAAGGGGGCCTGGTGGTCGGCGTTGTGCGCTGCGTCCACTTAGCCGCCATGGACGCCAATGGCTACTCAGACCCCTTTGTCAAAATGTAGGTCCGCCTCTCTAAGGGCCCCTTTGTAGGAAGCCGGGCAAAGCCTCAAAGGCTGAGCAGGCTCAGGAAAGGCACTGCTTGTGGGGGAAGGGGGCTTTTAATCTCAGCCTAGGCAGTGGAGGGGGCTCCAGGGGTTGCAGAGTTGGGGGCCAGCCAAGATGACGCAAAAGGGGAAAGAAAGAAACCGACCCTTCCCACCTTCTGCAGCCAGCCGTTCTGCTCCCATGGGACTCGTAGTCCTCCATCCCTGGGTCGGCACAATTGGTTGGCACCAACATTGGCACGGCCACCATTTATTCCGTAGGCCTTTCCCTTGGAGTCCTCACACCTCTTTCCCCTTGGGCCGCAGCCCCCCCCTGCTCCCCCCCACAAAACCACCCACCCCAGGTCACCCACAATTTATTTTGAGGGAGGGTTTTTTGCACCCCTTTGAAACGTCCCAAGGAGGAATTTCCTGACGGTGCAAACAATGAACCAGTAGAACAGAAGTTGCTTCCAGGCATCGTGGCTGCTCAAGAAGAGATTGGACAGCCACTCGTCTGAAATGGTGTAGGCTCTCCTGCTTGGGCAGGGGGGGGTTGGACTAAATGACCTCCAAGGTCCCTTCCAACTTTTGTTATTCTGCCTCCCTGCTGATGAGTTTCCCCTTTTTTCCCTTCCGCAGTTGCTTAAAACCCGACATGGGCAAGAAAGCCAAGCAAAAGACACAGATTAAGAAGAAGACCCTGAACCCCGAATTCAACGAGGGTGAGGCAGAGTTTCTGCTGTGTCCCCCCTCCCACTCCAAAGTTTTTCCTGATCACGACGTCCCCTTCGGCCTCTTTGCCTTTTACTGTTTGCCACCTGGATTGGTTGCTTTGGGCAGGTGGTGGGTACATGGTTTAAAAATATATTTTTAACAAATAATGTGTCACTCTTTTTTTAAAAAAAGCATTTGGATGCCAAAAGAAAGAAAGAATGAGAGCGAGAAAGACAGAGGGAAGGAAGGAAGGAAAGGAAAGGAAAGGAAAGGAAAGGAAAGGAAAGGAAAGGAAAGGAAAGGAAAGGAAAGGAAAGGAAGGAAGGAAGGAAGGAAGGAAGGAAGGAAGGAAGGAAGGAAGGAAGGAAGGAAGGAAGGAAGGAAGGAAGAAAGGAAGGGAAGGAAGGGAAGGAATGGAAGAAAAGGAAGGGGGGAAGGAAGGGAAGGAGGGAGGGAGGGAAGGAAGGAAGGAAGGAAGGAGGGAAGGAAGGAAGGAAGGAAAGGAAGGGAGGGAGGGGAAGCTGGTAGCAAATGCGGTTGTTGATCCGCTCCTGCCTCTTGGTCCCCTTCTCTCTTGGGATAGGAATTTTTCTACGATATTAAGCACAGCGACCTGGCCAAGAAGTCCCTGGATATCTCTGTCTGGGATTACGACATTGGGAAGTCCAACGATTACATTGGTGAGTGGCTGCCAGGGGTGGGTGGGTGTCTCCTGGCTTCTTTCCAGGGGGGCTTCTCGGAAGGAGGCTGGTCTTGCGGGGAGGATGGTGAAATGAGACCCTGAAACCTGGAAGACCTGTGGACTCCAAGCTCCCAGCATTCCCCAGCCAGCATGGATCCTGGCAGTTGAAGTCCACAAGTCCTGCTCTCGAACTAGAACACTGGAATGTCGTTTCCTAGAAAACCAGGAAAATTCTGGGGGTCTTAAATAAGCTGCTGCCGTCGGAGACCCCTGCCTTCCAGGCCTTGCCTCGGGGGGGGGAGGGTCTTCTGTGGCCCCCTTCATTGAAGGCAGGGAAGGCCTGGGAAGGGGCCTGCTGGGGCCCAGCCCTGAGGGACCCCTCCCAACTCTCTCTCTCCCTCTCCCCACTGCAGGTGGTTGCCAGCTGGGCATCACAGCCAAGGGCGAGTGCTTGAAACACTGGTACGAGTGCCTCAAAAACAAGGATAAGAAGATCGAACGCTGGCACGCCCTCCAGAACGAGCACCACGTGGCCAGCGATTAGGGGGGCTGTGCCCCTCTGCCCCCCCACCTCCCGCCCACCTCCTCTTCCAGCCCTCCCACGCCTCCCCTCCCTTTGGCTCTTGGGAAACCCACGGCAGGGTCCCCTCTCTCGGCCCAGGTCTTCTCACCGGCTGCTGCCTCCCTGCTTGGTTCGGGGCGTCTCAGGGTCTCCCCCAAGGGGCTCCGGGGTTTTCAAGCAGCAGCCCAGCGTTAAGCCCCCCTCAGTTTGGCTCAGCTCCTCGGCAGCTAAATTATCTGGCCTTCCGTTGCCCTCTGGATCTCCCCCCTTTGGCCAAAGAGACTTGGACTGCCAAGGGCTCTTGAAACTCTTTCTTTCCTTCCCTCCTTTCCCTCCTTCCCTTCTTTCTTTCTTTCTTTCTTTCTTTCTTTCTTTCTTTCTTTCTTTCTTTCTTTCTTTCTTTCTTTCTTTCTTTCTTTCTTTCCTTCCTTCCTTCCTTCCTTCCTTCCTTCCTTCCTTCCTTCCTTCCTTCCTTCCTTCCTTCCTTCCCTCCTTTCCTTTCCTTCCTTTCCCCTTCTTTCCTTCCCTCCCTCCTTCCCTTCCCCTGCTTCCTTCCTTCTTTCCCTCCCTCCCTCCCTCTCGACATGCAATGGTCCCTCTTTCTCCCCACTGCTGTCTCTCCTGCTCCTGAGGTTCCCCGGCTGCTTGGCGGGTGGAGGCAGCAGCTCAGGGGAAGAGAAGCCAAGGGCAGCCGGCAGCCCCAGCCCTGTTCCTGTGCTCAGAGAAGGGAGGGGTCCGTTCTTGCTCCAGGCCTTTCCAGCTTTGCCTTATAGGGCTGGAGCCCTGCAGGCGTCCCGGGCCTGCCCTCCCTGCATTTGAGGCCCCCTCCCTCCCCTCCGGAGGGGCTCCTTCAAGACGGAAAGCAGATCCGCTGGCAGGCCCTCCTTTGCCTCTTGCCTTGAAAGCGGTGCCGGCAGTGGCGTTGCTCACATAGCTCACCTGAAACCATCTTACTCACAGCTTACACACCCACGTCTGTCCTGGAGGGCCGAGCATTCGCTGCATGGAAGCCACTCCTCTGACATTCCTCAGCATCCATACTTCCCAACCTTTGCCCAGGTTGGAGGGATTGGTGGCTTGAGAAGAAAGCCAGTGGCAACCAGCAGGATCCCCACTGGCCGCTGGGCCCAGCACCGGGCCCATCAGCAGGCAAGGGCACCAAAGGAATGGCGCCGGGAGGGCTCTGGCATTTTTCTTGGTAGAAAGCCTCCAATACGGGGGGGGGGGGGGTGTTGCCTGCTTCCTCCCCCCACAGGCCTCCCAAAGCTGGTGGCCGGTTCACAAGAGCTTCCACCTCAGCCAGAAAGGACGGTTTGGTCACAGCACACGGGCGACACCTAGTTGGGGCCACAAATACCATTTTAAGACGCGCCTCCGAGTCGCTTTTCTTCTCTTGCTCGGACTTTGCATCGCTTTGTCTTGGATCCCTCGCCACATTTCAGGGAGCGGATAGGATTCTGGCGAAGAAGCGCCTGATCACAAGATGGGAGCGCCTCCCTCCTTGGCAACGGCCGCCTCCCGGCCTCAAAACCCGGGAGGATTCTGCTTCCCAGCCTTCCCGAAGGAGGGTTGCTGGTTCAGGGTGGGCCATCTAGGACTAATGGCTGCTTCCCTGCCCTGCCCTCCCCAAAGCCACTCGGTTTTCTCAACCCCCCCCTTTTTTTCAGTACTGTTTTGTACGTACAGTATGGAAGTCCCTGTTAGCAGAGAACTAGAGCAGCACCTGTGGTCCTTTCCGATTGATTGGAAGACCCCCTTCCCTTCAGCCAACGATTGGTGGACATTTGCAATGAAGACGTCCTTCCCTCCCTCCTTCCTTCTCTTTGTAATTGAAGCATGCACTTAGAGACATCCCCCCCAAGGCCCCCTCCTGCCTCCCTCCCACCCACCCAACCACCACCACCCGCCGCCTTTTCTCTCTTCACAGTTACATTCAATGGGTAAGCATGCAATGGCTTCACCAAGACACACAAACATTGACAACTTCTCTCACGAGCAACTGGTCTCACCGAGAACAGAGGAATCTGCCTGGTTTTCCACTGCATGTTCTTGTAACCCTCCCGCCCGACTCCCCACCAAGCCGCCCTTCTCACGCCCGACGTAATAAAGAGAACCGTAGGAGAAGCTGGCTGGTGTCCCCTGCTTTCTATTCGTTCCCCCTTCCTCGCCTCCGGTTGAGCTAAAGGAGAAGGGATTGACCCTGGCCAAGGCCATGGAGTTCCTTTTAATTCGGATTTGACTGTGAGGTTCTGCAGCTCGTGGGGGTGTCCAAAATGGATCACTTTTCAATGCTGTTGGTTGAGGGAGAGTCTTCCTCTTTGGCCTATTGCTTTTTCTTGCTCTGCATCAGGTAAGAGAGAGAGTTACCTTTCCTTTGTTTACTGGGTAAAGCCAGAGGTTCTGAGGTTTGCCTATGAGTAAAACACCCATTGAAATCTTTTGACCGTCCAGAGATCTGACCGTCTCCCAGAAGGACAATTGTTCTGAAACGGCGCACAAAACAGGGGTTCACCCAGAGTGGAGTCCAAGGCAGCTCACAGCAAACCATCCCGCTTTGGAGAGGGAAGCAGGGCTCTTTCGTTCTGCAGAAGTCAAAAGAACCCCAAAGGGTCCTTTGGAAGAAAAAAGAAAGAAAGAAAGAAAGAAAGAAAGAAAGAAAGAAAGAAAGAAAGAAAGAAAGAAAGAAAGAAAGAAAGAAAAGCCATTTGTTCCTTTTCTCAGAATGGACAGCAGGTGGCAGTCACAACCCAGCAATGCTAAGACTGGACCCAACACTTGGGGGCGTATAGAGGGGGGGGGAGGAAAGAGGATCTTTTTATTTTATTTTCCTTTGGCAAAAGAATTCTGGGAGTTGAAGTCCCCCCATCATGCTTCAAGCGCCTCTAGAAAAAATATATATATATATATATATATATATATATATATATATATATATATATATATATATATATATATATATATATATATATATTATATACTGTATATATACAGTATATACAGTGTGTGTGTGTGTGTATATATATATATACACACACACACACACACCTCAGAAAACAAATATATATATATATATATATGAAACACAGTTATATTAGAGGATTGGTATGCAGCACAAACAGAAACATAAATTATGACCAGCAGGGAGTGCAGCTTTCCATCGGCCTTGAAAATCTGGAGCTCTGCTATGGACTCCATCTGCATTTTTATAAGCCAAGGTGGTGTAGCCAAAGACGAATGTCATGTATCATTGGAAAAGCGGGGAGGAGACTTTGGGGCTACCATGCCTTGAATATGGATCATGCTTTATGCTGATTTTATTGAAATGATGCCCAGCAGGCGGCGCTTCCCTGAGAGAAACTGCCTGGTTTTCAGACCCAACTATCTTTTATGTATGGATACTCCGTGTTTTCCTCCAGGCCGCCAATCGATTTGAACCCAGCTCTCCCCTGTTTCATTCCAGATCCCTTCGCTGCTAGAGGTGGAGATGGACAAAGGCCAGTCCTGGCTCTGCAGTATTTGTGCATTCATTGAGAAGCGAACTTACAAAAAAAACTTCTCCCCCAACCCCGAATCCTGAACCCCTGCAAAATCATTCTTGGATGGACAGTTTATGTATTTATTTATTCTAAAAACCCCACAAAGGAAGGTAAAAATAACAGCTTATTTAACATTGCTCCGTTTGTAAGGAAGATTTTAGCAGCCCTTTGGGGCAAATGATGAGCATGGTGTCTGCAGGAAAGGGTCGCTTCCTCCTTTTCCTTGTGCAACGGCCCTAAAGAAAGAGGCGGCTTCGATTGCACGGCTGCTCTAATGACCTATTTGACCTCCTGAAAAATAGATTTCTGGTGTCTGCAGTAGGATAAAAATCTATGAGGTGCCCTGATACAAATAGCTCGCTCAATAGAATAATTCGGATTCCAGAGGGAGGGTTACACTTTCCTTGAGATGCTGCATTTCTAGATTCAGGCATTTTTTCCGAGACTTCCTCCTGCCCCACAGAGCCCCATAGATTTCCAAATCACGTACATAAAGTAGAACTGAATCTTCAGTACCCTTTTATGTAAGGGAAGAAAAAGAGAATTTATAACGCTCTGCCTATGGCTACATAAACGTCCAGCCTCAGTCCATTCAACTCCGCGATACCTTGTGAATTTAGTTCTAATTCCTTCTTAGAATCCTGTATAAATGGAGGAAGAGGACGGTTTGATTTTAGCATTTTGTCCCCTGACCGTGACTCAACTTTCAAAACAGAAGATATTTTTTTAACAAGCAAAATAATAATAACATTTAGCTCCCTTTCATCAGCCTCACAGAAGAAACAGATTGGGGGGGGGGTCACCCCATGAATCCATCATTCTGTAATATTCCTTTTCACAGCCCATCCGTCCCCATAACTGATGCTGTCAGGTCCCTGATTAACTTTATCTCTTAATTAGGTGGAGCGTCGCCTGTCTCGTGCTTAAGAAGTAATTGTCTGATTAATGCCTCCATATTTGCATTTTCATTAAGAGCCCCAAATAACTTTGGTGGCAATCAGCTGCCACGTGATGCACAGATCAGAAGGAACTCCAGAATGACAAGTTTTAAACTCATTAAGTAATAACCAGTATTATCGATCAGTGATAATGGGGCATGGCTGTTAAATATCGGAAGGGGAAGCCACCCAGTAGGCTTGGGAAGGTTCAGAAAGTGGGACCAGAATAACAGAATGATAGAGTTGGAAGGGACCTTGGAGGTCTTCTAGTCCAACCACTTGCTCAAGCAGGAAACTCTCTACCGTTCTGGACAAATGGCTGTTCAATCTCTTCTTTAAAAGTGATGGGAGCGCCCACAATTTCTGGGGGGAAGCTGTTCCAATGATAAATTGTTCTTGCTGTCAGGAAGTTTCTCCCTAATTCCCTGATTGCTTCTCTCTTTGATTAGTTTCATCCACTGTTTTTTGTTCTGCCCTCAGGTGCTTTGGGGAATAGGTTGGCCCCACCCCTCTTCTCTGGGTCAGCCCCTCAAATACTGGAAGACTGCTGTCATTTCACCCCCGGTCCTTATTTTCATTAAACTAGGCATAACCCGATCCCTGCAAAAGTTCTTCATATGTTTTAGCCTCCAGCACCCGAATTGGCTGTGCTGAATCCTCCCCCTTCCTTTATCCTGGGATCTTCTGAACCACCAGGACTGGATCCCAGAATCCACCTGTTTCCAAAGTAGGACTGATAAATGATGCCCAGATCAATAATTTCCTTGTCAAGCAAGGTTCTTGATGAATTAGCTTTGCTTCGGGTGGCTGGTCCATTGCTGGTGAAAATAGCTTTGTTTTCATGCCACGGAGAAGATCTTCATCCATTGATTTATTCTTGTATGGATCAGAATCTGGTCTGTCTGAGCCTCTCCTTGTTTGTTTGTTTGTTTGTTTGTTTTTTCTGAAAAGCCCAGGAAATCTTTCCGGGCTTCATCCCAACCTGTCCACTTGCTTCCCTCAATCTTTAGTGGCAGGGAATGCAACACTCCCCTGCAGCCTGCTGAGATTTTAAAAGCTGCACCTGGGCTTAGCATGTCCTCAGAGTTTGGTGAAGGCAATGAAAACAAGAAGCAAAGGAAATTCCCCCCCAAAAGAAAAAACCCTTTGTGCCACTCTTATCTTCTTGCAGCTAGAAAATGCTGCAGTCATGTCAAGCGAGGGCCAGAGAAAATTGGAGCATTTAGCCAGAAAGCAGCTCAGCTCCTGCTTGGCCACTTTCAGTAATTGCAGGCTGAGTGCCGCAAGTATTTCTCCTCTGCTGCTCCAAGATTTTTCCTCCCCCCATCCAAAGGAAAGAGGCTTTGCTTGCAGCAGATGGGCAGCTCAGAATATGGCGGTGTGGGTGGTTAGAGCCAGAACCCCCCCATGGACAGGGGAAGCTGCAGGCAGGGAGACACAGCCAATATGTGTGCAATGTTTCTGCTGATGCCCCCCAAACTGTTTTGCGACCACAAAGATTTCGGGCAGACCTCGCAGGCAAAGGGGGCAATGGAAGACCCCAAACCCACTCAGCCGGATGCTGGAGATAAACACCACGGCGTGGCCATTTGTACAACATCAAATCTCTCCCTGAGTTTGACTTTTCCTTGGAATTTTGCCTTCTCCCATTGATCTCGGATGCCCAGGAAGTTGGTGTTGATGGATGGAAAAATGTGCATGGTCCTCAGAGTGAGTTAGCAGCCAGCCCTGCCCTGCCAGTTTTCAAAAGCCCAGTTTTGCTGTTGAGCCAGTTCTGCACAAGGCCTTGAGAGGTGGAGGGAACAAGAAGAACGTTTACCTGTCCACGAAGGTGTCTCCTGTTCACCTCCCAAGGGGGAAGGTTCAGCACCACGGACAGC
The DNA here is from genome assembly GCA_033807585.1 of Hydrophis major. NCBI lineage: Eukaryota > Metazoa > Chordata > Lepidosauria > Squamata > Elapidae > Hydrophis > Hydrophis major. Next base: position 845,895 of record CM066339.1, on the reverse strand, counting down.
CTCCAAGGCTGGGCTTGATCCAAGCAGCTAAAGATGCTGTCCTAGCAACTGGCAGCCAGCAGGGTTGGCTGGTTCTTGAGGTGGTTGCAATTTTTAAGATTTCTGGTGGGTCAGGTTTGGCTGTCTTCCCCAAGCTGTCAATCTTCTGCCAGATGAACTGGTTACTCCTGAATCTATCAGTCTAGCAAGAGGTCAACTCAGATGCCAATCAAGTCTCGCTTTTCCCCTGTAAAAGTACTGCTCCTGGGTGTTTCTTGGTCTATTTATTTTGGGAGTCGGGGCAAACACAGTATCAGTGTTTGATCTGTGTCCTAAAGTCACCTGTTTTCTAAAATAGTACAGATTAAGCCCCAGATTTCACCTGAATTTTGGCTACTTCGAACACAGGCGAATCTTTGTTCATATTTTACAAGTTTGAGGTCATGAGGAAGCAATCTGGCCCCGGAGGTGTGCTCCTAATTCCAAGTTCTGCATTTTGAGGGAAGCCTGTCCTTGGCTCAGCTGAACTCATCTCCTGGCAGGGGGGAAATTGCTGGTTGTTACAACTCCAACTGGGGGCTCCCGGTAACAAAGTTATGCTGTGTCCTGGCTCTCCAATACAGTCTCTTTCTCCACCCAATAGAAATGGCCAGAAGAAGAGCTCTGATGGCCAATTACCTTATTAAATGGCTCCCCATCTCTTCTCGGGCCTAACCACCGCGATCCGTATTGATCTGTCGGGTACGGAGTCAAACCAGCATGGAAGGGAGGCAGGATTTGCCGCAGGTCAACCACAGCAGTTCTCATCTCTGGCAGAAACAAATTAATTGATTCTCTCAGCCAACAGCTGGAGCACTAATATATCAAGGAGAGTCTGGACAGATAGCCCCCAGGGGAAGGATGCAGCAGGGCCTCTCATCCTTGGCAGCTGTTCAGGGGGAACCTGGAGCTGCCATCCTGCCTCCCAACCTAAACAAGCCTCCACACGGGCTCTGGTCTTCTCTTTGCTAAGGACACCATTGATTTGCAAAGTGAACAATTGTCCGATGAAACAGGAAAGAGACAGGAAGAAAATGCCAGCTGAGAAGTTTTGCATTGCTCCTGTCTCTTCCTCTCCCTCCCATTTAAAACATCTTTCGTAGATTCTGAATAGCTTTTCAATTATCTTAAGGGACTCCACATGAATTTATTGCGTGATTTTGAACATCAAAAGGTCAGAAAGATGAATGGATATATGTGTCCCAGAATAATGTTGCAAGATCCAGTCTGGGTCGGCCCTTGGGACCAGAAGTTTTACTGTAGAGCCAGCTTGGATCTTGCAATCAGAAAGACAAATCTGTGGCTCAGAAAATCCAAGGGATCAGCTGCCTTTAGCTGGAGTGAAGAAGTCATTGTTTTACATGCAAAGCTGACACCTGGCCTAAGCTGATCCTGATTGTGGCCACCCAACCTTAAAGGGCTTTAAAGGGGATTGGCCTAATTAAGGGAGGGAGTCCAGGCTAGCTGTGATTACCTCTTGTGATGGCTAGACTTTCATTCCCCTGGAATGCCAGATGTTGGAGAAGAAGATAAGATGTCCCTGTTGTGCTTGTTGAGAGTCGTCCCAGGAGAAGCAAGACAAAGCTTTGAGCTGAGGTCTCCCCCAAATGTTTGGGCTAGTGGAAGATCTCCCCAAAAAGCCAAGGACAGGTCCTCAATGGGTGAAAGGGTATTTGTAAGGCTGCACTCCCAAGCAGAATCCCTCAAGGGATCCGGGGTTGATCCTGAGATGGTCTCCAAAAAGCTGAGAAGCCTTCAGGTTGACCAGTTGAGCAGGTGGGACAATATTTGTCCAGGATTCTTCCCCTGCCACTTGGGGCTTCCATCTTGCGTTGTGTTGAGCATTTAAACTGGGTTATGGCCGCCCTTGTCCAGCACCTTTTGGGGGGGGCTGCTGCTTGCCAGGATTGTAATTGCAGGAGCCAAATGTGGTTGATGCTCAGACCCGCCAGCCCCTAAGGAAGAAGATTTGGTGTTCAGCTGCCACTAAAATGGTCACTAAAGTGGGCAGCTGGGTCTCTCTTTAGGGCAGAAGTCTCCAAACTTGGCAACTTTAAAACTTGTGGACTTCAACTCTGCTTATCCCAGACTTTGGGGCAGAAAGCTGCAAGCAAACTGTTGAAAGAGATGAGCAAGAAAGGCCCATGGACTCGTTTTCCCCTTTAATCTTTTAATCTCCTTGCTCCTGGCATTAAACTGCAAGGTTCTTTTTTGTCTTTATCCCCCAACTACTAAAACAATAGGAGTTAATGCGGGGAAAAACAGCCATTATCTAATAATTCTGTGGGTCTGAAATCTTCTTACAGGGCTTATCTACCCGAGGGACAAGCAACAAAACAGGGAGGGGGCATTGTGGTAACAGGAGGGAGGTTTTACAGATTAAGGGTGTGACCTGGGAGACTTGGTGAAGTTTGGTACGGCTTGGGGAAAATGGCTCACTCTGGCTAAAGAGCTGGACCAACTTTCTGTGTCCAGGCAAACCTTGGCCAAGTCTGCCTCTCCCTGTCTCGCTAGGAGAGAGAGGTTGGAGGGAGGCACCCCAGGCATGGTTGGTACAAGAGGAGGATGGCAACTTGTGGAATGTGCTGATCACAGATGACTTTGGTAGTAAATTCCCAAGTCTGCAGGGCTGAGGGATGGATGCTTTGGTGAGGCCCTTTCTCCTAGCCACGATTCTTCCTTCCTTCCTTCCTTCCTTCCTTCCTTCCTTCCTTCCTTCCTTCCTTCCTTCCTTCCTTCCTTCCTTCGCTTTCTTGCTTAGGTCAGCCTTGTGACTCTCCATCTTCCTGCTGCCCTCCTTTCATCCATTCCCACTTTTAATTCTCTTTCTAACCCAAATCTTTCCCTCCAGCTCTTTTTGAAGGTCACCGCTCTTTCCCTCTGGAACCTTTTCTGAGTGAAAAACGCTCCCACCTCCTGGAGAAAACTTACTTGTGTGTGGCAAGAAGTATCAGCCCAGAAGACAAAAGGCCACAGACCCACCCTTAGAGTTTGTGACAATAGCGCTGTTCGGCCAGTTGTTCGTGAAACATCTGGCTTGCTTTCCTCAAAGAGCCGATCAATTCATGAAGTCTAATTTTTAGAACCTTAAGGTCTCTGTCCTTCTTCACAGCATACAAGAGGCAGAATTCAGCCTTGTAACAAAGGGGAGCTGAGCTCCTGGAAGCATTTTCCCGAAATAAACCTTCTCAGTGGAACGTTCTCCAGATCAGGGGTCTCCAACCTTGGCAACTTTAAACCTGGAAGACTTCCACTCCCAGAATTCTGGAAGTCCTGCGGGCTTAAATAGCATAGCATAGCATAGAATAGAATAGAAATGGAATGGAAAGGAATAGGAATAGGAATAGGAATAGGAATAGGAATAGGAATAGGAATAGGAATAGGAATAGGAATAGGAATAGGAATAAAGAATAGCATAGAACAGCATAGCATAGCATAGCATAGCATAGAATAGAATAGCATAGAATAGAATAGCATAGAATAGAATAGAAATACAGGAATAGAATAGAAATACAGGAATAGAATAGAATAGAATAGAATAGAATAGAATAGAATAGAATACCTTTGTTGTCATTGCATTCCACGAATACAAGGAAATTTGAAAGCTGCTCCAGCACAGTGGCCCCAAACACCACACCACAAGTTGCCAAGGTTGGAGACCGCTGCTCCAGATGTTCAGTGTGTCTCTATTCCCGACCGGCATGGACCTCCCGAGTTAACCTCTCGGCTCTCTTTCATCCTCGCCTGCCTCTCTCCTTTTGCAAGCCTTCCCCCACCCCTTCTTCCCATCTCTCCGAGCCTCCTGCACCAGACCAGCTCTGGCCGAAAGCCTCGGGCAAGGGGAAAGGCGTCGGGTTGCCTCTTGAGGCTTTTGCTTTCCCCAGCGTCTCTCCTCCCTGCAACCTCCCTGGGAGGACGGAGCCTCTCCGCCGGCGGCTCCTTGCAAAAAGCCTCCGCAGCGAAGGGGTTAAGCAGGAGGCAGCGCTGGAGGCTGGCGAGCGAGCGGAGCTCAGTTGGGGCTTCGGCAGAGGCGGGGAGGGAAGCCGGGGCTCCGGGTGGAAACGGGCGCGGAGTGAGGGGAGCCGCCGCGACCCACCGCCGGGCTCTCCTCTCCAGCCTGGAGAGTCCTGGAAGGCCAAGAGCTTCCCCCTCCCGCGGCCACGCCGGCATGTGAGCCCCGCCGCCGACGGAGCCAGCCTGCCATGACGGGGGCTTTCGCCTCTGCCTCCCCCTCGAAAGCGCTGCATCCTCCGAGTTGCACGGTCGGAAGGGAGGACGGTGACTCCACCTGCCTGCAGCCCGCCAGCTTCGGGGAAGACCCTCCCAGACTCCCCGGGCGGCTTCTCCTCCTCTGAAGGATCCGGCACTTCCAGAGGGATTCCCAGAGGAGCCTGGAGGGGCCCCCAGAAGCTGCCAAGAGGAGGGGAGGATTTGACCTCAGATGACCTCAGAAAGGTGACTCTTCTCCCAGGTAGGAAGCTCAGGTAGCACCCCACGCCTTTTGATCGCTGGGTTCACCTAGGAGAGGCAGAGGGGGGTCCCTGGTGAGGCCATTCGGGTGAAGTTTTGCTCTGGGTCTGGCAGAGAGGACCGGGGTCTTGTCACATCTCCCCTTCCCCTTTTTAGATCCATGGGGCAAAAGAGCCTTCCTCCCTCAGCCTGCCAATGGGCCTTTTCTCTAGGGTGGGGGGTGAAGTGTTCCTTCCGTCTTCCTTTCCACCCAGACCCTCCTCCAGTCTCCTCTAGGAGAGAGAGAGGAGAGAGAGAGAGAGGGAAGAGAGAGAGAAAGAGAGGGAAGAGAGAGAGGGAGAGAGAGAAAGAGAGGTCCTGGGAAAGATACTGGCACTTCATGCTTTGGGACAGGGTCCTGCTGGGATTGCGAGGGGGATTTTTTGCTGTTGTGCAGAGGGAAAGGAGACCTTAATTCCTACACACACACACACACACACAACTTCTGGGGATGTGAGAAAGAAGGGAGCCCTTCACAACTCAGAACAAGACAGGGCATTTTGCCTAAAGCTGGTTGCTTGGCTGTTATCTCCTGAAATCCCATTGATTGATTACCCATTAATGACCTTTCAGCATCCTCTTGACTCAGAGCTGGGGAAGGGGATGGGGGATTCGGCCCACATTTTGGAGGCAGGCTGTTGTTGTTGGGTCAAGGAGCAGAGAGGTCGCCCTGTGGCTGCAGTTGTAACCATGATGGCATATTCAGATCGTGGAATTCAAGGCCAATTAGCCCCAAAGGGGGGGGGGGGATCAGGACATCAAAGGCCATGTGTGAAAGCTTGAAATACTTTAAAACAGAGAAGAGGCTTTCTGAAAAACGGGGCAGCATCTTCGGAAATGAGCAAGGAAACAAATTCCAAGTTGTTTCCAATTTGGGACCCTGTCCCAAAGCATGAAGAGCCAGTGTCTTTCCTAGGACCTCTCTTTCTCTCCTTTTCTCTTCCTTTCTCTCTTTCTCCCTCCCTCTCTCTTCTCTCTCTCTCTCCTCCCAACAAATTCGAATTTGTTTCAAAAGAGATTTTCTTAAAAATTCCATGAGGGACTTAGTTGGATGGTAGCATCTTAAGGAAGGAACAGGGTGGATCAACTCCCTGGAGCTGTGGACACTGAAGGAGAAGAGCGAACTCCTTCCTTCCTTCCTTCCTTCCTTCCTTCCTTCCTTCCTTCCTTCCTTCCTTCCTTCTTCCTTCTCTCATCTTCCTTCCTTCCTGCCTTCCTTCCTTCCTTCCTTCCTTCCTTCCTTCCTTCCTTCCTTCCTTCCTTCCTTCCTTCCTTCCTCCCTCATAAAGCTGATGAAAAATCAAATAAGTCAGGGTCATGCCAGAGGTCCTAGTTTAGCCACACATTGGTGCCTCAATGCACATTAGATGTTTTCCTGGGGTCCTGGAGAGCTCAACTCGCATTGGAGGTCAAGAGTGCCAAGCACTCTTCCAATCCCTTGGGCTGTTGGACAACATCTGGGATGAGAGTATGTCCCACCTGGACAGCTGTGCTAGGTGTGTGAATGTGGGGAGAAGATGCTCCTTGGAAGACCTGGGGCTGGGATATGTCTGGAGGTCTTCCATGCAGGAAAGACATTTGGGCATGGATAGCTGGAGGTAACTACAGGGTAACTTCATCATTTCAGTTTCCCTGGCTGCGTTTTGACGTCAGTGGGTGACAGACAGATTCTGCACCCAGCACCCCATTGGAAGATCAGCTCCAAAGCTGGAGTTGGACCAAAGGGCTTATCCAGATGGACTGAAATCCAGCAAGGCTGAACTGGGGGAGGAACCGATGGGTGGGATATGAGTGGCCACATCCACGTTGCCTCGAGTCGGCCAATTACGTGGCTGTGGCTTGGGTGGAAAGGGACAAGTGGAACAGGAGGTCCCATGGCTTCTTCATCCACACGTGGGCTCCTGTAGAGACCGGTACCCCCAACCTGCATGTAGGAAGAAGCCCAGGTGGGCTTCTGGAAATGCCCTAATAGGCCCCCGTGGCAGGCAGGAAGAACAGCCGGTCCCTTTGGGATTAACCTGACCTGTTCTAACTTCTAATCTATCGAGGCCACATGTCACACGCTGGAAGAGGAAGAGGTTATTGTATGAGTTACTAGCAAATGGGATGGAGCTGCTCTGATCCCTTCTCTCGCTCATCTGCCTCCTGCCCATCCCCCAGTCCAGCAACTGGTTCATTTTTTTAAGTGCATCCGTCACAGGCAGCATCCAGGGTGGGTTTTTTTGTTTTAAACACCTCCCTTTCCTCATCTGTTTGTTCACTCATCTCTTGCAAAGGACTTTCTCTCTCTCTCTCTCTCTCCCCCCAATTACAAAAGCAGTTTGAGGATAGTGGTGGAAGAGAGGAGGAGAAGGCAATGGGCATCTCCAAGGATAACTGCACTGTAGCAGGAGGAAGCATCTGGGGCCAGTCCACCAGGGCCTTCCCTTCAATGGTGGGACTTCAACCACTACCATCCCCAAGCAGCGTGCAACAGCCAGGCCCACTCTGCAGCCCTGCAGCTGCTCTTAAGAAGGCAACCCTGTCTGTTGGGGCAAAAGGAAGTGGATGTGTGTTGATAAGGAGTCAAGGCAGCTCAGAGTGGCTTTTCCCCTGTTTTACATTCCTTGTATCTTCAGATTGGGCTAAGCGTAGCCTTTGGCAGGAGAGATTGGGACTCTTTCGGGGAGCTTCAGTTGGCCTCTAGGATCACCTGGTTGGAGGCCTCGCTTGGCTTCCATCTTGGTCACCAAAGGCCTTCCTCTGTGTGGATTTAGCACCCTTTCCGAAAAAGAGCCAGGGGTGACCTAGGAGGTGCATTCTCCTTCTCAGGTGGTTTGGATCCAGGAGAGGATGGAGTTGTGGACCAAAGCTGAAGATCACTTGGAGAAGGTCTTTGGAAGCCCAGCTGGAGATGCAGGGACCATTGCTGAGAAAGGAAACAAGAGCCGTTCCCACCAGTCTTGAGGACAAATTCTCAAGGGATGACGACTCTGTTGTGTGACCAACGTCTTCCTTTGGTCTGCCCCAAAAGTGCCACCAAGGAAAACCAGCTGACGCCACTCTCCCAAATTAAAAAGGGAGAACAAATGTCTCTTTTTAGTTCCTCCAACATATGTTCATAATTTTAATTCACTCGCCTCATCCGCCCTGGCCACATGCATGTTCCAGAATCTCTCTCCCTGCAGACCTTCCAGCTTTTCTTTGATGGTTGAACTCAGCCGGAAAAGACAAGCCTGTAGTTGAAGAGAGAAATGTTGGACAGTCATCTTTGGAGGGCATTCTCAGCCTGGTTACTGAACAAGCCCATTTTCTGAACTTGCAAGAGATAGCTTAGCTTAAATACAGCTAACTTGGATACTTGATGCGTGCCAGACCAAGGTTGGTGTGTTGTGCCAAAGCATTCCCAAGGATTGTGTGCTGTTTTGAGTCTAGCATTTAAATGAATGGTGGGAAAAGGCATTTTGTAGATCAGAGACGCCCTTCAAGCAACTGATGGGTTCCTTATGGACTCTTGTTGAATGTGGCTTGTGCACATAGGTTGTGTGTGTGTGTGTGTGTGTCTTTGGGCCTCGTTTCTTCTTCTCCGAAACCATTCTTCAGAATAACGGCTCCCTTCTCTTTTGTCAACAGAGGCCTTGGTGCAACAATTTTATTGCTTTTTTCTCTCATTGGTCTTCAGATTCTAAAACAGCAGTGGAACAAAAAACCCCTCTTCCTTTTTACCATGTTTCATCCAGCTTTAAGGGAAGAAGGCCAAACAACATTACAGGCTAATATTTGCTTTGCATTTCCCCCCCTGTTTTATTTTTAAAAGAATCTTAAAACAAGAAAAATAAAAATTAAGAAGACTGCAAGCCTCAGTTATGGCTTTAACAGCCATAACCACCCAGAGGGAAATTAGAAACAGACTCAGCCTGGCAAGGCCCCGTGGGATGGATCCTGTGGTCCCACCACCTCTGGCTGCCCCCTTCCAGAAGGGCCCTCATTCCCCATCTCGGCTGACGCATTTCGGCGTCTGTCGAAAAACAGCTGCTCCTTTGGGTGGATGGCTTTTTTTTTTTAAAGCGAGAGAAATACAATCACCTTGATCTCATCCCTTAAAAACAACAATATGACAATCTGTAGCGACACCGAATGCATTAAATTTGCATCAAGGCAAGTCACAATTAACGAGAGGCCTGATTAATACTGGATGCATGCGCTTTCCTTCCTGTGCAAACATATTGAAAGTTGGCAGTCTTCTAATAACCGGTCTGGGTGTGGGTCGCTTTTCCTTCAAATTTATTTATTTATTTTGGTCACCTTCCTTCTTATTTTCGCGTGTTGAGAAATCCCGCTCAGAGGGGAGCAATTTTAATTTTTGTATGAAGTCTGTCGTGGTGGCTTTAAAGGGGGACAGGCCAGGGTGGGGTTAAGAGTACATTTCCAACACCCCCTCCCCCAGTGGCCTGTTCTCCATCATTCAGAGCCCACGCAAAGAAACCCAAGTTTGGCCAGAGTTTATGGAAAGGTTCAGCTGAGTCAGGCAATCCCAAAGTATTAAGTTGGCAAGGCTGGCATGAGGACTCTCCATTGAGCAAGGCGGGGGGAGGGGAGATGCCCGTCGACATTTATCTCTCATGCCCTCTATAAATTGCCTAGGATTATGGGAGTTGCATTGAGTAATCTGGAAGGCGCCAGGTTGCCTAAGATTAAAGTGTATTTAAAATGCAAAATCCATAGTTTTCTAATGAGAGTGAATCCTGATTGCGTAATCGGAGTCCTTACTGGTGCCTTTTGGAGTGCTGGGAGTATCTGGCAAGGCTGCCATCTTCAGGGCTGGGTGGAGCTGCCTCCAGATTCTACCTCCCTTGCCTAAAGTAGACTATATCCCTGGAGTTGGAGCAAGTTCCTCCTTCAGTCTGTGAACAAAAGCTGAACTGGCTGATTAGCCGGGCCTTGGCCCTGAAGCAAAATCCCTTTTGTTGGCTGTTCAGTGCTACTGATATATCACTTTACAAAGGGAAGAAAGTGGCTTTCTTAGGCAGTCTGGGGTCTCCAGTTACCACCTGGGTCAGGTGTCTCCCAAAGAAACCCCAGAACTGACTTCCCGTCTCCCCTGGGGTAGATTCCTTCCTTGAATGAAGGAAACTCAACTCTTCTCCAGGTCTTTCTCTGTATTCTCAAACCTCTCTTTGCTTCTTTTCAAAACTTGGTCACCAATGCTTTGCTTCTTCACTAACTGTCTCCATCCTAACATGTTCAAATGTTGGGTTTTGAGGGAGAATTGCTATCTTTGGGGGGGTGAGCCAGCCAGGGCGATGATGGGTAGCAGAGCAGAAGGTGGAGAAGGCCAACCCTTGTAGATGGCAACCTTCTGCACCGTCTCCTGGTCCTGCGGCTCACCTCTTGGCTTGTGGCCATTTCATCTGGGGGGGCCAAAGAGGTCTCCTAGTTTTTGGGAGGGCAATCCTCTCACCCTTGGACCCCTGAGGATTGTGACCTGATCTGTAGCCCCAGGCAGCAGTTCAGCGGAGAACTTCATTGATCACCAGGGGTTGGGCTTCTCTTAAGAGCTTCTACCGGTTGCAATTTCCCACATGAAGAAAACTTAAAGATATGGGGCAAAGAGGAGAAACCCCTAGTAAACCAGGGGAATAGCGAAATGACCATCTTGGGGCATTTTCCAGCTTTGCTGTCAGGAGCAACCGTGGCACTGCCATAGCTCCATTCTGGGTTGAGTTCTTCTCAACCATCTTTCCTTTTCTTGGCTCATCTCATCTTCCCAGCCTTTCCTGAACTCGTAACTTTTCTCAGGCTCTGCGGATTCTTCTCGGGACGCTGCCCAGCCCTTCTGGAAAGCTCCGCTTTCTTTCCGAGAGAAAGGCCGTCCCTGCCCACGTTTGAAGAGTCTGCTGGATATGCAGGAATGCCAGGCTGGGCCAGAGGAAGGGGGGAAGAGAATGAATGCCATCGTTCAGCTGATGGGGGTGGGTGGGCATCAGTTTTGGGCGATTGGCAGGTGGTTCTCCATCCTTGCAGTAATTTTCCAACTCCCCCCCCTCCTTGGCTGGGAACTGTAGCTACAATGGAGACATTGTCTTTGCTCAATTGCAGTTCTCTTCTTTCCTTTCTCTCATCCCGAGGAATCTGGGGTTTCCACAGACGTTGGTGAGCACTTGGGTGCCCTTTGAAAGAAAAAAAAAAAAAGCTACCGCCACTCCGAAGGGAAGGCAAGCTTGTTGTACTCTTCGCTGGTAACAGAGCAATTGAGGGAACTGAATAATTGAGTGTCCCTTGTGTTTCCTTGTCCACTTATTGTGACTTTACAAAACTGACCCATTAAAACCCGCTGAAGTCGAGTGATGCAGGAAAGGGCCAGGCCTGGGTATGTTACCTGGGGTTATTGTTTTAATTTTTCCTCTCTGCTCTATAGAGGCAACCTCCAGGTTGGGAGGCTGGCAAAGCTCTTGGCTGCGCCTCTTTTACTTCCAAAGCAAGAATAGCAGAAGGCAAGAGACAAGTTTGACTTTTCGGCTCACAATGCCCCATCTATGCCCCAATCTTTGGGTCTGCCATGCTTTGGTTTCCTTTCAGCCTCTCCTGGATCGAGCTCCTGCAGCCCCTGCCTCAGGCGGCCGGATGGTTTCCAGGCCTCACGTCAATCACTTCCTGAGAATCTCTCCAGGTTCTTACGGCCACTGTTATGAAACCTTATCCAGGGGGGGCCTTGACTTATGACCACAACTGAGCCCATCATTTCTGTCGTTAAGTGAGGCAGTGGAGTGAACTTTGCCCCATTTTACAATCTTTCCTGCCCCCGCTGTTAAGTGAATCCCTACTGAGCTGAAAGGGAGGGAGGAAGAGGGTCTTTTGATGGCCTGCAGGCGGTGGATCAGTGATGGTGCTTCTGCTGCCTCTGGGGTGGGTAGGTGAGGGGTCCTGCCTGGCCTGCAGGCAGAGGAAAGGATTGACTTGCCTGGCCTGGTTCTCAATCACCCTTTCCCTCGTGGGCACTGTTAAGAGCATCCAGAAGCCGTACGGAGACCCCAGTTCGAGGCTCACAACGATTGCAACGGAGGCAGTCAGGCAAGGGCCTCTGTGGAGCAGCGGGATCCAGAAGGGAGAAGCGATTCTGAAGATGAGCTTTATACTAGGCAGGTGCAATGAAGGGGGGGAATTGCTCGGCGGGGCTTTCTCCCACTTCCACCCAACGTAAGCTGAGCCCTGGCCTTTCCCAAGGCCCCCCTGCCTGTCTCACAACCCTGGGAGACTCAACAGCCTGGTCAGAAATAAAGCCCTCCCCTCCCTCGCTTCCTCCAAGTAGGGAGGGGTCAGACCCCTGGGAGAAGAGCCCTCCTTCCTCTAGCTTCCTTGCCCGGTGGAGTGAGTAACAGGCATGGCAGGGTTGAGAGAGATCTTGATCTGGACCGTGCACGAGATGATAACAAGGCTTCCGAGTTTCACACGCGCCCTCCAGATGGCTGAAGACAATGGTTTGGAAGGCTACAACAAGCAGGGAATGAGGAATTGTAAAGCCGAGCAGAGGTCCCCAAGGAGTCTGCAGTTTAGAAGAAAAGAAAAGAAAGAAAGCTTGTTTAAAAAGCATCATTTCTCTCTCTTCCAAATCGCTCCCTTTCCCTGGAACCACAGAAGGTTCCCCCTTCCATTGATTGCTATAAACTTCACGCTTCAGGGGCAAAGACGTGTTTGGATAGTTAGATGAGGAAGAAGAATTAAAACATTTATTTATACTCCACGCCGTCTGCCCCAGTGTTATTTTTTACTTAGTCATCTCAAGACAGATGGTAGGAACATAAGAGTCCATTAAATTAATGGCGTTCATTCTTCCCCATTTATTTGCTCCTTCGTTATTCCTGGGGGGTTTTTGGTCATGGTTTTCTTCGCCTCCACTTGCAGGGGAGACCTTAACGCAGCTCCGAGAGCAGAGGGAGACCCTGCAATGCAGCCGCAGCTGTGGCTCTCTCTGAAACCGAAGAAAGCAAGTGATAGCCCAGAGTTTGTTCCCGTGAGGAGATCTTGCCTCTCAGAGGGGCTCCCTACAGCCTCCCTCTGGTTGTAGGAGGACAAGGGCCCCTTCAAGGGAGGCCAGGATGATTTGAGCCCCTTAAGAGGAGCCAGGGCAAGGATGATGGGTCATGGGAGTGGAAATAGCCCAGCGTCTTTTGCCTTGGCACGTGGTGGTCCCAGGGAAAGGTTGTGGAGATCAGGGCGATGGTGACATAATTGGGCAGTGGAGTATGGGCAATGTTGTCCAAACAGGTTTGTCAGCCTTCAAGATTTTCTCCCTTTGATTTGCATCTTCCGGCTGTCATAAGTCACAGGGGGAGGAGGGGGAGCATGGCTATGGGAAGCGAGCTGGAGGTTTTTACAAAACAGAACTGTATCAGTTGGGGGGGGAAGGTTCTTGCTTAGGTTTCTATCCTATGCCAAGCACAGCCGCAATTCTTTATCAGAATATGTCAAGGTCAATGGACAGAGGCCTCATCACCACCTGGAGATGCCCACATGATGCTATACACAACTTTTAATTGGATGAGCCAATCGAACTATTGGGGTTGGGAACGTTGCCATCACTTTGTATATGTGATTTATGCGCCCATTTTCTCAGATTCAGAATTCTTTTGTTGCTACCACTTGATTTCCAGTGAAAGATAATCTTTTCTCTAATTAATGGAGTCTTAAGTATTTCTTTCTTGGATTTTGAATGGAGCACCAGCTCACATTGTTCGTGCTTTCTGAAGCCTCCCTTGGCTGGGAGGGAGCTATGGAGCAGCGTTTGTCAGCCTTGGCCCCTTTAAGATGTGTGGATTTCAACTCCCAGAATCCCCCAGCCAGCCATGCTTGCAGTTGTCCCCAGTAGCCAATCAGAGGTGTCCATGTAATGATGTCATAAAGGTCCTCCCACCCTGTTTTGCAGCCCTTGTTCTGAGACCGACTTGTGAAATGCCAGCCAGGATCTGGAGTCCCTCCTGGGTTATGTTAACTCTCCTAAAAACTGGGAAAGAGAATGGAAACTGTAGGGAAACGGCCCCCTTCCTGATCTCCAGAGATAAGCATGGTTTAAAATCATGATGGAGAGAGCTCCTTTAGTGCCTACCTCAAAGAGAAATGTCTTCGCTGTCTTAATATCTTTTCTATTGATTTCTAGGTTCAATTTTCTATGACAATGAAGGGAAATTGGTTCAGCTGCGTTCCTGGACATTATTGGATAACTCAAAGCCCCTTGGAAGCAACTCCGCTTTGGTGAACGTTGGTGAACGTCCCTTCCAAGGCAGCGGCAGCAACTCTTAATCCCCAAGTTGACCATGATACCTTCATCATTGGCTGCTCTGAAGACCTAGTACAAAGATCCAGGTCCTTTGTTTGAAGCAACTCTGCAACCATCTCCTTTTGAATCAATGCAGGGACAGGAGAGTCATAGCTGGGCTGATTTATTGAGAGGAGGGCACTGAGGGCCGGTCTGTGGCCCCAGATTTGTGGTCCCAAGTCCGTGGCCCCTAAGACAGCAGACAGCGGTTCCTCCTTTCAGAAGGGTGGTTCCCAAGTGTGGTTTGCTCATTTCTCACCCAGACTCTGTGAAAATCCGTAATGACGCTGGCATGGCCAAACTCTGGCTGAAATTCCAAAGGTACTTTCGGAGGAAACCCATCCGTTTCTTCACCTTGATCGCGCTCTACCTGACAGCTGGCAGCCTGGTCTTCCTCCATGCTGGCTTCAGTGGGGAGACGAGGGTCCCAGGGGCTGCTCCCAGGCCCAGCAACGGTGCTGCAGGAGGGACCGATGCTCAGTTGTTGGGGACGCTGCCGCTCAGCAGGGAAGCTGGAGCAATGCCGGAGTCTCTGGCCTTGGCCCGGCGGTACGGCACTTGGTTCAAGAGCCCTCCGAAGGACGCCGCTGGAAGGAGCAGAGGTGATTATGGGGAGACCTGGACTGGAGTGCTCAGGGGGAGGAGAGCTCACGAGAAGGAGGAAGACAGAGGTAACGGTCCTTCGGGGAAGAAGTTGGTTCAGTTGGGAATAGCATGCAGGGAACGGAAGTTAAAACCTGGTTTTTATCTTCTAAGAATTCTCCTAAGAACTCTTTACAACAAGGTTTGTTTGGCTGCTATGTCGGGTTTTTGAAATCAAGTTCTGTTATGTTCCTGATGTTCCCCTTATCTATATCAACTGGGAGATTTTACTGGTGGGGGGGGGCAGGAACTAAACTAGTCATCCCTTATTCTTGATAATCTGCTGCTGTCAAATGAATTATTTTCTTGCTGTCCACCAAAGGATGGCTTAATCATTTCTTCTGGAATTTTACCTGCTTCTGAAATCAGATGGACTTCAAGCTGCTCCTCTCAACCTTCATCTTAAAGATGGGAACAACATTTGGACATTTTCATTGTCTCAATTCCTCATCTATTCCCACCAGAGTCTCCTAAGATTTCAGCCAGCAGGTAGAAGTAATCCATCTAAATGATTAATCTTTCTCTCTCTCTCTGTTGTTTTTTTTTAATATACCTCAAAGAACATAGTAACTTTATTTCCAGGAAAACAAAAACAGAGCACTTGGTCTGGCTTGGCCAAGACAGTTTCCCTGTTAGGAAGGGGAAGAATGATTGCTGCATTCGCTCCCCAATGCAAGAAAACATCGAGGCTAAGACAAAACATTTCTTCTGCAGAAAAGACCAGGAAAAGAGCCAGGTTCACCAAGCTCTTCGGAAAGTGGGGTTAGAGTGCAGCTGCTTGGCCCAGTCTGGAAGGTTTCCAGTTTCACCAGCTTCCCTTTCCAGGCTGCCTGTTGGGCGGCCTCTGTGGCCCCAGAGCAGTTCAATATCTCCCTCAATTCCTCCATCTGAGAAGCTGCTCACCTGGGGGACAATTGTCTCCTAAAACTGAAAGGCCTTCCCTCCCTCCCTCTCTCCATAGCCACACCGTAATTGAATTTCTAAAGAGTTAATGCCTCATTTTAAGCGTTTAAAACGGGTCCCCAAACTTGGCAACTTTAAGACTTGTGGACTTCAAGTCTTAAAGTTGCCAAGGTTGGAGACCTCTGGTTTAAAACGACCTCGTTTGGGCCGAGGGACCTATCCAGAGCCAAAGGATCGTTTCTCCTTCCTGGCACGGAGGCAAGAAGAGGCTTCAGGGTCAAGATGGCCGAGAGCAGCCTCCCTCAGCTACCGCCTTTTATTTATTACTTTTATTTTTTATTCAGTGGATGAGCTGTCCATCTCACATCGCCAGGCAATTCTGGGCAGCTTATCATTGAAACCATGAATATAAAAAAATAAGAAGAAGCATTAAGTGCAGAGATAAAGAGCCCACGAGAAGGTTGGTACCGGGGTAGCATCTTCTCTGTTAGTCCACCGACTATGCCCAACACAGAGGGACCCAACTGAAGCCCGAGGCCAACTGGGAGAGCCTGATTTTAATGCCCTTCTGGCAAGACCTCATCTCGGCTGGCGAGAGAATCCCACCCGGGGGACCACAGCAGAAAAGGCTCCCTTCGCAGACCCTGCAGAACAGATTCCTGACCCAAAGTCCTTTTGCTTTGGCAGTTCTTCCAAAGAAGCACCTGGATTTTGGCTTCCTGGTGGCTTCTTGGCCTTGGCTAGGGTGTTTTCCCCCCCCAGCAAATGGCAGGGAGTGGTGGGCCCGTTCTGGAAACCCGTTCAGCCAGGCTCATTAGTCTAATTTGATTTGACATTCCGAGAATTTCTAGCAGATGGCGAGGGAGATCCAATTGCCACCGACGACGGCAGCCTGGCTTGGCAGGTGCAGACATATGCAATGCCCCCCCCCCCCCACCATTAACTTCTGGGAGGGCAGCTCGTTGCTCTGGCTGTCGGGGAGGGAAATCATCAGAGCAAACTGGGGGTGCCTGTCCTGGACACGATCCATCCTCCCTCCCTTGGCTGATGCTCCACGGGAGGGCAAGAGCCGAGGGGCGAGGGGTCCATTCGGGTCCTCTGTGCCCATCTCACTCCACCACTCCTCCAGCCAGAAGCCTCATCTAGACCAGGGCAGGGGCCCCAGGTTGGGTTGGGGGGCTGAGCAGACCAGCCCTTTGAAAAACCTCATGAACAGGAGTATGTGTAGCGGGGCACTTGGGGGATTTTCTCCAAGACTGAACTATCAATTGTCAACCTCTTTCTCCTCCCTTCTAAACCTCCTGCACCCCAAATTCAGTGATAGGATTTGGGGTGTGGTTATGTCCCCGCAAAAGTCAATTTCTCCCGAAAGCTAAAGCCAAAGGATAGGACGTTTCAGGCCTCAACTTTCCTCTCAGGTGTCACCTGTTGCACAAGGGTGGCTTGTTGCACACTCAGCCAGAAGTTCAGACTGGGTTTGGCATTTTATGCACCTATTGTCCTTCCCAAGGACCTGGGAGAGGCAGATATGGAGGTTTGAGGGTGTTCAAGGCATCGTTGTAGGATGTCAGCTGTTCCCAGTAAAGCAGCCTTTTGCAATTGACTGAGAGTGGATTTTGTCAATGCCAATGATGTTTATTATAAAGCCAGATTGTTATGTGCCTCAGAATCAGAGTTTGACTCGTTAGCGCATTGAAAAGCCGAGGAGGGAAATGAACTCAAATCATTGGCTGGCTGTGCCAGGACCCTGCTGGCTGGGGATGATGGGAGTGGTAGTTCAGCACCTCAGTCCAGTTCAGATGGATCCCTGGGCTAACTTCAGCCTTGGTCTCCTTTCAGATTCAAGGAAAGGGCAGAGCTGTAACCTTTGGGGAGTAGAGGCAACCTTCCCCAGCTGGGTGAGTGGCAAACGGAAAGCCAAAGGTGGCTGGCAGTGCCACCTCTTTCTTCCCCTTGCCATGCCAGAAAGAGGCGCTCCCAGCAGGTCTCCTTGCACCAACCCTGGTCTTGTAAATCGAAAGAGCCACCGGTATGCAGGGGGGCATGCTTTGAATTCACATCCAGGCACTAGCAGAGCTGGCTTGTCACTCTGATGGATGGTTCTCTGGACAAGCAGTGCAAATTTTGGGAGGAGGAGGGAGGCCGTGCGGTGGTTAGAGAATCCTGCTAGGAAAAGCAGCCTCTGGATGGAATCTCGTAGGTCTCACAAGAATTTTTTTAAATGCAGAATCTGAAAATCACATGGAGATTCTCCCCAGGCCACGTTAGTGCTGAGAATTGTCACTCTGGATAATCCCGTTATCCCCATCTTCCCCAGGATTCCCTGGGTCAAGATCTGGAGTGCACCTTGTCCCTTTCTTGAAGCGGCTTCTTCCTTCCCAAGGGTGGATGCTAACACATCTTCTCCTTTCACCAGCAAAATACATCGGCTGTTATGTTGACAACACTCACCAGAGAGCCCTCCGCGGAGTGTCCTTCTTTGACTACAAAAAAATGACATTGTTCCGTTGCCAGGACAACTGCGCCGAACGGTAGGGTGGCAAACGGCACCAGGACTTCATTAACTCCAGGCATCGAGTGCGTTTCCTTATTTTGGGGGATTGGCAATTTCAGGTTCTCCCTGGGACTATTTGCCATGAGGGCAGCTGGTCCAGGTCTTGTGCAGGGCCGAAGGCTGGACTCCTGTGGCAATGATTGCCAGGCATTTCAGGACCAGGGAGAGCTCCCGGGGAAGGCAGACGGTGATCCCTTCCAATAATTTATCCTTTTTATAAATAGGAAGGAAGGTCTTGATGCCTCTTGGGTTGCCTTGCATTGAAGGGTTAGGGAGTGGGGAAGCGAGGGTCATGACACCAAATGGTTGGAGCCAAATCATGCTGAATTGAGGTTATCTGGGAGAGTTTTTTGTTGGGAGCCATTCAAAGAGGGAGGGAAGGAGGAAAACAAGAAATACTGACCCTTACAGACCAAGAAGAACATTCCCTAGAGAGCATCCATGAATTTTCTTCTCCTCCAATTTCTGACCCACAAATACTTTTCAATTCTGCTCTGGGGCAGGATTTCCTCCTCTGACTGCTACCTGCTGGAGATTTCCCCCTTAGTTATTGCTTCAAAGATAACAGCAGTGGCAAAAGACACACCTCACTCCCCTCCACTCCCACACACAATATCACACAATCCAGCAGACTTGAAGTAATATGGCTGTCTACACTCCATAGAGTGACGGTAACCGTTCCTCTTGGGAAATAGGTGTTTTTCTACCTGCCTGGAGTAAATCTTGTGATCAGGAGCAACACACCGAATCACATTTCCCTCCCTGGCCACTTTTATTTTCTCTACTTGATGAATTTATTCCTCATCAAGCGAATGGTTGGGGTGGCAAACGATGAAATAGTGTTAAAGCTGAAAGGCGATGGGACCAGTGCCCACAAATCCATCCTGGTTTCATCCCTTTCTCCTGCCCAGTTGCTCAGAATTGCTCAAGTGGCCTTGGTTCAGCTAACCCAGTTAGTGTATGAGGATGACACAGCCCATGGCGCTCATTCAGGACTTCAGCTGCTTTCCAGGGTTATTGTCCGGGGAGGGACGTCCGGCCTGTGCATCTGGAGGATTCCCACATTCAGGGTGCCTTCGTCTGTGGCAGGGGCTACCTCTACGCGGGGCTGGAGTTTGGGGCAGAATGCTACTGTGGACACAAGATCCTGGCCATGAATGTGAGCGACGCTGAGTGCAACATGGAGTGCAAAGGAGAAAAGAGCAGCTTTTGCGGGGGACCGAACCGGCTGTCCATCTACCGCCTGGAGCTGGCCCAGGAATCCACCAGGAGGTGTGAGTGTGGCCTCCGTTTTTGAGGGCATTGGCACAGCGTCGTCCTTTTGGTCAACTGGATGGGCGGAAGGAGGAAGGGTCTGGTGCCCAGAGCATCCTTAGTGAGTCTGCCATGCCTTTTGGATCTCTCTCTCTCTCTCTCTCTGAATTCTGGCCAAGAAACCTCCTTCTGCTTCTCTCCCCAGATGGCAGTGCCATCTTCCGTGGCTGTTTCCACCGGCCAGAAAACCTTACCTTGGCTTTGTTGGCAAGCAGGCCCATGAGGAACATGTCTGTGGACCGATGCGTTGACCTCTGCACAGGAAAGGTGAGCAGAAGGGGGCTGCATAAGGACGTGGCCCTTCTACCTTCCCACGCTCTGCGTAAGAACGCCAGGATGTCTGCATCAGCCCTTCCCATTTGGCGGGCAGGAGCTGACCTGCGTCCCTCTCTGCTCCCGAAGCATTTGCCCCACACCTAGCAGTGAATCCTCCCTCCCTCCTAGGAATACCCTCTTGCAGCTCTGGCTGGCACCGTCTGCCACTGCGGTTTCCCCACCACTCTTTTCTCCCTACACGAACGAGAAGGAGAGCATCTTTGCGCCCAGAGATGCAACGGGGAAGAATTTGAAAGCTGCGGCACTTCGGACTATTTCATTGTATACCAGACCCAAGTGCAAGGTATCGGGGGCAGGGGAGGTGCTGGGTGGGTGAGCCTGGGGGCTGGGGCCATTCAGAAGATCTCCTGGGCACCCTGGCAGACTCCTGTTCCATCACCAAGGGGGTCTGGGGTCCCGGGTACACGGTGTCCATCACCTCTTGCAGCTCACCTTAATACACTCGTCTCTGGTTATTAATTTGTAAAACCATAGCCCAGTCCCTGATCTGGGGTGGTGGGTGTTATGGACCCTCTAGTACAGGGCTCTCCAACCTTAGCAACTTTAAGCCTGGAGGACTTCAACTCCCAGAATCCCCCCAGCCATCTGGCTGGGGGGATTCTGGGAGTTGAAGTCCTCCAGGCTTAAAGTTGCTCAGGTTGGAGACCCCTGCTCTAGCTCAGTATTTCTCAACATTGGCCACTTCCCAGCTGACCATTTGAGTCTCGACTTCCATGTAAAACCACGTGAAATAAAGAAATGCATTTTTAAAGCCAAGCGTCTTTTCTGGAAGCTCAATGAGATAGCTTCAAAGGCTCTGCTCCAGAGCAGGGCCTGTTGGCCTGGGGCAACCGAGAGTCCTCCAGGCCACCAGAATGAGTGGTCTGGGATGAGCCAGGGGCTTGGAAGCTCCTTCTCTTTTCCCCGTGCCCTCCAGGATCCCATCAGCCCTCAGAAACTTCTCCCCCATGACCTCACAGGGACCCTGTCTTGTTCTCTGCTTCACAGACAACCGATGTATGGACCGGAGATTTCTCACCGCTCGAGCCAAACAATTGGTCGCCCTTGCCAGCTTTCCCGGAGCGGGCAACACGTGGGCACGGCATCTCATCGAGCTGGCCACGGGTTTCTATACGGGGAGTTATTATTTTGATGGCTCTCTTTATAATAAAGGTGATTGACATGGCTTCCTTGGGAGGCGGAATGGGTGTGGAATGGGGAGAGGGGGCCGGACTCACTCTGAGCCATTGGAGGAGAACTCAACCGAAAACCTCACTCAGCTATGAATTTGACCCTTTCTATCTCAGCAGCTTCCACCATGGAAGACCAACCAGCGTGTCCCCACAAAATCCAGGCGGTGAATGGAGTCTCTTCTCTAGTCTAAATCAGGGTTTCCCAATCTTGGCCAATTTAAGACTTGTGAACTCAAGTAGCCAAGGTTGAGACCCCTGTTCTAAATAGTGGGTCACTTTTTCTGCCCGACTTCTGGCTTTGCTCCAGCTACCTGGTAGAACATCTCCTAGGCCAGAGGTCTCCATCCTTGGCAACTTTAGGACTTGTGGACTACAACTCCCAGAATTCCCCAGCCCAGAAATCCACAAGTTGCCAAGGCTGGAGGTCTCTGTCCTAGGCTACCCTGTTGGCATCTGGCCTCCCTTGTCAGGGAAGAACTCCAGACAGATCAAGGTCCTTTCTGGACCCCACCATTTCTTTCAAACTCTGCCCAGCCCAGACAATTGGGGAATTTGCCTCTTCCGGCCATCAACTTTTCTTCTTCCTTTCTTTCTTTTTCTCTCCTTCCCTCTGTTCCTTTCAAATTGCCAAGCCGGCTTCAGATCTTTTTCTTGGAATTTGCAGTTGCCTGGAGACCAAACCTTGGTAGTTCTTGCTCGTTACAGTTTTAAAAGATCCGTGGGAGAAAAAAGACAAATCGGTTAACCACTTCTTAGAGAAAGCCCCACTAAATTTTCAAGGGGAAGCTTGGTATCCCATGGAAAGCTCCGTTACTGATCCTCTCGCCAGGGGAAGGAGGCATGCGCTGAGATTGAACGATCCCACCAGGGAAAAACCAGAGGACCCTCCCGTCTGTAAAGCATCTGTTAAGCTGACTTGTGAGGAGGGAACACAGAGAGGAAGGCCTGAAGCCAATCTGCACGAGAAGTTGAAGAGTAAAGAACAGAGGAGTAGAGTTGGAAGGGACCTCGGACATCTTCTAGTCCAACCCCCTGGTCAAACAGGAGATCCTAGACCAGAGGTCCCCAAACGTGGCCACTTTAAGACTTGTGGACTTCACCTCCCAGAATTCTCCAGCCAGCATAGCTGACTCTCTTGTAATCCCTTCCTCTGCAATCTCTCTCCACTTTAGGAGATTAAGAGAGAGAGAGAAAAGCAGGCATGGCTGGCTGGGGAATTCTGGGAGTTGAAAGTCCCCAAGTCTTAAAGTGGCCAAGTTTGGGGACCCTTGACCTAGACCATTTCAAACAAGCCATTGTCCCATCTCTTCTTGAAAACTTCCAGTGATGCAGTAAGAGAGAGAGACAGAGATACCTGCCAGCTTTATCCTTATGTGGAGGGCCATTTTCATTTTAGGATCTCTTCCCAATTAGTTCCTATTTTAAATTATTTTTCAACAGCTGGTCAAGGGGAAAGACCCTCCTGGCTTTAAATCATTCTCCATCCTGACTTTTTCTTTCTCTGCTCCTTGCCCTGCCTTGGACCACACCCTTCCCGATGTCCTTCCTTTCTTTCCCCATATTTGCTGCTCACGGCTCACTCTTTCTTATCCTCCCTCCCCCCTTCCCCACGCTGCCCAAAGGGTTCAAAGGTGAGCGGGACCACTGGCGCAGCGGCCGGACGATCTGCATCAAAACGCACGAGAGTGGGCAGAAGGAGATCGAAGCCTTTGACGCGGCCATCCTGCTGGTTCGCAACCCCTTCAAAGCACTGATGGCGGAGTTCAACCGGAAGTACGGGGGTCACATCGGCTTTGCTTCTCACGCCCACTGGAAGGGCAAGGGTAGGTCTGTCCAGCTGGGATGCCCGTCCGAATTAGGCGTTTCTGCAGCTCCACCACCTCTCCTGAACTTCAGGACCTAGAAGCTCCGATGCAAGGCCAGAGCTTCGAGATAAGCTAAGTGGATTTCAGGTTTTAGGAGAGCCCCAACTGACCGGGATAAGCCTCAATCTTCATCGATATGGCTTCCCCTGCTTCTTCCCACCGGTGTGCTCTGAGTGAGGGTTGTGTCTCAAAGAGGAGGGGGTGGATGTCCATATTTTGTGACTGGTATGGACCCTTTTAGTCCTAGGAGGTTTGGCCTCCAGCTTTCTACCTTCATGGTTCTTATAAGTCAGCTGTGTAGAATTGAAAGAACTGGGGAAGAAACCTGAACACACACACACACACACACACACACATGTACATTACTTGGAACGCTGACAATGTTATTATATATATTTAAGATCCCAAGGAAGCCTTAGAGATTAACACGGTCGGTGTTCTAAGTAATGCACCATAGAAAGCAGAACTCCGAGGCTGGCAAATTCCTCAAAAAACAGTTTTATTGGATGCACCATATTGGCACAACTGGTGAAAGCCAACTCTGAAAGTTCCCACACCTTTCACCCAATGAAAAAGTAAAACTTTCCCCTTTCCCTCCAAGTTACTGGTCACGCTGTCCAATCCAGGTGCTGGCTGGCTGCTTGGTTACTTCACTTCTGCTCTGGCCAGCCCCCTGTGAGAATGTCCTTGGTTCCCACAGGAAAGCTTTATTGTTTTGGCTATCAAACCCCACCTGACTATTCCCCCCCCTCCCTCTGTTGTGTGGCAACCCTGGAGCCTCCAAGGTGGCCTCATCCAGGCCCACTTCAGGGTTGACAAATGTATTTTCTTCCTCCACTCAGAATGGCCGGAATTTGTCAAGAACTATGCTCCGTGGTGGGTGACGCACACCCTTGACTGGCTGAAATTTGGCAAGAAGGTCTTGGTGGTTCACTTTGAGGACCTCAAGCAGGATCTCTTCATCCAGCTCAAGAGGATGGTCAGCCTGCTGGGCACTGCTGTTCATGAGGACCGCTTGCTGTGCGTCGAGGGCCAGAAGGACGGAAACTTTAAGCGCTCAGGGCTGAGGAAACTGGAGTATGACCCCTACACCCCAGAGATGAAGAAAATGATCAACAGCTACATCAAAACGGTGGACATGGCTCTGAAACTCAGGAACCTCACCGGTGTCCCCAAAGACTACTATCCCAGATGATGGAGATTTTTGGGGGCCGAGGAACCGATCTCTTTAGGAGGGGCAAATTCGCTTCCTCCTGGCCAAGAACCATTTCCACCCAGGGGGTGGTGCAGGAGGACTCATCCTGCTGGGCTCGCTTTGAGAGGACTCTTTTGCATGAGCAAAGGTGGCGATTGTCATGGTTGAGTGAAGATGTTCCAGAAAATGAGCTCCATCGGTGGGAGATCTTTGCTGCTTCTGCTGCCGCTGCTACCCTGCCTCAAAGTTTTGTGTTCCTTCCCACCCAAGTAAGATCACTCTTCTCTTCCTTAGCTGGTTGCCTTCTCGAACCCAGTTTGAAACAAGCAATTTGGTTTAAAAACCCCACCGTATGGTCACCTTCCTTGGTTCTGCTGACCCCAGAAGACTCCTCCGTTTTTGAATCCTGGAACTTTAGAACCTCTCAAAGGCTGGTCAGGATAGATCAACTGATCCCTGCTGAGCTTTGTGCTAGCAATATAATTTCTGCATCTTCCTTCCTTTCCACCTCAAAGCTCCTGGACTCCATCTGAACAATCCTCAGGTCAAATGCCGCCCATTAAACCAACATTTTGTTAATATCTCCACGGCTGTAGCTGTGGGTCTTTTGTGGGATCCGGTGTCTGTGTCTGGGAGGATGGCACTATTTTGGGTATGAGGTGATGGATCCAGCCCCAGGTAAAACCAAACATCTGTCTCTCCCTAATCTTATATTCATCATCTAGTTGTATTTCTATCTCTTGCTCCTGCTGAACTTCCAAGGAGCAGCTATGCTATGATGATGCTCAAGCGAATTAGAATTTTATCTCATGTCTTAAATAACACAGATTCCAAATAGGACTTAGCCTATCTAGGTCCCCTATCATCCACCACAGATACGTACATACATACATACATGTATGTATCTGTGGTGGATGATAGGGGACCTAGATAGGCTAAGTCCTATTTGAATCTTCTCTCTTCTCTCTACTTTTGTTTGCATAAAGGCAAAGATCTTCTGGGGAAAAAATCCATTAGGTTGTTTTTCAATTACCTAATGAGAACCAGCTACGTTTGGTGACCACCCAATGATGAGCAGGGGCAAGGAATCGTGAGGGATGAGAAGGGAGCTGGAGAAGGCGAAGGGCAGCCTTGTAAGAAAGCATAGCGGTCTGGCCAACATCCACAATAGCCACGCGGCCCGTTGCGACATTTCTCTGCAGCTCCCGCTTGTTTGCGGGGTGTCGTTTTGTCTCTCCCTGCTGGGCATCCCTGCTTTGCGTTGTGCGGATGCTTCTCCTTTGGCCAAGAATCTGCTTGCCAAGTGAGGCTCCCCTGCCCATCAGCTCCCATCAGTGCTGAGCAGAACGGGAGGGCGGCTTCCGTCCAGCGGCAGCTGGAACATCACCAGGGCTCGATGTGGGCTTGCAGGTCTGTGAGTGGGCAAAGGAGGGGCTGGAATAAGGGGTCCCTCCCTCCCTTCCTGCACTGGCCCTCCCTTCCCGCTTACGCTGACCATGGTGCTGAATGCGAAATAAGCAGCTCCCGCTGCGAGTTTTCACAGGTCCTCCCCCTGCCAGGGCTTCTGCTCAGCCCCCCCCCCCCAGATATCAAAGGCAGTTTGATCCGATCATTTTGAGGAGGGGCTGCTGGTGATGGGCTGCAGATCTCTTCCACCCTGGGTGGCCTCTCCTTCTTCCAGTGGGAGGTCTGGGACATTCTCTTACTGCCCTTTCCATGTGCGGATGCAATAACTAATGTGGAAAAAGGGAGTTTACAATCACAACTTCTTGGGAAATAGAAAAGCAAGACCAAGAATGTAATTGCAGAAATTCTTAAGACATCCTGCACGCATGCTTTGATGTCCAGGGTAGGCAGAGAAATAGGAAAATTAGCTGACCAAAGGCTATTGGGGGGGTGAAAGGTTAAGGAGAGGAGGAGAAGGGGGGAGTGAGGGAGGAAGGAAGGAAGGAAAAAATAATATTGTCTTCACTGTGGCATAGTTATGAGAGTCCAGACTCACTAAGAAACAACTGCAGCCTTCAAGATGAGACTTTCCAGTCTCCATCTTAAATTTGTTTCCTGCTTTCATCCTAATTGTGCTCGCACATCATAGTTAGGTCATGCCAAGGCTGAGCAAAACCAAAAGGCTAAAATGTGTGAAAGTTGTGATGCAGTTTTGCCATCCCCTTGTTGTGTAAACGAAGCTCACTTGGCTAGACTGTGACTCAGGATATGGTGCAAATCCCTCCAAATTGATTAATTCAGAAGCGTCGGATTTTGCTATCGGAGGGACTTATCGCTGGATTACGCCAGATCAGGCAAATTCAAAATAGGCAGATAAGAGAGCTAGGAAAACAAATCTTCTCTCTGTCTGCCCGTTTCTCCTTTTTCAGCCCTTCAGCTGCCACTTTGCAGATCTGCTGAGCTACGCAAAATCTTCGAGAAATGCCCTAGAAGAACAAGAACTGCCCAGCTACGTTTGCAGATTAGGAGAATCCACCACCCCATTTCCTCCCACTGCAGGAGAAGTTGTGTGGAGGACGGCCCCCAAGATGTTGCTGCCTGGGCAGGAATGAAGAGGGCTGTTTATTCCAGAGAATCGCACCCAGCTCCTTGACCCATTCAAAGGTGGAGGAAGTCTCCCTTTTGTCTCTAACCTTCCTTAGGATTTTGCTTTGCTTGGCATCCCACCGGCTTATTAATTTTGAGGTGCCACCCCTCCCCGGGAGGCCTAGACAACTGCTGGTTGGTTATACCTAATGGTTGCTATAGCAACCCTGCCTTCCCATTCAAACCCAGGCTGGTACTCCCTGTAAAATTTAAAAATACTTTGGACGGGTGGCTGTTTCAGCAGACGGAGAGAAATGATTCAGAACAGAAGCATGTGAATGTGGGGCCTGAAAAATGAAGAGATGTTTCCTTTTGCACAGATAAAAATGCACACACACACACACTGAACTCCAAGCCCTTTTGATCCCCTCCTGGGTGGAGACCATGACTGAAGGTCCCAGAGGCATCCAGTGAAGGAATTCATTGGTTTCTAAGTTGGCTCCCAATGAAACCTTGAGTTCCTCTCGGAAATAATCAATTTCCTAAGATACTCAGGAGAGGGAGAGAATGAAGAGTGAAGTCCTTCAGATCTGTCATGCTGTCTCAGTGGCAAACTGAGTGATCCTGTTTCCCCTCCTTCCGAGGACAGCATTAAAACCTGGTTTTTTTATGCCTTCTGGAGGGTTTCTAGTTCTTCAGTTCTCCCATCATCTCAATATTGAACTAACTCATCATATGTCCGAGCAAAGCTTTGTACCCCAGGAATAAAACAAAAGCCCACGGATTCCCAAAGCATGAGCTCCATCACTGATCCACAGTCTGGACAGGACTGCAGAATATTTTCAAACAATGACACCATTGTCTTGAAGGGAGTGATCTGCTTAAAAGAAGAAAGTCAACCATCTTATTGGTCAGTCGGGAATTCTTGGAGGCCCCTCAGGCCATGTTTAGATTTACCCACTTTCCTTCTTGCTTCAAGTTTTCATTGTCTTCAAGACTTTGTGAAGACCCAAGCATGACTTTAAAACCAGACTGAAGTGATGGATTCCTTGTTCTTGTTCTTCTAAATTTATTGTGTTTATTCGTTTACCTTGAAGAAGCCTCAGCACTCCCCAAACGTTTCCAATGGAACTCTGTAGAGAATAAAACGACTGAATGTTTGCATCTGCACTTGGAAAACAGTTGCCTTAGCTGGGGAAACACAATCCATATGGAAAACAATTTGTTGTGACTACATTTTCACAAATAAGAATACACACTTTTGCTGAAAGACCAGCACAGCATACCACACCTGTTATAAGGAAGAAGGAGGCAGAATACAAAGAAAATTCCTCCAGTGGAGAAGTCAGGCCATTGGGAGGCTTCTCTAGGCTGAACATCACAAATGTCAGTTTTAATTTAGATGATTTGGGAGAAGGTGCTTAACAATATAATCCACTCGTATGTTAATAAAAGCAACAACCTGCCTAGGAAGATGAGAGAGTAAGTCTTCCACGCTATGACATTCCTCCCTCCACAAAAGAAACATGTTTGTTTATCACTTTTACACTTTTTCCATAAAATTTACGGTCCACCATCTGCCAGAACATGGGGAGCTGGGATTGAAATGGGGATCCGTCCAAGCAACATGGCACCCAGGAAGAAAACAAATATGTCTTCCTTTTGTTTTGCTCTCATCCATTTCTCAAACAAAAAGGGGTAATTTATGGAAATAACATGCCGCACAGCTTTGTTTCTATAGCTTGACAGCTAAACTGGGGGGGCGGGCAGAACCAAATGCCACCCCATAATAATGGAAAGCAAGGCAGGCTAAACCCAAATGTTATGGGCTTCACTCGGAGGAATCTCTTCCAATGTTTACACGAACGTGCGATTGGAACCAACCCAGATCTCTGAAACGATGCAGAGAAGGAGTGTCATTGTGCAGTGAGGATTCATTGGCACCCATCAGCTCCTGAACATGGAAAGGGAGAGAGGCAGGCGAGGGAGATGAAGGCTCTGAGTGATTCTAAGAAGACAACTGAAGCAGAAGGAAGAAAAATAGAATCAGAATGCCTGTTGTTGGATCCCTGCAACAAGTGTGAAACCAGAAAACTATCCACCAGAGATTGTTCTTTTCCTTCCTTCCTTCCTTTCCTCCCTCCCTTCCTTCCCCATCTCCTTCCTTCTTTCCTTCCTTTCCTCCTTCCTTTCTTCCTTTCCTCCCTTCCCCATCTCCTTCCTTCCTCTGTTTCCTTCCTTCAGTTCACTTATCTCCCTCTGTAGTCGTGTCAGCCGGCTGCATTCACCCTCTGATAGGATCAAGCAAATATGCAGTTATGCTTATTTCAGAGAGAATTATTAATGACACAGACAAGATCGCTCTCTGGTTTTAGAGCAATTTACATCTTGCTCAGCCTCAGGTGCACCGAGGACAACATTCCCAACTCAGCTTGATGGCATTTCAAGAGCTGCTCTTCCACATGCTCAAAAGGACATTTTTTTCCCCCTCCCCTGCTTGGTGCCACCAGAAGATGTGGCCCAGTATCACAAAAAGGAGGGCAGAAATGGATCCTGGAATCAAAGGGGTTTTCAGTAGTGCTCACATCTTAAAGTTGTAAAGATTGAGAAACACTGAGCTGATGGAGGAGAAGAAACTAAACCAGGTGAAGGTATGAGAAGTAGAAGGAAGAGATGATGGATGAGGTCAGGAGCCTCCAACCTTGGCCACTTGAAGGCTGGCTGAGGAATTCTGGGAGTTGAAGTCCACAAGTCTTCACTTTGCCAAGTTTGGAGGGCCCTGAGTTAGGTGACTGGGTACAGACGAGCACCCATAAAACTAACAGATGTCCTTTTTAGCCTGAAAAATGATACAGGTGAAAATCAGATAGCCTACAGTGATGTAAGTTGTTATCTAAAGATTGAGTCAGATCTGTTTTATATTTTTAATAAAAAAAAAATTGGAGATAACAGCACTGAATATTAGATGTGCCTTTCTTTGCACACATGATAAAGTATGTCAAAGCCAGCCATAAATCACCCCTAATACCTGTTAAAATTTGACATGGAATTCCAGAAAACCTAAACAGATTCTGAATCATTACTTCACAGATCTGGAAAGCCAACTCTGTCCTGTTAAAAAAAAAAAGTGGCTAAAGCAAACCAGGGTTTAGCAGAATGTGTGAATGTAGCTAGTGTGAAGTTGGTGCTTCCACCTCTAGCTTGTGAAAAGCACCAGCTGCTTCCTCCAGGACACCCTTATTTATATGGGAAAAGGGTTGGTGCCACATTAAACAGGCAAACAAACTGGAAGGATGGAAGTCAAATATTTGCTTTCACCGAGTGTGCTTTATGTTGATGGTTTAACCCAAGAGTTATGCACCACTCATCAACCCAGGAAAGCTGTTTGCAGAGATTATGGCTTTCTGGAGAGGATGAGCTGGAGAAATAAACAAGAGATGACAAAGGGACCTTCTGCAGCAAGTGAAGGCAATATGTACCTGTCTCTTTGGAAGGCACATCTTGGCCCACGTGGCCACGACAGGTGGGATTGTGACTCTAGAGCCACTTCTCAGGGTCCCAAGCAGAGGTCGTTCCAGACAGTTGCGCCACATTCTGTTCACGAGGCTGGGCTGAGGACTTTCCTTAGAGCTATGGGGAATAGGACTTCATTGGGCCAAGTCCCAGGATCTTTGTATGAGCTGCAGGATCAGGTGGGAGGTCAACAAGAGTGCTTGGCAGCCCTCAAAGTCACTGCCTGCCCAGGAATTGGCTTACAGTCCCCAGAAATCCTAAAGATGTTTCCAAACTCTTTTTTTCTCTGCCTTGGGTGTCTTACGGTCCTCAGCAAGGATGTTTCTCCAAGCCCCTTCTTGACTTCAGTGGAGAGGACCTGTTCTGGAAGGTCTTCTTTGTAGAATTGCAATTCAGGGTTTGTGAAAGACACTTTAAATTGGCTGCGCTGTTTATTTTCTCGTTAAGGGATGGTCAGGTTCCCTCCAACTGAAGCTATCCTGGTGCCTCCAGGAACTCAGGCCTGTATTTTCTTGGGAACAGTTTGCAAATGATGTTCCATTCCTTGCTTCTGAGATGTTTTGGGGGCTTCTCAATCTAGGCTGCATCTTAGAATTCTCTGGACTCCCCCCATTCCCAAGTACTAATCAACGCTGAACCTGCTTAGCCTCTGAGCCTACAAAAAGATAAGTCCCTTGTTTCTTTCTTACAAAGATTCTGGGTTTAGAAGGCTTTTAAAACATATATCCAGACTGCTGAATTTTATTTTTGTATTGTATATTACACACACATAGCATGAAGACAAAGGAAATGTAGAAATGTTTTTTGTAAATGCCCTTCTTTTGGCAAGTTGGCTTGTCACATGGTTAGACAAAGGTGTGTGTGTGTGTATATTTGGATTGCAATCGCCAGATCAGTTTGTTATATCCTGGTGCTAAACAAACAGATTGAAAACGGAAATCTTTTCGGCCCTCAAATTAAGTCTCAGGAATGGACAATGTTCACAGATCTTCTGTGCTCACATTTTCCATGACTTAGCTTGATTTTGGTTTCTTACTTTTTAAAA
This sequence comes from Hydrophis major, assembly GCA_033807585.1. Taxonomy (NCBI): domain Eukaryota; kingdom Metazoa; phylum Chordata; class Lepidosauria; order Squamata; family Elapidae; genus Hydrophis; species Hydrophis major. The sequence goes on along the minus strand of CM066339.1, from coordinate 815,005 downwards.
TCTCTGCTGGATAATTTGGAACTTTGTATTCTCAGTAGTTCACAATATGAATGCTAATCTTCAATCTCTCTAATGTCTAGTCTGTCTTTAGACACAATGTCCCTTTCATTTCCAAAATCCGCAGAAGCCAAATGCTTCTGAAATTCACTCCCCTCCAAAGCATCCTTTTTAAAAAGTTTTTTTTAAAAATCTACCTAAAGGTGCATGCCTTTGTGGAAATAAGTACGAAAATACATTATTCGAGACTGCAGCCTTCGTCTTAAGGCAAAAAGCTTCCCTTGGCCTCATCCAATGCTTGTTGGTCTGCTTCTGAAAGGACTTTTCCCTTGATCATCTATCTCCCTCACAAATTTGCCCTCTTTGGGTAACACTTGAATTAATTAGATGAAAATGTGCAAAACACTTTGCAGATGAAAAACACGGAGGCGCTAAAGACTGTTGTTTATTGGTGGTGTTTTTAGCAGCCCTTCCAGAGCCAAGGAGAAGACGAAGATCATGAAAAACTTCATAGTTAAGGTTCTTAGAAGAGACCAACACCAGATTGCTCTGAGGTATTTATTCAGGGTTGTCCAATCTTGGCAAACTTTAAGACTGCTGGGCTTCAACTCCCAGAATTCCCCAGCCACCTGTCTTATTAGTACTTTCCCCTCCAAATATTTCTTCACTCAAACCATCACACAAAAATGTGTCTCTTTATTTAATATACGCTCCACTTTGCAACACAAATGCTACAGGATATAGCTGCTTGGAATTTATTTTTTTCATTTAAAAAAGATGGACTTTACAAAATTGCTTATGAAAAAACAACAACAGTGCGTATTTTTAGAAATACCAAGTTTAAAAAATCCCCAACCTATCTTAAATACAGATATACTTGTTAGGAATGATACATACAACAACTACTGGTACATACTTTTTCATTTGTAGAAAACCTGACACAACAGATTGATTTTCAACACACGTCCTATTGGCAGGACTTGAATGATGGACTCTCATCCTTTAAGATTCACCAGCTGGAAAAGATTTTTGGATGTCCAGGAACTATTTCTTTCATGCAAGAGATTGTTCCTGATGTAGCAAATTTCCACAACTTCCTTTTTAATTCTGGTTGTATTTTGGGAGACTGCCAGTAGTTAGAGATCCTTGTTGATCTACTCCAGAGGTGGAGAAGTTGTTCTGCCTGACCCTTTGGTGGGAAAGGAGGATTCAGAAAGAGAGCTTCCATAGCCCATGTCTTTCCAGATACAATCCAAAGCGATTTTGTTAGATCTGGGATAAGTAAAACCAACTTATCAAGTTATAAATACAGGGTTGGATTCTAGCTCAGCGTCTCAGATTTAGGTCTATTTATCAGTGAAAAGAAAAAGAGCGGAAAATGAATTATTTCCCAAATTAACTGGGCATGAAATTCAATAGATGGGATGCGCAACCCGCCTCTTAGAGAAAAGATTTATTCATGGACTACGAAATCTCAGGGAAAAGTCAACAAGAGAGAAAAAGTTGCTGGACAGAACTGTATGAAATGATTATTCTCCAAAGAGTGATTTATAGTATGGAAGGAAGGTTTTTTATTTTATTTTACCAGAATTAAATTCTCCACTGGGAAACTTGAGGATTGCAGAAAATGAATCTCTTGCATGTCTGCTCACATGGAAGGTGATAGAATGAGAAATCACACTTGGATTTGCACAGGTACAAATGATTAGGAAACACACACACATACATACCCATCTGTTTCAGAGTCCTGTCTAAAACAAATTCACCCTAAATTTCCAAAGGTGCTTTTTAAGGAGGCAATTCCCCGCCATCCTGTCAGAACTGAAGAAGCTTCTTGGATGAGAAGTGAAATGTCTTCAAAGAAAAACCAAGAAAGTCCAGTTGCCTCCTGAAAAAAAAGCACCTTTGGGACAACCAGGACCTGGAGGACTGAGAATCTCTACAAACTTCCCAATTCTCAGATCATAGAAGAGGGAACTCCATTTCCCCCAGAGCTCAAAATATGCTTATTGCCAAGAACTTGTAGGATGCAGTGAAGACTTTACAGGCTGAAGTTCAACCATCAAGCCTTCCTTTGTCATGAAGTTTGTTTATGTGGTTAGGGTCAGGTGTTTATGCCATAACCTGCAAAATGCTGTGATAAGAATAAACAAGAGTGTACTTATAACCACCATTGGCTTAGGTTCACCAAGCCAGGATCAAGTCCTTCCTGAAACCACTGGAATAATCCAAGAAGGCAACCATAAGGAGCTTTGGATCATTGCTGGAAACCAGTATCTACCGTAATCCACGTTGGGTTCCAAAGTTCAGAGTAACATTGATTCTTTTTCAGTCATTGAACTGGCTTTGGTGACACTCTTGCGTGAGAATGAGTGGACCGAATTGATTGTGTCCTCGGTCAGGGCATTAGCCAGTCTGGACAGGATAGTTACCTTAAACTTCTTGAAATCTTGGCCCATGAAGACGTACAGGATAGGGTTCATGCAGCTGTTGGAAGCAGCGATGGCGGTTACAAGGGGCAACCCAATTTTAAAGACTGTTTCTGGAACTGAGTGGTGGTCAGTTTCTAGGAGGTGGAGGGTATGGTATGGACACCAACACAAGAAGAAGGTGGTGATAATGGTGACAATAATTCTCAAGGGCTTCTTGGACTTGGTGAGGCGGTTCTTTTTCAGGCGAAAAATTATGGTGATGTAACATACTGTGATAATGATCATTGGTAAGATAAACCCCATCAAGAAGCGAAAGGTGGTCACCATTTTGTGTTTCTGGGTTACAAGGCCAGTGTCATTTCGAGAACTGGACAAGGAGAAGTTGTAGAAACAAAGGATGCGGCCGCGGATGGTGGTGGTGTCTCGGAAAATAATGGAAGGGGAGCTCATTAGAAAACCAAAAACCCAAATTATGATGCAGACCACCCAGGCAATTGTCGGGGTCCCATGCTTTTGAGATTGGACTGGGAAGACCACCAAAATGCAGCGGTGAAGGCTGATTATGGTCAGCAGAAACACACTGGTGTACATGTTGAGGTTGAGAAGCAAATTGTTCACTTTGCACATGTCTCTGCCAAAAACCCAGTGGAAACCGATGGCAGTGTAAGCGATGTTCAGGGGCAGGAAGACGTTGAACAGGAAGTCAGCAGCTGCCAGGTTGAGGAACCAGATGGTGGTGACTGTCTTCTTCATCTTGAAGATAATGGCGATGACCAAACCGTTGCCCAATAGACCCAGGAGGCAGGTGATGCTGTAGATGAGAGCAGTGACCACTTGAACAATGGTCAGAGGCTCTATTGAGGTTTTTTTGCTATATGTGTCTCTGACAGGAATGAGGTCTTCGAAAATAGCATAGTAAAAATAATCCGTAGTGTTCTCGAATTCTCCCATGATCTGTTGGAACACAGGTAAGTCAAAAATTTGACAAGATGCCAAAGTAGCTTTACACCACAGTTAGGAAACACAGAAGAGTGAAGGCTGATAGGACAAGCCAGTGAGAGCTAGCCTCGTCTAAGACTGCCTGTAATGGCTGAGTAACAACTGAGTAAACACAAATAATTATTGTTGCAAGTCAAAATTAATTGATATGGATGGATGGAGAAGGACATAGACTAATCTCTACACAACTTCTTCCTTGGATGACCCCAATACTACCCAGGGAGGCCAATTCCAATGAACGGAAGGAGGAGGCTGAATACGGCATTCTCCAAAATAAATGAGCGTCCTGCCTTGAAAAATGTCCCAGAATCCCTTGCAGGAGAGACAAGACAGATCACACATCTAGTGGTGGAACATCAGTCCGGTACCTCTGTTAGGTCAAACTGTATCAAAGCACCAGTAGACTTTGTCTAGCTGGCATTTTAAAAAGAAGGAAAAAGCAGAGTACAGTGGTGTCAGTTATTTAATACATAATAAATAGAAGACTAGCATGTTTTTTTGCGTGAAAGAAAAGCCCCAGTGAGCTTTGAAATTTTAATAGCATCACTTGCAATACTCAAAACTGTTCTCAAAGACAATACAAATGGGAGTGGGAAACTTTGATGGGCTAGGACAATGTTTCTTAACCTTGGCCACTTTAAGACACGTGGGCTTCAGCTCCCAGAATCCCCCAGTCAGAGTTGAAGTCCACATGGGTTAAATCTAATCTAAGAATGCAACTCAAAAGCATTTTGTTTTATCAGCACTGATCTTCTCCTTGGAGATCCTGCTGAGTGGAACCGAGTGAGAAATGTTAAGCTGGAGCTTAAAAGGCAGACCAAGGATTTCCAAGCAAACAAAAACATTAATATTTCATGGCCAGGTTTTACATCTGGGGGCCAGGAAACAGATGGGCAGTAGGCTTCTGCCAGCAAGACGAAGCCTCAGAAGACCCAGATGAACTGTCTTTCCTAAGCTGTGGGCGGGCTGAAATAGGATTCCAGAACAGTTCCAGACCCGAGGTTCCTTCCTTGGCCATCTCAATGATCATATGATGAAGCCAAGAGAGCAGGAATGGCAAGTCTTGGTTGAGTTGGATTAAAATACAGAATAACAGAGTTTGGAAAGGATCTTGAGGGCCCAGCTCCCTGGTCAAGCAAGAGACCCTGTACCATTCTGGACAAAAGGTCCGATCTCACTAAGAACCTCCAGCGACGGAGCACCCATTACTCCCAGAGGCAAATTATTCCAGTGATTGATAGTTCTGAAGGTCAGGAAACGTCTCCTTAATTCTAGGTTGGATCTCTGATAAGCTTCCATGCTTAGGAAGGGGGCTCCCAAGGACCCACTGCAAAATCACACACACACACACACACACACCCCAGCCAGGTGCAATAATACCCGCACAGGTTTCGTTTCTCCAAATGACTGCCCCAATCCTAGGCAAAGCACCGATTTTTCTGAGACAGCCAGACCAGGCCAGGCACAGGAGCCAAGAAAAAGCAGCATCCAGACAGGTTCTTGCGACCTGAGTCTTCTTACCGTCAACAAGCCAGGCTCAACGCAGGAATACGGAGGAAGATCAGCCGAGTCGGCCTTATGGGAACTTTTCCTGCCAAGGGTACAAAACAAACAATGACACCCGGCGGAATGAAGAATATCAGCCAAGGACGAGGCAAGCAATGTTCCTGTTTAATGAGCCATTCGAGGCGAGGCTCGAGGTTTAGGCTTCCTTGCAGCTGCTATCTTCTTTTTTTGGAAAGAGGAAACCCTCTCAGGGAAGTTGGTCGCTGTTTTGCTTTCCCTCCTGGTCCTGAGGGGTGGGAGGGAGGGAGGGAGGGAGGCTCTGCATTGGCAGAATCTGAGACTCTGCCATCCTGGGTGGAGCCAGCAGTGCCCATTATCCATAAAGGATGAGCTCTCTCTTTGGGCGGGAGGAGGAGGTGAGGGGGGGTGTAGCTTTGGGGGGACCCTACAAAATGAGGGTCCTGGGTTGGGCAGAGCTCGGAGCCCTGCCTTTTTGTAAGGACAAACATGGATTCCCTCCAGAAAATGACGGCCTGCTGGGTTTTCACCCCCTCATTTCCTTAATTCAATTGAGTCAGTAGAATGCTCAATGAATCAGTGGAACGACTTGCCCCCAGAAGTTGTGACCCTGCTCCAATATTGGGGGTTTCTAAGAAGAGATGGGAGAGCCATTTGTCCGGAATCATAGAGGGTCTCCTGCCTGAACAGGAGGTTGGACTAGAAGACCTCCAAGGCCCCTTCCAACTCTGTTGTCTTTTTAGAAACGTAAAGATATTTTTTCAAGAAGACCAGGGTGACGTCTGTGGGTTGTTCGGGGTCTTCATTCCTACTTCTTAACCCAGTCCAAGTGCCCCTTCTTCTCCTGGTGCAGTTCTTCACCACTAATTAAGGGGACTCATTTGAGGAGCAAAACTCCCCAGTGGCTCCACCTAATTCGCTCTTTACTCCATCAGGGATCTTCCTTGGCTGGCTGCAGAGAGATTCCTGGCCCTTCGGAAAGCTTCACTCAGGAGGGAAAGGGATTTTATCAAGAAATGCTCCAGGGAGGCCGGTCAAATCAGAACTCCACCTCTCTCTGGAATGCCACCACGGGCTCTTTGGGGATGGAATTGATTTAATCTACGAGTGCCCAAGGCTTCAACACTTCAGAGTCACAGCAAGGATTTTGTATCCTCCTGACCAAAAGGCTGTGGATAATACTGCTCAGTGAAGGGGATTTTCTCCCCTGGTTGCCCCTTATGGCTTTCAACACAAGCTCTGATCAGACCGAGTATCCCTGGAGTAGCCTTCCTACTCTGGTGGTTACTTCAAGGAGCAGGATATGTGTGAAGGGAAGGACTCTGCCAAGAAGGTGATAGGATGCATGTCCGAATGTAACTTATTAGGTCAGATTGATTGTGTAAATACTTTGGGGCAATGACTCTGAATAAATGAAACCATGTCCTGGCCACCCAATACTTTCCATCTCCTGGGACCAACAACATGCCCTGGCGTTTCCCTTCAGGCTAATGAATGACCCTCCGCTGCTTTTGACCTCAGAATTGACATCTCCACATCAGGAATTAGATGAGATGAGATGAGTTGAGATTAACAGAGTTGGAAGGGACCTTGTAGGTCATCTAGTCTAACCTCCCCCAAGCAGGAGAGCCTACATCATTTCTGACAAATGGCAGCCCAGTCTCTTCTTGAATTCTTGGATTTCTGAGGATGGAGCAGAACTTCTCAGAAGGTGGAAGAGGGCCAAGGAGAACCCCAACTAGGACTTCAGAACAAGGGCCAGAGCTCCTAGGCGTGTCCTTCTTGGGCTGGTGGGACCCATTCTTCAGAATGCCCAACAGCCCATGAAGCACTGTTGGAGGGGCCCTTGGGGTGAAGGGTGATGGCTCTACTTCTGATGGGAACATTCAGAGTCTTGTTCCTTAACTTGGGGGGGCTCCCAGCAGCCTCGTCCAACTTTGCAAAGAGGTTCTGCAAAGCAATCGCACGCAAGCAACTCAGCACTTTGTCATCTCAAAACCCACACAGGATGTCTTTATTTAGAAGCCTCCTGACTCAGGCCCTGACCGCCAACACAGTCAGCCACCTCCCCAGCACGGCCCCCAGCCCCCTCCCCCAAAAAACTATAGGACTCTCTTTCCCCTACTTTTCTTTTCTGTCTCTGCCCCACCAAGGCCAGGCCACTTGCAGAACTGTGTTGTTCCTGGCAGGCTCCAGGGCACCCAAATTGTTGCTTTCTAGGATGCCTGTAGAACTGTCTGCTCAGCTTTCGTGTGCACAACATCAAGGCTATCAGGTGTTTGGAAACACAGCCGCAAGACGAGTAGGAAAACAAGCAGATGGAACAAGGCCACACAAACCATAGAATGAAGGCGGCCTTCTCCGTTCTTCTGCCTCCACTTATGATCTGGCTAAAGAATTCCTGCCTCCACCAGGACAGACCTTGGCCTGGTTTAGCTCTGCCTTTTTATCCAGAATGGATAGAATATCCTGGTATTCCGGCCCACAGACTCACCGCCCCAAATGGGTGCATGCATTCCAAGTCAGGGCTGCATTTTTAATAGGACTTGAGCCTTGCTGTGCCTGAGTGGGCAGCTGATACCTGTCCCTTCCAATGCAAACCACCGGAGGTGTCTGCAGAGCAGAGTCAAAAAAAGTCAAGAGAATTGTGGCCACCATGTTACGATCCAAGTTCCACCCCTTTTCCAGATGCATCCCAGAGAATGGATCCTGGGCCATGTTTGGCTTCTGCAAGGATATCAACTGGTTTCACCAGGGGCCCCTGGACCGACCAGGACAGAAGGGGAAGGTGGTTGAACTTCCAATTTGGTGACCCATCACACCAGTTTGGCTGCATGAGACCTAAGCCAGGTGTGCTGAGTTTGCCAAGTGCCTCCCACGCCCTCCCACCCAACCGGTTTTAAATCTAGTGGCTCTGTCCCTTGGAAGGGATTGGGAGAAACCTCATTCTCCCTCTCGGACAAATGGGGTTGGAGGTCGTTGGCTCTGCTTGCCAACTTCCTTGCTACTCTAACTTGGCCCAGGAGGTGATAGGGCTGCCTGTCATCCCAAAAACCCACCCAAGCAGCACAGAGGGACTCCCGGGGCCCCTCACCTTGTGACGAGACGGTGGTCTTGCTTTGCTGGTGAGGAAACGTCCCTCTCAGAAGATGTTTTGGCTCAAGAAAAATCTTCAAGACCAGCGATCTGGATGCTAACCTGCATTAAGCAGAAAACAATGCAAGGGAAAGAAGAAGCAATGTGGAAAGAAAGGAAGAGAAGGTGGAGCAAGTGTGATAAGATATTATTAACTCCCTTCTCATTCTTGACTTCCTGTATTTGTCATTTCACCTTCTGCCATCTCATGATCCCAGCCACAAGGTAGGATTTGGCCCTGGTCTCGAGCAAAGGTGGCCACTCATTTTGAGGACCCAATGTCCGTCTCCTCCTTGAGACAATTTAGCCCATTTAGTTTAGTTTGCTTTTATCGTCATTGCACCTCGTACAACAAAATCAAACACCATCTTCAGGGCACATCACGACCATGAAAATAAACACAAACACACATCCTTCACACTTCACACATTGAACCGGAACCCCACCGACACCACACCAACACTGCACTATACAGCAGAATCCCATAGAGTTACTGCCCTGGGATAGAAGCTGTTTTTCAGCCTATTTGTCCTTGTTTTTATTATTCTGTACCGTCTGCCAGATGGTAATAGTTCAAAAAAAAGGGGTTCCCAGGATGAGATGGATCTTTGAAAATGTTTTAAATTTCCTTAAGGGCCTACAGCTAAGGAGCCAAGCAGCTTCAGAACATTTCATCCAATCTGCAGAAAGTTTTTTCTCGGTCTATTTCCTTAGAGAGGATCCCTGTTCACTCAAGGTGACCAAGGGCTGCTGATGAACTTCCAGAGTTGGAGACTCCAAAATGCCTGAAGTTGTCCTGAAGCCAGAAGAAGAAGGACAAGCCAGGACCCTCACTTAAAAGACTCGGCCTCTCCTTCTTCTTCCACTTGGGTTAGTGGAGGAGCCTCTTCTTCAGCCTCTCATAGCAGTCTACCTTCAAAATATGGACTCTGCTTCTCAGCATCCACCAAGGCTCCCTCTCCATGCTTGCTGACAGTCCTTCCCAAGCATTTAGTCTACATCAAGACAACCATCTCTTTTGACCAGCTGGAGTTCCAACTTCCACCCACCAGTGAAATTGGAGCCCAACTGGGAAAGACAAGCATGTGAAGGCCTTTTTGGAGTGTGCCCAGAAGCCTGAAATACAGAAGCAGTGAAACTGAAGAGGGGGATAGTTGTAAGACAATTCCTTCAGGATCAGAGTGAATAATTCAATTTACGTGACGTGGTCACCTGGCTCAGGGCAAGCCTCTTTCAGGGCACGCTGGGTGCTCTGATTGGAGAGGAATGGTGCTGCCCTCAGAAAGCATTTTCAGATCCTCCAGCAAGGCTCTCTTGGCACTTGTTGAGCCCGGATACCAGCTGGAAAAAGGCAAGGAGTTGAAATGTTGTTTCACGCTCTGGCCCAGATAAACAGCCACCCAGGCGTGGCTTTTCACAGTCAGGGACACTAATGGGGAGAACTTTTCCCAGGCTTTCTGTGGCTTTGATCTAAGGAAGCTCCCCTGCTTATCTCTAGCCCTGCTTGCATTGCAAACAGGCTTAACCCCTGCCCCCTCTTTGACAATTCTGGGTTTGGCTGCTTCCCCGGGGACAAGGGGAAGAAGAAAGCTTAGCAGGAGATCAAACTGGGAAATCAGGGTAGAACGTACCCTCAACTGTCCCAAGAAAATTCATTCACTCAGGGCTGGATCAGCCCAAGGGCACAAGTCAGCCAGCAGACTGTCCGAAGCCACCTGAGAAGAAGATGAAGCTGGTGCTGTTGTTGAAGAAACACCTCCTTCAATTCCAGAGGGATCAAAGGCTATCTTAGACCATCGGTCACTGATACCACCACATCCCACCCCATTAAAAAAAAACACACACACACACCTAGATTGTGCTTGTGCATTGATTTATGTGACCATGTGTCTACTGAGAAGTTCCGGTTGGAGGACAGAAGGTGCTATTATCCAAGCTGCATGTTTGGGCTCCTGAAGCCACCAAGGAACCCAGGACCCTTGGCTGGAGCTGAATCAGAAACCGGTGGGCCCACCCAGCAGCTGTCCGTGAAGATGGCCAAAAAATGCAGAACTAACCAAGCAATCTGTTGAGAAGCTGCTCTCAACTAATCCTACGTTGTTTCTTCCCGGCCCAAATAAAGGATTGCAGACATCTTATTGCAATGGCTTGGTAGACACGCTTTGAGCAGCCTTTGACCAGGGAGGCCTTTGGCCTTTTCGCCCACCGTTTCCTCCCTCTGGGACTGCAGGTTGGACCTGGGATTCACAGTCTGTAAAGTTCCTTCACTTGGTTTGGTTGGTGGGGTTAATTGCCTGGCATTCTGTGGGTGGAGAGGAAAGAAACGGATTTTGCCATGGGGGTGGAGCTCCAGACCCAGCCTCGGCCCTCCCCAGCCCTTCTCAGAAAACCAACCCATGATGGGAAGCAGCTCACCAGGGGCTGGATGAGCAGAGTGTAAATTTTCCCACCCCCACTTGACTACTTGACCACAAAACACCAGCCATCTCAGCAGCCGCTTCCTTTTTTCATCCTTCTTTCACCCACAGGGGAACCGTATGCTGAGTCAGCAAAACCGTCATGCAATTTATTTTTCTTTTGGCACGTTATTCAGACAACGCTTAAGCCAACATATATCTGTCCTTGTGTTCAGAGGGGTCTCCAGCAGCGAAAAATGACGCATAAATGGTTGCAAGCTGGCTTTAAAAAAAATGCAAAAGGCCACGAAGCCTCTTCAATAGAGAAGGGCCTGGCAGGAAGAGGCCTCTGGACTGACCCACTTCCCAAGGGAGCCCTTTGCCTGCCTGGGCCAAGAGAGGAGGCCCTCGGACTGGGGGTTCCAACAAGGTCATTTTTAAGAGGGCAAGTGCCGCAGACCGTAATATTCAATGTATTGATCTTGATTTGACCCGATGAGATTGCTTATCTCAATCCCAGACCAAGGGGTTTTCTCATAGGACATAAAACCAGCCGAAGCTTAAATCTGACCATGATGCTGGACTTTTGGACTGCAGAAATCCTGGTTGGCTTGGCTCGGTTTGGTTTGGTGTCTTCTCCAATATTCCAGGGCTAGAAAGACCCCAAAAGGCATCTTTTCCAGGGTGTACAGCCACACATTCCTCTCCTGCAGAGGCTCCCCAAAATCTAACCGAGACGTTTGGGGAGGATATCAGAATCCCAAATGAGCCACCAGGCCTTCCTTGGCCCTTCAGGCCCCTGGAGAAAGTGCCGCCTTCTCTCTGGCAGGGCTGCCTGGTGACATTCTTCCCAAGGGAACAAGTGAAGGGGACCGATGCGTTTTCAACTCTCGTGGTCTCGCCCTTCGTGTGTGTCTAACTCCCCCAGTATTTTTGGGCTGAAATCTGAGCACAGCCTGTTCATGTTCACTCTAGAAATTCTTTATTTCGGCCATGCCAAAGCCATGATGAAAACTCACCCCAAGGAACCTGTAAGAGGAGACGCGGAGCAGATGTCCGTTTAATGACATCAGCAGAGAGAACAAAAATCACAGCCTCAGCTGGCTTGCTCAAATCTTGGCACTTCCTTTTGCTTAATCCATTGCAAATAAAATAAAAAAAAAAAAATCCACTTCTGCAGAGGAATTTCCCTATCATTCTTCTCTTTTTCATTGTGCTGACCATCCATATTCAGCTGGGAGGAATGTGAGGCAATCCAGAGAGCTGTTTATAAAATCAGTTATTGTCATCTGGAAAACACCAATGTCCAGACTGATATTTCACTAGCTCTGCTGCCCATTGCCCCCAATTCTGATCAGGGTTTGGTGCATTGCAGCTAACCCAGCACTGTGGTTTGAGGATTAGTTTTATGGTTCCATGGTGACTTTTTTAAATCCGTCGTGGTTAAGTGATGATTTGAGCAATGTGTGTGAACTTAATCACTGGTCCCTCTTGGCCTTCCTTCCTTATCTTCACCAGATAAATTCCTGAAATGCTCCCATCACAACCTGGGGCTGCTGAAAAAGCTGTCACTACAAAGTGTTGCATTAACAGTGTTGTGACTATGTCAAACGGGGCATGTGGGATTGTTGGCAAACTTTTTTATGGGCTGCAAATCCCTGAAGCCAAGGTGAAAAGAAAAAAATCCATTTTGCTGCAGAATTATTTGCTGTTTGGCCAGAGGTGAGCACAGGAGCCAAAGGAACTTGCAAAAGGGGCCAAATCAGTGTGTGTGTGTGTGTGTGTCTAGTACACTGTTGTAGGAAAGGAGATTAAGACTGATGAGCAGGAAGGAAATGTTGAGCATTTGTTTGTCCTTAGCCATAAAACGGATCCTTTCCAATCAGAAGATACACAGCAACCTTCTGTCGTGTTGCCCACAATGAATTAATGAAAGGGTGAGTGCTTTCTCGGTGGAAAATTGATTTCACTCCATTATTGTTGGTGGGGGGCAGAGTTCATACAGCTCTTTGAACCGGTTGCATAACAGCAGAAGACTCTGCGAATCATGGCTGGCTTGAAACATGGCTTATCTTCTGGGTTATTGTGCTAGCCTGGCTAGTCTGAGGTTCCAGAAGCTGTGCAAATCTCCAAGATGGTTTAGTTAAGCATCTTGTGGGAGTTCAGCCAGTACCTCTTTGAATGGAGATATAAGCATCCTCATGACCTTCCGTTTTCCACTTCAACAGCCATTCAAGTCTGGTTTTCAAAACTCTGGTTTGGAACAGGTCAGCTGAAATGGACAGGCCAGATTTCTCCTCCAGGTGGAATGAGGAATGATGGTTCCTGGTCCATGAATAAACCATGATTTCCCAAAACAAGACAAAACAGCCCCCTTTCACCCTGCCTGGGGGAGAGACGACAAACATGTCCAATTCTCAAGTCAACCAGGGGTGAAATTTTCCCAGGTTCAGCCAAAACCTGCCACTACCAACTCACCCACTAAAGGGGGGCCAAGCAACCAATTGTAAAACTACTCTAACAAGCTAGATTTTTTTTCTTTTTTTTTGAAAACTTAAGCAGAGCATCTTGCTGTTATTTTGAGATAGGAGTTTTTCTCTTCACAGAACATGTTTAGTAGGGCTAGGGGTGGGTTAACATATTACGCAAACAACTTAACCTAATTTGTTAACCTGCGAATTCTCTGGTTATCCTGTATCCTAAGAACAAGAGTAAGAATGTTAATACAGCATTAAATCTATCTTTTTGTTGCTGAAAGAGACAGAAAGCAGAACACAAACAAGCTTCACGGTTCATTTTTGTTTCTAACACACGAGAGGTAGACAACAGACAGGAATTTGCCCAAGTTTTTCCATCTATAGATCTTTCAGACCCCATTAAGACACCGTTGATAGTCTAACATCAACATCTGTTTGGGCAGAAATTTAACCAGAATGTGAAGCCAGTTTGGAATCCTTGGAGGAGTTAAGTATGGCCACACCCACCATCATCTCATGGCTGACCAGGATACCTGTCTTTCCAAAAGAGAGAATACGTTTCCTCCATTGACTTGGTCAGAGAAGAGATCTGAACAAAATCACCGAACTGGCAAGAAGCAGATGATAAAACAAGCAGTGTCCTTCAGGGTCGCACTACCTCAAGGTTACTTGGCCTCAACTGGACCCAAATCCTCCTAATTTGACCTATCTGGGAGTCCCCAAAAGAGAAGCCAGCAGCCGCCTTTGCCAAGGAGAAACTCTGAGGGTCGTTTTCTTTGTCACTGCCATCATATCTGATGGAGATTCCCAGCCATGTTGGAGGGGGGAAGAAGGGCTACTATTTACCTATACTTAAATATTTAAAGCTTGGTTGGTTGGTTTAATTGTATTGCTGGTTTAATTTGACTTTGGACTCCTTCTCTCTCCCCTGCTGTGCTGCTCTCTAGGCGAGAAAAGTGGGAACGGTTGCACAGTAAATATACCAGTGGAAGCTTTTTTGTGTCTCCATCCCTTTCAGGGACTTCTAGCCCAACTGTTTCACAACCATCCTGAACTTTCAAAGAGGAGAAAAATGTGCTTACGAGGCTACTGTCTCAGGGTTTAATTCTGGGAAAGGAGAAAAAGGGGAACCAGGGATCCAGGTTCAGGGTTAAGAAGTCCAGAGATGGTCTACTTGAGGTCAAGCAGCTTGTCTACAACCCAGGAAATTGTCCTCCCTAGCACGATCCTCCTCTAGGAGATATAACATGTATTCAAAGATTAAGAAGAATTTTTGGAGCTGTTCTAAGGATGCTCAACTCGTAAGGAGTTGAGAGCAGGAAGCTCAAATTTTGCAGGCTGCCACACACATTTTGTCTCACAGTTCAGGTTCTGCAAGTCTAGTTATAAAATCTGACCGATGCAAAATAGGTGCCTTTTTTTCCCCTGAGAGGAGAAATACCTTTGGCTCAGTCAAGTCACCTTTCTGCTTCTTCCGCTTCACCAAAAGCCCTTTTCATTCCCTTCAGAAGGGGAAACAGCGCCAAATTCCTCCAGCTGCCTGTGGCGTTTCAGTCTGGGGCAGGTTTGCAGGTTCTCGCCACGAACTCAGCAAGGGACACCATCCTTCATCGGAAGGGGCTGCCTCGTGGAATGGAAAGACCACTAGATCTTCTGGAGGGACGTGCAGAGGGACCACGGGGCAGGTTCTTCAAGAGACCAAAGAGGCCCTCGGAGCGTCTATGCTGCAGCAGCGCGAAAAGAGGTGAGGAGAAGAAGCTGAAGAAGGAAACCAGCCGTCCCAGCAGGCGTTCACCACCACGTTTGAGCAGGAATTTCTTCACTCAGCTCCACAGCTGGAAGAGGAGAGGGTGTGGCCGTCTTCTCCTCCTCCGCCAGCCAAGGCTGAAGGGCTGTGCAGCTGTTGTTTCATTCCAGGCCCTTCTCTGCCAGATATTTTTTCATGCAGAAAAATTACACCCGAGGCCGCCCTAGGAAATCGCAGCACCTTTGAAGATGGGGTGAAGGGGGGGAGGGGATTGGCGTCATGTGACCAGGTTTCAAAGCAGTTGGAGGTCCTGCTCTTTCATCAGAAGCAGAAAAAGGGTAGCCGGAAGGAAGTTTTGGAGGAAGGGTGCCCTGGTTGAGACAGGTGAGTCTCTATCTACAGGTAGAGGACTAAAGCTGGGGTAACTTGAAGCAAGGAAGAGTCTCTAAAATTCTTATTCCTATAGGTTCCTGGGGGTTAAAGACTCTCTAATTGGAAGTGAGGGTCTCTTCCACAGCTCCTGTTTTCCTTTGCAAACGCTCGGTGGGAAATCCTGACATTTTCACCCATGGACAGCTGGAGAGGCCGGCAGCTCTTCTGTGCAAAACACATTTGCACAATGTTCTCGCCCACGCATCTCAAGGCCGGCACGTCTCTCTTCTCTCCAAGATTTCACAATCAGATCTTCCTTTGTGGGTTGCTCTGGAACTTCACCAGGTGGCCTCCAGCCCTCACATCACTGAAGGAGATGCACATTGCTGGGTTATGGGACAAGAATGGTGGGGTTTCACCTGATTGGAGCAGCACTATTCATTTAGGGTTCACCAAAGTTGGCAATTTTAAGGCCTGTGCATTTCAGCTCCCAGAATTCCCCAGCCAGCGCTGCTTCTGGAAGTTGAAGTCCACAAGTCTTAAAGTTGCCATCTTCGGAGCACCTGATTTAGGTCAAGGAGCCCCTGAAGGCAGGATAGTTCCATTGGCACAAAGCATCCAGCTTTCTCCAAAGAAACCCAAAACAGGAAGTGCTACTCCGCAGCCCACTCAAAACCCTGAGTCATTGCATTGTCTTCTCCTCCATTGGACTCCAGGCTGTATGGCCACGTTCTGAATTTTGCAAAATCATTTCCCCATGATTGGCTGGGGAATTCTGGGAGTTGAACTCCACCCTCTGACAGCTGCCTGGGTTGAGAAACGTTGTCCAAAGACTCAATCAAACGACTAACCTTAAGACGCCTGTGAAAACCCCACCTCCACACTCACTGGGCAAAATTCTCCATCGGATAAAGCAATTCTTCCCGAGTTCATTTTCTTCCTTCTGAAGATGGTAGGCGAAGCGGTTGTCTTGAGGGCATTCCTGCCTGGGAGGGAGGCATTTGTGAATGGGCCATATGAAAGAGTGTTCAAGGTTGCTCCCTTGTCTATTTCCTAAAGACCAAACCTGGCCCAGGTGAAGCTGGAAGCTTTCTTGGTTCAGTCAAGTTCTTCTTGCAAATCCCTAACCCAGGATGTCTTCCAGGTGACTGTTGGTGCCAAGGTAACATCTGAGGCCTACCTGATCAAAAAGGAAAGGCCCAGAGGAAACCTACCCTACAGACAGACAGTCTGCTTGCCAGAATTGAGAAAGAGCCCCTGCTGATCTGACAGAGCCAAGGAGCGAGCGAGGAAGGACGGCGGCCTGGAGCCAGAAGCCTGTTGCAACGGCTGACCTAGAAAAAGCAGCTCAACCAGCCAAACAAGCTAGGAATCAAGTCGAGACGCGTGAGGCCGAGGTTGGGTGAAGCCACCCAAAGAACAATCCCATTGCTCCGATTTCTCAAGGGGAGAGGTCGAGGCAGCGCACGAAATGCTGAATGGTAACAGCCACCCTGAGCGTCAGAAGCCCCTACAGGGATGGATGGATGGATGGATGGATGGATGGATGGATGGATGGATGGATCTATCTATCTATCTATCTATCTATCTATCTATCTATCTATCTATCTATCTATCTATCCATCCATCCATCCATCCATCCATCCATCCATGCTGCCTGGGGAATTCTGGGAGTTGAAGTCCACTCATCTTAACGTTGGAAAGGTTGAGAAACGCTTCCTTTCCTCCTCCCTTGTTTTTGTACAGGGGGATTCTACTTTCTCCCTACCGAATTAAAACATCCCCATTTCTGAATGCTGCAATCAATTACCCTCGTCTCCTCAGCTGCCCCCCACACACACACACACACTGGGCCCTCGGTGGGATCCTGGTGATGAATGGGGAATAACAAATGCGTTGTCACCTGAGGCAGCAGGATTAGCACGGAAGAGAAAACACTCTGAGCAGCATCCCATAAATATTCAGACATTTTTTAAATATACCGTCCGATCTTTTGGTTACTGGAATTTATTACCATAAATCTCCTCCCTTCAAAGGGGTTTGCATGCATCCTTCTGCCCTACAAAGCAAAAGGGAGAGACCTTCAAAAGGCTGGTTCTATTTCGGAGCCCCGGGGAAGGGGGAGAGGGTTTGCATCCTCAAAGACTCCAGGACTACAGTTCCCGGGAATCCCACAAACTATAAGTTGGTGGCCTCAGGTCAGGGAGAGTCTGGAAATGTTCTGGGTGCGGATTCCCTCTCACACACTTCATGGGGCCCCTTGGAGCCCAGGATGCTTCGTTCCAATTTCAGAAGCAAAGCTAGAACTTTCCTCGCTCCAACCTGGGTGGGGATTGACCTGTTGAATGCATCCCAGTTTCTCTCTTCATCTCTGGGGCTCTTCACTCTCCTTGGGCAACCAGGTGCATTTATGCCCAAGGCTGAGAAGCCAAGTCCAAATTCATGGCCTCATCTGGAAAAATCCCCAGAGAAGAACCGCACAAACCTTAGCAACTTTAGTATTTCACAATCGGCCAATTTGACTTTCCACCTGAATCTACACATAAACCAGAATAAAATTATTCTCGCCATGCAATTTGGCAGTGCGGTTTTCATTTTAAAAATACAGGAGGAGAAAAATACACATATACTATTGTTTGGTGAATGTTTTACCAGGATAATTCTGACTAAGGTTATGGAATAGAAATCTCTCCCCTAAATCCCCAAAGGAAAGTCACTGAAACTAGCAAGCGCTTTTCCAAAGTAATTTTGAGGTAACCAGTTGGGGTAACCAGAGGGGGCTTCAGTCTGACTTTGGAGGCCTCTGCTTTTAAAGCTGAGATTGGCACGGTTCCTTGCCAAATGATCCCACATCCCTCTTAACCCATGCAATTAAAAATACATTTACATCTAGCTACAAGCTCCACATTCACACAATTAAATCCCAAGAGATCCTCCCCCCAAAAAGGAACAAAAGCAAAACTGCATTTACACAGAGAGCGAGAACACCATTTCCTGTTGTGTTTTTCCCATCTCCCCTGGCCAAGAAGCAAAGGCAATAATTTTAGGTAATTTAATTAGGTTTTCCTCTGCTTTATGCCCCGTGACACAAAGATGTAATGAAATTTCAAAACGCGGTAATTTTACCCCCACACATTATTAATACTGCAACAGGGTGGTTGGTGGCCACACATCAATTTACCTCCTTTGCAGGCGCGTACAAGATTCTCCCCACCCTTCCCGTCCTTTCCCAAGGATGGTTAACGAGGATTTACCTTGGGTGGAGTGGGGGCTGAGGGTTTGAGAAAGAGGCTGGGGGTCTCGTCTGCCTCCTCTGCTCCCTTTTCTCCCCAGGTGGAGGGAGGGGAATCTGGGGGAGGGGTATTGGGAAGCAGCAGGGATAAGGGATTTTGGATGCTGCTCCACTCCTATCTTGGAGACATTGCTGTGATTCCAGGTTCTCAGCTTGGCCAGGCTCAGCTCCACTTGAGTTCCACCAAACCTTTTAGAGTCACGGAGGGCTTTGGCCAAGGACAGGTCCCAACTGCAGCCAAAAGGCTGGGAATCAGGAGAGTGACCACACTAGGGGCTTCAGGGAACCCAAATCAAGACTGAGGTTGACATTAGAACTTAGGAGGGCCACACATCAAGGGGCAGACCCAATGGAGGAGGCAACCTCTCTTGAGGTCTGTTCAAGAGGAACTCTTGCCTTGATCCACCTGGATGGAGTTTAGCCAGCATCGAACTGTCCAGGCAAGAAGTTACCAGCGGTTCAGCACTTCCCGCCCAGCACTTAAGGTTCTCTGTTCAAATCCTGACATCCTGAGAAGCTCATTATTGATGGTTGGGAAAGATGATGTAATTCTTTGGCTTTGCTTCTTGGCTCCTTCCCTGTCACCATCTCTGCTCTCAGGCTCCCCTTGGACAAAGCCTTTCTGTTTACAATATTTGTAAACGCCACCGACTTCTTCTCGGGCGTTTTCCCCTCCAGAGTAAACAATGGCTGAACAAGACCACTCTGCACTGCAGGGAAGTCAGAGGCTTGTAAGAGAAACAGGTAACACCAATTGACAAATTTGGTACAGCACAGCCCAGGCTCTCCTCGTAGAGGTAACACAGATGTCATTCTACCGTAGAATTTAAAACTCGAATTGCATTAAATATTCTCTGTTTCCCAGCATCTCCGTTTCTATTCAGATCCACAGTGCTTTTCTCATCCTCAGCAAAAGATATGAAAGTCTGCTAAAATAATTTGCACTGTGGTTGAACAAACCGTGTATCTGTGGAGCCCCCTGCCCCCTCAAACGCTTGGCTTTCAACAGGCGGCTCCCTTGGGATCCAGGAAAAGAAGGGGGGAATGTAGTGGACCCCTCTTTCAGCCCTTTCCTCAAACACGGAGAGACCCCATAAAAGACCAGAGTCACAGACATAACTGCATGCGCCAATGGCCGCTGTGGAGAATCCAGTAACTGGAAAGTCTGTATAAATCAAGAGAGCCGGGACAGAATGCCACATCAATCCAGGAGTGAGACTTCCTCTGCTTTAGGAAAACAGTCCTTGAGAGCTGCTCGTTGGGCCTTGCTGAGCCCAGGGCAAGACCCTCCCACCTGCACCCAAAACCTTCTGGGAGGTTGTGGGCCCCACAGCCATGCCCAGCAATTGGCCTTATAAAAAAAAATTGGGCTAAAGTTTTGCCTTTTGCACGACAAGCTTGGTAAGCCTAACTGACTGGATCAAGAGTCCGTTTGGTGTCGTGGTGAAAGCCTCAGGCTAGAATAGCAGATAATCAGAGTTGGAAGGGATCCTATAGGTCATCTAGTCCAACCCCCTGCCTGCCCTACACCACCTCTGACAGATGGGAGCCCAATCTCTTCTAGCCCCGCTTGCCTTGGAAACTTGCAGCTTTCCTCCTTTTCTAAAAGGTCCCTCGTGGCTTCATCTCCAAGGCTTCGTGGTGATGGCCACGAAAGAAAAAGAATCCTTGATATCGTTTAACTGAGTTTTGAGACATTTAAAAAAAGAGACAGGATCTGGAAAGTTACGCCTGTCAGGGAAATGCATTTCTTGGAAGTCTTTAGCTCTTGGGGGGGGGGGGAAAGTGGAAGAGAGACTTTCAAGAAGCAATTTAAGAGTGAAACATGCCCCACAAATTATGCCTTGCGCTGCTCTGGTGTAATTAGCAGAGGGTTTCATCACAGACAAATAAGGGGTGTGTGGGTGTCGATGAGCTAATTTGTTAATTAGTGGGAGCCTGATGGCGACATGCCTCCTCTGTAGCCAAGAGAGAACGGCCTCTCCTCACATTTCGTCAGCCCGTTTTGGGTGTTCAGGTTTGGCCAAAAAAGCGATCAAACACTTAATTCACACACTAGACCCAGTCAAGAATGGTCCAACAACTCAGCTCAGCCCAATTTTCCTAAGAGAGGAGAGAACAGAGACCAAAATATATCCGAGCTCCACCCTCCAGATGCACCAGACTATCAGAACATCTGTCTTGCAGTTGAGCTGGCTTGCCAGCCCTGCTCCAGGTGCGCTGATCTCTTGACACCCACGATGTGGACTAGAATCTTGATCGCTTTTTTTTTTAAAAAAGGAAAGTTTAAGATCTGAAACCACTGTGCCCCCGGGAGTTTTTGCCGCTGCACAACTATCTCAAAGGAGAAGCCTTAAAGGAAAGAGGACAGAATCTCTTGCAGCAATGGATTAACCCCAGAAGCAGAAAAACTGTCTGCCCCCACCAAAAAGAAAGGAGGAAAAATTAGGCAACGTCCTTCTCTCTGATGTCTGAAGCAAAGGAACCTTCCCTCCCTTCCTTTTGGCTGCCATGGAAACCTGGGGAGGGGGAGTTAGAAATATATAGGGTAATTTGCTTTAAACTCGTTTGCTTCTATTTTTAACCACACCAGAGAAAGGAGAAGGTGGATGGGTCCCTGCCAGCCTGGTTGGGAAAAGAAACAGGTTCTGTTGGTGTGAACGTCCCCTGGGGAAGCACAAGAATCTCCATTCCCGGACTTGGATGAGAAAAACAGAAGCTTTTAAAACCAAAGAGAAATAACATGGAAGCTGTTTTTTCCTCTGATCCCATTCCCCTTCTTGCTGGAAGGACTGACCCAAAGAGAACTGAATACCCTTAGTCCCAACAGGCTGACATTGTAGCTCAACAAATCATGGTTTGTTTGCTTGTTTACTGCATGCCCAGCCCAGAGCTCTGAAAGCCAACAAGTTGGAGTCATTTTTAGTGAGAGGTTTCAGGGGGAAATTTCCTTCTCCATTCTCTGCCTCTGGCACAGTCCTGGGGTGGAGGGGAGAGTTTTCCCCAGCTCGCCACTCAAACCGAAGCTCCTCCAAGGCTTTCTTTGCTGACAAGGGAGGATCCGGACAGGGAAAGTGTTGGGGCCGAACCCCCAAAGGGTTCCACGTGGAGAGGAGATCACAGAGCCCCCCCCCGAGGCACTTGTTGTGGAAGCAGCCGTCAGGCACCTCGTAGAGAAACTACAGGGACAAGAGATGGTCTTGGAAATGAAGGGGAAAGAGGGGGCTATTTAACACTCCCATTCCTCCTCCTCCTCCTCCTCCTCCTTGCTTCCCTGGTGATGGCAAAGCTACGGGTGATACGCAGCACCCTAAATCCACCAGGTCCTCTCACTGCGACAGCTGCCAAGATGATGGTGTTGTTATGGTGATTGGTCACCCAGTAGGCCAGATGCTTAGACTGGATTTTTGTCCTCCGATCAATGCTTTCCCAAGCTATTACTCTTCATATTGTTTGAATTGTGGGGTCCTCTGAGCGTGGTCGTTTTCCTATGGACCATGTTTCGTTACCCAGCTAGTGAACGTCATCACCACCTAATACTGATGATGTTGCCTAGTTGGGTCATGAAATGTCTGCAAGGAAACAACCAGGCTCAGAGGGCACCAGGGACCCCACAGTTCAATCCTGAGCAACAAAGATTCTGTTCTATTGGTCCTGTTATTTGACTTGGCCATCCATTGGGGCAGAAATAATGAATTTTTAAAAGTCTGCAGGCTTGGCCTGGAGTTCTGTATGCAGCTCTTAATCACAACCACCTTCCAAGTAGGATTGTTGTATCCATTCCTTCCAATAAGGGTAAATGACAACTTGTTTTTTTATTAAAAAAAAAACACACAGAGAACAAGGGACCCACAAAAGTCCAAACCACAAAAGCTTCCTCTTCTCTTATTTCACCTCATCTATGGAAAGGACCTTTTTTTCCTTTCCTGTGCTCTTACAGGCATTTGCAGCTTATGTCTTAATGATGTATTTGCCAGCTAATTTGAGCTTCCTCTTAATTTGATCAGACCTTGGGAACTAAATCAATTTTGCATTTCAAGCATCCTGAGATGGGGATTATTGGATAAATGCAGGGCTGCAATGAAAAGCTTTCTTCCCAATTAGGGAGATTGCTTGACAAATCAAAACTCTGGAGATGGAAGGTGAGGAGGGTTCTTCTCTGGGAAGTGCTCCCTATTTTATTAGCCAATTCAGATGAACCTAGGGGCCCTCTCGGTTTCTCCCAATCCCAGAACATTCCTCTCCTGTTGCCGTTTTACTGAATAATTCTCTCATCTTTTTATCTGAAAGGCACGCAGAATAAATAAGCCAAACAAGCAAATATATATATTGAAAGAGATGATAGACTGAAGGAAAAACTGGAGAGTCATTTCAAAGACGAAAACATTCATGGGTAAAACAAAAGCAAATTATGTTTTGAATTTTCTTTTTTTTTAAAGCATAATAAAAAAATTATAATAATGTGCCTTTTTTCTGAAGAGATGCATTTGTTTTTGGCTGAGTGCTAGAGAGAAACTTATGGCAAAGCAGGGAACAGCAAGGAGAGCCACCACATTGTCTTTATAACCAACAGCAACTGCAGCAAAAAGGCAATTTATGATGGCATAAAAGTGATGCAAACGTCCTGCAATAAACAGGACGATCCTTCCATAAATATGCCATTATATTCTTGAGGATTGGGAAGGTGGAAAGGCCAGGGTGACCACAGCCAAAAGCCAAGATAAGTTGCCAATTGCCAGGGGTTGGTGGCCATGGCTTCTGTCCAAGGTGCTGAACTGCCTTTTGCCAACTCTGGTTATCAAAAAAGAACCACCCGGATTTTCTTCTCTGGAACATCTCGTTGATCAAGGTCCTGTTGAGCAATTCAACATTTTGCAACGTGTCCCTCTGCTGCCATTGGCTGAGCACCAGATTTCCAGGTCTAAGCCTGATTTGCAGTCTTAAAAATCTCACAGCAATGTTCCCCCCCCTCCCCCTGCTTTCTGATGGATGGCCAGGTCAAGGGAAACTGGATCTGTTGATGCAGAACATTTCCAGTAGTTAATAAGCTGTAACTCAAGAGTCTGGCAGGGCAGGTCTCTCAGCTGAGACTAAGGACATTTTCTGCACTGGGCATCTCATAGAATCTTAGGGCTGGAAGTGACCTCAGAGATCATGTAGTCCAACCCTCTGCTCAAGGCAAATCAAAGGTTTGGCTGCCTCTCCCAGATAGAGTCAGACATTCGTAAGTGTTTCATTCTGGTGGGCACAAAGTCATTGAATCACAGGCCCTCCGTTCCACACCCAAGCCAACAAACAGAGTCAAGGTACTTCCTAAATAGAAGGGGAGGGGGCAGAAGCTAAAATGAAATGCCCCCTGACTGGCCAGGGACACAGAGAACCACTAACAACTGGGAAACTGGGACTATTACCAGAAAATCTCATGCTTTGACAAATGATATTTGGCAAGCTGATCGTTCTGCAAACAATAAACAGATCAATTGTTGGATATCCTTCTCTCCATTGGAGGAGCTGGAGATAGATAAATCGGAGGCAACCACGGGTTCTGTGGTTTTATTTGTTCTTTTCCCTTACGGAAGAAAACCCTGCACGTTTGAAATATGTTGTGGATCAGCCTGGCAAGTAAACGAATGGTGGAGTTTAAGCCTTTTCCCACAATTAATCCACCTGTCAATAAGTGTCATTATTTTTAATTCCCTCTCCTCTTAGGGAAAACAGTCAAGACAGCTGACTCAAAATCCCTGTTCTGGTTGTGACCAAGTAGAGAAGCTGCTTGGTCTCTTGCCAACCATTTTCACTGTTATGGCAACGTCAAGATCCGTAACAGGAGAAGGTTTAGGAAGCGGCTCAGCGAATGCCAGTCTCTGCTGCCCTCTCTCGGCAAGGGACTCTGCCCGGCTGCTGCCCGGCCTGAAAACTCCCCACCTGCAGCACCAATTTTGCTCTGCTTAATCTGCAGGTGGAGAGGAAAGCTTTGCCAACCTGCTCTTTTGCACTTCCAAGCAGTGTTTTGATTCCTTCTATTCTTGTTTCATTAGCTGTTTAAATATAATTTGGTACCATCAAGCCATTTGCAACTCCAAGCAACTATTTTTTTTCTATATATATTTATTTAGAAACAAAATAAGAACATCTACTTTCAACATTATACGTGCATGCCACAAATCATATAATACATATATTTCAATATGTGTTAATTGCTGCAGTGGTTTCATTCAATTATCAATCCAGCCAAGGGCCCTCCTTAAAAAGAAATAAAAAGAAAGCGACAAAGACGCGGATTTCATCATAAAACCGGGTCTCTAATATGAAGAAGCGCGTCTTTCTCCGCTTCTGACGTGCCACAGTGCTCCCGTGTTAGCCTTGGCAAGTCTGGGGAAATGACGTCATAAGCGTTCAATTTTCCGGATGTGACGAAACGCTTCACTTCTTTGCCCAAAACCAACATGGCCACTGCTTTCCGCAGCGGAAGTTGTCTTATGTGGAGCGAGTGGAGCGGTCTTTGGGGCCGCCCTGCTCCCCTTCTTGTTCCCCCGCCAGAGAAAAGTGGGGCAATTTGCCCCCCAAAAATGTGGCGCACCCTCCGCTCCCCCACCCCGGATCCCGTCTCCTTGACAAGGCGCTTGCCTCTTTTTTTTTTTTTTTTTATCCGCGCGCCCCGCCTCCACCTCCTCCCGATTGGCCCAAAGCCGCCTTCTCCGATGGACGTGGAGATAAGCCAATCGCGTTCCTCCACGAAGACAAGCCTCTCGGACCTTGCGTCCTCGCCTCCTCCCTCGCCCTCCCCGAGAGGAGGAGGGGCACGGAGGGAGATCGACAGGCCGGAACAGCCAATGGAAGGAGGAGAGGGGCCCGTCGGTGAAGGCGGGGCGGAAGAAGTGAGCCTCGCGGTGGCCAATCGGAAGACGGGATAATCAGGAAGGGCGTGTTGAGGGGCGGAGCCGGAAGAGAAACTTTGGTAGGGGAGGGAGGAATGTGGGGCAGAGGGAGCCGGCTCTGGGTAAGGGAGGGAAGGTGGGGGCAGCTGTGGGGAGGGAAGGAAGGGGGTCTTTCAGAGGAGGGGGGAAGGAAGGAGGACGGGGGGGCAGATCTGGGGAAGGACCAGGGGGGCAGAGGAAGGGGGAGGGGTAGATGGGGCATCCTGGGAAAGGGGGATGGGGGCCAGGCTTGGGGGGGTGGGAAGCAGGGGGTCCTTTGCTTCCAAGGCCTAGTTCAGGGGTCTCCAACCTTGGCTACTTTAAGCCTGGCGGACTTCAACTCCCAGAATTCCCCAGCCAGCAAAGCGAGTCAGTGGCGGCTTCCCCAGCCACGGGGTCTGATGGGTTGTGTGAAGGGGGCGAGGGCTCGGGTGGGTGGGACTCCCTTCTAATCCCCCCCTTCCTTCCTTCTTTCCACAGGTGAGACCCTCCAGAAGGACGATGCGACGCCCGCTGTGCCTGGCACTCAGATGAAGCTGGTGTCCATGGCAGCCGCGGTGACGGCGGTGGAGCCAGAGCTGAAATGGGTCTCCCTCTGGCTCCGGGCCCGTTGGCCGGCGGTGCTGGTGGCCCTGCTGGCGGCCCTGCTGGTGGTGCTGCTCCCGGTGCTGCTGCTGGAGGGCCAGGTCCAGGCAGCCCTGAAGGGCTGGGCCTTCCTCCAGAGCAAGCTAGAGCTGGGCTACGTGGGCATCGCCACCTACACGGGGCAGACCACCGAGCTCAGCGTGACCTCCAGCGGCTTGGAGCTGATGGTGCTGAAGCCCAAAGTATCCCCAGGTTTGTCCCTGGAGTCCTGAACTCTGAAAGAAGCCCTGATAAAGGGAGAATGTTTGTGGGTTGGAATGAGGGCTCCTTGGTGGTGATGTTACTCACACGGATGAAGTTGCCTGGTTGGGTTATGAAACATCTGCAAGGAAACAGCCCAGCTCAGCAGCACCCAGGACCCCTCCTCCTCTCTAAAGACGGCCTTCCTGACATCTGGAGCTCCCTTTGATATGCTTCGTTTTGGGGGTTGCTTGTAGGTTGTAAGCAAACAGTCTCGCTAACCTCTCCCTCCTGCTATCTCCTCTGTGCTGACATGTTGGGACTTCAGTTCCCAGAATTCTGACTGAGAATGTTAGGAGCTCCTTCTAAATGCATGCAGAGGCATTCAGTGGAGGAAGGGGGAGCCTAAGCAGAGACCACCCCTTATTTTGCGTTTTGGCATTTTGAGAAGTGCCGTTCCTGAATTTCTTAGCCAGCTGATTTCAAACTCACCTTAACTTTGGGTTTCTGAAGGTGCCTCAAGAAACTGCGGAAAGAATCCATCAGCTTTTCAGTACAAAGCATGGGATGACCCAAGCTAACTGAAACAGCATGAAATCCAGTATCAAGCGGAGTGTTAGGTTGAGTTGTCTAACAATGGAGGGTAGGAATGCTTTATCTCTACATCAGAGGTGTTCCAGCATTGCTGGCTGAGGAAATTCTGGGAATTGAAGTCCACAGGCCTTAAAGTTGCCACGTTGGACACCCCTAATCTAGATGCCTCTGCCAAATGCATTGCTGAATGAAATATGTGGCTCCTAATGGGGGTTTCCTTCGTTTCAGAGGGCAGATTGGAAGCCAAAGCAGCGTTACACCAGGCGTTGGAGATGAAAAGACAAGGGAAGCGTGAGAAGGCTCAAAAGCTCTTCCTGCATGCCCTCAAGATGGACCCCGACTACGTGGATGCCTTGACCGAGTTCGGCCTCTTCTCCGAGGAGGAGAAGGACATCATTCAGGCAGACTATCTCTACTCAAAAGCCTTGACCATTTCCCCCCACAACAAGAAGGCTCTGGTCAGCCGGGACAGGACGTTGCCGCTTGTGGAAGAAATCGACCAGAGGTTCTTCAGCATCATCGACAGCAAAGTCCAGAAGGTCCTGTCCATCCCCAAGGGAAACTCTGCCCTGCGGAGGGTGATGGAGGAGTCCTACTACCACCATATCTACCACACGGTGGCCATTGAGGGCAACACCCTGACGCTTGCCGAGATCCGGCACATCATCGAGACGCGATACGCCGTTCCCGGGAAGAGCCTGGAGGAGCAGAACGAGGTCATTGGCATGCATGCCGCCATGAAGTATGTCAACACCACCCTCTTGTCTCGCATCGGCTCCGTCAGCCTGCCTGACATCCTGGAGATTCACCGGAGGGTCCTGGGCTTCGTGGACCCCATCGAAGGGGGCCGGTTCAGGACTACCCAGGTGTTTGTCGGCCACCACGTCCCGCCCCATCCTCGCGATGTGGAGAAGCAGATGCTGGAGTTTGTGCAGTGGATCAACTCCGAGGACGCCATGGGCCTGCACCCAGTCGAGTTTGCCGCGCTGGTCCACTACAAGCTGGTGTACATCCACCCGTTTGTGGATGGCAACGGGCGGACCTCCCGGCTCCTGATGAACCTGGTCCTCATGCAGGCCGGCTACCCGCCCATCACCATCCGGAAGGAGCAGCGGGCTGAGTATTACCACGCCCTGGAGGTGGCCAACGAAGGAGATGTCCGGCCCTTCATCCGCCTGATCGCCAAGTGCACGGAGACCACCCTCGACATGCTGCTCTTTGCGACCACGGAGCATTCGGTGGGCCTCCCTGAAGCGCGGGATGGGGGCGGGGGCGGCAGCAGCAGCAGCGCAGGTTGCGAACAGACCATCTCACTCAAAACTCGGACTTGAAGGCTGGTAGCGAAGGGCGCCCCCTGTGGGAGGGGAGCTGGGAAAGCACTTTTTCTGTGGAACATTTCATTTATTTATGTCTTTATTAAGTTAAACCGTTTGATGCAGTAGCCTCTCCATATTTATTACCCCCCAAAATGGCCCCAAGTAGCCTGTCTAATTTTATTGCAAAAGGGGACTGGCCAGAGAGCTGCTTCTCTGTCTGGCGTTGTCTGGTCAAGCAGGACTGCTTCAGCTGCAAAAATCCAAGCCACGGTCACCTTTCTGGCTACAGAGTCAGGTATGGAAAATGTGGCCGTTCCTTTACCTGGCCAAGCCTGGTTGAGTTCATTGGTGTCTTGGGATTGGTTCAGTTTGCTAGTCCATGGGGAGGAAAGGGGGAAGGAAGTTTGTGTAAATCCCACAAAGCTGCAGTTCCACAAACAAATTGGGGGGGGGCATCCCCCCCCCAATTTGTTTGTGGCAGTTTCACATCTAAAACCAAACCAGCTTCCTGCCTGCTAGTGCCTTCCTAGGGACTTGACTTGTCCTGAATTGTGCCTTAACTCTTCCCCCAGCACCCTTTCCAGCAGAAGCACTCCAGAAGGTCTCAGTTCGGGCCAGAACCTCAAGAGAAGTCTGTGGGTTTTGGTCTAATCCTTAAAAGCAAACCAAAAAAAAAAAAAACTCGTAAGAAACTGAATACGCAATACCACTGCAGTCTTTTGGAAGTTGGAGGCTTCCCATCTTACCCTCCTATAACCCACATTTGCTGGTTGGCTCTGGTGTGATAATGTCTGTGGAAAAAGCTTATCCAGCCTCAAATACTGAAAGTCGAAGGGCTCTTTAAACTCCTCCTCCGATAGCACTTTACGTTTCTCCTACTTGGAATGTACAAGCGTTGCCTGAGATTTCAAAGGAGAAAAGGTTTGAGATGGGCTGTGTGCTTTTTGTTAAGCTGCAAACTCTGCACACACAATGGCTGCCCCTCTTCTGCTCCCCCTCTTGCCATCTTGATTGCCCCTGGGAAGAGCCCCCAAGTGTTGGGACAGGCGTGATCCAACCTTAAGTCGGTCCAGACTTCAGGGAGGGGACATGGCTGCCTTTCTTAGTCTACTTCTTAGGCAAGCCAGGCAGGTACAACCACAATGCAGCGTGTGAAATACGAGCAGCACCTGACAGTTTTGCAAAGCGTGCATATTTGGTTGGTTGCAATAAAGATTTTCCTGAACTCTGGCTTTTCTTTTTTTTAAATGAGGACTGCACCTTCTCCTCACAGCTCCCAGGTATGCAAAATTAGTGCCGTTCTACAGGCACCCATAAATGGTTACTCAAAATAAAGATAGGCAGCACTGGAATTTCATGTGTGATATTGTTTAGTTTTCAAGTAACGGAGCAGAATTGTCTATTGCTGTGAGTTGCTTTTGTGACCGAGGGACTGGGTGTTGTTTTTCAGGCCCTCCCTGCTTCCTACTCCTTGTTGGCAGCAATCCTTAGCATGCCTGCATAATGCAGAGGTGACTCAGGGATTGCTCCTTAACCCAGATGCTGAGGTAGGAACAATGCACGTGGGAAAGCCAGTTAACCCCTTCGGGCACCCAAATAGGATTATTGGATTTGAAGTCCAACAAACGGGGCGAGGGAGGGTCCCCCTAAGAATTGCGATTAAAGGTTCAAAATGCAAAAAAAAAAAAAAATTCTTTAAATACCCTAGTATCTTCTCTGTTTCTGCAAACAGCCCACCCCTCTCATCTTGATTCAGCAGGTTAAGCAGGCAACAACTCACTCAACTTGCAAGAAGAATTTTAATGAAGGCTCAGGCTTAATATTGTATGCAAATTTTTTCTTTAACAAAGAAACACTGCAAGAGAAACATCTCAAGAACCTAAATGGGCCTGGCTAGAGACCCTCACAGGAACCAGGCAAACGGAAACCTCTAAGCTGAGCAGTGGGTCCTTCCCTCAAGTGCTGGGTCAGCAAAAGCTCAAAAGTAGCCACCGTGGGCTTGTCACTTCCACAAAGACGGGTGTGAGTTACGTACAGATATATATATATATATATATATATATATAAAAACAAACTCAACTTTGAGCAAACGGGCTGTTAGAAACGCCAACCCTTTGCCTCCCAATATGAAAATAGGCCATTATGGTGAAGTTTCTCGCATCTGCTATTTATACTCCCTTCGTACACAAGGAGGCGCTGGACTCGTTCCGGGGTCTTTTTTTGCGCACAACACAGGCAGCATCGCAAGGCTCCTCGACGTAGCTCAGCGCCTGCGGTGGGCTTTGTATAAACCAGATCGAGGCTCAATTCACATTAAACTCTTCATTTGGAGAACAGCTGAAAAAAACCCAACTATTTAAACATACTGTGCGCGTTCGGCCTCGAAAGTGAGCGCTCGCCACATAAACCCCCCAATATGAGGGAGCATTTAAAGCAATTTTCAACAAATTCCTCGCACCTGCAGCCCCAACTCAACAACTTGGCCCTACGGTACTTCAAAGGGGGGGGGGGGAATCGACCCTTCCCTCTTCAGGCGTTTGGCAGACACAAAAGTCCGAATTAGAACAGGAGGAGGGGGAGCCATGATGGACTGCAGTGTCTGCTACGGGGAAAGACCAGCCAGTGACTTCCAGGGGGGCCTTGGCAGCCCCCCTGGCTTTGCTGGTCAAGGGCAGCGGCTCACTTATGCAGGAGCAGCTTGGCGAAGTCCGCATTGGTCATCTTCTTGGGCCTTTCCCCAGACGGGGAGGGCTTGGCGGGCGGGTTCTGCAACGTGCCCTTGGCCTTGTTTGCTGGGTTGCTTTGACACTGCAAGGCGCGAGGGACCATCGCCAGCTGGGTTCTCCGCTTGCGACGCCTGTGGAAGGAGCAGATTGAGGGCACTTACGAAAGGGGCGCGGAAGATTCGCAAGTCTCAGCACTGTTGGGGGAGGAAGCCCACCAGGCAGCAGCCAGAACCCCAATTTCTCGAAACAAGACTAGACCACCATCCACATAATTATCTTTTTTAAAAACCTAGCTGACGTTTGTAAGTAAGTGTAAAAACACCTAAAATAAAAACCCAACTGACCTCCCAGCAACCTAAAAAGTTCCAAGGTGGAAACACCACCAAGCGCTTAGAGAAACGCCCTTCACTTAAAACAAGGTCCAACAAAGCCCCTTTTGGCGTGCTGGGTTCAAAACACTCACCTGTGAGGAGCCTTCTGGGAATTCGGATTCAGTTCGAAGGCCTGGCTTTGGGATTCCGGCTTCTCGGGAAATTTTCGGGACGGAGGGTTGCTGATGGCCGCATGAATGACGTGGCCCCTCACGGTCAGCCCGTCCATCGTCAGGAGTGCCTGGGAGGCCTGCATTTCGTCCTCAAATTCCACGTAGGCCAAGCCCTGGGAGGGGAAAAGACAGGCAGGTGATAGGCACACTGGGGTCCTCCTATCCCAAAGACAGCTCTCCAACCGGGTCCACCCTGGAGGAGCAGGGCCGAGCAGTTCCTCCCCCAAAAAGCCCACCTTGGGTTTGCCAGCCCTGTTGGTGACCAGCCGGACATCCTTCACATTCCCGTGCCCTTGGCAGAGCTTCTCCAGGTCCTCTTTGGTGCACGAAAAGGGCAGGCCAGAGATGAACAGCTTGTGCGACTCAAGGTTGGTGCTGTACTTGAACACCTTCAGGAGGGAGAAGAAAACTCAGGGGTGGGTGGGTGTTCTCCCAGAGTTCCCCAGTCAGCAAAGCAAAGGGAGGCTTCCCCAGCTGAGGTCTGGGGAATTCTGGAAGTCGAAGTCCACCAGTCTTGAAGTTGCCTCGCTTGGGGACCTCAGGCCCAAAGGGAAATATCCCACCTCCGTTTCG
The DNA here is from genome assembly GCA_033807585.1 of Hydrophis major. NCBI lineage: Eukaryota > Metazoa > Chordata > Lepidosauria > Squamata > Elapidae > Hydrophis > Hydrophis major. The sequence continues at coordinate 783,139 of CM066339.1, read as the reverse complement.
TAGGCGCAAGGCTTCTGTGCCTTCAGCAAGCGTACTGGCTGACCCTGCCCCCCCCAGCCCCCATGGGCGGCATTGGGGGGGGGGGTTGTTACCTTGGAATCCGGATTCTTGCTTTTATCCACGTAGGGAGAGACAAACATCGGCCTCCCACCCACCAAGGTCCGGTCCAGTTCGAAGGCCTGCAGAGCCGACCTCTCGTCCTTGAACTCCACGTAGGCGTAGCCGCGGAATGAGCCCTTGTTAGCGAAGATGGGGCGGACTTCGGCCACTTCCCCGCACTTGGCAAAAAGGCGTCGGAGTTTTTTCTCCGGCTTGCCCATGAAGTAGGGGAGGTTGCTAACAAAGACGGTGAAACTCTCTTTCTTGCTGTCGTGAAGCACTTTGGGGGCGTCCTTCTTTCCAAAAAGGCCCAGCTCAACCTCCAGTTCTATGTTTCTCTCCAGTTCCTGCGCGTCCCGTTCCTGCTGTTCTTCTTCAGATATCCACCCCATGCTCATGTCCCACTTCGGTTTCTTGAAGCCCACTTCTGCTCAGGGGAAGAGGAAGGGGGTCAGAGGTCGCCAAGGACCTCCCCCCCCCCCGGGTGAGGGGAGGTGGTGGCGATACCTAACTAGAAAGCTGACTGTCTGCGTTTGAGACCCAAGCGCAGTGCAACAGGCTGAGCTCCCGTTAACTTCCCCAGCCCAAAGCCCAGGGGTCCCCAACCTTGGCCACTTTTTAAGACTGGTGGACTTCAACTCCCAGAATTCTCCAGCCAGCCAGCCGTGTCTGTTTCTTTTTCTCCTCTTCCCCAAAGAGGAGAGATTGCAGAGGAAGGGATCACAAGAGAGCAAACTAGGCTGGCTGGGGAATCCTGGGAGTTGAAGCCCACGAGTCTTAAAAAGTGGCCACGGTTGGGGATCTCTGACCCAGCCATTTGAAAGCAACCTATGCCAGCAAATGGGGAAGGAAGGAGGGAAGGAAAGAGTGTTCTGTGTGCCTTTGGCATAGGGTCACACCGGTTACGTGACCCCAAAAATGTCTTTGGACAACGCTGTCTCCCCCCAGCACCACCAGCTCCAAGTCGGACCCAGCACGTACCTTTAAAATTTTTGGGACCGCAGAGGAAGCACAAGCGAAGGATGCGGCTGCTTTCCTCCCGAGGGGCTCCCCCTCCCAGCCGCCGATCCACAAGCGTGAAAGCAGCCCTGAGAGGGGCCGTCCTGGGGTGCCCTCCTGGGGTACCTGTACCCAACCCTTTCCCAGGCATTTGAGGCATGGAGGGCAGCCTCTCTCCTGGCCAGGCTGCCTCTGTGCCCAGTAAGCTGAACATCGTTCTGGCACGATGGCTGAGACCCTCCGCAAGGCTCTGCCTTACAGCAATAGTATCTAGACTTATAGACGGCTTTAAAGTGCTTTTCCAGCCCTCTCTAAGCGGTTTACAGAGTCAGCCTCTGGCCCCCAGCAATGTGGGTCCTCATTTTACCCACCTCGGAAGGAGGGAAGGCTGAGTCAACCTGGAGCCTGGTGGGATTTGAACAGCCAAATTGTAGGCAGCTGGCGGGCAGCAGAAGTAGCTTGCAGTTCTGCCCTCTCCCCACTGCGTCACAGAGGCTCTGCCTTAGGCTCTTTGTGTTTTGCCAGAAGGCCAGTCAGGCCAAGCTAGGATCCTCCCCTCCCCCTAATTCCAATGTTTCTTGTGGGGGTCAAGCACCCAACACCCCCCCCCCCAGCAGAGCACAGGGCCAAAGCCAGGCGGGCACTACCTTCCTCCAGCCATTTGCCATCGCTCTCTGCCACCCGCTTGTCGCCGGCTTTGGGATACTGGGCCTTTTTGAGGGCCTTCTTCTGGGCCTGGGCTTGCTTCGCTTTCTCTTCCTCCTGCTTGGCCAGGGCAGCCGCCTTCGCTGCCGCCTGAAAGGGCAAACGGCCTCGTGAGCAGAAGATCCAACCGGGGCCTTTTCATTCCCCTTTTATGGCTGCAGCTTCGTGGTCAGGAAGTGTGCAAGTGTCTCCATCGCTTGAGGCTTTTGGGTGGGAAGGGTTGGACTAGATGACCTACAAGGTCCCTTCCAACTCTGTTGAATTTACACCAAGACAAATTCCTTGCGTGTCCAATCACCCTTGGCCAATAAAGATTCTATTCTATTCTAATTCTAATTCTGTTCTAATATTTGCTCTATTCTAATTCTAATTTTGCTTCTATTCTAACATTGGTTCTATTCTAATTCTATTCATCTGTAAATCGGCTGTCGAGCCAGGCGAGAGGATGCCCGTTAGGAGGCAATACCGGAAGGGAACGCGGGAGGCCTTGGGGGGCCGTGCCGACCCTCCACAAGGGCAAGAGAATTAGGAAGGTAACCCCTCCCACCCCGAATCCCTCCAGAGGGGGCTGAAGGCTGCTCTTCTCATCCACCGCGCCCGTCACTCTGAAGCAGCCAAGCACCTGCGTCCTGGTTCAGTTGCCTCCCTGACTTTTTTCTGCTCATCACCAGAGGGGACTTTCCAAGAGCAGGTAAGACCCTCACCCCGAGGTCCCTCCACCCCACCTTTCCTTCCAAGAGGAGAGTTTCCCCACCTTTGCTCTCTGCTCTTTCACTCGAGCCAGCCGGGTTTCTGTCCTCTCAACCGCTGCATCCCAGTCCTCTAAAGTGCCTGCGAGAGGAGAGGAAAGGAGGATCCAAGTCTTGGGGTTCTGGATGAACCCATTTTTTATTCTTATGGACCCTGAGCGCTTCGGCACCAGAGACGAATTCCTTGTGTGTCCAATCACACTTGGTCAAGAAAGAATTCTATTCTATATCGTATATTCTATATTCCATTCCATTCCATTCCATTCTATATTCTATTCTTCTATATATTCTATTTTCTATTCTATTTTCTATTCTATTCTAAAGTTTGTTCTATTCTATTCTTTCCTATTCTATTTCATTCCAATATTTCTATTCTATTCTATTCTATTCTTCTTGATTCTATTCTATTCTATCCCATCCCAATTTCTATTATTCCATTCTATTCTCCCTTCTCAAAAGTTCCCAACTATCAACTGGAGCAGGAAGTGGGTGCTGCTCACCTTCGTTTCTCTCCAGTGTGAGCAGCATGTCACAGACCTGTTCTGGGTAGTCCTGGGTGAACTGCACGGCCCGGTACAAAGCCTTCCGGCAGTGGAGGGTATCCCCGTGTGCCCTGCAGCCAGAGAGGAGAGACAGAAGGGGGGCAGAGATGCCGTCACCAACAGCCAAGGAGACACAGCTGAGCCAAACCTTGGAAAGCCCACACTTGAGACCAGAGGGCTGCTGCGTGGCTGGGTGAGATCCCGTCCTTGACAAGGACGTGAAAGGCGCCGCATCCGGGCTACGGTGATGTCACTGGCTCATCTGTTCGACCGGGAAGACTTAACCGGAACCTCCGACTCAAACAGGACGGGCCTCCAAGCCCCCACTGCTGGCAACCCCTGGAGCACAGCAGGTGCAGAGCGCTGGTCCCAGGGGCCGAAAGGAAGAGAGACTCCCTCTTACCGCTCCAGGTTGTAATACTCCAACCACATGTTGGCACACTTTGAGTTCCCTTTGACCATGATCAAGTCCCAGAGTTCTCGTGCTTTCTGCATGTTGTTGCACAAGCGGGCCTAGAGGAGGGAGGTGGCCCATTAATATAATCTGAAAATATCCCCCCCCCACCCAGCCCCCCAGAGGTGAGAGAAGGAAACCAAACAAGAGAGGCGAGTTAAGGTCACCTCGATCCTGGCCCAGGCCTGCATGATAGTACAGGAAGGGTCTCCGCTCTCATTGAACCCTGCAGGCAAACAGAATTCAGCCATGGTTATTTCTGGTCGCAACGCTAACACCCACAGCAGAAAAACAATGTTTCTTGAATAAGAGGCAACCCACGTTCTTCGACGTCCTGCTTTAAATAGTTGAGGGCGCAAGCGAAGGTTGAGCGAAGCTCTTCCAGCTCCTTACTCGACTCTGAAAAGCAGCAAGGAGAGAGCGCGGCCATTCAGAAGCCACCCCTGGAGCACTAGCTTTCTAGAAGCCAGGGGTGCTTTCTCCAATGGTGTGTGTGTGGGACATTCAGGCCCTATTGCCCTGGGGCAAAAATCCCCTCCTTGCTGGGATCTGGAAGCACGAAGCCAAACCCAGGGGCTGTGAACAGTATTACCTTGAGTAAAGTCCACCCTCCTCCTGTGGTAATCCAGGTACGCCTGCCAGATTTCCACATAATCGGTGGCCTGAGCAAAACTGGGTTTCAAGGCATTTTCAAAGGTATCTAACAATAGAAGAAGACATAAGGGTGGACACAGCTTCAACACCTTTGAGTTCTCAGCCTGAGCCAGGTGGGGCCCTCAGAGAAAGAGGGGCCCAACCCACATCCTCCCTCCCTCCCTCCCTGGCACAGGGCCTGGGGAGGAGCAGGCAGAGATGCTCTGGGGGTTAAAGAAATAAAACCCGCCAACCCTCCAGCTTGAAGAAAAACCAGGTAAACAGGATGGGAGCGTTGTGTAGCCTCCGAGGCTGTGAAAGCTCCCACCAGCCTCAGGAAGGAGAAGCCCTTCATAGCCCTGGGGGTCCTCCTGATCCTACCTGAGATCACCTGGTAGTCAAACCCGTGCCTCTCCAAGGCCATCAGGTAATGGCTCCAGAGCTTGACGGTCCAGGGGCAATTCCTGATAGCTCGCTCGTGAGCAGGAAGCACCAGGCTCCTCACCTTCAGCTGCCTGTCCTACAAAAGGAAGCACGTTTAAAGCTGGCTTAAAGCCGGGCTAACTGTGCTTCTGCATAATGCACAAGGGGGCGTTTGGTGCTGCAACACCTCACCTCACCGGATAGAAAGGATATCTGGAAGGGAGGGAGGGAGGGAGGGAGGGGGCTTCTGTTAAAAGTCCCAGAAGCCACAGGAAAGGCCAAAGGCCACATCGAGTGGACAGTGATCCCTCTGCAGAGTAGCAATATCAAAGCATCAGTGATGAGGCATTTCTGCAGACCTGTTGCTCTGTGTCCCCCCAGAGATCCAAATTTTCTAAGGTTCTGAAGTTCTTTTAAAAAGAATTGCTCTGGTTAACCCGGACAACCGACTAGACGCAGGAAAGCTCTTTCGCAGGAGGACGAGAGGCCTGCTGATGGGAGGCACTTACCAAGTACTGAGTGTAGCGAGTCCAGAGGTCTGGCACGAGGCAGTTCTCACTCAGGGCACGCTCATAGGTCAGCTGGATGCGAGCTGGGTCCCCGATCTTCATTTCAAATTCGATGTAAGCTTCGTATTCGGCCAGCTTTGGGGCTTTAGCTATCAGCTGGAACAAGAGAGGAAGAAAGCGCTTTAGGGGAAGTGGAACAGGGGAAAGGACCCATTAGGAAGAAAGAAGGTTGCATTGCATTGCTCAGCGTAAAACTCAATTTTAAAAAGGGGGGGGGAGAGAAAGGGGGACAATCCCAGAAAGTTCTGAAAAAGAAGACCAGTGAGATAAAACCTATTTGACGACGCAGACTTAAAAGCAATTTTGTTCCTCCTTCCCTGATAATCTTGACAGTAACTTCCAGAGTCTTCCCACGGGGCCCTATAAAAAATACCTTTTGAAAGGAAGTTGGAAGCCCAGCCCAGGAACCGGGGAAAGACGCCGTCCTTCGGAAGGAAGCGCCTTCAAGGACGATCGGCAACACGGGCCTGGCGAAGCTGAGGGGTTGTGAAGGGAGCCACTTACCAGGGCGTCTTCGTAAGGCTTGTATTTCTCCAACTGCTTCAAAGCCCTTGTGTAGTTTTGCCGCACTGCGTGTGGGATCGGCTCCTCAGTCCAGAATTGGTACTCCATAAATGTTGATTCCATATCTCCAGAGAGGGAGGGAGACAGGCTCATGTCAGCTAGGAAGGGGAACGCTCCCAATCCCTCACCTCGCCTTAAGCCCCACTACGGTTGCTTTGGCTTGGGGTGCCCCGTGCAAAACTCAGCCACCAATTCCTTCTGGAGCCGAGGAACAAGAAGCCGAAGGATTTTAGCTAAAAAAAGACCTTAGCTAAATGGTTAGATAAAATGTATAAAAATAGGTTTAGCAAATGATGGAGATGTAATCAAAAAACAGTCACATTTTATCCTATCTGGTGGACTTGTGTTAAAACAAAAAATAATAATTTGGGCAAAAATACACAGTGACTAGAAATCGTAATAGGGAAACATGTAGATTTTAAATCTGAACTGTTTTCATTAGGGATGATATCAGAAAAAAAAAATTGGTGAGAAAAGTATGTATTTTATATTACATGTCTTAGCAGCGAGGATTATCTTTGCACACTATTGGAAAAATAAAGAAACACCGCAAGATGAAGATATTAGATTGTGCAGAAACGGACAGACTTAAATTGAAAATTAAACAGAAAGAAGGCACAGAACATGATCAAACATGCAGCTTATTTTACCAGTGGTTGGGAAAAAAAAAGAGTGGCGAGTAAGAATGGCATTTGTATTGCTAAGCAAATGAAAATACCCAGACAACACGATGTCGGTTTAGTACTAAGAAATGTAATTAATAAAAAATTGTATCGAATTTATTTTTTAAAAAAAGCTGAAGGATTTGGGGGCAGGCCTTGGGTCAAGAGGCAAGCGATAAATGATCCTCACCTATCAAGGGAATCCCCAGCTGCCGACGATAGAGCGAGTGGATCTTCTGGAGTTGTGCCTTGATGTTCTGCTGCTGCTCAGGTGTTGCGACGCTGCCCAGTGCTGGCTGCCAGGAGAGGAACAAAGCAGAGTTATCAGCCTTGGTCCTAAGCAGCAGAAGAGGAGCAGATCCCCCAAAGCAGTGAAAAGATGAGCATGGATAATTAGCCGAAGAGGCCTCCCAATCCTGGCTTAGGGAGCAGCACTGCTGAGCGAGGCCTTGCCATTCCAGATGCCCAGGGACTGAGGTCTCATCCAAGCGAGCTCTGGTGGAGCAGTGGTTAAAGGGCAGTACTGCAGGCAGAACTCTGCCCACAGCCTGGAGTTCGATCCTTGACGGGGTCCAAGGTCGACTCAGCCTTCCACCCTCCCGAGGGTCGGTACAATGAGGACCCGGATTGTTGGGGTTTGCAACATGCAAATAATGCTTCAAGATGGTAAACCGCCCAGAGGGAGCTGGAGAACAGTGCATAAAAGCCTAACTGCTCCAATGCCACTGCTGTCTTTCCTCTGACTTCCTACCAAACACAAATGCTCTCTGGGAAACCACCACCTGGTCTAACTCCACAGAACTCCACTGCAGCATTGCTAGGGCTTACCTGCATTGTCGCCAAAATGATGTTTTCAAATTCCCGGTAAGTCTCCCAAATGGCAGCTCCTTTGGTCACGTGGAGGCCAACCTCGATGATCGCCTGCTCTAGGACTGCGCGAACTTTCGCAATCCCTCCTTCCTGGCCGATGGCCCCCATAGAGTACTGGGCATACTCCAGCCAGATTTGAGGACCTAGAAAACAACCACGGGGGGGGGGGGGGGGGGGAGAGAATATCACTTTTGAGTGCTTTTGCGGAAGGAAGCTGAAGTTAACTCTGAATTTTTCATTTCCTTTGGAGAACCTGTTGCCTTGAACCTATCTATTTTGGTGCTGTTTATGTCCATTTGTTTGAGCATGAAAGAAGATCCACTTAAAAGTAAACTTACAGATGTAATCTTTCACGGCTCTCTCGAAAAGTTCGTAAATCTTTTCCCTATCAGAGTCTCCAGGCTTATGAATCTCATCCTTCAGCCAGTCTAGCCACATCTCTGTGAACGTGGGACAAAGCCAAAGAGGGTTAGGAAGCTACCACAGATTAACCTGGAAAAAGATATTGCTAAATAACATATTACTAAGCAGGGTCAAATATATATGTAATTTTAGTTAAAGTTACCAGTGATTATTAATAGAATATACGTATGTGTATGTTCTACTAAATTCAACAGGGTTTACGACTGAACAGATGTTCACACAGCTACGTTCTACTTACATCTCAAGAAACCAGAATCTTCTCTGAAACAAATTTAACCTAAATAATACTCTAAAGTAAATGCTCTGGAGTTTTGTTTGGTTTCCATCATGATGGCGCCAAACATCTGGCAGCAATTAAGTGGTGCCACAAGTAAATCACTAGTAATTTTCATTAAAAGTACAGCAAAGCTGCCATTTTTAAGGCAACCCAGAAAAAAAGAAGTTAAAACAGGCGACGTAATTAAGAAACCTCAGCTTTCATTAAAAAGCCCCACAAAATGTTTGCCAGGAAAGCTTCTACTCTATAGGGATTGAGCCAATCTTGAATATTGCTCCTCGCTTCAAACTGCCAAATTTCTCCCCCCCCCCCGCCCCCCAATCTGGGGGAACAAGCCAAGGCCATGGCACAGGAACCCCTTTCGTTTAAAAAACAGCAGCATGTGCACATTTAACGGGATCCACAGCAGTGCAAATCGCTATACATTTTCACCTAGGGGTATGTATTCTCTGATGCTATAAGAACTATGTGACTCCTGTGAATGCAAGTCTAGAATGAATGAACAAGCCAGCTGTTTTTCTGCTAGTTTTCAATTCTACCTCACAGTTGGTGCAGACGGCACCTGTCCAGTACAAAATGTGATGAAGTAAATGTAGTGCATATGTCCCCACCTCCAATACATCAGGATTGTATGTCTCCCCTAAAGTATTCTTGGGGTTTTTGGAAGTAGGAATGCAAAGTCTGGTTATTTGCTACAGAATCACTAAGACAAACAGCAGTATTTTTAAAACTCTGCCACAACATCAAGGGAGAGAGGAAAGATAACCACTTAGCTGTTTATTCTTATTAAATGGTTCCACTGAAAATGCATCTTAGACCCTTTCACTCTATATGCAAACTTTACCAGTAACAACTCTTTAACAATTCCATTTAGGGAGGAAATTTTTGGGGGGTGATCACTCAATATCCGATTTCAATTTACATTTTATACAACAAAATGGGGTATATCAAGATTTGAATTTCTGCAAGGCCAAAAGACTTTGCCTACCTTCAGTGAGAGGGAAAATTTCGCTCATGTTCCGGCGGGCTACCGGAAGTGCGAAGTCGCTTTCATCACGCATTATTTTTATCAGAGCCAAATGAGTGTTGTAATCATAGGGATTTCTGTCCAGCTAAAAAAACATTGTCAAAACAGTAACTTTATTTACATGGTTCTACAGAAACCTAGCTAAAAGCTATTGATTAGTACCATCCTGGCAAATTTTACTTATGGAACAGGCACAAAGACCCTGAGGGGTTTCCAATGCGGGACATGAATTATCCTGGGCCAGGCATAAATCTGCCACTGCTTGGGGCCGTCTCTAGTCAAGGCGCTAAAGCAGATCACGGGGCACAGATTGCCCTAGGAATCCCTAATCCAGTGTTAGGCCAAGGACGCCTGCAACGGAGGGACTGTTTAGAGTGGAGCCAAGAGGGAAAGAAATCTGCCACTCTCAGCAGCATCTTAACCCCTTAGAATTCCATCAACATTCGCACCAACTACTGCAGGACGTAAGGACTAGCAAATGGCCTAGGGAGCATCCTCAGAGGAGGCAGAACCCGTGGTCGGCGCTGTGCTGTCATCGGCGCAAGGAACAGGCAGTCCTTGACTTGCAACCGCTTGTTTAGTGGCTGATCAAAAATTACTGCAGCACGGGGGGGGGGGGGGGAGGCTCAGGAGGTTTTTTCTGTACTTACAACCTCTGCAGCTTCCCTTCGGTCCAAACTGACCAAACTTCGTTCATGGAGGGGTGACTGGGAAAGCCCGGATTCACTTATTGACGGTGTTATTACCTTAACAACTATGGTGAGCTTACTAATTTGTTACTGACTTCACAGGAGAAGTTGCAAAGTGGGGCGACACTTAACAACTGTCTGACTTAGCAACGGAAAATCTGGGTCCCGCTGTGGTCGTAAATCGAGGACTACCCGTACTGGAAAAGCGGGGGGGGGTCCCTGCTCGGCCCCCCCATGCAATTCCCCCCCAAAGCCGCCTTCCTTCGGAGCCCCCCCCAAGGCCTTGGGGCCCACAAAGGGGCTCCCGGCGCAGGGGCACATCCTTCAGCCCCCACCCCCATTTCATGCTTTCCTATTTTCAAGGATTTTTCAGGAGCCCCCCCAAAACAGAAAGGGTTGTGGGCGTGGCCTGCCTGCCCGAAGCCCCGCCCCTCTCACCATCCACTGCAGGCGGACGATCTCGCCGTCCGGGTCCACAAAGCGGTGGCCGTCGTCGTCGTCGTCGTCATCGGCGGCGGTGGCGGCGGTGGCGGCGGCGGCGGAGTTCAGGTCGTCTAAGCCGCCCACCTCCTCCAGCAGCTCGATGGCTTTCGCGATGTCCTCCGCCTCAGAGCTGTCCTCGTCCGACATCGCGTCCGGGGACCACCCTCGCACCGCCCCAGCCATGACCTCGCGTCCCGGGAACGTTCGCGCGTGCGCCGCGACTCCGGGCTGCCCTCAGCGACGCCTGAACGGGGAAGAGCCCACCAAGGAGAGGGCCGGACCCGCGAACCTAGAAAGAGACGGGGGTTTCGGCCTTAAGTGGGATCTTCCACTCCAGGCCGAGATGGCGCGGGAAGGGAAGGGGTCCCGCGGGTCCCGCTCCAAACAGGCACTTGAGTTAGACGGCCGCGGGGAAGGGGCCTCAAGGGACGGTCAAACCGAGTCTGGCTGCCGCAAAGACTCCTGGGAGGAGCAAGCGCCCCCTCCCACCGTCCAGGGAGGCGGGGCAACTAATCCATGCGCCACGAGGCGGGGGCAGAATTAAAGTGAAATAAAACCGAAATGAAATGATAACGGCCGGGTTTTGTCATGGGGGGGAGGTGGCAGCGTTTGCTTCCCTTAACGCGGAGGCTCGCCTCCTCTTTCCCGCGGCCACGCTCCACGACGGCGCCAGAAATACCTGCCAGGCAGCGAGCGGTTAACCTCCCTCCTCGAAGGCTAAGAGGGGTGTGACTTAGCGGCTCCGCGCCTTTTTGGCGCGCCCTGATGGCGTCACGGGCGCGTCGCCCCGCCCTCTATTGACACTGCGTGCGTCCCCCGCCGGGGCAGTGAAGCGCCTGCGAAAAGGACAAGATGGCGGCGCTGCGGGCGAGTGGCGTGAGGGCCGCGGTGCTCCTCAGGCCCGGCCTGGCCCGGCCTCCTCCGGCCGCCGGCTACCACGAGAAGGTGGGCTGGGCCTTGGGAGAGGAGGCGGGAGGCGAGTCCGGCGCCCGTCCCGAGGAACTACAACTCCCATCGCTCCTGATAGCGGGAGCCTCAGCCCCGCCCCTTTCGCGGCTGTCAAAGGAGAGGAGAAGCCGTCGAAGCGGACACGCGCCTGTCCCGGGCAGGGAGGGAAGGAGGAGGCCGGGCAGGGTGGCTCCTGTCTGCAGTGGGCGGAGGAGAAGGAAGGAGAGCCCGGGGGGGGGAGGTTTCCTTCTCCCTCCTCCGGCCTGTTTTTTTTCCCTCTTGTGGCGCCTCTCCCTGAAAACCAGCGAAGGATATATAAATTTATATCAGGATATATATTATATTTTTATATATATTATATGTGTGTGTGTGTATATATATATATAATATATATATATGTATACATGTACACACACACACACATATATATTGTGTGTATATAAATACATACATACACTACACACACACACACTGCCTATTCACCCACAGCAACTCAAGGCAGCTTACAGAATATAGCAAAACTCCAGTGCCCCAAGATTAGCTGGGCCTGATCCTGGGGGGGGGAGAGAGGGGAGCCCAAGAGCCCCGACTGCCTGGAACCCAACCTTGGGTGGCTTCTCAGCAATCTGTGGGCGGAAAACCCTCCCGAGCCCGGCGGAGCCCCTCCAGCCCTGTCACCACCCCCAAACAAGCTGAAAGGGGGAAGGGAGGATTATTATTGGGGGAGGCTTCTCTTGCCTCTCTCCTATGAGGAGCCTTCTCTCTCGGGTGCTCAAGGGTTGTCTGGGTTTTGCCCTTTCAGGTCGTGGATCACTACGAGAATCCCAGAAATGTCGGTTCTCTGGACAAGAAGGCCAAAAATGTGGGAACTGGCCTGGTGGGGGCTCCGGCCTGTGGAGACGTCATGAAACTGCAAGTAAGCAAAGGCCCGGCTTTTCCCCAGGCAGCTCTGCCTGCCCAGCCTGTCCCCTTTCTGTTAGCCCTTCCCTGGCCGGTAATTGGGGTCTTTGTAACTGCCCTCAGGTCGAGGTGGATGAAAACGGGAAAATCATTGACGCCAGGTTTAAGACGTTTGGCTGCGGGTCAGCAATCGCTTCAAGTTCTTTGGCGACAGAGTGGGTGAAAGGCAAGACGGTACGTCCTGTCCATTTCAAACCCTTGGCCATATTTGATTAGAGTCCCTTCTTTGAGGACATTTGTGAGCCTTCTGCCTTGGTGGGGCATATTCTCATGTAAAAGAAAGTGAGAACCTCTTTGTAAGCGAGACCCTAGGGAAAGAGCTGCCCAGGCCTTGCTAAATTGTCAACTTGGGTCAATTTCAGGTTGATGAAGCCTTGAAGATAAAAAACACGGATATTGCTAAAGAGCTTTGCCTGCCGCCAGTAAAACTGCACTGCTCAAGTGAGTAGGATTTTCACTGTTCATTGCGTTCCTGGAACCCTTTGTTTTCCCCACAGAAAATGAAGCAGCACCCCATGTTTCCAAGCTCTGACAGTTTCTCTCTCTCTCCTTCTCCCCAGTGCTAGCGGAAGACGCCATCAAGGCCGCCTTGGCAGATTACAAGTTGAAGCAGGGGCCAAACCCTGCTGGACCTGAGAAGAGCACAGCCAGTATGTAGGGCTCCTTTGCATCTCAAGACCTGGGAGCCAGCTTCCCTTCATTCCACTTGTAGCCTCAGCGCGATGCCTTAGGAGCTGGATCCATCAACGTTTTGGAGAAACACACAACTCATACGCACAATGTTAAGACTGTACTAGAGCCAACAGGATAGACTGACTTTGCTGTAGCTTTTTGCTCTTGGCTTCTTTTCCTTTATCTGTGTGAAAGACCTTCTTCAGAGATTTGATTTGTAGCCTTAAGAATGGCCACTGAAAGGGTGGGTGGGTGGGGGGATGTAAAGCTGCCTCTTGGTTACCAAGAAAAGTCCCAGGGCCACTTCAGGTATGATCCTTGAATCCACAGGGACAAGCAGTGATGTATGACATCCCAGGGTTCTCCCTCCAGGAGTAGATTTAGAGCAGTATGGAAGCTCTTTGGGCTTATGATGACATTTTTGGTCATTAATTTGGGGGGTAAAACAGCAGTGTAGTTTCATGTTGCTGGGTTCACATTCCCCTAACACAAGGGATAGACCTGATCAGTACAGTAAAGCTGTCTCTGTTTTGCTATTTCTAGATTGGAATTATAAAGAAAGGAATATATTTTTATTTCACCTGATTGTTAATGCACAAATTTCAGCTTTGTTTGCTGTTCAACCTGTGCTACACATGCAGAGATAATATATGTTTGTTCTACAGAATGTTGAGTTCTTTTAATTTGCGTTTTATTTACTTACACCCCATCTTTACTATTTTTATAGTGCAGAGAACATACCTAGTGCTCCTTCCTTCTTGTGTCTGTATAACAACAATCCGCTGGGCTGGGCTGGGCTGAGAGGGACTGACCCAAAGTCACCCAGCCAGCTTTCATGCCTAAGCAGGATTAGAATTCACCTCTCCTGCCTTCTAGTCTGGTGACTTAACCATGAGGCCACACTACGCATCTGCCAGCGAACAGTTGCTTGTTGGCTGGGGAATTCTGAGAGTTGAAATCCACACATCTTCAAGCCACCAAGCTTGGGAAATATTGTACCAGGTCTGGAAACCACGTTTTTTTTAAATCAATCCTAGTGACATTGGAAATCTGGCACTTTCCCCCCTGTTGCCTGGCAATATTGGTCAGTTTGTGATCTGTTCATTCCCCAAATCTGGTAGATCTGGACTGTCTGACATAGACCAGAATACCAGCCTGAAAGAGGAGCAGAATATACACCTGTTTCTCAGCACATGCACAATGGCAGCTTGACGATTTTTTCAAAAAATACCAGCCTAATAGGAATAGGAGGCTGTATTGAAGGCATCAGAGGGGACTCTCTTTAAGTTCGGGGTCCATTGACGTGTCCAGGCTGGCTGATTGGATGGGGGCAGCCCCAATGAGGCAATTCCTCCCTTCTGCAAAGGCTACTCCAGCCAGCAAAACCTGCCTCAGAGGGCAGGGAGAAGGGCAGGCTGACACACAGGCAGACAGGCGAAGGCTTTTCACCCCTCCTGTCTTTGAGTGCCAGCTGCCACCCTGTATTTGGGGTGATTTATCGGCGGCTCAGGTTTCCAACCAAAACAGTCCTCAGCTGCCGAAGCAGCATCGTCTGCCTGCCTGCCTGCCATTGATCCCAGCAACTGGATAATCCATTCTGAAGCCGTCCCGGTCAACGATAGGCCTCCCCATTCAAAGGCAAAAAGGAGATGCTTAAAAAAAACCACTCTGCAATATTTTGGATCTGAAGAGCCCCTTCTGTTGAAGAGAAGGCTCTGTCAAAAGGGTTGGATCGACCCATTCTGGTCTTCCCATTTTCACCCAAGTTTTAGAATCAAAAGTTTTCCGTAGCAGAAGATTTCCTAGCCCCCCCCCCCCCCCCCGCCCTTTAAAAGCTCTCCAAGAAACAGCTTAGAGAGTCACAGTATCACTTTTCTCTTTTAAACCTTCCCCGATGCTCCACAAATGCAATCTCTGCTCCCTAAACTCTAATGCAATTTGTACTGGTAGAACATCATGCCAGCTGGGACGACGTCCTGGTTTATGACAAAATGCAGGGCCAATTTAAAGGCAGATGGATGGGAAGGGGCTTTTGGTAAAGGGCCACCACAGTGCAAGGAAGGGAGGCGGAAAAGCTTGGGCTGAAGCTCTCCTTGAAGTCAGGCGGTCAGAAATGAGAGGACTAGATGTTCTCTCCAACTCTCTCCGCCTGTCATAAATATTGGGCAGATTTCTCTAAATCCGGACCAGGCCGACCACAGACAACCCACAGCAACAGCTAAATTACAACCCTCTCTTTGTTCCAGGAGCGGCCCAAACCTTCAGTGCTCCAAGCAGCCATTCTCCTGAATTCGAGATCAGCATTTCATGTTTTCTTCGCCTGCTCTGCCGGGATAAGTTCTCAGAGCCCCCAGGGGAAGAAGCATTTAGGGAACGCACTAGAGCAGGGGTCTCCAACCTTGGCCCCTGGAAGCCTGGTGGACTTCAACTCCCAGAATTCCACAGCCAGCTGGCTGTGGAACTCTAGGAGTTGAAGTCCGCCAGGCTTCCAGGAGCCAAGGTTGGAGACCCCTGCACTAGAGCCAACAGGATAGACTTGACTTTGCTGCAGCTTTTTGCTCTTGGCTTCTTTTCCTTTATCTGTGGGAAAGACCTTCTTCAGAGATTTGATTTGTAGCCTTTTTTTATTTCACCTGATTGTTAATGCACAAATTTCAGCTTTGCTGTTCAGCCTGTGCTCAGGGCTTTAAAAGAGTTGCAGGTTTTGTTCCTAAAACAGCCTGACCAAATGCTCCCAAGTTCGGCTGTTCGGTGCTCCAAGAAAGGGAGAGAGAGAAAAATAATCGGGGAGGATTGTTTTTGCTTTCACACACAACTCCTTATCTCTCCTTCGCAAGCACACATCAGTGTTTTGTTGGCAACTGACCTTGCCGTGTGGTCAGTCGTTGCTTCTGCTTCTGAGAAGTTTGCAAATGGCAAATGTTAAGGCTTTCTCTGGACCTTGACGTAGACCGGAGACAGGCTGTGCAAGCAGGTCACGAACTGGGGGTTTTAAAGCAGGGCTGCTTTAAAGCTGGGAGTTGAGAGCATGCAGAGAAGGGAGAGATGCGCCCGATGGAAGGCAAGGCAGAAGCGGGGAGCCATCTCCATCCGGAGGCCCCTACGATGCTCTTTCTTTCTGGCCCAAGAATGCCAGCTATTTCCTCTTTGAATCCCAGGAGAGAAAGACGTTTCCCAATAGGGTTTGTGTCCCCCGTCCCCCCCCCCCCTTCTAGTCTAGCCACCAAGACAGTGAAAAGACAAGCCACCAGCAGGAGGTTTGGTTGGAAAACCTTTTGGGACTGTTTAGGAAACGGGATGAGAAGAAGGGAGATGGGAGGAGCTTCCAGTTGCCCAAGGAAGATCACCAGTATCCCAAGAGAGCTCAAATAAAAATCCAGCATGGTGAGGTAGGACGAGACCCCTTTCCCAAATGATCCAGTGGGTCAAAGAGAAAGGGTGCAAATCCCGTAATTTTGAGGAGACTGGAGGAACCATTTCCAAGAAAGATCTGGGATTTTATAGACTGCAAGAACTCATAAAGAGAACTGTCCCTTTTTGGGGGGTGGGTGAGTGGAGGCATTTCTATGCCAACACGTCTTTTGCTATTTCAAATATGTTGCCTGGATAATTTGGGGCAGGAAAACCACCGGTCCTCATCCACACATCCACACAAGCCTGCTTCATCATTTCTTTTTAATGGGACATACATCTATAATGGAGAAAAATACATTTGGACTCACTGTAGGCTTGAAGGGGTCTCAGGCAAGGGAACATCACAGTCACGGCATTTTATTGAATTTGGGCCATTTGTTTTTTTAAATCATTAAATTAAACCGTGCTGGCTGCGGAATTCTGGGAGCTGAAGTGCAAAACACCTTAAAGCTTGAGAAACACAGTTCCAGGTGTTTGGGCATCTAGTTTCTGCCACTCCTGGACTTTAGCCACCCATGGGCTGGGTTGGAACATCTGGAAAGTGAAGTTGTCTATTTTGTGTTTTTATCAACACTCTGCCCTTCCTCGTATTTTCAGGTTTAGAAAGCCCTAGAAAGAGATGCTGAGAAAGAAGTTCATCAGACCCTCTTCGTGCTAACCCAGTTGGGGTTTAGCTTGTTGCAAAGTTCCAAATATTGTCTTTGACAGCCCCCTAAGAGTCTCTCATTCAGAAATGGCCTTGAAGTGTAGGACTGCAGAGACCCTGCCAGAGAGGGTCAACCTACTGAACCCTATCCCAGATAAGTCCTCAAAACTACAATAAATGTCTCTGTCAGCTAAATTTATAGATGTTTTTACTAGGATTACAAGGATCACCCTGGGAGAGCCCAGTGGGAGGAAAAATCATAAATATCAGTAGAACCTTTGCAAAGAGGCTGGGAAAACCCAAGGAGGGATTTTTGTTGCAAATAAGTTCTCCTGGCACCCAGCTTCTTCAAGGCTTGTCACAAACCAGGTTAATCTCACTTGCTTCAGCTCTAAGACTTACTGAAATATTTCTCTAGTTGGCCTAGGAAGATTAGCACCTGGAAATCTGAAATCCAATGTTCCCCAATCAAAATATAAAAACATTTTTAAAAATTGACCAAAAGTCTTCCCTCCAACCCCATAACTGAGTTTAAAAACGCCCAGAAAACATTTTCAGTGTGTTTAAATGCTGAAAAATATGAGGCCTCTGAAAATTAACCATTTTGACAAGTGAAAAACTTCAGGATTGAACATTGAACATTGCTGAGCTTCATTCACTCATGAAAGTCTTCAGTATCTTCCCCTCCACACAAAAGTTTGAATATTTGTAGACCTTTAAGAGGAACGATTATCAGAAACGTCATCAGATTCTCCCCAAGGTTGGTTGTCTTGAGCAATCAGATCTCCTAAAGCATCTGGAGAACTTACAGTTAAGGATTCTCAGAAACCAGATTTAAAAAAAAACTTGGACTGAGTGGTGGATCCTATATTATTGCCATTGCTTGGCTGGAAATTGTACATAAAAATCTGATTTCAGGTTGACCGTTCTGAAACTAAATACAACCATGAGTTCAACTTTCAGAGCTGATACTAAAAGTAAATGAATTAATCATTGATATAAGAGACAACTAAACAGAGTTGAACCAAGATTGCTTTAAAAGAAATACAGGTGTGAAATAACTTCAAGTTTGCCCAAAGGAGATGTCATCAGAATCGGAGAGAAGAAGAAAAAAAAGAGGTTTGGATGACTTCATGATTGATAGAAAGGTTGAGCAATCATCTCTGCACACAACCTTGGTCCAGAATTAGGGACTGATATAAATAGAGTTAGATGCTCACCCAAAGGGCCCACCTCAAACATTACGTAAGCATGTATGTATGTGCAGGTATGTTCTCCCTGAAAGTGGGAAAGTCCTGGAGGACGATACTGGGATGGTTCCTCCAGAAGAATCCTGGAACCCCGTTGAAGACGATGTGTCTCCTAAAATAAGTTCTATCTTACCTTCTCAGTGATATCTGGTTGAGTAGCTACATTGTGACGCTGCGGCCACTCAACTTCCCCTCCCCCCAGGTGTATTAAGTAACTCTCGTCACCTCCCTGGGCAGGTTGGCAGGGGACGATGGAAGCCAGGGTCTTCTGCAGCTGGAGGGCAGCAGACTTGGGCAAGTCTGCATAACTGAAGAAAGTCCATTGAAGCAAAACTGCAGGAATGCAGAACTTTCAGGTATTTCTTGGGAGGGTGGGAGGTGGCTAACTTGTCTCCTTTGCAGGTAAAGTAAAAGATCTGCTCCCTTCTATTTGATAAACAGATTCCTGTAGATTTCATATTGTCAGCTGTCTCTCCCCCCCCCCCCCCAGTGATGGGAAGTGACCCCATTCAGTTTTTGGATTCTTCTGTGGGGTCGAGAGTCAGTGGAGGGCTGAGATCTTCCTTCTGCTCCTTCTCCCCTTCGGAGGCAGGCATGGCAAATTCCTCAGTGGGTGGTGGGGTTCCCTTGGGCTCCTCAGGAGGAGATGGATGGGTCTCCACCACCAGCGATGGGACCTCTTCTTCTTTGGTCTCAGCATCCACCAAATTGTTTGGCGCTGATGTCTCTGGAGGCAGCTCAGCCTCAGTGGGTGGTTTTTCTTCTTCTCCTTCTCCTTCTTCTTCTTCTTCTTTGGAGCTGCCCTCCTCCACGTCTTCCGCTTTCTGGGGCCCTTCCTCTTTTCCTTCCACAGGTGGGTCTTCCACAGGGCCACTTTTCCCATTGGCCACGACCCTGGTTGGAGACTTGAGGTTCTGGGCTGCAGCTAAGATGTCAGCCTGCAACTGCTTGGTGGAATCCACCGGCTCCTCTTGGCTGTCCTTGGATGTCTTCTCGGGGACTTCGCTGAAGGCCTTGGCTCCCCCAGCCTTGTCGCTCTGATCCACGTACTTCTTCTTTGGAAAAGACGAGGGGTAATAGGCAGAGGCCTTGTGTTTTTGCTGGGTGATGACGGCTGCACACACGATGGACAGGAAGATGAGGAGAAGAGAGCCCACCACCAGGATCAGGAGCATGTACGTCTGGAAAAAGTTCACAATGCCTTCCAGGAGGTTGAAGGAGTGCAACGTTCCATTGACTGAATCGACCGCCAGGCTCCCTGAGGTGGGACTCGCACTCAGCGTCGCCCTGGCAGAAGTGGGGCTGGGGGAAGCCCCCTCGCTGTCCCCGCTCCCCTCGCTGTCTTCCAGGACCAGGTTCTGAATTGATCTGGAGGCGCCAAAGGGCGACATCAAGAGAAGAAGCAGGCACAGGTCTTGCAGGGCCGCCATGGCAAGGCTCGGGGGATCACACAAACGTCTGGGGGGGAACAGAAAACACACAAGGACACACAAGGGATCTGTTATTCTTCAGAGCATCTGAATCAAAGAAACCTTTTTTTCTGGAAGGGTTTCTCCTTTCCACACCAAAAATAAATTCAGAGCTAAAACAAACCAGTCCGAAGAATTGCAATCATGCACGAAAATCAAATATTTGGGCCCCTCCGTCTATTCCCTGCCTTCCCCAACACCAAATGCCTATTTTGCATTGTTCTTGTGTAAAGTCTATGAGCCTCCAGCAACTGTAATAGCTCATCTTGTTTTGTTTTTTTACTTCATTTCTAATGCTTTCTTTTGTTTGCAATTCTTATTTGTGATAGTAATAAAAATATTCATTTATTCTAAAATCTGCAGTGATTGGAACAAAAACTAACCAACCCTGAAGCTTTAAGTCCTAGGCCAGAGGATGCAAAGCAAGGCTTCTCCATAGCGGCTCAGGGTCCTTGGTGGGGGAGTCTGCCTTGGTATTCAGGATGAGTCCCTGATCTGCAGAAGGCTACAGGGGAGCGTGGAGGGGTTTCCAAGCTTAAGACCCTCACTTTCTACCCCCAATTCCTGAATGGCAGCTAGATAGGGAGCCCTGGATCCCCGAGGTTGGTGGTCTGGCCAGGGCGAAGGTGCTTAATTGCACAGGCGCAGAGATGCAGCCCAAAACTCCGAGGCAGCGTTAGACGTGGCTGCGTTAATTCACCTCTGTCCATTAATTGGGGGGGTGTCTCTGCAGTGGGAGGGGGGCAATTAAGTTATTTAGAGCCCAGCCTGACAGGAGAACAGCAATGCTCTTTGTCCGGAGAACATCTGGCCTGCAAAGGACTTTCCATTTGGGAATCCGGGCATCGCTCCGTGCCCAGAGTCGGTTTGCAGCCTCGGTTGCTCTCAGTCATTCCGGAGACAGTCGGTGCTGTTTAAGTCTCCTGATTTGGCCTGAGCAGAGCACAGCTGGCAGCGGGAGACATTCCTCAGCCTGGGGACTCTGGACGGAAAGGCTAGCCGGGCTGAGCGATGCAAGGCAGCTCAAGAACCCCGGAGCTGCTCTCCCGGGTGGGTGAAGTGTACTGTAGGCCTCCTTAACCTCTCCGGTAGATGGAAACAAAGAAAGTTCAAGAAATGTCTCGACTCCTTCTCTCCCTCTCCCTCTCTGTCTCTCTCCCCTCTTTCTCTGTCTCTCTTCCTCTGTCTGTCTCTTGCTCTCTGGTCTTAAATTGGAAACCCAGAAGAGGTTGGAAGTCCAGGGTCCTCAGGGAGAGGTGCAGGGATGTCCTTCTGCACGTGGCCAGGAGCTAACCCTTCCCTTGAGGCTTTGAGACCTTTTCTCTTCCAGATTCCAGATGTTTTGCTAAAAGCAGCCAAACTGAAAGCCAATCCTTTCTTGGCCAGCTGAGGGCAATACCTCCCCCCCCCCCCCGCTTTGGCCAGCCTGGAGCCTTCCTGCAGCCCCCAGAGTGGGTGGTCTGGCCATCTGGTTGTCTGGGGGGCTGGAACAGCTGGAGGGTCCTAGACAGGCTGCCAGATGTGATCGGCCCCCCTTCTCTCACTTTCTAGCCCAGCTCCCCTAAAACTTCATCAGAGCAACATTGGGGATTGGGGCGGATCAGAGGAGGCCAAGAGCACCTGGAGGGGGCTTCCCCAGGCCAGGCCCCCACCCCTGGAGCCCCCAGGGAGGTTTCCTCTGCAGTCCAGGGCCCAAATTTTGCCTGATCTCCGTCCTCTGAGTTTGATTGGATGCTGTGATAAAACATCCTTCATTTTCCAGTTGCCCCCTTTTCTTTCCTGCCTCTCTCCCCCTCCCAAAGGGTGTGGGGACACCTCGGTGCCCTGTGATCAGAGAGTCCCCTCTCTGGCTCCCCAGACTAGCCCTTTGCCCTGCTTGGCATCCCGAATCCACTGCGTCCCCAGGCTGAGAAGCTGCAATTAAGGGGGGGGGGAAATCTGCCTTGTGCCCCCCTCTCCTTTTAAGCATCTCCTCCTTCAATGGAGGCCAGCCAGATGTTTCTGAGCAGCTCAGACAACACCATTCCCATTTCTGGTAGTCACAGGTAGACTGCTGCTGAGGGTGAAGGCTCAGCCGTCTAAAACTTGATGTAAACACCAAGCTTAAGGTACCTCAATAAAAATTTGACATTTTTATCCAGCAACTGGGAAGAAGTCCTCATTCCTGGGAATGCTTCCAACCCCTGTGGCTTTGCTCAGACTCCATAGTTCGTCAGCCTCCCTCCCTCCTTCCTTCCTTCCTTCCCCCAAAGCATAACATATTCTCTAAACCCACTTTAGCTTTCTGTAATATGAGAGCTCTCCAACTCTGCTTGGCAGGAACAAATTATCAAACGGCAATTAAATCAACAGTCCAGACTCCACTCGGGATCCCAGGCCTCCCACTTTAAGCCCCTCCCAAAGAGCCAGCTGCAGAATCTGGACCGCAATAGGGGATGTTTCATTCTACTTTATTTTGGGAAGGGGGGCTTCTCCTGTACTTTCCTGCCCCCTGGGCCCCCTAGGACCACGTCCAGCTAATCTGTACTTGGGCTCACTGAATCCAGTCAAAAACACAAAAGATAGATAGATAGAGATAGATAGATAGATAGATAGATAAGAATCGATGAATGTGTGATTTGAAAAGACAGGCAAATCCCTTCAAATTTACTTCTTGTTAATATTTTAAAGTCAGGCAAGTCAGAGGAAGGATGCAGCCACCCAAAAAAGCAACTCTCAGGGTTCTGGGTAGAGGAGGGTTCTCTGTGGGGGGAGAATGGGGGGGGGGTCTTCTCTCTTTCTGCCCCCCCCCTGCTCCAACTGCAAAAGAGGAGGCACCAGAGGGCCTGGTTGTGAGTCAAGTTGGAAGTACTTTGCACATGTGCAGGGGAAAGGAAATGCCAGCAGGGAAGCCTATCAGTTTGGGGAGGGGATGGAGAGAGAAGAGAACTGGTTGAGATCAGCCCAAGAGGGCTTGGACCCCCAGACCTCCCCTCAAAAGCGAGTCTACCCCAACCCAAGTTTTGCACCTTTGGGGAGGCAGATGGACGCCAAGAGAAGGCAGCCAAATGGCTGTGGGCATTGGAGGCAACCGCCTTTGCGAGTATGCAAAAGTTTGCCACTTTGTCTCCCCAAACATCGGTCTGCAGAGAGCCTCCTTTGGCCTCTGAAGTCTACCGGACAGCAGCATCCCTGGGCTACCCAACCTTCTCGCCTCTTCCCAGTGGCAACCCTCCAGATGCAAGGGGGGGAGGAGGGGATTTCTGCTGGCTGGCGCTCAGGTGCTTTGCTGGCTCTTTCTGCACATCTGGAATGAAAGCAGGGTCAGAGGCAGGCCCTTGCCACCTGGGCGCCTGGCAGGCGGGGAGGGGTGGCAGGACCCCGTCTGAGTTCCCCATCGCCAGGGAGAGTGGCAGAGAGACCCCAACTGAGGGGAGCCAGCTGGGCCCCCAAGCAGGAGAAGCGCCTGGCATGGACTCACCCGGGGAGAAGGAGGTGGGAAGGCGGGCGGCTCCTCGGGGGAAGTTTCTCTCCGGGTTGGGGCGCCTGGTGCCTGGAGGGGCTCGGCTCGACTCGGCTCTGCGCAGCGTCCTGGGCAGCTCTGAGCCAGGCCAGCTTGTTTGCATTAAATCTGGTTTCATGTGGGAATGGGAGGGTAGGAAGAGGGAAGGGCAGGACGGCCCCAAACAGCTCCCCTCTCCCTCCTCTTTTCTTCTGGAGACTGAGCCCCCCCCCTCGCTGGGAGGGACCATGCAAGGCACAAGGGGGAGGAGGGAAGATTCATGTCCTGCACATCTTCCCAAAGGCACAACTGCATCCCAGGAGTGGCCCACCGAAAATTTCTTTTCTTTTCTTTTCTTTCTTTTTTCTTTCTTTCCCTTTCCTTTCCCTTCCTTCTTCCCTCTTTCCTTCCTTCCTTTTCACAAGCCATCTAGGGGGAAAAGAAATGCTGGTTTGTTGTAACTGGGAACGTATTTCTCTCCGTCGGTTCATGGCTCCAGTTAGGCACTACTCCCTAACCACGGTTCAAACGTAAATGAAAACGTTGATGAAAAATTGATTTAAAGGCAGGAATGAGATGCAACCATAAGGCTCAAAGCAGCCACTTTCTAAGTCCATAGCAAGTTCTCTTGAATTCTTTGTCCCAGAAGAACAAGGGGACACCTGAGCACATATCAGCGTTCCTTCTCTTTCTCAAACTGCCTGTCTGATTTCCGCTTCTCCTTTCATCTCACTGAGGACAGATTGCTGGAGAAGACAAATTTTAGCTTTGTGCTAAGCTAGAGTGTGGTTTGGTTCTGCTTTAGCAGGTTGCAAAACATGACTGTGAATGGAGCCTGTTGCGGCTTAGTCCACAATCCCTGGGCAAATTGCATAATTTAATTCAATTAGATGCCAGCAGATGAAATGAGGGTGCTATGTTTCTAGTCACTACAATGGAAGAATGTCAAATTATACAGCAAATCCCTCCTCTTTTTCGCCTCTTTCAGAGTCTGTAATGGGCGGTTGTGTTGCACACACACACAGGTTTGTGATTAAGGCATCTCCAGAGAACCATAGTTTTATTCCAGCCAAGCCAGCAAATGAAACTTGAAACCCTCTTTTGCTCTGAGTTTCTTGAGGCTGAGAGAAAGAGGGGAAGGAAGAGTTAAGTTTTAAAAACCATTTTTTCCCTCTAAAATGCCTTATCAGGATCGTAAATACATTGCTGTCACATCCCGAGTTCTGGCTGGAGCGAGGGAAGAATTCCAAGACACGAAGTGTTTCCTGTGAGAAAGAAAAATCAAACAAAATCAAGACTGGGAAAGTATTTGCAAAGGTTGCCAGAGAGAAACTGCAGCTCCTTAAAGTTGCTGCAGAGAGAAGGCAGCTTCAGGCAGTGGATTCAGAGAAGGAGAATCTCAGATTGTGACAATCAGGCAGAAGAACACACAGACTAATGGAACGTGGAGCCTGGCAGGACTTTAGGAGTGGCAGTCCAACATCCCACCCTCCGTGGACCAGGCTCCAAAGATCCCCGGAGGGCCTGGGCGGGGGCAGCAGGAACAGGAGACACCACCCTGCCCGCCCTGGGACAAAAGGACTCGTGCCCAGCCTGGAAATGCCAGCAGGGTTGCAGAAGATCCCATCCCAAACCTGGCAACATTGGGCATTATTATCCCGCTAGCATTCAGTGACTTCCCTGGAGGAAGCATGATGGCTGGGGAATTCTGGGAGTTGAAGTCCAGGGAGCTTAAAGTTACCATGGTTGAGAAACACTGAGCTAAGTCTGTGCAGTGGCTTCTAGCATGCAGAGGTGGGCTGGCAAAGCAGCAGGCTGGATGGCTTGCCACCCCACCCGGGGGTACCTCCCAGGCTAAAAGGATGCTGCCTGTGGCTTGTTGAGCCCCAGGGTCACCGTAGTCCTCTGCCACTCTCTAATTTAGCTCTGGCAGAGAGACCATCCTGGCTGCAACCCTATGGAGACGCTCAAGTACAACCCTAACCGGCAATTTAGCTAAATTCTCTGGCCAGGCACGGCTTGTAATTTGGGCTGGGTTTTTTTTTTAAAAAAAAAAAATTCTCCTCTCCCTCCTTCTTTCTCTCTCTCTGGATCCCCCCCACCCCTTCCAGCTGAGTCAGCAGCTCCACACCCAGAGATCGCCAAGTGCTAACTGGCTGCAAGGACGGTCTTCGTTGCATGCCCAAAGGAAATCATTTGGCTCTAAACTTAAGAGTCTGCTGGCAGCATCGCCCCATGGCTTGCAAGGGCTGGAAGCCTCTGACTCACAAACTTTCCTTTAGCAACCGTTGGACATCACAACGGCACTGAGAAAAGTGATTTGGGAGCAGTCCTCGCACTTACAACCACTGCAGCATCCCTGGCCCCCTCTGTCACATAATCAAACTGGGAGCACTTGAACGGGCCCCTGTTTGCAGCCGCTGCAGCCTCCGTCCCAGGGGGGCCCTTTGCAATCTTCTTCTCCCCCTTGTCAGAAGAATCACCTGGGGTTCCGACTGGAGCCAGGGCTGTGCAGGGATAAATAAAAAGGAGATCCAGACAGCTGTGAGGAAAGAAGAAATGTTTATTCCTAAAGGCAAAACCATTTGCAGCTGCAGAAAAGTGGGGGACAGCAGCAGATTTTTATAGGGGGAGCTTGAAGTGTCTATACGTTGATTCTTGGGTGACATTTGAGGGGCCTCTGTGTGTGTGTGTAGGTAGGTACCGTAGGTTTATTCTTGTGAACATGCCATTCCTCTGGGACCTAACTTAATTAACTCTGTGTTTTCAGAACTTATCCTTTGATATGTGATGCTGAGATTAGAAGGTCTTTCTGAAGGGCTGGAGGGAAGGGCTGCTTTGAGGGTTTTTTATCTTGCGGGACGCGTTACTCTCTCCACTCTGTAGACGAAGGCGGGAGACAAACTGTTGGGTCTATGGCATTAATCTTGACTGTCCTCTCTTGGGTTATCTGCAGCCTTGGCTTTGACCAGGAAAATCGAAGGCCATTTGGCTTTGCGGGCCAGAAGCAAGGATGAAGAGAAGGAAGGAGAGCTTGAGAAAAAAAGAGAGAACATTTTTCCACAATAGCTGGTGTGGGTACCAGATAAGGCAGCTCCAGGAGGACAGGCACCCTTGATAAGATCTGCATCTGCTGATCCAGAAGATCTTAGATAGAACATCCCCTTCTTCAACGGAGATCATCCATCTTTGCAGCCTGGAAAGAGTCGGATGGGTAGTAGATCCCAGCTGTTACTCAGCACTCGAGGACCATGGGTGCCCTGGGATCCAGGGTCCTTAAGGGGGGCCCTGGTGAAGCCCCTCTTGCAGCTGGGAGACCCCACAACATCTGGTTCTCTGGAGGAGCAGGAATAGGCCACATTCCTGCAACCCGTTCTTCTCCCAAAGGGAGGAAGCTGCAGGTCACTTTCGGGCACCAAGGCGAAGCCTTCAAGGATGGATCCGGCATTGAGCACAGCTGGCAGGCAGAGCAAAGCAGGCTCCCTTGGAAGGGAGTGAAAAGTTTTCCCCATGGCCCATCCGGGGCCTGACCCACCCCAGGCAGGTAAAGGAAAGAGTCCTCGGGGTGAATACTTGTCAGTCTGGAGCGTGGAAGGGGCCAAGGGTGCAAAGCAGGGAAGGCTTTGCAGGTGGGGGCTTTGCAGGTGGGGGCTAGTGAACACAGCACACACACAACACACACGCCTCTTTCTTTGGAAGTGGGCTGCAGAAACGGAGCCCTTTGGCCCAAGTTCAAAGGAGAGAGCCAGTCCAGGAGGGCTGACCACGGCCTTGTGGGTATCAAGAGCGCTTCTGATGTGCCCGAGGTTGGCTCTGCAGGGTTTCATTGTGGCCACCCAGAGGCCCACCCGTGCCCCACAAACACCCACCTGGAGGGAGGAGTCCTCTTCCCCAAACCGCTCCGTCCCCAGTGCAATTTGGGCTTTGCGGAGCCTCCCAACTTTGCAAAGCTTTGCAACTTTGCACGTGGCAGTGAAGCGATGAAGCTGGAGGTGGAAGCCCCCCTGGCTGTGTTAGAAGAAAATGGCCCTGGGGAAGGAAACGGCAGGCTCCTTTTTCGGGGCCTGTCCTCCATGAGGGACGGCAACTCTCAGTGTCCTGGAGAGGGCAAAG
The DNA here is from genome assembly GCA_033807585.1 of Hydrophis major. Classification (NCBI taxonomy): domain Eukaryota; kingdom Metazoa; phylum Chordata; class Lepidosauria; order Squamata; family Elapidae; genus Hydrophis; species Hydrophis major. The sequence continues at coordinate 756,018 of CM066339.1, read as the reverse complement.
GAAGAGCCCAGAACTGTCTGCTGAGGGGCACATCCTGGCTTGGGGGCCAGGGGGCAAAGATAGATGCCCAGACCTTCTTTGGTGTATTCCCAGCATGGCCTTTGTGGGCCAGACTTGCCAGCACTAGGGTGGGAACTTCCCAGTTTGTGTGCAAATCAAACCCAGTTGGCTCCATCATGGAAAGCACCCCCAGCTGACATCTGGCCTTTCTCCGCTCGGATCTTTCACTGGCAAAACTTCCAGTGACATCGCTGGGTGGGGCCTTCCCTGGCAGCAAAGCTCAGGCAGGAGCTGCGAGCGTTGATTCATCCCAATGGAATGAGCGTTTACATTCCCCACCGGGACATCAGTCGGGAATTCGCCTCAGATGGGTAAGCCCAAAAGGCAGGCGGAAGGGAGACGGGGCAAAGGTGTCCCAGGGGCCAGGGCCTTGGGGGAAAGGACTCTGGTTCTCAGCATCAGGGCTAGAAGGGCGGGCAGCTTCTGGGCAAGGCTAAACAGCTGGGCAAGGGAGAAGGAAGATTGGCAAAGAAGCACTGGCACCTTTGCAGATTCCCTCCTTCCAAGGGAGCCTTATTTGGGGAAAGTGGGCCCACAGAGGGCATCAGGAGTGGCACAAAGGCCTAAAAGGAAGCCATGGGTGGGGTCCAAACACTAATGGACTAATTTAGGAGCTTCAGCTCAGTGCGGCAATCTGTGGAGGATGGACAGCATTTCCTGTGTCAATCGCTTCCATTTCCCATTTCTCTCCTTCATCCTTTTGCATCCAAGGCACTTTTATTGGCACTGGCCACTTCTGCCAAGGGAAGTGCCCCACTCAGATAAATGCCTGGAAAGTGATGCCTGCTTGTGCTGCATCGCAGAGAAGAAAATCCAGAATGCCAGGGGAAAGCAAACGTTCCTTTTTGAATCATAGATGTTAATCTCCAGTGACTCTTTCCCTCTGTTTGCAATCCTCCCCCCCCCTCCCCCCCCCCCCGGAGCCCTTCTCCCGAGCTCTCCTCTGCCAATTTCCACGCTCTTGGTGGTTCACGAAAAGGGGCACCAGGGCCGGAAGGAAGGCCCCACAAGATCCAGGATCCATACGGTCTCTTTACAAAGCAGACTCTGTGCCAGCACTAATGGGGGCTTAGGCTGGAGCACATCTGGTTTGAATTGCAGAGCAGGGATAAATCAACAACAGAAAAGGAAGGAGGAGACAGGAGCTGCCAAGGAAAGATGGGACATAAAGCACAGCAGGATCCTTGGATCTTCAAGACAAAGCAGAGGCTCGCCTCGCAATAGCGACAGCAGTCGGTATTTGGGGCAAAGAGAGCTGGCAGGCAGGCAGGCAGGCAGAGGCAGTTGCTGGGCTTTCCCTGACAGGTGGGGGTGGGAGAAATAGTGGATCAAATTCCAGTGATTTATGATAGGTAGATTCCCCTCATGCCAGCACCTTGCCAACTTTGCTCGAGCTGAGAATAACACCCGAAGGCAATTCCTGCACATTCCGGTCCTCCCTATGACTCAGTGAACCCCATTGCATTCTGTGCAGTGTCCAATGTGCTCCTAATCTGGTGCACAGTTGGTGTGTTTTGTGTGCATCCACGTCTACAGATGTCTGGCTGCGTGTTTAAAATACTTTAACATCTGCAAATATCAATAAATAGGATATAAATCGAGCAATTGAAAGTCCAGGTCTAAAATGATGCTGAACACTTCACTGTGTGTCTGGTGGTTTGGGGCGTCCTCTTGTGGCAATGAAGAGCCTTGCTCTTGACTATATTGTTGGTCTAAGAAGCTTTGCATGTTCTTCAAATGCTTCTCCCAAAATGTTAGTAGTTGAAGATGCATCACAACCCCAGGAGCTTTTTCAGGCTGGGAAGCCCCAGGAGGGCTACGGTGTAAAGTTAGAGCAACCCATCTGGGAACCCTTCAGTGCTTTCAAGAGGTCCTTTTGTCCTTGTCCTTTTTTAAAAGTTAATATTTAAAAAAAAATCCAGAAGTGGAGGAGATACATGGCATTTCTCACAAATTTGCAAGTGAAAGGTTATGCCCAGAACACAAGCAAGCAAAAGAAGAGAATTGCACAATAAAAGATTTGTCTGTCAACACCCCTGAACGTTTCACAATCCAAGCCGAAAACCTTCTGATCTCCAATGATACAAGAAGAAAAAAGGGTTTCCAGGATGAGCCTTCTGAGGTCAGTCAGGAAAGATGAATATTCCAGTTTTGCAGGATTCTAATCCAAATCAACAACTCATCAGGAGCCCAAAGTCTTTTTCTTCATCAAATCTAATCCAGGGTTGAAAAAGCTGATGGGAAAGGACGGCTTAAGGAAGTCTAACGGGAGGAAGGAAATCAATGGAATAAATAAATAAAACGAAGGCCAAGATCTGGAGGGCAGGAAAGTCTTGCAGGCAAAAAGCTACGGAAAGAGGAGAGGAATGCAGAGAGTCCTTGACTTGAAGGGACACAGCTGAGCCCAAAATATATGTTGCCAAGCAAGGGGTTCCTTAAGTGAGTTTTGTCCCGTTTTACAAGTTTTCTTGCCATGTTTGTTCAGTTCTTCACTGCACTTATTGACTTAGTAATGCAGTTGTAAGTGGATCTGGCTTCCCCATTGACTTTGCTTGGCAGAAGGTCGCAAAAGGGGATCATGTGACTCTGGGACCGTGCAAGCAACTAACCTTCCCTTCCCTTCCTTTCCCTTCCCTTCTCTTCTCTTCCCTTCCCTTTCCCCTTCCTTCCTTCCTCCCTCCCTCCCTCCCTCCCCCTTTCTTTCTTTCTTTCTTTCTTTCTTTCTTTGGGGCTCCCTTGAAAGTGTCAGTCTTCTCTCTCCCTGAAAGCAACCCAGCTTCTGCCTCTCTGGTCATCTGGCAGAATCGAGACCTTAACCACAGGGGGGGGACCTTGGGGTAGGGGGAAGGGGTTCTGCAAAGCCCGTTTCCGTCCCAGGTTTGCATCAGAGGCAGGCCTGGCCTCGTGTGAGTCATCTCCAAGGACCCAACGAGATCTTTTCCTCTCGGGCTGATGTTGCAAGATTACCAGCAGAAAAGCATTTTGAAAAGGGAACCTGCCGTACCTCCAAGCTTTCTTTAGAAAAACTGCCCATCTCTAATGCTAAAGGTTTGGCCATTGTTTGGAACTCAGTTGCTTGCTTTGACGGTTAAAAAAAATTGCACCTCAAATTTGGAGACCAGCTGGTGAAAAACGAAGGACTTTCCTGCAAAGCAAGTCCTTCTAAGTGCCACAAAAAGAAGAGTTTGTGGCTAGCAGGTGGTGACATAGTCTGGGCAATGAGGAAGAGAAATCAAAACAGTGAAGCAGAAACAGGGAACCAGGAAAAAGATGAGGGTGGGTGAGGAGAGGCTGAGCAGTTTGTAGATACAAGGACCCAAAAATGCATGAAGAGAAGAGCTTCTCTCTGTTCCAGCCGCTGCTGGTCAGGGGATGATGGAATTGGAGTCCTTTGGGATGGGCTTTCCTTGTAGCCTGAGTTGGTGTGGATAGATAAATACTTGAGGTGGGATAAGATGGTTTCCTCTTAAATGCAGATAAGAATGAAACGCCAATGGAGAAGAGAAGAGAAGAGAAGAGGAGAGAAGAGAAGAGAAGAGGAGAGGAGAGGAGAGGAGAGGAGAGGAGAGGAGAAGAGAGGAGAGAAGAGAAGAGAAGAGAAGAGAAGAGAAGAGAAGAGAAGAGAAGAGAAGAGAAGAGAAGAGAAGAGAAGAGTTCCCTTTACGTTTTGTTGCAAAATTGGAAGAGAGAACAGAAAGTTTAAAATTGAGAGCAAAATCCAAGCCAGCCACAAGGAGCCCAGAATAGGGAAATGGGATTTTCCAGTTTCTGAACCTCCCCCAACAGGATCTGGGATGAGCCCAGAATACAATATTTCTGCAATGACCAATTGGTTCCAGTCAGGCTACCACCACTGTTGTGTTTCAAAATGTTTTAATTATTTTAAATGTGGATTATGTAAGACTGCCCCCCCCTCCAGTCAGCTCAATTTCAAACATAAACCCATCTCAAAAACACTCTAGAAATCTTAGTTCTCTAGTAAAATACAAAAAAAGCCAGAAATGTTTAGGTCTGTTCTGAGATTTCACACTTCAGTTACTACTTTCTAGATATGATGGTTTCAAAAAAGGAACTGAGATTTTTCTGTAGCATAGGAGTAGCTGAAGATTTTCAGGGTCTGGAGCATCAGAAAGGACCGAAGCCTTAATTTACACATTTCAGAATGTCCCCTTTCCAGGCACCTCTCATTTGATCTGCAGGGCTGCAGAAAAGCACTGTGCTAAGTCTTGTGTTTAACAAGCCACAACAGTTCTCCAAGAAACGACAGTTCGCAGAACATAAATGTTGGGTTTCTATAGCAGGCAAACAAATGGAGGAGTCCGTGCAATGAGTCCACCCAGGTGGGAAGAGAGGGATGTACCACAGATATAGTCCAGGGTGCAGATGACAGTCTTGGAGAAGATCAAGAGGCTCTAAGGAGATGAACCAAAGATGTCTATTAATGTTCTGGGAGGAAGCTGTTCAGAGTTAAGTTGTCCGCCTCCATCTCGGACGCTGTATCCCCGAGAAGTTGTACCCGCTTCACTTTGGACTGTCTCCTCCTCCTCCTCTCCTCTTCTTCCTCCTCCTCCTCCTCCTCCTTTTCGGCAGATAGCAGGGATGAGATACACACCATCTCTGTGTGGTTGGCCTGGCCTAGTCTATAGGCTCTCTTCTGGCGCCACAGCATGATGGCCAGGACACCGGAGCACACAATGAACATGGCGGCCACCAGGGCCAGGAGAAGGATGGCCAGCAAACACTTTCCAATCAGAAGGCTGGTATCATTGGCAAGGGGAGGCTTCCCTTGGGTGGTGGCTGAGGAACCTGATGTGGTGGCACCCAAGCTTCGTGTTGGGGACCTTGTAGAAGAAGCCAAGGATGTAGAAACCATTTCATCCAGCCATTTCCATGTTTTATGGGGCTCGGATGTTGTAAGGAGAGGCTTTGCCCTTGGATTTAGGCCTGGCCTACCTGAGCCCAAGCTATGCTTCTGGGTGGCTGCAGAAAACTCTGTGTCATCCACCAAAGTCTGAGATGTAGACAGGATTTCATCCAGATGTTGTGGAGTTGCAGATGTAGCTGTTATGAGAGGAGGCTTTATTTTTGACTTTAAGTCCTTAGGTGGGTGCTTCTGGGTAGCTGTGGAAAACCCTGAATTATCAGTCAGATCTTGAGGGGAAGCAGTAGATGGATCGTCCAAGAAGGCTGAACTAGGTGTGACTTTTTTGAACGAAGAATGGAGCCTGTCTTTTCTTTTGGAGACAGGTCCAGGAGTCTCAGTGTCTTGCCCCGATGTCACTGTGGAAAGAGGTGCCTGAGTGGGTTTGGAGGTGACTTCAACCAGCCACGGCCACGTTTTAGTCATTTCCAGGGGAAGATGCTTTGATTTAGTCTGACTTTTGGTTTCTGGCAGTACGTTCTTTGGAGTGAATGCAATATTGGTCATGGTCTCCGTGGCAAAGGAAGTGGTCTTTTCCTGGAGGGTTGAAGCTGTTGGAAGGGCAGGAGGCATTATGGCATGTTTGTTCACTGGATCATGTTTTTCTTGCGGGATCAACGGAGAGGATCTGTTACCTCCCTCAGCTGCTGCTTTCCACTTCCAATCATTCGTGTTGGCAGGAGTCTCCACGTTCTTCGTGCTGGCCCCATCTTGTATACTCCTGAAAACACCAGACAGGAAGAAGCCTGAGAGAAGCAAGGCCCAGAAGGTCCACCAGGAAGCCATTTTGCCTGATGCAAGTAGGAGAAAATGAAAGATGCAGGTTATCAGGTGTCCACGCAAATCATCACCCTCTACCTTTTCCCTCACAAAAACATCTCCAGCATAGCTAAGAAATCAGGGAAGAATGGAGCTCAACATCCAATTTACCTAGTGAAAACAGAACAGGAAAAGGTCTTTTATCTCAACGGGCCTTGATGAAAAATTAAACAAGGTCAAGAAAGTGAACCCTTAGGCTCCACCTTCCCTCCTATTTTAAAATCCTCATTTCTGAGAACAGCTCTTCTTGCTTCATGTGGTTCAAGAGAGATGCTCACCAGAGAGAAGCGTCAGTCATACCAATATTTACGTTACCAAGCCCCACAGAGTTATTTTGTGGCAGTCTTGCACAGAGATGACGGACAGGACACGTAAGGAAACTGAACAGACAGCTCAGAATCTCAACTTCAGATCTTTCTGGAGGAGGACGGACTAAGAAAGTTTCCTATGAGTTTATCACAAGTTGCAATCCGTCCTTGCAATCTTTGCAATCGGGTTGTGCCCACTTGCTGATTTCCGTAGTGTCCCCAGCAGCCAGAAAGTGAGCAAGCGACTGCTGCCAGTTGAGCAAATCAAGATCTTCAGAATGCAAAGTTGTCGCCGTATCTCCAAACATCGATTTCTTTGCACAAACCTACTTACAGAAGGAGCACCGCACAAACGAAGTGAGGTTGGCTTGTTCACCTTCTCTAAACCAGAGACCCCAAAGCCACTTTCAACCAGCCCCATCCCTGGGAATGAAGTTCTGGATCACACCTTCGGCAGTCCAATTGGCCTCCAGGAGCCTAAACCTCACTGGAACCCGAGGCTGCTTCTTCTCCCCACCATCAGCACCCAGCACCACAATGCCCTGCCCCCTCCCCTTAGCCAGCCACCTCAGCTACCACCCAAAAAGGAAACGTAGCCAGGAACATTAAACCGCTGTTTGGTCCGATTGCCGGAGAAGACATCCGTGTGGGACAGGAGCCACCCTTGGCCCCGGCTCTTCTTCAAGCAGCCTGGTTCTCCTAGTCAACACCAAGAAATTCCCCTCTGGCCGAGTCCAGCTTACCTGCTACGAGAGAAAACGGGAACCCTGAGCCGGGCAGCGTGCGAATGTGAAATCAGAAGAGCAGTTTGGAGGACACATGATGCAGCTTCCTTTGTGGGGAGAGGAAGAAGGCTCTGTGTATGGGTGTCAGGAGAAGAGCTGTGGTTAGGAGGCTTTGCACCAGATCAAGGCCTGGGGGGCGGAGGGGTGTTGTGGTTCTGTGCTCGGTTGCTCTGCGTTGAGCAGGTGCTGGGCCAACTAAGGCTCAGTGGGAAACATCCGGATGGGACACGTCTCTTCATGGACACGGAGGCTCAGCCCAAGGAGGCCTAAAGCCTGCAGAAGACCCCCAAGGGCCCCCATCTGGCCTTGCTCCTATGCCACTTCTGGAAGGGCAGGAGGGGGGCAGGAGGAGAGGAGGAGGCAGAACCTCTTGGGAGCCGAGTGAGGGCTTCTTCCAAGTGGATTCCCACCCTGAGTTGTGTCTCATATTTAGCCATTTCTTCTCCTGCTTTCTTTGCAGTGTGTTCTGTTGCTGACACCACCTCAAAAAGACCACAAGAACACACCTTTGGCTTCCCTACCTGCATCACTTCAGCAGTTTCATCTTTCAAAATTTTATTTACGGATGTATGCAGGGCCTGGAGCGATTCCCCTTCCCCAAAGAGTATTATGTTCAAGTGTGGGAAATGAGTTGCAATTGCGCCTTCCCTGCTCAGTGTCCTGAAGTGTTCGTTGGGGGAAATGTTTGAATGGTGATCCATCCCTTGTGCAGGCTGGGTGTCCTTGGACCCCTGGATCTCCCCCACAGGAGTGCTAACCACTCCCAAATAAGTGAAAAATCACCCCCACCATCGTCTTCCTCACCTGTGTGTCTTGCCATTGGCCCTCACACCGCCTACACTCTTTGGCCAAGAACGCTCCCACTTTCAGAGCCCGGTGAACTTTTCCCCACAAGCCGTGGTCCCCAGGCTCAGGAAGCGGGGCAAGGAAGGGGAGCTCCAACCAACTCAACCTGAAGCTGTGAGTTGGTTTCATGCAGGGCAGGAGGCCAACAGTAAACCCAACGGAATCGATTTAATCCATCTTGGTCTATGAATACAGCATCCTCCTCTGCACAGTTTGGAGTTGAAGTTGAGTCTCCACAGGGTGTTCTCAAGCTTGCTCCTCTTGGGATGCAGAAAACTGATCTTGGCCCCTTTTGCCAAAACAGGCATCCTGACGAGGTCTCGGCCTTTGGTCAAAAGGCAGGACAAAGTCAAATCTTGGTTGTCGCAAAAACCCACCCTGGAACTAGGTCTCCACCTGCCAACTCTGAAAGGGAAGACGTAGTTTGACATATCCGTTTGGCAAACCAACCAGTCACCCCGCAGGACTCCCAGTAGCCTCTTTCAGAGCAAGGTGTTGCAGAGGTCAAGTAGGGTCAACTGGGCACCTTCACGCAAGAAAACAAAATAACAAAGAGCAGTTGGTTCACGGTGTGGGTTTGGCAATTTCCTTTTAATCATTTGAAATTGGAAGCAAGTATTTGGACACGACACAATTGTGTATGTGGGGTGTCTTCGACCAGCACATCCCCTCGGGGACCATGGCTGGCCATGTTCTAGGGAGCAAGACGCTGCGGGCTCAGCATCACCTGTCCCATGAAATAAAACATCGATGGCTCAGGAAGCGTCCGAGGGACTTCCATCCACGCAGCTCTTGGGAAAGGGCAAGAATCACACCAGGGAAATTAATACTGTTGAGGCAGAAGAAAACATGTACGATTCTGAAAGAGAAGGATCTCGCTCCCTCCCATCTCCAATAGGGATGCACAGCGATGGCCCCTTCGCGACCTGTGGACTTCAACTCCCAGAATTCTGGCTGGCTCAGGGATTCAGGGAGGTGAAGCCAACAGGCCGTAATCGCCCACCCCTGGTCCCCCACCTTCTGCTGACTGTAAACACAAAACATGCCCAAGGGTGAAGCTGGCCTGGTGTACATAATGCCTCTCTCCATCTTCTAGAGCAGGGGTCTCCAACCTTGGCCACTTTTGCCGGCTGAGGAACTCTGGGAGTTGAAGTCCACAAGTCTTCAAGTTGCCAAGGTCGGAGGCCCATTCTAGACTACAATTCCCAGAATTCTGTGGTGTCGGCTGGGAATCTTGGGAGCTGCAGTCCGGAAGATGCCAAGTTGGAAAAACGTAGTTTGGCAGTGAAACTAACGGGGGTCAAAATGCAAATCACTCTTCCTTCTTTTGAAAACTCTTTGCCCATCTCTATCCCAAGGGAACCAACCCCCCCCCCCCAACTGAGGATTCACCCCCACCAGCATTCGTTAATTTTCCCACTCATTGGTATCTTCATTCTAGACTATCTTATCTTGTTGGGTCTTTGCCCCCAACCCATTTCCTGCAAACTTTCTCTTATCTGTCCACATGACTTCTTTTCCCACACCGATGGATGGACGGAGGCACAACGCATTCTAATCTTTTCTGGGTTTTTTAACGACCACCTTAGGGATCCTAACCCAAGAGAGTGGATGAGAAAGAAAGCTCTTCTCCTTGGGACTTTAACCCTGGTGTGTGTGTGTGTTGTGGGAACATGGCTGGCACATTGTGCTTGGAGCAGAGGCCAACAGGACTTTGAGCCACTGGAAGCCACTTTGAAAGCCCAGGAGGATGACTGTTGGCTGACCAAAAGCCACAGAAAATGTTAGAAACATCCATCCACAAATTAGCCTCGTGCCCAAATCTGCTTGTAACAACCCCCATGTTCCAAGCTGTACAACAGGCTTCTAGTCCCCATGGGGGTCGCTCCTGAAGGGACTTCTGACAGCATCACCTTCCCAGAATCCCTCTGCATTTTGCCTCTGGGGTCCATCCTCTGGCATCCCCCAAGGCTGCCATCTTTTACCTTCTCAGCAACCTGTACACAGCCCTGTGGCATTTGGCTCCCACCTGGTGGGAAGAGCTGAGGGGTCGCTTCACGAAGGCAGGTCTCTGGGTGGGAGGTTGGAAGGAAGGAAGGAAGGAAGGAAGGAAGGAAGGAAGGAAGGAAGGAAGGAAGGAAGGAAGGAAGGAAGGACTGACTTCACCCTTCTCTTCAGAGATCTGCTTTGGCATTCGGAAGAAGCCAGCAGTGGGTAACTCTTCTGCCTGATGGAAAGGCCACCCTCAGTTGCAGCCACCACCTCTGTAAACATCCTGGGGCCTCCCAGATTCCATCCTGGGGCCTAGTGAAGCCCAGATCCCCCTTTGAGGAAACAGGAAAAATCCCCCAGCGGTTCCAGAAGGCCTGAGAAGGTTGGGGTGTCCCGGACAAGATCCCCGAGACCCCCAGAAGGAATCTGTAAGCGCCACTGGACCCCTGCCCTGTCAACCCTCCCTTAAGCTGGGAAGCCCCTTGGCGGAGCAGGGGGAGGACGGGGGGGAACTGTCCGGGCTGCTATGCCCATGGCTGCCCATGGAGCTGCTGCGGAGGACGGGCGGCCAAGCTGGACGCCTCAGTTGCCCCAAAGCCCTGGATGTCTCTCGCAGCCGAAGGGCCTTGTGTGACCAGGAGGGGGAACGCTGAGGGTTTGGGGATCAGCCCGAGCTTGGAGCAGAGGGAGGGAGGGAGGAAGGGGGGCATGTAAATAACTTCAGAGACCTTCCCAACAGCTTGCAAAATTTAGTGCATTTGTCCTTAATGTCCCAAATTCATCACGGTTTTTTTTTTATAACCTTGTAACACCTGGATGATAAATAGAACAAACATCTGCAGGAAACATGGAGGCAGAAATCAGCAATCACAGCATGCCAACGTTTGACACAATGATTAAGATTAAACGAAAAGCTCAACCCAGGTTGGCATAAAGGCTCCCCAGCTTTGAGAGAAGACGCTCTGGGGGAAGTGGGGGGGGTCAGTCCCTTGGAACGGCAGCGGGTGGGAAAGCAAGGTCGCCTCCCCGCCCTCAAATCCACGCAAATTTCAGGGGAGCCAGAAATCGGGAGGGCAGGAACATTAAAATTGGTCTTTCGGAACCGGCAGTGATGTGGCTGCACCGGGTGCTCGAAAGTAAACAGGCATACACAACTTATTTGTTGCTCAGATGGCACAAATACGCAACAACCACCTTTTAGAAAATACTGTAAAAATGCTAGAAAGGAAAAAAAAATTAAAACAATAAAAAGTTTTGGATTTTGGCAACTTGAAAGTAAAAGGGAAAAAAATGTGTGTGTGTGTGTTTTGAAACCAAGAAATTTTGGTCCCCGATTCTAGGAAGTCCGGCAGGGATTCCAGCTGGCGTCTTGCGGGTCCCGTGGAATGGCTGACCCTCCGGCTGATGGACAGGCGTGAGGAAGGAGGCGGCAGTGTCTGCTCTGGCCACGAAGATGTCAGGACACACGGAGGGGCTGCTTGCTAGGAAGGACTTGGTCTGCCCTGCCAGGCGCTTCCGCTGACCAGCCGCCACGGGACTGGGCTCGGCTGGCTGGCTGGGCCCCTCCCTCTCCATAGCCCTGCAGGTGGCTCACAGTCCCAACTGCTTCCTCCTCCCCCTGCCGCAGAAGCCCCCCCCCCCCCCCCCCGGGCTCTCAGATGGCCATCTTCGCCACCTGCTGTTCTAGTTTGGAAATGCGCTCGTCCTGCTGCGCGATTGTGTCTTTTAGCGACCGGAGCTCTTTCAAGATTTCTTCCAATTTGGCTTCGTTTTGCTGCGACAAGGAGAAAGAGGCAGAAGGGTCGGTCCTGAAGGGGGAGCAGGAAGAGCCCAGAACAGGGAGCGGGAGGGATGAGGGAAGCCCCAAGCCAGCTCGGCTAAGTGCGGCCGAGGCTGACAGAAAAGGATGAATTTGGATCACAGGTGATGAAGCAGAACAATTCCGTCCGGTGCAGAAGGATGGGGTTTGGTTTTGTTTTTTTAATACTCACGGGGTTTGAGGTGTCCGGCGCATTCTTTGGGGTGCTGATGAGATCGCTCTTCTTGTTGGCAGCCGGCTTGTTGTCCAGGATGTTCTTCCTGACCACCTTGAGGTCCCGGTTTTTCCCTGGGATGTAGCCATGTTTCAGGGAGATGAGGAGCGGGTCAGCGTTCTTCCCCTCAAACCACTCCTCGGCTTCCAGGGCGGCTTCGGGCCCAGCTGTGTCTGGGTAGAGGTCATCTTGGAAGAGGTCGGACTGGGAGAGGAGGAAGAGGAGGAGGAGGAGGGAAAGAAACAGGCATCAACCCGGTCAGTTGCCCTGCTGAATCTCCCAGACCCAGAAGAACCGGGGCTCACCTTCCTGGGGACGGTCATGATAATCGGTTCGCACTTCCGTTCGTGAAGCTTGAAGAACCTGGGAGAGGAGTCGAGAGGACAAGCCGCCATGTCAGCGACATCTGCAGAGGGAGGGGCTTCCTCTTCCCTCCCGGCCTGCCTGGGGACCAGAAACCTGGCCAGGAATCCAAAGCCAAGAGACGGAGGGGGTCTAATGCAGAGGTTCCCCCTCCAGAGCTCCCCTGCATAGCCAAGGAGAGTGTCCGCGTGGGACCCCCGCCCGGGCCCTCCTCACCTGGCGATCTCACACTTGTTGACATCCAAGCCCCTCTTGGGCATGAAGCCCATCCCCCGCTGGGGCTCTTTGCTGCTGAAGGTGTTGAGGTAATGGACGTAGGGGGGCTCCTCCGTGACCTCAAAGTAGCGGATGCTGCTGTCGCCCTGCGGGAGGGTAAGAGACGGGGGGGTGAAAGGGGGGATCTATGTACAGGCAGTCCTCGACCTACAAGCAAAACCGAGCTCAAAACCTTCGTTAAGGGAGCTTTTGCCCCGTTTTGCAAACTTTCTGGCCGCCGTTGTTCAGTGAAGCACCATGGATGTTGATGGTTGTAAAGTGAATCCGACTCCCCCCATTGACTTTGCTTGCCAGGAGGTCGCCCAAGGGGATCACATGACCGCCCGGGACGCGGCGACTGTCATAAAAAGGAGTCAGTGACCAAAGCGCCTGGATTCGGACAAGGGGGATGCTACAACGGTCGTAAGTGTGAAAAATCTTTTTTTTCCCTGTGCCTTGTAACTAGTGACTAAACAGAGCGTTGTAAGTCGAGGACTGCCTGCCTTGTCTTATTAGGAAGCATGACATCGGCTCCTCGACCCCCAACCCTTCCGGACGGCTGGCATCGAACAAGAGTGACGGCAGGACAAGGAAGAGGCTTCGGCCTCTGAAGCGCTTCTAAAGAATAGGGGAACGGGGGGGGGGGACCAGGGCTGGGCAGGGCAAGGGGGGCTTTGCCAACCCAGCAGGGCCTGGCCCAGGCGGCTCCCGGGCACGGATCAGCCCAGAAACGGAGTGCAGTCCAAGGATTGGACCGCCTGCCAAGAACCTTCCCTAGTTTTCCTTCCTGCTTTCTGTTTTTAGGAGAGGACTTTTCCAGAGAAAGAGGGTGGATTCCTCGGGGGCTATTCCTGCACGCTGGGAACCCCAAAACAAACCCCAGAGAAGAAAACGCAGCTCCAGAGCCATCTAGAAATCATTTTTTCCCTTCAATTTAAAAAATTATCCCCATCGTCATCATCATTATTCAGCGCACACAGCAAATGAGATGACTATGCTGGGTTTCGTATCACAAATCCCGAGTCAAACCCATCCCAAGCGTTTAGGACTGCGTGATGTATCGGCGGATGACGTGAGATCCCAGTAAGGTGGCCTTCTGCAGCTGACCAAGGATGACCCTCTCAGCGCCAATTGTTTTTAAGGGCTTGCCTAGGTCTTTAGACACAGCACCCAGTGTGCCCAGTCCCACTGGAACCTCCTGCACTGGTTTATGCCAGAGTCTCTGCAGTTCGATTCTCAAGTCCTGATATCTGGTGGGTTTTCCCAAATTGCTTTCTCCTCGATTCTGCTGTCACCAGGTATGGCAATGTCGACAATCCACATTATTATTATTATTATTATTTATTTATTTATTATTATTTATTTATTTATATTTATATTTATTATTATTATTATTATTATTATTATTATTATTATTATTATTATTATTATTATTATTATTACTACTACTACTACTACTACTACTACTACTACTACTACTACTATTTTGGCTCACCTTCCCACATAAGTAAAGGATGTTGGTGTCCGGGTCGTAAAAGGGCAGCAGGACGCCATTGCTGGTGTCCATTTCATGGAGGGCAACGGGCTCGCCCATGTTCTTCTGCAAGACAAGAGGCCCTTTTAGCTGAAGGAGAGGAGTCCAGAGAAGCGGGAAGGGGAACGGCTTCCAGAATGACGCACCTAGACCAAAGGTTTCTCCAAAAGTCGTCTCCATGTTTAAGCTGCCAGAAACGTGGCTGGCTGGCTGGGGAACTCTGGGAATTGAAGTCCACCCGCCTTAAAGTGGCCAAGGTGGGGACACATTGGTCTAGGGCAGGGCCCTGCAACCTTGGCCGCTTTTAGGCGGGTGGACTTCAACTCCCAGAGTTCCCCAGCCAGTCTTAAAGTGGCCACGGTTGGGGGGCCCTGCCCAAGGGCTCCCCAGGGACACTCACCGGGTTCCAGAGGGCCAGCTGCCTTTCGCTCATGCGGCTGAACCCCGTGGTAAAAACGCTGCCGTCGGAGAGGAAGATGGCTCGCATCGGCCGGGCGCCTTCGTGGGCCTTCTCTTTCTCCTGCAGGAGAGGAGGAGGACAGTCACATTCCCAACAGCACGAAACGGCCACAACTTTCAACTTCGCTTCCGGGCAGGGCGAGGACAAGGATGATGGGCTTTGGAACTCTGTTGCAAGGGCAGCAGGCGGCCAGAAACTCTCCCTGCCAAGATTGCCCCCCACCCAGCCTAACCCCCCCCCAGGGAGCCCTCCCCCCCGGGAGACCCACCGCCATAATCTCCTGCTTCCGGGGGTCGATCACACGGACTTTCTTGTCCTTGGAGGCCGTGCAGATGAGGCTGCCGTTGCGGTTCCAGCTGACATTGTAGATCATGTCCTGGTGCATGTCGTCCAGGTTGATGAGGGGCTCCCCAGTGCCCACGTTCCAGATGATGATGGCGTTGTCACAGCCTGGGGGTGGAGGAGGAGGAGGAGGAGGAGGAGGCAGCAGCACCAGTTAACTGCCTGCTGAGGTCAGATCCAGGGCTGGGGCTTCAGCAATTCCCTTGAAGGCCCAACCCCGGCCCATCGCACCCTGTTCCTCGGCCTACCTGCGCTGAGCAGCACGTTGCGGGCGGTGGGGTGCCAGGCCACGATGCCCACTCGCTTGGAGTGGCCCTCCAGGATGACCACAGGCTCCGTCAGGGACAGCGTGAGGCCGTTTTCTGGGATCTGCCAGACCTGCCAAGAGAAGGGAGGAGGCCAAGGGGGCGAGTGGGCCTCCGGAAGGCTGCTGAGGAGGGGGAGGGGTGTTGCCAGGCCAAGCCCAGTTTGGCCCGAAGGAGCTTTTTTAGGCTGGACTTTCTTCCCCTTCCTGGGCTGCTGCCTCTGACGGTTCTCTTCCCTCTCCTACGTTGGCTTCTTCACGGTCTTGGTTCAGCCGGAGCAGCTCTCCTCCAGCACAGCCCCAGCTGCAACTGGGGCATTTCTCTACCCCCAGGCCCTACCCCCAGGCCTTGAATCTGCTGCTGCCAGAGGCCAGGCTCTCCGGGCGGCCTGGAAGGGCCCCTGGCCTCTGGGGGCTCCTTCCCGGCTAAGCAACGAGGCTAGTTCAGGAGCGGGTCAGCCCCTGGAGCAAAAGCAGAGCCCTGGGGGACTCTGGTGGCCTTGCAAAGCGTCCAGGGGAACCTTCAGCATCGAGGCCGGATGGGCCTCCCGGATGGGCCTCCCTCAAGGCATCTAGGAGGGAACTTTTGGGCCTTTTCCCTCTTCCCACCAGAACGGGAGAGGGTCAGAGTTCACCTCGAGGATGACAAGGCCCGGATGACTCGGGGAGGGGGGGGATCGGGCCCATTGATGGCCATTCGGTCCAGGACTGGGCTCAGGGTCCTGCTGGGGCCAGCCTGACTCTGCCGGGTGAATCATGCTTGGCAGCCATTTTCTTGCCAATCCACCCTAGGTGACCTTCAGCCGAGACAGGTTGCCTAACTCCCTCGATGGGAGAAGCCAACACACCTCGCTTTCCTTGGCTATTCCTTGCTTCCCAGCACATTTTCTTGTATAGCCCGTGCTAAACTCCCTTCCAAGCTCCCAGTGAGTTTCCCACTTCCTGTCTTCCTCTGGTGGGAGGGGGCTTCTGTTTTCCATTCCACGCACCGCTTAGCCCCCATTCACACACCAACCGTGAGCCAGGGAGGATTTATTCACCTTTCTGGTACCCTGTTTCTCCCTGCATGCTCAGCAGCCAATGACCAACAGCCTCAATGACACATTTGGACATTAACCCCTCCCCTCCCCTCTTTTTACTCATCGCTCTCTGGGGGATGCTGGGAGTTGAAGTCCCTGCGCCTTAAAAGTTGCCAAGATTGGAGAGTCCCGGCTTAAGCTCCTCGCGGGAGAGCCAGAGGGAGGCAGTGACGAGCTGCCCATCATGCTTGCTTCCCCCAGGAGGAGAGGAGGCTCCGTTGAGCGTCACGCGAGGATCTCTGTCACCAGGCCGAGGCACTGAGCACGGTTTCTGCAGGCGTCCCCCCAGGCAGCCCAGATTAGGAGCAGCTGCCCCCTCCCGCTCTGAGGCTCGGCTCCGGTCACGTCCAGGAAGCCCTGAATGAACCACCTGCTGAGTGGGGCCTGGCAATTGCCTAGCAAGCACAACCTGAGTGAGCAAGGCACAGCCGCAGAGACCCAAAGCACGGCCCCCACACTCACCATCACCGTGCAGTCCTCCGAGCCGCTGGCAATCACCTGGTCGTTGTGAGGACACCAGTCAATGTCCAGCACTGGTCCGGTGTGGCCACAGACGGTGGGGTAGGACTTGTCGATCCTGCCTGTCTGGAGAGGGGGAGAAAAGGAGGCCGTCAGCCAGAGGCCGAGTCGCAGGTGTGCCAAGAGGGCTTAGCAAAAACGGCTCCTTGGCAGCTCCCTCCTTGATCTGCGGCGTTGGGGACCCCCGAGAGCTCAATTGGGGGATTCTGGCAAGGGAAGAGTGGTCTCCATCATGAAACCAGGGTCTCCCTGCAAAAGTTCCCACCACCACCCCTGTCCGAATGCATCAGCTTTCTGGAAAAGCATCACGAGCTTCATTTCACAATGTTTGTTTGCGAGGAGCTCAGGCGGCTGCATCCCGTCCACAGGAGGACCGGCACACCCTTCGTGCTCATGTTTCCAGCTGGGTTTCCCCCGAAAAGTTCCTCCTGCCCTCTGTGCAGAATGACCCTTGGAAGGCGGCCTGGGCGACTGCGCAGCCAACGCTGGGAAGGTCAGCCTTGGAAACCCCAAGTTCACCGTACAAAAGGCTTTGGAGGCCATGCTGAAACCGTAGCTTCTCGCAAACCACGGTCTGGCCCTGGCACTGCTGGTCAAAATCAGAAGCCAGGCAGCTGCCCAGCTGGGGGGTGGGGTGGGGGGAGAACCAGAAGCCCCTCCTGCACTCAGGAGCCCCCACTGCTTTCCTCCTGATTAGGGCAGGGCGAGGGGGGGGGATGCGTGGCCGGGAAGGGACGGGGGGGGGCACAGCTGGAAAGCAGCACTCAAGGGCCCTTCGCCCACAGAGGGACAAGAGCAGAAACGCAAGAGGCTGTGGGCGGATGGATGGATGCAGGGTCAGCGAGGGCTCACTCCGTTCTTCTGCCCAGGGCTGCCCTGGTGAAGTTCTCCATTAGGACGAGGCCTGTCCGGGGAAATCTGTCCTGAGTCCATTTCTGGATCCAAGTTCAGAGAAAGGGAAGCGGAAGCTCCAAGAAGGTATGATGGCGGCTCACATATCCCACCCTGTGTGTTTTATTTTTCAAGACGGAGTGGAGGATGCTGGACCACAGAGGAATGGCCTTGAAACAGCAAAGTGGGACCTCTCCCTGGTGTCTCCTCTTCGGAGGCCGCCAACCCCCTGCCTCCAAGGCCAGAGACTCCAGCTGGCCACTTATCTTCTAGCAAGCCTGGCCCCCCCTCCCACCCCCGTCTACCAAGAGAGCCCAGATGGTTCCTGCCCAGGCACCAGGCTTCAATGGAGAGGCCCTGCCGCCAATTCAACCCATGACAAATGGCCATTAATCATCCTGGAGACGGGATCACCATGACTAAGCCCAGCCCCCCCTTGAGATAAGGAGGAGCTGCCATTGCACAATGGGGGAGGGGGGCGAGGATTCCAGCTACTGCAGAGACCCTGAACAGGCCTTATCACTCCCTCTCCCTCCTTCTGGAGAAGCGTTGGAGATGGGGGCCAACCGAGGGTCCGGGCTCTCTCGGGCCCAGGAGGAGCCCGCCAGATCAGGCAGGAGGGAGGGAGTTTGAAAGATAAGAGGGAGGGAGGCAACCCAGGGAAGCCAGACTAAGGAGCAAGGTTCCTCAACCGGGGCAGCTTCAAGGGAGGCGGACCAACTCCCAGAATCCCCCGGCCTTTCCTCACTGGGGGGGGGGGCAAAAGCAGAAGCGGGAGGGACAGCTGAGCAATTCCCACCCTCCGTAAGGCAGGCCACAACTTGCACACACTTCCTGTGGAAACTGCCAGCTGGATCTTTGGGAAGCCACAATGGGGAGAGAAAGTAAACTTCACGCACGCAGGGCCAAAAGTCGCTTTTGTCTAAGGCAACAAACGGCGCAGCCCACATCCTCACGGTGAGACACCCACGTGGCCTTACCAGCAACACCAACTCTTTGGTGTATTTGTGCATCGACTTGTTCATTGGTTTAAGGGAAATGGTTTGGGAGAGGAAGATGGAAGGATGGAGCCAGACGCTTGGCCTTCGGCCCCTCGCAAGGGGGAGGTTTTTCAAGAACAGGCCAGTTCTTGGCTCTAGGACAAAAGGGAGACCCTGGACTTGCAGAGTAACGCTGAAGGCAAACCGTGAACTCCTGCCCGAAGCTCCCCAATCGAGGAAAGGGAAACGGGAAGAAAAATGTGAGCTTAAGAGAAACTCCACCCAAAAGGCAAAGTCCTGGCTTGGAAAGGAAAATCTTTCTGGGGCTTTCCAACCGTTTTATTATTTCCATGGACTCAAGGGCTCTCCATTTGTAGCAGGGCTGGAGCCTTAAAGCAACTAGGGCTGAGAAACACGGCGCTAAGCCACCAATGAGGGTTTGTGCTGCCTTGTGCGAGGTGAGAATTTTCTATTTGCCACTGGCTTTCGTTTAAGGGGAGCCCCCTTGAATCCCCAGGGGATTCTGGGAGCTGAAGTCCTCCCAGCGTGGCAGAAATCCGAAGCGCAGACTCTGGTGGGGAAGGCCTGCTGGCCTTTCATTTCCCTTCCACTTCCCTCTCCAAGGTTCCTTTGTTTTACTGAGACAAAGACCTCCACCAAGAAGATGGAGCACCTGGGTTTAGTAGGCCGGTGCCCCCGTGCTGCCATTCCGGCCTCCTTCCTGGAACAGGGAGGCACGGGGGGGGGGGGGGGACTTCCCCACCTGCCTTGCCATTCTAGGCAGAGCCCATGTGCCCCGCCTGGGCTGCCCTCCCCAGGCTGAGCCCAGCTGGTGCCCAGAGGGGGCAGGCTGGGGAGCATTGGAAAGAGCCAGGGAGAGAGAGGGAGAGAGAGATAACCCCCCCCCTCCATTCCTCCTCCTCTTCCTCCCCGACTCAAAGCGGCTGCAGCAGCTCCGAGCCAACCCTCCCTCCATCCTCTGGGCTCCGAGTGGCCAATCAAAGCGGAGGGTGGATATTATTCAGGACGGCTGCAGCCGAAAGAGCTCTGATGGCCATATATGGTAAAAACCACTGCCAGGGCCTGACAACTGATAGACGGATTCTTCCTCTTCTCCTCCTCCTCCTCCTCCTCCTCCTCCGTGGAAATGCTGCAGGCCCCATGGAGGCGAGGCTCTGTTCCTCTGAACGGAGGAGCCCAGAGGGAAAGGAGGCTGCCAGAAAGCCTGGGGGCCAGGCCCAAGGAGCAGAGCCCACTCCCCGCGGTGAGACAACCGGAGCCTCCCTCCTTCGGCTGAGGAGAGGAAGAGCGGGGAGAGCTCATCAGGCAGGCTGGGGAGGATTGGCCTGAGCCTCTTCCCCTTGCTGGCCACAGCCCCAGAGAAAAGGGCCCTGCACTCACCACTCTGCCCAGAGTCCCCCAAGGCATCCCCCTGTGGCAGCTTTGCAAGAGGAGGAAGCCAGCCTTGCGCCCTGGGCCCTCTTCACCACCAACCAGCCAGAGAAATCAGGTGCGGAGGTCCAGGGGCTGCAGGTGAGGAGGGGCTGCCCAGGCCGCTCTCTCTCCCACCGTCTCGAGACCCGAGAGGCATTTCGGAGCCCGACCGAGTTCTTGGCTCGGCCTTGGGAGCAAACAAGGAAGCTTCCCTCCTCCCCGGGCTGGAGATCAGCGAGGAAGGTGGGGGAGGCTGCCTGAGCTCCGTGACTCACGGCAAAGGGATGTGGGTTGCCAAGAACAGATCCCTGCTGGCTTCCTTTGCCCAGGGAAGGAAGAGCCAACCCTCCCCAATCATCCATCCCCCCCTCCCCCCCGCTCCGAGAGGGGCAGGGACTGTTTCCACCTGCAGGATTTGGGTATGAAAAGGGCCCACTGCCCTATGCCAGATCCTAAAATGACAGAGTAGGAAGGGACCTTGGGAGGTCATCTTGTCCAACCTCCCCTAGGCCATTTCAGGCAGCCAGTGGCTGCCCAGCCTCTTCCGGAAAGCCTCCAGGGTGGTTGGGAGAACCCACAGCTTCAGAAACTGTGCTGGGGAGGAATGTCAGACAACGGACCGAAGGGCCAGGGTTGGTAGTTGGGTCGCTATGACACACCAACCTTCCCTCTGCGGTTCCGTCCCTTGTGCGGGTTGCATGCTCAGCAGGCCAATGGCCTGAGAGGGAATCCGGGCGTCTTGCAATGAGGAGGCACATTAAAGCTACGGGGTCGACGTTCAACAGGACAGCAACCGGGGTGGATGGGGGGGGGGAATGGGAATAGCCTCCTCACTCACCTTGTGCAAAGGCAGAACCAGGAAGGCCCCACCTCCACTGGCTTCAATGATGATGGCCACAAATTTGGGGTTGACCGCGCAGAAGGAACTATCCCACGTGACTCGGGACACCCGGATGTCGTCATAGCACTGGTCATTTTTCACTGCCTGGCCGAAGACGTGCCGGAACTTGCTCTGCCGTACCACTCGCCTCATCGTTTCTGCGGGGGGAAAACAAACATCTGTCCTTGACCGGCATCCAGCTTCCTCCCAGGGGAAACGGCCCAACTGCCCAGCGGGAGGCCCCGGCCTGTGATTCAGCCCCCCACCCCATGGACAGGAAGCCCCCCTGGCATTTGGGAGGCCAACTTCCTAATTCTGGGCAGCCTCCCCAACCTCTTGCAGCTGGTCCTCGACTTACGACCACAGTTGAGCCTGGAATTTAGGTCGTTAAGTGAGAAAGGGGTTGGTTTCGCCCCACTTTATAGCTTTTCTTGCCCCATTTGTTAAGTGGATCCCTGCAGTTCTTAAGTTAGCAACACGGTCGTTAAGCGAATCTGGCTTCCCCCTTGATGGTTGGAAAATCACAAAAGGGAATCATGTGGAACCTGGGATACCCCGACCGTCATAACTGTGAATCAGGGTCAAGCGTCCAAATGTAAACCACGTGACCACAGGGGGAATGCTGCAACAGTCGTTAAGTGCAAAAAACTGATCATAAGTCACTTTTTTCAATGCCGTTGTAACGTCGAGCGCTCACTAAGTGAACTGTCATTAGTCAAGGACTACCTGCACTGCTCCCTGGGGATCCCAACTAGCCAGAATACAGGCTCCCTGGCGGGGGGGGGGGGGGAGCCTTCCGGCCTGAGATGCTGGCTTTCCAAATCTGTCCGATTATTATTCAAATTTTAAACCCAACAATATTTGCATGGCTGCCCTCGAAATAAGAAGGCAGATCGTAGCAGATATTTTTGTTTAATTGATGTGAATTGTTTTCACTGGAAGAAATGTCAACAGTCTTGCAATAATACTCAAACAAAAACACCTAGAAAACCGCAAACAGCATTAACTCAGAATTGTTACCGGGGACATAAACGGGGCCGCTGGCTCATTCAAAAGCAAGCACCCAAATCACCAGCTGTTGGAATATAAAATAAATATTGTGGAATAACCGTCCAATATTTGCAACTTATTTTTTTTCCCATTTTAAGCGGTGCAGGAAAGATTGCAATTCGCCAGTTTGAGGTCGGCTGTAACCGTTAAGGACGGACAAGTTAACTGGCTGCAAAACAAGGCAGGGCTTATTTCAGTCTCGCTTCTCAGTCCACGTTTAGCCGAGATTTGCACAATGCATCTCTCTTCCTTTGGTCTTCTTTAAGACAAAGGGGATATAAACTGACACAGAGGAACAGCAGGTTCTGCTCAGGAGGGTTATCTGGGCTACGTTGCCTCCCATCACGGCTCCGTGGAGTTTTTGGCAAAGGCTGAGATCCTTCCGAGGAGGAGCTGGAATTTCAGTCTTTGGAATTCTCCGGTTGGGGGATGGGATTCTGGGCCTGGCGGGGACCAGACCTAAAGAAAGAGGACAACTTCCAGGGCCAGAGAATGACCAGGTGACCATTGGCAATAGAGGATTGAAAGGGGGGGGGAGAAGGCAGATGTCAGAAACGCTGGACCGCAAAACATCCTGCTCAGCCCCGGCTGCCTGGGCCGAATAACGGAGGAGCTTCCCGTTTTGGCTGAGACCAACCCAGATGCTCTGGCCTGTCCTGGGAAGGCCGGGAGCAAAGGATGGGCAGCTTCTCCTTGGCTGGAAACCCAGCAGGGCCACATCTCAGGGCCACGCAGCCAGACTGGGAGCAACGGGACGGGGCAATTACCCAGGGAGGAAGCCAGGCCACTGGGCGCTGCTCCTAAGAACCTCTGGGGCCCCAGGCTGCCTCTAGCAAACCTGGGCCAAGGGGGTCTCCGCCAGGGAATGCCGGACAGTCCTGGGGCATTCTCAGGCCTTGGGGCTGCTGAGCTGGAGGAGGGGAGAACTGCCCCTCCTCTCAGCTGCCTCTGGGGCTGGGGATATTTTGGAGGCTGCCGAGCAGATGGCTCATTAGTGCAAAGAAGCCACCACCACTGCTCCTTCTGGCAGGACCCCCCCCCCCCGCCCATTACTTCTTCCCCGAGCCCCTGCCTGGCAGCTTCCAGCTCCCCTTGGCTACCCCGAGTCGAGGAGGCTCCCCTGGGCTGCAGAGAGATGGTGGGGAGGGGTCCCCAAGGGCAGCAGGAGGGCAGACGAGGCCTGGCTCTGGCCTGACTCCATCTAAGTGGATGCTGATGTTCTGTGTGTGTGTGTGAACTGGGACCCTCCAAGAGGTGCTAAACAGGGCTGAGCCGAGTGCTCAGGAAGCCCCCAGGAATGGCCCTCCCAGGGCAAAGCTAGGACTTACCCCCACATCAATCCTGCAAACATACCTGTGTAATTTTGCTTTATTTCCTCTCCAGGTTTTTCTCACATTCCTGGTCCCTACATTTGGTGCGCACACAGGAGGTGGGGGAGAAAACCCTTCTCCGGCGTTCTCGTAGCATAAATGCCCCCACAAGGTTGACACCCCAAGGGCCCCCCCCCGACTCCTATCATGCCCCCAGTGACAATCCCCCCTTCTCGTCCGCCTCCTTCTATTTGTGGGGTGAATCCCTGCTATGCTTGTTTAGCCAAAGAGGCAAGGCAGAGCCTGCCCATGGCTTCCAAACAGAGCAAGGCCTTGGCTGGTGACCCTCCTAGGCGCTTTGCTGAACCCTCCCTGGGGTCTTACCATCATCAGGGCTAAAGTTCCCCCTGAATGCATGGCCACAAGGACAGAGGGAGAAGAACCATGCTAATTCATCTGCCAAGAAATGAGAGAATTAGGATGTTTTCATATATATATATATATATATGCATTTTTAGGTGTGGCTGAAATGCTACACGCATGAAGTCACACCGATAGAATTTAATATTTTGGAAGTGCCCTTTTTGCAAGGAGCCTGTAAATTAAGGAGCATTAAATGTGAGAAAGCCGAGCGCATTTCTAAAAATGGGCATGAGGTTTAGAGCTGATGTGCCACAGTCCCACTGATATTTTTTTTCCCATCTATTCTGTCTCTCCACTCACACAGAGGTTCCCACCTTGCCTGCTATCTCTGCACTTCTCAGCAGGAACCATGCAGGCAAGCACAGGCGGGCAGGACAAGAAGCAACGGACGGGAAGCCACCAGGGAAAGAAGCAACCTGGCTAGAACTAGGGAGAAATTTCTCGACAGTGAGTTGCTTCGGAGCTTGTGAATGCTCCAACACGGGAGGTGAAGAGATTAGACAACTGCCTGAAAGGTGTAGGGTTTCCTGGACTAGAGGACCTCCAAGGTCCCTTCCAACTCTGTTGTTCTGCTAGACGTGCACTCTTTTCCCCAAGTGGCCCTTGGCTCTGGAGTGCAACTTTTTGATCAGGCTCCTTTGCAAAACAATATATATATATTGTGTATGTATATATATATATAAAGTCCACAAGTCTTAAAGTTGCCAAGGTTGGACACCCCTGTCGTAAATGTTGGCTCACTTTTTAGCACAGTGGCTGGAAGGAAAAAGGAACCTGAAGTGATTCTTGGGGAGGGGAGGGGGCTTTTATTTTTAATGAGAGAGGAAGGGAGGAAATCAAGGGGGGGCACATATGTGGAGGCACTTCCTAGTTTTAATGAGCTCATTAATTCAGAGGCTTCCTAATGTTTCCTCAATCCCGTTTGAGGAGAAGAAGATAAAAGGAAATCCAGAGGCCTCCTTATTCATCCCGTATTGCAGCTCACTGACTTTATTAATTGCTGGTGTTAATTGCTTTCGAAAGGCACACCTTCCTTCCCCTGCCATAGGGAGGAGACCCCTTCAAGTGCTCCCACCTGAAGGCCATGGGTGGGGAGGGTACTGCTGATATCTAACATTGCAAAAATTAGGAGCTTGTGCAGTCGAAGGTCAAGGTTTGATCTGGCCAGTGTTTGTCAACCTTGACAACTTGGGAGGTGTGTGGGCTTCACCCCCCCAGAATTTCCCCAGCCAGGAGCATCAACCCAGATCCAACTGGATGTTGAAGGAGGACAGAGCTTCTCTGGGGAAGAGGCCAGAAGAGATTTGCAACGAGACAATTACAATTCGGACCAGGGTGAATGTGATGTCCACACTTAAAAAAGAAAAAGGAATCCAATGATTGTCCTGCTTCAAAATTCAGGTAAGCGGCTGTCCCCCAGAATCATCACCTCGGTGAACGCCACTGCAGCTTCAGCTTTGACAAGCAGGGTTCCTGGGACCCTTCGTTTTTTGTAGTTGTCCTAAGCAAACCAGGCCTTCCAAATGCGGCCAGGTATCATCAATATTAGCCTCCATACCGTTATTCAGAACAAGCTGGAGAAAAATGGTTTGGAAGGTACGATTAGCCGCAGTTTTTGGAACATTCTAGCAACCAGGAGTGGAGCTGAAGACTCACCTCCAACGGGAGCTTCAAATCTACCAGGTACCTTTGGAAGGAGCTGGACTTTGAAGAATTTACAAATACCCCAAACCTGTCAACTGGTGCATATTTCGCAGTGGGTTCAGTCTCCTGTTTGTAAGAAGCTCTAAAGAGGCGAGTAAATAAAACCCCTTGCGTGATGCATGAGGAAGTACATCCTGCTATAGAAGCGACCGGAAAAGACACCACAAAAGCAACAAAGCCAACTTAGGCTACACAGGGAAGATTCTTCAGAGGAGGCCAGAGAAAACAAACAGAGCGCTCAATGTCTCCGTTTCAACAACCATCCTAAAAGTTCCAAAGTACAAACAGGGTGAGCGGCCTCCTGCTCCTGCCCACTCTGTTCACCTCCATCTATCAGGGGACTTAAAGCTCTCACTCTGTTCCCTTACTGGTTAGTGCAGTGACAAGCAAGGAAGTCCACACCCCATCGTGGGAACCCAGGTCTGCTTTGGTCAGCCTGAAACCAACCAGCGAAAAAGGAAACCTAAAATTCAGCTCTTGAAAACAGACAAAAAGATCCTGTTGATTTCCCACAGCAAGTCAGACCACAGGCATAAAAGCCAACAGCTCGGGAAAAAGTACAAAAAAGTCTATTTCGCAATTCTTCGGCGAAAAAAGCAGAGCAAGGCACCGTGGCTTTCAGCCTGTCTGGATTTAAATTGGCCCATGAGTATCCAAACACAAGATTAGCACCCACAGGAAGGCTTTCTGAAGGACATGCGCCTGTGACGCAGGCTGCCAAAGGTGTCCATGCCCTGAACGGCGTGTGCCATGAAGCACCCAAGACACCTCCAGCAACAGCGAGCAAAGCGGTTCGGAGCAAAGAAGCAGTGCCTGGGAAAATCGCTCCAGGCCGAATGCAAAGACCGCAATCAGAATATCAACTGAAGTCAAAGAGTAGAGAACCAAAACTCCTGGCCGAAGGGAGGGGAGGGTAGGAGCTGCCCTTCAGGAGGACTACCTGGAGACGCCCCAGGTGGCCGATTCGTGGTCTAAACAATGATTTAATCACCAGGAAATAACACTGGTTTAAATCAAGTTCCCTGCCGATATTGGCATTTTTTTGTACACATCCCATTTTAATTTACAACCATATCAAACACCGCTGGCATTGTGGCCTCTTTCACACCACCTGCGATGGAATTGTCCATTCTCACTCAGCGCCAAATTTACCGAGTCCCTCCCCTTCTCTTGGGTGTAGCTCTAAGTCACTTTTCCTTCTTGTTTATTTTTCCTTCCCCTCTTTCTCTTTCTTTCTTTCTCTCTCTCTCTCTCTCTCTCTCTTTTGGGCACTTTCTTTCCCTCAGCGACCTAGTGTCCTTATCAGAGCAACAGGGTTAATCCCTGTGTGCAGGCTTCCCTCCACAATGATGGCTAACGGTCGAGCCCTGATATTATTTCCTTCCAAAATGCACTCAAAGCTCCAGCAGGCAACCTTCGTGATGAGAGGGCAGCTTGGGAAGCCAAGAGGGCAACGTCCCTGTTTCCAAATGGACCTTTTGGGGAAAGATTCCTGGCGCCTTTGCCCATCACAAGGTCGCTGTGAGCATATGAACGCCCCTCGGTCCTCAGAGGCTGCTCCCCCCAGCAGCTTCCATGGCTGCTGAATGGTGACCAGCTAAGGCCAGAGGAAAGGCATCCTCCCACGTGCTGGACTACAGCTCCCAGAATCCCTTGGATCCAGCACAGCCGTTGCTAGCTGATGCTTCAGGAGAGCACATCTGGTTGGCAAAAGGGCCAATTGATGCTGCTGGAGCCAAGAAAGGAGTGAGGTTGTGTCTCTGGTGCTGGCACTGAGAATGAAAAAGCTGGCATCTCTTCATACAAGGGAGCTTTCCAACATGAGGGCAGCGTCTTCCTTGAAGGAAGCCTGGGTTTTTCTGGATTTCTCTGGGCCACAGTCGCATAGAGAGCCAGGGTTCAAGCAACAGAGCCATTGCCCACCTCTGGAGAAAGACCAAGCCATGCACTGATGATGATGCTGCCTAGCTTGGGTCATGAAACGCCTGCAAGGAATCAACCAAGCTGAGAGAGCACCCAGGGCCCTTCATGTCAACCCCAAGCTACACACGTTGTTCTCTTCGTGGAAGGCCCTGTCTCGGAGCACCACTAGAAGAGCACCAGGTCCGGCTTCCAGCCTACAAACTGTCCCAGCCTCAGGTGTCCCCTCAGCGTTTCCCTCCCCAGCCCTTCCTCACCTGCTTTGACAAACCCTTCCAAGACCAGCCAGGCCTTCTCATCTTTTTTCTCTCTCTTCTCAGCTCCTGTTCTTCTGGCAACTGCCTACCTCATTCTCACCCAGCTTCTCCTCCTCACCACATGAGGAGCAGACGAGCCCACTGGCTGGGAACTCTGGGAATTGTGGTTTAAGGCAGGTCTGGAGGGCACCGAAACGGGGCTGTGAAGCTAAAGGGAAAACCCCACCTTGAAGTCATCGGCTTTAATTACAAAAACTGCTCTGTGCAGCCCTTGAGATGGAAGAAGTCCAAGAAGGTATAAAAGGAGGCACTCCAAGAGGCACAGGGGAGAAGTTGGAAAGGCAGGATTTAATTCTGGGTCTCTCAGAAAAACGGACATCGACTGGGTTTGGAAAAGTTCAAACCACAGGGTGCTTCCCGTGCTAACTTGGTACAAATCCCATGCTTAGGGTACGGGGTGGGTTGTCTTCGGCCTCCATTTTATAACTTGGCAGCCATTTCCAACCTCTGCTCGCTCGTTCAGCCCGCCCTGTGGACAATTAAGAGCAAAGCCCCTCGAAAGGTAAGCTTGGAAAAGTGACCAAGAAGAGGTTTTCCTGCTCTGGGAAACACAACTCCTTGAACCCCAAGCTGAAGCCCAGCCTGGCTACGTTTTGCTCCACTACCAGGAGCGACATCTGAATGGTGTGAAGTTTCTAGAAGGATAATGATTCCTAACCTGTGAGGTCTTCTGAATGCCAACAGGTTTGATTTGGTGGCTCATTGAGTCTTTCCCTCGGACACCCAATTCCTCCATTCTAATTGGCTTAGACTCTGCTAGCGTCACTTGAATTTCACTGCTTTTGAAACTATATCATGGAAGTTTAAAGCCAGGGAAGAAAGGGAAAACTAATTGCATTATGCTATCTGCCCCTTTCTGGCCAAGGGCTGCCCTGAGCAGGTGTTTCTTCTCCCCACAACGGCCCCTTAAGATCCGGTGCGCTGAAATGCTCGTTTGCCCTCACTGGTGACACACCAACTTATTGAAGCAGGGTTTTTGATGAATTTCAGCTGAGTTTTGTTTATGAGTGGAGTTTTTTAAAATTGCCCTTGAATTTTTCTATTAGTTTTATTGTTTGACCAGTCATTAGAGTGGCTCTGAGTTACCTGCAGCGACTGACTAGGTAGAAGCAACCAGACTCACCCTGTCACCCAAATGGGGACACCGCAGGTTCCCATGCTGCTTAAGTCAAGTCAGAGGTGGCCCCGATCCTAGAGATGGCTTCATTTCAAAAGCTGCTAGGATGGCGCTCTTCCACGGAGTCTCTGAAAGTGGACGCATCCTGGGTGGGTTGCCATCATCTCATGGTAGAGCTGATGGCCATCGTTGGTTTGATCCTTTACGGCCTCCTTATTTGCACACCTGTTTTAAGTTTTTGTCAACCACCAGGAGCCTCTGGATTCTGGTGGCCTTTGAGTGAGAGAAACAAATGCGTCCATCCAGGAGGGTTCCACGAATCAGATGTCCTGGCCTGTCCATTATCCTGAAGGGACTCATAGGGCTCTGGCTTCCCAAGCAGAGGAACCCCACCAGGGTCATCCTTGAGCCTTTAGAGAAACTACACTTCCCAGGAGAATGAGGTGGAGAAGGAGTGACATGCAATCTGGCTTCCCACTGGTCATAGAGGGGAAATGCCTCAAAGGGAATGAGCTGGCCGTACTTATTCTCAGCGAGGCAATCCAAATTTTAAAACAACGGTGTACAGTCAGCCTTTCCAAGCAAATCAAAAGTCAACAGGGGTGTAAGACAACTCAAAACATATTAAAAGCAAAAGCCCCAAACTAGCTTAAGAGGGCCCAACGGACAGGCCTTGCTCAAATGAGCCATTTAATGGAATTTACTATGAATATGTTCAATTTTAGCACGCCTGCAATAAATTTGAAATTATTAAAGCCTCATTTGACATTCTTTCCCTTCCTGCCTGCTTCATGATGATACCACATTAGCTTTGCCGGCCAGGCCTCTCAGCGCAGCCACTGCTCCCCTCTGCTTCGCACGCTTGGAGCCTTTCCCAGATTTAACAGATGCCAGAAGTAGGAAGATCGCCCTGGAGCAGCCCCAGGATCTCCAAAAAAGCTCTTGGTCACACGGCAGAACCGGCCCAAGGCAGAAGCCGCCCCCCCCCCCCAATGAATCATGACCTCCGAGAACTGTCTGTGGCCGACCTGATCTGGCAGGCCGGCAGCAGGGAGGGAAAAACTCGCCACTCCTAGGTTGTCTGTGTGTGTGTGTGTGTGTGTAGGCTGTTTCCGCCTTGATCTTTTATCTCTGTAAATACAACCTTTAGCAAACAGGGCCCTGGCCGGTAGCACCACCGCCATGTCAGCAAGTTGCAGCAATCTCTGTTGTCCTGAACAAATAAAGAAGAAAAAGGAACCACTTTTCTGTCAAGCAAGCTCCTTTGTCGCTCTTTCCTCAGCTGATGCAGATTCTGCACTGTTGACACCAGATCCCTTCCTGCCAGATCCTTTCCTGGCCACTTTCCAAGGGCCTTGGACTGATCTCAAGTTGCTTCGGCCCAGAAGATCGACTGGGATCCACTGGCTGGGATTCTCAGCAGCAGAGATAGATTTCTTGGCGGATTGATTCCATTTACACGCAGGCTTTCGACGGAAACCAGCACTCAAGCATTCAAGTTGGAGACAGCAGCAAATAAAAGACACACAGCGGAGGCACATACCAATCCTAAATTACACAGCCGAAATAAAGAAAACGTGGCACCAGCAGCAGCCACGCAGCTCTGCATGCAAGGAGGGCAGGCTTTCCTCCTGTTCTGGGAGCCGTAATTAATTCCTGTGCTCAACATTCTTTGACTTTTGCACAAAGTGCTCCATGGTGGATCTTGGAATTCAGTCGAAAAATAGGTCAAAACTCGACCTCCAGATCTTAATGGTCGACAAGGGTGCAAACTGGGAGCTCCGATATAGTTCTGGACAGTAGCAAAACATTGGGGTTCATAGTCAAACTAGTTTTGCATACCTTACGTCGTGCAGAGCCAACATCTTAGCTCATGCTGCCTTTGCGCTCCACCCATGAACGGTCACCCGGGGCCAGAAGAGCCGGCGAAACAGGCAGGTAAACCGTCAGAAGGAACGTCAGAAGGTTCTGCATGCCATCCTGACATCATCTGGCACGGACTGTATTCCATAGTCTGGGCCCTTGGCGTCGGCCCCACATCCAGTTGCCAAGGGAATTCTTCCCCAAGAAAATATTTTGTGCAGGAGCCAAAAACAACCGTTCATGGGCTCAGGGCAGCGAGAGGAGGAACATTCGCCCCAAACACACAAGCAGGCAAACCCTTTTCTGCAGCTCCGGTTTATAAACAGCTAATTACGACAACAACCGACTGAACTAACCACCCTCTAATCAGCTTGCAAATCGTTTATTGTTTTCTGAAGCGATGCCACAATGTTGTGCAGCACTGTTCCCTTCCACAAGGGAATGTCCAATTGTTTCAAAATACTTTCAGAAATCCACCTATTGATTTGCTATTGGGAAACAGTCGCAGAGGCCCTGCGCCCAGAACCGTATAAATTAAATGTTTGTACCAGAAAGAGAACAGCCGGTGAGATGGGAAGCGGAAGGGAATAAAATGCACATGTGTGTTGCCTCACAAGCATGACTGCAGGTGTTTCCTCTGAAGTAAACCTCAGAGTAGCCCAGAGTGGGAGGTGAATAACTACGAGAAGAGCCTTACTCACCATCCCTTCCCTCCCTCCCTCCGATGAGAAGGAAGGATCCCTCTTGGGAGAGAACCAGTGACACAGCCTCACGGAAGGCTCTAATGCCTCCCCTCGGACGGAGGCAGCCGGAGGCCTTGGAAGAACAAAAGACTCCCACGGCATCCCACACCACGGAAGCAGCAGCAGCAGCAGCGAAGGGTTGCAAGGCTGAAGGCCTGGGGAACCAACTGTTACACGCACAGGGCGAAGGAGAAGCCAGGAGAGGCGGGCAGGCCAGGGGTTTGCATCCCACACAAGACCTCCTTCCTTCCCCTGTTCAAAGCAAAGCCGCCTCTTATTGCCAGGTTCTTTCCACCCGCCCCGTGGGAAAAGGGATCGGCTGCATTCAAACCGCCCCCCCACCAGCCCCCAAATGCACAAGCGTTTGCACAAGGCTGGCAGCAACCGTGCAGCTTCATGCGCCAGCTTCAAGCGGGCTCCGACATGAAGGAAAGCAGCAGCAGCACGTTGCCTCGCCAGCAATGATGCCATCCCTGCTGTGGCTTCCTGCAGTCGGGGCCTTTGCCCGCTGGCCATGAAAGTCCCACCCACCCACCCGGAAGCCCTCTTGCCCCTTGAGTGCAGCCTGGCACTCATCAGGGCGTGCCCATCGCCCCCCACGCAGGGCCCTCCGCCTCCCCCTCCCCTCCAATCTGCACCCAACACCTGCACGCCGCCTGCCGCCCTTAACCTGGCTCTGGCTCCTGCCTTGGCCCAGCCGCACCCTGCCTTCTTCCCCCGAGGGCCGCGCCAACTTCCTCTTGGGGCCCGCCGGCGCCCCTTCCCCTTCCCCCTGCCCGGCCTGGGTGGGCACCGCTCCGGGCTCCCCCTGCACGCGTGCAGCCCTCACCCTCCGTTGGCACAGGGGCATCGTCCGCCGCCGCAATTGTCCCCGGCGGGGTCCCCTTCCCTGCCCGGCCGGACGCCACGGCTCCCCGAGGAAAGGCCGCTGCGCTGCCGCTTTGCGGAGGCGGCCAGATCCGCTTCCTCGGCCGGAGCTTCTGCCCGCCAGACGGAGCCTCCTTCCGCCCCCGCCCGGGCTCTGCGAGCGACCCCTGCCCGGCAGCCCCTGGCGCGTGCGGGGAGAGCCGGCTCCCGGGGGCAAGGCGGGCACCGAAGCGGATGGACTACAGCACCCATCGCCCTCGGGGACCCCCACGGGGCAGCCCGCGCCAGGCGGACTCCTGGGCCGGGCAGGGGAGGCTGCGGAGGGAGGGCTCGGGCCAGGTGGGCCGGGGAGGCGGATGGGACTGGTAGTCCAGAGCCCAGTTGCGGGCTGGGACGACCCCTCCCCGCAGGGGACCCCCGTGAGGCCCTCGGGGCGGAGGGGCAGGTGAACCCAGGCCGGCGAGGGACCCCGCGGGAGCCCCACTCTCGCCCGTTCCAAGAGCCCCAGGCCGGCTGCGCACGATGGGAGTTGTAGCGCGGGCGGGCCAAGAGCCGCCCCCGGCGCCCCCTCACCTGGTCCTCCGCTGCCGCCCAGCAGCCGCCGCCGCCGCCTCCTCGCGCGCAGATCCCGCAGAGCCGCCGCCGCCGCCTCCTCGCACTGACTGGCCGGCACGCGCGAGGACCGGCCGCCAGGGGGCGGGGGGTGGGGCCGGCAGGCGAAAGCCCCGCCCTCGCCCCGCCTTCCTCCGACCGCGCCCGCGGGGCGGGAGGCTAGAAAGGCCAATCGGCGCCCGGCGCGCCTCTCCGGGCGCCCAATCCCGACTGCGAAAGGGGTGGGGTCCGACCAATCGAGCTGGCGGATTGGCTGCCGCGCGGGCGATGGTTTCTCTCACGGGCCTTTTCCTCTGTCGCGCAGGCGCAGCGACGCTCCTCGACCGGCGAGGCACCTGCTGTTTGTAGACAACCGTGCCGGCGGTTCTCAAGTACTGTTGGGCGCCGGACCTGGGTTGGAGCTCCGCGAGATTCTCCAGCCGCCGTAAAAGTAGCCCAGGTTCGAAATCACTGCCCTGGAGGGACCGCCTAACTTTCCTACTGCAGCCCCCCATCATCCCCACCCCTGGGCTGCTCTGGCAGGGGATGATGGGCTTTGCATCCCTGCAAATCTGGACGAGAGCCGGTCCAGAAGAAAGATTGAATCAAGAAACCCTGTCCATTGCGTAATCCACAAACGCACCGGATTTATTCAAAGAACCCAGGTTGCCTGCCATTTGTGAACACACAAACACGCCCCCCCCCCCGCCAAAAAAACCCCACAAAATGTTGGCCTGGAAACTCCAGCTGGACAAAGAGCCCAAAACTCCCCAAGCAAATGACTTCCAAGACGTCCCTCCCAAGATCGGCCGATTTTCTTTTTGATTCAGAGTCTTAAAAGACCAAGAATCATCTGGGTTCATTTTCAGGGAAAGTGTGATCAAACATAAAAGCGAGCTTGATTACCTATTCATCTGCCAGAAACCTGCAAATAGCATCTTCTTTATCCAAAGAAAATGGATGAGGAAGCACAGGTGTGTGTTTTCCTCACGGTGTTTGCTTTTTGACCAGAAAGGAGTGCTGCAGAATTGGAGGAAGAAGAAACTATCTGCAGGAGCATCTGGGAGACATTTTTCCAGCGGAAAAGAGAATTCCAGAAAAATCACTTCTGAATAATAGGACTACAAGTATGTGCCAAGCAAAGGTGACCAGAGAAAGCCGTCACACCCCCATGAGAGTCCCTTCAGCTACCCATGGAAAGGCCTCGTTGCTACCAAGCCTGGATTTTCTGAGGATGCCTACGGAAGCTGTGCATTTTCACTTATTTTTGCACGACACAAGGAGAGGAAACCTGGCCATTCGCAACCTTTTGCTGTCCAGACCATTTGGACTTCAGATCCACTTTCTCTTGAGAGCAGGCAACAGAATTTCATTTTTAATGTGGGTCAGTGTGCTTGCAGTAAAAAAAATGGCAAGAATGTTTATCTATCTTATCCTTACTCTGAGCCCAGCAAACATGATTGACTACGCTAAAAACATGATTCTTTGAATTGCAACAAGTTCAGAAGACTGTTGACCAAAGCATAATTATTTATTCTCTGCACACCAAAGGTGTAACTCCTCAGATACAAGGCAGCCTGAAGAAGCACTCGGTGAAAATCCAAACCACTTTTAGTTGGTATTTGAGGATCTAACATAACACACAATCTTACCTGGTTAGCATCCTCCTCGGCAGCCAACAAAGGTTCCACATTTAAAAAGCCACCTGTATTTTAGGCTCCCATCTCACCTTTCCTAGCAGGTGACGCCGCCTTCTTGGCTGCCAGCTTCTGCTTTTCAAAGGTCTTCTTCACGTCGGCGACTTTCAGGGGCTTTTCCTCCTCTTGTTGCGTTGTTCTCTTTCTTTGCTGTGGTGGCAAAGCAGGCTTGTCTCCCTGGGCTGTTTCTCCAGACACTTGGCAGCTTTCGCTGGAAGCGCGAGAAGGACACCGCAGCATCACAACCATGCTTGGAGAAGACTTGGAGATTCCCAGAGGTCGGCCTTCAGTTTCAGGGCTCTGCAAACTCTCCACCGGACTGCAGGGATCAAATCCCAGTTGGCCGCAGAGCCCCTCATCTTCCTCACTCTCAAGGGAGGGGCTGGAGGTCCACTTGGAGGGTTTCTTAGTCTGGGGAGAAACCCAATTGAGGCTGAGAACAGTGGACCTCCTGATCTCCAGGCCCTTTTTGTCCACCTTGACACTCTCAGGCTCCTCCAGCTTCCGTTCTTCACCTAGGTGACAGCCATTGGGGGCTCTTGCAGGCCAAGGGAGACCATCCCCCCTTTCCTCAATGATCATTGCTGGGTTGCCGGAGGTTTGTTCTTCCGCCTCTTGGCTCCTTCGCCCCAGGGAAATCTCCGTCTCTCCAGTCTCCTTCCCTGTAGAAAAATCCAGCCAGTTCAGGATCCCGGCCTTGCTTTCCTCTGCAGGGGAATTCAGGAGGAGCCTGTTGACTTGCCTGCTTTCCGCACAGCCGCTGCTCTCTGAATCTGACCGGGATATCTGCCTCCTCAGGGGTCCCCGGGAAGCATCGATCATCTCTCTGCTCCCATCTGCAGCTTCTCTCTCCCAGCTTTGCTGGCAGCCAAAGTTATATATTTGAACCCAAGGCCAACTGTGGTCCGTCATTTCCCTTTTCCTTTCAGAGGCCACCGGGGAGTCAGAGGGGTGGGACTCTCCCTGGCTGGTGACGATGCTAAGTTCGGCTTCTTCCAGCCTGTACAAAAGAGCAGTCACCTTCCTGCCTTCTTCCGAGCATTGCTTTGGGAACACCTGCGTCGTGCCCAGCCCCTCTGGGCCCTTTCCGCACACCTGCGCACCTGTT
This sequence comes from Hydrophis major, assembly GCA_033807585.1. Taxonomy (NCBI): domain Eukaryota; kingdom Metazoa; phylum Chordata; class Lepidosauria; order Squamata; family Elapidae; genus Hydrophis; species Hydrophis major. Next base: position 720,503 of record CM066339.1, on the reverse strand, counting down.
CCGCTCTCCTCCAGGCTTCGGTTTAATTGCATTTCTCTCGTGGACATCTGAAAGCGGTCCGTTGTGCCCCTTGCCCAGGGGCTCTCACCAGCCTCCTGCTCTGCCATCGGAGCCCAAGCGTCATGGGACATCTTAAAGGTCTTTCGGAGGTGCAGGGGCTGCTTGCTTTGAGTCCCGCTGCTGCCCTCCGGCAAGTGGGGCCGTTCTGCAGCTTCCATGCTCGGCAGGGGCTGGAACCCCCAGGCCTAGTTCCTGTGCAGAGGAAACCCGAGCAAGATCTGTTCCCCGTTGCCGGTCCGTCAACTTTGCATTTTATAAGGAGCCTGAGGGGAAGGCATGCAGATTTTTAAAAGCCTGTTATGGCTAAAGAAGAAGGATTAGCCTGACCAAAACCATTGCATCCAACAGTGGGACAAGAAGCAAGTGCTTTAAAAGGAAAAGTATGAGAGATTTTCCCCACCTGAGCAAGCAGAAGCAGCCACCTCCAATGTCTCGGCTGCCGAGCGTCCGTGCTGCAGATTCAAAAGCTCTCTGCCGTTTTCTCTTTCACAAGAAAAAGGGTGGAAACAGATTTTCCTGGTGACTCCCAGCAACCTGCCTTTTTGGGCCCCAACAGTGACGCTTCACGTTCTTCTTTTGCATTCATTTATGGTCAAGAGGCTCTGCTCACCCCCTTCTTCAGGAGCAGAGACCAAAAGCAGACGGGCACACCTTCGCCGGGAAGGTCTCTCTGCCCTGTCCTGTCTCCTCCGGGATGCTCGGTCTGGCTCCCAACTGGCTTGAGGGAAAACTGGAAGAGGTTTTGGCCAGCAAGCGGAGGGAGTGCCGATTCTGTCTGCAGTGCTGAGATATGTAATTATGGGAAGGATGGCTGTGACATGCCAGGCACCCTGGAAGTAAACAGAGCCGCCTTGTGAATCTCAGTCTATCTCTCTCAGGCACACAGCTCCTCTTGCGGCTGGGCAGTCTCTGCTAATAATAAACAAACTCCTGCAAATCTCCCTCACCTGAAGAGGGTTTCGAGTAAGGATCTAGGTTTACATGCAGCCAGAGGTTTGGAGGACTGGGCTATTTCAGTTAAACAGAGAGCAACCATCCCTGTCCAGCTCCCATCTCACAGCAGGCTAGCCAGATGGGGACGGCCGTCGCTCTTTGCCTTTTATGGCTTGCTAGGTGTGAGGCTCTTGACACCCTTCAGAGGCTGCGCTTGCTTGGCCTCCCAGCCCGCTGTGCCAAGGTCTCACACCAGCCTCTGGGGAAGGGAGAGGACCTGTGTGTGGAGAAGGTCCACCTTCTGCCTTGGCCATCCCCATCTGGGCCAGCTCCCCTGTTCTGCTTTTATGGTAACAAGCAGGACTGGCCAGTAAAGGTGGAAGAGCTGCCCTGGGGTCTGATCCAGCATCCCAGCAATCCCCCCTTCTACCCAGGGGAAAAGGGCAGCGTTTAGACCTTGCCGAAGGATGGAGGAGAGATTTTAGGAAGATAGAGCGAAGCAAAAAAGGAAGAAAAAATCCAGCTGTTTCTCTCTCCATCCCCCTCCCCCAAATCTCCTGCTGCTTAGCCTGCATCCTTGTCCTAAAACCTTCCTCAATAGCAGAGAGGTTGCCCAACGTTGGTCTGGTGGGTGGAGAAACTCTCAGTCCATCGCTGGAGGCTAAATCCCGTCCCACAGACGCCAAATACAGTTCACAGAAAAGGCCGTGGGATATCCTTAGCAGGAGTTGCGTGCTTTTTCTGGAGCTACAAGACTTCGGGGGGCACCTCCAGATGAATTCCCCACCCCATTAGCAGGAGCCCCTATCCTAGGAACGTCTCAGCAGAAGATCGGCCAATGGTGGGATTTCCTTTCACTGCCGATTGTTGTCTGCTTTACCATAGCAACCTTCATAACAGGATATAAACATCTGATGTCCTTGCCTTCCACAAAAAAACCGCACAGCTGGCCAAAAGCTGGAATATGAGGCCGGCTCCGTGTTAGGATGTGTTCTTGTAGCAGCTAATGGGAAAATGTGTTTCTCCATCCACAGGAGAAGGGAAAAAAAATAAGGCGAAGACGCAGAAGCTCAGCTATCTTCGGTCTAGGCTGCTTTGGGAAAAAGTGGTCAAAAGCGCTCTTGTGATTTTCTTGTTCTCTCGCTGACAGGAGGAAGGGGCACAAGAGGCTTCTTCCTCAGACTTCTGCTAAGGGCTACGGATTCACTTCCAGACCGATGGAGGGAGTCAGAGGTGCAATTTCTCAAAGGAATGGAAACTAGAGTCCTTCTACAAAGCATCTTTCACGGTGGGGAAAACCCCGGATTTCTGCAAAGTTGTTGCCCTTCTAGACTTCGGAAAGTCTCATGGCTGTTAATTCTTCTACAGGGTCCCAGGGTGACCATGCTGGCTGCCATGACGTAGAGCAGAGGTCTCCAAACTCGACAGCTTTTAAGAGTTGTGGACTTCAATGGCCAGAATTCTCCTTGTTGCTAGGACGGAGCACAAGGCAAACTTTGGCTCAGACAATGTTATTCCTCTAAGATAAACACAGGCCATTTCTTTCCCTCCCGCAGGAGAACAATTCCAAGCAATCTGAAAAACTCATTGGAAAAGAGAAAACAAACACCAACTGGAGGCCTTTAAAGGCAAAATTTGGTGAGATTTCTGGAGAGACGTCTCCCTCCACCCCGAAAATGGGGAAAAAAGCTGATCCATCTCTAAAATTAAATCTATTGGATTAAAAAAAACCCTCCTGTGATTCTCAGATACGAAGTGCTAATTGCTTTTTTTGGCTACACACTATTCAAGGTAAACCTCCTTATATATGCCCAATATACAGCCAACAAGCTCTACAAAAGTCACCTAGGAGGTGGCATTTATGGATGGTTGTGTTGCTGATGTAGGTAATCCAAGTCCTGGTCAATCCCCTTTCAACGCAGTTTATGTTCACCTCATCCCCCCTCAGAGTAGAATCAATACTGCACTAACATTCAATCACAATTATTTTGTCCTTCCTTTTAAATCGGTTCAAAGTGACCTTTGGCTGTAACTGGTTTTAGCATTTGGTCCCACCTGTCAAATCAGCATCAAGAGACCCCAGCGATGTTCTCTAAAATCCATCTCTTTCTGCAGCCCTGTGGAATCCACTTTTCATTTTCTGGGGTTTTTTTTTAATGTTTTTCTACAAACAACTGACAGGATGTTGAGGCTGCATAATTGATCCAACTTTTGTGTCATGTGCCAAGAGAATCTGCTTGACCTGATTTTAATAACACCCCAAAACCTTTTCTGAAAGCTTCTCCGTGGGCAAAGTTGAGAATTCCATAATCTGCCATAGGTTTTAGGCCACCCTGGTCTCTGGTTAGGTTGCCTTCAGATAAGCAGCAATAATTCTCAACCTTGGCAACTTCAACTCCCAGAATTCCCCAGCCAACATGGTTTGATTGGCATAGTAGTGCAAAATATCTAGAGGTGGAGGACAAGAGCAACCCCATAGGATGTGTAAAAAACATTATTAGACAGAGTTGTATTGACGACACATCACAAACACCAGAAGTCAAGCGGAATAAGTCTTTCACACAGATAGACAGTATTTGTAAACTGTAGGCAGGGCATTCCTATTCACTAAAAAAAAAATGCCAATATGTGGAAAAACACACGTTATCATTTTCTGCATCAAACTTCTCCCACTTCAGGGAGGGAATATCTGTTTCCTGAGCTAGCATGCTAGGCATTCAGTATTTCCTTGTGGCTTAAACACCTCTGTTTTTTTGAAGGATAATGTGGAGTGGAGATAAAGGACATAGGATGTCACTTCATTAAATAGGACAACAATCTTACAGCAATTGAAAAACAACAGGAAATGAAATATTAGGGGATATTTTGCCCCATGCAATCAATTCTTCAAAGGTAATTATCTGGGAAAGAAGAGAAATTGAACCTGGAAGTTTCTATACCAATCAGGTGTCTCAGAACTCAAGGATAACAAAATTATTTATCGTATCATTACTGTTAAATGTCTCTGACATTAAAGGGTGCCATTTCTGGACAGTTTCTTCTGACTAGCACTACAGTTTCTACTAGCAATGGGCATTTAGGAAAACAGAACTTCATCTGAGGTTTGAATTACGCTATTTTGGTTAAAGGTAATAAAACATGCCATATTCTGATTCATCCACAAAAGTGTTTAATGCCCCAGGAAACATACATTACCGGTCCTACCACACTAGGCAACACTACAATGAAATTTACAGTGTTCAACAGGATCAGAAGAAACAGTAAACATGGAACAGGTATATGGAACAGGTACAGCAGAAGGGAGGGAGAATCAGGGGGTCCCACCCAACACCCCCAAACAAAACGATCAAGTTTGGAGGGAAAACAACAGCCTTGTCAGCCACTGGTCAGTTTAGATGGGAACCCTGGCCAGGACGGCCAGCAAAAATGCTCGAATTACTCTGCCATTTCAGGTGTGTTGAGCGAGCCACAAGGCCAGGACGATAATCCTATTGACCTAAGCACTATTTTTTCCTTAGGAATAAATCAGTTTTGGGGGAAAGGTTTGGAAAATCTTAAAACTATACACACACACACACACACACACACACACACACACACATACAGAGGTGTCTGCCTATCTACGTAGATCTGAAAATCGGAGGTAGCATTTGTGTCCCCTTTGGGTCCTTGCATGAGGAACCCTAAAAGGAGGAAGAGTAACACGGCTTGACCTTCAAAGCCAACCTCTGGGTCCTTTTGACCTTTTTTTGGCATGTAAGGAAGGCTGGCGCTGCCCCATCAAAGTCGAGAAGAGGCTGTGAGAGACGCACCAGGGCCCTGCGCCTCCTCCTTGGGCTGGCCCCTTTCTCAGGTGCTCCTCGGTCGGGTTGCCTCTTTGCTGGAAGGGCTACCTGAGAAGCGGAAGGCAACTCTCGTCTGTTCTGAACAAGGTAAAATTGGATTTAGCACAGGCAAAACTAAAAGCATCCATTAAAACAAGGACACCGCAGAGGGGTCAGCTTTTCCCCTCCTGGGGTGTGTGCTTCAGTTGCCCCAGGGCCGGTCTGGCCGAGAGCTGGAGCCCGTCTGCCATGCCCTTCCAGGAGGGGAGGTTGCAAAGGGCGGGAGGCTCGCTTGGCGTGGCCTCCCTCATGTGTGCCAAGGGCGACAGGTCCAGCTCGCCCGTCAGGTCCTCGGAGGCCAAGTCGAGGCTGCCCAGCTTGGCCAGGGAGTTGGAGCGCTTCAGCGGAGAGGAGACGGTCAAGCCGGCCAGCCGCAGCCGGGTTTCAATCTCCTGCGTCCGCTGTTTCACCAGCCCGGGCTTCCCATGGACGCTGTGGATGCTGTCGCTGCTGGAGCTCCGCGTGAGGTTGGAGCTCCTGGAAGAGGGCGGGGTGTAGCAGACAGTCTTCAGGAAATCCTTGGTGAAGGTGCTCGTGTGGTCCCCCCTGGAGGGGACGGGCGTGGAGGTCTTCTGGGAGGCTCCGGCAGCCAGCAGGGCCTTCGGGCGCTTCTCCGGGGGGCCCTGGGAGGCGAGCGGCAGTCGATTCTCAACCGCCGCAATCTCCTGGGGCTCCTCTTCCAAGATCGTCGCCACATCGGCGGGGCCTCCGGAACACTCCTTGCCCTGCCCGGCCATGTCGGAGGGCGGGGCCTTGAGGCGCTCCAGTTCCTGGGTGTGCTTACGCACCAAACCGGCCTTCTGGAGCTGAAGAAGAGATTCCTGGTGCTGCATCAGGTAACTGTTTGTGGTTGGCTTCTCCAGGTCTTTGCGGAAGAGCAAGTATTTCAGGTCCTTCGTCTGCCGAGCCTCTTTTCTTGGAAAAGAATCGTGCTTGGAGACGGGGCTTCCCTCACAGAGAGAAGGCCTGGAGCCAGGCAAGGTGCCTCCTGGGGCTTTCGGGGCCTCCCTGGGCTTCTCAGAAGGGCCACAGGGCCAGCCTGGAGCCGGCTGGTCAGGACTGACGTCCTGGGCCTCGCTTCCCACCACCATCGGGAGCTCCTGGGGTTCCTTCAGAGGCCCCTGGCAGAAGGCCTGCTCCAGAGAGGCTGGGAAGGAGGGCTGGGTGCAGACGGCAGCCCGTGGGCCAGGGGTCTCTGCTGGCAGGGCCCCTGGGGGGTCCCTGAAGGCTTCAGGAGGGGACCCCCCCAAGGGATACAGGCAGTCAGTGCAGGATTTGTAGGAGGGCTTGACTCGGTTCAGGATCCCAAAGAGCGCTTCGTGCTGGAAAGGAGAACAGAGACGAGGGTGAAAGGGGGACATTCTCCACCCAGCCCCCCCACCCACCCAGGAGGGGGAGAAGAGGCTTCCTCAGCCAGGTGAGTTGGACCCTCCAGACAAGAAGAGCCCAAAGTAAGCCTTGGGGGTCAAGAGGGGGATCAGACCCTGGGGTCCCCAGGAAGCCCCCCCCCCCACAAAGCAGACCCGGCCAAGCTCAGTCCGGCCCTTACTTCAAAGGCATCCGGGCAGCTCCTCTTACTGTTGTTGTTATTCAGGTTCTCGCCGATGGACTGGCCCTCCCCGTCCATCAACCGGCGCTTCCATCGCTCCAGGGGCTTCTCCTCCTCGGAGAGCCGTAGCTGAGGAGCCGCCTCCTCCCCCAGCTGCCCAGCCGAGGCCTTCTGATGGCTCTCGGGGTCTGCGGTGCTGGACAGCTCGGCCTCCCCCTGGACGCCTGGCTCTGCTGCCTGCAGCTGGCCCAGCAGCTCCTCCTCCTCCTCCTTCAGGATGGAGTCGGCCTCCAGGTCCTCCACCTGCAGGCACAGCTCCTGGGGGCCCGGCAAGGAGTCGGAGAGGCGCCGCAAGCAGTAGTGGAGGCCCACCAACTCCAGGGGCGTCCGGTGGTCGGTGCAGAGAGGCGGGCTGGGAGGCCTCAGGTCCACGTCCTCCAGGCTGCCAAGCAGGAAATCGGTGGGCCCGGCAGAGCTTTCCAAACTGGGGGAGAAGCCGCCTCCCGCCTGCTGTTTCCAGAGCTTGTTGTGGCGCTGTTTGCTAGATGGGGAGAAACAGAGGGGAGGGGTGGCCAGGGGGGGCTCAGGGGCTTCGTGCCCAGGGAGAGTCTTGATCATCCGGTTGTCCCAAAGGCAACTGGCCTTTTTTGGAAAACGTTTCGCTTCTCATCCAAGAAGCTTCTACGGTTTTCCAAGGGAAAAAACATCAAGAAAGTCAAGCTGCCTTTTGAGGGGGAATTCAGGTGGCCGGGTCAAACGGCTGCAAGGGTCAGGGGCAAAAACACGCAGGGAGGAAAAGGGATCGAACGGCCTGTGGGAACGGCCTTGGGAGACAGGAGGACTTCAGACAAGGCAACGGTCGGATAAGAAGCAGAGAGGAAAAAGGGGTCCTTCTCTCAGAGTTAATTTCTGAGCTCAGGAACCCAACTTCCACGGCGGGGGGCTAAGGGGCAGCGTGGATCTTCCCCTGCCCTCTGCCCCCCCCCTTACCTGGCATCCAGTATTCCCTGATATTCCAGCAGCTGCCTCATGAACCCGGCATTGGGCCGAGCGATGCTGCGTTTCTGCTTGACGTAATTGTAGGCTTTCTCCAATGACCACCCATTCTCCTTCATGGCGTAGGCGATGACGGTGGACGCGGAGCGGCTCACACCCATCTTGCAATGAACCAGGCACTTGGAGTGGTTCTTCCTGGGGGAGGAGAGGGGTGGGGCCCTCAAGCCCCCATGCCCTATTTCAGGCCTCACCTCTGCCTGGGCAAGGCAGCTTTGGTGAAGCCCTCAAGGTGTGGCAGGAACAGTTGAAAGGGGCCAGACTTGTGGACTTCAACTTCCAGCACTCCTCAGCCAGCTCTGGCCAGGGAATTCTGGGAGTTGAAGTCCACAAGCCTTAAAGATGCCAAGGATGGACACACCCTGGCTTAAATGTCCATTTTCAGCTGCAGGATCCTTCAGGCTGCCCCGTCTTGGAAGTAAGCCATTCAGAGGAAGACTTTCCTGGGGTATCTCGCCCAGAGGTCCCAGCATTGGACCTACAGAAATGGAGGCCGCAAATCGGCTTCTGGAAACTCACTTGGCTTTGTTGATAAAATGGTAAGCCTCGTTCCAGTGGGCGAGAAGGTCGGTCGTTTCTTCGTCATAGACGCGGATGTTGTGGTATGCAAACAGCCCCGGGAAGAAGTTGTCGATCTCCCTGGTGACGTTCAAAATGTAGTCCACGCTGAAGGGACGGAAGCAGATGGAGCAGCAGGGGAAGGGAAGGAACGGCGGCGTCTCCGTGAGAAGGAAAGAGCCATTAAGAAATCAATACCACTCAGCCCAACCTTACAACTGAACCTGTACATTTCTGCCCGTCTTAAAAAGCAGACAGAGCAAGAAATGGACTCTCGGCCACCCTGAAAGTTAAAAATTAGGTCTAAAGTGATCGAGACGTGGTTGGTTTAGGCTGGCTAGAGAAACCTCACCACCTCACAAACCTGATTCTGCTTCCTCTCTTCCCTTGTCTCTTCTACTCACGTGACGGTGTCTCTCCGAGACATTTGCACAGTCATTTTAATATTTTAATGGTCTTTATAGTACTTTTTGTCTTAAATTGTTTTTAAGATTTTAAGTTTAATGTAGGTGACTGACTTGTGGGCCGTTTGCTGCGATGGGCAAGCGATAGAAATCCTCTCCCGTTCTTCTCTCCCTCCCTGCGCCAAGGCCCACCTCTTCACCCTCTGCAATTCCTGGCCCAATGCTCTTCATCTGAGGAGGTTCAACTCTGTGCGACAGTCCCAGGGGCTCCCTTGGCCGTGGGGCCTTTTTCCACCTTGGCCACCCAGGATTCCACGTGGCCCTGGCAGGCCACTTGCCTAGAGAGCCCCGAAGCCAAGGAAGGTGGGGCGAACTCACCCTGAGCCCCGAAGCTCCTCCAGGTTCGAGGCATTCCATTCAGACCCCTGGAAGAATCACAGCAGAGTCAAGCGGTGGTGCTTGGGGGGCGGGGGGGGGGGGCTCCCAAGAGAGATGCTTACCAGGTAGAGGTGGTCGAAGATGAGGGAGGGCTTGTCCATCTGACCCAGGATGAGCAGCATCTCATTGTCAAGGAATTCCTTGAATTCTTTCAAATTGCAGCTCATCTGCTTCTCCAGCTCGTTCCGGATCTGCCGAGAGAAGGAGGGGGAAGCTGAGGGAGCTTGGCATTGGCGAAGGAGGCCCCAGGTCCCCGTCCTCGGCCTCCTGGGTTTACTTCTTTGGAAGTCACGTTCTCCAGATCTTTGCTCATCATGATGCTCCGGAGTTGGGCCTTGATCAGCCGTTCAGCCCTCTCGCGCTCGGTTGGTCTGGAAGGGAGGGAGGAAGGAAGGAAGGCCAGAGTTGTGGTGGGTTGCAATTCCAGACAGCTGCCTTCCCACAAAGTATTCCCAGAATTCCCCAGGAGAACAGCAAGCCTTTGTGTCGCCTTCTTGCTGACCAGAAACAGTTGGGGTTCCACAGAGAAGCATCCCAACAGCTGTTTAACTACACGAGGGAGAGTCAAGGGAGGGAGCTTCTGAAGGACGGAGCACGGAGGGTTAGAGACCCACAACCAAGCCTGTGCAAGCACCTGGTTCTCTCCAACACAGTGCAGCCTCTGCTGTGCCTGTGTGCCCGTGCATAAAGAATGGGTGTGGGTCTTAGAGACAGTGACTCGACCAATAAGGCCAGCCCCCAACTGTCCATGCCTGCCTGAACCTCTCGGCCCTTGTTTGACGAGGCAGATGGTGGTGCTCAGGACGCGGCGGGGGCCCCCTAGAAGCCCTAGAGAGATGCTCCTCCAACCCCACAGGGTGCCCTTTCCTCCCTCCTCCTTCCACCTTGGAGACCCCTTTCCAAAAGGCCAGAGGGGACGACCCTTCACAAGAACGGGAGGGACCCACTTGTCCATGTAGAGGGCAGGCGAGTCGGGGCGTGGGGACTCCAGGTCCTGCATAGCGTTCCACTCGTTGAGGCAACTCTGCTCGGAGGCAATGCAGCTCTCGTAGTAGGTGGCCCAGACAAGCGCCATCCCCCCAGGGAAGTAGTTGTGCCTCCGAGCCATCTCGCAAGCCTTGTGGAGGATCTGCAAGGCAGACCTACGAGTGGGGAGACCCAAAGAGACATCGCTCGGCCCCGGCACCCTGAGCAGCAGGAGGCCCAGCCAAGCAGGCCCAAAGGAGGAGGATGGCTGAAATGGCAGGTGCAGCAGAGACCCCCTGACCACTGCAAGGAGGCCAGAAGAGCTGCTGAGGCCGGCCGGCCATGGACCGCCTGGGTCCCTGCCACAGCCACTGAAAAGCAGCTTCAGTCTTTGGGGAGGAGGCAGGAGGAGGAAAAAGGGAGCCGCTCACCACATCGCTTGCACTGAGACGGGTTTGAAGATGTGCGTCTTGCCCACCGTGCTGACGCTGAACCCGCTGTCAAAGACAGACAGAAATCGATGCAGTGCACACAGGGAAACCGACCGCAGCTCTTTCCCAGTAGGCAACCATCTTACATCGAACCAGAAACGGAGGGGGATCCAGGCAGGCAATAAAATCCTGTCCCCTGCCCCCCTCCAGGAACTGTTCACAACAGTCTCTCCTCTCTTCCCCCACCCACCCACCCACCCAGCTTTGCCATCTCCTGCCAGCTCTCCAGATCCTCCTGGTTCTCACCCGTCTCCATCCAGGTGGATCTTCGTATCGCTCCACAGACGTAACACCATCCCGATGGTACAACTCTGGCTGCCGGGAAAGAGGGACGGGGAGGTCCAGGGCTGCTGATTGGGCAGAACAGGGAGTGGGGGAAGCCATCCCTACTCTTCCAAGGACGTCCAGGCCCTCACCTCTCCTTGCTGGAAAAGTCCACGCCCAGGAGAATGTTCTCCTCGGTATCTTGGCGCCCGGTGCTGTAGACGACCACCATGTACCTCACGCGATTGCTCCAGGCACTTTCTAAGCGTACGGCCTAAAAACCAGCAAGGCAGTTCTCAGCATTCATCCCTTTGGACAAATCTCTCTTTAGCTACGTGTTAGTTTAGCTAGGTATGTTTCTGGCAAGACAAAAAGAAGAGGGTTCATTCAATTTTCTCCAAACCACCTGGTGCCCTCTAAACAGACGTTGGGCCGCATCTCACAGTCTTCCAGGCGGCACTTGGCAGGGAAGGGTAGCTGGGAATTATGGGGGTTCTAATTCGATGCCCCTGGAAGGCACCAGGCTCCCTTCTTCAGCTCTGGGGAGAAGATGTCAGTAAAGGTAGATGAAGGCCAGATCCTGCTATCTACGTGACGTTCTTGAGATCTTCCAGCAGCAACGTCAGTGAGTCCACACTTGAGAGACCAAGGGCCCTCACAACCAAGCATTGATGGCTAAAGCTAGGAAAAATGATGATTGGGGATACCCTGCTTCCAATGCCACTTTGATTGACAGGAATAGCTTTCTCTCTTCATAGGTCTACTCTAGGTTCCCAAGCAACTCCTCCCTTCGGAAAGGTTTGATCTGCTGGGACAAGACCACTGCTGAATGGGGAGGGTGGCCACAGATTACACCACGGCAAGGATTTGGCAAGTCCTCTTACCAGCTTGATTCTGTCCTCACAGCGAAGGAGGTTGATCATCACCTGAAGGTGCTGCGGCAAATCACCTGTGGATGCACAGGCAGCAAAATCATCAGGTGCATTTCCTAGATCTGCTTTGGTGCATCAACTAACCCAGCTCTCCCCCCTCCATCCACCCCTGGTCACTGGCATGGCCCAGTCCCTTATGTTTCTCAACCCTGGCAACGCGGAGGTGGATGGACTTCAATGGCAGCTGGGTGAGGAATTCTGGGAGTTGAAGTCCACCCATCTTAAAGTTGTCTGAGTTGATGATCTACCATGACTCCCAGGAGAAGATTAAGAGTCATAAAGCTCTCTTGCTTTCTCTCTGAATCTCTCTGAAGCCTCCTTAACAAGCCATCATTCCGCTTCCCAAGAACCTCCTGAAGGCCAACCAGAGATTTAGGACAGCAGCAGAGGTCCTTGCACCCCAGGCAGGAAGGCTCCCAAACCCTTCTCCAGAACAGGCAATAGAAGGTATGGACTCCGCTGCCTTTTCCTCCCACCTGGATGTCCTTCCTGCAGAGGGTGCTACTTGAGCGAAGGCTAGTGCTGGCCCTCGCTTGCTTGCTTGTGCCCACATCCAGACCTGATTTGGAACTGTCTCACACACACACACACCCCGTATCCCCAAGATGTTTCTGGACTTGGCAATTCCCAAACAGTCCCACCTCCATCTCACCAGCCACAATGCACCGCCTGGTTGCCCTCTGAGTGAGCAAAACAAGCTTCTTCCGGCAAGAACGGCCAAGCTGAGTGCAGAAGCTTCGTCACCTGTGGTACGGCAGCCCATCCTCCGATCTCCTCCTTCCCCTTGGCACCACCGAGGGGAAACCCATCGATGCTCTTGGATGCCCAGGGTGCCCGCCCTCACGTACCACCCCGTCTCCTGGCTTTTCCAAAGCAGTTCTACTTGCGTTACCTGGAGAGGCCGGGAGGACGTTACCTGCATGTTTGTGAGGCTGCAGAAGACTCCGGGGTGGCCCTTGTGGACTGTTTCCTTGCTGCAGGAACAACGCAGCTCCTTTGACCATAAAAAAGCTCTCGCTTAAACTGCAACACAAACAGGCAGAGCAGCCGGTCAGGCGGGGAGAGGCAGGGAAGTCTGTCCGTGCAGACAGACTGATTCCCGGGGAGCAACGCCAAGCTTTCTGGGAAGGAAAAGTGGCCTCAATCTCATTGCCTCCAAAGACGAGACTTTTCTTGGACACAATGTGTGGTTGCCTTTCTCTGAAAGGGTGTTGTTGTTGTTTTAAATTCCTAGTCTAGTCTCTTCTTTGCTGACAGTCTCCCCTCCGTGTATTAACCGGGCAAGTCCCTGCTTAGCTTTCTCCACAAGGAGCTACATCTAGGGTGGCCAAGTGGAACCAGGTAATCCCACCAACCGCCTGGATCCAGCTGGGAAAGGGAGCAGTCCGTCTGTCAGACTGAACGAGATGCAATCCTTGCTCCAGCTTGTGCCTATCACAGGCACCGCAAACCAAGGACAGATTTACTTTCGGGTTGTTGTTTTTCCCAGTTCAAAGGCTACAAAACCAATAAATGGTAACGTGATCTCCAAACAGAGTAATCTTTCCTTCTCCCTCGTCATGCTCTCCCCTCTCTTGGTCCAAGAGCCAGTGGCTCATCCTTTCAGCAGTCCTGGTAAAGTTAGGACACAATTAGTGGGACCAAAGGAGGGTGCCTGATTGCTTCCACACACTGGAGGCCTTGTTCCCGAGCCAAAAGCCAGCGGCACCAAGCCAAGCTTTAAGTGAATGGCTTAAGTGCTTGGCAGGGGCAGGGGGGGACTGCTGGCAAATGGTTTTAGAAAAGCGGCCGGGTTCCCGTCAGAAGCAGGCTGTGTAATTTTCCATTGGGGTTAGATGTTGGTCTGCTTCAGGAGGCAAAAAGATAACAGCCTTCAAACTGAGTGGCCTCATGACCCTTCCCGATTCGATTCCCTAAGGGAGGTGACTTGCTAATATGCTTTTTAGAAAACTTTTTCCCTTTCAGCACATTCAGCTCCATTTTCACGTGGGGATTTATAAAGAGTCTTCCAGATTGGGCTTGGAAGGGGGAAGATGTTGGCTCCAACATCTGGAGCATTCGCTAAAACAGGGGTCTTCAACCTTCGCCACTTTAAGACTTCAACTCCCAGAATTCCTCAGCCAGTTCTGGAAGTTGAAGTCCACAAGTCTTAAAGTGACCAAGGTTGGAGACCCCTGCAGTAGAAACTTCTCCCAAACCGACTCCACAGCTAGGTTTTGATGAGAATGGGCTTCTCTGTTATGTTTTCTAAGCTGTCCCCCAAAAAACTGCATGCAGTGGAGCCATTCCACCTTTTAAAGGTGATATAAACACTGTTTTAGTCCAGGACAGGAAACTGGTCCACCTCATGAAGATTGAGAGCAACAAAGAACAATCTGGAGAGGATTTGTCCAATTCTTTAAAGCAGGGGCGTCCAAGCCTAGGAACTTTAAGACTGGAGAACTTTAACTCCCAGAATTCCCCAGCCAGCATGAGGGTCTGGATTTTCACTTCCATTCAAATATGGTCAGTCTACCGTCCTTGGAGCCCAACCTAGCAATAAGTCTATTTACAGAGAAAGAACTAAGGCAAAATGCACAATTTGCCTATGAAACATTCCAAATCTGACAGTACGGTACTAGCAAAGGAGGATATTCCACGCTCACCTGATTAAACACGAGCAGTGTGGGCTGCAGAAAGGTCTCATCCACTCACCCATCCACCCAAGAAGCTGCTCCTCCCACCTGATGTGACCGGCTGAATCTGTGCGAGATCCCATCAAGTCTGCATTTCACCGGACAATAAAATCCAGCAAAAGGCTGGCTGCTAGTTGACCAAGCCTTTTATCTGATCAAGAGTCCTGAACATCAAATGTCAAGTGGGACTTGATTCACAGCCCCAGGCTAGAAAAAAAGTCAGAATGGACATTGGGGTCAAAGTACAATGAGCAACACTGATGGAAAGTCCGAGAAAACACGCAAAGGGTTTGCAAAGTCTGACAGGACACCTTTCCCAACATTTCCTGCCATTCGGAGAAAAACAACGGCACACAATTCCTGTTTATGATCAAAGGGAGAGAAATGACTAACTGCCCATAATCCTGACCACATGGCACAATCAGGCTCAAGTGAGATCATCCCAGAGCCATCAACTCAACCAAAGAAAAGCCCACGGCAACAGCTTCCTTCGGTGGCCAAGTATTCAAGCAATCGGACAAAGGATTTGTCAAAGATCTGTTAGCAACAAGAAATGTAAGAAAAGGGATGTACTGTCCCTGTCCTTCAGTGGTGACCTCAGCAATCCACGACAGGATCCTCTCCAAAACATGAGTCCAGCCCCACATTTGGCCTTAAGCCCGATCAAGAGAAAACCAACCACTAAAACCAGCTTTGTATATCTGTCGGTTTGTAGACAGCAGCCTAACCCAATGATTTCTGCAGCTGAACTCCCTCCAGCTCAGTTGAAGCTTGGAGCAAACCTGTCTGAGATGCCTTCATGGAAGAACGCAACACACACCCCACAAATGAAGCCTTGAGACCCTCTGAAGGTCTCAGCCTCTAGCAGAGCAGGAAGAATGGGGGGCATACATACGGCTTGGGTCTCTTTAAGCAGCCGAAACATCGCGTGGCCCCAAAGGACAGGCAGAAGGTAGCAAAGTCAGAAAGGCTCATAACCAAGTCTTCAAGTCATTGTGCTGAGCTTCTCAACATGCCTTGGTGGGAATGAAAAATCCTTCGGCACGGAGGAGGGACTCTCCACGTCTCTTGGGAATGGAGGTCTTTTATGGAGCTGTGCCCCCCTCTGATATCTTCTTGGCCCCAAACAAGCGCAAGGACCTGCCCTCATCCATCCCGATGAAAGAGGTCTTTCAAAAGAAAAGGGGGACCAAGCAATGCTGGCAAGACCGCTCCTCCCCTCCCACAGCCTTTGCTCGCTGGCCAGCTCCGTGAAGCTGCTCCATTAGCAGGACGGGTCCTCTTGGCTGTCCTTGGGAGAGGGGTCACAGCCTGATGGACGAAGGGCTGGCATTCCTCACCGCCCACAACAGGACTCGCACGAGGTCCTGGGAGAGTAAGGCCGTCTCTGGGGAATCTGATCGGGGTCCAATTTCACTGGGCAGCACTTGAGAAGCAGGCAGATGAAGGCGAGACAGCTTGGAAACCAACTATCCTGCGAGACTTTTCCATGGAAAATAAAGGCCTTCCTGGATCTCCTGAGCTTAAGGCCTGGCAAGGATGGTGGCCGTTGTTATCCCAGGGTATCAGAAGGGCAGAGGGATGAAATCTGGGTCATGAATTATTCAGGACTCACGACTGTCCAACCAAATGTTTACTGGGGGACAGTAAATGCTGGTGTGGGAGAAACATTCAGGAGAGAATGGAAAACGGGGTCCCTAAAGTGCTTGGGTACTCTCTGAAATACACTCAAACGTCTAAGGAGTAGCCAATGAGCTTAGAACAGAATAACAGAGTAACGTACTAGTTCTATTTCTCTCCGTCCATTTCAGACTAAGATGGAGATGAGCCAAGCGCTTCTCCAGTCCCTCAGCCATTTGGGGAGAAGCTCCCAGGGCCTCCTTCCCAGCCGAGGAAGCAAGGAAAGCCGTATCGAACGGGAGCCTTAGAGGGAAATGAAGGCATGGGAATGGAACCGCAGAGATGGCTCTCAACCCCGTGGAGCCAGCCAAAGGCCCAACTGGGATATCTCAGAGGCTTAAGGCCAGTTTGTGGTTGAGTGTCTGCTTCTTTCAGAAAAAGTGGGGGGGGGGGTTTCTAAGGTGGATAGGGAGAGGGGGGAGGCCATGTTCTGTACCTCCCTCCTCCAGGTTTCCAGACCCTGCTCTTCTTAGGGGCTCCAACTTTCAGTGCCGAGAGCTTGGCAAGCTTTGAGGCCGTCCAAACTTCTGTCTTGCCAAAGAAAAAACAGAGTTTTCAACGTGGCGATTCTACGACTCCAATCCCAACATTTAAAGAACAGACACCTCCGCTTCACCTACAGCCCCCTGTCCCTAACCCTTCCCTTGGACCTTCCCCTTTCTGGGGCTCCCCCTGCAAAGGGGCTGGCGCAAGGACGGCCAGATAGGAGTCAATCCATAACGAAGAGTTGATCCGTGGCCAGGATGTCTGGGAAGAGAAGAAAGCCACCCGGTTTGGAGGGGACGCCTCCTCTCCAGGAAAGAAACCCTCTGCAAGGGCCACCTCTCAAGGGGGCCCGCGTGGCTTTTCCAGGAGCAATTCAACCGGCCTGGCCCAGGAACTATGTTCTGCTCTGGGAAGGTCCAACCTTTGGCCGGCCCTCCAAAGAGGCTTGAAGCAGCCCTGAGGGCCCTGGAGGAGCCGAGAGGCTGGGCCGTCTCCTGGTCCCCTTCTGGAGGCATTGTTGGTCCCAGGGGAAACCCAACCCCCACCCTGCCTCTTGGCTGCATGGCCAGAAGGGCCGGAGGAGGGGTGAGCTTGGGGGCTGGAGAGCCTCGCTGCTCCCCGTGTCTGCAGAGCTGCACCAACAAAAGCTCTTTGTGAAGGGGGCCATTGTGCAGCGGCTGAGGCAGGCGTGGGCCGGCTTCGCTGCCAGGAATTCCAAGCCGCGTTTCCAGAGACCTCAGGTCACTCGCGGCAGCGCTGAAGCAGAGCCTCTTTTGGGGTAAGACTGGGGGGGCGAAGAAATCTTTCGAGGTTTATCCCCATTCTAAGCCAGGCCTGTCCAAGGGGACTGGGCAGAGGGAGGTGGCTGTGTTGGGACCAGTCCAGGGGAAGGGGAGGAGGTGGGCTCGGTCCCCCGTTTCCCATCATGCAACGGGCTTGGGAAAGGAAACACAGAGTCCTTTTCCAGGAGGGCCATTGCGATGCAAGCAGGGACCCCCCCAACCACCCTTGGGGGGAAAAGCCTTGCCGATAACGAATGCGAGCAGGAGGGGAGAGCCAATCCTCCCCCCACCCAGCAGAGACCCTGCCGTGAAATAAGAACACGAGGGAGCAGAGCTCAACCCTTCTGCCTTGGCAGGCCGAGAGTCCTGCGGACCTCAGCAGATTCCAAGGGTCAGTCTGGATCCCGAGAGAGCCAAGTGGCCTGGGACTGGAAGCCTTCTCCCTGACCATTAGCACAGTTTGCCATGGACAGTGGATGCTAGAGTAGTCCATTTGCAGCCCAGTTCAGCCTCAGAGGGCAGGACTCACTTCCTAAGCACCCCTAGTTACCTTGAGGGCAGGTGTTTCTGCCTCTACCTGTGCCGGCTGGCTGGCTGGTCCCACAGACAAGGAAATCCCCCCCATGCCAAGCCCAGGCAAGGAGGTCTGGGGGAGGGGCTCACCCACCCTCTCTCCATCCACCTGGGCCTTTCGCAGCTCACCCACCGCCCTGCTGCGATCCAGATTAAACCAGCCCAAAACACGATGCAACCTGCAGAATTCGCCCAATAAGAGAGGGAGGGAGATCTGCCAGGAGACGAATCCTCGAGATCTTTTGGGGAAACAGGTTCTACCCCAGGGGGTGTAAATGCAGGCCGGGCTCCCCAAGGGCTTGGAGGCCTTCCCTCAAGGGGTCACTGGAGACAGGGGCTGGAGGTCCTGCACGGCCACTCCAGGGGCTCCAAGCGGTCATCGTCCGGACGGCGAAGTTAGCGAGGGACCCTGCTGGAGGGGGAAGCTGTGGGCTCTTCCCACTGGCTCAAAAACAGGAAGCTGACTCACATCCTGGCCAGGTTGCAGGGTTGTGGCTTCACCACAGCAAGAAGGCACCTCAGTGGCCCGGGGAGAGCGTGGCCTGGGAACCAGCTGGAAACACAGATGGGGGGCTTGTGGGAAGCTCTCAGAAACCGGGGACAACATGTGGGCAGGAAAGCTCTCGTGCTCGGGGTCAGGCCCCCAAACAAGGTTTGGGCTGGACAATTGGGAGGGTGGGGGGACAGGAACCCCCAGCGAGGCTTTCTTTGCAGTGGAACCTTCTCCGTCTGGCATCCTTTGGCCGTTATTTTAATCCTGCTTCTTGCACTGTTTTACTCCGTTTAGGATAAGCCTTGCCGCTCTGGATGGGACTAAGGAACCAACATTTATGGACAACGGGCGGCTTATTCTCCCACGTCATATCCTGAGAGAGAGATTTGCTTTGGGGCTGGCAATATGAGCGGTGGGCTTGTACGGCCGGTTTGCAAAGCACTTCCTGTTGGGTCAGTCTGGCTGCTTGCTAGGAAGCGCCCAGGCCAGGTCACTTAAAACCCAAACTGGCCAGCAGAGGTGGAATGAGAGCGCCCTCCACGGACCAAAAGGGGCAATAACACTCCCATCTGCCCTTCAGCCTTTGGCTTAAGAGCAACGGCTGGCTGGCATTGCAGCCTCAGTGCCAGGCAGGACACCTCCGTTCCTGATGGACAGAAGCTCTGAAGAGAGACCAGCGGCTTCTACCGGCTCCATGGAAGCGCAGAGGCCACCTGGCTGGCACCCCCAGCCAGCAGCCAGTGCCAGTTTGTTGCCCCCTGGCAGAGATGCCCTGTCTGGTCAGCTGATCTTTGAATGGTGGTCAGCAAGAGAGCGCTGGTGAGGAGACAGGACTCACTGCGATGGGGCAATGTTGGCGCCCCCTCCCCAAGGCTGCACCCCACCTACAAGATCATAGTTTAGCCTCCTGGACAGCCTGCCTGATTGTGAGGAACGTCGGAGCCCTGAAATCTCCTGCTTCCCTCCCACTCCCCCCGGGAATTCACCTGAAGTCCTTTTCATGCTGTTCCACTTCGGGGCAGTTTTTAAAGTACAAATAAAACCATTGCAATTCCATGCAGGCCATGATAGCCCCACCATCACAGACAAACCGAGATGGTAAAAGTAGTACAGAATAGCCAACAGGGTTCAAACTGTATCTCCCAAATGCGGGAAGATTAAAAACAAAATGGAACTTGATTGTTCTTCTGAAAACGCCATTCTTTTCCACGGAGTTTCCTGCCCCCAGGCCCTGGGCATGTGGCCTTAGCACAGAATCTGAGCACGCGGGGAGTGCTAATCCAGCACCCCCATGGACTGCTGCACGTCTAAACGTGAGTTCACCCAGTTATTGGAGACCCCGGTGGCTGTGTTTGAAGCAGCACCCCTGGCACCCCGAGGTTTACAAGGAAGACGTGGCGATAACTGGCTAACCCAGTGCGTGTGGCGCTCTCCCAGTTCCCCAGGAGTGAAAAACTCCGCCTAAGTCGTAGCAAGAATGGTCTGTGCCTACCTCAGGTTGAGTTTGCGTTCCTCATCGCTGCCAACGTCCAGCTGCTTGGGGGGGGGGGGGGAAACAAGAATTAAACCTCAGTCACCCTTCCCAAGAGCTGCAAGGAAAGACGTACTTATGGCGGGCCACCTACCTTCTGAGGGCTTGGAGGAACACAAGGGCTCCTCCTGTTTATCTGAAGGCCCCTGGAAAGTAGGGTAGGCAGATGGGGCATCTTAAGGCCCTCCGGCGGGATGTAATGGTGTCTGCTACCAACCTTGTTCCCTTGCTCAGCCAGGTGCCCTCATCTCCCAGCCTCCCCAGCCACATTGGCAATGCTGGGAAGGGCCAGCCTATCCCTCTCTCCGCTCCTGGGGTGGTCATTTCCCCATGCGTGAAGAATCTTTGGGGGGCTCCTGTCTGTGTCCCAACTCTCCCTTCCGCTCCTTGTTTGGGCCACAGAGGCTCTTAGGTGATGCGGAGGGCGATGCCAACCGTGCCCCCCTCGCCTCTTGGGGCTGCCCGGATCCTCCTCCTTTGGGGATAAAAGAACTTGGCAGAGAAAGTCCCAGGGAGATGAAGGCTGCCGGGTTTGGGCTGTGAGGAAGATCTGGGAGCAAAGGCACTAGAGGGGCTGGAAATAAAGGTGGGAGATGCCCCCCCCCCCCAGCAAAGCAGGCCCACCCCTGCCCAGCCCCACCGGACTTTCATCCCAACTTTCCCAAGAGGATGAACGGGAGCCCTGGGGAACAGAGCCCCCCCCCTTGCCCCGTCCCCATTCCTAGCCGGCGGAGGTGGCAGGGGGGCCAGTAGACCCCTCTAGAGCCCCCCCTCGTTTCAAGGCAGGCCAAACCGCGCCGGGTCCCTCGTTTGGGCGGACGTCCCCGGGGGCAGATCTTGCCCCCCCCCCCAGCTCCAAGGCTGCCCCCCGAGGCCTCCTCCGCCCCCCCCCTCCCCGCGGGGCTTTCCCGTGGGACCCGGAGCCCCTGAGAGGGGCGGCGGGGGTCCCGGCCGAGCGGCGGGGGCGTCCACGGGGCTCTCACCTCGCTGGCGCTGGCCGAGGAGGAGGCGGCGCTGGGCGTGGGCGAGCGCTGCAGGGTGACCAGCGCCATGGCCGGAGCGGCGGCGGCGGCGGCGGCGGAGCGCGGGCGGCAGCCAGGCCGGCCGGGGAGGAGCCTGCCGGGCGGCGGAGGAAGCCGCCTCGCGCCCGGGGGCCGCCGGAAAGGGCTCGCCCCGCACCCGCCGCCCAGGAGGAGGAGGAGCAGCGGGCAGCCCCGGCCGGTCCTGCCGCCGAGGGCCCCGGCGCTGGACGCGCCTCGCTCCCGAAGGAAGGAAGGAAGGAAGGAAGGGTAAGAGGAGGAAAGGAGATGAAGAAGAGAAGGGGAAGGAAGGAAGGAAGGGAAGGAAGGAAGGAAAGGAGGAAGGAAAGATTAGAGGAGGAAAAGAGATGAAGAAGAGAAGGGGAAGGAGGAAGGAAGGAAGGAAGGAAGGAAGGAAGGAAGGAAGGAAGGAAAGGAAAAGGGAAAGGAGGGAAAGAAGGAAGGGAAGGAAGGAAGGAAAGGAGGAAGAAGGAAAGGAGGGAAAGGAGGAAGGAAGGATTAGAGGAGGAAAGGAGATGAAGAAGAGAAGGGGAAAGGGGAAGGAAGAGATGGAAAGGAAGGAAGGCCACAAAGGGCTTATTTCCAGGTTGGTTTTAGGAGAAATGCCCCCCCCCCATGCTTGGGGTGATGGGTCGGAGGCCAGGTGACTGGTCCCCCCTTTCCAGGGTGCTGGCAATTGCCTAAATCCTTGGCTGCAGGGAAAAGAGTCCCTGCAATTCTCCCCTGTGGGAATTGATCCCCCCCTGTGCAGAGGCTCTTGCAAAAGAGGGGAAAGAGACCTCACGGGCAGCCCCCCATCTCCAGAAGGCGGCCCCACAGCGGGGTAAGGAAATAACTGATAATAGTGCCCATAATCCACAGTACGGCAGTTAGACCTCTGGCTCCAGATTGCAATTGCAGCCTCTCTTCTCTGCAGCCACCAGAGACACGGAGAATCTTGTGGGAATTTTCCCAGATGTGAATGAGGGGCAGATGAGAAGTTGGGGGGGGGGAATAAGCAGCGGGGATAATTATTGGGGATTATTCACTAGACATAAGACATTGATTCAAGATTTGTAGAAGGAAATTGACCAGATTGTATGGACAGGGGGGGTGCCTGGGGGAAGGAACATTCGCTCGATAAGGAAGCCTGATCCATTCTGTCTTGGTTTTGGGGTGCCTGGCAGATCTTTCCAGAAGAATTCTTCGTTTTGCCTTGCGGTTGTAAACCCAGGTGCTCTGGACAGGACAGAAGGAAGTTAGCTGAGTTCCAAAAACATCAGCCCAGCTCAGCTCAAAGAGTCCAGAGACGGTCACCTCAGACCAACCTGGATGGTGCCAGGTAAGAAGTTGGCTCCTTGGGGGGGTGTTGAAGACGCTTCTTCTTTCGTGCAGAGAACTTCCAAAAGGAAGCAGATCCTCCCTGGGTTGGACGCCAGAGGTCCCTCCTCATCAGGAAAGCCGAGTCTGGCGCTCTGAGTGACGCCTTGCTCCTCCCTGCCCCTAAAAAAGGTTTCTTGGCATAGGAGAAACCTGAGCTCTATCTTATGGACTCGTCAACCTGCTGGAGGGACCTTTGCCCAACACATCAGCCCGTTCGCAGCTTCCTTCCTGCCAGGAGCTGCACCCTGTTGGGCAAACAACGGAAGACTTTCCTGGGCCTTTGGATTGTCCTGGTGAGAAGTCCTGTCTCTGGCTTGCTTTCTTTGGGGTTGTGAGAACGAAATTAGGACAAAGGGGTTCGGAGAGGGAAGTATCTTCCTGGGGGGGGGGGGTTGTGGCCTTGCAGAAAATAGACGGTGGAGGTTTAGCAGAGGGAGGGGCTGGCCTGCCGGACTGGGAGAAGAGGCAAAACTCTTTGGCTGAGATTGGTCAAAATCTAGCTTTTTTCCCCCCCAAGAGAGGCTTGGCAGCTTTTAAAAGGTTTTCAATCTTTTTCATTTATTGCCAATCGTTACGGAAAGAGGGGGTGATGGTGAATAACTGCAGGGTGGGGGTCTTCCTCCCCCTGAAAGCTTAGAGCAGGAGGGGGCAACCTGCTTTGTCCAGGAGGAATGGCCCCAACCCAAAATTGTCCCGCCTGGCCTGGGACACCAGGACCTCCCTGGAGGGACTGTGATTTGCAGCAGTTGTGGGGGGAGGGCTGGAGAAGTCCGAAGGGCAAAGAAACACCCAGGACCCACCCCCAGGAGAGAAAACTTCGTTGTTTTTTCTTTGGGGTTGGTTATTTTGAGGGGGTGCAAGGTGGTCTCCCTTTTTGCCCCTTCCAGACTCTCCCATGCGGGTTGCCGTGATCGGAGCCGGGGTGATGGGTCTGTCCACAGCCCTTTGCATCCATGACCGATATTGCTCCCTTGACCAGCCGCTGCAGCTGGAGATTTACGCGGATGAATTCTGCCCCGGCACAACCAGCAGTGGGGCTGCCGGCCTTTGGCAGCCCTACCTGGACGACCAAGGAAACACGCAGGAAACGTAAGAGCAAACGCTCAGCTCCCCGGGCGAGGGCCGCTTGGGCGCCTCCTGCACCCCTCAGGGGACCAGGGGGCTGGAGCCCACCCACCTTCTACCAGGCTGGCTAAGGAACTCTGGGAGTTGAAGTCCATCCATCTGCAAGGGGCAGAGGGTCAAACCCCTTTGGTTTTTCAGGGATGCCTCAGTGAAAAGTAAAATGTTTAGTGGGTTAAATGTAAATGCAAACTGATAAACTAGGTAATTTTTTTTTCCTTCTGCCCCGATAAAAAGTTTATAATTAATCTGCTGGTGGGGGAGGATCTGTGCCAACATTCACACGTGGTTCCTCCTCTAAAACCGTTGCCCCAAATACATCTGAGCTGTGCCTTTCTGCAACCTTTCTACCTGCCCACAGTTTTTCTCTTGCAATTCCTTTGAATTCAAATTGGAAGGAAGATGCCCAATCCTCTCTTATTTAATACTGCAGGATCTGGAACAAGGAGACTTTTGATTATCTGCTCCGACATGTTGATTCCCCAGAAGCCAAGGAGATGGGGCTGTTTCTCATCTCTGGATACAACCTCTTCACACGGCCGGTTCCCGTAAGTGGTTGGCTTAAAAACGCCTGAGCTCTTTCCGCAATTCAAGCTTGTTCCTCTTTGGAAGGCTGGAGCAAAGTACGAAGATGGTGCTGCGAGACTCACCAGGAGTTTTGCTTTGGAGGATTTCTCATCCCGCTTCCATCCCTCCTTGTAATCCAAGAGGTTTCCAACCGCAGGAAAATAAATTCAGGAGCGTTGCAGGCAGAGAGTTCTCGTTGGTGGGGCCACATTGCCGAGACTTCTGGTTCAACACTCATTTATTTTGCATTTGAGTAAGGTTCTACTTCTCCCTTGTCTTACCTCGGTGTCTTTCTCTGCAGGATCCATCGTGGAAGCATATTGTCTTGGGGTTCAGGAAACTGACCCAGAAGGAGCTTGACCTCTTCCCCGGCTACAGGTATTCAGCGGCCTCTTTGGCCTTGGGCTCGGGAACTGTTGTGGAGCTGCGTTTCTAAACCTTGGCCGTTCGAAGATGGGTGGACTTCAACTCTCAGAATTTATATTTATATTTTTTTCTTTTGGTCCTCTTTCTCCCTAATTTCAGCTACGGCTGGTTCAACACGGCCTTGATCTTGGAGGGCAAAAGCTATCTCACCTGGCTTACAAACCAGTACGTGTGGCTCTTCTTTTTCTTGCTGCCTACATTTGGAAAGTCTTGAGTTTTCGGTGGTTTGGATTTTATTCTCATGGGGCAGAGCAGGTGGCTGGGAAAGCTGGTTTGGGGCCTTGGATTCAATCTTTAATCCAATTGGTGGCCTTAAAAGATAAATTGGAACCCTTGTCATCCGGCTAAGAATGACTGGCTAGCCTCAACCTTCCATAGTCAGGGGTGTTAATCTCTTGGAAAAACTAGTTGTGGATGGAGAAAAGGTAAGAGGACAGTTGCCTCCAAGCCCTGCTGTCCCGTTTAGCCTCTTCCCCCAAACCCCGCAGGCATATCTGTCAAACTCTTCTCCTGACAACCCTCCATTGCTCTTAAAAGGTTGACCTCACGGAAGGTCCAGTTCTTCCATCGGAAAATCAAGTCCTTCCAAGAGGTGAGCTGGGATGTATGTAGTGCTGGCCGAGAATGGTGGGAGTTAGAACACCTGGAGGGCACCAAGTGGAGGTGGTCACTCTAGGCCAGAGTTTCTCAACGTGGGCAACTCGGAGAGGTATGGACTTCAGTCTGAGAAGCACCGCTCTGGACAGGCGGGGCGGCGGGTGTCTTCTATCTCTGCAAAGCAAGGTAGGGAATTAATCCACTTACTCTCTTCTGTTAGCTGACCGCTGAAGGGGTGGACGTTGTGGTCAACTGTACTGGGGTTCGTGCTGGAGAGCTACAGACTGACCCTGAGCTGTGTCCGGGCCGTGGACAGATCATCAAGGTGAGGCCTGAGGGGAGGCAAGCTGTGACATAGTCTAGTGGGACAGCGCACTTGGACATCGGCCCTGGAGGAAGGCTGCTCTGAACCTTCACAGAAGGCCCTCAACGCTAGAGACAAGCCAGGAGGGAGAGGCCGGTGGTGTTTGCCGGACAGAGGTGGGCAGTTGTTTAAATAAATAAATATAGTCTTCTTTGGGACCCATTGCTTGTCACAACAAACCAGGAGAAAGCAGAGCGATTGCTTCTTTCGGCCGGCTGCACCAGGGCTCAACCTGGCTTCTTCCTGACCCTCGTGCTTATTCTGGATCTCTAGGTTGAGGCCCCCTGGGTGAAACACTTCATCATCACCCATGACGTTGACTCTGGGATCTACAGGGAGCCCTACATCATCCCCGGGTGAGGAATAGGCGGTGCTGAGTGGCGGAATGGTCAAGGTGGATCCAACTAAGCTGGAAGTTGACCATCGTCAAGAGATGTTCCAGCTGCATCTCCTGGGATCAAGTCTTCTTCCTACTGGAATCCAGTGATCCAGTATTCTTAAGATCGAAGGGAGATCTCCCCATAACCTTCCATGAGAAGGGAACACCGTTTGGCCCCCAGCTTCCTCTGACTTGCTGACTTCTAGGGGGCAGCACTCTGACCGTGCTGGTTCAGCAGGATGAGAGCTGTAACCCAACCCACCTGGAGGACCACAGGCTGAGGAAGGGGCTCTATCCTGAAGGTGGGAGGGAGCCCTGATTTCAAGTCGTTCAGGACTGACTGCTCCTCCCTCCTCCCTCTGTTCTTCGCAGGAGCCGCACAGTGACCTTGGGGGGGATATTTCAGCTGGGGAACTGGAGTACAGAGAACAGCCCAGAGGACCGTAGAAAAATCTGGAAAGGATGCTGCAAGTTGATGCCCAGCCTCCAGGTAGATCCGCTCAGCCAAGACGGGCCAAGGCTCTTGCGAGGAATGCTTGGCATTCTCCCCATTTCCCTTGGCCCAGAAGGAAGCCCCCGTGGCAGCTCATCCCGGGTTTTAGTGCCCCATAGCCGGCGGAAGCATCGGGGCCTGAGCATAAGCCGCCTTCCTGTACTTCTTCCAGGAAGCCAAGGTAGTTGAGGAATGGAGTGGCTTACGCCCATCGCGCCCTAAAGTCCGGCTGGAACACCAAACCCTTCGTCAGGGGACGCTCCAAACAGAGGTAGCCTTTTTTCTGAATGAAAAGGATTCCAGGAGATCTTGTAGATCATCTGCTTCTGTGCTTCGAAGGTCCTGTTTTTTCTCTTTCAGGTGATTCACAATTACGGTCACGGAGGCTTTGGGCTCACCATTCACTGGGGGTCTGCCATGGAAGCAGCCAAACTCTTTGGGAAGATCCTAAAAAGCCAGAAGTTGACCAAGCCTCCTCGGGCAAATCTTTGAACAAGCGCAAAAGTGTAGAAAACCCTTCTGTGTAGGTCTGGTTTTTTTTTTCTTCCTTCCATCTCACAAAGGGGAGCTAATCTTGTCAAATTTGGGGGTCCGGTTCCTTAAGAATATTTGTAACTGGGCTCCCCACTTTGGCTGTGTGTACAGAGTGCATAAGACTGCTGTTTGGGGTTGGGGAAGTGTTCCAAGATTTGTGAAGCCGTTCTTCCCTCTTTTCTTCCATCTTGATTTGGGTTTTTAGTACCCCCAAAATATCCTAAATGTTGATGGAACAACATGGGAAGCTGCAGGTGGAAAATGTGTAACCTCAACAATTGCACAGATTCCCAAGCCTAACTACAGATCATAAACCTCAAATTTTCCTCCTGGATGCTGGGTTTGATTCCTAGGGAGCAGATGAACAAATGTGTTCAAGCAGAAGGCAAACAATCATCTGAAAAAAAATATTATTTTTTATTCTTTCTCCAGGCTGGTCCCGTCTGCTCTGTGGGTACAACTTTCTCTTACTGCTTTTTCTTCTCAAATACCAACTACATCTGCTTCCAGATCCATATTCTTTTTGCTTCTGGTTTCTAGTGGAGTTATCCTGTTAAAACTTACAAAATACTTTGAAAGCAGGTTTGACTGAGCCTTGATTTGTGTTTACTTGTTACTTTCTTAGGTAACCTCCTTTTCATCGCTTAAAAGTATGTGAGGGTCAACTCCAGTAAGCTCAGAGAGAGATTGTCCATCTGAATAAATCGGGATGAATTCAGGGGTGTCCAACCCTGGCAACTTGGAAGACCCGAGGCCTTGCTGGCTGGGGAATTCTGGGAATTGAAGTCCATGAGTTTTCAAGTTGCCAGGGTTGGACAGCCCTGGGGCTTACTGCTGAGCTGGTCAAAACCGGATGCATCCAAATACAGCAGTTGAAGAGGCCTCCAGGGATGAATTGCAAGTAGTAGCTATCCAGGTGAGGACCTTCCCTTGCAGCTTAGAGGGGGCAGCAAAAGGAAGTGATCTCCACCAGCAGCAGCAGCAGAGCCAGGTGGAGAAGGAGCATCCCAGATGCTGACTGATCAAGCAGGAGGCTTCTTCCCTGGTTCTGAGCAGCTCCAGGACAAAAACACCAGGGACGTCTCCAGCTGCTTCTCACCAATTCTAGTTTTTCATTCTGGACTTTGTAGCTCTGGCTGCAACTTTCCAGAAAAGAACAGGGAAGACTCTCCCGGAGGGCACTAGAGCTGGGTGAGTTTTCAGCCTGATGGTGGACACAATTCCTACTTTTGAGGGAGTGAGAATGCCATAATTCTCCTCCGTATGAAAAACTACCCATTTATTCAACATAAGATGTCCAATATGGAATTGCACTTCCTAATGGTGTGTAATTAACAGAGACAGATGAAAATATAGTATACAAGAAGCTCAGGATACAGAACTCTTGAAACACACGTCACAGTTGGAAACTACATTCGAACATAGCAGACACTTAAATAATACCCCTCTGACCCAAACACTGAAAAATACAAATACCATTCTACACAGCAATCTCTGCCCAAAGCTTTGCCAGTTAAAGAACTGGAGAACCCACAGAGTCCCAAACACCACAACTGAATGTCAAATGGCATTGTTGCTTCTTTTTTTTAATGAACACACCAATAGACCTTGATGTGTTTAGAGCCCTATCTTCATTACATAATGTTGGTGAATTTCTGGTATTAAAATGCTCCTCAAATATGAGAAGGCCAAAACTTATTGTCAGAAAAGGGGGGAAAAGGGACAGTGCAGATTTCCAGCTCAACAATCGGAAGCTTGCAAAATCGGTTTGCATCGTCAGAGGAAAATCTAATCAGTTTAAATAGCCTGTGATTCGGTTTGGAAGAGGCAAACCTCTTTTGGATCATTTTTGTGTCATGAAGCTGGTCTATCTGTACAAGTCATTTACACAACTAACAAAACTTGCCTACAATTTTAAGTAGCAGTTGGTAAATGTTTTGAAATAACCAGATTCCAGAAAGCCACTCATGGAGATTTCTGAAGATATCCATCAAAAGAGAATAGAATTCTTGATTGGCCAAGTATGATTAGACACACAAGGAATGAACCCATCTTAGTAGAAGCCACTTAGCCCTAAACATGTTAGAAGTTGCCTGCATGAGCCTCTGGCACACATGCGCGCACACACATCATAGCTATAAAAGTGCAGCTTCCTTAAATACCACCTGGGGCTTCCCAGTCCAGACACGATGGCCAGACGATGTTTTTCATCTTAGCTGAGCCAGTCAAAGACCGCTAGGCGTGACGGGTAAGACATGCCTCTGAACAGATGGAGAAATGAGGAATGTCCAGAAAGGGCCCCCATTTTCTGCCTATGAGCCTTTGGCATTTGTGGGGTGCCCAGTGACAGAGGACAGTTAAGTTTCATTCTTAGGCCTCTCTGTTGGGGAACGTAGAGATGAACCCAAAGGAACCTTCACCATTATGAGTTGCATGAAGACGTGATCTAGTTTGACCGGACAGAATCTGTTCCCTTTCATTTTACTGGATGAACCTCATTCAAGAGAGAATTTTTTCCTGTAGTGACCTCACCCTGTACCATTTGCTAACCTTACAGATGTTTTCCCCTCTAGCTGCCTGCTGAGAAAAACACTTCAGTCTTTGGGTCACCTGGGTGGATGTTTCCTTGGGCACAACCTTCCTTTGGAGACAGGGCAATCCTAACCCTAGGCTGTGGTTCCAAATTTCCCTTTTTTTGCAGGATTGACTTCAATATCCAAGGAAGTTATCTATCAGTGAGAGGAACAGCATTTATCTGAATGCCTGTCCACCCTCACAATCCCAGTTGCCAAGGAGATGCAGCTAAATTAGTGGTTTGGGGGCCTTGACAGTTCTTGGTGATAGGAAGAGTGCAAGGCTGCTGATCAATTCACAAGCATCCTTGAGCTACTCTCAGCATGCGTACACACACATATGAACCCGTTTGCTTCTCAAGGTTGAAGACATGGGATGTCTTGTGAAGGATGGAGTCCTTGAAGGCATGGTAATTGCTTGTGCGAGATGGAGAAGTTCCCTTGGCAACAAGAACAAAACCAGGTTCTGTTGTCTTATGTCCACCATGAAAAACGTAGTAGGAATTTGGGACTAGATCTTTCCGGGGTTATGTCACATTCCTCCTCATTGCACACAAACACACACACGTTCAACTCCCAGATGGAATGCCTCTCCTTGCACGTGGGGCTGGTGAAGATGCAAGCAACAAAGGACCCAGGACAGGTTGACCATCCCTTCTTTGAGCCAAGGATGGTAGTGAGATATTGCACTTCTTGGGTGTTGGGAGTGTTGACTTTCTCCAGGCGGGGCGATCACCCCTGAGAGCCAGAGTTCGATTGGGGGACGCCACGCCCAAACATCTCCTGCCCCCACTCCTTGTGGGTGGATTCCTGGAGGCCACGGCCTCTGGTCTCGATGGGAAGCAAGCAGGAGGCCAAAGCTGCCAAGATGCAGCACCCACTGTAGACGATCAGCGTCAAGTAGACCGAAGACTCCAGCATCACCTGGAAATGGAGGTAGAAGAAGATCAGCAAAGAGTGGTATCCTTGCCAGGGTTGAGACCAAAGAAAGATATCTCCAGGCTTGGTCAGATCTCCCAGGGTTAAATTAGGTTGGCAAGCCATGATCTTGATTACGGTTGATTAGCATGTTGGAACTTTGCAATAATATTGTGACAAAGATTATGGTTTCCTGTTCAGAGCAGTCTAGATAGATGAGGTACTAATACAGGGAATTGCCTGCCTTATATCTGAAGAATGGAGAAGGCAGGCAACCTCTTCATGATATTTAGCCCTTTGTGTGTGTCCTCACAATTGTGCTATTGAAGGCTCTTTAGAAACATATATTGGCGAATGAGAAGCAGCTTACAGAACCTCTCATGAATCAGGAGGGGTTGTAGCAAATCTAGCATGAAGATCCAGGTTCTGCCATTGTATTGCTAGAGCTTCCCTTCAGGAGTCTCCAGGAAACCTGATTCATTGGGCTATCCCAGGACAGGACTGGGTCAAGGGAAACCCTGAGTAGCCACGAGGAGGTGTCCTTGCTTTACCTGGGCAATGAAGGGTGTGATGAGGGCACCAACTCTGGCCACTCCGCTGCATGTCCCCAGACCCAGGGCACGGGTGGCAGTTGGGTAGACCTGTTGAGAAAACCACAATCACCTTGAGGCTCCCTGCCCACCCCTTTGCTTGCTGCCGCTGGCGGTCATTTGGCCAAGCCCTCTGCTTTGGGAGCGCCAACACCGCTCTTGGCTAGAGAAGAGGTGCTTTCCCTTCCTACCTCGGGGGTGTAAACATACGCGGCCTGGAATCCTCCCGAAATAAAGGCCCTGGCGATGAAGAGCAATACGGTGAGCACCTTCCTGTATCAAGAGAGGGTGGCTTGCTTTCAGAGGCCCAGCCCATGGACCTTTCCCTCAACGGGTGTGTGTGTGTGTCTCCACTTCTCTGGATCCCCCGGACTCACCTGCCGACACAGAGGAAAAGCAGGAGGCTGCAGAAGGCAAAGACCAGGAAGGAGAGGGCCATCGTCTTCTTGCGACCGATCCGGTCAATCACCCACAAGGTCACAAGAACCCCTGGAGGAGGAGGAGGAGAGGAACCTGAAGGCCATTTCACCACCACCAGGGTCTGGGTATGAGGGGGAGTCCTTCCAGGTTGCAGGAGGCCTGGGGTCCCCTTCAGCAAGGGAGGGTCTGGCCAGCCACTGGTTCCAGGTTGGGTTATCAACTTTTCTGAGCTTGCTGGCCAAGTCAGATCAAAGAGCAACTTCCCCAAGAGCCATTTCTAAGAGTTCGTAGGTGCTGCACACATCTCCAGGGTGACAGCCCCACGTGGGAAGGCCTGTCCTTTCTTCTGGCAACCTCTCCTCAAAGGGCTGTGGGACGACCTGGGAGAGCGAAGTGGGGGGCCCCCAGACCATAATCACCATTTCAATAGAAACGGGATAGAAATGAGGGGAAACGGCCAACATATCTCTTCGAAGGGAAATTCCAGAGGAAGAAATTCATTCTTAAATTGAGTCATGAAGCTAAAGCTTAAAAGTACTTTGGCAGCGTTTTAAAACTTTGGCAAGTTTTAATGAGATGGGGAGCCAAATTCCCATTGGGTTCATATCTGAGAACTTCCTTCCCAGCCACAGTGGTGCCAAAAGGACGAAAAGGAGGACCAGAACAACACAACATAAGCTCCTCCTTCCATTCTGGTATCCTGCCACCACTTGCTCCTCCCCCAGTTGCAGACCCCCATGGGCACCCTGTCCCCTTTCCGAAGGTCTACCTGGGAACTCAGAGAGGGTGGTCCAGAGCAGGTCAATATAGTCCTTTTCCGTCAGAATTTCACACGCCAGGCTACATTTGGCCTTCACCGTTTTCCTCCTGCTGGACACTTGGATGGAGCATGGAGAAAGAGAGGAGGGGGAGGAAGTGAGGTCTTCAGCTCCCACCCTTTGCTGCATAGCCCACCACTGGATAGTGTCCCGAGGCCTGGCTGTGCTTTCTGCTCACTGCTGGCAGAATCCCCCTCACTCGACCATCAGCAAGGTGGACCCACCAGATGCCCACAGGGTGACCAGCCCACCCAGGGCAGACTTTAAGGAACCCCCCCTGCCCTTGGGAAATGCTCATGGAAGTATTGAGAAGGACTGCTACCAGGCCACTGGCTGAATGGGGGGCATCTTGCCAATGGTCCTGCTTGACCTCAGCTGACGGACCAGGTAGAAACATCCGTTGAATAAAGCTTCCCCAATCTGATGATGGACAGGAGGGGGGGGAGGGCATCAGCTTGTTTTAGTGGAAACTTCAGAGATTAACTCTAGGCCAGGATCTCCAAAGTTGACCTCTTTAAGACTTGTGGACTTCAACTCCCAGAATTCCCCAGCCAGCTATTAAACATGGTGGCTGGGACTGGAGAATTAGCTGGGAATCAGAAATAAGGCAGCCAAGAATCGGAAACCAGCAGCTGGTGGAAAGTGCAGCATAAAGAGGAGATGCTACTGGAGGGCAGAATAGGTGGCCACTGAGGTCCCCACTGAGAAGCTCCAGTGTTTTCCCTCAGAAGAATCCTTTGGCCTACTAGCCTTAAGGCAAAGGGCATTCTGGGCAGGTTCTCTCCCCGCTCTGTCTGACTCACAGCTGCAAAGGTCTCCCGCTTGGAAGAGCTCCGTGGTCAGCAGGACGAGGCCGTAGTAAGAAAAAGCATTGGAGAACCTGGGAAGAGGACAGGAAAAACCGTCAGAAAACGAGATGCCCTCAAAAGGAAGCATAAAACAACAACCGCGATCGGCACCTGGGAGAGAAGAACTACAGCAGCCAGTTGCGTCTCACTGGAGAGGAACCGAGACATGTTCTGAGATGCTCCCCAGATGTTCTGCATTTGTCTCGGAGCAAAGTTATTAAATCTGATTTAACCCACCTCCTGGGAGACTTTAGCAAGCAACCGTTTGCTTTACTGACTTCTTACTGCTGTATGTCTGTTTCTCCACTCATATTTTTACTATTTAAAAAGTCTCAGTCAGTTTATCAGTGTAAATCTTTCCAGCTTTGGACTCAATGGGGGTCTTCAGGATTCCACTGTAGTGAGACTTCTGGGATGTGGTCCTTTATGCTAAGGGGCCCATAGGACACTACCTGGACCCACAGACCTACTGTCTAGGGTGGGCAGAGGATCCCAAGGGAGCTGCTTGTCAACAGCCAGACCTCCATTCCCTTCAGCCAAACTGCCTGTGGGCCACCAGGCCACCTGAGACGAGCAGCCTTGCCGTCTTACCAGATAAACCACAGCAGAAGCGTCGTCAGTCTGAACTGTGGCGTGAATAAGTCCCTCATTTTCCCTCGATCTTCCTGTTTGGAAACAACAATTGTTCAGTGCTGTCTCAACAGTCAGCATAAAGTCAGGTGCAAATGTGCAGCTCCAGGTTCTCTTGGGTGAAGTGGAAGCCACACAGGCAAGGAGTCCAGGTCACCAATCTCTGAGGTTTATTGCACGAGCAAGAAACGCTGTTTAAAAAGTATGCCAGCAACTGCCAAGTACGAAACGCAAGCCCTGTTTATAGAGCAGTCCGACTTCAAATGCAACGTCTGCTTTTTCCTACTGATGCCTGCCTGTCTTTGGATCGACTGCGGGTGGGAGGTTTTCTCAGCAGTTTAAAGAAAGAAAACTAGTGAAACCAAACCATCATGAAGACAGGTGGCTCCCATCCCATCCTCCTCAACTCACCTTCTTCCGAACTCACCTGCCTAGACATAATCAGTTTCCCCAGAGGCATCGGGGCGCCATTCTCAGTTGCAATCCTTTTCAATGTAGCAATGGCCTTTTCTTGGTTACCGGTTAACACGTCGTATCGGGCACTTTCTGGCAGCCACTGGAGACAAGGAAGGCTATGAGATGTTGCCCAGTTTGGCTTTCCCCAACCTGATGCCCAGCCTGAACCTCCTGTCTTGTTGAGGGAAAGTGGGGTGTCATCGGACACTTCTTGATGACAGGAGGCCTTAGACTATCTAACGACCAAGGAAGGAAGGCCATCTCATGTGCAGCCAGAGACTCTGACCCCAGAAAGAATACGTACAAAACACAAGATGGCAAATAGCATAAGAGGGAGAGCTGAAAGGAAGAGCAGCCAACGCCAGCCAAGCGTGGGCATCACAAACACCGCAAGGAGGACTTCAAAGACAGTTCCGATGGCCCAGAAGACCTGTCCGTGGAAAGGAGGCAAAAACAGGGAGGGTTTTTTCCAGTGGATGAGTTCTGTCTCCTCAGGGTAGATTAATTGCCTCGGCTGTTGATGGCCACCATTGCTGGAAAATCTGTTCTGCATGACTTCTCACCTGGCACTCTCCCAACCAATGTGGCAGCTTTGGAGCCACAAACAGTAAAATTGGATTCTGAAATCTCTACTGCTCAGCTTTTCATTTTGGATTTCTCTGTCATCTGAAATCTGACTTTTCTCCACTCACCTCAATCAGCAATATGCACTTCGCTCTGGATTTCATGGGGAGGAATTCTGCGTATAACGTTACCCTGGAAAGAATAAAAACATTAAAGAGGTATATTGCAGCATTACAACAATAGGGCTCCTGATATCCAATAAAACTGTTCAGTTTTCACTGAAGCTCCAGTGATTGAAGGTTGAAAACAGCTTTATCCTGACTTGGTGATGGATTCAGAATTGGGGAGCCATGAGAAGATGGCGGCCATTTCCAACAGGCCTCCTCTAAAGTCCGTGTTGTGTCTGGACAAAGGGAGGGTATACTTACGACTGAGGGACGCCTCCAATCCCAAAGCCCACCAAGCCCCTCAGGACCAAGATCCAGCTGTAAATTGGTGCAAATCCACTAAGGACTCCGTAGTACAAGGTCCAGAGCACACTGATCTTCAGCCCCTGTGCAGGAGGAAGAAATAGCAAGAGAGCAACATTTACTGCTCCCCTGACGAAAATCCCAAACTTTCCTCTTAGGGTTAACCTGCAGAATATATAGCAGATAATCTTTGAGCCTGTAAATGGGATTACAGATGGGAACTGCAGAGGATCAAGATGGCAGTTCATACATCTGGAAGGATGCTAAGTGGAGTAATGATGGTTTAGCATTTAATGCAAGGGGACTAGCAAATATCCCAGAGGCATGTGGGAGACTTACGGTTTTTCTGCCATATTGGTCTGAAATATTTCCCCACAGTGTGGAACTAAACATCATCCCCAGGAAAACCACCTGCAAA
The DNA here is from genome assembly GCA_033807585.1 of Hydrophis major. NCBI lineage: Eukaryota > Metazoa > Chordata > Lepidosauria > Squamata > Elapidae > Hydrophis > Hydrophis major. Next base: position 685,162 of record CM066339.1, on the reverse strand, counting down.
GAATAGACAAAATGCATTTGTTAAGTGCAAGCTGAAATGGGGATTTCCTAAGAATATGACTTCCTAATGATGAAGGGAAAAGGTGCTTAGCAAAGAGGCATTCCACAGACTCTCTGCACGAGAATTTTACAGGAGCCCTTGTCATGTCTAAGGTAAATAAACACAATTTATTGATGGGTTTGAATGTATTCTCCACCCAGCTCTAATGGTCTTCTTCTCTGAGCATTAAGAATCACACAAGACAATAAAGGACAGAAGGTAATGGTACAGGAGAAGGAGAAAGGTAGAAGGGTCAGGTAAATTGGCCATACCTTCAGAAATATCAGTGTAATATACTGGGGTGTAAGTGAAATGCATTTATCAGGCAAACATAACAAACAATGCTTAATCACTTCTGACTCATTAAATCCAGTCCCTTATTCATTCAAATTGATTGATAATCTTCCATGGGTCCATGACCTCAGGAAAGGGAGTTATCTGGAGGGAATTGCCAGTGTAATTCTATGCATGGGATATAACAAACATAACTGTTCTCAGTGCCTGCAACTTCTGGTAAGTTAATCAGGAAAACAAACTCTTTATTCCCCTGAAAACAATAAAGTAGGTTCCTATCAGACAATAAATTGTCACAAGCATCATTGGGGGCCAAGTCCCAGATCCAGGCTGCTGAAATTAATTAGAGCAGGCCAAGATTCTCAGCAGATGTTACTGTTGCTTTGTCTCAAAAAGCAAAGTGAGAAGCAAAACTAACACTGAAATTCAGCATGTGGGGCCTGGCTCAATGGGGCTGACAACTAAGGAACCATACATAGGAATGGCTACCGTTTACTTCTAGCAATGCCAATAATTTTTATGCTCCCTGCATTCTTCAACTTGCTTGCTGAAAAGAGTGGAGCTCCCCACTGTTAACATCCCAGGGCAACGAGGGGAAACCCCCTAGAGGATACAGGAGGAGCTGTGTGGTATTTTCCTACCGATGTGAGCAATGCAACCTGCCAGGTGGGTAATCGCCACTCACAATGAAGCTGAGGTGCCAAGATGCTCAGAATCATCATTTCCATAGCATCAGCCATCTGGAAGTGAAAGGAGACGATATGACCAACCCTTTGCCAAGGTCCTTCAGAACCAATCTACCCCATTGCCTAGGTCAGGGGCCTCCAAACTTGGGAGCTTAAGAAACTTGAAACTTAACTCTCAGAGTTCCCCAGCCAGCCATGGGAGTTGAAGTCCACAAGTCTTAAAGTTGCCAAGTTTGGAGATCCCCTATCTAGGTGGCCCAATCAAGATAAGCCCAGTCTTGCTTTGAGCTAATACTTCCCAAGAACCCATCAAGAATGGTAGATCCATTTACTTGCCCATGCTAAGCCAGTCAGAACGGAGAGTTTCCACTGGAACTTGCCAAAGCCAATGGCTTCCACCACGTCTTCCACCATGAAAGTATCTGGGAGACAAGTATGCCAGGAGACAAGGTGATTTCACCCACAATCCCATTTCCAGGTTGCTTTCGTGTGCTGGCCTGCTGTGACCACTTTGCTTTTTTTTTTCTCAAGGTCAAGGGCTAAATGATCTACTCACCATCAGTTGGGTTGGCAAACTCCTTTGGCACAATGCCTCCATCTTCCAACTCTACAGCTTCTAAGTCAGTCTGGACACCCTCAATCTGAACTTCGTGCTCTCCTGACACGGTATCGTCTTCGGATCGGGTGCTTTCTCCTGTCCGACGGAACTTGACAACTCTAGCAAGATGGAAGAGATTCATTCCATGGAGGTTGGAAGAAACCAGAATTTGGTTTAGCACCTCTGTTAGTACCAGACACAAGCTGAGGTCTTCTGCTGGGGAGTCATAGTGAGGCCTATTGTTTTCTGGATGTCAGATTTGCAGAGAAAGTTTCTATCTTTGTCTGGAGGAAGTTGTGCCAAAGGGCATCTTAGAAGTGATAGCTCATGAAGTCAAAGAAATATGTAAGCTATTTAATGGTGAAGGATCTTGATTGCTTGCCAGAAACTAAATCTGTTTCCCTGTGCAGATGGCAATGAATTCAGCAAAAGCTACAAGGTCAGTAAGTGCTGGGAATGCAAATATATATCTGAGATTTCAGACAATGACACTTTGGCTCCCAGCTGGCTAAATAAATACATTTGACACACATAAATATGAAGGGCCTGTTGTGGTTGCTTTGAGAAGGATATACAGAGACTAAAAAGTATTTCAAAGAGAATATTTCATATTTTTTCGACCAAGAAGCAGAATTTCTGCTGCAATGTGCAGCTAGTCATATGCTAGGAGAGCTTTTGGATGGGTGAGGTGAGAAATAAGTTATTAGTATTTTGGTAATTTGAGAACAACCAAGGTATTGAATTAGGTGGGTGAGGGCTGGGATAGGGATAATAAGGATAAGCACTACAATGGAAGAGAATAATTGTAGCCCAGGGTTGAACTGTGGAGTCCTTGGTGCTCTCTGAACTTGGTGGTTTTCTTGCCAACGTTTCATCACCTGATTAGGTAACATCATCAGTGTTAAGGATAAACAGTGTCTTGTCTTCTGGATTTGAAATCATCATGGCCCCAAATGAACCCATCCTGGTTTTTCACCCAGAATCTGAAGCCTCCATAGGACTGTAGGGCTTTCATGCTTTCCATTCATGGCTGCTCTTCATGCTTATTCATATTTCATCAGCATGAATTATGCAAGAAGCTTGCAGACAGACAGGCCCCCTTTAGCAAGGGAGCTTCCATTTGCAGAATGGAAAAGAAGGGCAGGTGCTTTATGGAGACCCCTGCCCAGAAATGTTAGGCTGCACTGGCCAGACGGCCACACCTAAGGAGCCTTTACAGCATTGTGGGAGTGATCATTTATCCCACAAACTATATGCACCTTAATAAAGAAGGAGAGGAGAAGCTACATGACAGAAATATTGAGTCCACGTTAAACTGTTTACTAATTCCAAATACTTTGGTCATAGGAAGTTCACACTGAGTGACACCTGATCAATTTTGTGCCTCCCCCATGGCCAGCTTGCATATTCAAGAATTATCCATTCTGAAATCTTAAAACTGGGCAACCTCCTCACCTCCTTCATTTCACCAAGCAAAGTGGGCTGTAGCTATCACAATCTAGCTTGGCCTACAGGGAGGATCCTCAGTGAAGAAAAGGGCAGGACTGATTCCCAGAACTGAATCAGGCCCTTCTGGTTCTACTTGGAGATTTTTTTGTGGGGAAGGAGAGGTTTCAGCAGGGCAAGATCCTGGTTCTGTGAGAGGATTAGACTTCAGGAGCAGTGCTCTGTTTTCTACCCACTACAGAAGCTTTCCAAAGATTCTCTTTCTGGGATGGGAAGCATCTTTCAGAAAGTAAGACCCTGCCTGCCAGCATGAACCGGAGCTAGAATAAAAGAAAACAGAGCCATCCCATGGATGTCGGGGAGGAACTGTGCTTAAATAGGCTTTGCCTAGCAAAGCTCTCGGGCGCTCGAAATGTCTCCGTGGGATGCATTTGTATGCACTGAAGAACCTCGCAGTTCTGAAAGGAGCTAATTAAGCCAACGTATAAAAGGCTCCTTTGCCCAGGAAACCTTGCAATTTGATCTGTGCTTGATTCACAGCCAGCAGTCAGCAAAATAAAAGGTTATTTCTTGACAGATCCAGACTGTCACAAGGAGAAATTCAAATTCCTGCAAATGTGTGGGTGTCTCTGTTCATCACACTTATCGGAGGTGGAAGCATAAACTACCCCCCCTTCTGCCTAGCAATGCCATGCATATTCTCCCAAGTCTTTTCAAAACCTTCCTCCTCCTCCCCCCTCCCCCTCAGATCTTTCTGCAAACCTGTATTTGCAGGAGAAAGCAAAGGAATTCCTAGCCACCCCCATTCTTGCAGCATTCAGGAAGAGAAGGAAAACATGTCCAGAATCTAAGATCTTCAGTTTCCATGATCGCAAGCATTTTGGCTGGGTCAAAATTCTGAAATTTCCCTTCAGAAAATAACACCTCCCACAAAAGATGAAGTGTTGATCCTGGGGGGAAGTAAACAGTGTTTTGGGCAGGGTTCCCCATGCAAGGACCCTCCAGTTGGTGGGACTACAACTCTCATCCATCAGCGATGGCTGGGAGGATCGGAGCGCTCCAGTCCCAGACCTCTGGAGGGTCCCGGCTGGGGGTGGGAGGGGACCTTGCAAGCAAGGTGTTTGGGGCAAGACACAACAGGGGTCTTTGTAATACCCCTCAAGGAACTGGGGCACTCTTCCCACCCCAGGCTACTTACGGTAGTTGCCTTAGCTGGAACAAATCTTCCTCCATTGTAAAGGTGTGGCTGGAACTCTCATCGCTCTTACATGGTGGGGAGAAGAGGAGAAGCAGGTGATTTCAGGAGGCTGCAGAGTAGGACAGCTCCCGTTGCAGCCAGCCTGCCTGCGCTATGCAAATCCACGCTCTGTACCAGCAGCAGCAGCAGCAGCGGGGGAGGGAGGGATCTTACTTGCCTGGAAATCCTCCCCTCTTCCTTGCTGGCTGCTCTCAGTTCACTTCCCTGGCTGCAGGGCAATCTTCCACCTCACTTGCAAGAGACCTTTGCAACACCCCAGGCAGGGATAATTAGAAGAAAACCTAGAGCTCTTGGGGGCAGAACACCCCGGCTGGGTGAAAGAGCTCTATAAGATGGATCCAGCTCTCCAAAGCTCCTCCTACAGCTGTAGGGTTTGCTGCAAGGGATGACTAAGAAGAGATTTCTTGCTGGGTTGGAAGATTCTTGGCTCCAGAGCGGGAAATGTAAGCCATGCTCTTCTGTAAGTAGCTCTTCTTTTCAGGGGCTGAGCGATGGAGGAAGCTTCCATCTTTTGCCTCTTCACTTGCAACTCCCGTAGCCTTCCAGGGCTGGCTGTGGCAGGTGGAGTGGTTGAGCTGAGTTGAACAAAATTGCAATAAAAGCATTTTAGAAGTAGTAAGGAGCTAAACTCAGTTCAAAAAAATGAATGCATGTGGTGCAGGCTTACAAAGTGGTAGGGAACAGCAAATAGAAGGAAAGAGCAGGAAGGTCAGACAAGATCCTGAGTTTCCTATGAGAAGAAGAAACACCAGAACTTCCATTTATACTAGAATAAGTGTGCTTTGCCCTAGCTTGGAGTATACAACTGATGCAATGATAATCTTACAGTCTCATGGTCAAATCCTCAATCTGAAATCAATGCATCTGCCTCAGAATGCAAAGCTTATGCCAGCTTTTTGTCTCTCAGATGTGGTGTGCGTGTGTGTGTTTGGAAGTTGCTCTCCCTTCTCTGGAAGACAGAAAGTGAGGAAGGCTGCCTTCTGGTCATTGGGAGGCTTGAGGGCACTGGATCTTTCTCACAAGAAGTTGGCTTGGATAACTTCTTAACTCCACTTTTGGGTGTGTTGGCTTTTGCTTGGGCTAAGCAGCCTTCAGGCTCAGGGAATCAGGAAAGTTGGCACTGGAGGTGCCAAGGTGCAACTAGATAATGCATGGGGAGCCTGAAGCAACACGATCTTGACTGGGATTTTGCACATGTCAGCATTTTTGTCCTCTTTTTGGATCACTCCAGCTCATTGCAAGTTTTGTCCACGATTGAAAGGTTGCCTTAAATTCTAAACATATTAGAGAATGTGGTAGTTTGAAATGTTTCAGAACTGCTTTCCTTCATTTTTCTCACACTGTTTAATATTTTGCTTCGATCCTCTTAAATATATTCAAAGCGTTTGGTTTCTGTTGGTGTTTGGGATGAACAATTAGTAGTGCAACTTTATTGCCTGGTGCTTAGTTTCCTCTGGACTCAGTGGGCTTTCTCCTGTGTAGAACTGCCAGTGTTTTAAAATTGCTTTAAAATACTTGATCTAGAATGCTGTTTTCTCTCTCTCTCTCTCTCTCTCCCTCTCTTTCTGCCTTCCGGGAAAAGATGCCCTCCTCCTATTATTTTCTAGGGAAGCTGCTGGCCGGAACCTTTGTTTCGACCCGCGGAACCGTGTTTTCGCGGCATCTGGGGTAGGACGGGATCCATTGAGCGTAGAACGCCTTAGCAACCGAGGGGGCGGGAAGACCCCGTTGCTACGAGACCCTCGGGAAGGAGCTGGACCCGTCGGCTTCCGCTCCCCCGGAAAGTCTTCCCCTCGCGTCCCGGACCCGCATCTTCAGTTCCGTCCTCGGGGCACAGCCAAGCCGGGGATGCTACTGAGCCGCTTCGGCCGGCTGGAAACGGAGCGGGCGACGGCGGTACTGCGGCGGCTCCTTCGGGCCGGGAGTTCGGCCAGGTCCGGCTGCGAGTGGAGCGGGTCGGCGCGCCGGCTCGGAATCCTGCGAGGGGCGGGGGGAGGCTGCCCTCCATACTCCCCACCCCACCCCACCCGGGGGGACTCCTGTCATGTCTCTTTCCTTTCTTCTCAGGTCCAGGATGATGAGGAACTGGGGGGTCATCGGTGGGGCGGCCGCCGTCTTTGCCGCCGGCCTCTACGTCCTCTGGGGCCCCATGGCGGAGAGGAAGAGGCGCAGGAAAGGTGAGCAGGAGGGGTGCCCACTTGGGATGGCACCCACAACCCGGGTCTTCCCCTGGGATGTTGCCCAGTTGGGAATTGAAATGGCTGGAAGACATCAGGGAGCCCCCCATGCAGCCTGCAGCTGAAGAGAAGCAGGGGGAGTCCCACAAGCCTGACCCACTAAATGGATCCTTTTCCTCCGCAACAGGGCTGGTGCCTGGGCTGCTCAATCTGGGCAACACGTGCTTCATGAATTCCCTTCTCCAAGGTCTGTCAGCGTGTCCTTCTCTCATTCAGTGGCTGGAAGGATTTGCAGGCCAGAGCAAGGAGGCTGGGCAGCGGTCCCTCTCGCTGACCTTGCTCCGCTTGTTGAAAGGTGGGGATCCCTTTGCAAGACCTCGAGGGGGTGTTTGTGATGTCTGTCACTTTTCTGAAGGCCTGTCTTTTAACCTTTGATTCCTTGTTCTGTTCATTGGATTACCTAGCAGGCAGACACAGCACTTTTTATGCTAATGGAGGAAGCGGCGATGTAGTGGTGGAACACAGTTCTAGAAATGATGCTGTGAATATGGGCACGGCAAGAAGACGCGCTTCATCTGAAATTTGTACAAAACTAAATGCAAATTCTGCCATTTGACAATGTTAGGGCAGGCAAGTGCGTTCTGACAGCATTGGTGTCAAGATTTTCCACTCTGTAGACAGTTCCAAAACACATATGAGTGTGAAGCATTTTCTTGAGAATCAGAGGCTGCAGGACTGGGAGGGGAATAATTCCCTTTTCTAAGCGTCTGCATTAACTTTTTGTTGCTTTCAGCTTTATCCTGCCAAGAGGCAACTGAGGACGACCTCCTGGATGCAAGTTGCTTGTTGGAGGTTTTAAGGCTGTACCGCTGGCAAATCTCCTCTTTTGAAGAGCAGGTAGTGATCAGGAAGACACACACCGATGGCCTGGTCTGTGATATCGGGCATATAAAAACAGGAGCAAGAGTTGCCTTCTTTCTCCCTGTTCATTGCAGTCATCTTTCCTGCTGTTGTTGACCAGGCATTTTAAACTCCCCTGTCCCTTTTTCTTTTCTTTGCCAGGATGCTCATGAACTATTCCATGTTCTGACTTCTTCACTGGAAGAAGAACGAGACGGACAGAGCCAGATTCCACATTTATTTGACATGCATTCACTGGAGGTGAGCGAAAGAACAGCTAAGGAGTACAACTAGAATTAGAACAGGAACCAAAATACAGTTTAAGCCAATCACTTGTCCTCTACCTACCTGGGACTTTGCCATTTTGAACTTTAGAGGATTTATTTTTCAGTAGCCTACGTAGGGCTGGGCAGGGATACATTTTATCTTTCTTTACAATGTTTAAATCTCCAAGACAATTTAATTCAAACAATCAAGATATTTCTGACTATTTGCTACTACACTATTTGTTGTTTTTCCTATCTAGGAGCCGGAAATACCTCAAGAGCAAATATGCTGCCGGACAAAAGGTAAAAAAACCAAAAGCTTTAACAGGGTTGGCAGCCTTATTACACAACAGATTGTGGCAAATGAGTTTTATTTTGTAGGTCCACTTTATCCTGTGCCAAATTGTTGGAAAAGGCGGCATCCTTTTAATGGGAGACTGACTAGTCACATGGTTTGCAAGCACTGCAAGCAACAGGTACATAAGAAAAATAAGTGCAGCTTTTTGGATCTACTGTGTAGAAATGTGTGATCTTCTAGGATCCACCAGAAAGGAAGATGGGACTGTCTGACTTGAGCAGGGCAGTGGAGGGGCTTCTCCTTCCTTGCCTGTCTGATGGGAAGTGGGAAGATGTTCAGGTGAAATCTGGTGCTCCTTTCTCTCTCAGAGTCCCCTCAGATATGATACCTTCGACAGCCTGTCCTTGAGCATCCCGGCCACCCTGTGGGTAAGTCCGTTTCCTTAGAGGTCCACAGCGATGCTTTACTAATCTGCTGGACTCCTGACCTTTGCTTGACTTCCTCCCGTTGTCCACAGGGCCATCCCTTGACACTGGACCACTGTCTTCGACACTTCATCTCCTCCGAATCAGTCAAGGATGTTGTATGTGACAACTGTACCAAAGTAAGTCTTCTGAATGCCTTGGGATCACATGGCGGTGATCTGTATTTCACACACCAATTTGCACACAAGTGTAAAAGTAGCATCTTTGTGGATTGTGTCTTGGATCCACCTGAGCACTTTGGAAATTGTGTTGTCCTTTTCCCCAAGATTCAGGCTGAAGGGACAAAGGGCCTCCAAATTATGGAGCACCAGAGAACGACTTTTGTTAAGCAGCTAAAGTTAGGAAAGGTAAGAATTGGGGTGGAGGAACTGTGGTGGGTTTATTTGGAGGGGCAAAGGACCCTCTTTCTCTCGTTACATGTACTGCAAACTCTGCAGAGGAAATTTGCCAGTGGTTCTGTGTTGGATGTCCTAAGAGCCAGGGGTTCCTATTTGGGAAAATGTTGGGCTTGTGTTTCAGATATACTGCATGTGGGAATGCTTCGTCCTGCCACCAGCAGCCCCGTTTCCTTCTCTCTCTTGTCTTCCTAGCTCCCTCAGTGTCTCTGCATCCACCTGCAACGGTTGAGTTGGTCCAGCCATGGCTTGCCCCTGAAGCGGAACGAGCACGTGCAGTTCAGCGAGTTCCTCATCATGGATCTGTACAAGCAGCACTTCCCCACCCATAAATCTAGCCCCAGGGAGGGTCTGCAGGCAGAGCCAGACCCCGGGGAAGGTAGGAACTCATGGAAATGCTCACCTATATTGGGGGCCCTCAGACATCAAGAATCGGCTTCCTTGGGGGGTTTTTTCACAGGCGTGGAACGAGCAGGGAACAGCAAACCCATCCTCAACAACGGCATGTGCTGCACTCCGTGGTTGCCTCCCTCCATCGGCTTTCCTTACGTGGCTGTTCCTGGCTGTGGGTAAGTAAGAACAGGGTGGGCTGCTGATAGACTTCCTCAGGAACAAGAGCAGCCTGTAAAATATTGTTTGTTCACATCTTCCATGGGCTGCTGAGCCTGTCTATGAAACACACAGGTATTGTATACATGGTTGAGCCTTTGGGTGAAATCCAGCCCTGCCAGGAGGGTCCTAGAGGCAGTTGCAGCCGTTGTGCCAAGAATGCAGGCAGTTGCTGGAAAGAGGCACATGCTGCTTGCTTCCCTTCTGAGCTCCAAACGCAAGAGGGGGAGGATGGTGGTGGAATGAGCCTCTGCCTCTCTCTCCCCTCCGGCAGGTCCCCCGTCTACGTGTACCGCTTAATGGCCGTCGTGGTCCACCATGGGGACATGCACTCAGGGCACTTTGTGACCTTCCGCCGTTCTCCATCTTCGTCCCGGACGCCGCCCTCTGCCGGCAGCCAGTGGCTCTGGGTTTCCGATGACGTGGTGCGCAAGAGCTCCTTGCAAGAGGTCCTGGCTTCCAGCGCCTACTTGCTCTTTTATGAGCGCATCTGCTCCAGGCTGCAGCCTCCCAGCCGAGAACTCCAAGCCGAGGAATGACAGAGGAGAGCAGGCTGTGCACGGAGTAGTCACTGCTCTTCTCTGAGGCAGGAACACACTGCACGGTTTCTGACGTGGAGACCCCAGGATGCAGGGAGTGCACGAGGTGCCTCTCGACAGGAGCCGGCCCGAAGATGCTCGGCATCTCTGATTTTCATGTTATCAGAAAAATCTTCATGTGTTCTGGAATACTTTCCGTTCCAGGAATTTCAAGTAGAGACTCTTAGGACCTTCTCCCTTGTGATGTTCACCTCGGCTTCCTTCGTAGCGATTGATTTACTGCCAGTCTTTTCACATTTCACGTCTGTAGCAGATTCAGTCAGGCAACAACCTATCACGTCTGGAGGGAGGGTGGAAACGTCTTTTTAAGTGCCTTGACCGTATGTTCATTAGCAAGAAGGTGGCCGCTTAGGTGGGGCTGGTGCTGTGGGAGGCCGGGGGAGCCGAGAAAGGCCTGCACTTCTGATTGGGGCCTGAAGCTGCTTCCTGGGATGCAAGGTGGTATCTTTGTATGGATGAGTGTGTTGTAATTACGTCAGATTTGTTAACAGGCTCTTCTTCAGCAAAAGGAGGAACCCTCTTTCCTAGATCTTGCTAACTCTGCCACCAGAATTTGCTTATTTAAAATATTTTGTACATGATAAAATTGCTGCTAAGTTTCCAAATGTCTTTGGACCCAGCATCTGTCTTTGTATATGTGAGAGAAATATTCCTCTGGAATCAAAGCTAGAGGATGAGTGTCCCAACCACACAACTTGTGTGTCCTATTAAAGTCAGCAGCCCAACACTGTAAAGACAGAGCTTTTCTCCCATAGGAAACAAAGGGTCACTATTTATTTCAAGGTATGCAAAAAAGAGACACAATAGTAGAGTTTGTGGACCTCAGGCCTGCTGCTGCTTGCAGAGTCACCTCTGCTCAAGTTTGCTCGAACGGAAAGGAGTGGGGCAAGGTACAAATAGGCCCTGGGAAGACCAGGTCCCTCCTTTGCTCCAAGCTGCAGGATCCCCTTTGGAGGGACCTCGGTGGAGACACGTTCCTTGAGTGAGGATGCCTCCCCACAGCTTAGAGAAGTGCCATGGATCTTGAACAGCCCCTTAAGCAGCAAGCAGACTGAACATGCGCTGAGCCAGAGATTAGGTTTGTGCAGCACACTTCCCCCCCACCCCATAGTTAACCAAACTCTGGTTTGTTCAGTTAACCCAGTTTTCTTGGCTCATAGGTTACATTGTGCCACAGGCCAGGTTCAGACAGCTGTCCAGGATAAAGTGTGACTGGCTGATTAGGGAGGGAGTGACTCTGAGGCAAACCACAGCCACAAATATGGCCTGGTTAGAGGATCCAGGGGCTGCATCAGGTGGTGCAAACAGAGCCTGTTTCAAGAAAAGGGAGCTGTCCTTCAAGCCCCCCACAGGGAAAGGGCAGAAAGACACCCGCCCCTCCAGCAGCTAAAGGGTCCTCACTTTCCGAAAGGTCAGATTGATTCTGGGTGCCAGCACTTTCTTGCGGCTGGGCAGGCTGTGGTACCAGTAGTGATTGGTGGGGAAGTTCATCATTAGCAGGCTGCCATGATCCAACTGCAACTTGACTGGTGCAATTCGCTGGGAGGCTTTTCTGCCCCGAGAAGCTCCGTGGCGGAAGATGAATTCCCTGCAGGCACCAAAGGACACGGAGGCAATGGGGCTGCGGGGAACCAGCTCCCTCTCGTCATCCCTGTGCTCTCCGATGTGGTCGTGCCCATCTTTATACCTGCAGAGGCACAAGGAAGATCCTGGATCCGTCTGCTGGGCGATACAGCTGGAGATACCCCAAACCCAGGAGGAAAAGTGTGTCTGACTGACGGTGTTTCCTACTGTCTGAAACACCTGGGCATGGCAGATAAAACTACCTGTTTATCAAAACGAAGTTGAAGGTGTGCCCGGTGACCAGCTGGACACGGTCCCTGATGCAATTCAGAACTGGAGTCCAGGGCTTAGGGGAAAAGGTGACTCCAGAGTAAGTGTAGGTGAGCCCAGCATCCCCGTAGGTCACCTGCTTCCTCGGGATGTCGTGCCATTTCCCGAAGATGTGCAGCTTGGTGAATTCACCTGTTTGGGGGGGAGAGGGGAAACACAGCCTGATCCTGCGGCAAATAATCATTAGCATTCATTTAGAGCAAGGGTGTCTAACCTTGGCAACTTTAAGACTTGTGGACTTCAACTCCCAGAATTCCTCAGCCAGCACAGCTGATTTAGAGGTTAAACTGGAGGTTTCTCAGGAGGGAGAAGAATCCATGTCCTCCGGTGGCCCCCTTCCAAGCCAATCGCAGGGGGCAAGGAGGAGGACCTACCAAATACCAGCCAGGTCCAGGGAGCTGCACTCACCTTCAAAGTACTCCACTTCCTCTTCGAGCTGCTGGAAAATGTCATCCGCCTGGGCTCTGCCATAGAGGGTGGCGTAGTCACAGCTGAGCCCCTCTGCCCGGATTTTCTTCCACGGTATGCCTGGCACGGGGGGCATCTCTTGCTTGGCTGCCTCCATTGGGCTGCCTTGCTGGGCAGGGCCTGCCTCCTCCTCGGTGGCCCTGGGCCGTGGGCCCTTCTCTGGGTTGGATCGAGGAAATGCTGGAAGGAGGAATTTCTCCATCACCCACTTCAGGAGAAGGGCCAAAAGGGAGGAAAGGGGCAGTCCATGGCAGGGAGCCTCCAGCCGCTTTCTCTGCCGGCCCTTGGCAGCAGAAGGGCCCCAAGGCTCCTTGCCAAGGTTCTCCTACAGCCAACCTGCAGCTGCTGCACCTGCTAGGCCAAAAGCAAACAGCTGAGAATGCCAGCAATAATGGCGAGTAACCCAACCCCCCCCCATCAGTCCCTCAAAGCCCCTCAGGCTGGGCCAGAAGGGAAAGCCCCAGTGCTCCCCAGGTACCACCTTCCTCTTTGTTCAGGGGGGGAAACGAGCAGGTGGACCGCTCGCCAAGGAGGAGAAGAGCCGCCGCCACCGGAACGGGTTGCAGCAGCACCGACCACCCGAAAGTCCACTCCTGGTTGGAGTGCCCAAGACGCATGCGCCAAGCCCACCAACGTTTTGTTCGCGGGGGTTCTGTCTGGCCACAGCAGCGCGCACGCGCGGATTTAATGGAGGGGTGGGAGGAGGGCGTTCCTTGGTGGCGCGTAACCGGCATTTTCCCGCCAGTTTTTTCGCGGGAGATATCAAAGCTCCACCGCCGCCGCCGCCGCCGCTCCCGACCTGCAGCGCCCCGTTGCCCCGGAGACCGGTGCCACCATGATCGGGCAGAAGTCCTTGCTCTCTTTTTTCACAGCGGCGCCCGGCAAGAAGAGGAGTCGCTCTCCGGAGTCAGCCGCGGCAGCAAATGAGGTACTTTGTGGGGAGGGCGGGAGGGGAGAGAATTATTATTAAGGACTTTATTATCATTAATAAAATTAATCAATAAAAAAGTTGTTAACAGCTTATTAATAGAGCGGGAGGAAGTATGGGGGGATTCGGGGGGAGAAGCGGGGCATGTAATTCAGCTTCCACGTTTTCGCGAGCAAAGGCAAAAGTTGCTGTCTGAGGTACCGACCTATCAAGCCTCAGAAGGGTCTCAGTGGGAGGGACGCGGGGGGGGGCTTTACAGTCACGTGACCCGGTGAACCAACAGGAATCCACGCTTTAGGGAGGGTCGAAGTGGTCCCGATTGGGTTTAAGGGGTAACCCCTCCCTTCTACCCGCAGTCCAATTAAAGGTCTGGGCGGGCCAAGGGAAAAAAAAATGGACGTAGACCAATAGGAAGGCGAGGGGGCGGTGTCTTGAGGCTAATAATGAGCTTGGGCGGAATGCTGGGTTTGTTTTTCCCGCGAAATGCGCACGTGTTTCTCCGGGCCGGAAGTGTTGGAGAGGCGGCTGCGGTTGCTTCGCCCCCATGGCAGCCTTTGGAATTTGGTTTTCTGCCCGCTGCCAGTTTCCTGCTTCCCTTCCCCCGCTCCTGACCCGCTTCTTTTCCCTCTTGCAGCCCGCCAAAAGATCGAAGATCAATGGCTGTTCCGCGGGATCTCCCCCGCTCAGCCCGGAACAGGTGGAGCGCATCCGCAAAAACAAAGAGGCGGCACTGCAGAAGCTCGCAGCCCGTACCGCCAGCTACATTCCTGCGGAGATGGGGCAGGGCTGGAGGGCCTCCCTGGCCGGAGAGTTCTCCAAGCCGTATTTTGCTCAGGTGGGCAGGAAGCCAGGACTTCTGCGAAAGGCTCAGGGGTTTTTTTTGTGGGTGCCTCCCCCCCCTCCCGCTTTGAGGTCTTAGTCCAGCTAATTAAAGAGAAGGGGTGCTTGTTAATTATTGAGCATTACTGGGGTGACATTTAGCCTGTTCCTGCTGATAACGAGGTTAGACAGATGCTTTTAGCTCAGCAGTCCATCCGCAAAGGCTACACCACCACTGGATCAGGTGCTTTTTAAAGTTGGCTTCTAGGCTTTTTAAATGATGCTGAATGTTTTAAGAGCCATTTTTGATAACATCTGAGATGACTGTTTGGGTATCACGCAGTAATTTATCTGAAAGCCACATTCTGCCCAGCAGAATTTGTGATGAGAGCACTGGACAGCATCAGGCATAGATGGTGCATGTTATGAATTCTTAGTTATGTCTTTTAGTTGAAGTCTAAGTAATCCCTTCCCCCCTTTATATAGCTGATGACATTCGTTGCTGAAGAACGCAAGCGCTGTACGGTTTATCCACCCCAGCATCAGGTCTTCACTTGGACCCAGCTGTGTGACATCCATGATGTGAGTCAATCTGTTATAATTATCCTGAGCTTATCTTGTTCCTTTAGGAATGGGTAGTGTTATCTTTGAGTGTTTACCCTTAGCTATTAGCTGAGTTCGTCTGACACAGGTAGCCACTGACTGGTTTTTTTTAGTCATCCATGTTTAAGCAAATCCTGGCTTAATACAGTGTGTGAATCCAGGCACTTTACCTGTCATCCTGACCAGTCTCCCAGTTCTACGTAATGGCATTTGCTGCATTTTGGAATGCCACTAAGAAAGAGTAAAAAATTTTCCATAGAAGCATAAATCTAGACAAAAAATAGTTTGAGAACAGGAATAACGGATGTGGAGTGTTTAAATGTTTTCTGCTCTTGCTTTCAGGTGAAAGTTGTCATTTTGGGCCAAGATCCATATCACGGTCCCAGTCAAGCTCACGGGCTCTGCTTCAGTGTCCAGAGACCAGTTCCCCCTCCACCCAGGTAAGGCTCAGTTCTGCACAAATCATTCTGTTAGACTCAGGGGTGCCATGTTGTTTTATAGCATTCTTTGGAACAGCTGACTGCTGAGTGTATAAAAACAGGTGTTTCTGAGATTTGTTTTTCTTTATAGCCTGGAAAATATTTACAAAGAACTTGCTGTGGATATAGAAGGCTTTTCTCATCCTGGCCATGGAGATTTGACTGGATGGGCTAAACAAGGTGACCCAATGCCATTCCTTCCCCAATTGCTTCCATGCATTTCGTTGTGCTGCATTCATGCTTCAATTGCTAGAGTTATCCAGCCTTTGTGATCAATCTGAAAATTGAAAGTCACATATTTGGAAATCATCCAGGCTGATTGATGTGTCTCCCCTAAATGTGTATTTTAATTACTGTTTCTAACCTCTCGCAATCAGATTTCTTATCAAGTGCAAAACAAGTAATCAAATCAACTGCAGTCTTTCAAAAGGTAGGCTTGTAGCAAAACCTGTCAAAGTGAACAAAATAATTGTAATTATTGTATTAAGGGACTATGAAGTCTCCATAGAAATTGTACAAAATTATGCTTGAAAGCCATGTTTTCTCATTAATGGTGAGAGGAAATAGTTCTAGGTCCACTCTTCTGTCCTGTCAATTTTGGAAGCTGCGTCCTGGATGGGCATATAAAGTGACATTGATTATCCAGCTTTGGTGGGAGCTAAAATGACTTCATTCCAGCATTCCTACTAATGGCACCCTATTGTTGTTTCTACAATCCAGGTGTGCTGCTGCTGAATGCTGTGCTCACAGTCCGAGCTCATCAAGCCAATTCCCACAGAGAGAGGGGCTGGGAGCAATTCACGGATGCCGTGGTCTCCTGGCTGAATGAGAACCTGCATGGCCTGGTCTTCATGCTGTGGGGAGCTTACGCTCAGAAGAAGGGCAGCTCCATTGACAGGGTAGGTTGGCTTTTGATAACAGGACTGTTAAGCCTGGGTTCCCCAACCAGGCTGTTAAGGAGACCAGCTAAACAGAATGTGCAGCGTTAGTCAGATAGGCACACGGATAAACGAGTGAGATAAGCTTGTATGTTAATTAACATACAGTAAAAATAACAGATATGCTTCTGCTATCAAGAATATAGTTTATTCCATTTAGAGTTTATAGCATAGTCAAAATAACAGTCCGTTAGTCATGTATCATTTTAGTCAGTCCATTCAAGGATATTCAGTTAGCAAAGTCCGTGTAGAATATCCAATGTCAATTCACTTACAATAAATCAGTCCTCTCACAGTTGATAAATCAACAGTCCTTTCTCTCTCCCGTTCCAGTAGGGGAAAAACGCCGTCTTCAGTCTATCCAGGAATTAGGGATCATCAAGCCAGAGAGAGCAAGCTGCCGTTGTCTTGCTTCTTTTATGGTGCTTTTACAACCACTCCCTTAATTACATTCTTACAGTTAAAGTTCAGACACTTTAACTAACAAGCCATGATAACATATTTATTATTTTACCTAAACCAGTTAGGGTAAACAAGGTTATCCCTAGCAAGGACAATCTGGATCCTTCGGGCTCTGCTAACCTCTTAAATCTCTGCCTTTAAATCCCGCTGGTTCTTCAAGTGCATGGGGTGGGGAAGTCTTAACGCCTCTGGCTTCTTGCAGAAACGGCACCACGTCCTGCAGACAGCGCATCCCTCGCCCCTCTCAGTGCACAGGGGGTTCTTTGGCTGCAAGCATTTCTCCAAAACGAATGAATTCCTGAAGAAATCTGGGAAGCCGCTGATCGACTGGAGGGCCCTGTAAGGATCCTGCAACTCCCTCGAGGCCATAAGAGGAGCTGTTTTTGTCCCCAACACGCTGGAGAGGCTCTGCAGAAACACTCTTGGATGGGTTTCTTTGAAGCTGATCCAGACAGTCTTCTTTTCACTTTTAATTCGGGGGGAACCTGAGCCAAGGTGTTTATTCCGAGTAGGGCTTTTTTTTTTTTTTAAATTTTGGAGCAAATGGAGATTAGCCCAGGAGCACTGCCCTGATTTCCTTCGAATTCTCCATCACTGTGAAGAACATGGTGCCAATTCGGTTTTTGCAATAAGGACCCTGGGGATTTTGTCTTCCCTCCCCCCTCTTTATGCCAGCAAGGTGCCTTTTTCCTTGGCCTCTGCTGAAGAATTCATTCAGCAAGCTGCCTATTTCATCCACGCCTGATGCCTTATCTAATTGTCCCAACTCGTCTTTTTCTTTTTTTTAATCTGCCAACGACTTAAGACTTCCGAGAGGTGCTGTGGAAAGTGTTTTTTAGTGTTTTGGCTTCCAGGAAGTGGACCAGCAGCCTGAAAGTATCCACTCCACTTTTGGGACCAGATTTAAAAAGCATGGCCAGAATTCTGTGGGAAATGTTACATAAAAAGTAGGAGAGGAGAGCCACAGTTGGTCCAAAATTACAGTTTCCTAGGAAGCAGGTTTGTGTCCAGCTGAGGCATCACCCTTGGGGTGCCCTCCCTCTGCTGCCCTATGTAGGAAGCAGGCAGGTCCTCAGGTGCCTCCCTCCTGCCAGACTCTTGGGGGGGGGGGGGCTCTGATGCTGCCAGGTGCCAAGCGCCTCGGTTGCAGGTTGTGGCTCCTGCAGGAGCCGCTGCTGAACTCCAGCAACTTCTGTCTGGGAGGAGGAGCGGCGTTCCTTTGTGTTGGGCCCTGTGCAAGGCCTAGGGAGGACTTCCAGCTGGTATATTTATAATAACAATTTTAAGAAAGTCCTTTTTTTAAAAGAAGAAGAAGAGGAAAACCACATCTTTCCTGTAACACTAGTTCCCTTTGTTGACTTGTTCCAAAGTTTTTTCAAATAAATGTTTCTGATATTTATTTGGACTGCGTGTTCCTTGGAAGATTGCTCCCCTTAAATGGCATTTCAGGAAAAGGTTCAAACTCCTTTGCCTGGGTGCCAGCGGATTTCTCAGTCTTGGGGGGGCGGGGGGGGGCAAGATACTCCCTGCAGGAGGGTCCACAGTGCCAGGCCTGCCCTCCAGAGGCCCCGGGGGCGGGTGTTGGCCGTGCAGCTGGCGGGGGAGGGGGGGGTTGGAGGAGCGGAGGGGGCCTCTGGGCGAGTCCTCCAAAGGGGCCGGCTGTGCTCTTGGGTGGGGTGGGGCTTGGAGCCGCGTAGGATGGGCTTTGCGATACTTGCAATAGGGATCTTTGCCCAGAGGCCCCATCCGACCCATAGGAGGATCCCGGCTGCGCGGGCCCCGCTCGTGCTGCGGCTGCTCTGGTCCTCGGAGCAGGGGGGGGGGAGGCGGGGGGCTGGCAGCCCTCTGCTTGCTCCGGTGCGGCGCCCGGCCCGGGCTCGGGCCCGCGCTTTGCACGTGCGCGCGTGGAGCGGCGGTCCCGGCGGAAGGTAGAGCGTCGCAACCCGCGACGCCAATTGCAAGGCCGTCCCGCTGCCCTTGGGGCGGCTCCGCCTTCAGACAAAGAGGCAGGCGGCGCCCTCTGCCCGGGGGGGGGGGGAGGGAGGGAGAGGCTGGCGTCGGAAGGAAACGGGGGCCCTGCCCGGGGAGGGGGCCGAGGCCGGGGTCGCAGCCTGCGGGCCTGGACGGGACAATAAGCGGTGCTCGAGCCTCCTCGTGCCTGTGCTGCTGTTTTGAATAAGGCACAGGAAGACAAGGGCGGCTTCCTTCAAACTCTGCTTCTCTCTGTGTGTGTGCCTGTGTTTTACTTGCAGAGGAAAAGGTAACCTAAAGCAGGGGTCTCCAACCTTGGCCACTATAAGCCTGGAAGGACTTCAACTCCCAGAATTCCCCAGCCAGCTGGCTGGGGAATTCTGGGAGTTGAAGTCCTTCCAGGCTTAAAGTGGCCAAGGTTGGAGACCCCTGACCTAAAGCACAGCGGTGCTGGCCGGGCCCACGTTTTATTTGGTTTCAGTTTGTCTATCCCAGCAGCAATCACAACCTTAGGAGATGCTAGAAGTCGCCCTTGTTGTTTTTTACAACATTCAGCGCCATGTGTGGTCTTCAGTAACCTTTGGAGGTGTACCCCTTGCCCAAAGCAGTTGTCAGTTTTTATCCTGGTGAGTGAACTTTACCCCACTTAAAAGGCAAACGGCCCTATTGGGCAGGCACTCGAATGCCATGGAGCCCTGCCACCTGGCACCCGCTGCTCCAGCCTCCCCAGAGCCAAGAAAGAAATTTCCATACAAACACAACACAAGGGCGTGATCTCCTTTCAGACTGGGAAGCATTGAATTCGGGCGTGCTGGGGTTTGAGTGGATTTAAGGTTGAGATGGTAAGTAGCACAAAAGCCAAAATGTTTAAATTTTAGGTGGTGCGACCAGCAAAGGCCTTGTTTTGAGCTGCCCCTTTCCAATGTTACTGTTGTGCTTCATCTCAGCCAGAAGGTTTTCTATCAGCTATAATAAAGTTATTTGATTTGGGAACGTGATCATTTATTAGGAAGCTTCTATTTATGAAAGACTCTTCATGTATTATCAGCAGCTGCATTTGGTTTATCAGCAGAGGCACCAACCTGCTAATTTGCTCAGCACTAACGATGATGTTAACGTGCAAATGTGTGTGTTGTGTGGATGTAGATGTAGATGTCCGTGCAAGATCCAGTTAATCTTCACATTCCTGGACTTGCAGCCGCTGAGGAGCAGAAGCTAAGGTGCTTGTCAGAAAGCGATTTTTTAAAAAGAAGTATATTCATGGACTAGAGAAAGCTGGAAAAGATTGCAGTTGTAATTCGTTAAAGCAGCTTTAGATCATTCATTAGATACAGAACTTAGCAAATGTAAGTCTCTCTGCTGTTCCTCCAAGGAACTTCTCAATTTTGGAGTTCTGGTGTGTTTTGAAAATGTCTTTAATAGAACAGGAGATGCTCCTGAGAGTATTTTTGTTTAAAACAGGTTGGCAGAAAATTAATTTACCTTGTTTTCTTTTTTATTATTACTATCGTGTGGATTTCCTTCCCCTCTTCTTAATAAATATTAAATATTTGCCCGATTAGCAAAGATTCAGGTTTTGATTGAACTGAGATCCTACTTGTATCCCTTTCTTGGGAAATCGTATTCAGTTTAGTAAGATTTGGGGCTAAATAGTGTTAAAATAGTCAGTCAGAAGGAAGGAGGAACCAGTTGCGATGGAGCCTTCATTTGGCTGGTGTGCTGCGCCCTGGAGGGAAAATGGACCTTGATTGCCATGTGATTGAGAACTGAGACCCTGAAGACTAATGGAAATCAATAACCCTGGTCCAGGGCAGAAAAGAAGACTTCATATGTCCTTTCAAATGTTGTTGGTTGGTTGGTGGTGGTGGTTACAAAAGTTGTTACTGATCCCTTGGACTTGGATGTAGGAGAAAGGTTGCTTTCCTAGGTGTTGGAATTGAGGGCCAGGGTCTTCCAG
This sequence comes from Hydrophis major, assembly GCA_033807585.1. Lineage (NCBI taxonomy): Eukaryota > Metazoa > Chordata > Lepidosauria > Squamata > Elapidae > Hydrophis > Hydrophis major. The sequence goes on along the minus strand of CM066339.1, from coordinate 664,594 downwards.
AGCAGAGGGGGCGGGGGTCTTGCCTAAAGAGGCTGGATTCAAGGACAAGGGAGTTGCCTCATCTGCATGTTTGGGGTCTTGGGGCAGGACCACAGCCAGCCCGGAGGCTGTTTGCGGAGGATAAAAATAGCAGGCTCCTTTATAGCCCAGGCACAGCAGTTGCCTGGGCAGTCAGGAATTTCGGGCCTTGGGGAAGTGGACCTTCTGGGAGGCGCTGAGGAGCAGGCGAGTCTGCAGCTGAAGAGGCCGAGATTGCTGGGGTGGTTTCATAAGGGTGTGGGAGACCTAACTGGCTCCATCCCGACACACGGCCTCTTTACCCAGCCGTAAAATTCTACCCTGAGTGGCGAAAGGATGGATGTTTGGGTCCTTGGAGGCTTGTGGTGGATGCGTTATTGAAGAGGTTAGGACGTGTCAGAGCAAGCCAGGAGGTTTAGGGGACCACTGTTCCGCTTGATATGTGTGTCACACGGCAGTGCCGCTTCTCCCACATCAAAGGAATCTCCTTGGTCTGAGGGAGGGACACCTCCTGCTCTTCTGCAAAGTTGCTGCCCTCTCGGGTCCAAGACTCTGAGTCACCACACGCCCTGTGCGCACAAATATTCCTTCCCCAACTGAGTGCTGGCATTCTCTTTATTTCTAGGGTTCCTGAATGGTTCTGCTAACGTTCGTGGCCTTGTTGCTCGGGCTGTGGCTGGTTTGGACCAAGATGGCCAAAAGCCCTCCACTTGGTTTGAAAAAACTGAAGCTTGAGCAGCCTGTCCCAGAGCAACTGACCGCTCCCGAAGTCCGGCAGCTGCCTTCCAGCGGGCTCCTTCCACAGTTCCCGGGGAATGAGATGGAAGCCGTATCCTCAGAGCCCAGCCAGGCCCCTGTGAGGCCATCGCTCCAGCCCCCTCCATGCACCCAGAGGTCCGCAGACCCCTCCTGCCAATTCAAGCTCCCCATTCCCCACTCTTCCTCGGACTGTGTGCTGTGTCCGGCCGCTGAGTCCACCAGGCCTTTGACCCGGTTTGCCCGAGTGTCCCCCACACAGCTCCTGAAGCAAATGCACTCGCTGTCCTTCGAAGAGCAGGCCGCCAGCCCTGCCCAGAGGAAGCAGCAAGCCATGGCCAAGTTTGTCTTGGGCTCCTTTGAAGACAATTCTTCCGACGAGGAGCTCGTAGCCGGAGGAGCCTTTCCGAGGACCAGGAGGAGACGGAGCAGCCTGGCCCACTGCGGCTCTTCCCTCTCTGTGGACACAGAAGCCAGCCTCGTCATGAGGTAGGCAACCTGGTCCTGTGGCACGGCTGGTTTGGGGCCTCTGGGCTGAGCCTTCAGGGGGAGCCAATTCAGGGAGGGCTGCCTCTCACTTCCCCATATTTGGTTAAATGTGACTTATTTCAGGAGACGTTGGGATTGAAGCCACTGTTCTGCAATCCCTTTTTAGTAGCTAGGATCTCCATTCGAACCATTTTTGCTTGTTTGTTTTCAGTATTTGTGTCATTGCCATTCAAGCTTGTTTCTTATTAGAAAGAGTTGTTGACTGCTTCTACCTCAGGGGACTCTAAGGGGCACTGAAGCTGGAAACCCACCAGAATGCACAATTTGTCAATTTGTCTGGTAAATGTGTGCAGTGTGATTTGAGTTGGGTGGACAAAACAGTCCCTGCCCTCTTCAACAACCAGAAGGTCCTGATTCAATTCAATACGTCAAGGAACAGGGCAGCTTCCTCTCGAGGAAATGTGCCTTGAAATGCAACTGAAGAGAGTCCTGGGCACATTTGTCTCGGGTTAAACTGTTTCAAATGCAGCTTATTGCTCTAAAAATGCAAGTTGTTGAACTTGGGACTTTTCCACTGTGCTTGAGAAAAGGAGAACGCAGAGTTCAGCCAGAGGTTAAAATGGAACCGCATGAATACTGAGACTGTCTGATAAAATGCTTTAGAAAAAACGATGGAACAGCTTATCTCTCCGTGTGTCATTTCTCCTGGTTGACTCAGTAACCTGAGCAGACCCCCTCTTTGGCTTTTGTTTTAATCTGTTTGATTGACCCCACGAGTTTCAAGGATTACAAACTTCCCATCTTTGGTGTATTGAAGCCAGAAAGTGTGGCTGCCAGGGCTGTCCCTCTCTCTGCAACCGTTGTGTTTAGGTTTGCTGAAGTTCCAAAATGCCTTGAGCACCAAGGAAGACTGGTAGAAGGTCTCTACATCAAGTCTAGTTGGGTGTCGAGAGAAATCCCCTTAGCCTGCCTCTTGGACCTGCAATTATTTGGGCAGGCATTAAGGGCTTTCAGCAACTGGTCTTGGGATGAAAACTGGAATGGTGTGATATTTCTGTGAAATGCTCCCAACACTTTTTTTAAACAGCTTTTTGAAGTACGGGAGCCTGATGTGCAAATTAAAATAGTGAGGAGCGAGAGGATATTCAGACCCCGGAAGCCCTAAATCCTTGTGAAGAGAGTGCAGAGAATTATTGGCTGGTTCTTTCCATCGGAGATATATTCTGTCCCTTTCACACCCACCATGTATTATTACTTTACATGTTGATATCTTCCTTCTTATTTTTCTTAATCTAGCTTTGCCAGTACAATAAAGGCATAAAATGCAAAGGAAGCAGGTCAATTCCTGGTGCCATTAAATGAGCGACAGTGCTGATAATGAGCGCTTATCTAAGCACTAGAGGCTGCTTCAGACCAAGGGCCAAGGATTGTCTTTCAGTTGATAACTACTGTGATGGGGAGACCTCAAGCACGGTTGGTTTTTATGGTCTGTCACACAGTCAGCTGGATGTTTAGATTATACCAGGAGGTTTTTCCTCCCTTGAGCCACCTGGGGGTGCTGCTGGGAAGTGGCCGAGTCGTATCTGGCCCCTCGCCCACAGGGGAAGGGAAAGCTAAGAGGAGGGGGGAAGTCACAGAAATGGAGGAGGAAGAGGTGGCCTCCGACTCTGCTCCTGCCTGTCTCTCTGGAGGCGCCAAAGCCGCAGGAGAGGAGAGGAAGAAGCAGCAGACTGGAACTGGGTGCACCACCCTGGAGGTCAGTACCGGCCAGCAGGGACTGCAAGCCAGCTCTGAGTCTGGGCAGCTGAAGTCTTCGATCTGCTGAGCAGCCTAAGCAGAAAGAAGAAAGGATCCAGGCAGCTTGAGATAATCAAACAAACATTCCTTTCTCCTCTGCAGAGATCAGGCAGGGAGGGGAAGATGCTAGCAGCAGCAGCAGCTGCTGGGGGCCCTTCCTTTATGGTCATCCATTTGGGGGGGGGGGCTGAGAATCGTCCCCTCCTGGAAGGCGGGCAGAGAAAGCAGCTCCCGCAAGGAGGGAGTAACTCATGTTTCCTGGGCGGGTGTTTCCAAAAGCTCTAAGCTTAGACGCCCTTTTGTCCTTCAGCCGCCACAAACACCCACAACTGTTTGCGGAGAGTTTCTCAAAACAATTTCAGAAGCAAATTTCTCCTGAAGGAGGTCTTCGCTTTCCAGGGATTGTTTTCCAGCAATGTTTCCAGGAAATGCTCCCCAGCTAAACTGTCCCTCTCCGAAAACAAGCCCATCTTGCCCCGTTTAGCACGGGGAGTCTTCTTCCCTACCCTCTTGGTCACTTTTGCCTGCCCTAATCCACTTTCTCTGTTCGAAATGCAGAGCTTTTGAAAGGCCAGCAGCCTAACCGAAGGGGTTCTGGAAGGAAGGCATACGGTTGGTTCATAAGATGTGTGTGTTTTGTGTTAGAAGGGCCACCTTTTACCAGAACTCTGTTAACTGAAGAGGTGGGAGGAAGGTGCTTAACAAGAGGCAAAGTGCCCAGAAGAGAGAAGGCAGTTGGTGGCACAAATTACTGGAACAATTTCACTTTCTTTAAGGCACTTATTCTACCCTCCCATTGACTGCTCTTCTCCAGCAGTCCCAGTATAACATCTTCCAAGTCACCTGAGGTCCATCTTGTCTTCCTCCCTGAGGAACAGACTCAAGCTATGGATGGCATGTATAGAAATCTTTCTGCCTCCTTCCAGGCCCAGCATGTCAGGGATGTACCTGGTGAAGAAAGGACGGGAGCAGAGGAAACTGGACCTCCACAGGGACTTCACGGTGGCGTCACCTGCTGAATTCGTGACTCGTTTTGGAGGAAACCGTGTGATTGAAAAGGTAGGGCTGCTGAGGAAGAAGCGATGCTCCCCTTTGGCTGTGGTGATGCAGCCGGAATGGCTGCCCATTAAATACATTACCTCAATATAAAGCCCAGTGCATATAAAGAAATCATATATAAAGCCAGGCAGGTATTCCAGAAGCTCAGCCGAAATGGCAAAGGGTCCAACGGCTGAGCTGGGAAAGAGCTCTGGAAGCAACCTGACCTAAAATGAGCTGGACTGTCCAGTCCAGGGGCTGAATTTGTCTCCTGCCGCTGAGCCCTGGTCCTCTTTTGGGAAGCTCCGGTTCAGCATCCTCTCATCTGGTGCACTTCCTGGCAGGATGACCGGTCTGTACGTGGCTTCTCCCCAACCTCAGGTCCTGATCGCCAACAACGGCATTGCGGCCGTGAAGTGCATGCGCTCCATCCGCAGGTGGGCCTATGAGATGTTCCGGAACGAGCGGGCCATCCGGTTTGTGGTGATGGTGACCCCTGAGGACCTGAAAGCCAATGCAGGTAGGCAACCGAGGCTGCCTTCTCAATTCCCCCAGGGCTGCTGGGTGGCTCTCCACGCCCTTTGGCTGAAAACCCTTCCGCTTCTAGAATACATCAAGATGGCGGACCACTACGTGCCCGTCTCTGGGGGAACCAATAACAACAACTATGCCAACGTGGAACTGATCGTGGATATCTCAAAAAGAATCCCTGTGCAGGTGGTCACCGAAGTTCTCTGTCTCTCCTGGGCTGCCGTGAATTCTGTAGCAAAGGGCAGGTAGAAAAAGAGGGACGTAAATAGAATGAGCAGAATGGCATTTATGAAAAGACAGAATTGCCAAAGGGATCCCTTTGGGATCTGGTGCAAAGGGTCACTTGAACGTTCTCCTTCTAGGCTGTCTGGGCTGGTTGGGGACATGCCTCTGAAAACCCCAAACTTCCGGAGCTGCTGCAAAAACAGGGGATTGCTTTCCTAGGTAGGTGTGTTTGGGTTGGCACCCCCAGCCAAGCTGCTCTCTCTGCCACCTACAGACTCGCCTTCCTCCAAGCATCCTTGCCAGGCCCGAATTCATGTGTGCTTTCTCTTGAAATTTCACTGCATGCTTTGTTCCTGCTAAGTAAAAAAGTAGCTCTTCTTCCCCAGAATTTGTCCTTCTTGTTCTTCTGGAACAAGTTTTACCCTTTTGGAGCAGAGATCTGTGTTTTTACAAGTCTGCAAAGGGCTTTTCTACCAGGCCCAAGGGAACCTCCTTGAGGGATCAAGGTTAAATGCCTGGCCTTCAAAACCGGTGGCTCCCAGTTGCCCTTTCTAATCCTGCCTATGTATAGCTGAGCTACTCTGCTTTTGTCTGGGCCTCCAGCATTCCAGCCAAGCTCAGGCAGCCTCTCCCAAATATATATACGTTTTCCCAAATGTCAGCTGAGCCTCTTTTTCTCTGTTTACTAGGCCCACCCAGCGAAGCCATGTGGGCCTTGGGGGACAAAGTGGCTTCCACCATTGTGGCCCAGACCATCCACATCCCGACGTTGCCCTGGAGTGGCGGTGGTAAGAGGACCCCTCGCCCCCCCCCCCGCCTTGCTGTCCTGTGCCCTTTTTATACCTGGGGTCTGCAGCTGTGATGCCCGCTTCCATCTTGGCCATTCCAGATCTCACAGGATAGAGGAAGGGCTGCCTGACAGGAATCTCTCCGCCTTTCCTGCCTTCTGATTCATTGCTCGCGTTATTCCGAGGCATGACAAGGCCTCTGCTTCAACCATAAAGAAATCGGCCTTGAAGTTTTGTTGTGATTTCTTTTTCTAGACTTGGTTGCTGAATGGATCCAGGAGGAGAAGCAGCAGATGGGGACCCTCACTGTTCCCTTGGAAATCTATCAGCGGGGCTGCGTGCGGGATGTGGAAGAAGGCTTAGAGGTAATGGGAGGCACCCCAGGCGCCTTCTTAGGAGTTAGCGTTACTAATAGCAATAGTATTAGAGAGGGAAAACCGTAAGAGGCTGAGGCAACTATGCGTGCAGGAAGATAGCAGGTTTTCTGAATTAAGCTGTCCTACCTTTGGGCTTCCTGTTGGATCTTGCATCGGCTGCAAAATGAAACAGATCAGCCAGATTTTTGTTCCTTAAAAGATTCATTAGCCTCCTTCATGGAAGGAGAGAATCAGTCCTGTGTAAGTCTCAGCTTATGTGGAAGTTTAAGCATAGGACATTCTTTTTCTGGCTGAACGCGTTACCAAATAAATGATCAGGTTTGTTTATTTGTGTCAGAAACATCACAATTAAAATAACGTATACTATATGACACGTACAATTTAAAATATAAAATACAGGATTAAAATACGTTAAAATTAATAAATGGGTAATGAAGCCTGTCCTTTCAGGATTACTCTGTCCCTAGAATTTGTGCAAGGTGCTACAGACGTTATGAAACGGTTGGCAGCTAAGCACATGAGTCCGTGGCACTTTATCCAGTTTAGGTAATATATGCCAAGCATATAATCCAGCTATTGATGGACCTGCATATTTCAGCAGGTGGCGAGGCCAAATTCCTCTCTGCGTTGAAGGCCAAGGTTGTATGTCATGGGAGGAAGGCTGAGTTGAGTCAGTCTGGGCAGCACCAGGGGTGGGGTTCCAGGGGAGCCTCCTTCACCCCTTGATTCTTCCTTCCCTCCTTTCTCTTCCTTCTCTCAACTCTCAGGCCTCCAAGAGAATCGGCTACCCAGTGATGATCAAGGCCTCCGAGGGGGGAGGCGGCAAAGGGATTCGAATCGTGGAAGGGGTGGAGGAATTCCCTGTCCGCTTCAGACAGGTAGAGGAGGGGCTGTCCTGGGACTCTCCTGGGCCAGGTTTTTAAGGGTTTCCTGCACCCACATAGCCCTCCTCGTTCTCTTGGGTTCCTCTGAAGAAGGAAGACCAGCCTGTACTTGGTCATAGCTGATGAAATCCTCTTTCCTCAGCTTCCTTTCGGTTCCACCCTGGGAGATCGTTCAGTTGTTTGACGAGTTAATGAAGGGGTTCTTATCCCTGTCATCTTATCGCCCAGAGTGCTGTCCCAGTGCGTAACTCCCTGGACTTTAGCATTTGGAAGATCTAGATACACTGGCGCTCAGTTTGATTTTCTTTCCCTTTGTCCAACAGGTGCAGAGCAAGGTCCCCGGGTCCCCCATCTTCGTGATGAAGTTCTTGCAGCACGCCCGCCATCTTGAAGTCCAAGTCTTGGCTGACCAGTATGGGAACGCCATTTCCTTGTTCAGCCGGGACTGCTCCATCCAGCGGAGGCACCAGAAGATCATCGAGGAAGCCCCGGCCACTGTGGCTCCTCCAGCTGTCTTTGAGTACATGGAGAAGGTGCGCATGCGTGAAGTCCTAGCAAAGAACCAAGGCCAACCACGGCTGTCCCTTCTTGGAAGGGAGTCCCGGAGCAGGCTCTCCACACGAAGAGCAGTTAGGCCGTGGCAGCCTTTCTCTCCGTGCTGCTGCTCGTCTGTTGTGCTCCTCTTTCTCCCTGTGGCTGAAGAGGCTGGCTCCTCTTTGTTCCCCCCCCTCCCCTCCCCCCACGTGTGATCCTTTGGCTGTGCTGTAAGCTCAATTGGAGGCAAGAAACCTTGACCGGCCCAAAATAACCAAGGGAACCTCAAGGACGGGTGTGGGAGGGGTGGAACCTGCGTCCTTTCATTCTTGGTCCTCCCTGCAGCTTTGCCAACTAAAGGAGAATATTTGTAACTCAGGGTTTTCCAAGTGTGTGTGTCTGTTGTGACATTCATAAAAAGGAAGAACTCTTCTGGGACTCTGTAGCAGGTGGCCTGTGCATGTAGTCATGAATTATTTGAGATTCCATTCCCTGCTATGCTTCGACACACAGCCACTCGCTCCTCGGGAGCCGTTGCACTTGAATAACAGCCCGAGAAGTTGCCTGTTTCTAACCCAGCTGTGTTGTACTTCCTCTCCACAGTGTGCTGTGCGCCTTGCCAAAATGGTGGGCTATGTCAGTGCCGGGACCGTTGAGTACCTGTACAGTGAAGGAGGGAGCTTCCACTTCCTTGAGCTGAATCCGCGCCTGCAGGTGGAACACCCTTGCACAGAAATGATTGCCGATGTCAACTTGCCGGCTGCTCAGCTCCAGGTATATCCCTGTTCCCAAGTCAGTTTCCCCAGCGGCAGTTGTGAAGTGTGTCAGAGAAAGAGGAACTTTGCACATGAGCTGCGCGATTTCTTTGTGTGCCCTTTCAGAGGAAGCAGTGAGACATCTAAGGAATTCTTCTTGCCCTGTTTCCCTTCCCCTCCTTTCAGATTGCCATGGGGGTCCCATTGCACAGAATAAAGGACATCCGAGCTCTCTACGGACAGTCCCCATGGGGGGACCATCCCATCGCTTTTGAGGACTCCAGCAATGCTCCCGTCCCCAGGGGCCACGTCATAGCGGCACGAATCACCAGTGAAAATCCCGATGAAGTCAGTGGAGTTAAAAATCGGTCAAGTCTTCCTTTTCAGGAGTGCAAATGCCTAGAAAGGCTCGGTGGGCCCATAGTTGGGTGGGCCAAAGGTGACCAAGTCTGCCTTTCCTGCCCCCCCCTCCCCCACCATTACCTGTCTTTTGCTGCACCTTGCAGGGTTTCAAGCCCAGCTCTGGCACCGTGCAAGAACTGAATTTCCGCAGCAATAAGAACGTCTGGGGCTACTTCAGCGTGGCAGCTGCAGGTGGCTTGCACGAATTTGCTGATTCCCAGTTTGGACACTGTTTCTCCTGGGGAGAGAACCGCGAGGAGGCCATCTCGTTAGTATTGGCTTCCCTTGGGCTTTCATGGGCGATGGAAACCTTACGGGGGCTTCCCCAGGAGGTCCTTGGGACCCTCAGTTGGCTCTCCTTTTATGGGGCACTCAGCCACTCCATCCATCCCCTTCTGCTTTGCTACAAAGACCCAATGGTACTGGGATGGGCACACATCCCAAAAGGAACCTAATCCTGTCAGCCCCCCCCCCCTTTGCTGGGGCGTCATTTTCACCCCCCACCCCCCCAGGACTGAGAGAAACAGAGCAGGTTGGAACTTTATGCATCTGGTTTGTCGGCTTTCAGAAATTTGGTGGTTGCCTTAAAGGAGCTGTCCATCCGTGGAGACTTCCGGACGACAGTCGAGTACCTGGTTAAGTTGTTGGAGACCGAGAGTTTTCATACGAACGAGACGGACACCAGCTGGCTTGATCATCTGATCGCTGAAAAAGTGCAGGTAGCTAATCTCTGAATGTTGCATATTTTCAGGAATGGATGCTTGTATCCCTTGAACCTTCTTTTTCAAAAAAAGACCCGAGCCCGTATTTTCTGTTTTTAGATACCACTTTTTTATTTGGATTTACTCTTTTGCACTGAAAGACTCATCCACTTGTGTGGATGTTTTCCCAAATGAGCGAATTCTTCCTTTGTTGGCAGGCAGAGAAACCGGACACGATATTGGCTGTGGTCTGTGGTGCCCTCAACGTGGCAGATGCCTCCTTTAGGACCTGCATGGACGACTTCCTGCATTTGCTGGAGAGGTAAACGGCTGTCCTGGTATCCCAGCCTGGCCATTTCGTGCCATTTATCGAGCCATCAGCAGGTCTTGGTGGGACAGCCCCACAAGTGTAAATGCCTTAAAATGCATTCCTTGCAGAGTCTCAGTGATTAAAATGTGCTGGGATGATCTGTGGAAGATTGTCTTCCTAGTACCTGGTATCTAGTGTCCTGTTTGTAAGCCATTCCGGGAGTCTCTTGGAAAGAGTGAGAGAGGGCGGGTGTGATGTGTTCCTCCAAGCATGTTTGGGAATCCTTTTCTGACCCTCAACAGACAATTAACTAAAAGGGTCAGGACACTTTTTGATCCAGAAATATAAAATAAGCCTGGCTGGTTTTCCAGGGGCCAAGTCCTGCCAGCAGCCTCCCTCCTGAATATTGCTGATGTAGAACTTATTTACGAAGACACCAAATATGTGCTTAAGGTATGTTGTGTGGCCCGAATTTCCATGGGGTGAAATGGGAAAATTCCTTTTCGGATGGAACGGGGAGGGAGATGGGTTTTGGTTGTTGTTGTTAAACAATCAGCATTTACACTCAAACCTCCCTTCAGAAGGAGAGCCAAAAAGGCTGCTTCTGTTGATTTTGTGGCCTCTGACAGGTCGCCCGCCAGTCCTTGACCACCTACGTCATCATAATGAATGGCACCCACATTGAGATCGATGCGCACCGGCTGAATGACGGGGGCCTCCTCCTGTCTTACCACGGCAACAGTTACACCACCTACATGAAGGAAGAAACTGACCGGTAGGGGACGAAACGGCTCTCCTGCAAGACATGCGCAAAAGCTCACACTTAACTATGTATCCCAGACCACAAACACACTTTCTTCCATTGATCAACCACTTCTCGGTCTCTGCGGTTGGTTCCTTGACTGGGAATCCTTCCTTTATGGGACGAGGAAGGGAGCCAGTTGGTGGGCTCGGCTAAAAGAAGCAGAGACTGAGGGCCTCTCTTCTTCAGAGAGGCAACAGCCAGCCACATTTTTATTTTACTTCATTTCGTTTGCTTCTTTGTCCTCTGGCTTCCAACCACCAGATACCGCATCACAATTGGCAACAAAAGCTGTGACTTCGAGAAAGAGAAAGACCCTTCCTTGCTTCGGGCCCCCTCTGCAGGAAAGCTGCTGCAGTATGCGGTGGAGGACGGGGGCCACATCTGTGGGGGCCACAGCTATGCAGAAATGGAGGTAACTCTCTCATTGGCCCTGTGGTGGGAAGAGAATCTGGTTTTCTCACCGTGGAAAGTGGCTGTTTCTCACCGATGGGTTCCTGACCGATATTCTGGCTCTGCTGGCTGGCAGGCAGTCAAGGGACGAGTCTTTTCCTCCTTCAGACCGTTGTGCTGGAGAGCACGGCTCGGGTCCATTTTCCGGGGGCTCAAAGCATAATTGATCATGTTGGGATCCTTTGGAAAGCATCCAGGTGTCCGCTGCTATCCGAACAGGTGATGAAGATGGTGGTATCCTTGACAGTGGAAGAGTCGGGCGTCATCCGCTACGTGAGACGGCCAGGCACGTTGTTAGAGGCAGGCTGCGTGGTAGCTCAGCTTGAGCTGGACGACCGCACCCAAGTTCACCTGGTGAGTAACAGGGCAGCTGGAAGCTGTTTGGGGAGAGCAAAACCCACCTGGGAGCCCTTGGTGGGTGAAGAACTCCTTGGAAGTCACAGGAAGCTCCTGAATGGAGGGTTTTCTGATGATAATGTTCCGTTTATTTTTACGCTTTGCCCCTCTGCCTGCCTGTGCTTCCCCCAGGCCCAGCTGTACATGGGGGGGCTCTCCCCTCAACCGCCCCTGCCCATCCTTGGCGGGAAGCTGCACCAGGTCTTTCACAACGTGCTGGAGAACCTGCAGAACGTCATGAACGGATATTGCTTGCCAGAGCCTTATTTCTCTGCCAAGGTAAGACAACGTTGAGGTTTTTCAACCTTTGCCTGTTCAAAACCTTGCTTGGGAAAAGCTGGCTTGCTGAGATTACGTTCCTGACCTGCCAGGAAGGCCCTTGGAAGGTCTTGCTCTGAAGGGCAGTGAAAGAGGGCAGGGGGAGCCGCTCCTAAACCACGGGGGGGGGGGCGGTCAGCCCTCAGGAAAGAAGCTGCTTTTCTTGTCCTCCTTCCAGCCAGTCCCCATGGCTGAACACCCCAAGTCTCCTGGGCCGAAGGGAGGCCCCTTGCCCTGCCATCTTCTGAGGCCTGGCACCCGCGGAGGGCCAGAGCTCCCTCGCTTATGCCCTCTGGGATTCACTCCCGTGGTCTCTGAATCCTTGAGCCTTCTTTCCCCCCAACTCAGATCAAAGAATGGGTGGATAAACTGATGAGGACCCTGCGGGATCCCTCTCTCCCCCTGCTGGAGTTGCAGGAGATCATGACCAGCACGCTGGGCCGGATCCCAACCTCTGTGGAGAAGTCCATCCGAAAAGTGATGGCCCAGTACGCCAGCAACGTCACCTCCGTGCTCTGCCAGTTCCCCAGCCAGCAGGTGAGGGAGGGCTGCGGCCAAGGCTCGGGTTGAGAAACGCTCAGGCCACAAAGGATGGTTCCCTCTTTCTCTTCAAGATCGCCAGCATTTTGGACAGCCACGCAGCCACCCTGCAACGCAAAGCCGACCGGGAAGTCTTCTTCATGAATACCCAGAGTATCATGCAGTTGGTTCAGAGGTAGGTTGGCGTGGGTGCGTTTGTCCTCCGTATTTGGGGCAATCACACCCCCACGGTCCCTGCCTGAGCATCTTCAGGGAGAGGCGGCCTGTTTCGTTGCACAGCCAAGCTGATCCTCCGGCCTGCTCTGGCCTAGCCAAGTCCTGAGCTAACAGTCAAGGAAGCACTTTCAGCAGCACTGAAGGGGATTTGGAAGGTGGAACGGAGCCTCCCGCGTTGGCGCTTGCTTCACCGGCGCCCCTGCAGTACCCAAGCTGAGTGGAGTTTCTGCTTGTGCCCAAAACGTCTCACACGACATCAGGGTATCCCCCCTGACCGTTTCCCCCCTCCTCCTCCTCCTCCTCCCTCCTCCGCTCCCAAGACCCACGAGGGACTCCTGCATCCATCGCTCCTCCTCTCTCGCCCGCTGACTCCAGGTACCGCAGTGGCATCCGAGGCCACATGAAATCGGTGGTGCTGGACCTGCTGAGGCGATACCTGCAGGTGGAGACCCAGTTCCAGCAAGGTAAGGTGGAGGCAGAGGGTGCCGGCAGGGCCTCTGGCCGGGCTTCCCCCGAAGGAGGCATCTTCCCTGCAGCCGGCTCCTCGTTGGGTTTCCACTTGTGCTTCAGCTCACTACGACAAATGCGTCATCATCCTGAGGGAGCAGCACATGCCAAATATGACCCCCGTCCTGGACTGCATCTTCTCCCATGCCCAGGTGGCCAAGAAGAACCTCCTGGTGACCCTGTTGATTGTGAGTGGAAAGGGAGCCGCTTCCCCCCTTCTCCACCTGGGCACAGAGCGGCAGGGCTCGCCCGGGTGGGAGATCTTGCCTGAGAGGGTGGCCCTTTGTTGCCACGTTAGGCGGCACTGGGCAGGAACACAGCTGAACGTTTCGTTTCGTCGTCCAGGACCAGCTTTGTGGCCGAGACCCGACCTTGACCGATGAGCTGATGGCCATCCTGAACGAGCTCACCCAGCTCAGCAAAACGGAACATGCCAAAGTGGCCTTAAGGGCCCGGCAGGTCAGGCCAGCGGCTGCCAGTCGTCCTGCCTGAGTCTTCCCTGACTTGCCTGGGGTGGGGGGAATCTGCTGACCCAGCCCCCCCCTTTTGCCCCCAGGTGCTGATTGCCTCCCACCTGCCATCCTACGAACTGCGGCACAACCAGGTGGAGTCCATCTTTCTCTCTGCCATCGACATGTACGGGCACCAGTTCTGCCCTGAAAACCTAAAGGTGACCCCTTGAGCATCCCCCCACCCCCCCCCGGGAATCCGAGCCCCGAGCGATCCCGGCTCACTCCGTCTGGGCCCTGTCCTCTTTTGCAGAAACTCATCCTTTCGGAAACCACCATCTTCGACGTCCTGTCCACCTTCTTCTACCACGCCAACCAGGTGGTGCGCATGGCAGCCCTGGAGGTAAGGAGAGGACCGGAAGGGGGAGGGGGAGTGGACGGAGGGGGGGGCTGTTTTGCAGAAAAGACGGACTGTGTTTTGCCATGAAGCTGCTGAGCGCAGGGGGCTGTAATCATAATTCCGGTGCCGGGAGAAAATCATGAAAGGGGACCTTGGCCAGAGACGCAGGGGGGGTCCTGCTTCCTTTTGCCTCCCCAGGTATATGTGAGGCGGGCCTACATCGCCTACGAACTGAACAGCCTGCAGCACCACCAGCTGCTGGACGGCACCTGCGTGGTCGAGTTCCAGTTCATGCTGCCTTCCTCCCACCCAAACAGGTGAGGCAAAAGTCCCCCAGCCGATACGGTGCCTGCCAGGGGTTGGGGGAGACGGAGGAGAAGCGGGAGAGGGGAAGCTTTCAGCATCCCCCATTGGTCCGTTTGCAGGCCTGGGGGGGAGGGGGAGGCCGGGGGGTCAGGGGGGGGTCTGCCTCAGAGCAAGGGAGCTATTGGTGTCCCTGTCTCTTTGCAGAGGGAGCAGCCCCACCCTCAGCAGGTAGCGTGGAGTTCTTTTGGCTCTGCAGCATGATAACAACGGTTGCCCCAAAGCTCAGCTCCGCCATAACTGCCCCCTTGACTCTTCTCCTAACTGCCCCCCTCCCAGCCCTTTGGATTGGCGACTAATGTTCTGGCTGAGGGGCATGGGGGGAGGGCAAAGCGCTGGGCTGGACCCCTGTAGCAAGCGGGGGATGGAAAACGACAAAGGGGGGGAGGCAGCCTTTTTTGGGAGGGAAACTCTATGCTCCTCACAGCCTTCAGGCTCCTATCTGCTCCCGGTGGGTGCCTGCCGTGTGCCAAGCCGCCCTTGGAAGCGGCAGGTGCTCAATTCTACGGCCAGGATTCAGTGACCTGCTCCATCTGATGTTTCCCCTCTTCCTCACCCATGGCCAGAATGTCCGTGCCGGTCAGCATTTCCAACCCGGACTTGGCCCGGCACAGCACGGAGCTCTTCATGGACAGCGGCTTTTCCCCCCTCTGCCAGAGAATGGGAGCCATGGTGGCCTTTGACCGATTCGAGGATTTCACCCGGTAGGTGGGCCCACCTGGGAGAGAAGCAAGCATTGCCCCCCAGGCCCTGTGGCCCTCACTTGGGGCTCACCTCCAGCCTCTCTTCTCTCCGTGTGCTAGGAATTTCGATGAAGTCATTTCCTGCTTTGCTGAGCCCCCCATGGAGAGCCCCCTCTTCAGTGAAGTCAGGTCTACCTTTTACGATGAAGACGACAACAAAGTGAGTGTTTCTGGGCTGCCAGCGCCTGCCTCTCTCTCTCTCTCCCTCTCTCTCTCCCCACTGCGTTACGGCTGGGCCTAACCTGTGCGTGGGCTTGTGGCTTCCAGAACGTCCGGGAGGAGCCCATCCACATCTTGAACGTGGCCGTCCGGTGGGCAGATCACCAGGAGGATGAAGAGCTGGTGCCGATCTTCAGGGCCTTCGCCCAGTCCAAGGTCTGTTCTCCCGAAACCCTGGATTTCCTCCCCTGGGCTGAGAGAAAGCGCGTGTGTGCACTTCTTCGCTCGCTTTAAAGGCTGACCTGGTGAATCATTTGCTCCACATCCTCCTCAGCGCAGCTGCTGTTTGGATGGGGACAAAAACACCTTGATCTAATCTGGGTCTCCTTTTGTCCTGGTGACGGGAGGCCAGTTGGTAATATTTTGGGGGGAGGTTATTCAGATATTTGGCCTTTTCTCGTCTTCTTTCCCCATGCAGAATAATATCCTCGTTGACTATGGGCTTCGAAGAATCACGTTTTTGATAACCCAGCAGGTCAGTGAAAAGATCTACATGTGTGTGTGTGTGAAATGCATATACGAATAAAGTGCATCAATGACTGTTGATAATGGGGTGGAATTAACGGCTGTTTAAAAAGGGAATGTTGCTGGCTGTTGCTCTTTCTCCTGACTGGCCGCCACGTCTGCCTTCTTTTGCAGAGGGCGTTCCCAAAGTTCTTCACTTTCCGAGCTCGGGATGAGGTGAGAGGCTCTTTAAGCCCCCAGGCAACGCCTGGTCTTAGTTTTAACGTGCAACGGGTGCAACTTTAGCCTCGACATTAAACCCCACAAATGTTGCTGCGTCTTCCTCAGTTTGCTGAAGACCACATCTATCGCCACTTGGAGCCAGCACTGGCTTTCCAGCTGGAGCTGAATCGGATGCGCAACTTTGACCTGACCGCAGTGCCATGTGCCAACCACAAGATGCACCTTTACCTGGGTGCTGCCAAAGTGGAGGAAGGCACCGAGGTCACCGACTACAGGTTCTTTATCCGGGCCATTGTCAGGCACTCCGATCTGATCACCAAGGTGAGTCTAGGCAGCCCTTGGGGGAGCCAGGAGACACCTTCTGCTCGTGAGGGACCCTGGGTGCCCTCTGAGCTGGGGGGTTTCCTTGCAGGCGTTTCATGACCCAACGAGGGAACATCATCAGTGTAGTGAGGGTGTTGCTGACTAGCCCTGACGATGTTCCCTAGTTGGGTCATGAAACGCCTGCAAGGAAACCCCCCAGCTCAGAGAGCACCCAGGGTCCCTCCTGTCAACCCTGAGCGTCAAATAGTCCCCTTCTTTGGTACTTCCTGCTATTATAACAGCAGCCCATCCCGGGATCCTGAGAAGAGGCGAGAGTGGTCCCCCCCCCCCGCCTGTCCCCTTGACAAGCCCCTTTCTCTGTCCCTCTCCTGTCTTCCCATCCAGGAGGCCTCATTCGAGTACCTGCAGAACGAGGGCGAGCGGCTGCTCTTGGAAGCCATGGACGAGCTGGAGGTGGCTGCCAGCAACACCAGCGTCCGCACCGACTGCAACCACATCTTCCTCAACTTTGTCCCCACCGTTGTGATGGACCCATCCAAGGTCTGTGTGGCTTCCGTCTCTAGAGAGCCCGCCATGCTTGTGGAGTAAGGGGCTCTCCCTGACCTCACTTTGGTGGCACCCCCCCTCCCCCAGATCGAGGAGTCTGTGCGGTCCATGGTGATGCGGTACGGCAGCCGTCTCTGGAAGCTACGGGTCCTTCAAGCGGAAGTGAAGATCAACATCCGCCTGATGCCGACGGCCCAAGCAGTTCCTGTCCGCCTCTTCCTCACCGACGAATCTGGATACTACCTGGATATCAGCCTCTACAAGGAAGTCAGCGACCCCAGCACAGGCAGCGTAGGTGCCCCCGAGCCCCCCGAGCACTCCAAGCGCCCCCCAGATTGGCTCCCCTTCTGCTTCTCCTCCTCCTCTCGGGTGGGCGGTCCTCCAGAGTTGTAATCCCAACCGAGTGCCCCCACACCACCCTGATGCTTCAGGTCTGCACAGGCATCACCCCTTGGTGAGCTTGGGGTCTGGGAACCGTGGCTGAGGGCACCTGGAGAGCCTGCAGGTCACTCCGCAGAGGGTCATGTGTACCGCTAGGTGTGCGTTTGTGATGATTCAGTGCTTGTCTGAGTGGGAATTGCCTAAACGGAGCGAGGCGGCCTGATTCCTCCTTGTGTCCCGGCCTAGATCATGTTCCACTCCTTCGGGGAGAAGCAGGGCCCCATGCACGGCATGCTGATCAACACGCCCTACGTCACCAAGGACCTGCTCCAGGCCAAGCGCTTCCAGGCCCAGTCGCTGGGCACCACCTACGTCTACGACTTCCTAGAGATGTTCCGGCAGGTGGGCTGGGCAGCAGCTCAAGGTGCTCCTCTCCCCTGGCTCTCTCAGCCACCTGGGTGGGAAGAGGCTGGCTGCCACCACTCTTCCCAAGGCTTCCCCCATGGCTGTGCACAGCCTCTGCCTTTAATGCTCAAGAGGCCCCGGAGCAGGGATTGCGACGCCTAGTTTCTCTCTTCCTTGGAGCTTCTGATTTGGGAGTTGCAGCAGATTTTTAAAATAAAAAATGCTTCCCACGCACGGACTGAATACTGGGAAATGTTTTAACGAAGCAAAACTGGGCTAGAATAGCCCAGTTCACCTGTAGACCTGCCTCTCCAGAAATAATGACAGGGAAAGCAAATGGGTACCGGATACGCTGAGGTGTCTCTTCCAGATCTCTTCTGAGGAGGCTCTGTGCCAACGGAAGAAACAGAACTCTGTCTCCCTGATGGGGAGCCCCCTTCTCCTCCTCACCAAGAAGGAGCTCCGGAGCCCCGGAAGGGCCCTTCCCTTCACTCCCTTGAGCGCTGTCTTCCCCTAAGAATCCCCCCGCTCCCCTTCCTCCTCAGGCTCTGTTCAAGCAGTGGGGAGCCACGGAGGACGCCAGCCCCACCGACGTGCTGACTTACACGGAACTGGTGCTGGATGCCCAGGGGAAGGTGGTGCAGCTGAACAGGCTGCCGGGAGGGAATGAGGTGAGCGCTGAGACCGAGGCAGGCCAAAGCTTGAGAGAGAAGGGAAGGTAGCCGGGGAGGTTTCAAACAACTGCGGGCCCTGGCAGACTGAGGGGCTGCAGGCCTCTGTTAAGAGAATTCAGCCGTGGAACGGTAGAACATCCTCCAGATTCAGAAATGCAGCTTGTTAACCTCTGGTGTTGATCCGTTTCTCTTTCCTCCTCCTCCCAGATCGGCATGGTGGCTTTCAAGATGAAGCTGAAGACCCCCGAGTACCCCAAGGGCCGCGACATTGTGCTCATCAGCAACGACATCACCTACAAGATCGGGTCCTTTGGCCCTGCCGAGGATCTCCTGTTCCTGCGGGCGTCGGAGCTGGCCCGGGCGGAGGGTATCCCGCGGGTCTATATTGCGGCCAACAGTGGTGCCCGCATCGGGTTTGCCGACGAGGTCAAGAGCAAGTTCCAGATAGGCTGGATAGATCCAGCAGATCCCTACAAGGTATGTGGGCTATTGTGGGACCCAGCAGGATTCCATCATGGCTGAATCTCCCCTTGGAAGATGGGAAGACACCTGCATTGCTCCAGCTGAGCCTCACTGCTTAGGGAGGGAGAGGATTCCGTGGCGTTTCCGGGGCCTCGTCCTTCCTGTCTGAAGGCCGAATGGCAAGCAGGCCGGCCGGCCTGAAGCGCTGGCTTCTTAATCAGTAACAGGTAGCGAGAGAGGACCCCCTGCCCCAAATCTGAGAGGGGAACAAGGCCCATCTTTCCCCTGGTTCCTTGTTCCTGTTTGAGGAGGGCCACCAAAACGATCCAATCATAAGCTGATTATTATTATCTAAGGGCTTCCTAGCAGTTGTGGCCACCAAATTGATCATCCCCCTGCCCTCTTTTCCAAAGGGATTCAGGTACCTGTACTTAACGCCGCAGGATTATACCAGGATCAGCTCCATGAATTCTGTTCACTGCAGGCACGTGGAAGAGGCTGGCGAGTCCAGGTAAGCAAGTGGGGGGGCCTGGGGGGGAGAAGCTCTCTCCCCTCCCTCCCTCCCCCCCCCCCTCTGATATTGACCTTCTGCCTGTTCTCGTCTTCTGCAGGTATGTCATCACTGACATCATTGGGAAAGAGGAAGGCTTCGGGGTGGAGAACTTGAGGGCGTCGGCCACCATCGCGGGGGAGTCTTCCCTCGCCTATGACCAGATTGTCACCATCAGCATGGTACGGCTGCGCCTCCCTCTGGTTCGGACCCTGGGGGGGGGGGACTGCTACCGAGCAGGAAGCTGCCCTGCTTTCTAAACCGGCGGTTCTCAGCCTTGGCAGCTTGAAGACGTGCGGCCTTCAAACCCGAGGGTCCCCCGTGGCTGGCCGGGGCATTCTGGGAGCTTAAGTCCATACACCTCCCTGAATAACAGCTTTGGCTTCCCCAGCCGTAAATTGGTTCCTTGGCTTCTGTTACGCAGGTCACCTGTCGAGCCATTGGGATTGGGGCTTACCTGGTCAGGCTCGGCCAGCGAGTGATCCAGGTGGAGAATTCCCACATCATTTTGACCGGGGCCAGTGCTCTGAATAAGGTACGAAAAGGGCTTGTTTTGGCTTCCGGCGTTTTCTGTTCAGATTATCCTAAGAAAAAGTTTCCCACCTTCTGAGTAAGTACTGGCCTTGCTATGGGGTTGCAGAACCGGTCCGTGGGAAACGATGCTTGTTCTGGTATGTGAAACAATATATTCACGTGATAAAAAAAACAGCTTCTCAGGTTGGTACTGGATTGCAGCCTTTATTAACCACTCCTTCAGCAATGGGCTCATTGACACCCCCAAATTCTTCAGGGCAATATTAGCCCGGCCACAGGGATCAGGAAGAACATCCTGCCTTCGGCCTTGATGAAGGTTCAGCATGGCCGGCGGGGCAAAGAGCCACATCTGTTTGCAGGCCCTGAGCTGGGAAAACGAGTCCTGCTGAGTGATTTCCAAAGCTGCAGGGTGTGGCCCCTAGGAAGCTGCTCTCGGAGTCTCTGAGGAAAGCACTGCTCGCATCCGCCCTTTTCTCCTCTGGGTGCAGGTCTTGGGCCGGGAAGTCTACACCTCGAACAACCAGCTGGGCGGAGTGCAGATTATGCACAACAACGGAGTCTCCCATGTGGCCGTCCCGGATGACTTCGAAGGCGTCTACACCATCCTCCAGTGGCTTTCCTACATGCCCAAGGTACCTTGAGAGCAGCAGGGGAAGGCCAGGCTGCCAACTTGGAAGCCAATGAGAGCAACGGGGCCAGCATTTAAATGAGGATCAGGGATCCCTCGCCCAATACCTTACACTAGCGTTCTTTTATTTCATTGCAGTGGCCTTCCCAGTTTAATTGGGCCACAGGTTTTTTAAAAAACTTAAGCAATCTGTGCATTATACCAGAAAAGCAAGCCGCTTCTGTAACTGGACAAGAATGAATTACCTTTGCTTGTTAATGTCACAATCTGATTTCTTCAATTACCCGAAAGAGACTGTTTCCCCTTCCTGACCATCGCCCTGCGTGGGCTCTTCCCCAGCCCCCCCTTAAAACTGGCCTTGAGAAACGTTTCTTCTTGCAGGATCATCATAGCCCGCTGCCCATTATCCCTCCAAGTGACCCCATAGATAGGGAGATTGACTTTGTCCCTTCTAAAGTCCCCTACGACCCCCGGTGGATGCTGGCAGGGAGGCCCCACCCAAGTGAGTATTGGCTCCTCTGGAAGAAGCGGGTTGGGAGGGCTGGAGAGCAAAATCCAGCACTGGGGGGGAAAGTAGCTTGGCTCAACTAATTGTATTGGTAGGTTTTGACAAAGATAAAACTTGGCTAGATAAACATGTAGAGATAGGAAGTTGGTAGATGTCTTTGTTGGTTGGAAACTGTACAAATTGATACCCAGCATGGCTGGAACGAAGAAGAGACCACGAACAAGCAGCTTACCTGGAGTTGGAGGGGGCGATGTGACGTGGTTTGTTTATTTATTAAATTTATTGGTCACCCCTCTTGCCCCACCGGGAACCTTCTCAACGTCTCCCTTCCGCCCCTCCATTTTGTTGTACAGCTGTGAAGGGATCTTGGCAAAGCGGTTTCTTTGATCAAGGATCATTTGCAGAGATCATGCAGCCCTGGGCCCAGACTGTGGTGGTTGGTCGAGCCAGGTATTGGCAGAGGGTTGGGACTGGCTGAGGAGCGACTGGGAGAGGGCTGGGGGCCACGCATGATAGACCTTGCCCCTTAAAGTAAGCCCGAACTTCCTTTCCTGTTCTGGCAGGTCTGCCAGTAAGGCATGATAAAGAGTTCAGCACCCCCAAAATCTTTGTTCCCAAGTTTTAAAATGTTAAAATCTCTATGCTTATGAAATAAACAATGGCATCCTATTCCTTGACTGGTTGCATTGAGTACTCATAGCCCTACTTTCGGACTTTCCTTGGCAGGCTTGGAGGAATCCCGGTGGGCGTGATAGCCGTGGAGGCCCGGACGGTGGAACTTGCCATACCAGCTGATCCAGCAAATCCAGAGTCGGAAGCAAAGGTCAGGCCTTGTAACATTCGGACTCTTTTGTCCCTCAGGGCATCTCATCAGTTGGTCTGTCTGCCTCCCTGCCTGCCTTTTCTCAGGCTTCCTAGAGTACGGTTCAGTTGTATAGAATGGGAAGGACGGGTGTGTCTGTGTGTTTGTTTTGTTAGTGATAATGTACACTGAAGAGGGCATTTAATTGCGTTGTACGACAATAAACCAAACTAAAATACAATTCCACAGTGCCTTGTGGTCTTCAGGAAAAGGGCCCCTCTGTGAAAGGGACACCCTCTACCCTGCGATGCGTCGAGCACGTCTTTTTGCCTTCCGTCTGACTGGTGTATTGATTCGGGGTGAGCCATCATTTTTCCCTTTATATCTTCCTTAGATCATCCAGCAAGCCGGGCAGGTCTGGTTCCCAGACTCTGCTTTTAAAACTGCCCAGGCGATCCGGGACTTTGACCGCGAGCACCTTCCCCTCTTGATCTTCGCCAACTGGAGGGGCTTCTCTGGCGGCATGAAAGGTGCCCTTCCTGCACCCCCTGTCCCTCCCTCTCTCCTCGTCACATCAGTGGCCCCCAAAGAGAGGGGGAGAGAGAGGTGGTGGTGACTTCTCGGCCTCTGATTGCAGACATGTACGACCAGGTGCTGAAGTTCGGGGCGTACATTGTGGACAGCGTCCGGCAGTTCAAGCAGCCGGCTCTCGTCTACATCCCCCCCCATGCTGAGCTGCGGGGAGGCTCGTGGGTGGTGATTGACCCGACCATCAACCCTCTCCACGTGGAGCTCTATGCGGACAAAGAGAGCAGGTGAGTGTCCGGCTGCATCCTCACCTTCTTTGGGGTCCTGTCTTGGGGTGGCCAATCCTGGACTACTGAAATCGGCCTGCTCTCCAAAACACCCCCTGAACTGGGAGTGGCTGGAGCGACAACTGCAGCTGCCTTTATTTCTGCTGAAGGCCTTGAAGTATTTGGCTTATTGATCAGGGTTTCCGTAGGAAGATATCTCCAGTTTTTTCTTGCAAAAGCAACTTGTTCCGTATGGAGCCTGCCTGCTTCATTAGGCGCCTGTTTGGAGCCATTCAGGTTGGGCCCTTGTGGAAGGCCGGCTGGGGGCTCCAGAGGCCTAAGGCAGGGAGAGACCCCGGGGTCATGCGGGGGAAGGCTTCCTCTGACCTGTCCAGCCCCAGCCAGCCCAGGAGGAGGGGTGTTTCCCTTGCCGGCCTCCAGTTGCCAAGGGCTCTTCTTTGCAGGGGGGGCATCTTGGAAGCGGAAGGAACCGTGGAGATCAAGTTCAGGAAGAAAGAGCTGCTGAAGGCCATGAGGAGGGTCGACGCCACCTATGCGCAGATCACCCAGCAGCTGAGTAAGAGGAAGGCCAAGCCAGGCCAGCTCTCTCTCTCCCCCCCTTCCCTTCCCCTCCCTGCTGCCAACATATCTGCAGCCACTGAGCGCTCAGCCCTCGCGCCCCTTTAGAAAAGTGGGGGAGCAGAGCTCCAGGTGGGAACACCTTCCCCAGCCTTCCTTCCTTCCTTCCTTCCTTCCTTCCTTCCTTCCTTCCTTCCTTCCTTCCTTCCTTCCTTCCTTCCTTCCTTCTTCCTTCTCTCATCTTCCTTCCTTCCTTCCTTCCTTCCTTCCTTCCTTCCTTCCTTCCTTCCTTCTCTCATCTTCCTTCCTTCCTTCCTTCCTTCCTTCCTTCCTTCCTTCCTTCCTTCCTTCCTTCCTTCCTTCCTTCTCTCATCTTCCTTCCTTCCTTCCTTCCTTCCTTCCTTCCTTCCTTCCTTCCTTCCTTCTTCCTTCTCTCATCTTCCTTCCTTCCTTCCTTCCTTCCTTCCTTCCTTCCTTCCTTCCTTCCTTCCTTCCTTCCTTCCTTCTTCCTTCTCTCATCTTCCTTCCTTCCTTCCTTCCTTCCTTCCTTCCTTCCTTCCTTCCTTCCTTCCTTCCTTCCTTCCTTCCTTCTTCCTTCTCTCATCTTCCTTCCTTCCTTCCTTCCTTCCTTCCTTCCTTCCTTCCTTCCTTCCTTCCTTCCTTCCTTCCTTCTCTAATCTTCATTCCTTCCTTCCTTCCTTCCTTCCTTCCTTCCTCCCTCCCTCCCTCCCTCCCTCTCTCCCCACAAGCCTCAGGCTTCCTGGGGCCTCCCCCCCTCCAACGGGCCCTTCCTGTCTCCTGGGCTGGGCAGGTTCTCCGGATCTCTCCCAGGGGGAGCGCAGAGACCTGGAGAAGCAGCTGAGGAGGCGAGAGGACGACCTGCTGCCCGTCCTCCACCAGGCAGCCATGCACTTTGCCGACCTGCACGACACCCCCGGGAGGCTGCAGGAGAAAGGAGTGATCACGGTAAGGGCAGGCAAGCAGGCGCCCTTGACTTATGACCCCGAAGGAGCCCGGAACGCCTGTCGCTCAGTGAGGCATTATGTTCAGCGAGTTTTGCCCCATTTTACGGCCTCCCTTACCACAGTTGTTAAGTGTGAAGTCGGGGGTAGGGATGAGAAGTGAGCCTGGCTTGTCAGAAAGGGACCCCGTGAACCTGGCCCACTGCAGCCGTCATAAACACGGGTCAGTGGCCCACCGTCTGAACATGGCTCCCCTGACCACAGGGAGGCTGTGTAGGTTGTAAGGGGGGAAAGCGGTCAGGAGTTGTCACTTCGGACAGTCACTAAATGAACTGTCGTAAGGCAAGGACCGTCCCCTCTGCCATCTCTGGGGTCACCCGGCTGCTCCTCCCCTCCACCCGACCCTTTGAAGGGGGGAGAAACTCCCTAAGGGACCGGCTGTGGGTCCCGCAGACCCCAGCCCTGGGTGGGGGGAAGGCCTCCCGGAGCGCCATGAGGACGGGGATCTTCCATTCCAGGACGTCCTTCAGTGGAAGGAGAGCCGCGCCTTCCTCTACTGGCGGCTGCGGCGGCTGCTGTTGGAGGAGGGGGTCAAGGCCGAGATCCTGAGCGCCCACGGCGAGCTCAGCAACAGCCACATGCAGTCCATGATGCGACGCTGGTTCCTGGAGACGGAAGGCGCCGTCAAGGTCTGGGGCTGGGTTGGCAGGGGCCGGTTTCTCCCGGCTCTCCCTGCTTCCCAGCTGAGTGCGGCTCCCTCCTTCGGCCCCTCCTGTAGAGTTACCTGTGGGATAACAACCAGGTGGCCGTGGCATGGCTCGAGAAGCACCTGAGCGAAGAGGATGGGGCCAAGTCGGGCATCCGGGAGAACATCAGATACCTGAAGCGCGATTATGCCCTGAAACACATCCAAAAGTGAGTCCCTGGGAGAGTCCCCTTTCTGGGCGCAGATGGGCTTCCCTGAGAGGCTCTGCGCATTGGTCCCTCCGGGGTGTCAGAATTGAACCGTTGGGAGGGGGCCTATGAAGAGGCCCAGGAACCCCGAGGGCGTAGCTGGGGGAAATCAAAGACCTCGTATTTTCTGCTTGAATGGTGAGAGGGCAGAGTGAGGATGGCCCTTGCTCCCTGGGGAGGATGGCCTAGGCCAGCTGCCTTGCGTAGTTATGCAATGTGTAAAGAGGATGCCATAGGCAAGAGTGCAGGGTGACTGACTGGAGGGGAGGTCTTGGGCCTCTGCTTGCTGCCTGCCCAGGTGACTCCGGTCTCTGGAGCCTGAGATTTCAGTATATTACACGCTCCTCTTTATGGACCCTCTCACTCCCACGTGGAAGTCTTTGCTTTCTTCTTGGAATAGTTACTGAGCAAAACTCGTGTTTTTGTCTCACAAATTCACAAGAGAAAAAGGGGCGTTTTATATCCAACCCTGGCCATTAAAGTCTCTCCCTTCTCTCTTTCAGCTTGATCGAGGCAAACCCGGAGGTCGCCATGGACTGCATCATTCACATGACCCAGCACATCACAAGCGCCCAGAGGGCTGAGGTGGTTCGCCTCCTGGCCACTATGGACAGTCCTTCCCCCTCTTGACCTGCGGCACTGTCCGTAGGAGAGATTGCCAGCCCTCTTCTCAGAGTGAGCTCCTCAGTTCGTGAGCGCCGTCCGGCTACAGCCTCGTTTGTCCTTAGGCCGGCCAGAGCCTCCCAGTTCCCAAGATCTGCTGTCCTGCCGCCCGTATGTCCCGCAGCCGCCTGTGTGCCCAGCACATAATGTCCAGGGGAAACACTCAGTCTAGAATGTATGTTTAAAGTAAGCGCGTTTGTGATTATTGCCCAGGGTTATCCATTGAGGTAAGGAATCCTCCTTCACAAAACCCCTCAGGACACACTTTTTAAAACAGGTGTTGCGGGGGGGAAATATCAGTATCGATCACCCAGCCAATACTTGGGAAAATCTCTCCATAGGCCAGACAGGCATTGCCCTCCAGCGCAGCTGTCTGGAGGCATCTCGGCCTCAGAGTCCCCCTTTCTCTCCTGGAAAGGGGGAAAGGAAAGGTTTCGCCACCCGCACCCCCCTCCAGCGAGGTCTTTGGGGTTCTGTCATAAGCTGGCTGTTTCTTCAGAAAGAGGAAGGGGTCTCCATCCTCATTCCCAACTGGCTGGATGTCAGATAGACCTGATATAAATGGAGATGGTGGCTATTTATTTGTTGAATGAGTGGACTTGGCCAGAGGTGAGACAATCAAAACACACTTTTAAAGGCATAAATTGTCAGCAGGTCGAAAGTATGATGGGCTATGAAACATCAGATGCACAAAACACTTTCAAACACAGAGAGAGAGAGAGAGAGAGAGAGAGAGAGAGAGAGAGTCTTTCCTGAAGGAGACCTGGGACAAAGGAGGTGATAGCTGAAGGTAATTTACATTATTCTTGGCAGGTCTCCTAACCCTCCATGGCAGTGCAATTGTCTCTCTACCTGTGGCATTAACGCTTGAGTGCATCTGGTATGGGACAGGGTTTTTTTTCCCCTAAAAAGAAAATAGGGTTATAAACCCCTTTTTCAGGGGAAGAAGATGAAGAGCCACGTAACAAAATCTTGCTTTTTCTCGTTGTTAATAAATCTGTCTTCTCAGGGAAGCGAGGCCCCCAAAAGCCACTGCAGAGGAGCTCCAAACAGCTGTTGTTGTTTTTTTAATAAGAGCAACTCTTTGATTTTTTTTTTTAATACAGACTTCAACTTTTGTTTTATCTTTTGTGAGTTGGAGATTCATTAAAGTAATCTTGGTTTTCTTAATGGTCCCAAATGCTTTTCTTCATTCTCCCCAACCCTGGAAAGATGCAAAATGGCTCCCTAGATCTGATATGCCAGTGTGGAGGCTGCCGCCGTTTAGCCGAGTGTCTCTATCAGTAACGCATCTTTATTGTCATTTGTTTCCATACAAAGCTGACCGTAGTCAATTATGGGATGATCAGCTCATCAATTCACCAGGACTGAAAGTACATTTTCAAGGGGAAATTTTTTGGTAAGCCATTTCCACTTCCATCTGCGTTTTGCTTTCCTAGCCTCCTCAGGCATTGCAATGTCTGTAAGTAGTTCTTAAGTTTGCTTTTTTCGTCTTTTTAAAGATACCTCTTGAATATTGGTGTGAAACAGGTTCCTGAAGGACAGGAACCCTTGGGGGTCATGCGGTCGGAATCACGCTCTGAGTGCTTTCTTCCAAGTGGTCCAAGCTACAAGCCGAGCCGGTGCTCAGGGCCAGCTTTAGGCTAAGGCCCACGTAGGCGCTGGCCTGGGGCGGGGCGGGGGGGCAACCAGGGCTTAGGGGGCCCCACCACAACCCCTTCTTCCCAAAACATAGGCGGCTCTAAGAATGCACATCTTCGCCTTGGCGGGAGGTGGCGCCCTCGGACAGCCAGCCCTGCCTGTGCACATTGGCCTCAGGGAGGGAGGGGCCTGCCTAAGTCAACCTCTATAGGTGCAAATGAATCCTAACCTTTTCAGAAGTTGGCAAGATTCTTCCCCCTTTTTTCCCCAGGCAGAGAAAAAGCCAATGTGGTACTATAGCCAGTTCCTGATCTCTGGCAAAACGCAAGAGGGGGCTATAACAGAGCCCTCCTGTAACCCTTGTTGTGGGCAAGGGTCTCCGCAGGTGCGTCAGGAGAGCTTTGGGGACCCCGGGGAAGGTTGTCATGTGAGCTGCAACCCCAACGGTGGAGGGTTCCAGCTCCCTCAGAAGGCCTTGGGCGAGGAGGAGGGCTCTGCTGGAGAGAACAGAACTCACTAAGATCTCCAGCACTACTTGGAGGGTAAAGAAACCTTTCTTTGCACCTTGAATTGTATGTGCAATTTTCTTGAACAATATTTCTTCCAAATTGAAGTCGATGCAATTCTGAGGCAATAGAAGGAATTATTAAAACCCCACAGTGAAAAGGTGTTTAAAAATAAATATTAGATCAAAGTGAACCTGGCACTGAAAGTCTAAATGCTTAATCAGAAGATCTTAACTGCAATATGCAGCGTCTCCCATTAGTGGTCATTTTTAAAACAAAACAGTGAACAAAAATTGCTGCATGATATATTTCTAAGTAAACATTCAGGGCTGAGCTGCAAAAAAACCAAAACATTTTTATGACAGTTGTAGAAAAGCTTCTTGGCTAAAACTAAGTTTGGTCTTTCATAGAAAATGTTACGTCTTCTGTAAATATATCCAAAGTGCTTCTTCTGAAAGTGTAGTTTAAAAAACATCCAAAGGATCCTGGTGATTTTTAAAACAGTTTGCTGCAGTTTGAATAATTAAGTAAAAAAATATTAACAGTGTTTTTCAAAAGTCAGTGCTTAGCATAAAAAATCCATTTTTGTTTCCATAAAAATAAATTATAAATAAAATTTACAAACAGTAATACTGCTTAGCCCCAGAATCAAAAAACCTCCTAATCCTAAACTCTAGTATTTTTATTTTTTTTTCAAAAATCTGTAGTAACCTCATTAATCCTAATCATCTATTCAAGGTTTAAAAAATTTCATTTAGTACATTATTTGTCTTGGAACCCAGGCCCTTTTCTGCTCTAGCTATTAAAAACATCCTCTTTGAAACCTTTGCCGTCAAAGCACCAAACCAGGTTAAGGGTCTGCAGAATTCAGCTCCTGCGAGGGGAGGTGGACCCAGCCGGTATGCCTGGGACTAAAGTTCCATCTCTCATGCGGAATATCTGGGAGGCCTGGAAAGATGATTTTGGGAGGGAGACAATTCAGGGGCGAATCTGAAGGAAAGAGCCGGAAGATCCTCTGCAGGAGGAGCAGCCATCAGCAACTGGAGCTGAAAGGGGCTCGGAATAATTTCGCAGGACTTACCAGTAGGAGGAGAGGAAGAGTAAGAGCTTAACCAAGGCACAAAGTCAGGAGAATAGTCAAGACCGAGCCCCCCCCCCCCCCAAGTCCCTGTGAAAGTAGCAAAAGAAAATCTCCCGATGGGACGTTGGGCAACGGGTGCTTGGATTAGCTCAGGGGACATCAGAAGCCGAAAGGACGACTAAGAGCACGCGGGGAGGAGGGTGTGTATTTCCTCCTTTGGATCAAGTTAATTTAAATTTTCCAGCCCCTTTTGATTTAGCCCCTTTTTTTTCCTTGCTGCCCCCTCTCCCCCTCCCCCCTCAAAACAAACCCACAATAAATTAAAGCGTTATCTAGGTTCTGAGGAGAAGCAAGCTGCATGGTTCCTACCAGTCCGGTAACTAAACCAGGTCTCACTCCCACCAGGGCTTCATTCGAAGAGCGGTCTGCTTTCCTTTAGGAGTCTCAGGACCACAAGGGGGTCTGGCAACAGGGGCTGATGGGCTGAAGATGGAGGCGGCCTGGCCTTTGCACAGTCAGCGTGGCCCCCACAAGGCCTGGCACTCATTTGGGGGATGGGGGGGCCTGCGAGTAGGACAAGGTGGCCCGGTCCAAGCGCCGTAGAGCTTTCAGAGCAGAGCGATGGGCTTGTTCCCTTGAGGGCCCCTATACTGTGGGGGTGAGACGGCGTCCAGCGTGGCGTAGGTGGTGTAGAGCCCCGTCACCTGTAAGTCTGCAAAGGAGTGGTCGCTGGCACTGGGGGCAGGGCCCAGGTCGCAGTCGGAGAGCGCCAGGGGGGAGTTGCTGAAGGCCCCCAAGGTCTCCAGGTTGAAGCTGTCATCCTCCTTCTCCTCCCAGAGGTTCCCTTCCACACAAAGGAAACGGTGGTCAGAGGTGGTGCAAATCTACTCAGAGAACCTAGCAGTGGGGTGAATAAGGGCGTTTCCCGCTTCCAGGCTCCACTCTTTCCCCCCACGGTTTGACTTTCCGGAGAAAAGGAGAAAATGTGGTTTGGCTTCCCTGCCCCCAGTAAATAAAGTGGCTTTATGGCCGGTGGCAGGACCTTCCCTCTGGCTCAGATACGTCAATCGTCCTCTGGACTTCAGCAATTAAGCTTGGACCATATCAGCCCCTGAAGATTTAAGCCTGGCCTCTCCCCCCAGGTACCCCTAATCAGGTGCACATAAAAGGAGCACAAGGAAACCGTCATGTTAGTGCCAGAGTATTTTCCTCCACCATCACATTTTCTGGAGCAGCCCTTAAAAAGACCTTCAGGTAGAAAAAGCTCTCTACGCCTCCCCCGTTTCCTCCTGCAAAGGCAGCTTGAAGATAGGGGGATTCCTGCAGATGAGGAGACCCCCCACTTGACCCAGCGGCCACATTATTAGAGAAGCCCTCCCTTCAGCCTCTCCTACCTTGAAGCGCAAAGTCCATAATGCTGGGGTTGAGGGCATCCACCTCCGTGTTCAGGTCAGTCATCACGCTGAGGAAATCGGGGGCCCTGCTCACCAGGTGCTGAGGGAGGGGGCTGTGGTGGACACTGGGCAGGGCGTGGAGGGGGGGCGTCTGGGCAGGGGCTGGTGAGTCGGGGGCCAAGCACACCTGCGGCTGGATCTGCCGGTGAAGCCGGACGGACTGCAAGGAGAGCATCCCCATCGGCTGGGTCTGCACCTGCAGCAGGGGGCCCTGAGCGGCTGCTGCCCCATGGCTGCACAGGGACCCTTCAGCCTCCGCCAGCTTGCCGGGCCTCCTGCAGCCGGCAGGGCGGTCAGTGATCAGCTTGTCCAGTTCCTCTGCAAGGAGAGACGGCCATCTTAAGTGCCCAGCTGGGCAGGCAGGAGGAAAGGCGGTCACAACACCTATTGGCACGGCGTTTTTAAAGAAAGGCCGTGCGGGCGGTCCTTGCCAGTTTGGGGGCCCTTCAAATGGCACTGAAAAAGGGACTTATAGCCCTTTTCCACACTTATGGCTGTTGCCGCATCCCTGTGGTCAAATGGTCAAAAGGAGACGCTTGGCAACCGACTCGTGTGTATAACCCCGGAGTCGCTGACTCCCCTTTTGTGACCTTTTGGTGAGCAAAATCAAGTGGGAGCCAAATTCCCCTAGGTCGTATAACAAGGCAAAGCCCCCTTAACAAATGTCTCACTTAGCCACAGAAAACTGTGTTGCTCAGTTGTGGCTGTAAGTCAAGGACTAGCTGCCCTTCCCCCATTTCCAGACGGCCAAGGAAGCCCTGAGGAAAAGGAGGGCCGGCCGCCCAGTTTCCCTTCTGGCCAGACAACTCCAGCCGGGCGAGGAAGGAAGGGGAGCACCGCCCTTACCTGGGTTTGCCATGCTCCTGTGGATGGCGGCCAGGTCTTTCCGCTTCCACTTCTGCATCTCCTCCTCCATCTTGTCTATCTTGGCAGGGTTGAGGGCCCAGAGGCAGCCCTTCCGCGAGGAGCTGCTTGCCTTATTCTCCACTTTCTCAAAGCACTTGTTCAGCGACAGGTTGTGCCGCACGGAATTCTTCCAGCCGTCGGGGGCTGTCTGTGGAAAGCAGGTGAGCCTTCCCACGAGGCCCCAGGTGGGGGGGCCTTGGATGTGCTTCCCGACTTCCACCACCAGGCATTCCCCTCTGCTCAGCTGTGTCCTGTGGCCCCCAGAGACCCTCGTCACCCCCCCCCCGGGATCTCAGTGGGAAGGCCACGCGTGCCTGGCCTGCCAGGGAATCCTAAGGGGAGGCCGGTCTGTCTGTGGGGTCCTGTCTGCATTTCTGCAGGGAGCCCCAAGTCTTGGTGTCTGCCTGGGAAAAGGGGCCCTGAAAGGCAGGTCGTGGGAAAGCGGAGCTGGGACTCCGAGCTTGGTCGCGGGAGACCTTCCCCAGTGGGGCCTTTTGGCAGCCAGCGCTCTCCTGCACCCACATCCCTCTGCCTCCACCGAGGGCCAGGGAAGGGCCTGCTCCCTTGCATACCCCCATACTCACCCCCACTGGGCTCAGCCTCCCTCACCTTGAAGTAGGGGAAGTGCTCCTTCATGAAGCCGTAGATCTC
Organism: Hydrophis major; assembly: GCA_033807585.1. Lineage (NCBI taxonomy): Eukaryota > Metazoa > Chordata > Lepidosauria > Squamata > Elapidae > Hydrophis > Hydrophis major. The sequence continues at coordinate 632,891 of CM066339.1, read as the reverse complement.
GCTCACGGGGAGGCTGCCCGTCCGGCTGTTCTTCAGGGCCATGGCGATCAGGCAGCTGCCGGAGGGACGGGAGAGGGTCAGTGGCCCAGCCGCCTGCAGCGTTCCTGGACCCCGGCTCCTCCCATGGAAGGCCCCTCCCGATAAAGAGGGGCTCCCCTCCCTGGGCTCTGACTCACCTGTAGGAGTAGATGGGCTTGGGGTAGTGCTTGGGGTGCAGCTCGGGGGCTGCATGAGGAGCCAGCCGGGGCTGAGAGAAGGAGGGGTGGGCACCGTAGGAGGAGGTGCTATAGATGGTCACCGGATTGCACTGTGGCTGAAGCAAGAGGGAGAAGACTGAGTGAACCCTCCCTGCAAACGCTGCTGGGAACACCCAGCACCGGCAAGGGGCTTGGGAGTCCCCACACGGTGGTTTTAGTCTCCTCTAGGCTAAATGGACAGGAGGGGTCTTGCCTCTGGCGGCTGGGGCAGGGGGAGGGTCCTCCTGCCCAGTCTGCAGTTGGCTCTGGTTCGCTTAACAGGGAGGCGTCTGCACAGAATGGAAGCCTGCCTCCTTTTCAGCTGTGCCAGGAGAGGGAGAAACAGGCCAGCGGCTTTGGCAAGGAGACCCATCATCCTCAGCCAGTGGACAGTAGCCCAAACCAAAGCTCTGAGGCCTGGGTGGAAACCAACCCATTGGCTCGGCGTTCTCCTTGCTGGTGCAGAGACTAACAAAGGGAACACCTGCTACGAGAATGGCCTTACGGTGCCCACCCCACTCTTTTCGTCCGGAGGCTCCCTTCACCTTTGGCCCACCTTTGGCCGGGGTGTTCTCAAGTGTGTGGAACAAGCACACCTGCGCAGCTGAACCTACAACACAGGACAGCAACTGAGGTGAGGCATGTTTCCTGGAAGTTGGGCGGTGAGCCCCGGCCAAAGCCTGAATCCGTACCTGCTGCGTGCTGTGCGTGATGGTGAAGATCTGCTGGGTGTGGCAAGAGGGAAGGGGGAAGAGCGGGGATGGCCGCGGCTGAAGGCTGGGGGACGGCTGTCCCCCCACCAGGTACTGGCTGATCTGGGGTGGAAGGGAGAGGAAACAGAAGCATCAGGTGCGCAGGGCATGAACCCCGCCCCCCCCCCCCCCCGCCAGCCATTAAAGAGGACGGGAGCCTGTTCTTACGTCACTTTCGTGGGGCGAGATGGTGTGAAGTCCCAGAATGTTTGGAGACACACTGGCTTGTATGTGAGGCGTAGCTCTTGGGGGCCCCGAGGTGTGAATGGCCCCTGTCATCGAAAAGCAGTGAATGGTAACGCTTCTTCCGGGCTGCTCTGAATCCCCCCCCCCAGCTCCCTGTGGGGTCCACAGGCTCGCCTAGCCACTGATCATCGTGAGGCGGCTTATTGAACTCAAGTCCATGCTGGTTTTACACCATTCATTTGCTCTTTGTGTTTTTAGAACAGCCACTAGGCATTACAGCCCTGTGGAATCAACGCAACGGAGGCCCAAGAACAAAAGGGCCACTGCGTTTTCTACCTGTCTGCTGCAGGATCATGTTCTGGGAAGCGAGGCCAAAATCCATTCTTTCACTGGTCATCTGCTGCAGCCGAGGGACGTCCACGGAGGTCAGCCACGAAAGGGACTGTAAGTCGCCGGGGAAGTCATCTTCACTCAGATGGGAGGGGTCAGAGCCCAACAGCCTAGGCAGGGATAATGGAGTTTGGGTGGCCTGCTAGCCTAAAGGAAAGGCCGCACCTGTCCTGACCCTGTTTTTACGCCAGTCGCCCGCAGGCTCCGTTCTATAGGGCTCTCGTGCATAGGAAAGAAAGCAGAGACATGAAGAAGGAGAAAGATTTTCCTATTGTGCGGAGGAAGATAATACTTAAGGGCCAAAAATTAAGGGCCTAAGAGCACCAAATTCGGCTTGAGAATAAACTTTTTGCAGATCGTTTTCTAAAATCCTGTTTCTGCTCCACCAAAGTCAAGTTAACTCAAGGTTCACGTGGCCCTCGGAGCCTGCTGGAGTTGCACAACACAGCAATGCCAGAAATAAATAATATAAAATAGCGAGAAGGGTTTAAAATAACCTGGAATATTACGGTGCCTTCTTTGCATTTTCCAAGGCTTTGAAATGCTCTCTGCAACTGTCCAGCAAAGCAAAGCTTCCCAGCTGAAAACTTCTGGGCAGCTTCCCTGCCTTCCTGGAGGCTTAAGGGGCCACAAGCCAATCGTTGTTATAACAGCAGGCGCCTGGTATGCTGGCTAGGCCCGCCTGTCCTCCTGCCAGCCTCCTCCAGGGCCTGTTTTCTTTTTAATGCCATGTGTTGATGTGGCAATAACCAACATTGCCATGGTTACACTTCTACAGTTATTTTGCAGAGCCAGTCGAGTCCCTTCCATGCCTGCAAAAGGACATCAGGTGACCAGTCTCCCTGCCCGGCCATTGGCCCAACTGTAAGTAAACACCAGCATCAGAGCCACCCTTGTCATTTGCAACAGTTGGTGGCCCTGCGCATTGTCAGCCTAAAGGCCATTGTGTAGGGAGAGGCTGTTGGCTGCCGGCACGTGGCACCCCTTTGTTTTGGGAGATCCTGGCTTAATTGTTTCCTTCTGCCCACCCTGCCTCTTTTTACCAGTTCCCCATTAATCTGCCTGAGTGACGGGAGACACTCCGCCCAGGCCATCTGCCACTCTCCAGCCCCACATGACAAACAAGCGGGGTCAATGGCCTCCTTCCAGGACCACTTGCACACCGCAGGCCCCCCCTGTCCGGTGGGCTTCGGCCCCTTCCTGGGTAGAAATGCTCCGTGGGAGCTGAAATGCACCCGGAAGCTTCAGTCCCCGTTTCATTGCCTGGCTGCAGCTTCAAGAGGTTGCTGTCAGGGTTTGCCACTCCACTGGGCATCTGGTATGTGGCAAAGGGAGAGAGAGAGAATCCACACCCTTTCCCCTAGCAAATGCCCTGGTGTCTCTGAGGAATGGGCACCGGTCCCTGTGCCACCACCTCTTCCACAAACTGGCACCCTTGTGGAGTTAGCTGGAGGTGTGAAAATATAACTCTGGAAAACAAATATTCCTCTCCTTTAAAACCTTCCCTACTAACTTTCTCCTTTAAAATGGCCCTTGATTACTTTCCTGAATTCTTCGGTATGCCTAGGAAAGGATTGGGCTGTGGAGGAGCCTGGCTTCTTAATGCTACCCTTGAGAAAATAATCCCATTTTGAGAAGGGCTGTTCCCAAGAATTTCCACGGATTCTTTCCCAACAGAGCAATAGCCGCCTCTCCTGACGCTCCTTGAAATCAATTGGGAGTCTGATTAGCAGACTTTTATCAGATTTCCCCGTAGAATTATGGAAAGGAGAATGGATGGGTTATTTCTCCCCCTGGGAGATTTCTCGCTCTGATTATTTGCCCCAAGAGATTTGGGGCCGTTTGCTTGCCTGTTGACAGCCGATCCCTGCCTCTTCATTCGGTCCTGCTTAGGAAGCCCTCCCAAGGGAAGGCGGGAGTCTGCAGAGGAGCCTGCTTGCCAAGCCCATCAGTTGAGCCAGAGGGCTGGTGGGACGGTTTCTGAACTTCAGAACAAGGGTCACTTCAGCTGCACACACGCACACATACTCCCTGCCTTTGGGGGGATGAGAGCACCCCGTTTTAAGGAATGCATTTTTAAATCTAAAATGCTTTTATTCTCCATTTGCCCTCCTCCACACTCCAGTTAGATGCACAGAGAGCCCTTGCTTCTCTTTTCCTGATAAGTGGTAGAGGAGGAAGGATTGCGTTCAGTCGTTTGTTCAGTGCTCAACCGCAGATGACTTTTCCATGGGCAGATAACGGTGCTGTGCTTTTGGCTGGGCCGAAGGACCTTCTCAAGCCCTCCAGGGCAGCCTCCTCCTCCGCGCTGAGCTGAATCGCGCTCCTCAGCTGCTCCTGAATGCCGGAGAGGGGCGGGCAGTGCCCCCAAGGCAGGCCAGCGTAGCCTCTCAGGCCACAGAGGGATCCTGGGCTCCGATCCTTTTGAGGGTCCCGCCATCTCCTCCCCTGGCAGCCCTCTCTTTGCGGAGATTATCCCCAGGCAGTTCTATTTGCTGGGACTCCCTGGAACCTCAGAGGCTCTTTGCTCCCTCACCTTCCCACGTTTCCGATTTGTCACATTGTGGTCAAGAGAGATCTCAAACTCGAGAGAGTCTCAAATCCTCCAGGAATCTCCTGTGGGCTGCATAGGGCCCTTCGGAGCCTATGCCCTAGCAAAATCAGGTTCACGCACCGAAATGCACCAGCATGGATCCTCAGCCTGTTGGATAACGTGCAGAAAGGGGAAAAATGCAGCAGGCCTATCCTTAGGAGGAAGAAAGCAAAGCTAAAATTTAAACAAGCAATGTGAGGGAAATTTAACAAAGAGCTCTGCCTCTGGCCATAAATGAGAGAAGAAGTGTTTGCTTCCACCTCAGTTTCACTTGGATTCAGAAGGATCCTAACATCTCTCCGTAGAAAGTTGCCAATTCTGCAGCCTCCCGACTCTGATCTTAGTCTGCCGTGGCCAAGAAGTGTTTTTTAACCCTGACTTTGAAATCCGCTTCCCTTCGTGTCTACCAGCCCCATAGAAATCTTCCAAGGGAAACAGAAGTTTATTCTCAGCACAATTACCCCTCCCCTCTGCTAATTGGGGGCCATTCCTTCATGGGCCCCCCTCCCGTGGAGCACTCAGGGCCTCGGGCTCCCCTCCTGCACTGTGGTGACAGGAAGAAAGTAAATTGACCTGATAGAATTTGACAGGTCTATTCTTTTCTTAAAAATCGGCCAGTCTGGAAGGTTTTCTTTTACATAATCCAAAGTGGTTTCTCATGAAACAGAACAAATGCTACAGAGATAACGGCCTGGATTTTGTATATATTTTTGCCACTTTTAAATGGGGGTCATGCAATTCATGGGTGGAAAAATGACCACAGTGATAAATTACAGCTTTAGTTTTGAGACGGGGGAAGGAACAAGAAGAATTTGGGGAACGGGCCTGTTGATAGAAATAAGCATTTTTGTAATAAGATGACTTGTTAAAGGCTGCCTGAAACTCTATGTAAACTTAAAAGCTATAAGCGTCAATCTTTTTACTTAGAAATAACCTGGACTTGATCTGCCAAAGGATTGCATATTTGATTTAAGCAGGTATTCACGTTTCTTATGCTAAGAATTGAAGATTCTTGCCCACATGATTTTCAAATTCCATTTATTCTCCCAAAACCTACTCTTACCAAATTTGGCAAGTACAGATAATTAACAACCTGAACTTAGCAATGGGATTTCTGTACAGAAGGGCAGAAATGGTTACGGGCAGCCTGCATGAGTTCACCATGGAAGACCTCTTAGCGTAATGGTGGATACCGGTGCCACAACCACTTTGGGGGCTTGGTCCTCTTGCGATGGGGGTCTTGGGTCTGCAGGCCCTAGATCCTTCTTGTTCTCCGGCATCTACCAGAGCAGCTTCAAAATTGGAGTTAATTCTCTCCCCCCTGCACTGTGTCAGTGTGATCTGTTTGTTTTTGGAGGAGGGGAAAGACTGTGAAATTCGGACAATGCTTCCCCCAATCTAGGGTGGCCTCCTTATCCATATTTGCAAGACAGAAAAGCCACAAGCGGACGGAAGAACGCTTTTTTGAAAAATGAAAGGAATATCTCCAAAGCCACCCTGGAGCCAAGCAGGTCAAACCGGAGGTTCCACAGAGAGATTTCTCCCCTGGATTTGCCCCCCCAGCCACCCAGCTCATGCCCAATAGGGAAGAATGCGGCTTTTCAGGCATCCCATGGATCTTAAAGCATGGAAGGTTTTGTAAAGAACGGCCCGAGTAGAACTCGGATCGGACAGGCATCCAGGGACTTCATCATGCAGGAAGACCAGGCACAAGTTGGCCAAGAAGGAAAGTGGCCGTTGAAACCACCTGTCGCAACCAAGACAGCCTTCAAGGTCAAACCCAAGTAAATCATGCTGCAGTAGTCTAGAAAGAAGAAGGATCATGTGACCCAGCACACCAGGTCCAAGCAGAACAAAGGGGATCATGGCCCAAGTAGCGCCCCCCCCCTCTCCTGAACCAGCCTTGGACTTCCCAGGGGGTAGAACTGGGTTCAAATCAGACTGGACTTCCAGGCTGGGGAAGAGTCAGCAGCAGCCCAACCTCCCCAGGAGCACAAGACCTCCCCCTTCTGGAGGGGAGGGGGCAGACCCCACCGTGTCCCTCAACTGCCAAGCCTGGATTCCCAGAGGGAGAGCTGGCATGGCTCCCCGCCCCTCCCCCACCCCTGCCGATAGTGGCTTCCCACCCAACCATACCCCAAATGGAACTGGGTTCAGAAAGGGGGGGAGGGTTCATTCCAGACATGACAGGGAGGGGCTCTGGGGCCCATTTTCCAGGGGATGGGAATCTGGCAAGAAAAGGACGGTTTCCCGGGCCCTGAGGGCCACCTCTGAAAAGGGCTGGACGGGACCAGGTGCTCCGATGGAGGAGACGCTGCTCCTTCCCTGAGCACCTCCGCAAATGCTCCAGGAGGCCCCACGCAGCGCTGCGACTCACTTTGAGTGCAAAATAGACTTTCCGAGGAAATCGGGGCTCGGAGCCAAAAAAGTTGGGTTTGGGAGAGATGGGGACCCCGCTTCTCCTGCTGCCACAAGGAAACGGGGCGCCGAGGCAGGCAGGGACAGGCAAGCCTTCGTGGCCGAGACTTGGGACGTGGCCTGCGCGAAGGTTGCGCTCAAGGGACGCCTCGGCCAAGCCCCGAAGGCGGGCCGGACTCCAGGGGCGAAACCCTCCGGGCGAGAACGGGGGGGGGGGGAAGTGGGGCGGGCAGCGCTCACCTGTAATCCGGCGGGGAAGGCCGCCGGCGGGCCGGTCCCGGGTTCCTGACGAGGCCGGACATGGCGAAGGCGGGGTCGCTTTCGAGCATGGCCTGCCGGGGAGAGAACGCCGGGTAGCTCTCCAGCACTTCAGCAGGGAGAGGCGGGGAGGCGTCGGGCAGGGGTCCCCGGGTCGAAAGCGGCGGCCTGCCGGGGCGCGAGAGGGGCGGAGGGGGGGCAGCGGGGCCGGTACCTCCGGGCTCCTCTCCCGGGACTGGCCCGGCGGGGGCCGTCAGCGGGCCCGGAGCAGCGCAGGAGAGGCAGCTGGCGGGGCGGCCGGCCGGCCGAGCAGCGTTTTTAAATTTCCCTCGCCGGAGCTGTCCAGCTGGAGCATGCGCGCCCAGGGCCCGAGGGGAGGGGGAGCGGCCGAAGGCGGGGGAAGGGGGGCGCGGGGCGGGCTGGCAAAGGCGCGGCGGGAGGCGGCGGGCGCAGACCCCGACTCCTCATTAAGGACTAGCCGCTTGCCAGGTCTGCGAGGCCCGCCTTCCTTCCCGCCTTGGCCGCCGCCCGACCTCTCGCCCGCTCGAGACGGCGGGAAGGGGCCCGCCAGCCGCCGCCTCGCCCCGGCCGGGCCTTCCTCCGGGGGCCGCTCTCCGGCCGGGCGTTTTTTTTCCTCAGGCAGGGGTCCCCTCCCGCACCCCTTCCCAACCGCCTTTCCCAGTCTCTCAGGCCGCGAGGGCTGGCTGGGGATGCTGGGGGAGGTGGTCCCTCCAGTCCCCTCCCCTGCGGGACTCCCCCGCCCGAGCTTCTCCTGGGGGGGGGGTGTCGCTGAGGGTTACCTGTCCCCTCCTTATCGACAGAGTGCTCCTTGCTCCTGAGTGACCTTCACCCTGCAACTCCTGCTCAATCCCAGCCTGGCCCCCCCAGTCTGCCTCTCCCAGGCCATGAAAGTGGGGGCCCCACGCCCCCTCCCCAATGTGCCCTCAGGAGAGGGGCAGCCCTGCGCAGGGATGTGGGCCGAGGACCTGGAGGGGGGGGGCAACACTTGCCCTGCCCTGCAGAGTCAGGCTCAGCCCTCCGATGGTGCCCCTTTCCAAGGCGGATGAGACCTCATCCTGCTGTGTCTCTTCAGATGGAAGTTCTGCCTGTTACTGAGTGGGAAGGGTGTAAAAGAGAGAAAGACTGGCAGGAAAGAAAATTAGTGCTAAACAAAAAAAGGGCCCATTTCAGCATCGCATGACAGGCTGCAAAAACAGTGAGAATTGTGAGGGGACACAAAACAAGTATTCTTTAAGGAATACGGTGCTTAAATTCACCTTAGAATTTGCAAGGTCCATTTCATCTACGTTTAAAAAACAAACAAACCGCGTTGATATTCTTAAACCCTCTGTGTCTCTTGTAGGCAGGTTTCTAAACTGAAATAGATACGGTTGTTTCAGTTTTCTAAAACTACAACTGGCTTCTCCCCCTGGCACATGAAAAACGTGTGTCAGTAACACTTTTTATCTGTGTAACAAATAGTAGTTAAAATAATTACATGTGAAATTACCAATTAATCCCATGGGGGTAAGGCCTTTGGTAGAAGCCTATCCACTTGGGACCGGACAGATGGTGAATCGGAGTTTTACAATGGTCCCAACCTCTGATTAAATGCAGAGATTTAACGGACAAAAAAGGCCTTTCTCAAAATTTGGCTAGAGAATAAAATATCAGGTCCTAGTGCCCAACAAGTTCAGCATAGTACAGTCTTTAAAACTTTATTCTTGTACTTCAGTGGATCTGTGAGCAAAGTTTATTCTTGGGATTGCTGCAGGAAATCGTTTTTGCACCAACATTGCACAACCTGAAAGAAATATATGCAGCAAAGTTCTCTAGAAAGCAGAATATAAGGCAGAAAGCTGACACGAAATTCCCTGTGAAAACTGCTTTTCTGCTGTTTTGCTACTGCTCTCTGTTGCTCCTGATCAAACTTCACATTAAATCTTCAGATAACTTTCAGTGTCCCCACCCAAGTGGTCCGTCGCAGAACCTGGCAGGAGCCCCTCTCCTCCCCCAGACTCCAGGCACAACTGGAACCAGGGTTTGATTCAAAGCTAAGCAAGGAAGGGCTGTTTTTGGTTCTAACAATACAGAGACTTGTGATACAGGTAAGCTTGCAAATGCTTTGGTGCTCCCTGCCCTCATTTATTTTTAATTTCAGAAAAAAAATATTTTAAATAATGGCTGGTCATTGTGGGTAGAGGTACCCACTTTCTGTGGCATGGCCTGAGACCTGGTTTAGTATTAGCAATTGAATCCTTTTGTGTATTTGAACCCCCCATTCATATTTTCTGTTTCTAGATTTTATATCATCTGGGCAAAATCATTGATACTTCTTTTGGGCAGAATTACTGAGACTGCCGAAATTAAAAGATGTGAATTATTATTTTTAGCGCTAGGCCTCTTAATTCTTTCTTACTTTAATAGGACAGATCTACCCATGGCCTGGAGATGCATTTACCATCATGTTTAATTTCAGTTTTGACATGGCTTGGAAATGCCATTAAACCATTTTTTCTGCCCTTCCTTGGCCAGAAACTGATAATTTCAAATAACGAGTAGAAATCAGTCTGGTCCCTTTTATTTTTCTTCCCCTATTCAAGGGCCATGCCCCACAATTTAAAACCAATATTTCCCAAAGCACTTCGTGGATTTGGGGAAAGGTCAATTAACTTCTGTTTCCTCTGAGCAACCCTGGAAAGAACGGGCAGCAGTTGTGTCCAGAGCTATTTGTCCAGTGACCTTCAAGGGCAGGAAGTTCACAAGTGCAACTAACAATGTCATCTCAAATTTGTTCCTGGGTTGGTGTATCGCAAGAGAAGGGACAATGGTTGTGCAGCCTCTCCTCCTTCCGCAATACTCCGGTTCCAAGCTCATCACCAAGAGATCTTATTCATTATTGATTAAGCAAACGTATATGGGCGCCCAACTCACACATAGGTGACTTTAGGTGGCTTGCAACGTTAAAAATCCACAACGCTAACCCCCACTTTTCTCCCCTCCTCCCCATGGCAGCAGCAACACAATCAAATCAACCACCTGATGGACTTTATTGCCGCTGGTGGTCCTCAGGCCCACTGGCAAAACCACGTCTTCTGGGCCTTTTCGGAAAAAAGAAGATGGGGGCCAATCTTCCCCCAGGGCAAATGATGTCTGATAGAGAAGGCCCTTTTTCGTGGTCCCGCCAGGTTTCATCCCTAGCAGGTTCCTTCCTACTTCATGAAGTGTGCGCCACAGAGTCACAAGACCCCAAAAAACGTGTATATCTTCCACGTGCCTTTTTCCTTTCCTTTCCCTTTGCAGAATCTGTACTGTTGTGGTGAAACAATAGGAAATTCAAAGCTGCACACTGAGATTGGTTTCCCACATAAAGACTGAAGAAGAGGGTATTTTTTAGGGGGAGCTAAGAGATGGTGGCCATCATGTTTATTTCTTGAAGTGACAACTCTGGACTGGAGTTTCAAATATTCTCTTGTTTCTTTATTATTCTGTAAATCAATTTCTAAAGGAACCAGGGTTGGTTTCTGTTAAAATTACAACTGGATAGGGAAAAATATAGTTGCCACAATTCCTTAAATGACATAACTGGACAGAGTTGGACACATAAAGTATTTCTCTCCAGCTTTGTCAAGTAGGTCTTGTTTATCCTAAATAGGATACATTTTTCCCTTTGAACAGAAGGAATGAATTGAGGAATGTCTGCAGAGAAAGTGCCGTTAGGGGGCTGATATTATTCTTGGTTTTTTATTTGATTTACTTCCTCCTTCCGTCTTTAATAACCGAGTCCCTTAAGCTTGGGTGACCCAGGTTTTGTTGCCAGAGCTGTGCCACTGAATGCTACTGACCCCAGCCAAGACCCCAGCCCCAGTTCCCCACCAGACAAAGATGGAGCTGTGCGAGGACCAGTCAGCCTCCATTATAGCCGAGAGAGTCTAGCAGGAAGAGACAGGCTTCATTATTTTTAATTGGGCTCTACAGTTAAATAATACAAAATGGCCACAATCGTCTGGGAAGGTATATTGTGGAAGGCCATTGAATTAATGGAAGCTGGGCCAGGCGGAGCTTCTCTCCAGCCCAGTATTGGTTGTTTATTGATCCTGGTGTTGAAACATAAGAGCAGCTCCATTGGGGGGGGAGGGGCAGGGGGGGTAGACATCCACCGTTAACAGTTGTGTTGCATCATCCGTCAGCAAAACCAAATGCTATCCAAACACTGGCAAATCATGCCCATTAAATCCCATTTCTTCTTATTCCTGCATATCTTCTATTGGCTGCTCCAGATCTGGATTCACCCTGTTTGGCCTGGAGTCCCCTAAACTAGAAGCTGACAGCTGAAGAAGTCCAGGCAGGCGTTCCCATTTCAGCCTTCGGTTGTGGTGAGTCCAAAGCTCTTGCTTTCTGGGACCAGATGACCTAAATTTTAAGCCATCGCTCACTTTTGTTCTCCCACCCCAAGATGACAGAGGCAGCTGGGGATGAGTAGGGCCTGGGTGCTTCAGACGTCCGCTGAGCCTGGGGCTGCTGCCTGGTTTAAATCGGCAGACTGGAGAGGTGGAACTGACAGGCCTCACCTCTGCTGTGAAATTGGAAGCAATTGTGAAACTCCTTGAGGTAGGCAGGGCTGTGGCACACCAGGAGCCTCGCCGAGACCCCTCCGTGTCATCAGCTTCGGTAAGTAGGGATTTATTTATTTTTAAAGAAGTCTTCCATGCAGAGGTAATAAATTCAGCTTAATTCCTTTGCATGGAGGCCCTGTTAAAATGATGTCCAAAAGTGCACGTCCCACACTGCAAGGCTAGAGTACAAACTCAGCACGTCTTCTGCACAGTCCGCTCCCAAATGCGAAGGGTGTTTAGGATTGCAGTGTTACAACCCCGCATAATTCATTGCACTATAAAATGCTACACCATATTTTATTTCAAACCAGAGAGCATGAAATTATGGCTGTAATGCAATGTTCTGTTCCAGGGAGATGCAGGGAGGGAGAAGACACACCTGCCACTTCCCTCGGAGGCTTCTGGCTTCTCTGAGGAAGGAGTTTAGCAGACCTGGTAGCAGCAACGCTCCTCACGAGTTGAGTTTTTGAAGCTCCCTCCAGAAAAATGAAAGAGAGAGAAAAAAAATGAGATTAAAAGTAGGGCAGAGGCCAGGAAGTAGGAAGTGGGATGTGGTGTAAATGGGCAGAGAAGGGGAGGTACACAGAATCGGGTATTAAAAGGAACTCCGCAACTCTGCACTGTTCATCATTCTTTATAGCAAGAGGATTCTGCAAGAGCCCACCCATTCCCCCCCTGCTGGGTTCCAAAGCAGGAAAATATTGGGAGTGGGCTTGTGAGGAGCAGATATCGTCCCAAGAGATCAGTGGGGAAACGAGCATTTGGTAGAATTGTCACTCTTGGATTTCATATTCTGCTGCTCACTTGTCATTTTAACAAAATCCAAGTAATCCCTGCTATTTTATCTTCAATCCTTTGGAAAATTTACTTTTTGAGACTGTTTTTAAACAATGATTGCCTTTAAAATACCTGCCTTTTTCTTACAACTCGTTTAATACCTGTGAATTGTAGACATTTAAATTTCTCAGTCAACATGGCATCACTAATCAAAAGAGCATGATTAAAAATAAGTAGACATATTTATCTGCCTGAAACCCTAACAGTGCAGTAAAACCCAACTTATTGCTTGTAATATTTAAAATTAATGAATGCAGGGCTGAATAATTTATGATTATCTTAGCACAAGCAAGAATTCAATTAAATTTGAACAAGAAACACCAAGGCACTTGGCAAAATAATAATAATCCTCTTTCCATTTTTTGCTCCTGCAAACGATACCCTTCACTTCTGCTCCCTTGGGGCTGCTGGCAAAGGAACAGGTGTGTAAAACAGGAGCAAAACAGGTATTATGTTGCTTAAAAGTCATTCATCCCATCAGAGGAAGGGAGGAATCCAGAGATACCTGGGAGTTCTCTCTGCTTGGATGTTAGCTAGCTTGTTGCAGGAATAACAGCCCATTTGGCAGGAGAATGCAAGAGGGAGTTGTTGTTGGTGGTTTTTTTCCTCAGGAGAGTGCCAAACTGGATTTGTGGATTACGTTTAACCATAATTTAATTTTAGCTTAGCATTTTTTAAAAGCCAGGGCCAAGCCAAAAGGAGATTTGTTGTGAATTAATAAGTAATAGTAAAACATGCCAACTAAACAAATCAAGGAGAGAAACAACCTAAACCTAAGGAGAAATTTCCTGCTTGCTTCCAGAGGTTGTGGAGGTTTTTCATATATATGGCTGGCCTGATGCCATCCACCTGGCTAGAGTATGCCACGCTTTGGGGTGGGAATCATAAACACGGTTCTACCTCACCTGTAGGCATTTTTACCACCAGGAGGTGACCGACCTGCAGTTACCAGGTATTCCCTATTCTGTATCCAGTGTGAGGCATCCCTGAATTATTAAGGATATTTAACATAAATATACAGTCGTAACATCAGCCTGGTTCTTGTTGGTTTTAATTTTTAAGCACTGCCACCAGTCTCAGACTAAACTGGTAAAAAGAGACCCTGTAACTCTTTGCTTACCAGCTGATAGGCATTATTAAGTGTAGAGATTACCCTTCCATCGGCTTCCTAAGACTTTTGTCTGGGGAAGGGACCCGTAGGGGCCCAGCAAGGCGAGCGGAAGGAGCTGCAGGAAAGCAAGGGATTTTCAGCCTCCTCCTCCTCTCGTCCCGGCTTTATTTCTGCCCTTAGTAATTAGTCTGTCGAGAAATTGCAGCAATCAAAGATCAGGCAGTGCCTGCTGCAACCTAATCTCCAAGAAGGTCCAGTGTTTCATTCTTATCAGCAGGATGAGCCAATACCAGCCTCCTGGGCCCGGAAGACTCAGCCACCGACACACCACATGAATTATTAAGCGTGCTTCGCTGGGATGCAAAAGTCTTTTTGCCAGGCTCCTGGCATCAGGTTCTGCTACGCTGGATCCTAAGCAAGCCAGCTCGCCAGAGTCCTGAATGGCTTAGTCGGACCGTTGGCATTCAGGATCAGCGTTCAGGATGGCGGCCCAGGTAATGTAATAAAGACATTGGAACATATTGACATGTATGGTGGAAATGTGAAAAAGCCCAAATATATTGGCTGAAAATCAGAAACTGGTTAGAAGAGATGTGTAAAATTAAAATAGAGTTCAGACCTAAAATTTTCTTGTTGGAAATTAATGTGGGGAAGTATAATAAAGAGATAATATACCTAATAATCCATGTCACCACTGCCGCGAGACGAGCTCTTGCCCAAAGATGGAAAGGATATGCCAGAAGAGATGGAAATAATTAGAAAAATTTGGTCATCAGCTGAATAACTCAAGAATTAAAAGATAAGACTGAATCTGATTATTACAGAATTTGGGAGAAGTTTTACCACTGGTTTAAAAAAAGAAAGGAGTAATTGTAGCTAAGATGATCAATATTTATGTACATATGTAATTTGTATTTTTTGTTATGTATGCACCACGTTCATTGTTTTTAATGTTTTCTTTTCTGTTTGTTGTTCATTAATAATAATATTTTTTTTAAAAAAAGAATAAAAAGGCCGGGGGGGGGGGGGGAGTCTGAGAGAAGCTTCCACAAATTTGACCCAGAAAGCTCCTCCCTGATTTTGGGGATCCACCCCGATGCCCTGGGATCGCTCTCTCTCTCTCATGGATGTCTGCGATCTTTCCATGGTTCAATCCTCCTGAATGGCTGGGTAAGAGAGTGGCCCAGCTCCAGGCCTCAGGGTGCCCCCCTTTTGCCATTGCATTAATGGGGGTGGGGTGCCCACGAAGTAAAACAACAAATGTTCCCTGTTGTAGCTGTGGAGGGAGAGAATTTGGAGAGCCAACATCCCAGAGAGCACAAATATGGGTGCTTCCCCTTTCGTAAAGCCAAGAACCAAAACTTTCTCATTTAAATCAGCCAAAAACGCCCAAAGGCTCCATGGAGTCAACAGTGTGAAACCAAATCTGTCCCCTGCAACAGGATGTCTGGGTGATTGGCGGCAAGAACGGTTGATCCCAAAGGGGCACCCAGCCACCCCACTTCAGGCTGTAAGCGGCTGCTGTGGGACACCTCCATAAAGAGAGGGGCTGGGTCTCTTCCTGGGGGCACCAGCCCGATCCAAGCCAAGCACCCGTGGCCTGGATGAGCAATGGGGTTGTGGTGGGTCTGTTTCTAGCCCCTTAAAGACTGCATTGCGTTACTCCAACACCACGTTTTCCAACTCAGCCACTGCAAGACATGTGGACTTCAACTCTCAGGAACTGAACTCCTCACGTCTTAAAGTGGCCAACTTTGAACAGCACCGCTTTAATTGGGGGGGGGGGGGACTGTTTTGGGCCCTTGTGAATTCAATAGGTTTGGGTGTTGGCCTGAACATTGTCCTGGGTTGAAACTGGTGGAGCCACTTGCGATTCTGATTACCAAACAAGATTTGTAATTATGCTGAACTGGAAGTCAGAGATGACAGGGCAGTAAAGAACGGACAGGTCATTTATTTGCTGTTTCATTTTTCTTTCCAGTGAGGCCGTTATAAAAATCTAATTTCCCAATGCAGTCAGCTGTGAAGCAGCCCAGAACAGAATCTGTTCATTCGTTTATTTATTTGTTAAGCAAGGCATGGCCAGGGGTGGTGGTGGTAGGGGGAGCTTGTTAGGGGAAGCGAGGATTAAAATTAAAGGGGCGGCTCTCTCTGCGGCCTGCACAACGCTGGCAAGAAAGAAGTTCCTGCCAGAGCAATCGACCTCTTGCTTCACAGCTGGGGGAGGAAAAAGGCTTGACCTGTTCAATTTCCAGGGGTTTGGCTGCTACGGAAAATGGGGAAGATGTGGGGGAACCCCATTTTGGTGAGGGTGGGTGAAACTTCAGTCTCCTCACTGTTTGGGATAACGTGAGCCTGCCGAGTTGGGAAGCAGATTTGGAGATTAATCGGCAAATTCGTGTTGAAATAAATTTGTCAGAAGCCTCTGACCCTCCATTGTTGTGCGTTGCTCGAGACTAGCACAGTTGGCTTTCTAAAGTTCTCTGTTTGCCCTCCATGAAAAAGCCCTTCAGGGCCCCAAATGCTGGAGGGAGTGACTGAGTGAGGTCCCGGGAGCCTCGGGGGTTCCTGGTGCAGCTTTGCTGTGGCTGCTGGTGGCTTCGGCCTTCGGTTTAGGCCTCAGGAATGATCAGGATCGGCTTTCTGCTGCTGCTGTTGTAGGATCTCAAGCTTCTCTCGAGCAATTACCGCTCCCCCCAAGCCAAATAGAAACAGCTGCACCGGTGCAAGCCATAAAAGGGACCTTCTCAGCACTACCGCCCGCCGTTTAGATGGGGGAGGGCCAGTGATCGTCCGAATGGAGGGGCTGCTGGCGGTAAGTGCTTCCTCGGGGCCTTTGGGGGCAGCTTCCGAAGGGAACGGCTTGCTTCTCACTCTGTAAACCCTTGGCTTTTGTAGGGTTAAAGAAGGATGGGGATCTCAGGGAATCCTCTTCGGAGGAAACAAGGGGAGAAGAGCGTGAAGTGCTCCTGTTGTGGAGTTTGAATGTCCTTTTATGCTCTGCTAAATGAACTTGGAGGGCAGTTAAATGCCAGAAGAAGGAACCTGGAACAGGTTTGGGGCTTTTGCTGCTGTTTTCACTGAGTCTGCAGACCGAGATGCTGGTGAAGTAGGAAGGTGAACAACAGGCCCGGCTCACCTGTTGCACGGATCACAGAGAATTGCTGCCCCATTCACTTTTTGTTTTTCCATAGGTACAGCTGGCCCGATGCTTTCACACTCATGGGTGTGTGAAAATATCATTTGTGAAGGCAGGCATCATTCCTGGTGTTTGCTGTTTGTTTGCTTATTTTGAAGGAATCGCTCCTGAGTTTTCAGCTATTCAGGCTTGCAAAACGATCATGCGATTAAATTAAGGTCAGATTGCAACAAAGTGTTAAAAGATCTGTAGGTTTAGAAAACAAATCCAGAGACACTTTGGGGCAAGCGACAGCACAATTGTAGCAGTCCTAAATAAGCAGTCCCTTGTTCTTATTTCGATTCTGAGGCTGCCCACTGTGACTCTGGGCAGATTGCAACAGATTGCAGCTCCCTGGGAATAGGCGGCCATGCCTTTCTCCCTCTCAGAAGTCAGAGCCCCCCATTAACATCAGAAAGTAGGTGCTTCCTAGGAGGTGGTGAGGCAGCTTTGCTTTTTCCCTCCGTCTGGGAACAAGCAGCTCCCAGTAAACACAATGTCCCAAAGCAATTTGCATTGGAGGAAAATTAAACAATAATGGCAGTCTATTTAAAAGCCATCAAAAGACAGGTATTTGTCTACCCAATTGAAGGGTGTTCTGGAGGCAAGGTGCCACTCATCCCCCCCAGCCCCTCCAGTCCTCTCCCTAAATAGCAATGTTTGGGAGGGGGGAGACATGTTAAAATTGGTTGCCATCAATTGACTCCCTGCGGTGTTTGCTTTCTGGAGTGTAGCAGTATTTCAGTTTTAAGCAAAGGATGCAAACGGGCTTGTTGTGCCAGGACAGTGCGTAGTGGTTTATTGGCCTATAAAGAGGAATCGGAGGTGCTGTACCCTGGCCTGGATCATTAACCTCCTGAAATGTTTTGACAGGGGGAGCAGTCAGTAAAAAGGCGGGGGCTGCTGCTGACAGGGCAGCGTTTGAAGGCAGCCAGGATCGGAAAGAAAAGAGGAAGTCCGCTCCCTCTGCCAAAAATCCGGACTCAGGCCATCCCATTCACCTTGCTTTTCCCATGGTGAGGAGAAAAGGGGTCCTTTTGCTGTCGCAAGTGGGCCCCGGGGCCACTTGGATGCCCCTAGGCCCTGTTTTCAACCCTCCTCCAGGTGTGAACACTTCCACCACCTCCTGAGCAGAGAAGGAGGCTGTCCAGGAGCCTCCTGGCTTTCCCTCCAGGCTGGGGCTCAGCCCTGGGCATCAGCAGCCCTCCGATTTGGGCCGCTCATCTGGACCCAGGACAGACAGCTTCCTTTTAAATCGTCTTGACCGGCCTTCTAGAGAACTGGGATCTGGGGGCTGGAACTGTCCTCCAGCAGGTGAGACCCAAGGAGTTCCTGGTCTCCAGGTCAGAGCCGGCCTGGACCTGCCCAGGAGGAGGAATGGCCAGGAACAGATCTCCTTTGTTGCTCTCGTCAACCTGAAGCGCGTCAAGGGAGGCCGGGGAGCGCTGACCGTTAGCTGCCCCATTTATCGGGGCTGTTGTGTCCTGCCCGGCCCTCCCCCTCCCCGCCGTTTCTCAGATTAGCCCAGGCTGCCTTCTAAAAGGGTCCTCGGCTGGGCCTTTGTGCCCAGAGTGCCCGGTGTGAAATCTGCAGTGACGTTAAATGTTTTCTAATGAATAATTATTGAAAGGAAATGGAGGGATATTGGTGTAAAGGATTGTAGCGTATTAAAACGTTTTATGTGATGGGTACAAAAATGTTGTCCTTCACAAGCACTTTGGGAACAAGGCTTTATTTTCTCTCCCTTGTGAAGGGGTTTTGATTCTCAGGGGATTATCCCTAAGCTCTTTCTGGCCCGTCTCCTGACGGCAGTGAAAAGGGCCCACGAAGGGCTTTCAAGATGGCAGCCCTGAACCCCTCGAAGGGTTAGAAGTTTTAGGGGTTAGGAGAAATGTTTGAACATCGGAGGGCTTTCTTTTTCACTTCTGCTTTTGATTTTGGAGGGGGAGGCACAGCTCCCCTTTGACCCTTCCGTTCTGCAGGGATTGTCAATGGCTCTTTGGATTAAGGCTGTGCGAAATTTACAGGCATTTCTTTTCCACTGCTCAACCTCAAAATCTGCATTTTTTGTGGCTTCGGAAAGAAACGAGGCTAAAATTTGAAAAAAGCTCCGTGGGATGCAAGCACATTTGAGATTTTCTTGCTTCTAGGACTCAACGGTGGTGTTCTTTTCCCAAGCAGCAACGCAAATTATCAGATGCACATTACCCTTTGGAGCGAAAGCTTTTATTAATATGAAATAAAAATACTCATGGAAAACCCCATAGATGAATGCAGCATCATTCAGCGAGATAGATTCTTGGTTCATATAAGAAGAGTGTATGCTAGTTCCCAGACTTCAAGTTTTTCTTTCTTTCTTGCAATTTTGATGTGGTGAAACAATTCTACAATTCACACTTTTGCAAAAGCCCCTGGCTTTAAATGGCTTTAAAGGAAAGGTGAATGAAGAGGGAAAGGGAGGTTTTGTGCTTGCCTTGAGAGCAGAATTAAACAGAGGGAAGAAAATGTGGAGAAAACTTGGGAGATGGGCAGGCAATGTAGGTCAGTTCCAGGCTGTGGATGGGTTTCTCTGGGGGCCTGGTGTGACAAAGCAAATCCTGGGCAGATGGCCTTGGGCCCTCTGAGGTAATGTTTACAGTGGAGGATATGAACTGCAGCACCAGAAGTTGAATGGCTAGGACAGTCAAAGGCAGCAGGAGGAAGAGGAAAGCAGCCCCCTCCCCAAACATCTACAGTAAAAGCTGCTTTATAGGCTCACCTACCCATATGGATGAATATATTCTCCTCCTAAGTCCATATTCATATGAATAACATTCACAATATTCATAAGCCATAATGTGCTTGTTTCCTCTGGGCTTGGTTCAAATTCTGCCATGATGGTTTATTCACACCATGGACTAATTATGGACCTTCTTCACGCCACACTTACACTTTCACGACTGGTTTTCTTTCCTCCCTCATGAGGTTCTCTTTGTGGGTGAGCCTTTTAGCACGTCACCGAGGGCTGGGATGTTGTAGCATTACAAACTCCTAGGAACTGGCCAGACCTGAACAGATGCCTAGTCGGCAGCAAAGGCTCACGGTTGTCTTTCTTGGTTGTCCAAACTTTTGTGGTGGGGGTGGGGTGTGTGTGTGTGCTAACGACACCTGGATTTTGCAGGCCCTTTCCTTGCCTGATGCCCTCCAGTTGTGTGGAGTTCCAGGAGCAGCTTAGGTGAAGAGTCCATCCAATTCTGCAGCTTTTTATGTTCTTTGATGGGCTGAGAAGGAGCAGAAAGGTCAATGTTTGACTTGAGAAGGAGCTTAGGGTGGCCTCTGGTGGAGAAAAGGGGCTCCCGGTTTGTGGAGACGGAGCTAGCCAGGCGCATTGGGCCTCCCCAGCATCCTTGGCACAGGCCTCTCCTGGCTGGAGGGGCTGAGAGACACCCTGAGCACGTCTGTGCTCCCCTGGCCAGGTGGTTGTGGGCTTCCTTCTCTCCAGAATCAGGCTCTTGCTTTCTGAAGGTTTTTCTCATTTGTGGTGGTACCCACTGGCTGCAGGGCATACGGCTGAGCCATCCCTCCTGTTTCCCACCTTTCGGCCTTAGGAACACACCCGTCTTTGGGCCTCTGCCTGTGACCTGGGATTCCTTTCCTAGTGAATGGGGGAAGGAGCGGACATTTTCGTTCCACAGTCATGGCTAAAGTCCTGACATCCACCAGTCCTGCCTGTGTCAGTTGGTGGCACTACAAGGAGAAATCCTTCCTTCCTTCCTTCCTTCCTTCCTTCCTTCCTTCCTTCCTTCCTTCCTTCCTTCCTTCCCTCCCTCTCTTCTTCCTCCCTTTTCCTTCCTTCCTTCCTTCCTTCTTCCCTTCCCTTCTCTCTCTGTCAAAGATCTCTTTGCTGAAATGTTACATCAGAGGACGATTCAGCCACTATCTCCCTCTCTCTCTCTCCCTCTGTCTCTCTCTCTCTCTGACTGGCTGGGGAGGACAGGGGTCATTTGAACAATGCTTCCTTGCGTGGCCAAGAGATTTCTCTCTCTCTCTCTCTCTCTCTCTCTCTCTCTCTTTTTTTTTTTTTTTGGCTTGGGCTCCTTCCTCCCTGCCAAAGAGGTGGAAGCAAGATGCGAGTTGCAGTTGGAAGTGAGGTGAAGTGAGAACAGAACGGAACGTTCTGAGGGGCTTCGGAGCCAGGAGGAGAACTTCCCCGTGGGAAGAGAGGAGCTCAGGAGGAAGAGGTTAGGGGGAAGGAAAGAGGTCGGGGGCACCTAAACCCCAGGCAGCTCCGAGGATTTCAAGGCGGCTTCTTCATTCTCCCTTTCTCTCTCGGGTGTCAGGAAAGGTAAAGTGTTGTAATTACTATCTTTTATTCTTTAAACATGAAACTCAGTCAACTGAACCTTTAAAAATGTTGTTGTTGTTGTTATTATTGTTGTTGTTGTTATGATGGGCCATCTGCAATTTCACAGTCTAAGACTGGTAGGAGCCTGAAAATTTAAGGATTAATAAGGTAGCACCTGAGACTATAGGTAGTTCCTAGCAAGGGGTGGAGGTTTTGTTTGTAAACTTAGGGTGTTCTGGTCCAATAAATTCTGAGTTTCAGGGAGCCTGTCAGGTATTGCTCCAATCCCAATGGATTCCTTTTGTGAGGAGGCTGCCCCTTGGATCCCTGTGGTTCATCTTTTTTCCCCATCTTTTTTCTTCCTCCGTCCTAGCCTCGCTCAATGTAGCCACATCAATGAACCTGGAGCTCTCCTTTCCCTGGCTGAGACCCAGGGCGTGTTATGGCCAGACCTCCTAAGATTCCCTGGAACGGGATGGAAGGTTTCATTTTAATTTGACCTTTTCCATCAGAAGCATTTCCTCTACCAGTCAAAAGAAGAAAGCAGCAGTTAACTCCTAAGAAGAAAACTCTTAAAAGGCTCGAATCTGTCATAGTGGTAGAACCAGATATCTTAGCTGGCTAACGGAGTGATGCCTTGGAATTGCAGAGGGCTTCACCACACTGGTGTATATCACTCCATGCATGTATATCAATGTTTCTTTGATTTTTTTTTCCTGTTATAAAAGCTGCACTTTATTTCATTCCTACATCCTGCAATGTTGGGCCAAGCAGGTGGGAGGGGGGACTCATCCCCCATCACAAAAGAGATATGGAAAAGTTGGGTGGCGGCCGAGTTTTCCCTACGCTGGGATGTTGAGTTGACTCTAAGCCCCTCCCAGAGGACATGGGGAGCCCAGTTCTCTTAAGAGGGCATTTCATGTCTCTGTCCATGCGCTTAAGTTGTTCTGGTCCATCAGGGGAAAATTTGGGCTGCTCAGCCAGAGGTGTCTCTCTTGACCAAGCCGGAGAAGGTGACCAAGCATCACTATTTCAGAACAAGCCTCCTCAAAACTTTGGCAGGTTGCAGGCTGGGAGAATGACGGGAAATATTCCCACGATCTGGAACGGTCCAGGCAGGGCCAATCCTGCCGTAATAGGTTGAAAACTCAACCTATTTCTTTCTTTGTGAATATCAGCATAGGCGAAGCACAAGACCAGGGGGAGGAGAAGGTGCCGGGCATCCGCACCGGGAAGAAAGGTTGTGCCAGAAGCACAATGGTTAAGAGGATTTTTCCAGCCTTTTGGAGTCTCCAAAAGAGAGAGAGAGAGAGAGAGAGAAAGGTTCCGATCTTTATCTGCTCTAGGCTCCATCCAAGGAGAGCCAAGAGCCGCTTCTGTCTCAGGCCGGGCGAGGAGCCAGGCCAGGCTTCAGCCCAGGTCCAGCTACCTGATACCACGGGTGCTGCCTCTCCTGGGAGCGTCCGGATATTAGTTCTTGGACTTCAGTGGGAAGGGAAGGCAGCGTAATTCTAGGATGGCAGCTGGCATTTTGTATCCAGTATGCGTGAAAATATTGCAACAGAATTTCCTGGCTCCAGGAAAAGAAAAAAAAAAAGAAAAAATCCAACTCAATGTATCCACAGAGAGAATGTCATAGATTTTTGTCCTCTTGTTTTTGTGAAGTTACTCGATGTGCCAACTTGGCTACATTTATTAGAATAAATCACTCTCCAGTTTTGCAGCCTGTGAAACTTTGAAAGAGGTTCCTGGGTGTAGCTTGCCAAGACTTTCCAAGCTTTTTGGTTGTCTTAAGAGTAAAAGAAGAGTAAAGCGGCCTCCCCATCGCTTAGGTGCACCTTCCCAAGACCAGAAAGAAAGCCTCCTGACTTGTCGCTTTCTTGTGGGCAGAAGGAGGCGGTGTGGAAGAAGCCCCAGCAGCTGAACATGGAAGGGGCTCTCATCGCCCGCGACAGAGTTGGAGTTCAAGATTTCGTCCTGCTCGACTCTCACACGAGCGAATCGGCTTTCCTGGACAACCTGTGCAAACGATACCGGGAGAACCTCATCTATGTAAATAAACCTGAAATGGCCGGTCCACTTGGAACAGGGGTGCTGCTGGTCTTGGGGGCGGAAGGAGGGCACTAAAATAATATTAGACCAGAAGCCTTGGGCTGAACTGAATGGGCTGCTACCTCTGGAGAGTTCAAGGGCGAATTTAAGAGCCAGGAGACAAGGCGGTCAGGGGTGTGGGGAAATGGGAGGCTGTGGGCCTCTCCTTGGTGGACGGCTGGGGCAGGACGTGGGGGCGGCAGGGGGGGCAGCTTTGGTCCCAGAGCAGTGAGTGAGTCTGGCACACTCAGAGCTCTGCCCTCCCTCCCTTCCTTGCTGCTGCTCCCCCCGTCTTCCTCTTGGCACCGTCCTCCTGAAGAGGGGGCTTCTCTGAAAGGGCATCTCTCTGTGGGGCACCCAAGCCTCCCAGATATGTTCTTGGGAGGGAGGAATGCCAATCTGGGTCGGCGTTGGACGGTGACCATGCCACACGCCCTTTTGTTCTGGAGATCTGACAGGCCGTTGTGAGTCTGCCGGTTGCCAGCCTGATGCCTTCCTGCCTTCCCCTTCTAGACCTACATCGGGACTCTCCTGGTGTCTGTGAATCCCTACAAAGAGTTGGACATCTATACGCTGAGGCAGATGGAGCAGTACAAGGGGGTCAACTTCTTTGAGCTGCCCCCCCACATGTGAGCACAGGCGCCAAGCCACTTCCTGCTCCGTGGCCTCTCTTGGGTCCCGGTGGGATCCATCCATCCAGTTAAAATACCCAAATAATAATTATACACAGGAGGCAGTCCCGGTGCGAGTTGGGGATGATGGGAGTTGAAGCCCCCTCTGGAAAATGCCCCCCTGTGTTACCCTTGCCCTCTGGGGAAGTTCTCAGCCTGCCCTCCTTGCCTCTTCTGCAGCTACGCCATTGCTGACAACGCCTACCGGCTGATGTGCACCGAGTACAACAACCACTTCATCTTGATCTCCGGAGAAAGTGGAGCCGGGAAGACGGAGGCCTCGAAGAAGGTCCTTCAGTTCTTCGCCATGACCTGCCCGACCACCGAGCAGCTGCAGATCGTCCGCGATCGCTTGCTCCTCTCCAATCCTGTCCTGGAGGTGCCAGGCTGGGGATCCAGGCTGTTGGTCCCGAGGGTGGAGGGAGTCCCCTGAAGGCCATCTAGCTGGGCATGCAGGGCAGAGGAAGGGAGCCCTGTCCACTCTTCAATACCCCAACTCTGTTTATCCCACAGGCGTTTGGAAATGCCAAAACGTTACGGAATGACAATTCAAGTAGGTTTGGAAAGTACATGGATATCCAGTTTGATTTTAAGGTACAGCTTGTAAAATATGTGGGGTTAAAAAAAATACCTTGCATTTTTAACTCTTTAATCCGGAAGAATGAAATGTAGCCACCTTGTAGAATCTTGTATGTATTACTAGAGGTTGTATTTTTCTTCTTTTTAAATCAGAAATAAAAAGTGTGATCCTCATGCCTCCCTTAGCTTTTATCTTCCCAAGGCCCCTGCGAAGTAGGCCAGGTTGGGACTGAGAAGAGCTCTCGGGATCACCCGGCAGGGTCCTTTCAGACTGGGGGAGCGGTGCTGGGGAGGGATGCATCTCTTTTCATCCGCCCAATCTGACTGTCTCGGCTCTGGGTTCAACGATTCCAAGTTTCCCCACCAGGGCCTTGAGAAATGGGGCTGAAGAGCTGGGTGCAGGTGGGATGTGCCTGCTGTGTTCCCTTGCTGCCTGTGGCAAGGGAGCTTCTTTGGTTCTGCTCTTTCAGGGCGCTCCAGTCGGTGGGCACATCCTGAGCTACCTGATTGAGAAGTCCCGCGTGGTGCACCAGAACCCCGGAGAACGCAACTTCCACGTCTTCTACCAGCTGCTGGAGGGGGGAGAGGAGGAGCTGCTGGAGGGGCTGGGCCTGGGACGCAGCCCTCAGAAGTATTCCTACCTGGTGCAGGTCGGGTGGTGCCGCTTGCTGTCCCCAGACCGTCATCCCTCCTGGATCCCCCTGGCTTTGCCAAAAGCTCCAGCACTGTTTCTCTCTTTGGCTGCAGGGAAGCTGTGCCAAAGTGTCTTCCATTAATGACAAAAGCGACTGGAGGACAGTGCAGAAGGCCTTCGTGGTCATTGACTTTGCCCCGAGAGACATTGAGGTAGGAACCTTAGGAGGGGCAGAGAGGGAAGGAGAGTTTCGTGCCGATTTAGAACAACCCTTTCCCCCTGAGGGACGAGCGGGAGTCACGCTGGATCTGACCGCGTTCTTTGCCTTCCTTCTCAGAATCTCTTGGGGATCATTGCAAGTGTCCTGCATCTGGGCAACATCCAGTTTGAAGAAGACAGCAATGGCCACGCCATCATCACCAATGGCACGCAACTCCATTGGATCTCCAAGGTGCCAGCTGGGCGCGTCAGGGACTCTGAATTAATCTGGAGGAGGCCAGCCCGGTGCACAAAGCGCATGGTGTCCCACCCTGGCCACTGGCGTAGAGCAGCGTTTCCGGGCAAACATTTCAGTGCCAGCGTTGAAATTCAACGATATTTCCCTGCACTGCTTCCACATACTGTGGTGCAAATGCACCATCATAGGGAATAGTTTTGAGCACGGGGGTCCCATCCCATGTGAAAGCTTCCCCTCCCCGGCCCCCTCCCAGGTTTTGAACCACAGCCCTGATGAAGACTTGAGCAGGCGTCTCTAGTGCTTATTGACCGTTGTATACCTGGTGATGTCTTTTTCCCTCCCCTCTCTAGCTTTTGGGCGTCCACCTGTCCATCCTTCAAGAATCTCTAACCCACAGGAAAATCGAGGCTCGGTTTGAAGAGGTACCCCTCCTTCTCCCTGCTCCTTTGCAAGAAAGTAGGCAGGCAAATCTGCCCCCACCTATTTCCACTGGGATTTTCTTCCTCCCCAAAGGTTTTAAGCCCATTGGATGTGGACCTGGCATTTTACGCTCGTGATGCAGTGGCGAAAGCGATATACGGACGGACGTTTACCTGGCTAGTCAACAAAATCAACAGTTCTTTAGCAAACAGGGTGGGTCCTCCCTTGCATAAATGGCACATCTTTTCCATCCCCTTGGGGCTCGAGAAGGCCGGCTGGTTGGCTGACTGGGGTTGCCTGGCGGTTGTGCGCCTCGTCCCCCATTTGTGCGCAGATCCTCACGGACCTTCCTGCTTGTCTTTGTTTGGCAGGACTTCAGCAGGAAAACCGTGATTGGCCTTCTGGATATTTATGGCTTCGAAGTCTTTGAGACAAACAGGTAGGGCTCCATTCAGCCGAGACCAAAAATGTTTTGTGAGAGAAACTGAAGAGATACAAGAACATGGGATTGGAGGAGGAGGAGGAGGAGGAGGAGGAAGAGCAGGAGGCGGCAATGGTCATACAACCTCCCTTCCCCTAGTTGTGGGGTGGTAAAAGTGACTAGAACATGATTACTTTAAAATGACTTTCTGTTTTTGTGTTCTTTTGTGTGTGTGTGTGTGTGTGTGTGTGTTCAAGTTTTGAACAGTTTTGTATCAACTATTGCAATGAGAAACTCCACCAGCTGCTGATCGAGATGACCCTGAAAGCAGAACAAGAGGAATATGAGCTGGAAGGCATTGAGGTAGTTCTTGCTCTGCCTCCCCCATAAACCTTCTCTCCCACCCGCCACCCCCAGCCTCCGGGGGGGGGGGGGGCAATTCCTGTTTCTCAGGTTGGAATTTAAAGGCTCCGAGGATTGGAGAAGGCAATGGATCCTTTGCAGAGTAAAAAAACCACCTTTTACGCAATGCATAAATTTACTTATTTTATGCAACCCCCTGAGTTGAGTCAAACAGGTCTTACAGTAAATTTAAAACAATACAAAATCCTGCCAAATTTTACCAGACCAGAATCCTTCTTGGTGTGAAGAAAATGAGCCCAAATTGTGGAAAATTACATTTTTCCCCTTTTAACTTTTAAGTCTTCTTCCTAAAGTTCATCTAAATTCTGACTCCAGAGGCTGGTGGAGGTAGACTTGCTGTTTCAAGTGGAATTTTACTTGGCCAAACATGGCCTTGCTGTGCCTTGACCACCTATGTTTTGCTCCTAATCGTAGTGGGAACCGGTTCCATATTTTAATAACAAGATCATATGTGACCTCATAGAGGAAAAGCACAAAGGCATCATCTCCATACTGGTAAGAAAACACTGAATTCTGAGTAAGTTTACCCACTGCCAATATGACTGGTTCCAAACAAGGTTGCCCTCTAAAGTAATTTAGGGGACTGAAAATTTTTTAAATAGCTAGGGGATTCTAGCAAAGAGTTATTCACATTCCCACAAAACAAACTGTTTTGGTAGTGTATCGGCAGAGAAGGAAAAGTGGACCACAGGGTGGTTTTATAGACCCTATAAATGTCTAGAATGAGGAACACTCTGAAAAAATTTTCTTCCATGTTTGGAGATGCTCCCAATGCCCACTTTTCTGGATCAGGAGACCTCCAGATGTGCTGGCTGGCAGCTTAAATATAAGCCCAACACATCTGGTTTAGGTTCAAGAACAAGTCACATTGGCTGTGCCTGACACACAGCCATTGGGCAGGATTCATTCTCAGCAGGATTCATAGAACAAGTTAGAATGGCCTGGTTCATACCTCACCTTAAGCCTAATAGACTATTTATTGCTCACGTGGGGAGCCAGCAACGGTCTTTTGTCTTTCTTGCCTCAGGATGAAGAATGCTTGCGGCCCGGCGAAGCCACTGACCTGAGTTTCTTGGAAAAACTGGAGGAGAAAGTAGGAGACCATGCCCATTTTGTGACGTAAGTGCCGTGCCCCTCCGGCTAGAGGGGATGGACTCCTCTCCCAAGCTTGGAGCAGAACTTAGTTCAGCCCCACTGTCCCTGATTCTGGGTTTGATCCTGGCCCAGCTGCCAATGGGATCCTCTTTTTTCTCTTTCTCTTGGCAGTCGGAAGCTCGCAGACCTGAAAACCCGGAAGTCCATCGACTGGGTGGACTTCCGCTTGCTTCACTACGCAGGAGAAGTGACCTACTGCACAGTGGGTAAGAGGGACAAAATCCCCTCCTCACTTGAAGCTCACAGGAACAATTCAGACAAAAATCAAATCAAATTGAGGAGACCTCGGATTGGAAGCACCTCCTTTCTAGAGTTCTAGACTAGGAACACTTTTCTTTCTGAAGCAACTTCTCTTGGCAAAAGTTCTCCTCCACTGAATCCAATAGTTTGGAAAGTGTCACTTGAAAGCCTTCTGGGCACCAGTGACCACTCCCGGTTTCTCTGTGTGCCCTTCAGTTTGACATGGCTGATCCAAGCCCGTTGAATGATAGCCCCTCATTCCCAGTGAGCAGACTCCCCAGTGGCTGTACGGGAGAGTTGGCCCAAGTTGGAGAGGGCTGGTGAAGTTTCTCTTTCTGGGCCTCTTCTCCAACCCCCCCCCCCCCCAAACCTCCTGGCAAAAGAGCCTGGCCCTGATGAGCACAGCAATCCCAAGACTTGAATTGTCCAGGCTGAGTGGACTTCAACGCCCAGAATCTCCCGGCCAGCATGGGGAATTTTGGGAGCTGAAATCCAGATATCTTAAAGTTGCCAAGGTTAGAAACCCTGGCTTAAGCCAGCAGTGGCTTTGCTGAGATCATCCTGGCTTCATTTCCAAGAAGACTTTCTCTTCCACTTTCCTAATTTTATTAGCATTGCTTTAACTTTATTTCCTGCTGTCTTTAGGATTTTTGGAGAAAAATAATGATCTGCTTTACCGGAACCTCAAAGAGGTAAGAATATTTTGGATCCATTGGGTGAACTTCTTCTCTCTTGCCTTTTAGTTAAGGGATGGAAATAGAAGCAGAAGAGGTGTGAAGGAAGGAAGAGCTGCAGGAATTCTTAGCATGGGTGGATTTCAAAGTGGAAAGGAACGGGTGCTACAAATTCTGTAACCTCAGGCTTTAACCTGTTTCAAGGTGCTGTGCAATTCCAGAAATGGTATCTTGAAAGAATGCTTCCGGTCATCGGAGTTGCACAACCGGAGGAGGCCCGAGACGGTGAGTGCTTTCCTCCGGCCGTGAGACGAGCTCTTGCAATGTTTTAGCTCAGAGCCAAGCAATAGATTGGCACTTCATAGAATTGGGGGGGTGGGGGGGGTGTCTTTTAGCAGAGAAGAAATTTCTTCAGCATTCCTTGCTCAGGATTAGCAATCTGGGACAGGGTCCCCATGGAAACGGGGCTTGCAGTGACCTTTAGCCCATTGTGTCCTGAGTGCACACAATGCCCACTCGTCTTCACATCACTGAAGATCACATTTCACTGCTTAGGGTCAGCTTGTAGCTGCAGGACAGGCCTCCCACTCCTTCCATGCTTGTAACCGTGGCCTTCTGGCATGCACAGGTTGCCACTCAGTTCAAAACCAGCCTGTCCAGTTTGATAGACATCCTGATGTCCAAGGAGCCCTCCTACATCCGGTGCATTAAACCCAACGGGGACAAAGAACCTGGTATGGGGACCTCTGGGCTGGAAAGGGAGGGCTGCCTGACTCTCCACCTGGGCTTTCACTGATCCGTCCTCAGCCCCAAAGGCCTTTCGAAGGCAACCTGAAATCTAGGCTGCCCTGAAGAGTGGCGGCTCCCGTAATGTTTCTCATCCCCCTGGAGAAATCAGAATGTGTGGACTTTAAAATCTCAGGCAGTGCTGGAGAGGCCAGAGGCTGCCCGTCTCAGGGCACAGGGGCAGACCTGCTTGGGTGGCAGCAGATGGAGGGGAAGACTATTTGGGCAGTGGACTTCGGACCCTGGGAAACCTGTAAAAATGAAAGAGGGGTGGGAGAGGTCCCTAAACCGGCTCCCTTTTTGTTGTGCAGACAAATTCGACGACTCCTTGATAAGGCACCAGGTGAAATACCTGGGTTTAATGGAGCACCTTCGGGTCAGGCGAGCTGGCTTTGCTTACCGTCGGAAGTACGAGCACTTCCTGCAAAGGTGAGGCCACCCCCCCACTCCACTCGTGCCATGGCTACAGCAGGAATTGAGAACACAAGAGGGGGGGCATCTAGTTTCCCCCCCAGCCCCCAAACATTTTGCTGAGGATTGGATATGTTAGGAAGAGCGGGGTCACCTGTGGAGCTGTGCGGTTGAACAGCCCGTCCCTTTGCCGTGAGGTTTATGGAGAGGAAGTGGAATTGGCATCCTCCAAAGAAGCTTTGCCCATCATCATGATTTCTGGTGTGTGTGTGTGTGTGTGTGTGTGCCTGGATCGAGAAAGCAGCGGTCAGCTCGAGTCCTGTGCTGGCCAGACAGATTGTGGGACTCCCGGATCCCTTCCCCAGTTTGGGATCCATTTCTCCTGGCGGATTCCAGGTACAAGTCCCTCTGCCCGGACACCTGGCCCCAGTGGCGAGGCCCTGCCGCCAAGGGAGTGGAGAAGCTCATCCATCACATCGGCTACAAGCCCGAAGAGTACAAGATGGGAAGGTAGAGGAGGTGCCTGCGGGGTTTTGGGGCCGGTTCATGCAGTCGCTCCCCATGGCTCCCCGTTCAAGTGCAGCTTTTGTCTCCTTCAGGACCAAACTCTTCATTCGTTTCCCAAGGACACTGTTTGCCACCGAAGATGCCTTTGAACACAGAAAACACCTCCTGAGTATGTTTGTGCCTGGACCTCTTGGGGTCGTGCCCGGAAAGATCTTTTCCCACCTGGACCTTGTCTTTATGAGGGAGTCATGCTCTGAGGGCCCTGGACCACCGCCTGCCCATAAATACAACTTCTGGGTGCAAATGTTCTTGGGCTGCAGGATTGAAGTCCCCGTTGGGCTATTTGGCGCAGCCCTTCCTTATCCTCCTTCCCAGCTTTGGCCAAACGGAAGCCTCCAGGTTTAGCATGGCAAGCCAATAGCCAGGTGTATTTAGGAGCAATTGTTGGGGGTGGTCTTTTTTGCTTTAAGGTGGTCCTGCCCTCAATCTCTGGCTTCTCTTCACTAGAGAAACCAGGTAGTTTTGATGATGGGAAAGATCTCTAAGAGCTACTTGCTTCCAGTCCCATTAGCACATAATAATACTGTTGATGCATCGCAATTCTTGGTTCCATTTCGAAGAGTCCCCTAGGCTAGGAAGTCCCAGCTTCTGTCGCTGGAATTTGCAGTTAGAAGTGATGTTTCTGGGAAAGGAAACGGAGTGATGCAGTCTGGCTGCTCCTTTCCCCACTGGAAGTCACCAAGGGCTCCCCAAAGAAACAGAAGCAACTTTCACCTGGCAGCTCCTTCAGGGCAGCACACCTTCCCCCGCCCCTCTTTTCAGTTTCCAGAATACAAGCCAAATTCAGAGGCTGCCTCGGGAAGCGAGAATTCCAGAAGATGAGACAAGCCGGTAAGGATCAGTTGGCCGGCAGGGAAAACCGCCGGGAGCGGTTTGTGAGAACTTGCATGGCTCGCCCTTCCTCTGCTGGCGGGGAGGCTGTCCCAGGTGAGCTAGGGACGCTTTCTGCCTTGCAGCCGTCCTGCTGGAGGCGGCCTGGAGGGGGGTGCTGGCACGCAGGCTGGCCAAGAAGAGAATGTGGGCAGTGGAGACAATCCATAGGTAAGTTTCCTGCCTGGGACCATCCCTCCCGTTGCGCTGCCTCTCAGCCAGGGGGGACCCTGCTCATCCGGTTATTCCATGTCCACACACAAACACACATGCAGGTCTACACCTGGGAAGACACCTGGGGGCGATAAGAAGGAGGAGGGTCCTGAATGCTGTTTTTCTCCCTTCGGAAGGTTCTTAAAAGGCTTCATTCACCGGAGGGAGGCCCTGAACGCCGACAATGTGGACTTTGTGAGGTTTGTGCAGTACACTTACCTCATGAAACTCAGGGATCACATTCCAAAGACCGTCCTGGACAAAAGCTGGCTTAAGCCTCCAGAGATCATGCAACAAGTGAGAACGGGCTTGCGGGGAGCCTCCCTGTGCAGGGGCAGTCTGCTGCAGAGTCCCGGGAGGGAGGCTGGGTCTCACCAGCCCTTCTGAGGTTAGCTGAGGCAAAGACAGATTGAGAGGGTCTCCTAAACCTGGGGGGTTGAGCTGGGCCACTATCTGGTCCCCTGGGAACAGAACCTCCACAGGGGGTCTGCGGCCGGCTGTAGTGTCCACCTCGTGTCCATCTTCTCCCCTTCTACCACCCAGACCTCTGCTCTCCTGAAGACCATCTGCAAGCGGAACCTTGTCCGGAAATACTGCTGCGGGATCACCGCAGAGCAGAAGGCGCAGGTGACAGGGTGGGGCTCCTGGTCTCCTGAGGCTCTTCCAGGCGTCCTGAGAGGGATAAAGGGGGCCTAAGCTCTTCTTTGACTCCCAAACAGATGGAGCAGAAAGCTGTGGCCAGTGCCATTTTCTCTGGGAAGAAGGTTGGTTACGTGGAAAGTCTGAACCAGCCTTTTGTGGACAGCCGGTTGAGTGAGTAGCTGGGCAGACCCTACCGAGACCTTGGCTGGACTCAAGTGGAGGGTTCTCCCTTGGTGACTGCCTGGAAATAATTGGGGGGGGGAGAGTTTTGGGGGAAGCCTAGAATAGCAGAGTTGGAAGGGGTCCCAAGGACCATCTAAGGGGGTCCACACACCCTCCAAAGCACCTGAAACCGAAGGCAGGAGGAGAAGCAACGGAGGGAAACTGATCAGGGAGAAAAGCAACCTAGAACTCGGGAGGAATTTCCGGACAGTGAGAGCAATCGATCAGGGGACCAGAAATTGTGGCTGCTCCGTCACTGGACGCATTTAAAAAGAGACAGACGCTTGTCCGGAATGGCACAGGGTCACTTGAGGTCAGACTAGAAGACCTCCAAGGTCCCTTCCAACTCTGTTATTCTGTTATCTAGCCCAGCAGGAAAAGTAAGTTCTTATTTAAATGAAATAATGAAGTGGGGGGGGGGACCCATTTCTGGCATGCCAAGCGTTTCTTCGAAGACCTCAGAAGAGCTTCCTGCCCCCTTCCCTCCTAGGTGAGAGTGACCTGTGCCCCAAAGTCCTGCAGATGATCCGCCACGAGAAGGTCCAGGTAAGGCAGACCGGGTGGCATCCCACAGGTAAGTGGGTCCAGGCCGCTCCCATGGTTTGCTCCCTGCTGCGGTTCTTGAGCTGCCTCTTGTCTCTTGTGCTGGTTTCCAGTATGTCACCCCAGTGGTGAAATATGACCGGAATGGCTTCAAGCCCCGAGAGCGACTGCTTGTCCTGACCCGGGTGGCGGCTTACGTGGTGGAGACGGCCAAGGTCAAGCAAAGGATTGAGTACACCGCCCTCAAAGGTAGCCTTTGAAACCGCTTCTCTGTGGCAGGTGGACCCGGTCCTCGTCCCCGAGGCCGAGCTCTTTGTGCCTCGGGAGCAAAGCTTTTGGATACACACACACAGGAGGAAGGAGGGAGAGCCGGGCTGGATTCTGCTCTTGGGCAGGCTGCCCTGGGTCGGGGAGGGCTGGTGCAGAAGCGAGAACCACCTCAGGCGCTTTGGTCTGGGCACGGAGGATCCTCCTCAGTTCCTGGAAGGCAGCCCGGCCCTTGAAGACAAGGAAAGCACAACAACTGCAGATGCATAAATAGATCCGAGGGGTGGGTGGAGGCGGGCTGGGAAGGGGAGACCCGGGGACAGGAAGGCTCCAATATGTTGGGAAAAGATGGAAACCAGAGAACCAAGAGCTCCATCTTTGCAATGTCACCTCAGAAAAGAATCAGGGGCGTGAAAGTCATAGCTTGGTTGATGAGCCATTCTTTTTCTAAAAAAAGGAAAGAGGGGAGACTCCTTCCGCATTTCCCTAAAAGTTACCCTGTGGTGGGACAGGAGGAGCACCGCTTTGCGCGTGTGACGTGCTCTCTGTCCCTTCTCCCTGCCAGGCATTTCCACCAGCAGCCTCAGCGACGGCCTCTTGGTCCTTCACGTTCCAGAAGACCACAAGCAGGAGAAGGTGAGGGAAGCTGCTCCTCTGGAGACCCTCCTGCTTCAGGAGGCGATTGAAAATAACCCTCCTCCTCCTCCTCCTCCTCCTCCGGTCTTCCCTGCAGGGAGATGCCATCCTGCAGTGCAAGCACGTTTTTGAGACCGTCACCAAGCTCTGCATGTTAGCCAATAAGCAGGACCTGGTGGCCGTGGTCCAGGGAAGGTAAATGGGGGGCTGCCTTTGCTTCGGCAGCCTTGGGAGGCCTGGGCTGTTTTTTAACACCATTTGAATAAAACCCACCGAAGAAACAGCAAATAACCTAAACCTTCCCTTCCACAATGCACAGCAGTTACTGCCTGAATCTCTTCCTCCTTCAGTGTTCCAAAACGTTTGTTTTCTCAACCAAGACCTGTTTTGACTCATAGGGCTGGGGGCTGGGGGGGGAGACCCTTTGGCCTGTGGCCTGGTGCTGTGGATGAGCCCCCGGGTCTTCCTCCCCTGCCGGGGCTCTGCTGCAGACAGCCAAAGCCACCAGGCCCTGGAAGACGCCCTCTGGTTTCCCCCTCTTCTGTAACAGCCTCCAGTTCCAGATCAGCCCCGGGAAAGAAGGAACCATGGTTTTCACCACCGGGCAGGAGCCTCACGTCTACAAAGCCAAAAACGGACAACTCACAGTGGTGAGCGTCTCGAGCGCATAAATCCAAGGTGCTCTGGGGCATCCGGTCAAGCCTGAATGTTATTTCCCTCCCTGGCCAACCGGGCCTCAAAAGATGGAAGGAGGTTCTGTTGAGGCAATCTACCTCTGTTAATTCGTTTTTGCTTTAAAAAATAAAAGGCCTTCCTTTTTTATTTCTTTAAAAAAGCAGCTGCCATGTCTTCCTCCGGGTTTCTATGGCTGCAGGTCCTCAGAGTGGTGAAGAAGCTATCTTGAAATAACTCTTCTTCTGTTTAAACCCCAAAGGTGTCGACTAAGATAAAGTCCTGATGGGGGAAACCGAGACTCCGTCTGCTTGGAAAGAAAGTCCCTGAAATGGCCTCTTCGTCAACCTGCTCAGACGCTGATGTGGTCATCGTGAACAATGTCCACCCAGTCATCCTTAGGCCCCATAACAGCCTCCGTGAACCTCGCCCAGAACTGATGCATAGATTGAGGTTTTCAGATCCCTGGCTTCCACATTCCAGTTGGCAATAACTTAACCATAAACTGCACCAAACAGCCCCAAGGCCCGGTTTTAAAATGCAGAATTCCATAAAAGAATCTCACCATAAAAAACGCCGTTTCTAAGCAGGGCCGGAAGAGGAGCCCCCAGGCCGGCTGTGAAACTCTGCCCTGTGTCTTGAGTGAGTCTGTGTTCAACCAAATTCTGGAGGCCGGTGAATATCGGCCCCATTTGTAAAATGCAAACTGAGGTTCTTACTTCCAAGACAAGCAAATAAGGTACCTCTGTTCCTGGAGTTACCACCCCACGTTATTCTCTGTATTAGCAACCTGTGATGTATTTATGCAAAATTAAAAAGGTGAAAGGAAAATTAACTGGCCTCTCTGTGTCTGCCAGCCAGAGGCAATGTTTGAAACGCCAGGCCAGTTTTTAAGAACGGTTCCCTGCCTCCCGCTCTTTTCTCAGGGGTCTTAATCTAAGGCACTCGGAGGGATGAAGGGGGGTCTGCAGAATCGGCCACGACACAGACCTTCCTGGGGGCAAATGCAGGGCAAGCTTGGTCCTTGAAGTGTCATTCCCAGCGGAGGTCTGGCCTGGCAACCTGGCCGGAGCTTCTCAGCAGCCCAATCCCCGAGGACAGGAATCATCTCATCTTTGGAGAAAAGTGGCTTCTGGTTTCCACCTGCTAGTAGTTAATGCTGCTCTCTCTCCCACCACACATCTTTGTAGTTCCCGGCTGGCTGCTCAGAGACAAGCATAGCTGGGTGTGTTAATGACTCAACAGCACGTGGGAACCGACCTATCGGAGCTGGCTGCTGGTACTTTCCTCCACTTGAGAAATTTCGGGTCTGCTTCGATGCTGTTGCTCTTTTCTCTTGTGGGGGGATGGCATTTGCCTTCCTGCTAAAACTGTGGTTTTGCTCCCTGGCCTCTTTCAAAAGACGGTCTTAAATGAGGACTCCAAGAGAAGCTGGAAATAGGAAACACCTCTAATTTATTTTCTGTATTTAAAATCTTGTGTCAAATGCATAACGCTTACACAAACAGAGAAAAAAAAAAATCACGCCAACAGAGAGGAGGAAGTGATTCTGCGCAGAAGGAATGCAAGGCTTGGCTTGGCTTCCAGGGTCAAAGTAGGTGGGGAGGGGGCTTGTTTTTCAACCTGTCTGTTGTTCCCAAGACCCTTGGCTGCCTGGGGGCCAGAAATCAAAGGCACTGCTGGGGGGGAGGGGGCAAAACTCTTTTTGGAGTCTGGATTGCCCCAGGACAACCTAGGAAGCAGATGCAGGCACTCAGGTCCCTTCTGGTCCCCCTTTGGGGAGGGTCCCAATTGGATCCAAGGCAGATGCCTCACCAGCAGGCTAAAGAAACAAAAGCTTCCAGCTGCTCTTCTTCCTTGGGTTGGGGTGCCTAATTATCCCACCCCCCAAATATTTCTCCCCTGGTTCCCTTGTTTCCTTTCGGGCTCAGCAGCCTGGCTGTTCCTCTTCCTGGAATCAATCGTCCTCTCTACTGACCTGGACCCAGAGCCCCAAGAAACAGCCAGAGAGAAAACCCAGCACACCCCACCCCTTCCTCTGGGCCGGCTCCCCTGGGTTTCTGAGAGGATGACAACTTTGTGGATGTTTTAGAAATAGCAGCTCGGGAAACAAATATCTCGGGAGGGCATTCATCGGCAGCCAAGGATCCACTGAGAGACTAACAGGATACCCCCATTTTGGTTTGCAGCATCTCTCAACAGTTGCTTTTTGGCTACCCTGGTCCCTAAACTTTGAAACGCACCAAATAAAACTAACCGACTTTTTTCTTAAACGGAAAGAGGAATAAGCTAGTTCTGGACTTTGGTCTGCAGCCTTGAACACTTTGCAGAACATCTGACTCAGCCCATCTCCAGTCAAGGCTTAATCTTTGGGTTTCCTGCTGCTTACACTCCAAATTACAAGATTTCTGCTCCGAAATAAAGGACTGGAGAGATGCAACAAAACCTGATCCGAGGAGGAAGGAGCAAAGGCCGCCTCATCCCGTCTGGTGCAACAAGATAGATTCTCTCGATTCCTTCTCACCCCCACAGGGACTCCAGGAGGTGGGGGAGCTGAGGGACCTCTGGGTGGGAGGCTGCGAATGGCCCCCTGCTCTCCCTTCTCAGGCCCCCTTTAATCCAGAGCGCTTTAGTGGCTCTTCTGGACTCCAGGGGGCCAAGAGGAGATGCCTAAGGAGCTTCACTGCTGGAGCACAGCCTTCTCGGGTCCTCGGGGCTTCCGTTCTACCCATCTGCAAAATGGCTTCTAATTTAGATGGTCCAGCCGGGCTGAGCCTGCTGGGCCCAGGATGGAGACCGAATCACACATGGACACGGCAAGGAGGTCATTGCTGGGAAGACGAGGCCTTTGGCCTTGGATCAGAAGGTGGGGGCTCCTGAATGGGGAGGGGGCGATGAGAGAGAAGGCCACAGATGCGCTTTGCAGCATCTACTGAAGGCAAGATGGGAACCAGCATCCTGGGGGGAGGGGGGACGAAATGGGACGTTCCCACCTGGCCGCACCACCCTCCGTCCTCCTGCAACAGGAGAGGGAACACCTCCCCCAGCAGGCCGCCTCCCCATCCCCTGCATGGGTGGCCAGGGGGCTTAGCCACAGCGTTTCCCCCTGGGAATGAAGGCTCATCCACTCAACCGAGAGGCCGGAGCCCCACAGAGGCTGCCTGGTCCCACCCAAAACAGGCCCGGAAACAGAAGCGCTGCAAAGGCCAGGACCTGCACCCCGAACTCGGTCATGGGGGACACAGTCCATTTGGGTGCCACAGGTTGAATTCCAAAAATACTCTAGGCAGAAAAGGACAGTTCAGGCAGCCGGTCAGAGGCCAGCCAAGTCGGGGGCAGGGGGCTGGCCTGCTGCAGCCCCTCACTGGTGCAGGTGGGTGCGGTCGTCGGGGCGCTTGATGTGGATCCGACGGACCCTCTCGATGCGCTCACGCTCCTCGTCCTCGTCCAGGTGGTGGGAGCGCCCGGCTGCCCCCCCGGTGGCCTCCAGCAGCGCATTGTCGGGGCCTCGGCCGTCCTGGGCTTCGTAGAGGAGGATGTTCAGGGTTTCCTCGTAGATTCGGGCCTCGGGGAATTCAACCTGGGGGTGCCAAACAGGGTGGGGGGGTTAGATAGACAGTCCCCTCTGAGCGGGGGGGGGAGGGGGAGAGGAGTGGGGCAGAGTCAGCCACTTACTTTGGTCTGCTTCTTCTCGGTGGCGTAGACAATCGAGGTGCAGCACACCTCCGCGATCTTGCGCCCCTGGCCATAAAACGACCAGCAGCAAATCTCGTCTCCCAGCACATCTTTGATGAACAGGACCCTCCCATTGAAGCGCAGGGAGAGTTTGTCAAACAGCTCGATGTTCTTCAGCATGTTGTCGTCCGAATTGCTGGGGGGCGGAGAGGGAAGGGCCCGAGGACACCCAGAAGGGAGGGACAGGGCAATGCTCTTTAATTAGCCAGTTTCCCTCCCCTCCTTTCCGCCTAACGGGGCAACTGCTCCCTCTCCAAACTCTCCCCTTCTTGGTGCTGAAAATACTTTACCTGGTGTAGGAATATTTGTTGTTGCTTCGATTGTAGAGCAGTTTAACCGCTGGCTGCAGAAACACAGAAAGGGGGGGGGGGGTTAGTTCCAAGGGTCACCACTAGGTATTGAAGGCAAGCTGGCCCCCTGCAGGGGATGGTCGGAACTGCAGAGGTAAACATCTGGAGACCAGCTGCTTGCCTCCCCCCTGCAGTTGGCCACTGTGAAGATCTGGTGGAAGGAGAACACCGCCTGGGGGGGATGACCGTTCCTCTCCCAGCTCCAAGGGGAGACGGAGCCATAAGAGTGACTGGAAGGCCCTCCAGAACAGGAGGCTTTTACCTTGTTGGACGTGGCTATGAGTTTCTGCTCTTCTTTGGAGGAGGTGATGATGGGCACTTTGCAAAAAGGCTCGTAGACATCTTTGTTCTGTGAAAAGAAGAGGACGGACTGGAAGGGAAGCCAGGCGATTGGGCAGAAGCCGGCCCTTGCTTACAGTGGACAAGGCCTCCCTTCCCTGGCCAAGCTCAGGAATCTTGGCAGACTCTGCAGCTTGCAAAGGTTTTTCTTCAACTCCCAGAATTCCCCAGCCAGCAACGCCAGGAACCCATCTTAAAGTTGCTAAGGTTTGGAGCCAGTGCCTTGGAGGCACCAACCGCAATAGAGAAAGAGGGTCCAGCCCCACAAGGCTGCAGTTCCTCCTCCTGCCTCCCCCCACCCCTCCCAGGTGGGAACCTCATCCACTCCCCACCAGAGCGGTCCATGGGGTGCAACAGAGCGGGGAAAGGCTGGCTCCAGAGCACCCACAACGGATTTACCTGGAGGGCAGCCTGGCACTCATCCACCAGGCCTTGAACCAGGTAGTACTTGGCCTCGGCCAGCAGCTCCTCTATCTCCCGCCGGCTCTCTGGGAGGGGCACGGCCCCATCGCGCAGGTAGTTTAAAATGGTTCCAAAATGCTTGCCGCATCGGTCGATCAAAATCCAGCCTAGGAGGAGGCAGAAAGCGCAGCCAGGATGGGAAGGAGTGCAGACTCCGAGCTCAGCCTAATCCTATCCCGGGCTCATCGGCTGCCACTGTTTACCTTTCAGCAGTTTGGCTTTGTCACGTGGCTGGCAGTCTCAAAACTCGCCAGCTCAAAGGAGCCGGCAACCCTCCCAGGCTTCCATGAGCTCCACTTCTTTGTGGGCAGAGACACAAGAATGTTATGGGAGGGGAGGGGATAAAAAATGCGTCAGCAGGCCACTGCTCTTGGACAAATAAGGGCAGCGCTGGCTGAAGAATGCAAGGGCGGTCTTAAACTAAGGGACTTAAACAGCTAAAATCCAATTAAGCTCTCAATTCTGCAAGCTGGGAATTTCATTCTCATGGAACCAGAACTCTTTTTTTTTTTTTTCTTTTGGAGTCAAACTGATAATATTTGAAACTGTTCATCATTCTCCTTGGTTTTCAATCCTCAAATGCGAAGGGTTGAAAAATCTGTTGAATTGAGATTCTCTTGTCCCAGTTTCCCTCATCAATTTCCAAATGATCACAACAAATCAAACACTTCGCTTGCGATTGCGCAAAGGTATGACCCACAGGTGTGCTGCCACCCAGCTCCCTACTTTGCTGCTATGACAAAGGAAAACTTCAAAGGCCCATTGTCTCCTCTTCTCTCACTGCTGCCAGTGGGAGGAAAGCCCCCCCCCTCCTTCTGTGCCACTCGGAAACAGACCCCACTCTGCTGCTTTTTCCAGTCAGAGTCTCAAAAGTCCCACTGGTTGAGCAGTTGCTGGATATGAGGCGGGTGGCAGATAAATCCCATAATAAAATAAATCCAGAACACTGTTTGGAAGTTCTTCCTTCCAGCCATTTGTTTCCAGGCGAAATTGTAGGAGTTTGGCCACAAGAACCGGGCAGGCAGCTTGCAGAAACCTGGAAGGCCGTCCTGGCCAGAAGCCCCCTTCATCCCAAGCCTCCCCCCTTGCAGAGTGGAGCCCAGCTGGCCCCCGCTCCTTTACCTTCGCTGTCCGTGAGGACCTCCATCCGGCCACTGAACATGGCCTTCAGCATGGTGTCCTGCTTGGTCAGCGTCTGCATGGTGGTGTAGTACAAGGCCCCACCGATGTTCAGCTTCACATACTTGGAGCTGGGGCTGCCGCTTTTGAAGGAGGTGGTGCGGGTTGTGGCTGCTGGCACGGCAGTGCTCACCACTGTCTCTCCGGACATCTCTTCCTGCAGGAGCAGAGGCCCTTCAGGGGGAGCCCACTGCATTCCCAGGACGGGGCCAGGAGCTTGGGGGGGGGGGCCCTCAAGCCCAAAGCCCCCAAAGAGAGGCAGCAGCGGCCTCTTTTGGCCCTTCTCAGGGAGCACAGTGGGCAAATGGCCGGAGCCCTTCACAGGGTGGGGGGGGAAGCCCCTCAAGGGTGGCCAGGGCCCCTCTGGCCTCGGCAGGGGTCTCCCAGGTGGGCAACCGTAAGGCCAGGGACTCTGGGAGTTGAAGCCCCCGAGCCTTAGAGTGGCTCACTAGGCAGACCCCAGCCTCAGGGGAAGGAAGGGGCAGAGGCCAGCTGGCCCTCCCGCCTTGAGACCCCCAGCCTGGCCAGGGGCTGGACGAGATCTGGGCTCCCTCTGACCTGCCCCCCCAAGTCTCCCTGCAGCTCTTTGCCCCCCACCCCCGCCTTTCTTCCTCCTCCTCTTCCTCTCCCAGCACCGGCCTCGCTTTGGTTTCCGAGCTTGGACTTTGGGCCTCGGGTCTCCCGGCCGTTAAGCGAGTCAAGCTTTCCTCCAGGCGCGAAGGCGAAGAGAGAAGCCCCCGTTTCCCCGCCTGTCATCCGGGCTCTTTGAGCGGAGGGCCCGCCTGGGGCCTCTCGGGGTGGCCCCCAGGCCGGAGACCCGCAAGGAGCCCAGGCCGAGCAGGGCCCCGGTCGGAGGGTCAAGGCGGGGGGTGGAGGAGCCCTTCCCAAGCGGGGAGCCGGCCGCAACTCTCGGGGCGCCTGGACCGGCAGGGAGGGAGGAGGAAGCAGTCCCGGATGGGCGAGGCGTCCTCCGCGGAGAAAAACCCCGGCAAAAGTGGGCGACTCCCGCCCCGCCCGCCTCTTCCCCGCGGGGACCGACTGGATGCCCTCCGGGAGACCCTCGACGCCTGGACCAGCCTTGCCTGGACACGATTCGCCCCCCCAAATCCTTCTCCCCCCCCATCCCACCCGCCCGCCAAGACTGGCCGCCTCCCCCGCCGGGAGGGGAGGCCCCCGAAAGGGCGGGGAAGGGGCGACGAAGATTCCCCCCCCCCCGCCGGCGCCCCCGCCTCACCATGAACAGCCCGCACGAGGCCCCCTCCGCCAGACGGTCCTCCTGGGCGGGGCAAGGAACGGATGACGCAGATCACCCTGCCCCACCCCTCTCCTCCGCAGGTCGGAACTCGACTTCGCGGAGCGCGTTTCCGGGCGGGCCGCGGCCTTCGGAGGCGCTTCCGCTGCAACGGCCGGAAGTGGAGTTGTTGACCTAGCTCTGTGGTCCTCAGAGTTCCGCGGGCACTCGGCGGGGGGAGGCCGAGGACCCGGGGGGGTGGCGCCGTCGAGGCTCTCGACCCGTAGCAGCCCCGCAGCCCGGCCGGAGTCTCTGCGCCCTCCGCAGGCCTCGCAGACAACACGCCCCCAGCCAGGTAGGACAGGGGGCTCCTCTCGCGGGGGGGGGGAGGACTTGGCTTGTCACCCAGCCGACCCAGCAGGAGGCCTTCCCCAACTTGGGCTCGGGGGGGGGAGAGAGTGGCGGGGGGGCGGCCCCTCCAGAGGCCCCCCGGGACCCCCTGGCTGTGCAGGCCGATCTTCCCCTCTCTCTCTTTCTCCCTTCCTTCCAGCCTCTCCATCCGATGCGCCCATCGAGAAGCAGCAGCAGCGCTTGGAAGCAGCCCAGACCAGGGATGGGAAGCTGCCTGGCATGAACTGGTCGCTCTGCCCAGTAGGCAGAAGAAGCCGCTGTTTGGAGCGAGCGTGAACCATGTTTGTCTACAGGTGACCTCCAGGCTCTTCTGCAAAGCACACCTGCCTGGGTGAGCCCCACATGGGAGCCGCCTCTCTGCTAGCCACCGGCTGAGCAGCCTGGCCTGGAGCCATGTGCAAAGGGGGCTTCGGAGCTGCTTCAGGTCTCCTTCCTTGTCGTTTTTTCGCAGAGGCCAAAATGTTCAGCGCAGCCCAATCATCCAAGGCCGAGTTCCTGGACAAGGCCCGGCAGGCCCGGGAGGAGCGCCGGGAGCAGAAGGAACGGGAGCAGGCTGCAGTGCGGATCCAGGCCCTCGTCCGAAGGTTTCTGTGCCGCTGTCAGCTGCAGCGGAAAATCAGGTGTGCATAGCTATGGATACGATGAAACGTCACCCGTGGCAGGTATCTGGGCAAGTGGAAAAGTCGTATGTTGCCACCTGTGAAAACCTCCAGTCCCAGAACGAGAGGCCTGGGAGGCAATCTGAGTCAAGATTCGGAGCCCCAGTGGCTTCCTGGGTCTCCGTATCCAAACTCAACGCCTTGTCTGCTGCACTAGACGCACCTGTTGCTGGGACTTCCTTGTTTCTTCTCCTCTTTGGCCCAGGAGCGAAGTGGACGACTTCTTTCACGCCAGCGGTCCTGCCAAGAAGACGGCCCTTTCACTCTTCAAAATCTCCCGAAAGCTGCTCTTTATTTTCAAACCCCCACAGGACAAAGAGGTACAGCGTCTCTGACTCTTTTGCAGACGTTGGAATCTTGGCTACTCCCGGTATTGTTGGGGAGGGGGCATCTGTAGGGGCTGGGTCCCTTGGTCCCTCAGTTCTGGGATGGAAGAATCCCTTGTGGTGTTGCCCTTGGGCGACAAGCAACAGGAAGGAAGCAACGTCAGACGTTTTCCATGGATTTAAATAGCTATTTAAATTTAGTTCTGGGAAATCAGAAGTAAAGGTGCATGCTGGCAGTTGCGTAAAGGCTGATCTCATCTCACCTTGAGTCTGTTTCTTGCTCTCTGCAGAGGTTTGAAAAGCTGTGCCGCTGCATCCTTAGCAGCATGGAGGTGGAAAGCGATCCTAAGGTAAGTAGGTTTGCTTTTCACGAGAAGAGGGTGCAACTGTGCGCTTGGCTGTTTATTTTGCTAGAACCAAGAGAGAGGCAGGGAACTGTTTCCATGACAAAAACCACCGCTACAGCTTTTTCCTGGGCTACTTGGAGCTGTTTTGAGACATTTCTTTGTCTCAATGGCTTCACAAGAGGGAAAGTTCTTCTGAATTGCTGGATGGCAGCATTTTGCCCTTTGACCTCTCGATCCAGTGAAAGGAGGGGGACTTTCCCCCACTGAGCCAAGTTGCTCTTGTGGCCCTTTCGTTTTGCAGGTGTGGTACGTATCCCTTGCACTCTCGAAGGACCTGACTCTCTTATGGATCCAGCAAGTGAAAGACGTGCTGTGGATTTGCTGTGAATTTCTGAAGCTGCTCAAGGTACAGACTGGTCCAATTTCTGTGACGTGGATTTTTTTTTAAAAGGTATTTTTTTTCTCTTGCTCTTCGCTTTGTAGTGTTTCCTTTTCAACTTTCTGGGGATTCATTTTTCTAGCCAGACATCTTGCAAGATTCAAAACTGGTGAATTTGCACCTCACGATGTTGGTGACTTTTACAGACACCTCTACCTGGAAAATCCTGCAGGGAAAAGGTGCGTTTGCAGAATTCTGCCCCTTTGTTTGCCAAAAAATGCCACTTGTTTTTTCTTTTCTTTTAGCTTTGTCCTATTGGCCTGCCAAGGGTGATTTCCCCTTGACTGGCTGCAGACAATGGCTTATTTTTACATAAATTATACAGCATTCGAGCCCCAAGTCTCTTCTCCGAGAAGGATGGTTAAGCTAAGGCCTTTTTGTTTATCTTGGGAGTTTTCAACGATGCCTTATTTTATGTCATTTTGCTTTGAATTTTCTTAAAATATACATTTAAAAGTATTTAGCCTAATGATGTCTCTTAATGTGTTCATCAAAGTATAAATCCTAGAGGCTGAGGGGAAAAGCCCAAGTAGACCCCACCTCTCAATTGGATCTAGTTTCTGAAACACACACACACACTCACCGTCCCCCGGCCTTTGAGGCTTCAGGGCCTGGCCACGAAGGGAAGAGCTGCACTGAGTCCTCCTCTCTGGGTCCTTTCTGCAGGAGAAGCCCTGTGCCACGCCATGAATCACATCTGTGCAAATATCATGGGACATCTCAACCAGAAAGGGTTTTACTCTGTGCTCCAGGTTTGTAGCCATTGCTATAAGCTGCTCTGTGCAAATCTCGCTGGAGAAAGAAGGAAAGAGCCTTAGGGGGCTTTTCTCCATCTG
The DNA here is from genome assembly GCA_033807585.1 of Hydrophis major. Taxonomy (NCBI): domain Eukaryota; kingdom Metazoa; phylum Chordata; class Lepidosauria; order Squamata; family Elapidae; genus Hydrophis; species Hydrophis major. The sequence continues at coordinate 588,084 of CM066339.1, read as the reverse complement.
CTCACCTATTTTATGGCACCCAACTGTGGTTTCTTCATTTAGAACAAGGGTCTCCAACCGTGGCAACTTTAAACCTTGTGGATTCCCAGAACGTTGGGAATCCTGGTAGTTAAAGTCCACAAGTTTTAAAGTTGCCAGGTTGGAGGCCCCTACTCTTGACCCTGTTCAACTCTCCCCACCCACCCCAGATTTTGCTGACCAACGGTTTGGCGAGGTCTCAGCCTTCCTTCTCCAAAGGCACCTTAACGGCGGCTTTTTCTCTTGCACTGCGGTAAGATGAAGCTGCGACTCAGTCCTGGTCAGGAACCCTTTAAGGAGACCGAGGCAGCGCTCGGAACTTCCCCGAAACCCTGTGATATTCTCCTTTCCCCCAGCCCGGTGGTTGCGGCTTACTTTTCTGACAACCTCTTGCGATCCTTCTTGATCCACATCATGTCCGTGCCAGCCATCATGAGCCATCTTGCAGCACTTACCCCGGAGGTAGGCAATTCCTTTCCAGGCGTTTGAAGCGTCCTTTTCTAGGACTCCAGAACGGGCCTGGTTGTCCTGTATCCTCTGCAGCAAGGTTTCTCAGCCTTGGCAACTCTGAGGCCCGTGGACTCCAACTCCCAAACTCCCCAGCCAGCAGAGAGCTTGGGAGTTGAGGTCCACGGTCGTAGAGTCGCCAAGGCTGAGGAACCCGGCTCTCTCCAGGGCTGGAGTTTGCCGTATGGATCATCCGTGATATTATACCCCTGTAAATCAGGTCTGGGGCTTTTCAGGAGGGGTGAAGAGGAGCGAGTTGCTTGCACACTGTTGTAGAGAAAAGCTGGCCGGAAATCTTAAGGAGACGTTTGTTTCCCTTGCTTGGCCAGAGCCAGACAAACTTGCTCCCTCGGCCTCTCTGGCAGGTTCCTCGGGTGAACGTCTGCTTCCCTTTCAGCGCCTGGCCGTGATGGAATCCCAGGATCTCCTGCGCAAGTTTCTGCTCTTCTTGAGCCAGAAAGAGCAATGCAGAGATGTCTGCGTGTGCCTGGAAGGAAGCCACACGCTCTGCCTTCTGGGTAAGATGGCAGCGTTTGCCCTCTGCTCTGCAGAGGAGGGAGAGGGGCTTTAGGAATTAGGAAGACCAGGTTGCCCTCCTAAGGGAGTTTTCCCCCTCCTCGGTCACAAGGATCCCCTTGTGACCCTCTGTGCAGTCTCTTACCTCTGCACTTGAGTTAAGATGGATGCAGGGCTTCTCCCCGCCTAGTTGTACCAGGGGACAGAATTGGGGAGGGCAGGTGGTGATTGGGGCAGAGCTCCCCTCTTGCCCCAGGGCTGGTTTGACAGCTTGGCTGCTGCTGTCCCCCAGGCAATCTCGTCTACTTGGGGTCGCTGAACGAGAAGGTGCTGCAGGAGGAGACGGGCCCCTTTGTCAGCGTCCTGACCCACATGCTCTGCTACTGCCAGAAGTACGTTTCGCAGAAGAAGTCCAACCTCACCCACTGGCACCCGGTCCTCGGCTGGTTCTCCCAGGCGGTGGATTATGGGTAAGCCCCTCCGGTGCGGCCTGGCAGAAGCAAGCGTGCTGGAAAGACTAGGCGGGGCTGCTTTGGGGGTCTCTCGTTTTTTGGGCTCCGCTGGAGGCGCTGGGTTCGCCCCTCCCAGTTCCACAGCCGCTCCCCCCCCGCCTCTCTTCCTCCTCAGCTTGAACGAGTCGATGCCTTTGCTCACCAAGCAGCTTCAGCACCTCTGGGGGGCCCACATGATGCGCATCCTCTTCAGCGACGTGCTCAGCAAGAAGCTCCTGGAGAGCCCAGAAGCTGCCCGCCAGCCCCCGGCAGCCCCCTCCCCGCAGAACAGCCTGCCCATGAAGAGTGAGTAGCAACACGGGCCCCCACCCGGCATTCCCCGGGGGTCCCAGCTGAGGAGGAATTCTGGGAGTTGAAGCCTTAAAGAGACCCCAGCTGGGTTCCCTCCGGCCTGGGGCTTCTGAGCGCAGGAGCATCCTTGCATCCTTGCCTCCCGCCAGGCCTCTTCAGACGCGCCTTCCAGAAATCCACCTCCGTTCGCAACATCTTGAAGCCCATCGGCGGCAAAAGGGTGGACTCGGCGGAGGTGCAGAAGGTGTGCAGCACCTGCGTCCTGTACCAGATGGCACTGACCACCCTCACGCAGATCCGGCTGCAGATCCTCACAGGTTGGTCCTGGGTGGCGCAGGAGGGGGTCAGTTTCAGGCGCCCCTTTGGGGGACCTAGTGAAGCTGCCCTGCCTCGGCTTTGCTCTGCCTGCCTGCCCGCCTGCCAGGGGAACGTTGGTCCTGGCGTTTGATTTGGGGAGGGGGAAGCTTTTCCAAAGAAGGTTGGGGCGTGTTTGAAGAGAGGGCCAGGTCTGCCCCCTCTGCTCCTCTTGCTGCCCCTTCCAGGCCTCACTTACCTGGACGACCTCCTGCCCAAGCTCTGGGCCCTCATCTGTGAGCTGGGCCCCCAGGGGGGCCTGAAGGTCTTCCTGGAGTGCTTGAACAACCACACCGAGGAGTCCAGGCGGCTGCTGGCAATGCTGATGCTCTTCTGCGACTGCTCCCGCCATCTGATCACGTAGGTTGGGGCGGGGGGCAGGAGGGGCCCTGAGAGGCCCTGGCCTCCCTCACCCCCAACCCCCCATGTGGGTAACAGTGCAGCCTTTTCCCGTCCCCCCCCCCCCCAGGATACTGGACGACATTGAAGTCTATGAGGAGCAGGTCTCCTTCAAGCTGGAAGAGCTGGTGACCATCTCCTCCTTCCTGAACTCCTTCGTCTTCAAGATGATCTGGGATGGGATTCTGGGTGAGTCCCTCCTCCCCTTCCCCTCTCTTGACTGGGCCGTTGTGTTTGCGGAGAGCTTCGCTCAGAGCGGCTGCCTTTCTCTCGGCCGCAGAGAACGCCAAGGGGGAGACCCTGGAGCTCTTCCACTCCGTCCACAGCTGGCTGATGGTCCTCTACGAGAGAGACTGCCGGCGGCGTTTTGCTCCGGAAGACCATTGGCTGCGCAAGTAAGCGCCCTTCCCCTGCTGGGTGCCCTCTTCGTGGGCTGGTGCTCCCTGGCCCACCGGTCAGTTGCTGACGGCCCAGGCCTGTCTCTGGGCCTCCGGCTGACTTTGCTGTGCTCTCTGTGTGTGTCTGTCTTGTCGTGTTTAGGGACCTCAAGCCCAACTTGTTGTTCCAGGAGCTCGACAAAGACCGGAAACGAGCCCAGCTGGTCTTGCAGTATATCCCCCACGTCGTCCCCCACAAAAATGTGAGTGGACACTGAGCCCAGGGCAGGGGGTTACCGGTCAGGGCTGACCGGTGGGAAGGTCCTGACCCTGAAACAGACACGACCGATCCAGATGCGGTTCAGAGGAGGGAGGCCCCCGCGGCCCTTGGGAGGAGGGCTCTGCCTGTGGCTAATCCCCCTTCTTCCCCCCCAAAAAAAAACTTTAGCGGGTCCTTCTCTTCCGGAATATGGTCACCAAAGAGAAAGAGCAGCTGGGCCTGGTGGAGACCAGCTCTGCCTCTCCCCACGTCACCCACATCACCATCCGTCGGTCCCGCATGCTGGAGGTGAGAAGGGTTGACTGGTGGCTTGGCAGCCCTCGAGCCCCCTTCCCTTCCCCTCCTGACCCCGGGGACCAATCTTGACCCCCCCCCACCTCCAGGATGGCTATGAGCAGCTGCGGCAGCTCTCTCAGAATGCCATGAAGGGGGTCATCCGGGTGAAGTTTGTGAACGACCTGGGCATGGACGAAGCGGGCATCGACCAGGACGGCGTCTTCAAGGAGTTCCTGGAGGAGATCATCAAGAAGGTCTTTGACCCGGCCCTCAACCTCTTCAAGGTATCCGCTCCAGGGCTGCAATCCGGGGGGCCCTCCGGGGGGCTCCGTGTCTAGCCTCTCAGCTCCCCCACTCTCTTCCGGCACAGACCACCAGCGGGGACGAGAGGCTGTACCCCTCCCCCACCGCTTACATCCACGAGAACTTCCTGCAGCTCTTTGAGTTTGTGGGCAAGATGCTGGGGAAAGCTGTCTATGAGGTAGGCCGGTTGGAGCACAGACCTCACGGGCCAAACAGGGGAGGCGGGGGGGGGGAGTGAGGAAGGGCCCTCAGGCTGCCTTGGACCGGGGGAGGGGGGGAGATGCTGGAAGCTCTGCAGTTCTCCCTCCCTCCCATCTTCTTGGGAGGGGTCCTGGGGGCCATCTGAGCTGGCTTGTTTTCTTGGGCAAACGCCGTCAGTGCTGGGGGGGCGGGGGGGGCTGCCTAGTTGGGCAATTGCTCATCTCAACCGGGCGCTACAGATGATCCTCCTTTCTAGGGGATCGTGGTGGATGTCCCCTTTGCCTCTTTCTTCCTGAGCCAGTTGCTCGGCCATCATCACAGCACCTTCTACAGCTCGGTGGACGAGCTTCCCTCCTTGGACTCGGAGTTCTATAAGAACCTGACCTCCATCAAGGTTCCCTCCCAACTCTTGGGGCGTATCCCTGTGGGCCCCGGGCTGCACCCGGCAGGGCGCAATAAGGGACCCACGGGAGGTATTCGGCTGTGCTGGGGGGATTGCAGGTAGAAGAGCGGCCTTTTTTCTCTGGGTTATTTTGAGACCAAGGCACCCTGGCTGTCGGGCAAGTCCTGGTGAACCCTTTCCCTGCAACTCCTTAGCGACGCAGCTGCTTTCTCCTCCTCCTGCAGCGCTACGAAGGAGATACCAGTGACTTGGGCCTCACCCTCTCCTACGACGAAGACGTGATGGGCCAGGTAGGGTGGGAGGCCCCTCGGGCGGCCCCTGCTTTTCAGGGGTCACCGGCTACTTGCGTACCCCATCCCTGTTTCTGCAGTAAAGGCTGGTTTCTTCCCTTCTTCCTTTCCCTCCTCTGCCCTCCCAGCTTGTGTGCCATGAACTCATCCCAGGGGGGAAGACCATCCCCGTGACCAACGAGAACAAGTAAGTCCCACCTCGCTGGCCTCCCCAGCCCAATGGGATCCGGCCACTGCCTTCGCTTGTTTTAACTTTCCTCCCCCCAAAGAGCTCCTGCCCCAAAGGGCCTTTCAGGAAGCGCCTTTCTGGGGAGACGGGCGGTGAGGCTGGGGCTCAGCTCTCCTCCCCGTTGGCTTCCTCTCCCTGGCCAGGATCAGCTACATCCACCTGATGGCCCACTTCCGCATGCACACCCAGATCAAGAACCAGACAGCTGCCTTCATCGGTGGCTTCCGGTCCATCATCAAGCCCGAGTGGATCCGAGTCTTCTCCGCACCTGAGTTGCAGCGGTTGATCTCCAGCGACAACGCAGAGATCGACCTGGAGGACTTGAAGTAAGGCCGGGGCCAGGCTGGGCCCAAACCCTGAAGCGACCCTCCGGCTGGCCTGCCTGCCTGCCTGCCTGGAAGCCTCCCCTTTTGAGGCAGGCCAGGAGGGGCTCTGGGTCACGTCCAGTCCCAGCAGGAGGGGGGAATTGCAACAGGCGCCTCCGGCCCTTTCAAGAGGGGGGGAAGGGGAGGCCGGGGATCCTTCCTCGCCTGACCTCTTGGGTTCCCTCTTGGTTGCCTGTCCAGGAAACACACCGTCTACTACGGGGGCTTCCATGGCAGCCACAGGGTCATCCTCTGGCTCTGGGACATCCTGGCCAACGATTTCAGCCCTGAGGAAAGAGCCATGTTTCTCAAGGTGAGGGACTCTGCGTGCCCATGGGCAGCGAGCAGGAAGGGTTCCAGTCCTGGGGCCTGGTTTTAAGAAACCGAGGGAACCAAGGTCTGGCCCTCCCAAAGGCCTCAGGCTAAGCTCTGCAGTCTCACCCCGGGGGGGGGGGCGGCTCCTCTCCAGAGACAGTGCTGGGCCCTGCTCTTCGACTGCCCTTCTTGTCTCTGTTGTCTGCCAGTTTGTTACCAGTTGCTCCCGGCCGCCACTCCTGGGCTTCGTCTACCTCAAGCCTCCCTTCTCCATCCGGTGCGTGGAAGTGTCGGATGACCAGGTGTGTAGCAGGGACGGTGCCTCCGCAGGCGGTGCTCGCGTTCCCAGGCAAAAGGCAGCACGCTGGTGTTCCGTGGGGCAGACCCAGAGCCCCCGGGCACCCTCGGCCTGGGGGAGGAAGGGTCACAGAGGAAGGAGAGGAGGGGGAGCCTGGCTGGTCTGCTTGTGGGGTTGGGGTTCAGGGTCTTTGGCTGGCGAGGTCCCCTTTACTTCTGCCTGCCTCCCTCAGGACACGGGAGACACCCTGGGCAGCGTCCTGCGGGGGTTCTTCACCATCCGGAAGAAGGAGCCAGGGGGGCGCCTGCCCACCTCCTCCACCTGCTTCAACCTCCTGAAGCTGCCCAACTACAGCAAGAAGAGCGTTCTGAGGGAGAAGCTGCGCTACGCCATCAGCATGAACACGGGCTTCGAGCTCTCGTAGCAGCCCCAGCAGGAGAGAAGGGCCCAGTTGGCCAGACAAGCCTTGGCAAGCAAGGTGGGCCCAAAGCCCTGGGAACTCCGGTGGCCAGGTAGAAAAGGAGCTGCCTCCAGCACCACTTCACTCCTCTGAGACCGCAGCCGGCCTGCCATTAAACGTAGCCTTGCCTGCAAACCTTGTGCAGTTACCCGTTGCGGGCAGGGGGTCGCTGGAGGTTGTGCCACGTGGAGGGCTGGGCAGGAGGTCTTCCCGTCTGTCCTGGTCAAACTTCACAACTGCCCTGGGCCAAACTCTTCCAGGGCTCCTTGGGAGAAGCCACCTGGGCCGAGTTTTGCCTGCTGAATGCGGGGCCCGGCCTGCACCTCAGAGGGGGTGAGATGAGTTAGCAGCCACAAAACCTGTCCCGCCTGGAGCCTGCAAGGCTGCCTTTACCTCTTGACCCGAAAGCGGGAGTCCTTGTTCAGCCCAGTTTTGTTAACTTGAACTGCTGGCCAAACCGGTTTGGCTTTTCTCCAAGGGCCACCAGCCTCTTCCCCAGCAAGGAACGGGACTGGGATCCACCGGTCATCCGTTGGTGACCAAGACCCAGGGAAGGTGACTCCAGTGCGAAGCGAGAGAGGCTGCCGGGGGCGCCAAGGGCCCTGTGAATGGCCTCCCTGCAGGAAGGCCTGGCGCAGAAGGGGCTCGGGGGAGAAGTGGTGGTCAGTGGGGTCTTTAAGCCCATAAGCAGAGGGGAGGGGGAACCTGCTGGGCAGGCCAGGGCGGTCCTGTGCCAGTTCTCTCAGGGACTTTGCTCTTTGGAAGTTTCCTTTGGCTCCTTATGGAAGGAAGCACTAACCGCAGGTGGCTTTAGACCAGGGGGCTCCCCAAGTTGGCAGATTTGTGGACTTCAGCTCCCAGAATTCCCCAGCCATCGTGCCAGGCTTGTCAACTTCAGAGAGCCCTGGTATAGACGGAAGCGGGCATTTGCACCCGCCGTCTGTTGCTCTGGGGCAGGGGGTTCTGCCCTCCTTTTGAAGTCTCCCAAACCCCACGGAATGACCTCTGAGCCTGCGGAGGTCCCGCCGTCTGTGGACCTGGCGGCACTCCCACTCGTCTTCCCTAGGAGTGTGTGTGCGCGTATGTACAGGTTTCGAACAAACACAAGAGGCTGATCGAGGGAGACTACCGGGCGTTTTCCTACCTTGTAAAACAAATCGGATGAATCTGTCCGTAGGAAAACATCTTTCCCTCCCAGTCCACTCTATTCAGTGGCGGTTTTCCACAGGGGTCTGCAGCTCAGGGTATCCAGGGCCTGATTATGGTCCTGCTCCCAGATAGCTGCGCTGCTTGTCTGCTTATTTTGGGAAGACAGATTACAAACCTCAAGCGAGTTGCCCTTTTGCACAAATGTTGTGAAATATGAAGAAAGAAGAGTTGGTTTGTAACAGACTAAAAACAGTGCAAGGTATTTTGAGAATGTTGCTTTTATTTAAGTCCAGTTCTTTTTCATTTCAGAACATAGCTACTGCCATGAAATACCCCCCCTCCCCCAATTAAGGGCTGGGCCCAGACAGGTTCATTTAAGCATGGAGCTGTTCTGGATGCTGGCTCAACCCCTTTCCTTCCTGATTTTCCGTTAGGGATTATAGGATATGGTGACCTGTGGCCTCCTCCAGCCTCCCAGAGAACTGTTTCAAATTGTCCTCTTGGGGGGAAGGGGTGCAACCTCCCCACACTTCTGGTGCCCTCCTCTGGAATCCAGGAGTGGCCAGTCCCAACAGGCCTGGCAGCGGCACACATGACTTCCCACAACCTTCAGGGTGCAAACTGGGGCTTTGCAATGCCCAGACCCCCCCTTCGTGCATTGCGCCGCCGTTGCTCAGGTCTGGGTGTTCACGTCCCTTGGAGGCCCTTCAGGAGGAGCCTTGGAAGCGTCAGTTTTCTTCTCTCTCCCAAAACCAATAAATATTTTGCTTTTTGATCACTTAGTATTTTTTTAGTTATGGCACATTCTTCACACTGGAAATTCATGAATACAAGAAATAAAAGTTGAAAAATTGGTTGAATGCTGCGGTCGCTTTTCTTTTTTTAAAATGGATGACTGGGAAAAAGAGAAGCCAGTGAAAGAACTTACTGGCAAGGCTCCATTCTGGACCATTGCCCAAAAAGGCCCGTCTCTCAAAAGCTGCACTTTGCAAGATTGTTGACAAGACGTCCTGATGGACGTGGCCGAGGGAAGAAATCCAGCTCCATTTTTGTCTTGAGCTTCAAAGGAAACTGGCAGGCAACCTCCTGATTAACTGGAGCCAAGGGGACTGAACTCAACCTCCTGCCTCCATTCCCCCCAGTGTTCCAAGAAGCCCCAGAGGCATCTTCAGGCGTCACAGTTGCTCTGAATTCACATATACAAGCTGGACTCCCAACAAAGCAGCCAGGAATCTGAATTTCTGTAGGCGTCTATTGGCTTTTCAGGTAGGGATCTGAGCGTTTCAAATTGCTGGGATTTTACGCTTTGTTTTGCCTTCTGTTAACTCAAAAGTTGTTCGTTGCACAACATGCACTCAGGAGTTTAGTTTTGGGGCTCCATCCTTCTGTAAATTTGCTCCTTCTTCCCTTCCTGCTTTGCAGCAAACCGGGCCAAGACGAACAGGTAGTCACTAAGCCTGGAGATCAGGAAGAAAAGAGTCACCCCTCCCTCTGTTGACAGCAGAGCTAGAGAGAGATTCCCAGCCAGAGCTGGGAGTCGCACCTGGGCATAGGGGAAAGAATTGCCAGGCCTGATCTGTGTGACCCACACAGGGATTCAGCTCCCTTTGCCAAAGTCTCTGCCACATATGGCAGAAAGCTAAATTGATCCTCCCTGTTGTTAGCCTGCAGTTATGGCTGGCAACATTTTTCTGCCTGCTTAAACACATAAATCCAAGTTACCTGTTTAAATACTTCGCTACATTTGCATCTGCTTCTCCTGTTTTCACCAAAGGAACGACACTGTGAAGGCATAAGGAGACAGAAGCCCAAACCCCATGATGACACAAAGCAAATGAAGTTTACAAAAGGGAAATGACCAGGAATCCAAGTTGCCAAAATTTCTGCCTGCCCTACCTCAAGCCCAGGTGTCTTAATGGGTGGGTTTTATGCTTGGATAGCAACCACTTTGGTGACAGCTTCCCCGTCTCTCCCTTGGCTGTATCAGCAACTCTTAAACCCACAAAGCCAGCCGGGGTCTCCTGTAGCACCTTTTAGATCCTTTCCATGCACAGGAGCATTTATTCTAAAACCCGCCTCCAGGTTCTTGACAACCGAAGAACAGACCCTGTCCCTTACCACCTCTCGGCTCTGCGACACACGGCTCTGGAGAGATGGAGCACAGCGCTGCTTTTTCCACCAGACTGAAACAACACAAGCACAAGACACACAAAAGTAGAGTCGCTTGGCCCAAAATCATAAGGGTTAGGGGCTCACTAAAGAAGACCCCTCTGGCTGCCTTTTTTTTTTAAATGTAGGATGCCAAAGCATAGATTTGTGATCCTGGCAGGGAAAAACTCTTCAGGGTTTCTAGAGGCCCAAGCCCAAGGCCCAGGTTCTGTCCTGATTCCAGGACCGAGGGCCCAAAACATGGAAGAGCACATAAAGAACTTACTGGCAGAATGAAGGAGGTGAGCGGTGGGAGCTGATCTGAGTATTTGTCTATCCAGCTTTCCAACTCCAGCACAGGCTTCTCACTGAAGGATGTCCGCTCTGAAGAGGAGGAGGAGGCCAGTCACACGAGATAAAGGCCTTGGCAAAGCCTCAAGCCCCTTGGAACCTGCCCAGAGCGTTTCCCCCTCTCCCACGGAAGGATTTATCTGCCAAGCAGGACTCCAAGGGTCAAATCCAAAAGCAGGCTCCCCTCATGCAGGGAACCTTTGAATTTCAACGAAGGAAAACGGGCTGTTGATGCAATCGGTGAAACAGCCACAGCAGAAGTTGTCTGGCTTTCAACTCTCTTGGCAGAAAGCAAAGGCAAGGCAACTTGTTTGGAAAGCACATTCCTTGCCAACCTTCAGCTTCTTAGAGAAGTCCTACTTACTCATGTGAGACTCCCTGGCTGAAGAGACGGGCGTCGCCACATTAGAGCCGGCATCTTGCAGCATACACTGGACCTGCGGTGGGGAAGACAGAGATCACCCGCAAGGGAGTCAGGACTCTGTTTTAATCCGGTGCTTGGCCCAGATATGAAAGAGCGACTTCCAACTTATTTCTCACCTTGTGGAGTTCTTCCACAAATGTGTGGCCGCTTTCACTGCCAAATTCAGCACTTAAGCTTCAGCAAAACAGAACAGAGTGTCCAGTTGATACTCCCTCTCCTCTGATAATATGCAGTAACTATGAAGGCAGTTTATGGGGCTGTCCCATTTCTCCCCTAAGTCTCTCTTGAGCTGCTGTTCCTTTTGGATGTTAATATTGTTTTGCAGGATTTGGGCTTCTAATCCAAAGCTAACTTTTCCCTGCCCCTGGCTAAAGTGCAAAGGCCCAACTGCTGACAAGCAGCCAAGAATACTTGAGGAGAATAGGGGGAGGTGGCACCTTCATCGGAAACATTTTGGCACCAACCCTGAAAAGAATCTGCAATTACCCGACGGCCGAACTCAGCTCGTCCAGGGTCCCCAAAGCGTCGAAGACCTGGTCATCTTTGGCTCTCCTCTCCCCGGTGAAGGTGCTGGAAAACCCTTGAAAGGGAGAGAGGCAATGGGGGCTCGGCCGAGCAAGGGGGGCCCGAAGGGTGACGGCCACGCGGGCCTCCTGGAGGGGTTACCTTGGTCTCCCGTCCGGGTGTAGATCCTGGGGGCTCCGGGGCTTTTCCCAGGCTTGGAATCCGGACTGCAGAAGAGGGAAGACGGGGCGGGGAGAGAAGGGAGTCGCATGAAGGCAACCAAGATCGCCTCCATCTCCGGAGAGAAGAGCCTCGGCTCCTTTGGGGGGTCCCGCAAAACCCTCCCCCCCCGCCCCAACACCCCCCCCCGGACCCAACCCAGCCCTGCTGCAGACCCTCCCGGGGCATTTTGCTGCAATCCGCCCACGGCCCCCACGCACGGCCTCACCCGGGCGGGTCGGGCCCCGGTTCCCGGCAAGAGGCGCGGCTCCTGGCCCCGCCGCCCGCCGCCACCCGCGCCAGGAGGAAGCGCCCGCGCCGCCAGCCCGTGCCAGCCATGCCCGGGGACGAGGGCGAAACGCCCCACCAAATTTGTCCCTTCCCGGCGGCCGTCGCAGCCCCCGCTGGCTCCCGATTGGGCGGGCGCTGCGCGGAGTGGCCAATCGGGGGAAGGAAAGGCGGCGCCCGCCTCGGCCGATTGGGCGGGGGTGGACTGCCGGCCACGCCCTTTCGGACTGTTCGGATCTCCTGGAGCGGCTGCTGGGACAGGTGAGCCTCTCTCCTGCCGGCCCAGTATGCAGTGTGCGGAGAAGGGTGGAGGCCTCGGGCCTCAGAGGGTCAGGGAGCCCGGCGGGGGCGGCGGGGCCCCCGGGAGCTTCTCCCCCACCTCGGACGGACGGCGCCTTTCCCTCGGCAGAGAGGAGATGTGGACGCGGAGCCTGGTGCTCTCCGCCCCGGGGAAGGTGATCCTGCACGGCGAGCATGCGGTGGTGCACGGGAAGGTGAGGGCTTCGCGCCCCCGAAGGCCGGGCTCTGGGCTGGGAGGGAGGGAGGGAGGGAGGCCCTTCCCCTCCTTCTCGCCTCGCTCTTTGATCGACCGATCCTCTGGGACGCAGGTGGCCCTGGCGACGGCGCTGAACCTGCGGACTTTCCTCCTGATGACCCCGCGGCAGGACGGGCGGGTCTCCCTGCAGCTGCCGAACCTGGGGAGCAGGCGGAGCTGGGAAGCGGCCGAGCTCCGGCCCCTGCTGGCGGCCGTCGCCTCCGGTAGGCACCGGGCGCCTTTGTGGGGCCCCACCTTCCTGCCTTTTCCCCTCGCCCCTCTGGGGAGCCGCTCGGCTGCTGTGGACGTGGTTGGGGCACCGTCTACTTGGTGGTGTCGCAGCCCCACAAGCAACAACAGGCCGCGTCTCCTCCTCGATGCGTCGCTTTCTTTGTGGGGCTCCGAAAATCAGCTTTGCCTGCGCAGGGTCAGGGAAAGGTTTCCCGAGACTCCCGGGCTCAGCTGTTTCCCCAGAACCTCCGGTCGCCTTTCCCTTGCGGTCAAAATGGTATCCCTCTAATTCTGCCCTTCCAGAAACTCATCTGCGACTTCTTGATGGTGTGATGCTGGCTCTCGCCTCCCTTCCTGAGTACAGAAGGTGATGCCTGCTGCTGTGTGTTCTCTCCTCAGCTGAACTGCCTGAAGTGCAGCCGCCCAGCGCCAAACACATGGAGAAGCTGAAAGAGTTTGCAGGGGGCGATAAGGGACAGGAAGCAGACCAGAGTGTAGCTACTGCCGCCTTTCTTTATTTGTACTTATCTGTGGCATCCAAATGCAGGTAAGACTATGGGTCTCACCTTTGCTGGGTGGCTTTTTCGCTCCTGGCAGACAGGATTGCCCAAACCCGCCTTCCCAATTTCCAGAGGAAGAATTTGGAGGTGTTGAAGGAGGTTGTGGAGCAACCCTCCCCTCCTCTGGGAATGTCAGGAGCAGTTAGGAAATGTGTAGATGACTGCACTACAAGATAGACGGATAGAGATGGAGAAAGAATGGGGTACAGCAAAGGAAGATTGGCGACGAAAGACAACAGAGGAAAAATAGAGGCTTATTACATGAATTTAAAATCAGGATCGTGGGATTATTATCTGCAGAAAATAACTCCTTCATGAGCCATGAAATCAGGGTGAAGATTATATCTATTTTTTTAAAAAAATTGGGAAACTAGGAGTAGGCAACATATAACACTTCTTACAGATTACTTGTTTCTAAGGCACCACATCTAGAAAAACCAGAGGAGAAAATGAGCAAAGGAAAGACCGGTTTTATGGTCTTACTCGTTCTGTAAGCCTGTTGTGACTCATCATGAAAGCAAAGAAAATTCCGCTCAGTGTGAGGAAAGCAGTGGGTTAATTTGCAAAACTTAATATTCGCAGTGTTCTTTTTCTTTCAGGGTTATGCCAACTGTTGACATCTTGGTCTGGTCTGAGCTGCCCACCGGTGCTGGGTTAGGCTCCAGCGCAGCGTACTCGGTCTGCCTGGCAGGGGCCTTGCTTTCTGGCTGTGGTGCCATCAGCTATCCTCTGCAGGAGGGCCAAGAAGTAGCTAGGTAGGAACTGGGAAAGGGAAGAGTTGGGAAATGATTTCCACCTGTCCAGGTAGAACTGGGCATGTATTAGGGCAGCTTTTTGCCACCGTAAAGCCCTTCATTTGGGGTCTTGTAAGATAGCAGTTCTAGGGCCCAGGTGCATTGATCACCCTGTCCGGTTTAAAGGACCAGAAGCAGCAGGTCAAAGGAGGACCGGGAGGGCTGCTGAAAGGCGGACAGGCTGAGCTCAACCAAGCCTCTTCTGCTCTTCCAGGTGGACCAAGGAGGAGCTGGATGTGATCAACAGGTTAGCCTTCAAAGGAGAGCAAGTGATCCATGGGAATCCTTCTGGAGTGGACAATGCTGTGAGCACATGGGGTTCGTGTTCTTGTCCCTCCTTTTGCATTTCTGAATTAGCTCAGGGGCAGCGAGGAGCCTTTGCCCCTCTCTTAGGCACTGAACGGAGCTGGGAACCACATTCGATGTTGCTTATGATTCCAGGAAGGGATTTTGGCTGCCGTAGACCCCAAGGCCTCCTTTCTCTTAGTTTTTGATAAAGCTTTTTATAGCCAGGTGTTTCCCTCTTACTAGTTCAGGTGAAATGGAGCAATTTGGCAGACCATGGAAGGATGAAACATCTAGGGGAACTATTTTTCTTCCCTTCTTTCCCAAATGCTTAGGTGGTGCCTTGCAGTATATTTCAGGAAAAATCTCTGCGTTAAAAAGGTAAGGTTCATTTGAGCATCAATGTTTAGATAGTTGTAATGAGAATTGCTGGTTTATAAAATATTTTTTTAAGGATTAAGTTGTCACGAAAAGATAGTTTTCTTCAATGTTTTGATTTGCAAAATGATCAGTGTGTTAAAAAGTTTTGATTTTTTTAAAAAATGGAAAAGTCTTGATAGGCTGATCGATTTCTTTAGGCAGAGCCTTGTTTTTGAAGGAAAGCGCTAGCAGCCGTCCCTTGATCCCACTCTGGGCCCGAGGTCTCACACTGCGAAGGCTGCCTTCGGCAAGCAAGCATCACATCAGGGAGCTTGCATGCTGAGCGTTGCCAGGGCTCGGAAAAGAGATTGCCAGCGAGGGCTCAGCTCCCCCCTCCCCCCCCACTACCTTCTGCCAACTTGGCCTAATCGAAGTTCATTAGAATCTTTCGCAGGGCGTGAAATTGCTCTATTAGCAGCTAATGTTAGACACCAGTTATTCTGATGGCAGTTATTAGAAAACAAAGTTATTTTGGCTTGCAAAATGGGGGCCTTGGTTGGGTCGTTCGGAGAGAACTTACAACACGGCAAGCTAATGCTAACTAAACTGTGGCTCTAATTGGTGATTAAGCTTAGCTAGCGAAGGCCCCTCCCGCTGCGATGCTGGCTGTACGGCCTTCGCAGGAGCGGAAGTGAAGGCTACGAGATGCTTTAGTCCCTCCGGGGAGGGGGACAATGGGGCTTGTAATTCCACCGTCCTGCAGTGGAGATGCTTCTGGGAAAAGTTAGGAGGCAAAGTTGTCACCCCTCTCCCAGGCTGCAAACTTCCAGGTCCTTGGGGGGAAAACAAAAGCCATACCTCCCCTCCTCCGGCTGTACCTGATGGAGTCTGCACACTTAGTTATTGCACAGCAATTCCCAGACCATTGATTTTTAAGAGTCTCTTTCTTCACAGAGTGCCCACTTTGCGGATTCTACTGACCAACACTAAAATTCCACGCAGCACCAAGGTCCTGGTTGCGGGGGTTAAAGCCAAGCTCCTGAAGGTACTTCGTCTGCTTCCTCTCTGAGGCTTTGTAACTGCCCAGAATTTGTAGTTGGAGATATGTCAAAATTCACCAAGGGGTTGGAGAGAACGATTCGGAGAGGGGCTGTATGAGAAGCATAGCCGGGCGGAGTGCCAGGAAGTAGGAGACGGCTGCCCTGTTTCTGGGTGTTTGAGATGGGCGCCAAGAGTTGTTTAAACAGTATTGCTTGGGTCTCTAACCCTTGACCTTTTGGACATCATTTTAGCCAAATATTCTTTGCAGCTCTGCCTAAAGATGCCATTCACGAGGGCCCGTGCTCGCTAACTTTCATAGAAGCAGGGAAAGTAAACCTGCCAAGATTGCTTAAATAAGATTTCAGATTTTTTAATGCTTTTTATTTTTGCTCTTCCTCCATCTCTCTCCCTCTTTCTCCCCACCCCCCTGCTCTATCGTTCTTCCTCTTGCAGTTTCCCACGGTCATGGAGCCGTTGCTCACTTCCATAGGCGCAATTTCTCGGGAGTGCGAAGGAATTCTTGAGGCAATGACTGGAGAGCCATCGCAGGAAGACTACTCCAGGCTGGAGGTAAGCCCTTATCTTCCTTCCTTCCTTAGTCCTCGCACCATGAGGACTAGGAGCCCGCTTTTAAAACAGAAAAACCAGCTTGGCTTATTTCTGCTTGAAGCACGTTCCCAGCTTGTGCTCCATGTTTCTCCTCTATGAGTGTCGCTGCTTTTTTCTCTCAGGATTTGGTGGACATCAACCAGCACCTCCTCAACAGCATCGGGGTCGGCCATGCCCTGCTGGACCGCATCTGCGAGGTCACTTCCTCCCACGGACTGCACAGCAAACTGACTGGGGCTGGGGGAGGCGGCTGCGCCATCACTTTGCTGCGACCAGGTGAGTCTTAACTGGGCAGCCGTTGTCTTCCTTTGCACAGGTTGCCTTTTTGCTCTCGAATTCTCTGTAAGTTGCAAGTTGATTAAGTTCACAATCAAGTGTGTAAGTGAAAGAGCCCTACAGGTGTGTTGCAGTGCAGCTGTTGGGGGCATATTGGCTTTCAAAGGCTTATGGGCCTCCTTTAGTGGTGCTTCTCGACTCTGGCATCTTTAAGACCTATGGACTTCAATTCCCAGCATTCCCCAGGCACCATAGCTGGCTGGGGAATGCTGGGAGTTGAAGTCCACAGGTCTTAAAGTTGTCAAGGTTGAGAAACACTTCTTTAGGGTTTACCTTAAGGGCCACAATTAAGGTAACCATGAACCATTCTTAAAATCTACTTAAATGCTTCCGAGGTATCGCTCAGAGCACCTTCCTGCACATTACTTCTTAAAAGTGCCTCTCTGGGTGGCTGTGGCCATTTGTGTGTGAGCCCACGTTCCCATCCTCTCCTGCATGCATTTGTGGCTCCTCAGATCCATTTCCTTCGGCTGCAGATTCTGAGCGCCAAACCTTCTAAGCTGCTTTGGGCGCTGGGGGGGCTTGGGGTGGGTGAGCGGCTTGGTAATCGCGCCTGCTGTCTTGAGTGTCTAACCGGGGAGCGCTATCTCTTGGCAGGCACCGCTCTTTCGGCAGTGGAAGACGCCATCCGAGACCTGACCCACTGCGGGTTTGAGTGCTGGGAGACGGTCATCGGGGCGCCTGGTATAAGTGCTCACGCCTTGCCGTGCCTGAGAGCGGAAGTGCAGAAGGCGTTGCAGGGCAGCTGACGGAGGCCGTGTAAAGCGACTCTTCCTCCACCTGGGACCAGCCCTGACTCAGACTGGACGTCCAAGGCAGCCCAGCGGGACTTGGTCAGTCAGGCGGGGAAGGGCGCAGGTCTACTCAGTGGGAATGGGAGGGCAGGGAGCCAGGTCTTCCTAGCCGCTGTGGACACGGCTCTACTGCTAACGGGGTTTTGGGGGATACGCTAAGTGTAAATCCTTCCTTGCACCTTTTGCACACTGCCAGGTCACAGGCCCTAAAAATGCCGGGGGGGGGAGGGGAGGAGTTGCTCCCTCCCCTGAATTCACTCTTTAGTGGCTCCTCTTACCCTCCCCTCACCCCCAACCGACACAGCCTGGCAAAGTTGCTCTGGGAATGGGAGCCATTAACTGTCTCTGCTGATTTGGGGAATATTCCAAGCCCAGCCATTACCGCCTTCCTTGGCCTGTGCTTGGGGTGGGGTGGGGGTCCCTCGTTAATGGGGTGCTGGGTGGCTTGAAAGGGAACGAAGAACGGCTTTTACATGCCCTTGTGGCCATTAGGGCCGTTGGTTGTGTTTGGTCAATTAATCAACTCCAGATTTTTGGTGCTAGAGAGACCCCCGTTGTGGGCTTCTGAATAAAGGCTGGGGTCAAAGGTGGCTCTTCTGGATTTTGTGTCAGGGCTGGGGGGGGGGGGGGCTTCTTCCCAGTAAGAGCCACTGTTGGGGTCTGAGGGGCGCTTGGCCTGGACTGGCAGCAGCTGGATTGAGCAAGATTTCTCAGCGGGCGCAGACACTTTTCTGAACAGCAGAGGGCAGCAGAGACCCACTTACGGAGGAGTTGTGGGCAGTGCAGCTGGGAGGTGCTCTTGGTCTTGCAAAGGGGGGCCAGGATCTCCCCCCCCCAGCAGAGTCGCTGGCTGCCTGGCTGGGAGGGGGCTCCACTGGCGGGGGCCTGTCCTTGCAGCTCTTGGAGGGGGCTGTGAGGGAAGCTGGGGGGCACTTATAGGTGGCAGAGCAGGCTATTTTGGGGTGGAGGGTCAGACCCTCTGAGCCGTTTTCTCTGTCCTGGTGGGACTCAGCCAGCACGGGGGCCCTTCTCTGCTCCTCCTGCTGCCCCTTTGCATCCTTTGGGGGTCTTTGGGCCCCACTGCAGCCCCCCCCGTCCTGTTAATCCCAGGGGGGGGGGCTTCTGCCTTCCCCGGAGGCAGGTGCAGGAGAGCCGGGCTGGGTGACGCAGATGGTCTTATGCTGAATGTCAGCAGTGGCTGCTTGGCATGGATGCTCGGGAGACAAAGCGGTTGGGGGAGATAAGAGGGGAAGAGGGCTCAGGACAGAAAATGTCCAAGCGGGGACTGAAAGGCAGCTCTCGCTCCCAAGCTCCGAGGGAGGCCGGCGGGGATTGTGTGGCCCAAAGCCCCCTCCCAAGCGTCCCTTCTTAATCCTGCTGTTTTTTTGGGGGGGGGGGGAGAAGAACGGCCCTATTGGTGGAAAACATTGTCTGAGTTGACACTTTGTGCCCAACTTTGAGCACACCCATAAGCCACGATTTACAAGCCGCAGTGGCTGCTGCGCTCTAAGTCGAAGCCCACCCAGCTAGTTAGGGCTCAGCCTGGACAACTGGAATGGAGGTGGGTGACTCCCCACCCCGCCCAAAGCCCACTTCTAGAGGCCTCCAAGTGGGCCTGGTTCCCAGGGTGGGAAGAGCCGCAATTGTGAACGGTGTGAAATGGTGGCCAGAGCCAAGTTGATGGAGACCAGATGGAGAGCAAGGTGCCCTGTGACGCAGCTGGCCGGGGTCCTCGAAGAAGACTCCCTATGTAACACCCTGCCACTGACTTCCTGGCGTATCGGAGAAGGTTCTTCATCCCACCCTGTGACCCACTTCGGACGTCTCCCTGGTCAAGAGCGTTTCCTTCAAGAGCTACAATCCTGAGGAAGGGAAAAGGCCGCATTGCAGGATCCAAGCCTCTCTCAAATGCAGCCCCTGGGTCTGGGAAGCCCACCCTCCACTCCAGATGGGCCACCAAGGTGACCTCAAGGCTCTCTTTGGGGGAAGGAAGCTGCGTGGGCCAGCTGTTGTCCATCAGGGGCCTGCCAAGAGGCCTGGAGGTCTTGGGGGAGGGGGTGAGACAGGGCAGGTGGTCTGGGGCTTCCTTCACCCAGCGTGGAAGGGGACCCGTGGCAGCCTGTTACTCCGTGATGGATTTAAGGCATGAATTCCACCACCACCCCGGAGCCCCCCATGGCACTGTGAAGGTTTTGAAAGTTAAGTATTACTGTTGGCTTTGTTGTTGCCGAACCACGACAGACAAATTGAGAACTAGTTGTCAAAATGTCAGTGCACAACAAATCAACATTCAAAATGAGTCTCGGTGCAATGTGGTGTATAATTAAAAAAAAATCCTTTTTAGAAATTTCGGCAAGCATTGGCTTGGCTTTATATTTGTCTGGGTGATTAATAAAGGCAGCTAATTTTCAGACTTTAAAAACAGCTAGAAAATAGCTCCTAATTACATATTAGGCTCCGATCGTCCCCCGCTGTGCTCGGCTGGTATTGGTGGGCCAGGAATTTTGGCAGGGGCTTAATTACATTCTGAGAGCTTCATCTAATTTTAGTTAAATGTAATGTAATCAGCAGCAGATGTCTTGAAATAAAATATGAATTATGAATATATGAAGAAATTCCTTTAAATAATTCTTTAAAAAATAATTTGCCATTGAGTTTTCCCCAAAGTGGCACCGAGCTCGGAGGCTAGGAAATGGGGATCAATTATGAGGGGGGATGGGGAGCGGGGGGGGTTCAAGGTTGAGTGGGAGGCAGGGGGAGCGAGCCAGCAGCGCAAGCGGACAGACGTTTCCGGTGGGGCATCCAAGGGAGATTAAATGTCCTGCTGTGCCGCCAGGTCAGCTGGATTTCGACACAGGTCAGATTTCCCTCCGCAAAGCAGGGTTGCTGAGTTAGCATTCTGTGCGATGCGTCTTCGGCTTTATTGAGTTTGGGGCTCCTGCCACTCCTGAGGGAGCCTCTCTACCTCCTCCTCCTCCTGCAGCCCCCTGAGATCAGCTTAAATCTCAGCTTATATTGCATTTTTGTGCTGACGCTGCCAGGATGGTGTGTTTGCATCCCTGGTTTGTGTTTTGTTTAGCCGTCTCACAAACCCAGTGCCCTGGGTAGGGTCTGGGACAGGAGAGGCTCTCAGGGATCAAACCGTAATGTTAAGGCGGCACTGCACAAAAAGAGAGAGAGAGAGAGAAGGATTTGCAAATGTGTTTGGAGTGAGGAAGGGAGGGTCCTGTGGGGTTAGTGATGCTAAGAGATTCCCTGAAGAGTCAATAAAAATGAGAGCAGGTACGTGGCCAGCCGGCGTCCGTGTTGGTGGTATGACTGCCCCATAAGGGAGGAGGGAAGGAGACCTCTGGGGTGAGCCAGCCCTGGGGCCAAGGCTTCCTGCTGGTCCCCCTGTGCTGCCAGCCCTGCCCGTCCCTCATGGGCGGGGCCTGGGCTTCCGGGAGGTGCCCACCAGAGCAGGCCGAGGCCTCCAGCCGATGCCGTTCAACCTGGCTTTGCCCTTTCCCTGCCCGGGTTGGCAGCCCCGGCTATTCAATTCATCAAGGGAGTGACAGCTAAAATTCATTTGAAGATGAAGAAAATGCAGGCTAATCCTTTCTGGGAGACATTGATAGACTAGCGGCCGGGGAAGAATTGTACAGCAGTAATGAAATTAGGCTAAAACTATCGGTGGATAACAGATAATTGCCCTTGTCTGTCATCAGGAATAACATCTCCCCCAATGCAGCCACACCACGAGGAAGAGGAGGAGGAGGACGGCATTTATGTCTCCGCTTTCCCTTTCGCCGCCTTCCGGAAGGCAGGGACTCCCTCTCTACCCTTCCTGGGCGCCTTGGGGTGAGTCGTGGGCTCCTGGCTTTTCAGCTGCCCATGGATCCTTTCCTGACACATTGCTGACCTCCCCTCAAAGAGGAACTGAGATGGATCAGGGGGACAGAGGAGGGGAGAGGCTCCTGGCCTCAAGGGCTGCCGCTTGCTCGGGCTCTGTGCCCCTGGGGGAAGCAGGTGAGCCTGGTCTCCTGGCTGGGGAGGATGGGCTGGAAAAGCCAAGCTCTCCTACTGAGAAAAGGAATCTGCTGCTGCACCTGTGCTGAGATCCTTCACCCACGACCTGCACCGCCAGGGCAGGTGATCTGGCGGCCAAAGCGGCCCAGTTGTTCTCGGGATCAAGTTCCTTCTGGAAGTGGAATGACTCTGACGTGGCCATCTGGGGCCAACTGGACCCTCCCAATAGTCATCAATCCATAAGTTGGCCCTCCAGGAGCTACAGTGGAGGCTCCCGGGCTTGGATGACCAGCAGCCATTTGCTGGGTGATTTATTGCGAGAAGCAGAGAGGCTGGCCAGGGAGCGCAGAGGCCGGCTGGCCAGCTGCAGGAATGCTTTATGCGCCCTGCCCAGCGGGTGTAATTTACTGCGGATGGTGGAGGAATATTTCACTTCCTGTCGTGCGGAGGAAGATGACTTGTGTTTGAAATCCACTTAAGCGGTTCCACTCGGCTGAGCCGGGATAATGCCCCTCTCTTGCCTGGCTCGGCACTTGGGGCTGGCCGCGAAGGAACCCTCTGGCTGCTTTCGGTGTCCCTGCGAACCATCCCCTTGTGAGGACCGGCATGAGGGGCCGGCTCTCGGGCCGCAGCAGGAGGCAGCCTGGTGGCCTCTGAGCCCCAGCAGGTGGCTGAAGAGAACCTCCAGCCTCAGGGACAGCCCTCTGAATCCCAGGGGAAGGTTAACACAGGAACTTGCAAGGTCTGCGGGAGCCTCTTCCCTCTGGAGCAACTGAAGGACCCTTCCCCTGCCTGCCTTCCCTCCCTCCCATGCAGGATGAGCGCCAAGTGGCGTGGATGTGCCCAGACAAAGACAGGGGAATTGGCCAAGGGGGCTGCCTCCCCAGGGCCACTGAAGGGCAGAGGATACTGCCTTGGACCCGCTTCTGGTTGGGACTCTGGCCAACTGGTTTGAAAAGGGGGGCAGAAGAGTATAGCCCCCCTCCCCATCCTGCCACTGAAAGGAAGCTCTTGTGCTGGAAGATTCCTCTGGGCTTGTGGCTGTTGGCAGCCTGTTTCCACCTGAGCTTGCAAGGTCCCCTATCCCGGCACCCAATTCCTTCGTCCTCGGCTTGGAGCATGCAGGTAGATTGCCTCCGAGCAGGGAGGCTCCATCTTGGGCTTTTGGCACAGCTTCCTGGGCAGGAGGAAAGGGGCAAGTTCTCCACCTGCTTAGAAGTCACCGGTGAGGCCCCCCTCCTCACCCGGGTGGGCTGCTTCCGTGGTGCTTTCTTTGACACCCATCCCTGATTTTGATGGCAGCTGATTACATAATGGAAAACTTTTGTTAACACTCCACCAAACGGCAAACAGGAGCGAACATTATGAAGTAGCTGACAACCAGCGGCAGAGGAGGTGTGAAATATAATGCCCCTAATGTGGCAATTAGACAAGAACAACTCTTGTCTGTCTTTTTCATCCCCTGCCTTTTTAAAATTAGCATCCAGGCGCAAAAAGCGGAGGGAATCTGCTGGGGGGGGGCACCTTGAAAGGAGCAGCCTCAAGGCTGGCTGGTGAAAGATCCCCCCCCCCAGTTGTTCTGGGGGCCCTGGAGCAGAGAGGGCAGGAGGGGCAGCGCCTCCGTCTTCACGAGGGGCAGGAGGAGGAATCCTGCACAAAGGGGGAAGGCCTTCCTCGAACAAGCTCTTCTTGCCTAAAAACAAACCAGCATCCTTCCTGTGGCTGCCTTTTCCAGCCAGAGCCACTTGGCTGCAGGGGGGGAGGAAGGGAGCCAGGCTTTCCCCAGGCCTGCTCTGGGCCCTGCAGCTCAGCTGGAGGCTGGAGGTGGCAGCTCTGCCCGGTCTCTGCCAGGGACACGCCATGTGTGGTTGCACGGAGGCTCCCAAGTTCAAGGGCAGGAGGCAGCTGTCGGTGTCTTGGGGAGCGGCTTCTCCAGGGGGAGGCAAGAGGGGTGGGAGCCAAGGGCCACTCCTGGGGCTGAGGAGCTGGTTCTGAGTCTGGGGCTGCAGAGGGAGAGGGGCAGGGTGAGTGTCCAGGACACAAGAAGAGTTTTTCAGAGGGGAGCCCTCGGCCAAAGGGCCTTGGACTCACCCTCTTCCCTCAGCCTCTGGCAGCTTAGAGGGCCAGAACAAAACAGACAAAACTCAGACGGGGGGGGGGAGGGGGGGAGGGCAGGGGGGTGGCAAGGAAACCGAGCGAAGACAGAGCAGCCTAGCCAGGTGCTGCCTAAATAGATAAGCGGGACTTAAGTTATCGTTTAGGTAAAAGAGGGCAATCAATTACATGAGGATCAGCTCCGAACAGAGGAGAAACGCTGGAGAGAAAAGCAGGTGGGGGGTGGTGGAAATTAAGCAGAAGTAAAACCGGCATGAAACCCGGACCAGGGAATCCAAGGTTCGTGTCTCTGTGCAAACTTACAGGTGGAGGGTTCAAAACCTCCGCTGAAATGCTCTTGAGTCCTGGGGAAGGGTCGCCCTGCCCCCCCCCACCCCAGGCAGCCTCAGGAAGACTTGAGCCAAAGGACCCCCCCCCCCTCTTCCTCAGCGTTGTGGGTGCTTAGCTCCATCAGCCTTGGACCCATCTGAAAGCCCGTCCGTCAGCAAGACTCTCCGGTCTGGGAGAGGCTTTTCCGAGGAAGGGAGGAAGCAGCCAAAGGCAGGAGATGCTCCTCAGTACAAGGACTTTTCCCAAATAATTAAAATAAAAAAACAAAACCCAGGGAGCAGGGACAAATGTTTGGGTTCTGATTTAGTTTGCTCAATTGGCCGTCCTGCTTGATGTCAAGGGGCTGCGGGGGGGGGCATCTTCCCCCCGGGCTTCCTGCAGGATTCACCAACCAAGGAGCCACCAGCCATTCTGGCGAGGCTGGGGACAATGGGAGTGGTGGTCCTTTCAGCCTCTGGTATTGGCAGGCCCTTCCCCCTGAAGGCCACGAGGCGGGGGCTCTCTTGGCTGCTGCACCAGCCTTGCTTTCCAAGCCCACCCCGGCTCGGAGCTCCAGGAGTTCAAGGGCCTCTTTGCACCTTCCTGAATTATGGAGTGTTCTGTTTTGATGTGCTAATTAGCCTTTATTAATGGAAGGTCGCCTCTTCCCACTTGGGTCACCTGCCTCTGTGCCACAATCTGTCGCTCGCTCGGCTTCCTGCCACGGAGAGTGCCAGGAGTGTGTGTGTGTGTGTGTGCACGCGTGCCAAAAGGGCATTCGGGAGGGAGATTTGGCGGCAACCACACCCAACTCCTGGCCTCCTTCTCTCGTGGCATTTGACGGGCATCCTCTGGTTAACACAGATACCTGCAAATCGGGACCATTTTCGAAACGTTGCTGCAGAACTGTTGACTCAGAACAGGAAGAAAAATTGTGAAGGAGGCAAGAGGGTGCCCTACACACACACACACACACACACACACAGAGGGATTATTTTGCCTGGCATCTGGAGGAAATGGGGCAAAACGTCCCTTTTTCCTCTAAGGCCTTTGGGGTCTTCAGACTTGGCAGCTGGCATAGTCTTCCCAAGCTTGCCCCTTTGCATGGGGGCGTTTCCTTGCTTCTTGCCTGTGCCAGTGAGGTGCAGTGATTAGAGCAGCTTCCTTGACACACACACACCTCCATGGAGGATTTTCTGTGCCGGGTTGGAGGGGCAGCGAAGGAGCTCTGGTGCCCACCAAGCCAAGGCCTCCTCCGTCTTGCCAGGCCCCGGCTGGCTCTGCCTCCTGCTGGATTGGGGCCATGTGCCTTGAATGGCAATTGCAGCAAAATAAACCCTATTAAGGGGGACTTTTCCCTCCCGTACACCCTCATTACCACATGCCAGAACTCCTGGGCTCCTGGGATCGCGACTCTAATGAGGCCAGGATGTATGTGTAGCTGGAAAATTAATGCTTATACAGGTTAATTTGTTTTTATTAAGTACATCACATGAGCAGCAGGGCTGCCTCTGAGGCAGGGAAGATGCCACTCAAAGCACTGGGGGGAGGGGGTTGGAGGGTCCTGGGGGGGGCTGGTGGTTGACTGCCCACCACTCACCTCCAAAGGAGCCCTCCTCCCTTTGCTGCCAGTCCGTCTCTTCTGTCCCCAAGGGATGCTTGGCCCCCTCCTGAAGGAAGAGCCTGCCCCCCCCATTTGGTGTCAGTGGGCTGCCTCGGGGGCTTGTGACATTGGTGGCCAGCTGCTAGGAAGGGTCCTTTTCTCCTGAGCTCCTCTGTCCAGCAGGTGAGAAGCAGGAGGACAGGTGAGGGCATCACCTGTGGCTTCCTTTCGGCTGCCAATACTGGCCCAGCCTCTGTTTCAGGATGTAGCCCACTGGATGCATTGCTCAGGGTTGCTGTGGGCTGCCTGGACTGCCCCACAGCTTTCCCCTGGGGGGGGTGGAAGGCGACATCTGCACCAACCAGCTTTGATGCAGCCCCCCGACCTCCCTTTGGCCCCCTCTCTGAGAGGGCTGAGCTGTCTGGTTAATCCTGCTTCGGTCTGCCTCACCTGTGATTTTATGAAGGGAGACAAGCAATTCCAAGAAGATCATTTCAAAAAACCCTCCAATTAGCAATGGTTCGTTTTGGTGCAGCATCACATCCACCTCGAGAAGCCCAGGTTGGGCGGCCACCACCGTTGGGAGAGGCCGAAAGATGCCAAGGTGACCTGAGAGAAGGAAGGGAGGTGTGTGAGTCTCTCCCGGGGATGGAGGCTCCCTCAACTGCAGGGCCAGGCCCTCCGTCCCCTTAGATTAAATGGCCTGTATGGGAGGAGGAGGAGGGTCCGGACACCTGTGGCCTGAGGGCCTTTGCCACCCACCTCCCACCCCCAGCAGCTGCCAGGAGGGGGGAGGGGAAGGCCCTTTGGGGCTGCGGCACAAAACTTCCCTGCGACTGGGAAGTTTCCAGAACCATCTTTCTTCCCTGACTCTAAGGCAAGTGGAGCTGCTGGCCTGTGGGGGCCATTTCTGTCCCAGAGGCCAAGGATGATTTCTCCCCCCCCCCCAAAAAAGGACCCAGCTAATGCCCAGAGAGGAACCCCAGCAGCAGAGAAGCAAGGAAGAGGCCAAGGCAGCCGGACAAACGGTCCCTCTGCTTGGAGTTTGTCCACTCAGCCAGGATGGGGGGGCTGTTTCTTTGGGGGGCTCAGATGCTCCAGACCCCTCAAGAATTCGTAGGCTGGCCCTCCGTTCTAAGACTGACAGCTGGGCATCAATTGGCAGAGCTGGCTCGCTCTAAACCGCCCTGGCACCTCCCCTGGGCCACGCGCCATCCTGGTGAGAAGCCCTGGCGCTTCTAGCTCAGGCTCGAAGGCCTGAACCCCCCACCGGCAACCCCAAAATCCCTTCAGTTGCTGCCTTGGTTCCATGCAGGCAGGAGAAAGAGGGTGAAAAAGATATTTTTGTCCTTGCCAACTTCAGCTTGGCTTTGGCTCTCCCGCCTTCCCTTATTTGCACTGTTCTCCACCCAGGGAGATTCTCCTTTTTTTTCCTACTGAAAAGGCTAAATGATATACTGACACCTTAATTACACCCCATTGTCACAATGTAGCTTGGAAATTGCATTACTGATATGAAAAGAAAGGGCTCTGGCGTGTACGTGTCAGAGCGTTTGATTCACGGTGGCAGGTGGGGAATGACACAAATAGGAACTTAGAGGAGTCACACCCTGCTTTGTTGCCAGGAAGCGAAGCGGGGGGGGGGGGGCGGGGAGCAGCCAGTGTTCTGGTGGGGCCGGAGGGCCGGAAAGGATGGGGCAGGCCTGGGGTGGGGATGCGTCTCATTTCAAAGGGGGCTCAGCCGCCGAGCACCCACGGTCCCACTCTGGCTTTTGAAGGGCCTGCACGACGTGAAAGGAAGAAGGGGCGGGAAGGGAAGAGGAAAAGTCCGGCATGGGGGCTTCAGGGGGCTCCGCTCTTCCTGCAAGGAAACCGGTTTTGATGGAGCTGACATGACTCCAACTCTCCTCACAGCCGGTGGGCAGAATTTGGAGGGAGAAATGGACGGACCTGGGACAAGGGTTGCCTTCAAGGGAGTGTTGGGTGTGAATTCTCATCGTTGTGGGCTTTGAATCCTGGCTTACCATGAACCTCACTGACAAGGATTTACCAAAGAGGGAATGAGGTCTGTCCTGTCAGCGGATGACCTGACACCCTTCTGGTCTCAGAAACGTTGCTAAATGCATTTTAAAAAACATCGCTTGTCAGATGGGGGGGAAAAAAGAAAACCAGCTTTGGGAGCAAATATTTAAATGAGGATATCTAGGCAGGCTTTTCTAAAACTTTTCGAGCTGATGAAATGCTCCCAAGCGGAATCAGCCTCCTGCAGTCTCTTCTGTCCTGGCGCCTGCAACTTCCCAACCTCAGACAAGGGAGCTGCCGTCTCTGTGGGTCTGTTTTGAGATGGGTTGTAGGGAAAAGAGTGCCTTGAGCGGGTGGGGGTCTCCTGGCCCGCCCTCCCTGCCAGCCTGCCTGCCCTCCAAATCGGAGGAAGGGACACGGAGCCTATGGAGGTGCGCAAAGGCCGGTGGTGCCTTTGGCTGAAGGGTCGTCCCTTGAAGGTTAATTAGCTGTTAACATTTCATTGATTCAGGGCCTGGCCTGGCTCTGGCGGCAGAGGGGGGAAGGGGGGGGCTCGCAAGCATTCTCCTCCCCCTCCCCCCGTATGTCATTCAGGCCTTCAGTGCTGGTGATCTGGCTGCCCACCGGCTGCCCCAGTGCCGTTTGCACAACTCTTTTACTTTGGCCCAGGAAGATTTGGGAGAGGGGAGGGAGGGGTGGCTGCTCCTGAGCTCCTCTTCTCCCCGCCTAGGAAGAAGGCAGAGAAGGCGGCACCTGCCTTCAGCTGGGAGACCTTTTCCCGCCCCCAGTAAATCTTTCCTGGGGTATTTATCGTAATGGATCCGCACGAGAATCCATGCATCATCTCTGCCTCTGGGCGTGCTCCATTACGCTGACAAACCTGCGGCATTTAGCACCGGCCACGCTCTGGAGAGGAACCGCTGCCAAAGCCCTGCTGGCTCCTGGCTGCCAAGCTGTGTGGGGCTGGGGGCACGGAGGCCACCCGAGGGAGGGAGGGAGGGAGGGAGGGAGGCCAGGCACATCTCCTGGCCCAGGAGTCGGAGAGAGGAGGCAGAGGGAGAGAGGGAGAGATTGGGGGTGGAAGGAGCCAGTCCTGTCAAGCTGCTCCAGTGACGATGTCATTAGCCAAGCAGGGAAGAGCTTTCAGCGAAGCCAGCAACCTTTTCTGGGGCTCCTCAAAGCTGCTGCGGCAAAACCAGGAAGAGCAACAGGCGTCACCTCCCCTTTTCCCTCCCCACATCCATGGGGCTGGCCAAGAAAGTGGGGGGGCTGCAGGAAACCTAGCAATTCTGATGATGCAGCCTTTGGAGGGGGCTCCATGGGGCACTGCTGGGCTGGGGGGGGAATCTCTCGCATGGGAGACCACCCCGACGCTGCCCCATGCAAGAGAGGGCAGTGCCAAGGCCCCTAACCCTTCCCATCACCCAGGAGCTGCTCCCTGGTGATGCCTCCCTCCCTTCCCCTGGAGCATCCGCGGGGGAGCCCCTCTCTCTGTGCCTGCCTCCCCTCCCCCTGCCCCCCCAGGGAGCAAACGGGGCGGGGGATGGATGGAGAGGGGGTGGCCCTATTCGCCTGCAGAGGTGGGATGCTTGCTTGCCCACCAAATGTGGGAACGGCCTCCCAGAGATAGTGTCATAAATCACGCCGACACCTCCTCTTTGCAGGACCGGGGAGGGTTGACAGTGGCTATTCATCTGAATGTCACTGGCAGTAAACGAGGTGGGGGCACAGCACAAATAAGCCACAGGGAGGGGGGGCTTTGCAACATGGAGACCCAAACCTCTCGTCCCTGGAGGCCTGAATATCAGGACAGAAAAGGTAAAAGTGAATCCCCAGGATCTTTTCTTCAGCCTTGGGTGAAAGTTGAACGCTGGGGATATTGAAATGCTCAAGAAGAAGGAAGGGAGAAGGAAACAGCGGCAGCCACCAGCCCCCTCCGCCCCATTCTGGGGTGCAAGAGGGGGAGCCCTTTGGCAGACAGGCTGGTGGAAGAAACGTGGTGGGTTTCCCGGGCAGCAGAAGCTGCGGATGGGAGGCTGGGCCGAAGTGACCGGAGCTGAGCGATCATTGCACGTCCCCTTCGCTTCAGAGGAAGTGAATTCCTGCTTTGGGGGGCGAGAGCCGGGAGCAGGTGAGGGGGGAGCCTCCGTGGCAGAGAGCTCAGCCGCTTCCAAAGCAAGCAGAGAGGAGGGACGGAGAAGAGACTCGCTAGCTCAGGGTTGACCTGGGGCGTCCTTGGGGCACTTGGAGCTTGGGGGTTTCCTTGTAGGCATTACCTGACCCGACCTGGTGACCTCCTCAGTGCCACTGGGTGTGGGAGGCCTGACTCAAACCCTCTCCAGCTGCTTCATACAACCTACAGCCACTCTGGTTTTGGCTCAGTCCAATGAAAAGACCGGAGTTTCAGGGAAATGGGCAGGTTCAGGAGAACAGAACCATGGAGAGCTCCTCAAGGAACCGCTGGATCCAAAGGGGCCGCTGGGCATTCCAGCTCAGCCAGCCTGAGGGACTTTCCCACCCCTGAGAGCCCAGCCTGGAATTGGGCGGCCTCCTCCTCCTCCTCCTCCTCCTCCTCCTCCTCCTTCTTCTTCCTCTTCCTCTTCCTCTTCCTCTTCCTCTTCCTCCCCTTCTTCTTCCACACCAGGGATGGGACACTCCTCTGACCTTTGCCCATCCAAAGTCACCACTTTTCTTCCTGGTTGTTGAGGAGTCCGATGGGAGCTGTTTTTCAGAATGGAACAAGGCAAGGATTACCTTGTGGTGGTGTTTTCCATCTGGTAAAGGAGGGTCTATTCCTCAGGTTGGAGAGTTGTTGATAGATAAGTGTCAGAACTTCACTTCAAGTGAGTGGTGGTGCTGGTGTGTGTGGTGTGTGTCTGTGTGTCTGTGTGAGTGCCCACTCCCCACCTGAGATGGGAAGCCTTAAATGTTATTGTGAAGACTTTCCCCAGACAGAATCTGCACCCCTTTCCCTTCAGGCTCTGTTTGCAAATATTGGTTATTAAATTGATTTTTGCTATGGGGCTTCCATGCTCAATGAACATTAAAATTAAAGTTCTGCCTAGTTTCTCGCGAGGTTAGGGGTGAGGGAGCCAGAGGCTGGGGGGGAGGGGCGCAGCAAAGGGTGGGATCCCAAAGAGCACAAAGTGAACGCAGAGCCGGTGGGGTGAGGGAGCCCCTTCTCTGTCATTCTTCCCAGGTGAAAATCCTGGTGGGGGTCTCCCCTCACCTTCCCAGGACGGGCCGGCCCTGCCATTGGATGGGCCCGCAGGGTCTCCGGGCCAAGGTCTGTCCTGGGCAGCGGCTTCTGCCCGGCTGCTGCAGACATTTGCTGAGCCTGCAGAAAGTTGCAAGGCAGAGAACTCCCCCCAGGTCCAAAAGGCCCCCTCCCCACCCAGCAGCCCCCAGCAGGGTTTGCAGAGGCAGGTGATGGAATTGATTTTCCTTTTACATGCTCAGTGAACATTTAAATGAAGGTTGGGCTGCCTCTCCTGGAGGGCTAGGAAGGGGGAGGGCAGGTGTTGCTGTGAGCTTGGAAGCAGAGGGGGAAGGACTTCCCTGGGGCCTTTGCACCACCGGACTGTCCTCTGGAGGTGGCCAAAGAGGCCCAGGTGGGGAGGGGGGATCTTTCTGGACTCAGCGGGCAGAAAACTGGGGAGGGGGGCAGAGCCTGTGGTTGCGTGTGGAAGAGAGCTTGCCTGGGAGACCGAAGAGTTCAGGTGTCCTCAAGGTGAGAGGAGAGAGACAAGGAGGCTCCAGGCTGGGCTTCTCCTGCCCTGAGGAAGCAAATGGGGGGCTCTCTTTGGGGCACCCCAAGAAGGGCCCGTGGAACAGGAGGACTCCAGATCTGAGCACTTGCTGGGCTCGTGGCAGAAATCAGGAACCAACAGCGAGTTATCCATCCATTTGGGAGCAGACACAGGAGCGCCTGGCTCCCCCCCCACTCCCCCCCCAGGCTCTCTCTCCCCCCCCCCCCCGAGTCTCTTCAGCAATACTGTCAAACAGCCATTCATGCTGCACTGGTTCTTTTTATTGGTTTCAATCACTTTTGACATTGCCAACCGTGGACCTTGAAGTAAATTTTCAGAAGCAACTGTGTGGGGCGAGGAAGTGACGTGCCGTCATTTTTCTAAATTAGGGAAGATTTCCAGCCTGCAAAGAGGAAGGTGGCACTGACTTGTTGGGGAGGGGGGAGAAGGGCCAGAGATGGGCCAGAAGGATCTTCCCAGCTTACCTGTTTAGGAGGGCAGCGGGACGGGATGCGGGGGGGGGGAGATAATTTCTCTAATGGCGGCTGACAAAAACTTTGGGTTGCCAAACTGGCCCGAATGGCTCCCACAAAGTTCAGGGCTGAGTTGGGGAAGTAAAAAGGGGGCTTTCCTTCTTCCGTGAGAAGATCCCGGAAGGTCCCTCCAAGTGGGTCGGATCCGAAGGCATTCCCCGCCCCTCCCCCTCCCATGTCTGTGAAGGCCGCCCCGAAAGGCAGAGGGAGGGGAAAGAGGCCCATTCCTTATTTATGAGGAAACACAAGATTGGATTTGCATAATCAGCCCAGATTTCCTCTTGGGGCTTTAATCTTGGTGGGTGAGCCAGGGAGCCTCGGGAAGAGCCGGATGCGGTTTTGAAACATCTCCATTAAGTGGCTGTTGGGTTTCAAATCTGATTTTCTTTCCCCGATATTAAAATGTGTCACATGGAACAAGGATCAAAACACCTCAAATCAGGTTCCAGGAGAATTGGGGGCTGCTCCAGCTAATCAGAGCAGGTGTGGGAGGAAGCAGCACCTGGATGCCAAGCAGAAATCGGGAGAATAAATAGAGGTGTTCCTGGGCATGTACAAAGTGCCTTTCCCTCTCTCCTGACTGTATTGCCCAAGAAAGGACGTCTCTCAACCTGGGAGCCTGAGGGCCAATAAACGGTCTGAGTTGTTGGTACTATTTGTGCCCATCTTCCCAACCTGGTGCCCTCGGAAGTGTTGCACTTCAGTACCCATAATTCCCAGCCAGCCTGGCTTTGGGGCTGGGCTGAGTGCCTCTCCAAAGCGAAGGGCTGCCTGGCATTTTCTTTGCCGGGATCTGCATGGCGCCTGCTTTTGGGAGGACATGGAGCCATGGTGGGTGGCCTTCAAGTGAAGCTCGCCCTGGCTGAATTGGAGGGGTGTGGGGAGGGAGACTGGGGGGGCGTATTGGCCCCCTTCTCTTCCACAGACTGGCATTGCCTTCTGTCTCTCGGAGAACAGCCAAGCCACCTGGGCAGACTGAGGAATGGAGGCAATGGGATGGATGCCAGGCTGGCCAAGGGCTTGATGGGGTGCTGAGAAGCAGCCCCTTCCCATGCCTGGGGTGGCAGGGGCCCACCGGACAGGGCCCTGGAGTGCTGGGGACTTGGACGGAAAACGTCTGACCTGGCAGCTCCCAGGTGCCAAACTGCCTTTTCTCTTTGGCCTCTGCCCCGCTTGGGGGATACGGGTGGCCCCTGGGTCCCCTGCCCGGTGGCCCCTTGTGGCAGAGGAAGCCAGGATGAATTGCTGGGTGTTTTAGAGAAGAACATCGGGATGTGTGCCAAGAAATGCACCTGGGAGAGAGATGGCAGCATCCCTTTTGATGTCGAGCCCAGTTGCCAGAGCGGCTGCCGTATTTCATGCCGAAGCCCATCATTCATGGAGAATAAGAGTGAGGGGCGGGGGAGCTGAACTTCAGGGAAGGGTATTTTATGGACTTCCAGGTGAGCAAGATTCACAGCGCTGGAGACCCGTGTATTTCCTCCTGCCTTTGCGGAATTAACGGCCAGCCTCCTGAAGTTCTTGTCAGAAAGGGGGGGGGGGCTTTCTCCCCATCAGCTTCCCAGGTGGAGGAATAGAGGCTGCAGTTGGGGAGGGAACCAAAGAAAAGGAGGAACGAGCCTTTGCCCCCCCCCCCCGAAAGCTGGCAATCCTCTGAGGTTTGAAGTCAACGTCCGGCTGTTGCGTTGCCACCTCTTAAAACATCTCCGTCCTTCCAAGGAGCCGGGCAAAGGACAGAGGAGCCCAAGGCTGGAGGGGCCAGAACAGGAGAATCTCCAGGCGGGGGGGGGGGATCAGATACCAACGGGGGAAGAAACGGGTGCCAAACCTGAGCGAATGGCAAGGAAAGCCCCGGGCTGGATGGGGCCCAGGGCAGGTTGGAGCCTCCGTCCTGGTTGCCCAGAGAGACCGACTCTGCCTCTCTTCGGCTCTGGCATCTTCTGCTGGCCTTTGAGGAAGGCTGGTCGAGAACCTCCGCGCCAGTCAAGTGGGCCACTGCTTGGCGTGGCTGCCCACTCCTGGGTGACCCCCGTCTAAGCCTCTAGCTCCTCTCCCCGTCTCTCTCTCTCTCTCGGCCCCCATGGAAGCCTTGGCCCCTTGTCCACCACAGCTGCCTGGGGATCCAGGGCACGATGCCCCAGGACTGACCCCCCCTCCCCCGGGCCCTCTGGCTGCCAGATGCGAGATCTCCCTCCTCCCGCATGCACCAGAGGTAGCATTTATCTCCTGAATCACCTTCCCATTTTCACTGACATGAACGGTTTTTTAATGCGCAATCGATGTCTGATCCCTTTTTATGGCCTGTTAATGCCGGCCAGCCGGCTCTCCAGGCCGAGGGACCCATTCTCATTAAAACCTGATCTCTGCTGCAGCTGCTGCTGCATGGAGCCCAGAATGGCTGCTGGCGTCTTGGCAAGTATCAAGTATCGGAGGTGGGCTCTTCTTCCTCCCCCTCGGAGGACGGGCCCCGCTGGCTGGCTCTGCATTATACCCAGAAGGATCACGTTTCTGCCAGCCTCCTCCTCTCCTGCCCTCCGACTTAATGGTTGCCATGTCCCCTAATCTTCTATCTTTCACAGCAAGGTCAGCTCAGGTCCGACTCCCAGCAGAGGCTTCTCTGCCATGAGAACCACAGCAAAGAGGACGAGCTGGCCAGGAACTTCCTGTCTACTCTGGATTTGATAAGGGTTTGCTCCAGGGAGTTTCCTGGGTGCCCCATTCATTTTAGACCTCGCCTGTGAAATGAATCTGCACCTGTGGTGTCACTGGAAATATCCTTGCTTGCCTGCAGAGGGAGCTGCTGCCCTTTCAGTGGACCTCTGGTGCCCTCCCTGCTCAGGGACGGAATTACCCTCCGGTCCCACAATGGGGACCTCCAAACTGGGGCAGCTTCCGTCTTGGAGGCTCCCCTCATTCCATCTCCTTTTTTTAGTGCGTGGATCCTCTAAATTTGGTTGGCATGGCAACGCTGCAGGTGAGTCTCATTAAACACCAGCCTGATTGCTCCCCCTTCAATCCCGGGTAATTTCTTGGGGGTGGGACCCCCCCTCCCCAGGAGCCACTTTCTGACTTGGGGGTCTGCCTCCCCCTCTCCCTCCTTCACCCCAGCCCTCCCCTACCTGCAGGGCCAGCTTTTGTCTTTTGCTGCGACTCATCCCCATAATTAAGCCGAAGTTTGGTTGCCATGGCAATTAATCACTCAATCCCTCATCAGCAACTTTTGCCAAATGTCACCCTGCTCTGGATCGAATGAGGAGAGCAAATTAAGCCCGGCGCCCGCCCCCCACACCTTCCTTCCCAGGTGCCTTCCCCAATCCCTTGCTCAGGGGCTGCAGATGGCAGCGGGGGGGGGGTGTCCAAGAGGTTTGACCCCCTTGCAACCTTCAGGCTGCCTTGCCTGCCCCACCCAGGGGCCACTTGGCAAAGGGCAGGGCTGGGGGCACCCAGACTGGCTCTGAGCTGCAGGGTAGGGCTGGGGCGAGTTGCCCAAGGCCAAACCCTGGACTGGCCGAATCCCACCCCTGATGGGCACTGGGCCGGAGTTAAGCCGGGCAGGTGCTGGCCTGAGCGGAAGGCCTTCCCTGCCCTCTTGCAAGCAGCCCTACCTGAAACGCCTTTCCCTCTTCAACCTGCAATTAGCAGAGTCATGTGCCACGTGCAAATGCCATGCCAGCCTTTAATTGTCAGCTCCAACCTTGAGAAAAGCTGTCCCCCCCCCATCCACCCTGTGAGCCTTTTGCCTCCCACCAACCTTGGCCAAGGACGTCAGGCCCTGCGCCAGGCCCTCCACCGCCCGCCCACTCGCTGGCACGAGGGAGTCAGGTCAGGGCGGGGGCCTTTGGACTGGGGGCCTCCTCCCTTTGCTGGACCCCCCCTCCCCTCAGCCGGCATGGGAAGTCTCCCCATGTTGATCTAAACCTCCATCAGGTTTATTCGCTCCTGGCGGAATCATTTCTCTGCTGCTCCATCGCCAGCCCTCTGCTCTTGCCAGGGGCCCAAAGCAAAAGGCAAACTCTCGCCGCAGAGGCTGGTCTGGAAAAGCACAAAGGGATTAGGGGGGGTTAGGGGCCCCCGGGAGACCCCAAGGCCATCGGTTAGGCTGGAAGGCCGACCAAGCCTGGCCTCCCTTCACGACCAAGAAGCTTCCAGAGCCGCGGTTGCCTGGCAGGAGGTGCCCTCTCTTCTCTCTCTTTGGCTGCCTTGAATTGGACATTGAGTGAGAAGAAGGCCCCCCCACCCCCCAGGGGAGCCAATTCTTCTCTCTTTAGCCCCCCCCCCCCGGAAGACGTTCTGGATTCAGGGGGAATTGATTAGCCATCTGGGGGGCTTTCCTTTCCCAGCCAGTTTCACTCCCCTCTCCTTGGTATCTCTGGGAAGGCTGCAGTCGGGCCCCACTGGCGCTGAGTGGAGGTTTCTGGCCCCCACCGGCGGCTCCCTTTGGCGTATCAATCGGGCCTCAGACTCACGACGGAGCTTGTACCACGACCCCCCCAGGCGAAGTGGAGGGACGTGGGTTGTGTGTTCACCAGTCCAACAACCCACCGAAATTGCCTTCAGCTTAGCAGCAGATCCAGCTGCGGTTGTGGGGATCTCTCGACTTTGCCCTGGATCCACAACAAGAAATGGCTCCTGCGGGTTTGTCCTGGAAACCCCCCACCCCCCCGGGTGGGGCACGTGGGCAATTGCCAGGTTCCTTCTGCCGCCTCGTCCCAGGGGAAGACGGGGGTCAGGGTGGCATTGACCCTTGCCAAGGCTGGGGATTAGTGTTGCTCAGAGAGGGGGCCCAAGTGGAGGGGGGTGGCAGAGCTGGGGGGCCTGGAGCATCTCCCCTGCCCCCACTCTCTTGCCCAGGAGCTGGGCAGCTCTCTCTGCTTTCCAGGGCTGGGACCAGAGGAGGGTCTCCGCCTCCCCTCCACTGGGAAGGGAGGCTTACATTAAGGGAGCCCCCCACCCGTCAGGTGTTGGGGGCCAGCTCAGCCATGGATGAGCCTCCCTGGCCCGCAGCTGGGGAGATTTCCTTGCAGAGAGAAAAGGAGAATAATTCTAACAGCTCATGATGACTGGGGAGGCTGATTGGCAGGTGTGATCCGCACTCGGGACCCTTTAAGGCCACCCTGGGGAGACTCCAGGCCTTCTAGCTTGGGACTCGGGGCTGGCCGGCCTGGAGCGTGGGGGCTTGTCACTGTGAGCCCCATGTAAGGTCGGGGGAGGGGGTAGAACCCACCCAGGGGGGCTGCTGTGCATTCAGAGGCGTTGTGGCTCTGGTCTCAGGGATGAACCTGCAGGCCCCCCTTCCCTAGCCTGGCTCCCTTATGGCTCCCAAGTAATCCAAGCCTGCCTGCAGGGGGCATCTTTCATGGGCTACCCACCCCTCCTTCGTCCCGTCCCAGGCCCTCCGCTTGCTCATCAATTCCTGCCCTGACCGGTTTCTAGGGGCCACTTAATATTCCCAGGGACATCCAGTGGAGGCCACTCAACTCCTTTTAGCCAGAACAGCCCCCACCCTGTTCCGGCTGCCGTAAACCCCGCCGGTGGTGGTGGTGCCGTAGAAGCCTCTGTAATTCAGGCCTCCCTCCCGCGAATCCATTTATAAGGTTCCCGTGTGCCCAGCCTCTCAGGCAGCCCCCCTCTTCAATTAAGCAGCTGTGGATAATGGAGGCTTCCAAGGAGGGAGGCACAGAAATAGACAGCTCCTGTGTGCAAGGCCTGGACACACGCACACACACACAGACAAATAAAGCCACATGCATAGTTAATTGCGCTGCTCCCTTCGCCCAGAATTTCTGCACTGAAGCTAAGAAGGAGGAGGAAAAGGAGGGGGGGGACACTAATGTGGGGGAGGGGGAGGATTCCCACAATCCTTTTCGATGCAAGCCAGAGATAAAAGGGGGAAATTGCCGGCCAAGTTAATGACCATAATCAAGCTAGTCCTAGGCTCCGAGCCCCCTTCCCTTTCCATCTGTAACTAGTCCCAGAGGTTCCCCGGTCCACGTTCCCCAACCCCTCCTGGCCCAGGTGGCATCAGAAGCAACCTGGGCTCTGCAGAGGAAGTTTGCCCTGGGGTCCTCGGAGGACCCTTCTCCCCCCCCCCCCCCCCCGCTTCCCTTGGGCCTAGGGATCCCAGGAACCAATCGCCTTGTCTGGGGAGCTTTTACCAGTGTTATGGCTGCCCCCCCCCCCAAAAGGGAAAAGGACGAGGCTTCACCTTTCCCCCAGGTGGCTTTCTTCCCCTCCCCTTTCCTGAGAAGCAGCATGGAGCCTTTGGGGGGAAGAGTTTGCAGCCCATCCTCCCCCGGGTGATCAAATCCATCAGGAGACCCAAAGGGGGAGATGGAGCAAGACAGAAGGCCGCTTCTTTTTCAGAAAGGGGCAGCCATGGGCCGGGGAGGGGGAAGGGGGGCAGCTGAAGGCAGCCGATTGAAAGGCCCAGAGCCCAACCTTCAGCACAGCCCTCCTGTTCCCCTGCCAGTAAATAGAGGCCCATCGCTCCCTGCCAAAGAAATCTTGGAATTTGTGGCTCTGTTGTCTTGGCCTTGTTATTCCTTCTCTCTAGAGCCGTTTTTTAGAACTGCCAATATTTTTCCTGTTTCCATCTGGAATTTCAGCAGCAAGACGCTTGTTTGAAAAGCGGGCCACGTCCCAGTGGGAACCCAGCCAGGAAGGCTCCCTGCCTCTCTCTCTCTCTCTCGCCTGTTCTGGCTCTTCCTTTCCACGTCTCTGCAGAAGCCGCGATTCCCATAACCACGTCGGGCAGCCTGTCCAGCAGTGGGGAAGTTTGGGTCAACCTGCCCCAAGCGGTTCTGTCTCGCTGGGTGCAAGGGCCAGCCCCATGTCTCCCTGTGCCTGGCCCACCCTGCTCGGCTGCTTCTCCCGGCTCTTCCGGGGGTGGGGGTGGAGGGGTGTCATCCGTTCTTCTTCCAGCAAGGGGGGGCTTTGACTGCACAACTGTTCATTTCCTCCCCCCATCCTGTTGAGGGGGGCAGCCTGTAAAACTTTGTGCCGATTGCGGAAGGGGAGGCTGCTCTTTCTGAAAAGGCCCCGTTTGAGTCTTTCCCAGGCAGGGAAGCTTGGATCAGCCTCCCAGACACCCTTGGTGGGGGAGGGTGTCTCCAGGGGTCCTTGTGTGAAGGAGGTGGGACTTTTATGGGGCAAGCTGGCTCTTCACTGCCCTCCACCCCCCTGAAAACACCGTCAAAGGCCAGCTGCAATTTCCCCTTCTTTACTGGCTTCCGACGCATCCCTGCACCCCCTGCCCCCCTCTGCGGTCAAAGAGCATCGGAAATCCTTGCAGGACCCCCCCCCCCCCCCGTAATGTCTTGCAGGAGTCACTGGTGTTGCCGCAGGAAGCAATAAGCGGGGGGGGGGGGGCTTTGTACCCATCTGGTGAATTGCTCTGCCTGTCAAATGGCTCCCCTTTGATTTCTGCCTTACATTGGGGGGGGGGGTAGGGGGGTGGCTTATCCTGCCAGGATGTTTTCTATCCAGCTTGGGCCTCTTTTAGCCAGGCTGCTGTTCTGCAGGGCGAGAAGTTGGACCAGCAACCTTGCCTGGGAGGAGATACAAGTTGAGTTGGTCTGTCCATCTCTGCCTTACTGCCCAGGCCTGGCCTGGTGGGAGCTGGGAGTCCCTGGGTGATGAATGCAGATCACGTGCTCCAAAAGGGAAAGACTGTCATGGAGTTTGGATGGTTTTTGAGGCAAATTGGGACACTCCACTGGGGCATTGAGCTTGTGTGGAAATGAGACCTCTGGGCACTTCTGCTTCTCTTCCACGACCCAGCCGAGCACCAGCCTCAGTCAGGGTCAGCTTCTCCCTCCAAGCTGCCCCCCTGCAGGGTTTCAGCACAAGACTCAGCACAGCCGGGAGGTTGGTGTTGGAAGGGAGCATGTGGCCTTCTCTCCTCTCCTCAGGCCGGGTTTTGGGGCCAGCTGGATGGAGAAGAACCAGTGGGGTTTCTGCCCCAGAGGAGAAGCATCGGATGCCTGAAATTGCCCCTGAATCGGAAACGGTGGGCCTCTTTCACAAACAGGAAATGCACCTCCTTTATGGGCCCAATTGCATCAAGAGGCTGGGGAGGGGGGCCCTTGGTGTGGCATTTCCTTGGCTGCCCCTTAGTTTTCTCCCACGAGCCGCCAGATAGACTGGGGGTACCATGCCTGC
Source organism: Hydrophis major (assembly GCA_033807585.1). Taxonomy (NCBI): domain Eukaryota; kingdom Metazoa; phylum Chordata; class Lepidosauria; order Squamata; family Elapidae; genus Hydrophis; species Hydrophis major. The sequence goes on along the minus strand of CM066339.1, from coordinate 548,563 downwards.
AGTGGGCTCCTTGAAGCCCCAGAAAGCGGTTTCATCCAGTCCTTTCCTCCCCGCCCTCCCTCCTGTCTGTTAAAAGGCTGCAGGACTTCATCTTGGGCTTGGAATAGGCGGCCTCCAGGTCCTCTTCTCAGGTGAGGCTGGGTGAAAATGCAGGGTTCTTATTTCAAATTTGGGCCCTTGGAATTTCTGGCAGGTGGGAGAAATTGGTTCCCTCTTTGGGCTGGGAAGAATAAAAAGCTTTCCCTGAAACATTCTGAGGCGGCCAGAAAAGCACTTCTGATCCCAGCTGTGCAGAGAGCGAAGGCCTCACGGGCCCAGACAAAGTGGCTGCTGCCTCTCTGAATTTTATTTTATTTTTTTATTTTGTCAAGCGATTATAAGATAACAGATATAAGTATAAACGTAGTTATGAATACATGAAATGGGTACATATAAGAAAAATAATTTTTTATATTCATATTATATAATTTATTATATCCAGGGTTGGTTTTCCTTTGACTCTGTCACTTTGGGTGGCTGGTTGCAACTGTAAAGGTCTGAAATGTTCGGGGGGGGGGGAGCTGAAGTAAGGGATCGGAAAGGACCCTTTCTCCAGGATGTGGTTGCTCTCAGTTTGCGAGCCTGGCACTTGATGACTGGTGCGACAAATGGCTCTGAATTCAGCTGAGCTGCGGCAGAGTAAGGGGCAGCTATTAATTCCATTCTGACATCTGGAAAGGCAGATCTTGAGGCCTTCCCTCCCTCCCCTCCCCGCCTTTCCAGCTCTCTGTCCTTCAGCCCATTGTTTTCTCACCATACAGGAAGGCTCCGCAGAGGCCAAGGAGGCCTGATCCCCACCTATTGATGGCCGAGCCAATCAATGCTATCTTCTCTTCCCATGCCTGCGTGCCCATTGATTTTTGTTGTTGTTACCTCTCTGTTTATGTAATGTCTGAACTTTGCACAACTCAACCGTTTAATGTGCAGAAAAGGAGGCCCGTTGCCATGAAAACACGGCTCCCGATGACAGCATAATGCGGAGGGAGCCCTCTCTTTGGCTTGGACTGCACTAAGCGCAGTTTAACCTTGATAAGTCAATAACTTTGTAGAAAAGAAAGCCGGATCTGATGGGGCTTTCAAGGCGTTGAAGCCCGAGGAGAAAGGCCGGTTTTTTAATTCCCAGGAAATCTCTCTCCTCCGTGTGACAGCCCAGCAGAGCTGTGAAAAGAGAAAACACACTGCCCTTGTTGTGGCCCTTGTTGTGATTTGTCTGCCAAGCCGAAGGAGGGGGCTCCTAAGGAGGAGGAAAGTGGGCCCTTCCTTTGGGGCAGGGAAGCCCAGGGTTACCAGGGGGCAGGGAGGGGTTGAAGCCGACTGGACCAAGAGCCACAGGTAGTGCTGGAGAGGATAAGGAGGCTTGGAGTGCGTGGATTGGGGGGGAGCAGCAGCAGCAGCAGCAGCAGCAGCAGCAGCAACGGGAAAAACCCTGACCAGTGAAGTGAGCGGAGCCTGTCAGAAACGCCAGGAGAAAACGACATTTCAATCTGGATTCAGAGGAAGCCCTGCCCGGAACCGGAGCCCAGCATCGCGCGAGGAAAGACTGCGCGGCAGAAGCCCTTCGGCCGACCACCGCCTGGAGCAGCCCGGCTGGGGACGATGAGAGCGGCCTAAGGAGGTTGCGCTCCCAGAACTTCAGGCCGAACCTCCCTCGCGGGCGCCCCGGAAAACCGACGCGCTGCGGATGGAGGGCGGCCGCCTGGCGAGGCCTGGATCAAGTGCCGGAGCCCCCCCCCTCCCCCGCTTGGGGACGCCGAGAAAGCCCCGTCCCACGCCCGCAGTCCCCCAGCGGGGGCTCCCAGGAGGGAACCGGGCCGGCCGAGCTCACTTGCGAAGCCGGGCGCGTGGCTGCCGAGGCCCCGCCCCCTCCGGCGGGGGGGAGGACGCTTTGTGGCGTTGCCGGGGCAACCCCGGCCCGGGGATAATGGGGGGCGTGGCCGGGCCGCGTGTGCCGCCCGGCGGAGGGAGCGCAGGAGGCGCGCGCGCTGCGCGGCTCAGAGTCGCCGCCGCCGCCGCCGCGGAGGGAGGTCGCGGCCGGAGCTTCCGTTTCTGGAGCCGCCTCGGCCCGGTGCTTCGGGGGAAGAAGAAGGCGGCGGAGCGGCGTCCCCGTGGCTGCTCAAGCCCGCCGGCCGAAGACCGAGCCGCGCTCCGCATCAGGCCGGCCGCGACGGTCCCGGCTCGCTTCCTCCGCCGGGCTCTGCCGCGCGGCCCCCGGAGAGCCGGAGCGCTGCCCTGGGCCGCCCGTCCGCCGGCTGCTCGGCGCGGCGGCGGCACACAAAGGGACCAACCCCGCCGCCCTCCTCCATGTCGTCTGGGCTGCTCCGGCAAAGCCGCGCGCGGCCCCGGCAGGATGTGAGCCCAGCTGGCGGCCGGCGACCCCCGCGGAGCCCCGGCCGCGCCGCGCCGCGCCCGGGCTGCCCCTGAGGATCGCGGCGGCGGCGGCGGCGGCGTCTCCTGGCTCGGCTCCCTTCATGGCCGCGAGGACCCGGCGGCGGCGGCGGTGGAGGCGGCGGCGGCTGCTGCTCTCGGCCGAGGCGCCCTGAAGCCGAGCCGGAGCCGCACCGAGATGGTAAAGCGGGCGGCGAGGGGAGAGGGCTGGGCGGGCGGCGGGGACGTCGGAGACCGGGCCTGGCCGGGGATGATGGGCAGGGCAGTCTGGGCGTCTGGCTGGGACAGTCCGCCCCGGCCTTGCTCGGCCCTCCCCGTCCGCTTCCCCTGGGCGGTTAGCCCGACGGCCGAGGGTCTCGGGGGGGTGGGGGAAGCTTCCTGCGGCTGATCAGACGGGTCCCCAGCCGTTGCTTGGCTCAGGTGGGCCGGGGTCCCCAGGGCCTCTGGCTCCCGCTGAGTTGGGGCTGGTGGGAAGAGCGCGGGAGCGTCGGCCGGCTCTAGGAGTCCGCGGGGTCTTGGCAGTCTGTGGCCGGCGGGCCGGTAGAATGTTTCCCCTGTGGGCCAAGTGGAGCTTGGAGGAAGGTTGACCGCCCGCCGTCCCTGCTGAGCAGTTATTGCCTCTGTGCTTCCTTGGGGGGCTTTCGGGAGAGGCCTCCCCCTCCCCTCCCCTTTAGGGCAGGCCTGGTCTCCCACCGGGGCCTTCTGGGCACCCACACAAACGGGGGGGAGGGGGCAGCCGTGAGGATCCCGGAGCCCGTGGAGGCTGCCCTGCTGAAGGGGCCGATTTCAGGAGGGAGGAAAACCCCCACCACCCCCAGCTCCCACTCTCCCAGAACCCCCCCTCCCCAGAGTGAGGCTGGGGGGCAGTTTCTGTCTGGGGGGCCCCTCGAAGGCTTTGCAGGGAGATCCACTGGGGGGAGGGGCTTGCGGCCTTCTTGGGTGCTTTGGCAGGTGCTGCTGCTGCTGCTGCTGGCAGCAAAGGCACAGTTCCCTGGCAAGGACTCCGCTGCTGCCCTTGAACCACCCGGAGCTGCCAGCTGCCCAGCCAGCGCACAAGGCTGCTTTCTTTTCCAAACTGGGAGGAAGAAACTTGGCTGCTGCCGGATGGCCAAGCCTGGCCTGATGGATGGGGCTGGCTGGGGCCGGGAGCCTCCGAGACCACTTATTTATTCCCTCCCCCCTGCATCGAAGGGGTCCAGGTGAGGGGGGGGGGTCTGTGTTGAGGGAGCTGCTCCCTGGAGCCCCGGGAGAGTTCGGGGTGCAAAGCCTCTTGATCTGGTTCCTCCTGAGCAGGCCTGGGCCTTTCTGGTTTTAGCCTTCTTTGAGCCCAGATTCTGGGAGGCAAGCCGAGTCTCCTCCCACCCAGCTGAAAACCTTGGTGGTGGCCTTGTGAAGCCTCCCCCACAAGTTGGACCCAACCTAATCATGAAGGTTAACTCTCCTCAGGCCCCAGGGCCTTTCTCCTGCCTCCTCCCTGGAGGGCGGCTTCTTGTTACCTGGGACTTTGGCCCCTCACCCTCCAATCTGCCCGGAGCTCCTCCTCCTGCAGGTGAAGTCAAGTTGGTGTCTGCCTCCCCTCCCCCCATTCCCCATCTGCTGTGAGGAGGCTCCCTAGGGTGGGTGGGTGGGCAAACCCAGAGGCCTTTTCTCAGATGGAGAAGGCAGCATTTGGGGTCGGCGTCTGGGCACCAGAGTCCAGGGGTCAAGTTCAGGCTGTTGCTTTGGGATGCTGCCAGAGCCTCATTGGGCAAAGTATGTGAGGCGACAAGTGTAGAATAATGCACAAGACTTCGCCCATCCCCCCACCTCTCTCCCAGCTTGCTTGGAAAAAAAGTTTTCGAGTTTCAGACTTTGCAGGGAGTTTTGTTGGAGAGAAGGACAATTTCAGCACCAGAGCAAGGGACCTGCTCTTTGCCCAGGCCTTTAAATAAGAAGGAGATGATTGGGTCCTGTTTGATTGGGCCCGGTTTTAATCCTGATTGTGATGTGGATGCCCTGAAATGGGCATTTGCAATAGGATGGTGCCATATCGGTTGAATAAAACCAGCTGATTTACCTGTAACTGCAAAGTCCTTTTCCAGACGGACCAGGATAAAAAATTCTGTGAAATGTTAAAATCTGCACGCTTGTTAGTGTCAGCTCACTCAAGCAAAACATTTGAGCTGCAGCACTGGGAGAAATTGCCTGACCTGCCTTGGCTGGGATGCTCCTTTGAGTCCAAATGGTGAAAGTGGAGCAGCCTTGAGCCTGTGAGGGAATAATAACTTATTTTTCTTCTTTTTCGGGGTGGGGGGGTGCCCTACCAAGGGAATGACTTTTCCCCCTGGAATTTTATATATTGTCTGCCTGGTCAAGAACTGTGCAAGAAAGCTTGCACAATTGGCCAGCGCTTTGCTCACTCGCCTGTAGGTCCCTGGTATATTTTATCTTAACGGACCCGAAAGGGTGCCTCGTCTCCTTTGATCTTGTTAGAGGCATTTACTGATCGTTATTGGGAGAAGGAAGTGCTGGGAATCCTTTGTGTCCTTCCTGCCTTTAAAAGCCTCCCAGATTGGCCTCGGCACTCTCTTCTCTGCCTGCAGATCCTCGAACAGGTCAATAAATCTCCATTCTGCCGCTTTCCTCTCAGTTTCACGCTGCGAGATATTTCAAGTATAAAGAGGGAGCCGCATTAAAAATGTAAGCCTCAAAGCCACTGAATCTTCCTCCGTTACCCAAGGCTGCAGAGGGGCAGGGGGAGGGGAGGGTCATGCAGGCCCTGGGGGGGAGAGTTGGGGATGGGGCCTGGATTCCACTTGGGTTGTTAGAGAGTAGGGGAGGGGTGGGGGCCGTTTTCCTGAGGGGAGGGGTCTGATTCTGCAACATTCCTCACCCCTGGCAGGGTCTGTTTATATTCTGCTCAGCCTCTTCAGCCTGGCTCCGTTGTTTGGATCCGGTGATGGATGATGTGACGTCGTTCCCCTGCCACCCCAATTCCCAGGTCTGAGGCGCTCTGGGTAGGATGATACAGTTGGCTAAGGACTGAAGAGCGTGTATGATTGTTACCGTAGGTTGAGTCCATGCTCAAGTTCCTAGTCCATATTGTGGATGTGTGAAAGATCAGAAAGCAACCCGTTGCCATGTTTTTCCTCTGGAGAGTCCCCTGTTCCTTAGACTGGCTCCTTCTGTGCAGAGATAAGTCAGGAAACGAGCCTGCAGCTCCTGGCTGCCAAAGGCACTTTTGGGAGGGGGAAGGAAGGGGGGCCTCTCTCCCCAATAGAAAAAGGTGAGACTTTCAGGGAATGTGGCCAGTTGCATTGCAGGTCTTTCCACCCCAGCCAGGGGGAGGAACCACTAGGCCTTGCTCCCTCCCGTCTTGGGCATTCTTGGGGAAAAGCTAAGATCCACGCCAGGTAATTCCATGAAAGGGCGATTCCGCTCAAAGGCGGCGTTATTACCTCCTCCTCCTCCTGGCCGGGCGAATTGCTTTTCTCCCTGGAGTGAGCCCCGGCTAAAGCTGGCTTTATTATGTTAACCTATTTGCGTGTCAAGAGCTTTTGTGCGCCTGCCTATCGCTGGCTGTTTGTGCTTGCCTGGCACCGCCAGGGAAGGGCAGGGGAAAATGGCTGATCGCTCGGCCACTCCAGGGGCACCGCTGGGTTGCTAAGTGACTTGCTCCCCTGCGCGCCTTCCCTCCGGATGCCCTCCATAATTATCCCCCGGCTGACATTGGAGAGCTGCCTAACACCCTCCCCTCCCCTGCATACGGTCCTGCCTTGGGGGGGGGAGATCTGGAGGATGATAAGGGACCATTGGTCCTCCCTGCGGACTTTGCCTTGCATTTGCACACCTTCAAGTGAGTCACTGCACGGGGCTGGCCGGCCTGGTGGCCCCCCCACTTTCTGAGTGAAATGCACCCCCCTCCCTCTAAAGCATGCTGGTTATTTAGCATGATAGAAAGGAACGCCAAGCCCAATATTTCACTCCCCCCCCCCCGTTTACTGTCACGGCTTTCAGGGTGGAAAACCAAGCCTTCCTTCCCTCCCCCTGATCTCTCCTTACACCCCCCCCCCCCGGCCCACCCTGGCCACCTGTGAGCCCTGCAGGAGAAGAGAAAGACCCTCAGGATGGGACAATTCAGGGGGGTCCCCCAGAGATGCAAGCTGCACAGAGACACTGAAAGTTGGGGAGCAGGCCCATCCAGCGACTTAGGAGGAGGAGGAAGATTCTCCCCCCCCCCCCCCCCCCCGCCGCCGCCTTAGCCAGAGGGAAGGGAGGGGGGGCTGCAGGGGCTGCCTTGTTTCCCCTCTGCTCTGCGTCTGCAGTGTGTGGCTTTGTGTGTTGCCAGAGACGGCAGCTGGCCCCGTGGGGGGGCAGGGGGGGCCTGCGCAGAGCAGAGCAAGATGCATGCAGGTGTTTGCTTGGCTGATTTAGTTATTTATTGCCTTTCCAATGGGCTTTCTGTTCCTTCGACCAGCACAGCAGCTTCCAGTACGAAAAGGATGGGAGCAGCATTCCTGCAATTAAAAATCAGAGTTAAAATTAAACGTTGGAATACAATTAATCATTAAAAGCTTATTCCGCTTGCGGTTTTCCTATTCCATATAATTATCTCTACTCTTTCCAGGCATCCTTCCCACATCGGCTCCAGCTTGCCTGCTTTGGATTATCAGCCACCCTCCTTTGGGGGATCTGGTGGGAATTTCCCATTCTTTGTGGCCAGGTCTAGAATTTTTGAGAATTGGTCCAAACCCCACCTGGACCTCCAGGAACCATCTCCTCCAGCCCCTCTTTCTGACAGCGACGTCCGGCAGGAGCCAGGCAAGGCAGCCATGTCTCCCTACCTGACGGCTTCTGCTGGTGGATTTGATCCAAAGGAGAAATCTTGGGTCCTGGGATCTGGGGGGCAGGGGGGCTGTTTGCTCCAGGATGGGGTGATTCTTCCCTTCTGGGCCATCTGAGGAGTCTGGTTGGCTCCGTAGCTGCTGGCCAGACGGTCCATGCAGAGCAGGCCACTCTCTTTGAGGCCTCTGATATAGGGACCTGCGTTTCTGGATGCTCCAGCCAGCCAGCTGCGGCTGCAGCGTCTTCTGGGCTTTTCCGGCTTGGTTGGTTGTGAGTGACTTCGGCTCCCCTGCCCGCCACCCTTGAGCCCTCCCCTTCCCACTCTGGGTTTGAACTTTGCTGACTGCCCCCTCCCCCCCCCCCCCCAGTTGAGTGGATGGAGATGCTTTTCCTGTCGACCGCCTGAGCCACTGGCCTTCTCCAATCCAGAGCCACTTGCTGGGAATTGCCCTTGCGCAGTTGGAGAGCCCTCTCCCCTTCTGGGGTCTCAGGGCTGCGGCTTCCTTCCCAGCTGCTGTCCCTCCCTTTCCCAGGGTCTCACGATGGCTCTTTGCTGGAGAGGCACAGAAAGGAACCAATTTATGAGTGCTGTAAACAACCTTTCAATAAAAACAGGTTAATGACCTGAAACCGACAAGAGCCTGCTGGGAATTTTTTATTGCCTGGGAAGATAATATTGGTGCTTTTAAGCCCCCTCCCAGGGCCGGCTGCACTTGGCCCCCAGCCTTTCAGCCTCCTGAACTCCACATGCCCTGCCCCCCCCCATAGGCCCCCTACCCATTGCCCTGCCGGCCAGATGCCGGAGGTCCCTGCAGGGCTGGGGTGAACTTCTGGACTCCCTGGGAGCCGAATGAATTTTGCTGCTGCTAGATCCCAGGAGAAGCCTTGGATTGGAAGGAAGGAAAGAAGGAAGGGGGGGAAAAGACTCCCAAGATTTTAATGGCTTTGCATTTTCCCTCCTGCAGATCAGCGAATTGGCATTTTAATTCCAGAGAAAGGATCCTGAGATGCTCAGGTTTTTCCTGGAGTCCAGGCTGGTGGGGGTGAGAAGGGCAGTTCCTGATTATTAATCCCCTTCTTTGTGAATCCTCTCCTCCCCCACTTCTATCACCTGCTGGCTGAACTTTTGGGGTGTCAGCTTAAAGGCAGCTGGGTAATTGCTTCTTTGTGATTCTGGTGGAATAAAAGAATCGCTTTTGAGCACAATGGCTGGGTGCCCCCCCAAAAAATCTTGATTGAAAGGTAAAAGAAGGGTGAACAGGTGGAGGGAGGAAGATCAAGGAAAGCGACCCCCAGTCAGCCTAATATTTCTAGGGATGTGTGTGTGTGTGCGCGCTTGCTCCCTTTTGTCCCTAATTCGAATGCCGCTCTCACTTCAAACGAGTCAAGCTTGGCATTTCTTGCCCCTCAGGGGTCTTTGAAGGCACCTGGAACTCCCACCCAACAGTGACGGCTGCTGGCTCCTCTCAATGTAGAAAAAAAGGTGAGAGATTGAAGTTGGGGAAACCCCCCCCCCCAACTCCTGCCGCCCGCATTATCCGTATGAAACCTGGGTCCTGGTGGAAAGTTGGCGTTGGGCTAGAGAGCGAGCAGGGAGCGATGGGCTTTCTCCCTTGGAGGGCTTGAAGGATTCGCCAACCTGCTTGGCCTGGGATGTGTGTCTGTTGAACTGGGGTTTTTTTTTTGGGGGGGGGCTGTGTTTCACCCCTTGAGCCGCCTGGTCATGAGGGGCGCCTTTGTTTTTGAATCGTGCTTGAGGGCCCCCTCGTGCCAGGGGGGAGAAGGCTGGCTCTGTGGCAGGTAACTGGCCCATCATAATCAGGCTTGAAGACCTGAGCTTGAAGGGGGGTGGACAATTTCCTCTTTGTGAGAAGAGACCAAAGGTTGTAGCATAGAGGTACTTGCGGATGAAATCTCAGGAGGTTCTTCAGCCTTTTTCTGGTGGTGAAAAGCCTGTGGCCGAGGGGTATGGGTGTTGTAGTCCAGCCCGTTTGGGAGACGGGAGTGGGCTTTCCGGGAGGGTGGGCTGGCCAACAGAGAGCCAGGGCTGAGGCTCTGCCTGTGCCTGGAAAAGAATAGCAGCCAAGGGGAATAGAAGCGCTTGGATGCCCTCCTGGAGCCGGCCTCTCCCCATCGGCTGCTTTGGGAAACGGGGAAGGCCTGGCAGGAGTTTCCACGCTCAGAAGGCCTTCCGAGGTGTCTCTGCTGCTTGCAGGGGGGCCGATGGGGCTCCCTTGGTTGCCTCGGATCTAATTTGGGGGTGCAGTGGGGGGGGCGCTTAAAGAGAAAAAGCTTCCCCAACTTTGAGTTTTCATTCCGAAGGGGAAGAGTCCTCCTGCCCTCTGCACATGCTCCGTGTTCGAAGGGGGCACTGAGATTGCCCAGCCAGGCCCGGGGAAGCTCTAGGCAGCTTCAGGGTGGCCAGCTGGACTGTTGCTGGACCTGGCTGCCTCCTTTGGGGTTCTGAGCTGGGAGGCTTCCTCTGCGGGAGGGAGGGGTTTCAATGGTGCGCACACACACAAACACACGTGAGTGGATGTGTGCTGCACAGGCAGAAGGGCGGACCCTCCCCTGCAGCTCCCCTCCCCCCCGTCTCCCCAGCTGTTCTGGAGTTATTAATGCGCAGAGCTGATCACGGGGTCCCATTGTAATCATTAAAACTATTAGAAGGGAAATGTTCGCTCAGAGTGAATGTCAGCCTCTCTTGGCTCCCTGCTTTGCAAGTGCTCACAATTAATGCCAATCAGAACTCGGGATGAAGCCAACTTGAAATCATGTCTGTTTGATCTCATTTGTCAGCTGTTGCCGATCCGTGTTGTACATTTTCATTCAATTGCTATAAACAGAAGGAAGGGAAGGGAAGGGAAGGGAAGGAAGGAAGGAAGGAGACTCTGTGCGCCTGCTCTCTTCCGCCCCACCTCAACACCATTTTTCCCACCACACCGATTGTTCCGTCGGTGGTTCATTTCAATCGTTTGGTGTTTCTCTGCCTATCATCATCGCAGGAGGAAAGGGGGCCTTTGTGCAGGCAGCCAGCCAGCCACCCCTTGCCTTTGAGAGGCCTCGTTTTCTGACGCGGTGGCCAGGGGAGGTAGGCTAAATGACCCCCTTCCATCTGGTGAATTTAGGCAGGGCTCCGAATCACTGAGTTGCTTTCCTGTGATTTTTCCCTCCCGACCTCCCCCTTGGACCCTAGTATGGAAGGAAGGATGAGCTGCAAGACCGAGGAAGGGAGGGAAGCCTCCCAGGGCCTTCAGAGCAAATGGGGGGCCCTTCCGAAGTGGTTCTCAAGGACACCTTGGCTTAGCAGAGAGAGGAAAGCCTTCTGCACATGCTCAGGAGGCATCCCTGCTTGGGCCAGCCTGATTCTCACCTGCAGCCCCTTCTAATCATCCGCAGAGCCTCCTTCTCAGCCATGGCCAGGTGCCCTTAGCCTATCCTAGCAGCTGAAAGAAGAGGCTGAGTTGGGTGCTTGTGCCAGGACGACCCCCCCTCCCCCAAAGGAACAAAAATTGCACTTCCGTTTCTCTTCCGCTGCTTGGACCCCTTGCCTCCCGGGGCCTGGGGAGCACCCTTGATTGACACCCAAGGTCTTGGCTGGGTCAAGAGCCGTTTGGGGCAGCCGGAGAGGCCACAGGCTCCAAAGGGGCCACATCTTTTCATGGCCCCCAGTTTGATCCGCTGGGAACAGGCTTCACTGGCATCTGGGGTTGCCCTGGAGGGCGGGAGGCCCTTTTCTGGCCTGGGGAGGCTGCGGGCTGGGTGACACCCCCCTCCCAATTATTTGCCTTGGCTCTTTCATTGGAACACTCTGCCCTCAGTGCCCCTATTCTTCCTCCTCCTCTCGCATCCGAAACCCCTGTGCCCATGCAAAGCCGGCTCACTTTTCTTGCACTAAAGAGACGAGCCCTGGTCAGGTCATGTTTGTGTGCCTGGCTCTCTCCACATGGGCCTCCCGCTGACGGCTCCTCCTTTCAGCTCCAGCAAGAACAAAACGGTTGTTTCAAGGTCTCCGAAAAAGGGGGAGAAAATCCATAAATTGTAGTGCAAACACAATAATGACACAACAGGGCACTTACGGTATTCATAATTCCTGCTTGTTTGTTAGGAGATAAGAAATTAGCCCAGGCTGTAGAAGCTGATAAGTTTCTTATTTATTTCCTTCCTTTCAATATTTGCGGAGCCTCCTTTGGAGGGAGAATCGTCCAGGAGCCGGTTGGCCAGCATTGAGGATTGCAAATGAGCTGGAATTGGAAGAGAGGGTCTCTTCCTCCGTGTTTGGGCTGAGGGGAGCCTGGGGGGCTCTTGGGGTGGGTGGGTGAGCTAAAATGAAAGACCCCTGATTGGAAATGACCACAAAGCCCTTTTTGGGGGGAGGGGGAGGGTCTGGGGCAGGGAGGGAGCAGGGAACCATGGTGGTCAGCTAGATCTAAGTGCCTTAATCTTGGCAAGTTTTGAGGTGTGTGGCGTCCACTCCCAGAATTCCCCAGCTGGCATGGGACAGGCCGTCCACCCTTCTCAAAACTTGCCCAGGCTGAGAAACGCTGACCTGTATCGATGATGGAGCCCCTGTCTGGTCTCCCCACACACCCCTCCCTTGATTCCTGGAGAGCCCCCCCTCACCCTGCCAAGCTGGAGGAGCAGGAGGGGAGGGCGAGGGGCTGAGAGGGAGCCTGCCTTTGCTGGGGGGGGGGATGACAGGACCAGGTGTGCAGGAGGGGCCTCGGGGTCTTGCGCTGCTGCAACCAAAGTTCACACAAGCTTTTCACAAGCGTTTAAACTTGGCAGCCCCCCCCCCCAATGTCCTGGCCGGTCCCTTCCCCCCCCCTCAGTCAGGTCCCCCCTTTTAATCCACAGCCTGTGTGGCATGAAGCTGGCTGGGCTCTGGCTGATCACACAAGGGCTGAGTGGAAATTACCCTTGACTCTTGCATGCTAATATAATCTTGAACCACGTCTTCTGGGCTGCAGCTAAAATTGCTTTTTAGATTAACATTTAATTATTAACTGGATGCACTCCTCCGTTCTCCCCTCCACTGGTTCCCCAGCAGGCTCAGGGGACAGCCAGTCAGGGTCCCCCTCCCTCCCCCCAGAATGCATTTGCAAGCAGGGAAGAGAGGTCAGCCCCCCACCCCAAACAGCCTGCCTGCCTGCCTGCTGCATTGGGTGCCTCAGGCTAGGGGGTGGTGAACTTTCCCGTTTGGGGTTTTATTTATTTGCCATAATTTACAGAAAGGTGACCCTTCTCCAGATTAACTCATCCCGGCACCCAAACTGTCAGCTCTGCTAATTGAGTTGCAGCCCTTTGGGGTTTTCAAGGTTAAGCATAAATTATTTGCAGGTTGTCTGGGTAGCAACTCACGGGAAGGGGGGAGGCAGGGCGTGAAGGAGGACCAGGAAGGAAGGTAGAGGCGATCATTCAAAGCTTGGTGTGTTGTTTGCTGGATTAGGTCCACCTGTGCACCAGCCCCTCAGAAGCCATCAGACAAAAGATGGCGGCGCTCATTGTCCGAATGCGCCGTTCAAATAAAGACCAGATGGGCCATGCCCATCCAGCACAGCCACCGAGGGTGCTGCAGATGAGCTGTGGGGGGAGTTGTAGTCCCAACACATCTACAAGCCATTATGTCAGGTGATTGCCACAATGATGGCTTGGAAGTTGGAGCAACCCTGGTTTTCAGAGTCTCCGTGCTGCTGGCCCCCCCTTCTATCCCCAATTGGAAGGTGCCAAAGGACAGTCCTTGGCCTGCCGGGACAGGTGACTTTTGGGGTGGAGTGGGGAGGGTTATTAAAATCGCAGAGACCTTGGGCTTATAAATAGCCCTGATTTTCACAGCAGCCTTTCAAAATTAGCAGGCGTTAGAGAAAAGGCTGTGAAAGGGGTACTTATATCCGAAAGGGAGGGGCTGCTAGCATGACTTCCAGAGGGCAGCTATTTTTAAAGGCGCTGCAATGGGTAGAGCAGTCCTGTCTTGTTCTTGGAGCAAGGAGGCGGGACCGGCAGGGCCCGATCCTGCAAGCGGCAGCTCCTTCCCTAGCTGGGTGGGCTCTTCTGGAGACAGGGGAGACTAGGAGGGTGAGGAGCCAGCTGTCCTCAGCCAGGGACGGAGTCGGCAGGTGGGCCAAAGGGCTGAGGTGGCTCTGCGGATCCGGCTGCCCACGGAATCCAGGACGGCTGGGATTTAACTCAAGTGCTGAGGGAGTTAAGTAAGCCAAAACTTTTTTTGCCGAGCTCCCTGACATCACGGCAGATTAGCCAATAAGCTGGGGAGATTTGCAGGCAGGTTCAAAATGGGTTGCCCTTCAGGGCTTTGGAGGAAGAGACCAAATACGGTGGAATTTGGCTTCGCTTCGGTAGGTCGATGTTTCTGACAAGAGAGCAGTTTGGAAAGGAAGGAAAGGAAGGAAGGGAGAGAGAGAGAGAGAGAGAAAGAGTCTCAGTATGTGTGTTTTTCCCTCCTCTTTGCACTCCTGAGGTGCTCCTGGTTCCCATGCCAGGCGAAGTTCCTGCCACCTGGCCTGGGCAGGAGCCCCTCCCAGAGTGGGAGGCTGCCCCTGAGCGGCTCCTTGGGGGGGCTGTGGATCTGCCTGCAGGATTAACCTCAGGTGCCAGGGGGAGAAGCCAGGGCAGGGAGCTGAGGCTGGAGGGCCAGATGGCCAATCCCTCTTAAGACGGGCAGAGCAGTTGATGGAGCCCGGCACACACCTGGGGGGGGGGGCCTTCCAGGAGGCCCTTGGGCAGAGGAGGGGGGGCTCAGCTGCAGGAAGCACTGCCACCCACCCAACCTGGCAGGCAGCCGGGCACAGAGAAGAGACCCTGGAGTGCAGAAAGGCTCAGATTTGAGTCAAGTTTAGGGGCCTTGAGGGGCCTTGAACCCAGGATTGCTCTGGCGCAGAGGTTCTTGGGGGTGCGGGGGCTAAGAACCAGCCCCAGGTCTTGCAAAGAGGATCTTGGCCTCTTCTCTGCTCAGGGCCCACCTCAAAGCAGGGATGGGTGGGTGGGGGGAGGCCTCCGTCTCCCCCCCCTTCCTCACCCCAAATGAAGCTGTTGGAGAGGAGCTCTTGACCTGGCCTCCCTTTGCTCCCGCAGACAGTAATAGGTGCAAATTGGCTGCCTCGAGACAGAAGAAAAGTCCCTTTCAGAATAAAAATCGCTCTTTTCAAGGTAGCTTCTTGGAAGATGAAATAGCTGGTGATGAGGAAAAGTGCCGCCTGGGTTCCTTTTCTTCTCCCCCCACTTTTTTTGTAGAGAAAGGCTAGTACAGATTGGGGGGGGGAGGAATCTAGATTGAGATAATTATGTAGTAACGAACTTTTGTTGTGAAATTAGCATCTTAAGAAAGACGGTGAAAAGGGCTTTTATTCCTGAATGCTTCATTAGTACCAGGAACAGGAGCTTGGCAACTCCAGGCAGCAGCAGCAGCAGCAGCCGATGGCTGCTTCCAGTTGCCTCCCTCCGTGGGGTGTGCAGACTTTGGGGGACCTCTGCTCCCCAGGGAAGGCAGGGCAGAGGCCTTGAGGAAAGCCGGGGGGGGGGCAGGGGTGCCGCTGTGAGGACCAGAGCGGATGAGACCCTCTGGGTGGAAATGGAAAAGTTTTCCGGTTGCAGATTTAGGCAGCTCCTTTCTCCGAGGGTGAGAAGCCCCTCGCTCGGTCTCCGATTTTGGGCCGAAGCAGCTTCTTGAGCTCTAGGAGAGGATCGCCTGCTCTCCTTCCCTGTGCCAGGATGCCCCTCCTGGGTGAGAGACAGGAAGGAGCCACTTGCTGGTGCCCCCTTGGCTCATTTAGCGGGGGGGGGGGGGGAGAAAGAGAGAAACAAACTCCTGTCGGTTGTTTTTCTCCAATGGGTCTCTGGTTTTTATTTGCAAACCGTTGGGTCTTTGGAGGGATCCCAATGCCCCTCCCAAATTGCTCATCTTGGCAGGTGTGGGAGCTCTTGCTGGGCTGCTGTTGAACATGGTCCCTGCCCTAAAATTGTCGCAATTCAGCCATCGATCACAGGCAAGACTGTGCCGTGTCCTCCTGGTACCTGGGTGCCCGCTGCCCTTAAGGGAGGCCAATTGTTCAGTCTTTTGAAGGCCTGAAAGCTGGCAAGAGAGCTCTGGGTCCCAGCCTGGAGCTAACAAGGTGGGCCGCAAAGTGCCTGCCTGTGTTTGGTGCTTGGCTCTGCCATGCTGGCTGGGGAACTCTGGGAGTTGAAGTCCACCCGTGTTAAAGTAAACAAGGTTGTGAAACTCAGGCCTGGGAGCTGGGCAGGGTTGGTGGTCAGTCGAAGCTTTGCTTGTCCAGTGTGCACAGCACCCTTTGACGCTGGAATGACGCTGCATGCAACTTCCTTCCCTGGCCCTGTGTGATGCTGGGGAGGGGTCCATTCCCCCTCCCCCAAATTATGGCTGATGGACTGACCCCGTCCCTGTTCTCTGGGATTCCTTGCAGGGTCTTCTGGAGTGATGCCACCAGATTTGTCTCACCCTCTCTTCCGCCATGTTGGCCTGCCTGCAGAGGACCCAGAACCCACCGAGGCAGCCCCTGGGTTGTCCAAATAAGGCCCTGGAGCCACGGAAGGGTGAGTCACTCTGGGTCGGTGGCTGCAGCCAGGAAGGCAAAGGTCCAGCTGTTTGCAGCAGAGGCAGCCCCCACCCTTGTCCTGGAGGGGTGGTCCCAGGTAGAGAAAGGGGCCCTCGGCATGAGTGCCACGGCGGGGGAGGGGGGCAGTACCCTGTTGCAGTTCCCCTCCTCTCCCTTCTGATACCCACTCAAGGCCACAAGGCTTTCTGCGGCTGAGATGAGGGGCTGAGTTACCTTCAGTAGGTCTCCACAGGTCACCTGACCAAGCACCTGTGCCCGGCCTTTTTCTTCGTCTCTCAATCCAAAGCTATGATTAAATGTATATTTAATGAGCCGGGCTGACCTCTCTGGCTGCAAAGGCAGATTAAGGTTCTCAAGTGATTATTGTGTGTTTTAAACAGGAGGTTTTTTTTTTCTTTTACAATTGTTCTCCTTTGTGCCAGTGCTTTCTATCTGCCAGGGCACAGCCTGGGCTGGGCTGCGGTGGCTGCAGGGGCCCCTTTTCCTCTTGCCACTTAAGAAGGGGGTGAAGAATCCGAAGCGGCTGGAGATTAGGACGGCTTGTTTCTTAAGACCGTTTGAAAATGGCCTTCCATGCCCCCGGCTGGCACTGATCCTCTGCGGTTTGTGCTGGCCCAGCCTTCTCTCCGCCTGGCACCAGTCTCTGCTTCCCAAGAGGGTCAGGCTGGGTGTTTCCAAGGGAGGCTTTACCGGTTATCCTTCTGCCTGCTTTCATTTGTTTAATGCTGGAGAGGAGGATTTGAATTGAACTGCATACTTCATTTGGCCAAGTGGGATTAAACGCACAAGGAGTTGGTCTCTCGGGGTTCATGCGACAGTCATGGTCGTCATGCCAGGAAACTTTCAGACTTCCTGTTTTATTAGTCCTGAGGAGCTTTAACTTCCTTAGCAAGAGGGAAATCGGATCTCTCCCCCCCACCCCTCGCTTGGCTCCCCACCCCCCAAATGAAGGGCCAGGGAGCTCCCACCCTGGGCCTCTCCGTGCTCCTCCTTCCCCTTAGCTGTTGGTTCTACCCACAGAGGAGAAGCTGTGCCAAGGGGCACCCAGGGGGCCGGGGAGGGGGGGCAGTTGGTGGGGATCTCTGCACTGAGGGGGTCTTGGGGACATTGAGGAAAAAGCGGGGGGGGGGATGTCTGTTTTTGCCCTGTCCTTCCAGATTGCTCTCTCAGTAATCAGGAACGAGAGCGCTTCTTAAACTAGACATGATTTAGAAGCACCTCTGATTACTTAATTTGCTCCCAAGTATCTCGGTAATTATCTTTATGGGCCTTATTTCATGTCCTTTGGCTTCCTTTCCGTCAGTATGAAATAAGTCGGCCACCCAGCACAGCCTGCCACGGCTGCAGAATCCCATTACACACCCAAGCCGTTGATTAATTTTGGTATTAATTTTGCATGAAAGGTGTGCCTGCTAATATTTGCCCTCCTGCCTGTGCTGGAGCTACAGAACAGAGTGACATTTCTCCCAGGGCCCCCCCTTCCGGTCCCCCCCCCCCGAGAGCTCCAGACCCCTCCCTTTGATTTCTGGCACACTCGGCTTTGCACAGAGTAACCAGGCTGGCACGGCTACTTAGCAGGTTGATTCCGTGGTCACTCTTCACCCACTGCCCGTGCCACGGCTGGCAGAGACAGCGGAGGGGTGCAGAGAAGGGAGGGGGAAGGCCAGCAGCTTCTTTCCAAGCCAGGCCCATGTTGGGCACAGCCCCCTTTCCAGAGCTGCCCAGCCAGAGCCCTGCCAGGCAGCCCTTCTGTCCTGCAAACTGGAGCCCCCCCAAACCCAGGGAAACCCAGTGGATTTTGAGACCTGACTGCAAAAATGAAGGGAGTTTAAGGAGAAGCGCCAGGAGTGGTGCTGTCGGCTGTGCATGCAGCTCAGCCTTGGCATTCTGCCCAAGATATGCCCACCAAGCACCTCGATGGAGGAGAAAGGGAGCTACCTCTAGACCCTCAAATTCTTATGTAGCTCCCTCCCCAAAGATTGTCATAAAATGTCTGATCGTTCATGAGACGGAAGCGGGGGGGGGATGCTACTAAACGTGTGCCAGGAAAGGAGAATGTTTGCAGCCCAGGCCTGAAAGGAAGGCTCCTGGCTTTCATTACCCAACTAGGTGACATCATCAGTGCTAAAAGAGAGTGGAGTTGGCAGCGGGGAGGAGGAGGGGGAGACTTGGTGGTTTTCTGACAGACTCTGGTGATGAGGCTGCCTAGTTTGGGTCATGAAACGCCTGCAAGAAAACCGCCCAGCTCAGAGAGCAGCCGGGAGCCCTCAGATCAATGGTGTCCCTGGCTCCTCTGGCCTTCCAGGGCCCCGTTATCCTGTGGGGAGAAGGACCCACCGAGGGTCCCTGGGAAGGGGGCAGAGTGGCATAATCCTCCCTTAATTGAATTAGGGCCTGCTGCGGACAAGCCTCTTCTTCACCAAAGCACAACCACTTTCTTTGTGGGCAGACAAAGGACAATCTGTCCCATTGTGATGCAAACACAGCCCTGTTTCTTCCACTTGTCACAGCTCTGCAAACTAAGCCTTTTACTTTTTAGTGGCTCAGAGTGAAGCAGCCTCCCTGCCTCCCACCCAAGCCTCGACTAGTCAAACTCAGAAGCGCCTGTGTGGCTGAGCTCCTCCTCTAATAGAGGGGAGGCTCCCCCTGAGCTGGCTGGGGCTCTGGGGAGGGGGGAGGCAGGCACTGGGCACCAGCTGAGGGAGCCAAGCGGTGGAGATGGTGGCCTTAGGCAAAGCACCAGCCTGTCCGCTCTGTTCCGGTAAGGACAGATGCCCAGGGGCCTGTGGGCAGGAAGCATTTTGCAGCTGGGAGAGTCCAGGTAGCTGGAAGCAAAGGGTTTCGGAAGGGGGTCCTCGGTCCCCCTTGAAAGGCAGAAAGAGGGGAGCCTGATTCCTAGCGAACTAGAGCCTGCTTTTATTTATGAGTAAGCACAACTCATGCTGCATGTTGCTTTGGCCACTATTAAGCAGAAAAGCAGCGAGTAAGTCAAATAAATGAATAGTAGTGATAAATATTCCCCGGGGGTGGGTGGGGAGAGAAAGGGAAGGCTTGGGGAGCTGGGCTGGGCTGCAAAGCTCCCTGTGGATGAAGAGTGGAGGGTAGGCTGCCCTTGGGGCTGGGGTACTCAGGGTCTTGTGCCCAGCCGGCCCCCACCTACTTCCTCCATGCATGCCCAGTGCCCTTCTGCAGCCTAGCGGCCTCCCCTCCTGCAGAAGCTCCTCCGAAGGGGAGCAAGAGGACTTTCCAGAGGGAAGCTCCACTTTGGAGCACGTGATGGAGAGCCATGTCCACGGCCGGACCTGAGTCCACACCGTGTCACTTCCAGGAAGAGGGATGAGTGCCAGGCCACAGGCTGCCTTGTGGGTTGGGGACAATTTCTGGGGCATAAAAAAACTGGCTGGTTGGTTTTTCCTTCGGGGGTCTATTTGCCGGATCCTTGAGCAGGTGCCCTTCCCCTCTTGGAGGGACCTTCTGCCCTTGAAGTCTGCAAAACAACTGAGCTGCACCTTTAAAAAGGAGCTTCGGCTCGTTCCATAACGCGATTTGTACCTCCATTTCCCCCTGGACTGTCCCAACTTGGTGGATTTGCCATAGGTGCCACCTGCCTTTCAGCGGCTGAGTGGTGCCAACTTTGGTCTCTTCTCTTGCCAGAGTTTTTATGAACTCATGGTGTTAAATTCCGAGCAGCTGACAGCCACATGTTGGTCTAGGCGAGGCTGAGGGTGAGTCATCCCCCTCCTGGGCCTTCTAGGAATCCTTTCAGGGTCTTGGGTAGAAATGCAAGCTTGCTTTGCTCAGGCCTGGCTTTGGCAAGGCCCCACTTGGTACTCAGGGATTATTGGAGAACCTGTTGGGAGCAAAAATCCATATTTAATTGCTTCTCCGAGGAGATTCCTGTCTATTTCAGCTGGTTTTCTCTAAGTTGTTGCTGCTTCCCAGTAGTGCAAATATGAGCTTGATTTGCACTTTGCCCAGGAGTGAGGGGGGAGGGTCTCCCAGGGAGGGATTTGCAAGGTGGCCTTGCTTTCAAGCAGATTCTAGCCCTTCTTCTTTTTTGGGGTGGGAGCCAGCTTTGAACCCCCACAAAGCACCTGCCAAAGAGAGGGTCATTTTTCTCTGATTTTACTCAGCTCAGTTTCCCCGCTTTTGATTTCTGGGTTACGGACAGGATATTTACCTAATTGGAAAAGGTGAAAAAAAAGACCAAAGGCAGAAGACTTGGCCAGCTCTGTCCTCCTTCGCCCAGGTTCACTTCTCTCACACCTGATGTGCAAAGCACGGCTGATGGACAAGTGTTGCATGCCAGGGCAGAAAGTGAGGGTGTATCTCAGCAGCTAGGATCAGGGCTCTTGCTGGGGGAATTTGTCTGGCCTTTCACAGTCTTGATTCTGCAGATTTTCTGAACCAGGGTTTCCAAAGTTGACCCCTCAGCACCATCCTGGTCAAATGTCTGTCTAATCTTTTGCAACCACCCAGTGATGGAGCCCTCGCACTGCATCCTTTGCGATTGTTAGGCTGCGAAGCTTCTGTGTTCAGAGTGGAAGCACCGCAGGGACCCTGGACCCTCCCTCCAATCCTGACCAATTTCCCAGGGCTGGACCTGAGTCCCCCCCTCCCCCCCATCTGTGGGCAATTTGGGTGAGCCGAAAGTCCTGTTTTAGAGCTAATCTCATCAGCCCTCCTGATGGCTCCATCTCCATCTCCACCTCCCTCTCCCGGATGTGCTTCCAGCTCTGAATAATATCAAAAGCCACCAGATGATTACCGTGGGCCGTGCATTTTTCCATTTACTGTAATAAAATACTGAAGAAACAAAACAATTTAAAATTCTAATAAAATCCAAAGCCCATCTTCGGCAGCCGGGATGATTCAATTATTTAGCTGTTATTGAATGCAAAGTCAGGGAAATTGAACAGCTTGCAAAGACAGAGAGGGGAAATTTTCGCTCCTGATGGGGATCTTCCCCCCCCCCAAAAAAAAAAACAAAAAAAAAAACGAAGAGATGAGCTGAGATGGAGACAGTGATGGTGGAAATGAAACGCCTGCCTTCTCCTCTGATCTCTTTCCAGGGGGGTTGGCTTCCTGAAAAAGAAATACAAATTATAAATATATATTGTTCCTCTTGCATTTTCCTTGCTGAAAGCCTCAAAGCAGTCCACAGAAAGCAAAAGCAAATTGCACAATAACATACTTCAGTTGAAACAAGAGGAGATTCAGTAAGCAGGCAGTCTGGAGGATCCTGGATGGCTCTGAGCTCCGTAACTTTGCACTGCAGGTCACTTCAATGTGCTTTTAAAATAGGTATCCCTTTAATTAGAATAGATTAAATTGGGTCTTAACTCAACCTTTTTCTAGGTCAATGAGCTTATGAAATGACTTCTTTTTTCTAAAAAAGAAGTATTTAATCTTTCATGTTGCAGAGACTTCGACCTGTTTCTTCCCCATTCCACACAAGCCTATATACTTGTTAAAGATGTTAAAACATTTTAAATTAAATATGGCGTAGATTGGAGACCAGTCTCACCCCTGTTTTAATACCTACTGAGGATTTCGAAAGGTTGAGAGTTTTTCTTCTGATGATGATGATTCTTCACACCTATTTTCAGGTTCAGCTACCGAAACGCCCCTGACTGTCTTTCTTTGAAAGGCAGGACAAAACCAGGCCGTTCATCTCTATCCGCTTTCTCATGTGCTATTAGCAGGATTGGAAGAGTGTATATTTTTGAAAAATGGACTTGCTCTGAAAAAAAGAAGCCGGTTGGGGGACTCTGGAAGGAGGCTGCACTCTGGCCACTAGAAGCCCCCAGACCCAGCCTAGAGGGCAGGTGGGGGGAGGCAGGCTTCAGGAAGAGCCCCCTCCCTCCCTGTGGCTGCCTTGCTCCCGGCTGGCCTGGCCGAGGGCAAGGAACAGGCCAGCAATGTGGGCCAGTGGCAGCGTGTCAAGGCAAGAGTGCGGTGGCACAATGGCAAGGGTGCCGTGAAGGAAGCAATTCACAGGCCGTTGGAAAGCAGTAATTACTGGGGGGGGGGGGGGAAGGAAGGAGAGAGAAACGACACGCTTGCCAGCGGAGCTCCAAAGCCCACCAGGAGCCCCACGGAAATTGGTTCCTCTGTCATTTTCACAGCAGGCGCTCAGCATCCCCCCAAGAGGCGGCAGCAGGGGGGATCTGCGGCTTGCGCTCGGCAGGCTCCCTCCTCCTCCTCCTCCGATCTATGAGGGGTGTGGGGGGCATTTTCTCCCTCCCCCGAAGCCAAAGGCTGGGGACCCACCTGCTCTGTGATTTTGGGGGCACAAATGGGGGGGGGCAGAGGGGGAAGGTGGGCAGATGGCAACTGCAGGATGTGCCTGGTGCCTCTATCCGCGTAGGCTGCTGTTTCCCTTCTGTGCAGGCAGCCCCTTCCCCTGCTAACCCTCATGCCAGGAGCCACCCTGTCAGCGGCCCCTTAGTGTCACGGTTCCTAGAACAGTGTCATCGTGTCCAGGAGCACCGAAGGGCCCTCTGCCTGCCTGCCTGGCTGGGAGAGGATTTCAAAAGCCCCCAGGTTGCTCCTTCTGGGTGCTGGCAGCTGTCCCCCCTTCCAAGCATTGCCCCTGGCAGCCCCAGGGCACCAGAGCTGGCCTGCAGGCACAGCAGAGGGGGCACCGGCTGTGAATGGCATCCCCTCTGCTTCACTTGCCTGGAGTGGGGAACAGAAGCCAGACTGGGCTTTTACAGGTGCCCCCTTTCCGCCCGAGAAGGGTGGCACACGGGTGCTTCACGCCTCGCCCCTTAATCATGGGTTAAACCAGCCATCATTGAAAAGCTACGTTGGCCAGGCCTCCCCCATGCCATTAACGTTACGGGCTTTTTACAGGTGTCTGGAATGAGGATTGTTATTAACCAGGCTATTAAGTCAATTAAAACCTCGCCCTTCGAGCTGCATTTAATGTAGCCGCTGGCAGAGAAGGGAGGGGAGAAGGGACTGGTTGCTTTCCTGCCACAGCACAAGCGGGCACTGCCGGTGCCCAAAGTGGGTGGATGTGGAGATAGGGGTCCGAGAGTTGGCAAGGGCAGGGGGCCTCCCCACGCCTCTCTTTCCCTCCCCCCACCATTCCCAGAGCCTTGGAGGAATCCTACACATGATTTTACACCGTTTGGCATTTCAGGGCTTGAATCCTGCCCATCAGCTGAGACAGTTGGAGAGCTCTGGCGATGTTTTGTTTCCCTGGACCCTTTGCAAATTCTTTTGGCATTTACTTTTTAGTGGGTTTTTTTCTTAATGATCACAAACTGCCTCTGAAGGAGCAAAGTGGGACCTCACTTGGTTTTAGAAAGTGGCAGACAGGCTATTCTGGGCTTGCTTTCCAAGGCGAGGGTGGAATTGTCAGGGAGCAGAAATTGGATTTTTCATCAACACCTGCTTTGACAGACCGGGAGAAGGATTTGGGATGGGGGGGGGGGGGATTTGTCCAGGCCTGCAATTCTCCCTTATTCTTTGCATTTCTTCCCCTCTTCTCAGCCAGACCCTCTTTTCCCGCCTCTCGTTTCAGAGGGGGCCTCTTCAGACACCTAATTTATTCAATCTATTAGATAGATTTTGTAGATTTAATCATTTTCACAGTTGGTGGCTCATTGGATACTCAAGATAAACTCCAAATGGAAGCATAATGGAAACAACAAATGAGTTTTCACACCAGAAACTAGCTCAAAAAAGGAGTTTGAGAGAGGCAGAAGCCATATAATCTCCCTCCGTTCTCCTCCTCAGAGCCGTCTTTGCTGACTACAGTAGGTTACCACAGTTAATTTCACCAGTTTTGTTCATCTGTAAAATTGCATAAAAGTGACATTTTTGTGCTCATTATAAGAAGTGCTGATTTATAGCGGGTAAATGGATTTTTTTTCTATTTTTTTACAACGGAGCTCTCATAGTGCCACAAAGCACCCATGAAATTGCTTGTATAATATGGTTTAAATCCAACTTTCAGAGCCGCGCTTCCTCCCTCC
Organism: Hydrophis major; assembly: GCA_033807585.1. Lineage (NCBI taxonomy): Eukaryota > Metazoa > Chordata > Lepidosauria > Squamata > Elapidae > Hydrophis > Hydrophis major. The sequence goes on along the minus strand of CM066339.1, from coordinate 524,739 downwards.
CACCCCCCACCTTCTCGTACAGAACTGCTGCCCCCCCTCCGAGAAACAACCTTGGAAATCCCAAAAGCTTCCAGGGAGACGATCTTTCAGAAGAACATGGAATCTGTTTGGGGGAATGGAGACAAATTGGCTTCAAACAAAGTGAAGGGGAAAAACAGTGTGTGGACTGTTTCCAGTGTCTCTGGTGCTCAGCAGAGCCTCCACAAGCAGGGGCAGACTACCAGAGGGGAAAAGAGCGGAGCCGTCCAGCCTTAATGGCTCGGCTTCTAACCTAGGTTTCCTGGAGGCGCTGGAGAGATTGACGCAATTTGAGGGGGGAATTTACTCCTGTGGGGTGCAGTTGGGGCTGCCAGCCGTCCCTCCTGGGAGCGAATTCCGCCAAGACTTCCTTGTGTGCTGAGCGGAGTCTGGAGGGTCCCTGCTTTCTCCCAGAACTGGGGAAGGGAACCTATTTAAGCTAAATGGGCTGGTTCCGCTTCCCCAGGGTCCTTGGGGTGCAGGAAGTGCTGTCCCTGGATTACCCAGTGAAGACAGAGGAGCCCTTGGGGCATTTCTCGCCCTTGGCACGCATGGGGGGACTTCAGGGCCCAGAATCCCTCAGCCAGCCACAAAGTCCATCCCTCTTAACCTGGCCAGCCTGAATGGTGCAGAGAGCACTCTAGTGAACTCTACAGGTGTCCACAGGCATGACAGCATATCACACCTCTTCCTGGTCTCTCCTAGGTGAAGCCATGGCTCCCATCCGTTCCCCGCGGTACCCCAGCCCGGCTGAGCTCGACGCTTATGCCCAGAAGGTGGCAAACAACCCTCTCACCATCAAGATCTTCCCCACCAACATCAGGGTCCCCCAGCACAAGCACCTTAACCGGACGGTGAACGGATATGACACGATGGGCCAGCGCTACAGCCCCTACCCTCTGCACGCCAGCAGCTACCAGGGCCTCCTGGCCGTCGTGAGGGCATCTGCCAGCAAAGGGGCCGTGAAGAGTGCCGAGGGCAAGCGGACTAAGATGTCCCCTGCCCATGTGGCCGTGGCCCCCTACTCCCTGGCGAGCACTTTGGCACCTGGGCCATCCTGTGCAGCCCAGCTCGGCTATCCTGGCGGCCAGAAGCAGATGGAGGCGCCCGTCCCTCCCAACGTCACAGTGGCCGGCCGGAGCTTGGTGCTGCCCCAGGCCAACCTGCCCTCCATCCAGAACATCATTTTCCAGATCAATCAGCAGTGCCAGGCCCAGGCTGGGCAGCTGTGCCAGGGGGAGGCGGTGACCAACCCCAGCACGGTCAAGCACGGCACCGCAGGCAGCTTCACGACGATGGCTGCGGTGGGGGCAACAGTGGCCTATGCGGGTGCTGTGTTGCCGGATTGTCGGCAGGGCGCCGAACTGGTGACCGGCTCCACCCCAGGCAGTGGCCTGGCGGGACCCAAGCCGGGCCTTTACCCAGACGGCATGGATTACCTGCTGTGGCAGCAGAAGCAGCAACCGCTGCGGATGTATCGTGCGGACAGCAAGTCGCCAGAGGTGTGTGCTGGTGTCTTGCGCTCCTACCCGGTGAGCGGGGCGGCCACTGCCGCCGCGGACAAAGTAAGCTCTTCGCCCTTGAACTGCGTGGGCGTGCAAGGGAATTTCTCGGTGGGGCAGTACTTCGCCCCTGCCTGGAACAGCATCTTGGTGACGCCCAACAGCAGCGACTGCTACAACCCCCAGGAGCTGCCCCCCTCGGAGAGTCTGCCGAGCAAGGCCGCCTGCAACACCTCCATGCTCAGCAGCAGCCTGCAGTCCCTGGAGTACCTGATCAACGACATCCACCCGCCCTGCATCAAGGAGCAGATGCTGGGCAGGGGCTATGAGACGGTCTCCGTGCCCCGCCTCCTGGACCACCAGCACGCCCACATCCGCCTGCCCGTCTACAGATAAGAGCAGAGGCACCCCAGGCCGGCTGACCAGGCCCAGCGGGGTCAGGCGGCTAAGAGTGGGAACAGGGAGATTTTGCTGCTATTCCGGGGGTGCCCGGGGGGGGGGAGAGAGAGAACGGGGGTATGCCTGCCTGTGGGCATTGCCAGCCGGACTGCCGGGGAAGGCCCCCCCATCCTCTTTCGCCTGGGGGCTTTTGAAATGCATTGTGATGGGGGGAGGGCAAGGAAGGGCACAGACTGCCCCCGGCCCCTCCCGCTAATGCCCGCTTTCTAGATGAAGTCTGTAACTTGCACTGTTTCGATTTAAAGCTAATAATTGGGGTTGGGGGTGAAGGTCTGGGGGTGTCTAAAGAAGGGAAAAAAAACACTTGAAAACTTGAAGTGACTTTTTTTAGTTTGAACCTGCTGTACAGTTTTTGGCTGCTATAAGATGGATTTTCCCACCCCTCCATCACATCAGCATAACCCCAGGAGATTTCTGAATTAAAACATTATTATTATTATTATTATTATTTCATTTTTAAATGGCAGTATTTCATTTCATGACTTGTCTGCGTGTGAGAACCAGGAAGGGAGACCAGAGCGGTGCAGAGGGGGACGGACATTTGCAGAAGAGAGGCACAGGGTGGAAAAGTGGGAGGGTCTTTGGTCCTTTTACTTTAATCCTTGCTTGGATTCCACCTCTGGGGCATCTGGCTGCAGACGCCTGGGTCAAGAAGGGGGGGCAGTGAAATCCTCTTAAGGATGCAGGGTCGCCCCCTTGGGTGCCCCCAATCCCCAGCTGGGGTCTGGCCACTGTGCCCTTGCAGGCCGAAGGGATGGAGATGCTGTGCCAGGGCTGCCAGGAAGCAGGGGAAGAGAAGCTGGCTGGCTGTGTATGTGTGTGTGTGTGAATTGGCCATTCCAGCCCCCAAGAAAGGGTCGTCCCTCTTGTGCTTTCTTCCTGCCCAGGCTGAGCTCGAGAAGCATGGGGGACCCCCCAGTGGGCGGTGGGCTGCCCGAGTCAGGAGCCTCCAGTGCCCTGCAGCGTCTTCAGCTGCGGCCTGTCTTAAGGGGATGGGGGGGGGGTCCAGGCTCTTAGCGTTTTGCATACTTTAATTTCCACCTTCAAAAGAGAATGAACGAACGGCGGCCCCTGGAAAAGCCTTCCTTTTCCTCCACTGGTGCCCTGCCAGAATTGGGAGTTTGATACCAGGTGATTCCCAGGCATTTCAGATTTTCCCTGTTGGGGAGAGGGAGGATGGGGTGGGGGTGGGGGGCTCCAAATGCAGAGGTACTGTGTCCTTCACCACCTTTTCCAGCACTAAGTGCATTTACAAATAAACTGAGAATGTGTTTTTATACGAAAAAGCAACCATTATATTCTACTGTGAGAAGTGAGCTCGGCACTGTATTGTTTTGAAAATGAGAGAAGACAAAAAGCTTGGGAAAACCCCCCCCCCCCAGAATCCTTGTCTCCGAATGTCTTTTTTTTTCTGCCCCCCCCCCCCCCCCCCGAAGACATTAAATCTAGGCTTTCACTGGATCAGTGTTCTGGATCGTCTTTGCATGCTGCTCTCGTCCCGTGGACCCTGCGAGCCCTGCTCAGAAGGGGGTCCAGAGCCAAGGGGGGCTGGGGGGTCGCCTGGAAAGGGGGAGCCCATGGGGGGAGGGGGAGGGTTGTTGCAAGTCAGAACCCTTTGAAAATCGGGGTGAGCTCCATGGAGGAGGAGGTGGGACCGTTGGAGGTGGGGGAAGAGCAGCCCTCCTTCCCCTCTGACTCCCCGTCTTGGGGGGGGGGGGGGCTCTCCTTCACTGTGGCCCTGCCAGCTGTTGGTGGGTGTGAAATATGCCTCCTGCGTTGGGGATGGAGCCCCCCCCCCGGTGGCTTTCTGGCTTTCTCTTCAAAGCGCAGGTGCCGTTCTCAGAGGGGGGGCAGCTTTGGCCTTGCCAGGTCAGGCTCTGGCCCTGGAAGCACCTGAGTATTCAGAAGGTCTTTTCAAGATGGGGGGGGGGGAAATCGGAGGCCGGAATAGGAGGGGGCAGCTTCTCGGCCCCTTCCCACTTCTTGGCTCCCTGTAAAAGCGGAGGAGGAGGAAAGGAGACGCCAGTTGTCAGCTGCAGTCCCTTTTTTACAGGCTTAGCCAGGGACCGAAGGCTGCCTCCTCCTCTTCCTCCTTTGGATAGATGTGGGGCACTGGGGGGGGGGGGGTCGGAGCGGCTGAAAGTCCATTCTGCATTTGTTTCACCTGCTCAGCACAAAGAGACTCTCTGCCTTCCCCCCCAGGAAGGCTTCCGGCCCTTAAATACAGACAGTCCAGCCATATGGTACATCCCGCGATGCGCCACCTGTTGAATGCCTGCCTGCCTATCAGCGAACTTCAGGCGATCCGTTGGGGTTTACTGCCCTCTTGTGGCCCAGATCCCAACCTGCAGGGAAAGGGAGGGAAGGAAGGAAGGAAGGAAGGAAGGAAGGAAGGAAGGAAGGAAGGAGTACAATGCAGTGGGAGGCTTTCTCTGTCCCTTTTCTGCAATGACCAGCTGGGCAGTGCAAGGGTATTGCGACGCCGCTGAAAAGCATAGAGAGAGCAGTAAAGATGCTTTGGATTTTATCACTAAATAAATAATTCAATAAAACCTTGTGCAAAATAATACTGTCAGAGGAGACTCACAATCCCCAGGCAGAGCGAACACCTGAGCTTGCCTGCATGTTTTCAGCCGACAGGAACGTCACAAAGCAGAGCTAGGCAGGTGGGCGCCTTCACAGGAGCCGTTCTGGAGGATCGCTGGATACCTTCTGAATCGGGGCCCTTAGATCTGCCCCAAAGCCTGTCCCCGAGTGCGGAGGTTGCTTGGCCCTTAGATCTGAGCCGCCTCCTTCCTCCAGCTGTGAGGGTAGCTGGGCTTGTGCGTGTTAGCTCCTGTTGAGCGCATGCTGTCCAGGGGCACCACCACCTCATCCGGCTGAGCACTCTTGTTCAGCTCCACCACACGAGGCACCACCGTTGACCAGCGATCTGCACCCCACCAGGGAGAGAAGTGGGGTTGTTAGAAGATGGTGGGGGGGAGGGCTGGATGGTGCCACCGAGTCCGCAGCCCCAGCATTTCTGTGGGGAGCAGAAAAGCCACCCAGCTGCCCCCTCACCTCTGCGCAGGCGCCCCACAGTGTGAGAGAAGCCGTAATACTGGTAGGTCTCATTCTTGCCGGGATCCTCATTGATGATACCCAGGTTCTGGTTCCAGTGAGACCAGTTCACCTCGTCCACCCTGCCAGGGAGAAAGCCCAGCCCTTGAAGGTCGGCATTCCCCGGGGGAGGTGGGGGGAAAGTCCAAAGGACCAAGGGGTCAGGGGACCAGTGGGCAGGCCAGCCCTTTCTCCACCAGGCGGAGTCTCTTGGCATTGATACCCCTCCCCCCCAATAAGTGCCTCTCGGGAACTCTGCTGGGGCTGAAGCTGGGGTCTCTAAAGGATCATTGGATGCAGCCAGCCACTTCCCGAGCCCCCCAACCGCATAAGCCTTCCAGGTCAGAAGAGAAAGGGAGTCAAGAGACTTGGAGAGTAGCTGGATGGTCTCCAGATGTGGAGGGGGCTTCCATGACCATCTGCAGCCACACCTCCTCCTGCTCAACCAGACTGGGGGCTCCATGCTCTCCTCCTCCCCCTCCTCCTCCAGTGCGGCTGACGGTTCTGGCCAGAACTTGGGAAGGGGAAGGGGAAGGGGGGTTGGGGTCTCTACCTGAAGCACCATCTTCGGTCGGGGGCCCCATCCAGAGACTTCCCCACGGTGACCATCTCTCCCGAGCGGAAGGCCTTCCGGACGAACACGGGGAAGGAGCGCTCAATGTCCAGGATGGTGGTGGCCCACTAAGGATGGAGAAGACCAGGGCGCCTCAGCCAGGCTGCCCCTCCAGGGCTCCCTCCCGCTGGTAAGCCGCCTACCTGCAGCTTCCAGATCTTCTTGCTCTCTTTGGAGACCTGCCCCACCGTCTCCCCCATGAGGGCGATCAACATGTTGAGCAGGAGGACGAAGGTGAGGATGATGTAGGTGACCAGGAGGATGACGAAGACCCCCGGGTACTTGGCGTTCTCGATCATCTCCAGGTCCCCCATGCCGATGGTCAGCTTGAAGAGGTCCAGCAGGAAGGTGCTGAAGGTCTTGCTGTCCCGGCAGGAGGGGTAGGCGGGTGCCGTGCAGTTAGAGCGGTCCCCATGGCAGGACTCGGCACTGGGGCAGGGGTTCAGCAGGGAGACCAGCGCTGCCGGAGGAGGGAGCCTTTAGCCCGGTCTCTCGGCACCTTCCCTCCTGGCGCGGGAGGAGCCAGAGGCCCAGCTGGCAGGCTTTGCGGGGGGAGGGGCTTACCGGATGCGTAGCCAATCATGAAGAGGACATAAACCAGGAGGAAACGGAAAAGGTCCTTGAACAGGATCTGTGGAGGAAGCAGGCAGGTGAGCTCCACCCCTGGGACCTCAGCAGTGCTGGGATGTAGACAGTCCTCGACTTGTGACCACAAGGGGGACTCGGATTTTGATCCGGTGATCCTGGCGATGCTGCGAGCCCCCATTTGAAGCAACCCCAGCTGGGTCCCCCCGCCATGCCAGGGCAAAGGAAGGGCGCCTGGCTCTCCCTCACCTTCTGGATCATGATGCTGTAGGTGCCTGTCAGCTTGAGGCCGCGGGTGAAGTAGAGGGCGTTCATCCAGCCCAGCACCAGCGCAAAGACCATGACCGCCAGGTAGGCCTCGATGCCAGCCAGGTAGAGAGCAGCTGCAACCAGGACCAGGACGGAGTAGATGAAGCTGCAGGGGGTGGAGGGCCAGGGCCGGCGAGCAGGTTAGTACACAGGCAGCTGGGAGGGGGGACACCCACAGGAGCCCCTCCACGAGGCCACAACGTCCCCTTTAGAAGACCCTGAAGGGGGCGTCCTCTCCTGCAGCTGGCCAAGTAGGAGGCTTTGGGGGTCAGTATTAAAAGCCACCCCAGGCCCCCCAAACTCACTAGAGTAACTGAAAGGAGCTGTCGATGAAGAAGGAATTCACCCCCGGGCATTTCTTCATGAACAGATCCTTGATCTGGGGGAGGGGAAAAGACCCCGTTGAAGACCGAAATGAAGCCGCAGCCCAAATCTCCAGACAGAAGCTGAAAAGGCCGGGGAGGCCCAGAAGCATGGGGGATATTTTGGGGAGGGGGAAGGGAGGGAGAGTCGCAACCCTCCAGTATGCAGGGAAAGGAAGGAGGAATGGGAAGGGGGCTGGAGGAGGAGAAAGAGGGGGGGGCTTCCCAGGCAAGAAGACACCCCCCCACCCGCACTTACATTGGTGAAGAAAAAGAGGACCCCTGTGAAGAGGGTGACGATTTCTCCCGCCAGGCGAAGGTAGTCCGGGGTGGTCGTGTACGGGAACGGGGGCTGGTGGGGGAAGGAAAGGAAGGGCGCTGAAGATGAACGCAGAGCCTCTGTGGACGGGAGGTTGGTCAGGTTGTCCCCGGCTGGGACTCTGTTGGGGCATCTCAGAGCGGCAGTTCCTGCCTGCATCTGCTCAGGCTCCTTGCAATGGGAGAAGGGGCCGTGTACTCACTGTGCCCTCCAGGGGGCGGTAGTAGGCCACCAAGGTGAAGATAACCATGGCACAGAGGTAGGAGACCACGCTGATGTAGAAGGAGACGGCCCCAAATTTGCGCCACTTGTCTCGCAGCAGCTCGTTGATGGGCTCCACGGCCAGCATCTCATGGCGGTTCTGGGCAGGTGGCAAGCGCCTCGTGAGGAGCCAGTGGGCAGAGCCTTCCCACCTACTGAGGGTGCCCCCTTGGGGTCTCCTGCCAGGCTCACCTCAATCTTGCTATTGTAGACCAAGATCTCCAACACGGACACCTCCTCCCCGCAGGTGTCCAAGGAGGACAGGTCGTAGAGGGAGGAGTAGACAGGCCCATAGGCCCAGTCTCTGAACTTGCGGGAGAGGTGCCGCGCGTCCTCATCCTTCACCTCCCGGCGGATGATGTGCTGGAACATCTACAAGTGGGGGGGAAATCGTTCTGATGTACTGAGAAGGGGACCTAGCTGGGTCAAAGGGATCGGGGACAGATTCCCATCCCAAACGGGACCCCTGGAGTCTCTCTTGCAACCTGATTTAGACTCTCGAGTGAGTCCTCAACTTGGTGCCCCCTTCTGGCCCCATCTCACCCCTATCTTTCCGGTCTTGGCCGCCATCATGAGTGGTGAGAGGCCATCATTGTTCAGCAGGGCTTCCAGGTTGGTGTCCGGGAATAGCTTGGCGCACTTGATAAGCAGCAAGTCATACATCTTGGTGACGAACTTGGTGTTCTCGCGGGTGTTGTCCGCAATGGCCACCAAGGCATGGAGCACCGTGTTGCCCCGCGAGTCCTGCCGCCGGAGATCGGCCTGCTTGTGGGCGTTCTCCGTCAGGTAGTGGACAATGTGGGGCTGGTTGGTGCAGGCGGCCAGAGAAAGGGGCAGCTCCCCTGTGCAGAAGAGGAGAAATGGGCAGGCTCAGCTCATCCATGACCCCCCAAAACCAGCTTGGAATTGCAGTGGACCTGCAGGCTCTTCCAGTGTTCAACCCAAGGCTCTTCCAGTGTTAGGGGGTCCAATTTAACATGCTGCATGTCCCCCATTCTGTCCCTTGTTGGACCCCAGTTCCCTTCTGTGACTTGGCCCCTCAATTTTCCATCCATTCAGAAGCTCCCCATCCTGGGTAAGGTAGCTCCCTTGGCCTTCCTGCCTCCTCTCCCCTTCGTTGTCCTCATGACCCACAGGTGGACTGTAGGCTCCCAAACCCTTGGGCATCCATGTCCAATCTGGAGGAGAAGACGTCCAGGAAAGACCCGCAGCCATTCCCAGAGTCCAGGGACTCCCCCTTGACTCACCAAAGTAGAAGTAGCCGCCCTCGTCTTTGGGCTGGAAGAAACGGCCCCTTGCCTGGGCGTGCACGTCGGCCCCCTTCTCCACCAGCAGCTCCACATAGTGTTTGCAACGTCGCTCAATCGCGATGTGCAGGGCGGTCTGACCTGAAGAAGCACAACTGTTTGTGGAGAGCCACACTGCTCCTTCGAGCCCTCCCTGCCCTTCTCGTTGCCCCCACGGCTGGGACCCTCTGAGCACTTCCTGCCAGGTTCCACAGGCGTGAAATAAGCACCCGCCGGGAGGCGGCTCAGCATATGGAGACCCAGGTCTCTATGCTGAAAACTCGTTCAACCTGTTTCTCCCGAGAGTCACCTCTAATTGTGTGATCCAGTCCAGGAAAATGAAGGTGCCCGGTGCAACACAGCTGTTTTCCAAGCATTGGCCTGTCAGGTGGTCCCTGCCCCCCCCCCCCGCCCTGCCCCAGAATTTGGCTCAGTATTAGGTGCCCATTTATCTGCAATTCTGAGACTGGTGCAGGTAAACACAGAAGAACCGGGGGGGACTGATTGAGCCTCCTTCTCTGGGGAAAGCAGCTCCCCAGGGGGCTTCAGAGGGGGGCCTTCACCTCGGTAGAAGACGTCTCGGAAGGGAGCATTGATGAATTCCCGCATATTGCCCGTTTTCTCGGCGATGTCCAGCAGGAGAGGGATGGTGTCATTCCGGCCACCGTTGAGGTTCAGCAGGGCCTTGGGGAGACACGTCTTGCCAGTGGAGAGCTCTGAAGCAGGCAAAAATGGGCACCTCTGTTACGCCGATGGCTCCCCCTTTCGTCCTCACAACAGCTCTGTGAGGTAGGCCAGGCCAGGAAGGGGAGGCGGTCTTCACATTGCCAACGGTGCCTCCTCACCCATCTGGGCCCCCAGGCTGCCTTTGCCCCACTGTGGGCTGACCACTGTGAATGTCATGGTGCTCATACACCACCCCACCCCTCTGCTCCACCAGCTGTGGCACCCCACCCTGGCACGACAAGCACAGGTGCATCAGGCGCTGGCCTCTGCGGCTGAAGTGGCCACTTCCTCTCAGCAGCACTTTCTGGCTTTCCTGCCTGCTGAAGCAAAAGTGGCCCAGGATTTGGAAGAGGTGGTTCTGGGGGGAGCAGAGAGACGGGCAAGGGGGCATCTCCACAGGACCCGATTCCCTGCATTCGATCTGCCAGGACGTGGCTTCCTTTGAGCCCCCAAGCCTGGGCTGAGTGGGGCTGCAGTGGGCTTGGGGACACCTGCAGCCGATGATGCCCCGGTTGCCCATCTCCTCTCCTTTCTCCCCCCACCCTCGCATCCCCCCCGAGCCCCCTGCCTCGCCCACCTCGGAACTCCTCGTCGGTCAGTCGCTTCTTGTGGCTGAGCAGGAAAGGCAGGAGGCCGTCCAGCCCATCCAGGGAGCCCCGGGAGACGATGTCGAAAAGGATGGGCCGGTTGAAGATCTTGAGGATGGGTGGGGGGTTGGGGGCGGGGCCCTTGGCGCTGGAGTGCTTCTTCCTGGGGAGGAGGGGCCGGGGGGAGAAGGCAGCTCAGCACCACCACTGGGGAGGGCAGCAGCCCCCAACCAAGCAGAAGGGAGACCTGCACCCCAAGAGGCCCCGGCCCCCCTACTCACTCCAGGACCCTCTTCCGCCTGCGCTTGTTGTCGCTGGGCAGGTGGCGGTAAGTGCCGTAGTCGAAGAGGGAGTCCATGGGGGCTTTCTTGGGCCCCGGCACCACCGAGGACTCGTAGATGGTGGACTCCAGCAGCTCCATGGGGTTGGGCACCCCCTTCCGGAAGGCCCCGTGGAACTTCATCCGCAGGTTCTGCTTGCCGTCCCCTGAGCCGGGGGGGCTGCGGGGGGCCTCGCCGGACCCAGAGCCCTCCTCGCCCTCAAACAGGTTGGCCAGGGAGGAGAGCGGGAAAGCGTCGCCCTGCGGGGGGGGCTCCTCGGCTGGGGCCTCCGGGGCCTCGCCAGGGCCGGCCTGGGGTTTGTCCTCTGGGTCGCCCATCCTGTGCACAGCTGAGAGGTCTGGCGGAGGAAAGGAGCCCTGCTCAGAAGCCAGGCAGGGGTCAGGCGCGCCCGTGGCACACAGGGCCTTCCGGGGCCGGGCACAGTTGCCTTTGACGGGAGATCCCCTCTTTTCACCCTGGTGGAAACCCTCCTCCTCCTCCTCCTCCGTCACACAGCCCCCCACCCCTGACTGGAAATGCCCCCGGGGGCAGCCATGGGAAGCCTGAAGGTTTGGGGGATGTTCTGCCTGTTAGAAAAGGGTCTTGGGGGCTGGGAGGGATTATCCCTGCTTGGTCTCCTTCTTTCCAATTCTCTCCTGAAACCTTCCATGACCAAAAGGAAAGGGAAGCAGGGAGGCCGGAAGCCCTTTCCAAGCCTGAAGCACCCCACAGCAAAGGGGGCTGCAGACTGGTGGCTGGTCTGGCATTTTCTCTTTCAACAGAGGCCCCGCTGCCCCCTCCCCCCCTCCAAAGTAAAGGCCCCAAGACCACCCACCTCTGCTCTCCGTCTCGGCAAAGCCACGCCGGATCAAGGCCCCGTGGCTGGGGTGAAGAGGCAGCTCCACACACTCTTCCCAGATGTGGCTGTCCTGGCTGGGGGCGGCTGTGCCTGACCCACATGGCCCCTCCCTCCCAGGGGGCACAGCCTGCCTGCTACTCAGAGGGGCCTTTGAGAGCCTGGCCACCGGCCGGCCGCTCACTTCAGGCTCAGCCCAGCCAGGAACAAGGAGTGCTTTCACAGCTCCTGGAAACCTCACACGGACCCCACCCAAAACCCAGACAGGCGGTGGCGGGGGGAGGTGTGGCACTCCTGGAGGGGCTGCCAATAGCCGTCCTCCTGGGCTCCACTGCAGTCTGGTAGAGGAGACTCTTTCGAAGGTGCCCATTCTCACCAGCTGGGGGCCTTCTTTTGGGGGGGAGGGGCAGAAGCCGTGCCGAAGCAACCCTGGGGCGGAATGGTGTAGCCCAGCTCCCTGCTCGGGGGGGGGGGGGAGTGTGTGTGTGTGTGTATGTGTCCCCCCTGCTTTGAAGGCCTGCCTCAAAGTGGCATCTCTTCATCTGTCCCTGGAGCTGCCAATCCGAATCCTGCAACGTTCCCAGGCTGCACCAGGGAAAGGAGAGAAGGAGACCGACCCCTTGGAGTGAGGGAGGGTGATAGCTGAGGAACCTGGGGCTCCCGTTAATGCTTGAGGCTGAACCCCACTGCACCCCCTGCGTCTCATTGAGGAGGCTGGCTCTGCCCTTCACCCAGGACCTGGGGAGGCTGGGCACAAAGAGATCCTCTATTGTGATTCACAGCAACGGGCTTCCGGCCTCTTCCACCTCTTCCTAATTTCCAGAGCCGAGAGTGTGGGGAGGCCTTGGCTCTCCTGGGAAAAGAGCCGCAGGGACTGAAGCCGTTTGGAGCCAGAAGTGGGGAACGGGGAGTTCCAGAGCAAATGGGGAGGAAGTGGCGAGTGGAACGGGGCTGGGAGAAGAGGAAGCCAAGCCAGGCTAGCCGGGTCGGGTGGGGACAGAGGAGACCAAAGTTCCGATGCATCTCTGGAGCGACCAGGAGACCTCTTGAGACCAGAGATAGGGGCCTCCTCACCAAAGGCGTTTCTTTCCCACAAGGAAGCCTGAATGGGGAACATCTGTGTGGGAACGGAGCGTTGGGGAAAGTCCTGAGAACTTCAGGCACATCAAGACTCCGAGCGAAGCTGAGCAGCTCCTCAGGGCCTCGGAAGTCCAGGCAAAGCTCTTCAGAGCAGGAGGGGGAGCTCTCCTCCTCCAAGATCAAAGGGCGACAAATGAGTAGTTGGACAAACAAGGCGGCCCCCTCCAGCAAGCAGCCCCCCTCTCCCCCCCCGCCCCCCCTGGCTCTCTGGCCGGGCTGGCTTCGCCCAGCTTCCATTTGCAGCCTCACCACAAGGAGCTTCCTTGCCAGCCCCATGGGGAGGGATGCCTTGTTCAGAGGGGAGGGCGCCCCCCTTCCAAAACAGGAACCCTTGTCTTATTGGGGGTTTTCCAGCGCAGGAAGCCCGAGGTGTGGAGGGGCCTCCAGTCTCCCCAGGCAGAGGGAGGCGCGGTCCATCCCGGCTCGTCCTGCACCCCAGAGGCATCTGGGGACAATCAAGCCGGGCCTGAGCTTGGCTCCTCTGATGTGGTTGTGTTGCTGGCAGTGCTGGGGTCTCCGCCCTGCCAGAGAGTCCACAGAGCACAGGACTCCTCTCCAAAATGCGTCCTGTCAGTCTTGGGAGGCTGGAGGGCGGGGGCTGTGTATGCCCAACCTCCTGGCTGTCCTGCAGCTGAAGGGTTTGGAGAATTCCACAGCTCAAAGGATTAATCAACATGCCCAAACAGGGCTCCATTGGGGTCCTGGAGAGAGGGGAGACTGGAGGTCAGCCAGCAGAGCCCGGAGCCTGGTCTCCTTCAGTTTCTGGCATGGGGTGGGTGGGAAGGCAAGAAGGGCACATAGGCGATGCCGCAGAAGAGCTGCTGTTGCACCCCTGCATGAATCCCTGGTTTTGCCTCCTTCAAAAGTGGTGCTGTTAGGGGAATACCGTTCTGCCCCACCCAAAGACAGAGCCATAACTAGATCCGTGGAGCTCAGGAGTGGATTTCCATAAAACACGGGGAGTGGATTCTGATCCTGCCCAGAAGAAAAGCGCTCCTGCAGGGCCAGGCCAGTTTCCTTCTGGAATTGCTCTGCCCCTCGCGGTGTGGAAGGGACCCTGAAGGGCAGAGCCAAGATCTCCGAGCGGGACAGAGAGTCGGGGGCTCGCCTGCATCGGAGCTGAAATCGGACAGGAATCTGACTTAAGCTCTTAAGTCGCGACTCGGGAAGAAAGCCCATTTCCAAGCCGGCGGGACCAAATTCCAAGCTGGGGGTGGGGGCTGTCACCGACTGGCCCCTTCAGCTTCGGGACTATGGTGTGAGGGGGGCGCACGAGGGAGGCTCTCTTAAGCCACGTTGCCCGTTTGAGTGGCGGCGAGTTCTTCAGTTTCTGTCCCGGACTGCAACCAACGGTTCTCGCCGGGAAAGGCACCACAAGAGCGAATCCCGCCTCCCCAAAGTCCGGCACTGGCCTCCGAGGCTGGCCCGGATAGGTGGCCTCTCACAAGTGCCCAAACCTGCGCCTTGCTGAACGCCCCCGTTTAATCTCTTCTTCCAACCCCGAAGGGCTACAGAGGCAGCGCCTCCCCCAGTCGGGCTCTGGAGGAAAGCGCCTGGGGCTCTTTGGACTCCTTTAGCTGTCCTGGCTGGGGAATATGGGCGCTGGAGAGCTGGAGGGAGAGGTCAGGGCCCGAGAATCAGAAGCAGCCGCCTTCCCTGGACGTGTCCAGCGGGAGCCGGGGAAGGGGGCCGCAGCCACGCCCTCCCCCTCCCGACCCCAGCCCAGCCCCTTCCTCCCAGGCCGGACGTGCCCTGCTCACCTCAGCGCCGGGTCCCCAGTCTCACCCGCCGAAAATCCCCCGGCGCCGCACAGGCTACTCTGGCTTCAGTTCCCGCGGAGCGAAGGAGTTCAGGCGCCCCCGAGCTGCCCAGACCATCCTTGCGGAGACGTCACTCACCAGACCCCCCCGTCTGTCCTGGGGGGGGGACGGGACTTTCGTTGGAACGCTCCAGGTGTTCTCAAGAGCAGCCACCCCCCCTTCCGCTTTCACGGATGGCTCCCCTGGAACGTCCCCCCCTCAAGACAAGCCCAGAGACAGACGAGAGTCTCCTCTGGGGGGGCTGTGAGGAGGGAAACCCCTCCCCCAAAGCAAAGCAGCCCAAACTTGCCGGCTGCCTCAGAAAGGATCCCCTGCAGGTGGGGAAAGGAACAAGGCGTGGCATGAGGCCGTCTTCTTCCTGGAAAGGCTTCCAAAACTTTTGTGCACACACCCAGCTCTTCACTGCCTGTTTGTTACCGGTACCTGGCAAAAATAAATGGCCAAGGGTGGAGCTCAGGCGGGGCTAGAAAGGGCCTTTTAACGGCTTTATTATTTTCTTCCCCCCTTCCTGCCGAAAGTTGCAAGCAGGAAGGCAGAAAACTGGCCAGGGATTGAGAAGAGGAGTAAACCTCGCAGCCCTGAAGTGGGGAGGAGAGGGGGGGGGTTGTCTTTAAAATCATCCCTGTGAAGAGCAAATAGAGAGGAAGGATTCGGGCAGGACAGCAGAGCCTGGGCTCCATGGAACTCCCTGCCACAAGGGGTGGGGGCATCTTCCCAGCCATTCTGGATTCTTGCTGGACAGGACAGGACTGCACCATCCCTCCTCTGGGCTCCTTGGATGAAGGGCCACCTTCCCACCCATTCTGCATCTCTGGGCCTGGCAGTTCTCCCCTCCCTCCCCCCTGCCCCCCTCCCTCCCGCTGGGCTGGTGGCTTTAGCAGGGGGCAGCCAAGGGCTTAGATTTATGCTGGAGGCAGGAATTTTTCCGGCCAGCCTGAACAGGCCTGGCTGCACCCCTGACCCAGGGACGACAGGAGTGCCAAGGAGCTGATGGGGGGGGGGAGGTTGCAGCGGGGGAGGGGGCTTGACACAACACTCTGTGGGACACCCTACACTGTGGGTAGAGGAACAGGACTGATGACTGTTCTGAGTCCCAGAGCCCCCCTGCCCCTCCAACCCCAAAGGGATCCTTCCCCCCCCCCCAATTCTTCTTTCTGCAAAACCCGAGGGGGGCCCTGTATCTGATGACCTCTCCCTCCCTGGGTGTGGATGAGGGACAGGGGTTTCTACCCACCCACCCCAATTGTCCAGTCCAACTGTTAGGAAAGGCTGCCCCCTGCTGGTGTGGTGCAGCAAATTCCAGCTTCCAAAAAACGCCAGCTGGGAGTCCAGGTGCCCTGGAAATTGAGTGTGGTGGGCAAAGCCCCTTCCTAAGATGCCCACCGTCGACTGGGTGCAACAGGACCAACTGAGGAGGGTAAGTTACCTGCTTCTCCCTTCAGGTTCACAAACATGGAGTTGCAAATAAACACAGGGGCTACCCGGCTGCCCTTTTCAAAATAGTTTGGGTGCATTAATTAAAGCAATATTTGTCTACATAGGACCCAAAGTAGGTGTCCTAAAGCTCCCAACACCCACACTCAACCTCCACAACCCCAGCCGGTGTGGTTTAGCTGCCCCTCCCCCCCCCAGCCTTCTTTGGCAAAGCAAAAGAAATTGCACGTCTCTCCCATGAAATTTTATTTCAATTGTTGGGCTTCCTAAAACCCTCCCCGGTAGGCATCAAGCGGTAGCAACACCATTAAGGCTTGGCATAGATTTTATGCCCCAGAAAATGACAGCAAGTTTTAAGCTGGAGTCCGTTCCCTGAAGAAATCCGTTGTGCAAAGAAGCCTCGTAGATGTCCACCCAAAGGGTCACTTGGAAGAGTCACTGAAGTCCAGCCGCGCTTGGCTGGCTGGTTCCGCTCTCCAGAAACCAGCCAGGCTGTCAGGTGAGGCTGAGAAGTGAAAAGGCCACCCAAAGGAAGGCAAAGGAAGCCCACCGGGGCCCCACTGCCAGAAGTCGCCTCCTGAGGGCCGAGACTTCCCGGCTTTACAAACCCTCCTGGCACGGCTGGTGGGGTGTCTGGGCCAGTTCTGGGGCGCAACTGGTGTCTTGGTGCGCTGTCCAAAGCTCGGAGTAAGGCAGGTTCTCCCTGGCAGGCAGCCCCAGTGAGCTGGTCAGGGCTGCTGACCCCCTTTATGTCCCCAGAAGGAGAAAGGCCATTAGAGAAACACCACAAAAGGGCATCAAAGCCCCTCAGCTGGGCCTGAGGGGAGAAACCAGCTGCTCGGCCTCCTAGAACTGCTGCAGATCTTTGGTCTAGGTGACCTTGAGGGGCCCGAAGGCACTTGCTGGGCTGCAGAGGGAGGGCAGAAGTGGGCCCAGGCTAGCAAAGGGGGGTGCGGGGAGGGCCTGGTCAAGCTTTGTAGTCCAGCTCTGCGTTCATTTTTGCGTACATCTCGTAGACGGTATCAAGGATGGGTGTTGCTTTGGACAAGAACTGGTGGATCTTCTCCAAGGTCTCTTCTTCCTTGACCTCCTTGCCTTTCTCCAGGGCCTTCAGCAAGTCTGACTTGTAGGGGAGGGCATAGACAGAGCCCTGGGGAGGGGAGCCAGTCAGTGGGCGGCACCTTCGGCCTCCCTGCCTTGGCCGGCTTTGCAAACAATCCCCCCCTCCCCCGCAGGGCCAGAGCGTTTGGTTCTAAAGGCCCCCAAGGCCTTTGAAGAAGGGGAGGGCAGGGGTGTGGCCTCCCCCCCCCCAGGCAGGCTGGCTCTCGGCTGGAGGCCCCCCCTCCCCCTCGGGGCCTCACCAGGAAAAGCTTCTGCAGCATCCAGCCGTGGTACTTCCTCAGGGCCAGCTCGTAGGCTTTGATGGCGTTCACGCGGATTAGGTTTGGGTTGTTCTTGTCCTGCTCCCCATCGCAAAGGCTCTGCAGCAGGGTCTGGATGAACCTGAGTCCCCTGGGTGGGGGGCAGGAGGAGGAGAGCTTCTGAGAGGCTGCCAGTGCCCTCCCCCTCGAGCTCCAACCCCCCCAAGTCCTCCAGCCGCCCCTCAGGAGTAGAGGGGGCTTTGCGGTCACCCCCTCACCTCTTCAGCCACATGAGGGCCAAGGTGGCCCCCACTTTCGGCCACGCCGACCCGTGCATTTCCTTCTCCGCTTCCAAGATGTTCTGAAGGGTTTTGAACTTGGTTGGGTTTGATTCGTAAACCGCCCGTATTTTCTGAAATTGAGCCAAAAGAGAATCCTAAATTTGACCCAGGGGTGGTTTGGGTCCAGCTGGTGGGAGGGGGGGCGTTGCAGGGGCCCCTTCTGATTAGCAGTGCCTTCCCCACCCCGGGATCCTGCTCCTTATGGAGCTGAGGCTGCTGCCTTGGGCCTCTCCCCATAAACAGCAGCAGCAGCACCTCAAGACCCCATGGCGGCTTGATGCTAGCCTGGGCCTGATCCCAGCTCAGACCCCGCGCCCCCTTTCATCAGGACCTTCCCTACCTTAATGTTCCCAGAGAGATCCGCCTTCACTGGGGCGTAGACAAGTGGAGTGCCCAGGCAGTCTGCGGAGGAGAGAGCAAAGGTCAGGGGGGATCTGGATTCAGCAGCGGTGGGACCCCGATCCAGCCTGCCAAGGGGGCCCCAGGAAAAGGGTCCAGCCTCTCAGCCAAAGCCAGGAGGGAAGAGGAATCGCCCCGTCCGCCCCCTGGAACGCTCCGGGTGCAAGGAACCTATTCAGACAGTGAGGAGATGCCAACAGGGATTAAATCTTGAGGATGGGAGCATTTAATTTTATTTTATTTAATTCACCACAGCTGGGCGTCTTCAGGAAGAAATTGGGGAAGTAGTGCTTGGGCAGCCAGAGCTGGTGGTGGGCTAGATGGCCTTTAAGAACTCATCCCTCCATCTTGCCATCTCCTACTCCCCAGCCTAGGCTTAACCTACACTGCAGGGATGTCATGAGAAACAAGAAGATGGAGCCGCAGGAAGGAAAGCTGCTGAGGCAGAAATAGGCCCCTTTAATCCTCCCCCTCCCCCTAAGATGCTGGGGAGGGGCTTTGGTGCTTCAAAACAGCACCCCTCCCATCTTGTCAATCCATGCCTTTCCCTTCACCTCTGGGCCAGGATGTGTGAGGTGGGTTAGCTTTTTTCCTTTTGAGATGGTTTGTCAGACACATAAACATTGTATCGTCCATGCAAGTTGACAGTCTTTCCAGGATGATTTCCAGTTTGCAATACAGCGTGTTGTGGCTTTTGTTCTGTGCCACCCAGAGTCACTATATTGCCATGAATCCGGGGCTAGGTAATCGCTGGAATACAGCAAAAAAGCTGCGTCGGAAGGGGCCTTGCAGCCCAACCCTCTGCTTAAGCCAAAAAAGGAGTGAGGGTCCCAAATAGGCCGCTCCGATTTTGCTTCATGGAAGACCATGGAAGTGTGCCGGGCGGGGGGGGGGGGGGGGGCGGCAACAACAACAAGGGCTTCTCTGAATGCCAAGTGAACCCGTTTGCCAGCAAGAAGCCAGGAGATTTTCAAAGCAGGCTTTGTGCCCTTGCTCAGAGTTGGTGTTGGGGTGTGGAGAACAAAGTGGCAGCTCAGTTTCAGGATGGGAGGGGCAGCTCTGGGGATGCCTGTTCCGCCACACAGCCCTGGGGGCAAGACTGCCTGTTCCTCCAGATCCCACCAGTTGCTCCTGTTCTTCTTGTTCCCCCTGGCTTTCTGGAATGGCAAGTGCCTCCCGGAAGTCACTCAGCAGCGCCTGAAAGCAAAGGCCCCGGCTCCTTCCCACACCCAGTGGCCCCTTCCAGTCTGGCCTTGCCAGCCAAGCCCACCTGGAGGTGCTGGGATGCAGCGCCTGCCCGGCTGCTGGGGAAGGCGGCTGAGTGATGCCAACCACCCGCTGAGGCTTGCACAAGGGAGAAGGGAGAGGCTGGCACACCCAGCAGGCCCTGCGCGCATTTCCCACTGGGGGGAGGGGGCGATGAGCAACCAGTGAGTCTGGCCTGGGGAAGCAGCAGGCAGCCGAGGCTTATCTCCAGACACTTGTCCCCAGCAGGAGAGGCAGCCCGGTCTCAAGATCGCTCGGCTGTTACTAGCGAAGGCCCCCAGTGGACCCCCTAGGTGTCAAGTAGTATAAGGGAACAACCCACCATCCAGCCTCCCTGGGGCAGCTTGCTAGGCAGAGCCAAGGTGGACATGCTAATAAGTCCTTCATCGGTTACGCAGAGGGGAGCCTGGTTCCACCTGAACCCCAGGGACGGAACCACTCCCCTTGCTGTCTCGTGGGGCCACTGGCACCTCCAGAAAAGCCTTAAGGGGGCCCTTAATGAGGGAGTTTGGGGGCCAATCCAAGGCGTCCCCGAATGAGGCAACATGGTCTAATCTCAGTGTCTGGTATTCTCTGGTAAGCTGCCCCTATCCATGGAGTGTCCCCTTGTCTACAGTGGCTGTTGCAGGGAAGGGAGAAATGCCACCTTCACTTCCCCCCCAGGAATCCTCTGAGGGTGTCTCCCCATGAATTGCAGATAGTTTGTTCCTCTGAGGAAGGCAGCTTTCTCTCCCCCTGAAGGAGGCCTGGCTGGATCTCTCCAGGTGTCAGTTTCATCCTTCTTGGTTGACAGCCCAGAGATCTAATTTCCACAAGCCTCTTGGCTGCCCTCCCCCCCCCGCCCTGGTTTGGGGTTCAGGTCTGTTAGGGAGCGAAATTGGGGGGGGGAGGGGTTGGGAAAAGAGATGGAGAAAAGACCCAACCCAGGGCGGGAGAAGGGACGGCGGTGTTAAAGGCAACCCGAGGGCCCTCTGCACATGCCCCAAAGCACAGACCTGAATGAAAGACCAGGCTTAATTTGAGTTTTATAGACGTAGCCCCCGCATAGTTCCGCCCCCGAAGAAAAGAAGGCCTGGATGGAGCGCAAAGGGGCCCTTCTGTCAACTTAACAATGAAAGTCTCCCTTCCTCGTTGTCAGCAGAGGCTTCCGGGCCACTCAGCCCACCTGGCAGCTTCTGCCCCCTTTTGGTCCGCTGGCGCACCCGGAAAGATCGGCCCCTCGGCAAACAGCCTTGGCCGGGGACTGATCCGGGCCGCCGCCGGGGCAAGGGAGCGGGGCGGAGGAACGACGTGGCCCCCCAGGGGCTCCAGCGAGGCAGAGGTTCAGCTCCCCCAACCAGGCCCAGCCCTCGAGCGCAGGAGCGCACCGGCCGGAACCGATCCCGCTCTCGGTCGCCCCGTCGTGTCCCGCCGCAGCCGCCGGCTCGAAGCAGCGGTGCGCCGCCCTGCAGGGCCGTGGGGGGAGCTTCGCCGCCCGGGGCGCCTCCCGGGACCGCGCCACTCACCGAAGAAGGGCGGCAGGTGCGTCACGGCCTCCAGGAAGGGCTCCGTGTCGATCTGCTTGTCGGCCGGCAGCGTCCGGAACTCGTACTCCAGCAGCAGCGCCATGACTGCAGCCCAGCCGTCCCTCCGGGCGAGTCGGGCAGAAGAACGGCCGTCCTCAGGGAGGAGCCCGGCACCGCCGCCCCCGAGGGAGGCGGGCCGCCGCCGAGCCGCCCGCCTCAGGAGCAGTCTACCGTCAAGCTGGGCGGGCTGGCGGCAGCGGACGGAGAGCTCCAGTCCGGGCCAGGGGCTCCCCGGACGGAGGGACAGCACGGGGGATCCGGGGCGGCTGAGCGGGAAGCGGGCAGCGAGGCGCCGGATCCCACGGAGAGTCCGGCTTTCCAGGAGCCGCGAGCGGAGACGGGGCGGCGCGTCCTCTGAGCATGGACAGAGGGCTCTTGCGCTGCCCAGCCTCGGCGGGGCGGGGGAAGGTCCGGAGCCGCGGCATCACCAGCCGCTCTTGCTGGGTGCCCAGCTGGGGATGATGGGGGAGGCAGTCCGGCCGAGAGAGAAGCGCCTGATTTGCACTCGCTCCCTCTGCAGGAGGCGCGTCTGGCGGGGCAAAGGGCGGCCTGGGCTGCCCCGCAAGGCTCCAGAAGGGAACGGAGCTCTCCTGCCGAGAGGCTCCCGGTCTGGCGGCGTTGCTGCTGCTCTTCGGCGGCGGTGGCGTCTCCGTCGCTCCCGGGACCGGAGGGTCAGAGCCGGTTGGTTCCAAACTTGATTGCGGAAAGTCCGACTTCAGCCTCAGCGGGGTCGGTGCCTGGAACTCTGTTGTCCCATCCTCACCGTCCCCCCCCCCCCCAGTTTACTCTCAAAGTGTCCCCGATTGACCTCCCCACTTTCCTAAGAGGCCTGTAAGGGGCGTGCAGAAGCGCACCATCCCGTCCCTGTCCTATTGTCCCCATTTATTCCTACCTATTTTTTGTATTCTTACTCATGTTTATACTTATACCAAGTATTTTGTAAGCGATTGACATATACATACATACATACATACATACATACATACATAAACACACACATATATATATATACATAAAAATAAATAAACAAGCAAACAAATAAATAAATAAGAGAGTACCCGGAAGCCACCCGCGGTGAGATCCGGAGCACCCCTCTAATTTTCTTAGCTCTGTGAGTCACAGCTCGGCTCCGCCCTCCTGCGCGATACGGAGCCTTTTGTGCCTGGGCGGCCCCGGTAAAGAAACCGGAACCGCTGCCATGGAGACCCCTGGCGGCGCCGGAAGGAGCTGGGCCGTTGGGCGTTCGAGCGGAGGCAGCGGCGGGCCACGCATCGGAGGCGGCGAGCGCGGCTTCGGATCGCCGGGACTATCCCGTGGCGGCGTGGCGGGTGACGTCAAGGCGCGCGACCGGACCTCCGGGTGACGTCACCGCGCCGTGCATCCCCGGGCACCCCCACCCCCGCCATGGCCGTTCGCGCCGTCCCGCCGTTCTGGGACAGCCGCAGCCGCGTCCTGGAGCAGCAGCTGGTGCGGCGGCGGGAGCAGGAGGCCCGCCTGCGCCGGCAGTGGGAGCTGCACAGCCGCTCCTTCCAGCAGTCCGCGCTGCGCAGCCGCAAACAGGCCGAGTGGAGCTCGCGCCGCTCCTTCCAGCAGAGGTCAGCGGGGGGGGGGGGTCCTGGGGAAGGGTCGGGGGGGCGAGGCGGCCCCTCCACGTCTCCCTCCCTCCCTCTCCTCCTCTCCGCCCGCAGCATGGAGGCGCATGGCCGGGAGCGGCTGAAGGAGGAGGCGGCGGCGGGCCTGGAGCGGCGGCGTCGGCGGCTGCGGGAACTGCTGTGGCGGGAGCGGGAGGGTCTGGCGGCCGAGCTGCGGGGGCTGCGGAGCGGCGGGGCGGCCGAGCTGGAGGAGAAGAGGCAGCGGAGCCAGGAGCTGCGCTCAGCCAGGGAGGAGCGGCGGAAGCAGGTCTGGCCTCCCGGCGGCGGGGGTCTGGTTGGGCAGCCCCCGAGGTGGGCGACGCGGCCTGAGTTGCCTCCCTTCCTGGCCTTGGCTTGCAGGTGGCGGAGGATCGTCTCTACGACTGCTGGAGGAAGAGCAGCGCGAAGCTCCGAGAGGTGGGACGCCTGCAAGCCCTCCGCCTCTTGGGGGGCGAGGGGCGCAGAAGGGAGGGCCCCCTCCGAGAACATTATCTGGGGTCGGCGCCCCCCGGGGCCAGGCGGTGATGCGGTGTTTCTGCTGCGCTTCAGGTCAGCTCCGAGCTGCACAAGAAGCAGGTGGTGGAGGCCTGGGGGGACCAGCTGGCTCTGAAGCAACAGGTAGGCTCACCTGCCCACTCCGAACCTGCCCAGGAGGAGGAGGAGGCCGGACGGAGCGTCATGCTTGCTCTGGTCTCCTCCCAATTGAGCGAGAAGCGGCAGATCAGGAAGAGAGAGTCCGCTCCGAGAACCAGTATGAGAGAGCCCGCAAAGCAGCCCTGGAGCGGCTGGAGCAGGAGCAGCAGCTCAGGAAGCAGGCCGAGGAGAAGCAGGCCGAGATCCTGCGGCAGCAGATGGCGGAGCTCCAGCTGCGGGATGTGGAGGTGCGCGAAGGGTGGAGGGCAGCCTGCAGGTCACCCCCTTCCCGTTAGGATTCCCCCAGGCCTGGTCTCTCCTGGCTTTCGGCCCTCACTCTTGCGCCCCTTGTCAGGCCACCAAGCTGAAGGAGGAGGAGGAGAGCCTGCTGAAGCAGCGTTGGGAGCTCCAAGCCCTGGAAGCCGAGCGGAAGCTGAAGGAGGAGCGGCAGAAGAAGGTGGAGCTTGGGTAGGTGTGTGTGTGTGGGGAGGCTTCCATGATCGGAGCTGCTGCAAGGCCCAGCCAGCCGCGCTGCGTGCAGAGCCTTGGCTCCTCGCAGGTCCAAGGTGGAGGCTCTGCTGGGGAGTGCAAACCAGGATTGCCTGCCCACTTATTCCGTGCCTGCGTCTTTCCCCAGGTGCTTTCTGAAGCATCAGGTCCAGGCCCAGCTGAGGAAACGGGTTCAGCAGGTCCAGGAAGAGCTGGTAAGCTTGTCCTCCAGAGTGGGAGGCAGCTGCTGAAGGGGGCTGGAAGGGCCCTGCCTGCAGTTGTGCCCCCTCCCAATCTTTGCGGGGCATGGTAAGCCGTGGTGGTGTCCTGTGGCTTTGTGATTCCAGGAGGAGGACAGGCAGATCCTCCTGGCCCTGTCTGAGAAGGATGAGCAGGATCAGCGCCTACAGTCCTCCCGGCGGGAAGAAGCCGTGGCTGCAGTGGCCTGGATGAAGGAGGTCATTGAAAAGCAGCTGCAGCTGGAAAGAGAACGAGAGGCGGAGCTGGAGACCATCTTCAGGTGGGGGAATGCAGGAGAAGGCTGAGGTGGAGGGAGGGGTCAAGGGGAGAGCCAGGATCCTCACCTCCCAAGGCGTCTGTGGCTGGGCGAAATGGGGTGGGGGTGTCAGAGGCACTGGGTGCCAAGCCCCTCGGCATGCGCAGGAGTGCCTAGGGGAAGGTCCTAGTGGGGATTGGCGCTGCCTGTTGCTGGGCAGTGGACATCTCCCTGTCCTTTCTTCTCTCCCCCCCCCCCCCCCCAGGGAGGAAGCCAGGCAGGTTTGGGAGAAGCGAGAGGAAGAGTGGGGGAGAGAGCGGAAGGCCCGGGACAGGCTCATGGCAGAGGTAAGAGCAGGACTTCCGGGGTGGGACGGCTCTTCCGGAGCGAGGAGGGGGCAGGCCTCGGCTGAGCCATCCCATCTGTGGTTCCAAACAGGTCCTGGCCGAGAGGGAGCAGCAGATCCAGCAGAAGATGGGGCAGAACCGGCAGGCCCAGCAGGAGTCCGTGAGGTTCCGGGAGCAGCTGATCCAGCAGCTGGAATTGGCCAGGCAGCTGACCCAGCGTGAACAGCAGGCGGGGGTAGAGCGGAAAACCGCCCGCAAGCAGGAGCTGCAGGCCCAGGTGGGTCTGGCGGTCATGGGGCCGTTGGCTGGGCTGCTCTGGGGAGGTGCCCCGTCCTGAGCTGACCTTCTCCTCCAGCTCATGGAGTGGCAGCAGCAGCAACAGGAGGAGCTCCAGCGCCAGCAGGAGGCGGCCACAGAGGCCCGGCTGCGGGCGGAGCAGCTGCAGGAGCTGGAACAGCTGGAGGCCAGGCGCATGGTGGAGGCCTGCTGTCGCAAACAGGTGGGAGCTGCTGCCCAGATGGCCCTCAAGGGGGCTGCTCTGAGCATGGTTGGGCCCAGGACTGCCACTCCGGGGTGGAGACCCGGGAGGGGGGAGGGGGAGAGAGAGATCTGATCGGACTGCTGGCATCAGGCCAGACCTGTGACTAGCATCCTCTGCCTTCCCTCCTCCTAGTGCCACAGCTACCCCAAAGCTGCCTGGAGCTAAGGAAGATTCTGCCTTCTGGGTCTGGGGGGCCGAGAACTTCTTTGGCGGCTGCTTCCTGCGGTCTGACAGTCTGCTTGGATCCTGCAGGGACGCTAGGAGACTAAAAGGGGTGGTCTTCCTGCCCCTGCCCCCCGGAGCAGCTGCTACCTGGGGGCTGTTGCCCAGGATAGAAGAGTGGCAGCGAAGGTGATGGATAATCGGTGCTTAGAGGGACAATAAAGTGCTACTTTCCTTTTTTAATGGGTTTTCTTTGGCCTGGTGCTGACCAGAAATCCTGATAGGGAAGGCAATCCAAAGATTGTCCCAATTTCTGTTCCACCGCTCTTCCCCCCCCCCAAAAAAAAAACCAAAACAAAAACAGTACAAAACTTTAAAAAGGGAGTTACAATGAAATACCAACATTCAAAATATTATGGCACTTAGTTTTTATACATGTAAGATTTACATATGCACACACTAGCAGGGTATTTTATACACACACACACACACACACACACACCAGAGTCTTCACTTAGTTGTGGCTTTAAAATGCAGGTGGGGAGTCTTGTCTCTACAGCTGCAAAACAGGTGGTGTGGCCCCCCCTGCCCCCCAGTCTTGCAGGGGGTCCTGAAGAAGCCAGGCCTGGGGGGGGGCAGCTGCAAGAGAGTCCAAGTCAGCAGCAGCGAAATGGGTGGGAAAGGCCTGTTGGCTGGGAGGTGAGGCAGCATCTGGCCAGCCTTTGGCCAAGCGCTGCCTTTGCTTGGAAGCTTTCAACTTGCACCGACGGGGAGATGACCTTCCGAACCCCCGACCTTCTCCCCCAAAATCTTGTTTTTGCACTGACCGGCCCTTGTGCCTAGGCCGTGTGCTTTCTTCATACTTTTTCACAGAAAGAGGCCTCCTGGGCTGTGACTGGCGGGGAGGGGGCGACAGATGCAAGGGATCTGGGGGAGGGGAAGCCCACACAAGCTCCCCCTCTCTGACACACTCACAACTGCCAGTGGAGTGGCCAGGTGTTGGGCCCCCTTTCCTGGCCAGACCTTCCGCATGCACTCTGCAAAAGGCCCTCAGGTGCCCGTATTTGTAAAGGCAGGGGAAGCATGAGGCCTCCCAAGCCACAGCTATTTTGCAAAAGCATTTTCCAGAAAACCCAGCATGAGGAGGGGAGGGGCAGAGGGAGGGAGGGAGGCCGTTCCTTCCTCGACAAGCACCTCCTGCTCTTGTGGCTGGGGGGGTGGGGCAGCTTTGGGCTCCAGGCAGACCGAGCAGGAAAGTGGGGTGTCCTTTTGACCAGTCCCTGTATCTCAAGAGGTTGCACTCTAGTGGTTCAATGGTGCCAAGCAGCTGCACAGCAGGATTCCAGGACAGCTACCTGGGTCCCGCTCTGGGCGTCCCAGTTCCCAGCGGGGGCTACAAAGAGTGCAGGATTCAAACTGCGCTCCTCACAACAGCAAAACAGTCCCATCAGCTGGTGATGGGATGGTTGACTCCAGGCAGACTCCCTGCATGGGCGCTCGAGGCCGGCAAATACAGAGCACCAAATAAGGCAGTGGATTTTGGCAATCCTGGGAAAAAGTCTTCTTAGAAAAAAAACATGCACAAAATTTAATACTGAGTTTCCTTTAAAAAAATGGTAACGCACCGCTTTAAATATTCCTGTAAAAAGAGCTTCCCCTGAAAACCTGAACATGGTTTCCAAGGCGACGGCAAAGGCTGTGCCAGAGGCTGCTCAATTGGCATTCTCTTTGGTTGTGATGGTGACCAGCTGCTTGGCGGCCTTGGCGATGTCGTAGGCGCACTGGATGACCTGCTGGGTGACCAGCTGGACGTCGGCTGTGGAGCAAGACTCGGGCAGGAGGGCCTTTGCGCACTCAGAGTGCAGGCGGAAGGCACTGGAGGTCAGCAGCCGCAGCGGGGTGCGCACCAGCTCCGATGGCGGCTTCTGGAAGAAAGCAGGGAATGTGGTGGCCAATCTGGCTTCCCGTTTACGGGCCAGAAAAGGGCAATGTGTGAATGCAGACAAGGGCGAAGTTGCCCTGTGGCCTTCCTCAACCTTCTTGCCCAAGAGGCTTTTCGGGTGTTGCTTGCTCTACACCTGGCTAAGGGCTCCCCTGTCCTCTTGATAGTCTCCACAAATTTCAGGGATGGCAACGTCCAGAGCTTCCCGCTCTTGCCTGCAAATCCACCCCTTCCATTTCCTCCCCTCGCCTCCTGGGCTGCCCAGAACCTGGGGCTCCCCCCATGGCGTCCCTTCCTCCTCCCTCCGTGCCAGAGAAGCACTACTCACTTTTGGAAAGAGGGCTGCCATCTCGGTGACAGCCAGGTGGATCCTCTCCGAGCAGGGGACGTAGCTGCAGTGGGAGAGCAGGCAGGTGAACCTTCTTCCCAGAAAAAGGGCCCTTGTTCCCAGCGCCCCCAAACCGCAGGCCACCCGGGCTCACCTCTCGTGCTTGCTCTCCTGAGCCGCCCTCAGCAGTTCCTGGATGTTCTTGGTGATCTGCTCCGTCTTCCGAATCACATCCTCTGTGCTGGGGAAGCTGAGGCTGGGTTGGGCCTCGGGGTCCTTGCCCTCTGGCCCGAGGCTGCTCCGCTGCCTTGGCTTCCGGATGAGCCTGCCGAAAGACACATGCTGCAGCCCCAGACTGCCTCCCCTGGCGGCTCCGCCCCCCCCCCCCCCCAGAAGGACAGAGAGAAGGCCCGGCTCCCTCTGGCTCAGGCTAGCGTGAAGACCGCAAGGGAGTCCCTTCGGGTGCAGCCCAGGAACCGCACTCGAGCCTCGGCCCTTACCCCGTCTCGTCCAGCTCCAGAGCAGGGGTGGTGTTGTCGTAATCCCCCTCGGACAAGCTGCTCTGCTTCTCCAGCCGGGACATCTGGAAGGGGAAACAAGAGGGGAAAGATGGGGTAGAGGGAAACGGGCAGGCGGGCATTCTCCAGGAGGCTGGGAAAAACAGCTTTTGTGGGCTGGGGGCACCTGGAGCTGCTGCCTCCTTGCCCAGAACCGCACAGGGCCTGGGAGCTGCCTGCGCCGGGCCAGCAGGGAAGGGAATGAGAGAGGGCTCCCACCCACCCCCGAGTGGGGAAAGCACAGGCGGGCTGAGGGCCAAGCAAAGGAGCTTTGGCAAAGGTGGCTGCGGAGAAAGCGGGAGGCGGCAGGACAGCTGCGTTACTCACGTGGAAGAGCTGCAGCCGGGGCCCGATGTGCTCCTCGGGGTAGGAGGCTTCAGTGAGGGGCAGGTAGGGCTTCTGGGCGGACCCCGTCTCGTACATCGACATGGGCCGGCTGCTGCGCAAGGAGGGGCGCCGAACGGAGGCCGTGTCTGCGTACTCGGGCCCAGCCGGAGCTGGGTGGGGGTTGGGGGGCCCCTGCCGTCGGAGGCTGGTGTTTTCGCTCTGCAGGCTCTGAAGCTGGAACGAAAGGCGGAGTCGTCCCACCCACTCTGCTGTCCGCTCAGAGGGCTGATTCGGGCCTCTGGACCAGAGAGCGGGGGGCATGACAGCCGCCTTCCAAGGGCTCCCACAAGGTCTCCATGAGGCAGAGGCTTGAGCAACCTTTCTCCAGCCAAGGACGCTTGTGTGGAACCGCGAGGGGCGAGCTGCAAGCCGGCAGGGGAAGTGTGGAAATGCCAAAGCTGCAGCGGTGGGAGAAGAAATGAGGCGAAAGCGACCGGCCAAAGCAAGAGGCTCAGCGGCACAAGGCAGCCAGCGCACAACCCATTTCCTCTAACGCCTCCAAGCGGAAGGACCCAGGCGAGGCGGCCAGTGGCCGGAGCTCCCAGGAGGGCCCTGCTCCACCCATGCAGTGCACACACACACGGTAAACTGCCCACAGCCCTGGCATGGCGCCTTCCCACCGACATCGCAGGAGGAACAGGAGGAACCCCACAGAAAATTGAGGTGTGGAGCCAAACTCGGCCCTGGGGGAGCTCAGTCGCAGTCCCCCCCCCCCCAAGGCTGCTGCTTTGCAAGGCAGGTCCTTGCTTGGATTCTCAGTTCTGCCGCCTCCCTTCATCCCCCTCCCTGTGTGTATCTGAACAAATGAACCCCCGACGCGTGGCCAGGCTGCCGTGCTTGCATCCCCCCGGCAGAAGGGACGGGACAGGCCTGCCAGGGGGGGAGGGGCTTCTGCGTTTCCTCTTTTTTGGCAACACGGATCTGCAACTGCTGCCTGGCCACCTGCTCCCCACCCCGGGCAGTTTGTGAAGCAGTCCAAGAGCCAGGTCAAAGCTGGGGAGTTGTGGGCCACAGCCGGAGGAAGGGAGGAGGGCAGGGCTTTGTTGGCCTTTCAGAGGAGGGGAGGGGAGGGGAGGGGGGGAGAGCAGAGACCACCATGGCCCATCTGCCCCCGGGATACCAAAGGCCTGTGGGAACTGAACTCGGATCCCAATCCCTTCCCAGCCCCCTAAACGTCGCCCTCCAACCCCAGGCCGCCTCTAGCAACCGAGGCTCCTCTGGAGGGATAGAGTCTCATTCCCCATCGTCCCCAGCCTGTAGCGCTTGGGAAAGTGCTGCTCCCCCCAGGCCATGCTTGTCCCTGCACCAGAAGGGACCCTGGTGACTCTGCTCAACCGGCCGGTGGCCAGACATGGGCAGCAACCCTGCAGGGCAGGCCGGGGGTGCAGGGCAGGGCTACCTTCTTCTGCATGGTCCTCAGCTCATCGCTCAAGTTGACGGTCACCTTCAAAAGCTGCTGGATTTTTGCCTCCGAAGCCACCAGGGCCTTTTTCACCTGCAGGTATTCCTGGACAGTGACGGGGCCGTCAGACAAGTCGGAGTCCAGGCTCTGCAAAAGGCCACCCCACTTTTACGCGGGCGCATGCCTCCCCCCCCAGCCCCCGCTTAGAGGGGTTCCACTCAGGAGGGCCAGAGGCCTCGATTGGGAAGGCCAGGAAGGTGGCTGCCCTCTGCCCCGGGAGGGCCTTCGCAAAGGGTCTTCACCCACCTTCTGCCGAGAGGCCTTCCCTGAACTGCTTCCCAGGTCGCCTTCTTCATCAGAGGCAACGCTGTCGTAGTCAGGCTGGTCGGCTTCGTGACCCCCTGGGCCCTGCTGGCTGTTGACCGCCCTGAGGATCAGCTCCACGTTTTCTGAGAGCAGAGAGAGAAATGGGTGCAGGGTGGCCCCTCCAGCCGCCTGGGAAAGCAGACCTAAGGGGGGGGGGCTTGGCCGAGGGGGCTCCTCCCAGGGGGCCCCTCTGTCCTCACGGCCATTTGGGGCCTTGCTCCCGTGACTCCCACAACCCCTCCCTCGCAGCCCCCTCTAGGCCATCGCGTTGACCCTCCCCGCCTCCAGACCCATTACGGGCTGGGCTGCAGCTCCCAGGGCGCTGGAGGGCTCACCTGTGGCACTTGGAATAGGGTTGCCCTGCTGCCTTCGCTTGGCATCCCCCAGGATGTCAATGACGAGCGTGGCAAACTCGTGGGCATTAAAGCGGGCCAGCTTCTGCCTTCCCTACAAGCACCAAGGGAGGTTTCTGCACGTCAGGGGCCTCCACGGCCGACCAGGGCAACGGCTTCTCCGCACGCAGAGTGGGGCTCTTTCCTGGAGAGATTCGGGGCTTCCCCCAACTAGCCTCTCCTGGCAGCAGACTCTCCCTCCCCCTTTTCACTCTCACCCCATTTCCAATGGCCCCCCACAGCAACGTGGCATGGGAAGACTGGCACCGAGTTCCCCCCTCCCCCCCCAGATGGGCCTGGTAAGGGGGAGCGGTGGATTCGCCAGGCCCAAATGGATGACCGCTGCCGTTTTTCAGCTGGGGGGAAGGGGCCGCTTGCTTCTCTCGTGGCTGCCAGAGCCCAGAGAAGATTCGCACCTGGTTCCTGGTTGAGGAGTACTCCGGGTTGACAGGAAGGAAAGGGACCACGGTTGTCTCGGTGACCAGAGTGCTATGGTTCTGGGTCGCAAGCCACACTGTTGGTGGGAGCAGAGGGTGAGGTCAGGGTTGCGTAAGGTTCCTGCATTATCTGCCCTTCCCCAAATCCCACCCTTGCCCCACTGCTAATCTGGATCGTGGCCTAATGTTGAATCCCAGCACAGCAAAACCAGGGGGGAGGGGCCGGGAAGCAGAGTGGGGCCCTGCAGGCAGCTACCCTGGCCGAAGGGGCAGCCCTGGCAGAGGAAAGCACCTGCGTCGGTCTCCCGCCTGTCCACCTCGTCATAGACGTCCATGGCCAGCTCTTCGAACAGGTGATTGTTCAACTGAAGAGGGAGGGAAGACCGAACGGTGAAGCTGGGCCTGCCCGAGTTCCTGGGCTCATCAGCCGGGGGCTTCAATGGGAAGCAGCTGCTCCTCCTTTCCTGGGGCCGAAGGTGCAGCGGGGGTCTCGGGGAGGGAGGGGGGCTGGGCTTTCCTGCCCACCTCCAAGGCCAAAGAGGAGAGGGGATTAGACTCACCAACTGAAGCTTCTTCCTGGCTGCTTTGGCCAACGCTGAGACATCTAAGCTGCTACGAGAATAAAGAGCCCCTCAGAACAGGAGCTCCTTTGCCCTGAAGACCAGAGCTGTGCAGGGTCACACGGGAGACTCCAACACACACAGCCGAAAGCAGCTTTTCATTCTGTGCCACTAAACCGTTAATTTGGATGAAATGAGCCCTCTTATCTTTGCCTCTGTCTAGTCTCCTCTGTCTCTTGGGCAGGCGGCTCGGGTTGCAAGTCAACACCCCCAAAACAAAACAAAGCAACCTTGCACAAGCAAGAGGCGGCAGCCTAAAACTTACACCTGCAGCTCCCTTAATCCCCAGGATTCGGGGTTCAGCATTAACGTGAAAAATATTGTGAGATTATTGTTCTGAACTGCAAACAGTCCGATCCTGCTGGCTAAAGAAAACGGGTTGGGATCGACATTCTAAGAGATGCCAGAGGTGGCTGTTTTCAGAGGCTGAACAGACGCAGTGAGGGAGACAGGAGGCCTCGTATTTGGGGCGCTGTTCCTGAAAACAGTTTTACCGAAAGTCCTCAAGGTCCGAAGCCAACTTCTTACCTGTCTGCCATCTGAGGTATAATAAAATGCTGCCTGCCTTTGTGATCTGAAAAGGACACATCAAAAGAGCGTCAGGGCCGGGAAGCAGCAGGCCTTCCCTGAAGCTGCCCACTGGGGGGGGGGGGGGGGGGCACTTCAAGCGGAGAGGAAACCCAGGATCCTGCCAACCCAGAACTTCCAGTTACCTGGTTTTCTGCCACAGAGATAGAAGGCCAGCCGATCGGTGAGTTCATACTGTACTTCCACCAGACGCTCGGCCAGCTCATGGTGGCCTCCTTGCCTAAAGGAAAACGGGGGCAGAGAGGCACTTAGACTGCCCTGGGGCTCCTAGGGGGGCAACAAAGGGGGGGGGGGCTGTTGCCCAGCTCTGCTCTTAATTGCAGATCTTCCCGAGGGAGCTCTACTTGGGGGGCGGGGGTGAAGTCCCCAAGCCTCCCCTTCGGTCTACCAAAACAGCCCCTCCCCTGGCAGAAGAGGGCCCACCTTGCATAATCCACTGGTGTCTTCCCGCACGAGTCTGGGGTGCCAGGGTCAGCCCCGTACACAGCCAACAACTCAGCTTGCAAAACCTGCCCCGTCTTGGCAGCGACGTGAAGTGGGGTGTTCCCTTTTTCCTACAGAAGGGCCGTGAGAGGCTGGCTCAGCCGCAAGGCCTCTGCTCCATGCCCGTATGGGGCTACCAAAAGACCACCCACCATTCTCTCACCGGGTGGAAGAAGTTGGCCTGTGCCCCCAGCGAGAGAAGTCTCAGGCAGGTCTCCAGGTTGCCCGTCCTGACGCTGGAGTGGAGTTGCTGGAAGCAGAGGCAGGAGAGGCCTTTAGAGACCGTCCCACTTCACCGATCAACTGAAACCAGGCACAAGGGCACCTGCAAGAGCCGGACACTTCGGGCCCTCCTGCCACCTGCCCAGGGGTGAACCTACCTTGCTGAGGTCTTTGGCGGTCACACTGTCATCGTCCCGGCACGGCAAACGATGAACGAAGGCCAGCATCTGATATTTCGCCCGAATGAATTCTGCCTTGTTGGGGCTGCAGGACATGAAAGAGGAAAAGGCTACAAGGGGTCTCCCCTGCTAAGGACCCAAGAGGCAGAGAAGGGCGCAGCACGTGGGGGCAGGCAGAAATCACAAAAGATCAACTGGTCGGGCTGTGACCAAGCCAGGAACAACCAGGCCAAGCTCTTCACCCTCGGTATATTTATTTCCAGGGTATCCCCGATGTGGTGTTGGGTGGGATGCCAAACTCGAGAGTTTCTGACTGCGTGGAGCCTGAACTTCAAACCATTCACAAAAAGTAAGAATTTGCACATTCCCAAAGACGGCTTTGCAGGGTGTGTGCACGTGTGTGTGAGTTTAAACAACTGAGGTCAAGCTAGCTATTCCCCAGTCGGTGAAGAGGTTGCTGGAGGTTCAGGAAGCAGGAGGAGGAAGGCTCCTGGCACCTCTTGCCGCTGCTCCTCAGGGTTCGCTCCAGCTCTGCTCGCTCCACTTACTGCACTTTGTCCTGAGGAGTTGCTTTGCGCCGTCCGCTCATGACCGAGGCCGGGTCCAGCAGCGAATGCTCCCAGATGGAATTAGCGCCGTTGTTGTATAAGGTTTCCACCATCTGCAAAACAGAAGACGGAGCACAAGCCCCGGAGCTGCCACTTCTCCTCCTGGAGGAAGCCAGAGCTTTCTCGGAATCAAAGGAGTCGGAACGGCATTGCCCCACGTTTTAAAGAGCACGAAAGCCCGCTTCCTTCACCAGCCCCCCAAGCCTTAAACCCGTCAACGTTTCCCTGCCAGTTTAAACCCAGGAAGTTTGTGGCTTACAGGCCTCTCCTCTAGCATTGCGACATAGAGCCCATGACAATACGGCCCTTCATCACCGGTTGTTTTGCGCCATGCCCAGGAAACCTTCAGCCATCAGGACACCGGAAACGAGGCTCCTCTTGCTCCTTGCGAGAAACGCCCCAGGCCCGGCATAAAAGGGCGAACACCCCCCCCCCCAGGAGGGGAGGATGTGGGGCTCCGCACAGATGCAGCCCTTCCTCCTCCTCCTCCTCCTCCGCTCCGGCAGGAAATGCTTCCAGGCGCCGTTTCTCAGCCTCTCGGTGACATGAGGGGGGGGGGCTTCATCTCCCAGGATTCCCCTGGCGGGACCGGGGTCCCTCCACCTCCGCCACGCCCACCCCTCCGAAGAAGCGGCCAAGGGCTGCGGGGCGCCCCCGAAGGAGACGCCAGGGGCTCCCGGGCGGTACCTGCAGGAGCGTGGCGGGCCAGGGCGTGTGCTTCAGGTGCCGCACCTGGGAGATGTGGCGGCCGAGGCTGCGGTGGACGCTGCAGCACTCATCGCACAGCAGGACGCCGCGGTTGACGGAGGCCCAGCTCGGCTCTGCCGGGGAGAAGCCGGGAGGAGTGTCGGCAGCGGCCCCGGCGCGGGGACCCTGCCGCGGGGGAGGGGGGCCAAGGGGGGCCTCCCCCCCGCCCGCCCGGGAAGCCCCTTCCCCCTCGGCCGGGCCGGCCGCTCCCCCGCCCCGTCCGGCGCCCCCGAGGGAGGCCCGCGAGAGGAAGGGCGCCTCGAGAGGCCCGGGCGCTCTGCACACGCTCAGGAGTCCCGGTGCCCGGCAATGGCCGCGGGCGGGGCTGCCCTCCTTCCGGACGGGTCTCCCCGCCCCCTCTCCCCCCGGGGCCTACCCGCGGAGCTGCAATCCGCGCAGACGTCGCTGCTCCGCAGCCGCTTGGCCATGGCGGGCAGGGAGGGCCCGGGTCGCCGCCACCGCCGCTCGCAGGTCGCCCTCCGCCCCGCCAGTCCCCGAGCCGCCTAGCCGCGCACGCGCACACCGCCGGCGCCCCTCGCTGCGCAAGCGGCGCCATTCGCCAAGACGCTTCCGTACGTCGCGCGGGCCGACCTCGCGAGGCTGGGGGAGGGGCGGGCCACTGAGGACGCCATGCCGGCGGCGGGCGAAGGGAGGCAGGCGCGGCCATCTCTAGGGCGGGCAAAACCGCCGCTTCCCGTGTCTCCCTGCTTCCCTTAGAAAGGAAGCGAAAAAGACCGCCGGAAAGAGCGGCGGGGGAAGAGCCTCAACTCTCCCTGAAGCCAGGAGGCGCTGCGTCGCCTTTCCCCCAAAGAAACGCCCCTTGCCAGGTCGCCTCAGGACCCGCTGCTGGGGCTGCCCGCCCTCGACATGGCCGCGAGTGGGAGGAGCCACGGCGCCCTGTCCCGATGGCGGCCACGCACGGAGCGGGGTGGCCGCTGCCCTGACCCAAGATGACACCCCGGGCGTCACGGGCAGCGCCTGGCCGCGGCGCCGCAGGGCGGAGCTCCCTCCTTCCGGGCCTGGCGGCGGCGGCGGCGGCAGCAACGACAGAGGACGAAAGCAGCGGTGGCGGGGCCGGGCGGAGGGCAGCAGGCGGGTCGGTGCTCAGCCGGCCGGGCCGTGGCGGGCCGAGCCATGGCGTAGAGTCGGGGCCGCAGCATGAGCGCCGCCGCCCGGTTCCCGCTGCACCGGCTGGTCTGGCGGAACGACTTCCGGCAGCTGGAGGCCGCCCTGCAGGGCCAGGTAGCGCGGGGGGCGGCGGGGGCGGCGCTCGGGTAGACTGCCGCGGACGCCGGGGCTCGGCTAGGCCCCGCCTCAGCCGCAGGTGCTCTTCTCTTTCAGCTCGCCCCGCGCGTGGCCGGAGGCGGAGGTAAGGGGCGCGGGCCTCGCATGCCGGCCCCGCTCGCATCCGTGCCGTCCGGACGCTCATTGTCTGTGTGCGCATCCCACCCGAGCCCGCCCATCGCCCCCAGCCGGGGAGACCCCCCTCCCGCGCCCCCCAGGGCTGCCCAGGAAAGGCGCCCAGGAGGGGAGCGGCCGAGCGAGGAGACCCTCCGCCGCCCCTCCCCAGCAGGGCCCCCCTTGGTTGGGCCTTGCTGTGTCCGGAGGGGGAAGGTCCGGCTGGGGAGGAGCTGCCTCCTCCCCCTCCCCAAATCCCCCCCACCGCCTGGCCAGGATCAGGTCAGACCCCCCCATCAGGAGGAGACCCCCCTCTGAGAAGTGTCTCCCCTTTTTCACCCTCCCCAAATTCTCCCCGGTTTGGTTAGGAGGAGGAGCCCCCCCCCACAACTCAGAACCCCCCCAGCCCTTGGGAGAAAGGGCTCTTGGCCCTGGAGGGGAGGAAAGCGAGGAGGGGTCTCCCGGGACGCTGCCTCATTTCTGAGCTTGCCTGTCTGTGTGTCGGAGCGAAGCAACACCGCCGTCGCAGGGCTGGAGCTGCTTCTGTAGGTTTTGTGGTGTGTCTGGAGAAGGGCCACAATCCTGTCCATGTCCCCGGGGGGCGGTTCTGGGGGTCCTCAGAAGAGCTCTCCCTCCCTCCTTTTCCCAGGATGTGGAGCAGCCGGATCCCCGCGGGCGAAGCTTGCTGCACCTGGCGGTCTCCTTGGGCTACGCGGAGTCTGTCCGTGTCCTCTTGCGGCACAAGGCAGATGTCACGAAGGAGAACGCCCAGGGCTGGACAGGTGAGCCCCCCCCGTGCTCCCTCCCAGGAGAGGAGGAATCGGGGCAGGTGGCAAGGAAACGGAGGCCTTGAAGAGCAGAGCTGACTGCTGCGTCTGCCGGCCATGGTGAGTGCCCTGCCTCTCTCCTGCAGACTCAGCTCGCTTTCTCTTTCTGCCAGTCCTGCATGAGGCCATTAGCACCGGAGATCCGGAAATAGTCCACATGGTCCTTCAACACCGTGACTTCCAGCAGACGTCCACAACCCTTGGTGGCGTCCCCGAATTGCTTCAGAAGATCAGCAAGGTAAATTGAGGCGCAGAAAAGGATAAAAACCCCTGGGCCTCCCACCAGCCTCCCCAGTGGCCTAGGTGCAGATTGGCTAGCTTGTTTTGCTGCGGTGACTTAACCTTCGCCCTGAAAGCTGGCGAGCTGGCCAGCCATTGGGCCGCTTCTGGTCAGATTTGCCCCCCCCCCTCCAAATCCCATGAAGATCCTGAGTTCTTGTCCCTTAAGGTCTTGGACTGCAGGGCTCCCTGCGAGCCCAACCAGGCTTCCTTCTTCCCCTTTCATTGTTGACTCGTTTCCCTCCACAGACTCCGGATTTTTATGTGGAAATGAAGTGGGAATTCACCAGCTGGGGTAAGTGTGAATCAAACTGCCACTTTTGGGAGGTTTATTGGTCCTCATGGGGGCGGCGTTCATGCTGCCCCTCTCGGCCTGGTGAGCCGGTATTCGTTCTGTGAATTGGCTCGATTCCTATGACCCAACGGGCACTTCTGAGCTCTTCTGCTCTCCCTGCCTCTCCCCGCAGTCCCGCTGGTGTCCAGAGTTTGCCCCAGTGACATTTGCCGCATCTGGAAGAGCGGCGCAAAGCTGAGAGTGGACATCACCCTGCTGGGCTTTGAGAACATGAGCTGGGAGCGAGGGAGGCGGAGCCTGATTTTCAGGGGGGAAGGTGAGCAGGGCCCAGAGTTCCATGGGGGGAGGGGGCGGACACACCCTGACCCTCTTTACCTGCCTTTCCTCCCCACCTGGGTTTCCAGATACCGGGCACTGGGCTGAGCTGATTGAGGTGAACCACGACAACAAGGTGGTGGCGTCCGAACGCTTTGAGATCACGCAGCAGATCAAGCGGCTGACCCTGGACTCCATGGTTCCAAAGAACAAGGAGGTGGAGCGACGGCTGACCTCTCCTATCCTCAGCACCTCCCTGGACACCAGGAGCATCGCCTTTGAGAGGTAGGGGATGAGAGGGCCCGGGAGCAGTCTCAGAAGAAGCTCAGAGGCCTGGAAACGGATGTTTCCCTTGCAGAAATACCTCTGGCTTCTGGGTCTGGAAGACGGAGAGGAGCGAAGTGGTGAACGACTACGAAGCCAAGGTGAGAGGCTGCCTGGAATCCGGCACCGGCGCCTCCTTTCCCCTCGGGGTCTCCATCTGTTTCCCTGTTCCGAGGACGGCTGCCGGCAGGCTGTGCCTGGCTTCCGTACTCCAGCCAATGCGAGCGGCTCCCTCCTTTCTCCAGGTCTTCACGGCCAACAACGTGAACGTGGTGACCAGGATCCGGACGGAGCACCTGACTGAAGAGGAGAAGAGGCGATACAAAGGTGAGAGCGATGGAGGGGGCCTTGGGGGGAGGGGGAAGCTTGGAGCTGACTGGCCTCTCTCCCTTTCTCCTAGCTGACCGAAACCCCCTGGAGTCCTTCTTGGGCACCATGGAGCATGAATACGGAGCCCAGCAGGTGAGTGTCCTGGGCCTGCCCTCCGAGCCCCCCCCCCGGGCCCTCCTCTGGCTCTCAGCCCGAGGAGCCTTCCAAGGGAGGGGGCAGCCCCTGAGGGCACTCACCTTGCCCTTCCCCCAGGACCTGACGACGGAGTTTGCCTTGAGCAACAACCCAACAGCTCTCACGCCAGAGGAATACTTTGACCCCCAGTTTGACTTGAAGGACAGAGATATCGGCCGGCCCAAAGAAGTGACCATCCGGACTCAGAAGTAAAGTCGTTGGTTCTCCCAGGGCTCTTTGTGGTGTCCCCCCCCCCCCCCCAGCAGCATCTGCTCCGCAAGAGGAAGCATTGCGATTGTGCGTGTGTGTGGCTCCAGTTTCCACATGGCAGACGAGCTGCTCTCCTTTCTCAAATCTCCCACCATGTCTCTGGCCTGAGGGCGGGGGAAGCCCTTAGAAAAGGGTCCCAAGGGAAGAAAGCCCCCCCCTCCATGCAACCCTGCTGCCTTCCTTGCCCAGATTTAAAGCCAACCTGTGGATGTCTGAAGAATTCCCGCTCTCCCTTGTGGAGCAGGTCTCCCCCATCGTGGACCTGATGGCCAGGACCAGCGCCCACTTTGCTCGGCTGAAGGACTTCATCACCTTGGACTTCCCTCCTGGGTTTCCGGTGAAAATCGGTATGGCTGCCTGGCCCTGCTTCCCAAAGCCAACCGAGTGGTGAGGAGGCCTGGGGCCACCGCTCCTCAGCCCTTCCTTTCTCCTCCCCACAGAAATCCCCCTGTTCCACATCCTGAACGCCAGGATCACCTTTGGACGTGTCAACAGCTGCAGCACCCTGGAAGAGGCTCCACCCCAGGGCCCCGAAGGCCTGCAGGGCGCCGCTGGTAGGGAGTTGCTCCGGGGGCTGGGCTGGGAGGGCTGCCAGCAGCCTTTGGGCAAGGAGGCCGATGGCAGCTACAGCCTGTCCTCCTCCCTCCAGCTGCTCCGGCCTCCCCCTTTGTGGTGGACCCCTCTGTCTTCGAGATCCCCAAGTCCTACCGGGTCCAAGACGATGGGCGGAACCTGCATGTGCAGGACGAAGACAATGAAATCATGCAGTTTGCCATCCAGCAGAGCCTGATGGAGTCCGGCCACAGCCAGGTGGGCTTTGGTCCCTTCCTCCACAGGGTCTCCTGCCACCCCAGGGGTCAAAGCTGCAGGGAGGGTGGGAGAAGGAGCCCTCAGTCACCTCTGTGTCTTCCCAGGACCCTCTGGGGCCACCTGTGAACGGGGACGCCTCCTACTCCCAGGACCTCCACCTGCGATATCAGAGGTAAGGGCCGGAGCCGGAGGAGGCTGGGGCCCTCGGGTTCTCCCTCCCTAGGGTTCCAGGGAGGGGGCTGCACCTCAGCCAGCAAGGGCACCCCAGGCTTCGGGGTGGGAGTGGAGCCGAGACCCTCCTCCCGGCTTCAGCCCGGCTTGCCTTCTTTCCCCCTGCCGGCAGAGCCTCTTGGCAGCTGCCCAGGCTGGCTTTCGTCCTCTGAACACCTGTGTTGGGGAAAAGACCCTGCCCCTAAGCCTGAAAGCTACCAGGCCTGGAGCCCCCTGCTCTGGCAGACCCCCGGCCAGGGGCATCCCATCCAGCCCGCCAGAAAGCGCTTCTCTTCTCCCGCACGCAGGGCCCTGCAGGAGAGCCTCCTGGCGAGCGGTGGGATCCACCCCGCCCTGCGCAGCTCTTCCACCTTTGACCAGGAGTTGCAGCTGGCCATGGCTCTCTCCCTTCAGGAGCAGCGGAGGCAGGAGGAGGAGGAGGAGGAGGAGCTGAAGGAGGCGCTCCAGCGTTCCCTGCTGGAAAAGTAGCAGGATGACGCCAGGCCCACCCTTCTTCGCCCGGGCCCTGGACGTAGAGGCCGGGCCTGGCCCCCTTCGGGGGGGGGGGGGGCAACTCTTCCACTCACTCGCCAAAGCTTTTGAGCCCAAAGATCTGCCTGTCTTGCTCTGCAGTTGTGCCGAAGGGGGCACTCCAGCCTCTGCCAAAGCCTGTTCTGAAGGGGTGCCAGCCTCAAAGAGGGGGCGGTGGTGGGTAACCACCTGAGCCAAGGGAGGGGCTTCCTCGGACTCGGCTCCTCACCTTCCAAAGATTTCAGCAGCTGCCAGGTGTGCCTCGCCCACCACCTGCCTACACCTGAGTACTTTCCCTTGGGACTCTTCCGGCCGCTTCTGTATCTCTGTAGCCTTCCCAAGCCTCTCCTTCTGGTGCTCCTCCTAGCCAATCTGGGGGTGGGGGGTGGGGTGGGTGTGTTTTTAAATAAAGTGGGGGCAACTCCTGTCTTGGCTGAGTTCCTTAGCTGAATATTCGGTCAAGCTGCAATTTTAGGATGGTGTAATGGACTACAGGATCAGAGAATCTGTTTGACGCAGGGCAACATTGTTTAGGTGGTCCCACTGGCTGAGATAATAAGGCCCCACCCCCCCCAAGAGATCAGTTGAGCAAAAGCACACTGACAGCTGTTTTATTACCGCCTCATTAGGACACAAAACGGAAAGCACCGAATCACACCAGAAATGCCAGCAGCCACGTGGGCCAAGCGGAGGTCAGGCCGCCTGGGGCTCCCCTGAGTGAAGGGTCACCACTGGGAGGGGCTCTTGGCCAGTGGGCAGCTGAAGGGAGGCTGCCCCAGTGCCGGCCTGCGGGCTCTGGCCGAGAAGGGGGCCCCTCCGCTCTGCATGGGAGCGAAGGCAGCGGGCGGCGCAGGGCCAAGACTGGAGGCTGGCCAGTCCTTCCTTCGCTTCGGTCGGGGAAATGGCCGGGGCTCCCGATCTCGTCCAGCCCAGCGGGGGGAGCGCGGCGGCGGCGGCGGCGGCTCAGGTCGGGAGAGAGCCGGGCCGAGGGCGGCCAGAGCAGGCGGAGGCAGCTCCGGTCCCCGCCGGTCCCACTCCCGGCTACC
Organism: Hydrophis major; assembly: GCA_033807585.1. Lineage (NCBI taxonomy): Eukaryota > Metazoa > Chordata > Lepidosauria > Squamata > Elapidae > Hydrophis > Hydrophis major. The sequence continues at coordinate 483,745 of CM066339.1, read as the reverse complement.
TGCGGCGAAGCGGCCGATAGACGCACACAGCCAGCAGGACGGCGGCGAGCAGCAGGAGGCCGAAGACGCTGCCCATCAGAGCTGCCGGGGAGAAAAGGCGGCCGGTCAGCCGGGGGGGGGGGCGCCGGCAAGGGGGGCTGCGGACGGGCTGAGCGGGGCAGCTTCGCGACCCCCGCGCTCCCCGCGGAGCAGGACCGCCCCCACCCGCCCGCTCCTTACCCAGGTTCTGCCGCCGCAGGACGGCGAAAGGACGTTGCTGCCCGCTCGCGGCCGCCCCGGCCTCGCCCAACGCGACTGGCAGCGGCAGCAGGGCGGCTCCCCGGAGGCTCCGCAGCATCCTCGCGCCAGCGCAGGCCGAAAAGAGGAGCTCGCAACCCGCCGTCCAAGGGCTTCTGAACATGTGCAGAGCGCCCGCCCACCCATCCGCGCACGGAAGGGGCGGGACTGCCATGCGACACCCCCCCCAGGTGCTGCTCACAGCCGGGGGGGGGGGAGACGCTTCGCGAGTCCTTCGCCTGATGCATTATTCGGCGGATGGCATTTTTCTTGGGGCTCGTCCGGGGCTCCCTTGGGGGAAACGGCGGGGCGGGCGGGAATCCAACGGGGTGGCCCAGCCCAGCAGAGGCGCGGTTTCCTCGCCGCTCTTTTTGGGGCGCCGGGAGAGAAGCAGGAGTCGAGCGTCTCCCGGCTGCTCTCGCATCCCTTCTGGGAAAGAGCCAGCCCCGCTTCGGGTGGCAACGCCTGCAGAGCAGAGGCCGCCAGCGAACTGATCCCCGCCCAAGGCCCAAAAGGTCTGCTGTGCACAGGAGACATGGAGAAAGGGGGGGGGGGGGGGTCAGCAATTCCAGGAAAAGGAGGTGCGGTTGACTGGAGGCGGTGGGCCCATCCAACTGTGCTTGGAGGTTGCCTGGAACCAGCTGTTCTTTTGGGGTGCTCAGCAAAGAACAGCCTGTGTTTGGGGGTATCTCTCCGGCAAGAATTAAAGGGGGGCTGGCACGTCCACCACCTCCAGGGTCAGCTCCCGGGCAATCTTCTCTGGCCGCAGGCACAGGGCAAGGCGCTGGAGGGGAGGCAGGGAGAGAGGTGGGGGGAGGGGGTTAGTGTTAAGGGGATGGACAGGGAAACCCCCCTTCCCCGCCCAATGAAGTTGTTAGGATCCTGTTTCCCTGACCTGCTTCAGAGATCCGGGGGTCCAGACCAGCTTGTAGACCATGTAGGTGGGAATGCAGAGGAAGGAGGAGGCCCCAATCAGGTGTCCCAGCCTGATGCTCCACACAGGATACTGGTAGTCAAAGAGCAGGAGGGGAGGCTGGTCCAGGAGGGAGCTGATGAGGATGAACTGGGCAGGAACCAAGGAGAAGGATGAAGTCAGGTCTGGCAGAATGCCCAGCCGCCCCCCATTGGCCCCTCCCCAGTTTCTCTGCTTTAGGAGCCCCCCCTTGCCATAAAATTCTTCCTTTCCACCCCAAGGGGACACTTGTACCGGGCAGTAACTGTGTGTGGGCGGCTGTGGCCCTAGGGATACGTCTGACAAGCCGAACAAATTTAACATCCCCATTTACGAACTGGAGCATCTGTACCCCTTTTTGCTGGAAATGCCCCAGTCGGCTCCCCAAGAGGGCTGTGACTCACAAATCTGGGTCCTTTGAACACTGGTGTTGTTGGGAAAAACCAGTTGGGGAGGGGGAAGTTAGGAATGCAAGCTCTCTAGAGCCAGGCAGGGCCAAAAAGGCTCCGAAGGTCTTCGGAATAGAACCTTCCTTGAAGGTCATATTTCTGTTCCTAATTCATGGGGCAAGCCAGCTTATCCGTAACCAGGCCTTTCTTTCCTCCTGCTCCCCCACTCGCCCCCATCTTCCTCGGCAGTTCCCCCCCATTTGGGGGATGTTCAGTCAAAAGCCCCCCCTGCGTCCATTCCAACCTCAGTCGGTGACCTAAGAAACACTGATGGAGGAAGGATCCTTTACGCACCGCTAAGGTGGCTGGACTGAGCACTCTCCAGCACACTTGCCAGTACAGTCCGGGCCCAAAGCCCAGCATGGCCCTTACGTCGCTACAGAACTGCTGCATTCCTAGGAAGGAAGTCCAAGGCGTCCATTTGTCACTCAAAGCCCAAACCTTTCAGTCTACCTGAGTGACTCTTGAGGAGCTGAGCCCCCTCCCTGGACAGCCTGGGGGAGAAACACTCAGAGCCAAAGGGGGTTTCAGAGGCAGAAAGGCGCAGGAAGGTTTGCAGAGCAGATGGGGGGTTTTCCCTCAAGGAGACCCATTCAGGGACAGTCACTCTACAAGGTGCCTCAAGCTGGCCTCGGAAGGCGGCACTGAAGGCCTTATAGAGGCTCTCTTCTCCTCCCATCCCCCCCCCCGGGGGCCGCAATGCCCCCTTCCTCCTCACCGTAGAACCAGGAGACGGCAATGGCTTCCAGGAACACCACAGCTAAGATGGAGCAACCAGCCCCAAACTCTTCCAGGAGTTTCACAATATAGGGGCCTCCCTGGATGGGAACACCAGCAAAGAGCCTGCTGTGAACCTGGGAGGGGACGGGGAGGCTCTGAGAGGCTGCAATCCCCCAGAAAAGCTGGGTTGGGAGCAGCCCTTGAAGGTGGACAATGCCACACTGCAGGGATTGGCCTTCCAGGGGTCACTCTGCCCTGTTCTAGTAGGGGAAAGGTGGTCTTGGCTGTTTCAGGGTCCTCCAATATCCCAGCTGGCCTTTCTTCTGCATTAACTCGAGAGGTGCTGCCTGGCCCTGAGATCAAGGGGTCAAGGAACGCCCACTATTCCCATAACTCACATTGGTCAGCGTGGCCAGGGAGCCCAGGAAGCAGAGGGCGATGAGTCCCAGCACGAACAGTTGACGGTGCTCGCCCAGCACCTGGGGGTACTCGTCCATCAGGGCAGTGATCACAGCTTCCAGGCCCCCAAACTGCAAACACCCCCCACCCACCCCAGAAAACCCAGTCTGAGGCAGAGGTTGAGCCCTGGAGACTGTTGGGGAGGTCTGGACATGCAGGGCTGCTCCGTCCACTTCGGAGCAATTCTGCCCTTGCGGGGGTGGGGGTAGTTAAACTGTTCTTTGAAAAGGGATCCTGGCAGATCGCTTGGGAGGTTTTCCCCACAGTTTCTGCCTTGGAAATATTTCCACCTGGGGCCTCTCCTCTAAAGTTAAGGCAGATAAGGAAGCCGCTTCCACACAGCATGTAATACGGAGCCCACCCACTTGCAGGAGGGCAGCTGAGGGGGTCTCCTCCCAATGCAGAACGGAACTGGCCTTACTGTGCTGTCCAGTCCAAGTGTGACCATCATGAGGAAGAAGAGGATGGCGAAGAAGGAAGATCCGGTCATGTTGGCAAGGGCTTCCGGGTAAGTAATGAAGAGGAGGCTGGGCCCTGGAAGAGACCCTTGGGATGGCACCACAAGCAGGCTGGATTCTGCCCATGGCCGATGGGCCAGCACTCTCTCCCTTGGCCTTCCCTGCCACCCATCACCCCCAAAGCGACTCTTGGGTAGGTGGGGACCAAGCAGAATCTGCTGGCAGGAAGGTGACCGAGTTACAGGGCTGGCTTTCTCCAAAATAGGGAGCCAGATGAAAGCCAGAGACCTTGCAGCCGAGGTCCAACCAAGTCTGGTTCAGTTCACCTCTGACCGGCTTCTCCTTAGAGCAAAGGCATTAGGGAAAGACGGGGCTCACTGGGGAGGAAGCGTTGCCTGCTCAGCCCAGGGCACCTTTTTGTCCTCACCGGTGGAGGGAGCTGTTGCACCCTCCTTTGGCCAAGGCCCACCAGAGGCGATCACATACCCTTGCCCTTTGCCACCTCTGCAACATCCATGTGCCGCATTTCGGCCATATAGCCCAGGACGGTGAAAATGGCAAATCCCGAGAGGAAGCTGGTGAAGCAGTTGACCAGGCTGGTCACGATGGCATCTCTGGAAAGGAGCGACAGAGTCCTGACTCCCCCTCAACAGATGTGCCAGGAGAAGAAGAGGATTGTGCCAACCTCTGAGAGAAAGAAGGCCGCTGGCTGACAGCCAGGATCCACTTGCTGCCCTCTTCTGCAACCCCGCATGGCCATTTGCCTCCAACCCAGCCATGTGGGGCTCCCAGCTGGCAAAGGCTTGCCCTGGCATACTGGAAAGCCTGTTTAGGCTGTTCCCCAACCAGCATCAGCCATCCAGATGTGCAGCCACCCAATAGAGCGGTCAAGAGGAGAAGGGAGAGCTGCTTGGCCTCGAAGCCTCACCGGTAACAGTTGTTGTTGAACGGGTTGTAACTGGCCAAGGCAAGGAGGACCCCAAATCCTGGCCCCAGGGAGAAGAAGATCTGGGCAGCTGCATCCACCCACACCTGAGCAGAAGAAGGCACAGTGGTGGCAGCTGAGGAGGCATAAGGTCACTTTGGGTGGAAGAAGCCCGTATTCTTGCTGGCATGGATTCCTGCAAGGCAGGTGCTGCCCTTGGACAGGTGTGTTAGGTGGAAGAAGGGCACCAAGGAAGCCCCTTGTAGGTTCTGGCCAATCTCTACCCCCCCCCCTCCCGGTAGCATTCATGAAAATTCATCCGTGTGTTAGGAGAGGTAATTATGGGCAGGAAGTTCATTGTCCATGCGGTGGGAAAGTAGCCCTGATCAATTCAGACAGCAAATGACATGTGTGATTCAGTTCCTGATTTGCATTTCTAAGGGTGCCAAAGAATAGCAAGGGAAAGAACAGCCCCCCTCCCAACTGGCCTTCTGATCTTCTCTCCGGAGAGGGGGGTGGCCAGATTGGGGGCCTCTTGTAGATCAGCAGGAGAGGAAAGAGTGGAGGGGGGAGTCACGGGGGGGGGAGCAGAGCCTGAGCAAGTGGCCCTTTCAAAAGGTGGCCCTTCACACAGAGGGCCCAGCAAGTCCTTCCCGGGGGGGGGGGGAAGGCACCTGAAAACGCCCGAAAGGCAGGGAATCTGCGAGAGCGAAGGCTTCCTTCTGATCCCTGCAGAAAAGCCAGGATTGTGTTGGACTGGAGAGGGGCCCCTGCTGGGCTCCCCCTGCTCTGGGTCAGCTTCCCCATGTGGCGTGATTCCCCAACCCCATCTCCAACTGGGAAAAGCCTCTCTTTGCCCTGAAATGTGGGGTCCTTGGGGTTCCTGTCCTGCATGATGGCCGGATAGAGCCCCCTTTTGTGAGCCCCCTCCCCGCCTCCAGCCCTGGGTCCTTCTGCCACCTTCTCTAGCACAGCTCCTGTTGAATTTCAGCCTGGGAGGAAGAACCTGGCAATTACAAAAAGCTGCATGCAGCAACGTACGGCCATGCTCCTCAGCTTCTGCCAGTCGGGTTGTAGGTAGAAGACAATCCCCCTCCAGGCCCCCGGGAGGGTTGCCCCACGGATCAGCAGGATGAGCAAGACGATGTAGGGCAGGGTGGCTGTCACCCAAACCACCTGGAGGGAGAACCAGGCTGTGAGGGGCTGTAGGGCTTGGGCCAACCCCAGGGGAGGCCTTGCTTCCCCCTCTGCCTTCTCCCTGGAAAAAACCTGAAGGGTTGGTGCCCCCTGCCCACATCTGCAGCCACGGGAGGGTGTGTGGGCATGGGGTCTGGCCCCCAGGGTCCCCTGGAGGAGGAGGGGGCATCAGGGCCCCACGCCTTGCTGCAGCCTGTACCTTCCCTGAGGTCTTGATCCCTTTCCAGAGGCTGAAGTAGACAGTGGTGAAGATGAGGAAGAGGCAGAGCAGCAGCTGCCAACGGATCTCGCCCACGTCAGACAGTCCATGCGAATTCTGCACCTGCAGGACATGCCTCCTGCGACCGAAAGAAGCTCCCGGTCAGAGAGGGGACGAAGCACCATTGCCGGCTGGCCAAGGTTCCCAGGAGGAATTTCAGCAGAATTTCCCCACGTGGACAATTCCATCCAGATGCCCCAGAGACCCCAAAGCCACATGACCTCTGTCTTGGCTCATGCTGTGCTGGCAGCGCCACCTAAAGAACCAGCCCTGGCGCTGCTCCCAAAGACCGCTGGCCCCTGCCAGGGCTGCTGACCTCCCCCCACTCCCCTTACATGTAAAACTCCTCAGCGGGGGACTTGGAGAGGTTGGTCCAGGAGACGTTGCCAGCCTCGAAGTAGCTGAGGCAGCTGGGGGTATTCCAGGAGTTGCTGCAGCTGGCCCAGGGCAGTGTGTGGGCGAAGGAGGAGCAGAGGTAGAAGAGGGCCCAAGCAATGATGGTGTTGTAGTAGAAGGCCACGTACAGGTTGATCACGCAGATGGAGAAGCCGATGCCTGCAGGAGGAGGAGACGGGCAGGCAGAGGTGGCCCCCGGACCCTCCTCATCCCCAGCTGAAGCCTCGGCTTCTTTCAAGCACTTCGGGCGCCTCTTCCCCTGTCCTATCCCGGAAAAGCATTTTCCCCCAAGGGGGAGGAAAGCCCTGACCTCATCCTAAAGCCCGCCGCCTCTTTTGAGGGATCCTCATCTTTTAGACAGATGTGCAGGTGCCCCCCCTCTCCCCTTTCTGCTGTTGGGCTGGCTAGGTACCTTTAAAGATGGGGCAGATGTTCCTCCAGATGGGTATGGCTCCAACACGATGGAATTGCCCCAGTGCCAGCTCCATGTAGAAAAGGGGCACCCCTCCGAAGACGGCCATCAGCATGTAGGGGATGAGGAAGGCTCCTGGGGCAGCAAAGGGGCACGGAGGATAAGGGTTCGGGTTCTCTGCTGCTCCCCTCCCTCTCTCTCTCTCACACACACACACCTCTCTTGGGGAAAGGCAGCTTCAATTAACCATCACATTAAGAGGCTTCCTGAGGCCCCCTTGCTTCTCCTGGTGATGTGCATAACAACTCCCTTCTGTATGTTTTAAAGGAGTGGTGAGGTTTGCTCCCCACCAGTTCCTCCCACCTACCTGCCCCTTTTCTTAAAGCCCTCCAGCAGCCACTTGCCACAATTGAAGAGACTCAAACTATCCCCCGATTTCTCTGCATCCATGTGGTCCAGAAACATGCACAATCATGACACCAATGTGTCCAAGGTAAAACAGGTAATGGGTGCAAGCTAAACAGATAAGAATGCAGGCTGAAAAGCACAGGCACATGGGAAAGGGGAAGAGCCACTCGTGTCCTGAAAAAACATTTGAAAATGCGCAGATCTCCAGGCAGGAGGCTGTCTTGCCCTGCAGGATTATTCTCCGCCTGGAATAAAATGGTCTCCAAACGGCACCCAGCAAGTCCCATAAGTGAACTGGAAATTGCAATTCAGACTCCCCCCCCCTCACTCATTTAAGAAGGGCATTTGGTCACTTTTCTTATACTTTTCCAGAAATTTTTTTTTTTAATCTAAAGGAAATATTTAACAATTTGGATAGAGAGTCAAACAGTGTCTGATTCATTTGTTTCTCTATTGATTTATTTGTATTCCCCTTTTAAGTAGTTTTCCTCTGATCATTTGTATAGATTTTACTTCACAAAAATCCCAAGTTGCTGGTAAAAAGGGCAGAAATATAAAAAGGAATTAGAGGAAAAAAGAAAACAGTAACTTGCCGATCGCTAAAGTTTGGTGTTATAAATTAAGTCCATAATGCCACAAGTAATGGTAAAAATGGTTTGCAATTTTACCACGTTTAGGTTGTTCTGCATTAAAGCAGTGCCGTGTTTCAGATTTTATGATATTTTTCCAATGGGGCCAAAGAGAAACTGTATTGCTCACTCGCATTTTTGTGTGTCTTTGTGCAATGCATTTCAGTGAGGCTGAAAATAAATACCATGGACAGTTCCCCATTTCCAAAAGAGAGAAAACCTTAGTGGCAGCTATTGATACCATTACCCTGAGATTGAAATATTGTCTGAGTTAGACCCAAGAAACCCTCCAGGAAAATGGAAGAACCTTCTTAAAATGGCAAACCTCCCCAACAAAGCTACATGGACACTTTCATGTTTAGGATTTCAACGGGACCCCCTGTTTTTCTGGGTCTTTCTTCCCCATTCTAAAGTCCAGTCTTCCAAATTGCACTGGTGGAGAAGATGGTGATCTCTAGGAAGGAACAGAATCAGAGAGACCCTTACCCAGAATTATAAGGGGCTCCTTGCTTGGGTGGAAAGTTCACCTCTGCCCCAAATCTGTGCCCACTCATGACCCGCCTCCTTACCCCCTCCGTTCTGGTAGCAGACGTAGGGAAAGCGCCAGATGTTGCCCAGATCGACGGCAAATCCTACCACGGACAGAAGGAAATCCGCCTTTTTGCTCCAAGTGTCCCGGGGGTCCCTCTGGTCAAGCAGAGAGCCAGCCTGGGGGATCTCGGAGCCAGCCGGCCTGGGAGAAGCGGACATCTTCCACAACACCCCAGCAGGGTCTGGGCTGCAGAAGTTGGCGGAGGGCAGGCGCACCCAGGAGGAGGATCAGTGCAGTAGGCGCTAGGAAGGTTTGTTCACTTCAAAGGGAGAAGGGCAGGGGGAGGAGACAGAGGAGGAGCCCCCCCCCCCCCCCGTGCCTGGCCTTGTCTGGCTTCAGGAGAAAGAGAGGCATGGGGTGGGGTGGGGGTCTGCCCATACCCACCAGCTGCACAGCCTCTGTCCGGGATTTGCAGGGGAAAACAGCAGGTGACCTTTCCTTCTTCTGGGCGAGAGGCCTGGGGCAGCTGTGGGGCCTGCCCAGCACGGGAGTTTCCTTGCAGCCCTATCACCTGAGCCCCTCCAAGCTGAAGGGCTTCTCTACCCTTCTCGGTCCCAGGCGTAGCTCTGATGCGGGAGCCAGGAGAACCTGGTCAGCCCCTGCCAGGGACAGGATGGGGCATCTCTGGCACCCCAGAGCAGGGTTCCATCCTGGCCCAGCAGGGATTTAGGAATTGCCAGGAGGGGAACATGGGAGGAGGGTTTGCTTTCTCCTTCTCAGAATAACAGAATTGGAAGGGACCTTGGAGGTCTTCTAGTCCAACCCCCTGCTAAGTGGGAGACCCTGTGCCATTTGGGGCAAGTGGCAGCCCAGCCTCTTAAAAGCCTCCAGTGATGGAGCCCACAACTCCTTGGGTAGAAGCCCGGTTGAGTTGCTCTTTCACCTGCGCTGACTTCAGGCGCTTTTCTCCTGCACAACCCCCTTGCCAGGCAGGCCTTGCTGGCTGGGTTAGGTGAGCTGTCCCTGGCATCCACCCAAGGGCACCGAGAGGGGAAGCTGCCTTTCCCATTGGGGACCCTCCCGTTGCCCCGCTGGGTATCCGGAAGCCGGGGAGAAACACCTGGAGACTGCCAGCCAAGGGGAGGCCAAGGCACTCGCTCTGCTCATGGAGGCCTCGCTCTCTGGCAGCCCTGGACCAGACTGGGAAGAAGACCCCTCTCCCGAGAGGTGGGTCAATCCCTGAGGTGCCTGGGGCTCTCTGCTCTGGTGCACACCACACCTTTTCACGCCTGGGCAGCAGCCGGCCATTCAGCCACGCCTGGGTGGCTGCCTCCCCTTCTCCTCTGCCACCTGTCAGCTGGATGTTCACATCTCCCTTCAGCTTCGACAGCTCCATTGACGAATGTGTCAGTCAGAGCAGCAGGCGGTGGCGGGTGATCCTCTTTCCCCTTGCTAGGCTCAGCCTGATTCCACTGAGCATGAAGCCCCCGGCGGCCCTTGGACCACTCTGCCCTGGTCAGCCTGGGCCCAGGCCGGAGTCAGCCAGGCTCCCTTTCAGCCCAACCAGCCTGGATGGCGGAGGCTTCCTTCATGCAAAGCGATGGGCTTGACAGGTGTGGCCAAGCTGATGCGCATTTGCCTGGGAGGAGGGAGGGAGGGGAGGGGAGGGGTGGGGGGTGCTGGGCAACTCAAGCTGGGAAGGGCAAAGGGCAAGAAAGCCCCAATTTCCTTTACCCCCCCCCCCGAGGGGGGGGAGAACAGATATGCCTGGCCTGTTCTGACAGTACCTGCTGGAGAGTCAAGTTTGGCATTAGCTCTCGGGCCCTTCCACCTGGAGCAAGGTGCCCCCCTGCTCTGCCCAGCAGCACTGCCCGTCCGGTGCCTGGGGTCTCCCCCAGAATCGGGCAGAGAAAAGAGGGCGAGGGCAGCCCCTCCCCCTCCAGTCTTGGGAGGCAATAGGAGGCTCACCTTGAAATAGACCTTTGGGCCTTTCAGGAGCCAGGAGAAACTTGCTCAGTTCATTCCACAGACCCCAATTAAACGAGCCATGGCTTAGTGCCCCCCCCCCCGCCCCAGTGTGGGGCGGCGGTGGCGCAGGGACCCTCGATCTTGGCGCCGTTCCTCTCGCCTAACCAGCCCCGCAGGGCCGTTGTGAAGAGGGAAGGAGCCCCCCCACTTGGTCCCCGAGGAGGAGGAGGAGGAGGCACTTCCGCCGCCCGCGGGACGGGGCAGCCGCTGCCAGCCGGAGGCGCGGCCAGCTGGGGCGGGCGAGGAGGAAGAGGGAGGGGCGCCAGGGTCCTCCTCCTCCTGCTGCTTCCCAGCCCGGTGCGCGTAGCGGCGGAGGCGGCGGGGCGTTGCCTCGCCTCGCCCGGCCTCCCAGCGGCTTCCCCGCGGCCAGCCAGCCAGCGGAGGGGCGGGCGGGCGAGCAGGATGGCGGCGGCCCCGGCGCTGGGCTCCGGGCGGCGGGCTCCGGGGGCGACGTCCGGGGGCTCGTCTGCCCTGCGCTCGCTGGCGCCCGCCTCGCTGCTGCTGCTGCCCGCCGAGGCCGAGACCCGGCAGCGCCTCCTGCGCACCGCCAAGAAGGAGGTGAGTACGGGCGCCAGAGAAGCCCACCCGGCCGGCCCGCCTCGCCTCTGCTGCCGCGGCTGGGGCTCCGTTGCATAAGCGGAGCGCCGACCGGGCCGGGCTGCCCGAGCAGAGCCACCTGGTGACCGGGGGCTCAGCGGTCCTTCCGCGGCCCGGCCTCACTGGGCGAAGGGCGCGGCGTGGCGGAGGGGCACGGAAGCCCCCAGGGCCAAGGCGGCTCTTCCCCAGCAAGGGCCCGGGGCCTGGCGCGGGGTCGGGGCCTGGGGAGCTTTGGTTCAGGGTCCCGGCTGAGCTCGGGTCCTCCTCCCCTCGGGGGCCTTCAGGGCAAGGCAGGAGGCGTCGGGCTGCCCCCCTGGCAGCGTCCCTGGAGGGGGGGGGCACAGATTTTGAAGGGGCAAGGGAGTTCATGACCCGGAACTGTTCCTGCCATGATAAATACTGGTTTCAAGTTTTAAAAAAGGGTTTGGACCAAAATTTGGGCCCCCGAAGAAACTCCCCGGATTGCCAACTCTCTCCTGCTTCCGCCCTGGGCCAGGTTTGCCCATTGGTGGTCCTGGGGTGGGCGGGCTTCTCAGCAGCGCTGGCCAGGCTGATTCTGCCGCCTCCTTTTAACCATCTTTTAATTCACTGGCCTGCCAGCCAGGAGCTTCCCTTCGTTTTATTCCTTAATGATGAACCGGGCACATTGTGCCTGCTCTTAAGGCCTATTCTTGGCATCCCCTTTCTGGGGTGTGATTGATGGCCTGGCAGTTGGTCTGCAGCCATTGATACCGTCTGTTCGTCCGCTTGAATTGTGGGCTTGAGGCTGGCAGAGGGGGGTGAATTGCCAGAGCAGCCCCTCCAGCTCATTGGCTGCCCAGCGTTCCTTGTGTGGGCTGCCAGCCGAGCTTCAGGGGGACTGTTGGCAGAGCTGGCATAATACTGGACATGATTGGGGCTGCGAGTTTATTTGAATGACTGATGAAACGTCATTTCACCCGCAATGATTTTAGCTGGATACCAGGTTACAAATGTTTACATTTTTAGCTCTTCTAAAGCTGCAGGAGGTAAATGCGATTAGAATTCGGCCATGGCCTCTCTTCGGATTATCGTCCTTCAGCAGGGCACCAACTCATAGAATGGCATCTCTGCTACTAATTTACAGCCTTACCACACGTCCTGCTGTTTCCCCAGAGCCCCAAGGGCACTTTGGAGGCTACCTTAATGGGGAGAGGTCCTTTGTCTTGTGGGCCATTGTGGAGTGTTCAGCGAGGTCTGTTTCCTTGGATGGAGAGGCAGCTGAAGCTGCCTCCAATGCCCCTTTTCTCTTCCTTTGAAGGGGAGAGCCTTGGCTTTCTGCTGGAGGAGGAAGCCCTTTCGGGCAGAAAGGCCTCCCCCAGCGGGGGGCCTGCAGGCATTTGGGGGGGAGTCCCGTCTCCCTGGTTCTCCTTCCCATCCTTGCCTGCTAGTGCAGCTTCTGGGTTGATCATGTCAGCTTGTTTCCATGGGAACGGCCGTCTTCTAACGAGTCAGCACCAGGCACACGAAACAATCCAGGGGCCTGAGTGCCAGCAAGTGCAGCCCTCGGAGCGGGGCCGTGCGTCACACTCTGCAAGCGTGTGCAGAATTCTGTGATTCTGAGAGGAGAATCACGTCAAGATGAATGACGTCAGGCAGCCCCCTTTGCACCCAGGAGTGCCCCCCCAAAAAACCTAGTCATTTGTGGGTGTGAGAAGGCTGGAGGCCCTGGACTGGCTCCTCCCCCTCTCTGACAGCTGGAAGGAGGGAAGGGCTTCGAACCTTTGGGTGCCGCGATTCTGAGCAGCGTTTCATGCCAAACACAGGAACTTCTCCCCCAACCCATCCAGGGTCTTGTAAGAATCGGAGTGTCTGTCCTTCACTTGTTCCACGGCCGATTTTCTGCTGTGTGATGCAGAACAAAGAGTGACTCAAGGCTGGGAATAGTGCAGGTGCTGTTCACTTCCTTTCTTTCCCCATTTTTTTCCAATTCAAAGGATCCCGCTAGGTCCTTCGTCTGCAAAAGGATCCCTTTTGGATTGCTCCTGCAGCATATTGGTGGTGCAGGCTGATGACAGCTTATGGCAGGCAGACTTGAAAGGGGATGGCATAAGCAGGCCATTTGTTAGACAGGACAGCAAATGGCTAGGAGAAGAGTCGCGCTAAAGATCAGCCTTTGGGGCTGGCTAGACTTAATACCCACAGAGCTTGGCTGAGGTTTCCTGCTGTGTTGTGAGCCTGGAGTGCAGAGCTACACCTGTTTAGCTGCTTTCGGTTCATCTGACGGGGCCTCTCCTGGCCCAACATTGCTTGTCTTGAGCACAGCAGATCAGCGTCTCAGGTTTAAGTAGGGTTCTAGCCGCTTCCTTCAAAACGGGTCGTGGCTTCTGAAAGCAACCTAGGTCAAACTCTTAAAATTGCCCCCGTCCCCACAAAGGGGAAAAAGAGGGGCTCAAACATTTGCTCTTCCCCATCCTGGGGCCACAGGAGAGAGGCTGTCGGCCACTGGTGCCCCTGGGTTCTGGGGTCCTTCCCCAAACCAGACCACCCCCCTCCCTCCCTCCCTCCCTCCCTTTCCTTTCTTAAAAGGCAGAAGTGTTGATGGGGCAGGGAGGTATGAGGGATTCCAGAGCAGAGCCCGCTGGGGAATGTGGCAAAACCTCCCTGGCAAGATTTAAGGTTGTTTTGGCAGGATGGAGGTGCCGCTCTGGGAGGTGGGCAAGCAAGTCCCCGCCTGCTTAGCTGATGGGCACCAGGGCTGGGAGAGGCCCCAAATGTACTGCATGAAGGGCCTAGCAAGGTATTTGGAAAAGTGAACTGAAGGAATGTCCCAGTTGGGCTGCCGTTCTCTCTGTGAGAAGCAGCTCCTGGGTGCAGAAGGGCCCTGAAGTGCCCCAGGGGCTTTTCTGCAGGGAGGGTCTCGCTGGAGGCCAATTCCTTCCTCTTAAGGAAGCTGGGAAAAAAACCACAGCTCTCTTGGTCCTCATGCTGCCTCCCCTGCCCAGCAGCCATTGGCCTTTGGGCAGAAGGGAGCAAACTCTGGCCACTCGACTGGGAATGGGATCGGATTGGGGGGGGGGGGGATCAGCCTGAGGCTGGAACCAGGAGCCTGGCCTCTCTGATCTGAAGCATGGGGCTCCCTCGTGTGGCTCCACACTTGGCCTGCTCCTTCTCTCCTTTTGCCCCGTCTCCTGCCCTGTCCCCCCTCTTCAGGTGGATTCGGCCGGAGATGAGGGTCCTGGCCTCAGGGAGCGGCTGCCAGGGAAGCTCTCCAGCCCATGGGATGCAGAATGCCCCTCCCTTTCACTAAGGTTGCCATAGCAACGGGAAGGGATGCTGTGCCCGGAATAAATGGCCGGATATTTTTTTCAAAGGAAGGGGGAGGGGCGGCTGCAGAACCCTTCTGGAGGGGCTTGATTCCAGCCAGGCGGTAGTGAAACTGCGGTTTGCACTCCTGGCTTTGTCCTTGAGCCCATCAGGCTTCACTGGGTGAGGGCTGGCTGGTCACTTTTCCCCACAAGGCATCTCTTTCGCCCCCCCCCCCCGCTGCCTTGGGCTCGTGTGACCAACCTCGATGCCACAGGGGAGCAACTGGGCTCTGTGTGCCTGATCAGGACTTGGGGCTGCCCAAGGCAGGAGACCCTTCCTGCTGTGGGATGGCCTTCAATCCTTCGCACTCTCCCACAGCTGCATCCTGCAGACCATCTGAAAGCAAAGGTCATTTCAAGGAATATGGACGCCTCCCCTTTGCCCCTCCACTGGCCCTCAAGAGAGGGAGAGTCCTGGGTTCTGCTCTCGGCCCACTTTTCTCCCCTTCCGCTCTTTGCAAGGACCACGCCTGAAACACGCCTGGAGAGAGAGGGTGTTGCTGAGTCCACACATGACCCAACATCGTTTATGCACTGTGGGTTTATGCCTAGTAGCTGTGATTCACTCAGCCAACTCTGGTTTGTTGCAGTATGTGAGCCTGGCTAAGTGGGGCTCGCTCAGGACCTGCTGTCCTTTTCCCACAAAGCAACAAAGGGGTTTGGAGGTCGCTGGTCTCTTAAGTCCCTAATTCAGACTAGGAGCTTTCTGAACCACAAGAAAATTCCTTTCTGTTCAGCACTGTTGCTTCAACTTGGCTGGAGAAAAGAGTGCTTGGGTTTTTGGTTTTGGTTTTGCTCGAATGACAAGTTGGAAAAATAGGGCGGAGGGGGCACCAGTCGGAACATCTAGAGGCCCCTCCGTTCTTGCATTTCCAGCGAGTGTTTTCTTGGCAGAGAAATCTCTTTTCACTTATCCATTTTCGCTGAACTTTGTTTTTTGCAGGTCAAGCAAATAATGGAGGAAGCCGTCACAAGGAAGTTTGTGCACGAAGACAGCAGCCATATCATTTCTTTCTGCGGTAAGCTGAATCGATCCAGGCCTCCTTTTCTGTCCTTCCCGCCAAGGAACGTGGGGGTGTCCTCTACCTGGTTGGTGGACCTTCTGAGCTGCTGGCTGCCATGCAAGCTCCTTGCAGGCCAATGGTTGGCTTCTCAGAGGCTGGCCTGAAAATTAATAGCCCATTGTCTCCACCTGTACCTGGCACCACGGGAACAAAGCAAAGTACGAGAAAAGGAACCTATTTATTTGACTTACGCTCTGCCTGCAGGAAGCAGAGTTTAAAAGCAAAAGCTGAGTTTTAAAAGTTATTGTTACAATTAAGAGTACTAACCACGCTGAATAGTGAAATATCCAGCTTCAAGAGAGCCAGCTTTGCACAGGGCCCAAAAGGAGAAGCTGGAGAGGAAAGAAGCAACGTGTGTGTTTGTGGGTCATCCAAAGGCCTTAAGAAATGTTGGTGTGGTCAGCCAAGCTCTTAATCTTGATCCACAGCCTTCACGGGAGGGGGGGCGGTGGCTCCTTGGAGGAAGCTGTCAGTGCACCCAAGAAGTCTCCAGCCTGTCCAGGGGGAAAGGCAGTTCCTGGGGGAGGGGCTGGCTAAGGATGGTGTGGAGGTGGCCATTCCACAGCTGAGCTTTGCAAGGGGACCTTCAGCCAGAGGCCTCGCTTCCTGGGGGGGTTGCTCAGGTTTGGGGCTTTTTCTTCCAGCTGCAGTCGAAGCCTGCGTCCTCCACGGGCTCAAGCGCCGGGCAGCTGGTTTCCTGAGGAGCAACAAGATGGCTGCCCTGTTTATGAAGGTGGGCAAGAGTTTCCCACCTGCCGAGGAGCTCTCCCGGAAGGTGCAAGGCCTGGAGCAGCTCATCGAGAGCACGTGAGCTGCAGCTGCGCATGGAAAGCCTGTTGGGGAAATAGTTGGGTTTGGCTGCTTTGCGGGCCTGGCCGGTGCTGAGAGATGCATTCATGTCGGACCGGCTCAGCCCTGCTTAGGCTGTGTGTCCTCCATGGCGTCTGTCTCGCTGGTGCTGAGCGCTGTCTGGGGTGGGGGGTGTCCCCAGCTAGAGTTTAACCTAAGCCATCCGCTTAGCTCCTGCACCCCAGTGAGGTGGGGAGGTTGCCTTTGGTTTGACCGTAATTTAAAAAAGTGGAGTCTTCTGCAAGTGGAGCCGTTTCCGGGGGCCCCACAGAAGGTGCTGCTTTCTCAGCTAAAGTGTGGAAGGGGGTCTCCCACCAGAAGCCTCTGGGGTTGGGGTTCAGATTCCCTGCCTTGCCCACTGGTTGAGGTTGCCTAATGGCCTTCCATCAGAGTCTGGTTTGGTTTGGGTTTGGTGGGGTGCCTGGGTGCATCAGACAGGCAAAACACCCACACTCCCAAAAGATAGAAGCTCTGATTTGGGGAGGGCCGTGATCCCCGGTGATGGTGAACATGCGGCTCCTTCTTCTTGGCCCCCTTCCAGGCGAAACCAGGGCTCCAGCTTGCAGGAAAGCACTCGGAAAGCTCCAAAGCCCCCCAGCCTCTCCCCGCAGGCAGTCAAGCACCTCTGGATCCGGACGGCGCTTTTTGAGAAGGTCCTGGACAAAATTGTGCACTACCTGGTGGAAAACAGCAGGTGAAGGTCTCCTCTGCCCTGGCCCTGGCCCTTGGCTGGCAGTCCTGGGTGCTTCGGCCGTTGGACCCCTTGGACTCACCAGGTGGCCCAGACCAGCCAAAGGTTCTGCAATAGGCAGAATACAGGAAGAGAAAGAGTGAAGGTTGGGGAGGCCGGCCTCTTCTTCCCTTGCCTGCTTAGCCCTTGGTGTCTTTCCTCCTCCCTGCAGCAAATACTATGAGAAGGAGGCTTTGCTCATGGACCCCGTTGATGGACCAATCCTGGCCTCTTTGCTGGGTAAGGGGCTGGAGGCTGGCTGGGCATTCAGGGGTTGCAGTCCACACCCAACCAGAGGGTCTTGGGGTGTGGAAAGACGGAAGGAGGGGAACGTAAGACCCAACGCCTCTCTCCCTCTCTCAAACCGGTCCTCCCTTGTTCTGCACCCACAGTGGGTCCTTGTGCCCTGGAGTACACTAAGATGAAGACGGCTGATCACTTCTGGACCGATCCCTCAGCAGACGAGCTGGTCCAGAGACACCGGATCCACAGCTCCCATTGCCGGCAAGACTCGCCCACCAAGCGCCCTGCACTCTGTGTAGGTTTCAGAGGGGAGCTGAGGGTCAGCCAGGCTGGGCTGCATCCCTGAACCAGGTGCCTCTGGGGGGAAAGAGGCAAGACCCCCCCCCCCCCCGGATTGAAAAGTGCAAAAAGGGGGTAAAGAGAGAGAGAGCGAGAGCAGCAAATTCCAGCTCAGTTGGGAATGTCAGTGGTTCGATTTGGGCACCCAAATTGAATAGTCCAATTGTTTGGAAGAGCGAGATTGCAACCTCCCCTCCCCCCCTGGCCCTTTGGTTTCTAGATCCAGAAAAGGCACTCCAGTGGCAGCGTGGATGACCGGCCCTCCTTGTCCGCCAGGGATTACGTAGAGTCGCTGCACCAGAACTCCAGGGCCACCCTCTTGTACGGCAAAAACAACGTCTTGGTGCAGCCGGTGAGCAGCCTGACCCCCAGCAGGCCTTGTGGGCGCTTTGCCTCCCCGGGTGCCCCCCATGCCACCTGCAATTTGGGGGACTGGTGGTTTGCTTTGCAAGAGGCAAGAGAAGCGGTGGAGGGCAACATCCTGTCCAAAGAGCGTTGCAGGTTTTCCAGAACCTTCTTCCGATGATCATTTAATGTGAAGCTGCTGCACGATTTCTGGATGCTGAGCATTTAACTCACTAGGGAAACACGGTCGTAAGTCAGTTCTGCCTCCTATTTTCCCTCCCGATAGCGAGACGACATGGAAGCCATTCCGGGCTATTTATCCCTTCATCAGACAGCCGACGTGATGACGCTGAAGTGGACCCCAAACCAGCTGATGAACGGCTCTGTGGGCGACCTGGACTATGAGAAAAGGTGGCTGGTCCCCCTGCGCTCTTTTGCACGAGTCCCCCGCGGCCCCTTTCCTGCACTGGGTGCAAGAGAAATTCGTGGGTCAAGTGAACCTGCCTTGGGCTCCCCCCCCCCGGCTCAGCCACGACCTGGGAATGCTTCAGCCATGGGGGGTGGGAGATGCCGTGGCTGTTAAGGTGCCCTTGCCGGGCTCTGTGTCTTCCCTCTGCAGCGTTTACTGGGACTACGCCATGACCATTCGCCTGGAAGAGATTGTCTACCTTCACTGCCACCAGCAGGGTAAGGTAGCGGCTGCTCCGGCCTGGAGCTGGCCCCGCGCAGCTCTGAGAGGGCCTGGGTGGAGAGCAGGGAGCCCACTGCTGTCTTGGCTTGGGGGTGGGCAGAGGCCGGGCCTGCTGAAGGTGGCCCAGTTTCTCTTGGGCTCCCTTGGGCCAAACCTGCCCTCTTCCTGCGTCCTCCTTCCTTGTCCCTCATGCCAACAGTAGACAGCGGGGGCACCGTTGTCCTGGTCAGCCAAGATGGCATCCAGCGCCCTCCACTGAGGTTCCCGAAGGGAGGGCATCTGCTTCAGTTCCTCTCCTGCCTGGAAAATGGCCTGCTGCCCCACGGCCAGCTGGATCCCCCCCTCTGGTCGCAAAGGGGGAAGGTGAGGCAGGGCAGGAGCTGCTGCACCCCTGCGGCTGGGGCGGGGTGGATGCAGAGGGCCTCTTGCCTGGACGGGCTGCCCTGCCTGTTGTTGTCCGAGGTGCCGGTTTGGCAGCTGAAGCCTCTTCGGGGCCACGGCTCTAACCAGAGAGGCCTCCAGGCGTCGGCTGCAGCGTTTCTCTGCTTTCCTTGGGCTGCTCCAGATCCCCCCGCAGCGCTGAGACATTTCCGCTTCTCTGCTTTGCTTCCCAAAGGGGAAAGTGTTCCCGAGGCTGAAGAAGCGAAACCTGCAGGGACCCTGGGAGCCTTCCTCGGACAGGGAGGAAGAGGAGGCCACGGATTATGTCTTCCGGATCCTCTATCCAGGCCTCCAGGATTTTGGTAAGGGCAGCAGAGGTTGTTCTTTGCATGATAGGATACCTTACAGCCCCCACAGTTCAGACATGCAACCCATTTTACTATTATTTCAATGCAAAATATTTCTGGTTTATTTTGTCAGTGGCCTTGAATGCCAGTGGGGGGAAAATGGGCGTTATATAACTTTGGGGGGGGAGCGAGAAGGATCTTGGGGGGGGGGAGAGCAGTCCAGGGGCATTTCGTGATCCAGCTCACTCAGTCACCCGTGGTTCCCTTGCAAAAGAGGCGACCTATGGAAGCCGAGAGTTTGAGGAGGTTACAGAAGTGGGGAGGGAGAGTCAGATGCCTTTTCTGATCATTTCTTTTGGGGGAAACCTTATAATTCCCGGAGATTTGCCTCTTCCTCCGGCTCCAAGATCGTGCTAAAGGGAAGAAGGGATGCTCCCTGAGATAAACGTTCAAACTCTTGGTGGGTCTTTCTTTCTTTCTTTCTTTCTTTCTTTCTTTCTTTCTTTCTTTCTTTCTTTCTTTTTCTTTCTTAAACAGGATAAGTTGGGGCCATTTTTAAACTTCCCCTTTTCTCCTCCTCCAGCTGTGGTTAGCGGCTCTTGTCTTGCCCCCACCTCTGCCAATGCTGGTGCTTCTGGGCAAGAGACGCCTTGGGTGGCCCGGATCTCTGGCAAAGTCGTGGTGATCCCCAAATGGCCCCTGAGTCTTCCTAGGGGGGTCCTTCCTTCCCCCACCAGCTCTGAGTCCAGACAGCACGGCTGTAATGTTCTATTCACCCACTAGAGGGGGCTCTTGAGGCTGGGCAGCTTGGCATCTGTGTTGGCATCTGTGGCTTGGCAAGGCAGGGACCGTCTCTCCGCCCCCTTTATGGGTGTGGGGGGATTTCTTCCTCAGCCCCCCCACCTGCTTCAGAGACAGAAAGCCTAAAAGGGAGGAAGAGGCAGAATTGGGCCTTTTATTCCTGGCAATATTGCAGTTGGAGAGATCTAAGTAACCAATTTGATTTGCCTTCACTAAAACTGGTAAAAACTTTTCTCAGATACAGATAGATTAAGTGGAATTAGGAAAAATAAGAAGGTTATACTCTGTGGCACACCTGAAGGTGTTGATTTAATCAAATCATGGGAGGGAATGAGTCTTCCTGCCGTTCTTATTACACCTCCTCATTTGCCAGTTGAGGCATGAAGACGGGAAGATGGATGGAAGAAGGGAAAGCGATGGGCTCAGGGGAAAGGGATCTTGGAGGGGCTTCCTCGCCCACTCCAGATGCCATCACAGGCCAAGCTCTTGACTTTGCAAACTTCCTTTCTTTGATCCCTGTCAGTCTCTTCCTGAGTTTCGCACTTCCTTGTTCCTCAAACAAGGCGGTTCTGTTTTGTTGAGCCCTCAATTCTGGCTGAGAAGACAGATGTGCTGCCATTCCAGAATTATGGCTTCTTCTGCAGTTTTGCTGGGTGATTCAGGACACCCTACGTCGACCTGGTGAAATGATGCTGGCCCTGGTTGGGGAATTGCCATGGTTGAGCCTTAGATGATTACACCTGTTAGAACAAAATGCTTCAGCATCCTATCCAGTCTTTGAGATCAGCTCAAATTAGCCTGCCTTTAGCCCATGTACAACAGAACAGAACACTTTACTGGCTAAGTTTTCCAAGGAACTTTTCCATGGAATCTAGAAACCCAGAAATCATATCAATTATATTACGGAAGGTATTTCCCCCATAGGTATCCATGGTGGTTTACGAAGGGTATAAAAGTTCATCCATGCAGCATAACAGAGAAATAAGACTGCATTAAGCTTTGAGGGGACAAGCAAAGCAGAGCAAATTGTCCCAAGCACCCGTGCCTTTCCTTGCACCCAAACGGGGAAGGACTTAATCTTGGAGAGGAGCAGCCTCCCAATCCATGTTACCTTCTGGCTCCCGGTTGGTTTGCAAGAGGAGCAGCGAGCGGGAGAATCGGAGAGCCGTGGTGGGCCTTGGAGTCGGGCTTCTGGGCGGCCTCTTGGGATGCAGCCGTTGCTTGAAGAGGCAAAGGCTGGTCCAGGTTCCAGGATCCTGGTTGAGACACTTGTGGGATGCTTAGCGTGAAGGGGATCCTTGCGCTCTGCTGCTCTCTGGTGTTTTCCTTGGTGGACGCATCTCCTGTTGGTCTCCCTTCCCTGACTTTGCCTCCGAAGCCTGGTGGGAATGATTGGATGATGATCAAAGCCTCGCCTGATGGGTGCCCCGATCTTCCCAGGGATGCCTTTCTCTTTGCTTCCGTTCTCTGCTCCTGAAACAGGGCTGCTTCTTCCTCCCGGCACAATATTAACAGCCCATTTCCGGCTCTTGCAGCTGCCCAGGACCTGATGGATGCGCCCAGGAGTGCCCTCCCTTCCATGTGGCAGCCCAGCGCCCACAAGGCCTCCTGTCCGTCTTGCACCCAGGGGGCAGCCAGCGAGAACGGCTGCAACCATGAAAGGTGAAGGTGGCCTCAGGGCCGGGGGAGTCCCGGGCCGGGGGGAGCTGAAGGCCTGCAAGTGTCCCCTTTCCCTGCCACATGGATGAAGCACCCCCGCTCCCGAATTGGGCAGCCTGGGGGCCTTTTGCTCTGGGGGAGGCGAGGCGAAGAACGGCATGGCTGCAATCCCTGAAGAAGGTGGGCAGGTGAGGAGCAGCCTGGCCTTTCCAGGAGGCGATGAAGCAAGCGCCCCTTTAAAAATGAGGGGAGGGGGAAGAGACGGCCCCAACTCCACTTGCCCTCCAGTTCAGTCTCTCAAGAGGCCGGTTCAAAAAAGGGGACTCGGCCCCCTCCTCTCTCTCCTGGCAGAGCCCCCCTGAAGCTGCTCTGTGACAACATGAAGTACCAAATCGTCTCTCGGGCATTTTATGGCTGTGAGTATTTCTCAGACTGAGCCAGGCTTTCCTTCCAGATCCCTGAGCGATGAAAATGCAGCTCTGGGTCTAATTGGGGGCGTCCAGTGCTGCCTTTGCACCCTGTGTGGGGATGAAGTGGGGCCTCTAGGAGTGGAGCTGCTTGCATTTGGGGGAGCCTCTCCTGCTCCTTCTGGATCCTCTGTTCCAGGGCTGGCCTACTGCCGACACCTTTCCACTGTCCGGACGCACCTCTCGGCACTGGTCAACCACGCCATTGTGTCCCCCGAGGTGCCCTGCGATGCCAGCTCGGGGCTGACGGCAGAGATCTGGGAGACGTTTCTCCAGGACAGCATGGTAGAGCGATGCCTCCTTTGGACCCCCTCCCCTCCCCCCCCGCGCCCCCCTCCAGCCCGTTTCAAGGGCCCTTTCCCTGCAGAGCTACGAGGAGAAGGAGCTGCTTCGGCTGGTCTACTTCGGAGGGATCCAGCATGAGATCCGGAAATCCGTCTGGCCCTTCCTGCTGGGACACTATCAGTTTGGGATGTTGGAAGCCGAGAGGAAAGAGGTGAGGCTGGTTGAAGGCGTCTGCGGCTCCGAGGTGCTCCAGAGAAGGAAGGAAACCAAGCGTGCCTTCTGGCCCCGGGAACTTGGATATGGAGCGTCTGTGGAAGGGCTTCCAAGCAGAATCTCCTTTTGCCGAGCCCTCGTTCGTTTGGTTCTCCCTCCGGGGGTGGTCTTTGGGATCTCTCCTGCCGTGCTATTGCCCCGCCTCTCTTGCCGGCAGGTGGACCTACAGACCCGGGCCCACTACGAGCAAACCATGGCCGAGTGGCTGGGCTGCGAGGCCATCGTCCGGCAGCGGGAGAAAGAGTCACACGCCGCGGCCTTGGCCAAGTGCTCCTCGGGGGCCAGCCTGGACTCCCATGTGGAGCCCCTGAGGCACCGGGACTCCACCATCAGCAGTGGCGTGAGCATCTCCTCTGGGGCGTCTCCTTTGGCCTGGGCTGCTTCTTTACCCTGCTCCCCCTGTGGAAATGGGCCAGGCCAGAAAGGGGGGGGGGCTCCTGTTTGAGTCTTCTCTCTGTCCACCTGGAAGAGCCCAGCCGACCGAGGCTTCCTCCTCCTCCTCCTCCCCTTCCCCTTTGCAGTCTTCCCAGAGTAGCAGTTTTGGCCCCCAGAACTTCAGCCGGCTGCAGAGCGACTCCAGCGGCAGCACGCAGGTGAGGGAGGGGCCCCTCCTGGGTGGGGGAGCCTTTGGGGAGACCCCACCAGCCGGCCCAGGGGAGCCTGAGGAACCCAAGGGCAGCAGCGTCATGGTTGATGGGCTCTGTTTGCCTTTCGCCAGGTGTTTGAGTCGGTGGAGGAGCTGGAGCAGACAGAAGCGGAGAGGAAGCTGGAGGCCGGCGGGCGGGCGGCTTTGCCCAACGGGGGCCCCCCCGAGGCTGGCTCCTGCTCCCCCGACTCCGGCCACCCTTCCTCCCAGAACTTCTCCGTGGCCTCAGCCTATTCGGAGCGGAGCTTCAGCACTGAAGAGAGCTGGCCAGAGGGAGGGAAAGGGGGGGCAGGGCAGGCCAGCGGGGAAGGGCCCCTACCTGCCAGGGAGAGCAGCCTCCTGGATGGCAAGGGGGAGGAGGAGGAGGCGGCCGAGGGGCCCCTGGATGCCTCCATCCCATGGATGGGCCAGGAGCTGCCCGGGAAAGAGCGGGGGGCCCTCCCCAGGGCAGAGCAGCCAGACTCCCCGGGGAGTGAAGAGGACCTCTTGGAGGAGCCCGAGATGGAGAGCCTCTACCCGTGCCTGGACTCGCACTCCCTGGCCGTCACCGACCTCACCCTGACCGAGGTCTCCCCCGTCTCCTCCTCGGGGGTCACTTACTCGGTGAGCTCCCCCTTCGGGCTCCTCCCTCCCTTTTCCGGGCAGAGGCCTTGGGCTCCTTTGTGGTCGTGAGTCGAGGGACCCCTTGGGGAGGCCAGAGTACCATCGGGAGGGGGGCATTCTTGGTGGGACTCTGCCCTCCTTTTAACGGCCTCCCCCCCCCGCCTCTGACTCGTAGCCGGAGCTCCTGGACCTCTACACGGTCAACCTGCACCGGATTGAGAAGGACGTGCAGAGGTGTGACCGGAACTACTGGTACTTCTCCCCGGCCAACCTGGAGAAGCTGCGGAACGTCATGTGCAGGTGGGGCTCCTCCCTGGGGGAGGCTGCTCTCTGCTGCAGAGCCTTCCCCTCCCTCCCTCCCTCCCCCCCCACAACTGACCCCTCACGGTCTCTCCCTCCCTCCTCCATGCAGCTACATCTGGCACCACATTGAGGTGGGCTACGTCCAGGGCATGTGTGACTTGCTGGCTCCTCTGCTGGTCATCCTGGACGAGGGTGAGTGGCTCAGTGGCCGGGTGGTGGCCGGGGTCCCCTTGCAGCAGCGTGAGATCCATCGGCTGCAGGGGGAGAAACGACCGGAAGGGAGACTTGGGGGCCCTTGGGTCGGGGGGGGCGAGAGCTGAGCCTGGGCCTGGGAGGCTTTGGCCTCAGGGGGGTCCTGGATGTGGCTCCTCCCTGCTCCTTTGGCAGAAGCCCTGACCTTCAGCTGCTTCACGGAGCTGATGAAGAGGATGGACCAGAACTTCCCCCACGGAGGAGCCATGGACACCCACTTCGCCAACATGCGGTCCCTCATCCAGGTACGGAGGGGCAGCCAGCCGTTCCTCACCTGCTGGGCCTGTCCTCGCGGCCTGCCTGTCCTGGCTGGGGGCGGGGGGGGGCAGGGAGACATTCAACAGAAAGGCTTCCGGGTGGGGTGGGGGAGGGGCGGAGGGGCTTCAGTCCCAGCGGGGGAGGCTGTGGGGAGGCGGCTGCACTGGACCCCGCTGGGGGGGGCCAGGGGGCGCTGCGGCCTGGCTGTCCTTCCCCCCAGACCCAAAGGGGCTTTTCCGGCAGATTCTGGACTCGGAGCTCTTCGAACTGATGCACCAAAACGGGGATTACACCCACTTCTACTTCTGCTATCGCTGGTTCCTCTTGGATTTCAAGCGAGGTGAGCGGGCCAGGAGTGGCACGAGGATCCCTTGGGGGCCAGTTTGGGAGAGGATGGTGGGTGAGGCCCAGGGGGCCTGGCAGGCCTTTGCTTGGCACAGCCTTATGGGTACAGGTGTCCTGTGGCGCTGGGTGTGATCTCTGGGCCTGGCTGTGTGGCAGGGGTCAGGAGGAGGGGCTTCTGGGGGACCAGTGTAGGGCCTGGCAGCTCCCATGGCTTCTGCTCTGCCTCCCCCCCCCCCAGAGCTGGTCTACGAGGACGTCTTCACTGTCTGGGAGACCATCTGGGCGGCGTCCCAGGTCTCGTCGCCTGGCTACGGCCTCTTCATCGCCTTGGCCCTGGTGGAGGTGTATCGGGACATCATTCTGGAGAACAACATGGACTTCACGGACATCATCAAGTTCTTCAATGGTAGGTGCCCCACACAGGAAGCCCCCCAGCCTCCCTGGGGCCTTCCCAGTTGGGTCTGCAGGAGACCCTCAGCCTGTCAGCAGAGAGACGTCCCTGGCGATGGTTTTGTTGGGCCATGGTGGGATGCGGCCGAGGCTGCCTGCTTTCGTCCCCCACCAAAGCGGGTGCGGTCTAAGGCAGGGCTATCCAACCTGTGGAACTTTTGAGGCGTGTGGACTTCAACTCCCAGAATTCCCCAGCTAGCTATGCTTTCCTTTCCCCGTTGTAAGGTTTCCTCTACTCTTTTCCTCGTGCTCTTCTCTTCCAGAAATGGCTGAGCGGCACAACACCAAGCAGGTCCTGCAGCTGGCCCGGGAACTCGTCTCCAAAGTGCAGACGCTCATTGAGAACAAGTGATTGGGGAAGGTGCCTTCCTGCCCCCCCCCCCGAGGAGGATGGAGGATGCAAAGGGTCCCGGAAAGCCTGGCCTCGCCACTCTGTCCGCTTCACCAAAGAAGGCGCTCGGCCCTTCCCTCTCCTGTCTCGGTTGGGGGGCTTTTGGCCTGGCACAGAGCTGGATTTGAAGCGGGAGACGGGCCCTTGGAGAAGAGGGCAGGAACTGGCCAGTCCTTCGTGTCCCCCTCCCTTCAGATCTTCCTGCATTGCATGTGCGTTGTGAGCATGGGGACCTCATCCCACCCCAGTGGAGGGCCCAGGCTGACGCCCTTCCAGCTTGGGGCAGACCTCTGCCGCCTTCAGGATCAGGCTGCCCTGGAGCTTTTCTTGGAGGCCTTTGTGCCAAATTCCTGCTGCCATATTGATTGTTGGGTGTCTGCTTTCATGGAAATGGACATGGCTCCCTGTGCTGGTCTGGCAGGTTCCTTCTGCCTGGTTCCCTCCTCCTTTTTCTGACAGAGCACCAGAGGGAGGAGGCCTTTCTCCAGCCAAAATGGCTCCATCTTTTCCACCTGCGGCTGCCGTGGGATGGTGTCCATTGGCATCCCCCATGCTTTCTTCTCCAAGGGCACCCTTCAGTTGCCTGGCTTGGGCAGCCCCCCTGATCCTGCTGGAACCTGGTCTCTGCCTTGTCTTCCTGGCCGGCTCCAGAATTGCCAGTCAGCAGGGACCTCGGCTTCTTGGGAAGGAAAGAAGGGTTGGTGGTTTGGTTTTCTTAAACTCAGGTGTTTTTCAAGAGAAGCAAAATGCGGTTCTGTTACGGTACCTATCAAAACCTGCCAGGAAAAAGCCTCCACTTGGGCTAAGCAAGTCCCCACATTTTTTGCTGTGAAATTGCTTTCCCGCAAGCCAGAAGACGTTTAGCCATAGCTGTTCCCCCCTTTCTTTCTTTGGAAGGCCTGGTCTCCAAAACAATGCTACGGTTCCCCCGTGGGCTTCTAACCACCCCTTCCATTTGAAGGGGAGAAAATAACAAAAAGAGTAACTCTTAGAAGCCCCTGTCCTTCTCTGTTAGCTTGTGTGCATAGGTGTCTGTGCATTTCTGGTACATATATAGATACATGTATGTGTATATATTTAACATTGTCTGTTGAACCTAAGCAGAAAATTCTGCCATTCTGGGTAATGTCTTTGCTGGACTTCAAAGGAAGGGAGGTCTGCAATCATGGCTCATTTCTAGCTACTATTTCTACAGTTGCTTCAAACGTTTAAGTGGCTTCTTTCTGCAAATCCCAGGGAAATTTAGTTCAGGAAATGGAAGTGGCTGACTTCCAAATTGTAGAACCCAGGGAAGAAGAACCCTTGGCAAAAATATTATCGTAGATAAACATCTTTCAGTTAAGGGGGAAGATGACGATGTTGGGAGGAGCAGGAGGCAAATTAGACTCCCTCTCTTTGCACTTCCACAACTTTCTCAGAAAAATACTTGTTGTTTCTTGTGATCCTGAGAACAGCAAGGCCATCTCAGTGTGGAGGTGCAACCTGGGTGCAGTTATTGGTGAAAACACAAGAAAAGTCCTGCCCAGGCTACCTGCTCCATTCTTGCCGATCTTTCATTCTCAGATTCTCCCCAGACCACTTGACAGGAAAGGGAGCCTTTAGAGACCAAAGTTTCTGGAGTTTTGAAACCTCTTTTAAAATGTTTTCTCTGGGCTATTGGGGGCAAAGTGGAATTTTGGATAATTGGTTGGACACCCAAAAGATGTGTATGTGTACGTGTGCAAGTGTGTATGTGTGCAAATGTGCTGGGCTGTCGAATTTTGAATATTGCTCTAGTGATCTTTCTTAAAAGCACAATCCTGAGTGAGTGATCTGTTCCTGAAAGGGAAGTCTTGTTGCTTTTGAACAAGAACATTAAGCCAGATCCTTTTCATAAATGCTTGGATAGGTACCCTCTGGTCAATGGGGATGGGGCATTTCATTCTGGTGCCATGGTAGAGACCAGCAGTGACCCCCCCCCCCCTGCACAATCCGTAAGACAGCAGCTGAACTGTTTACAAGGAGTCATCAGCAGAGTCCCTGGCAGGAGATTAGCCCTGTTTTCCAGCCAGGCTTCCCTTGGGGGTGCCATTGAGGTCAGAAGAGAATCTCCCAGAGAGGCTGTCTTGGGCAACGCAGCTCATGCCCTTCGGAGGGACTCTTGGCAGGACTACAGAAAGCACCATCCTCCTTTCATGGCAGCAGAGGAATTGGTATTTGGTCCTCGCTGCCAATAGAGCCAGAGAGCGGATTGTGACTCTTAGAGAGCAGGATCCGCATGTGGGCGAAACAAATGCCAGGGAGACATTATTTACACGTATTTATGAATTCTGTGCGTCCTGAGGTCTGTATGCATGAATCCCTATGCAAACAGAGGTGTATTTTTGGTCGCTGTCTCAAAATGTATCTTGTAAACATTTTAGCAGGAAATTGTCTTGTATATAGCTACATATTATACAGATAACTAGCTCATGTATATATGTGTGTGAGCAGGTGTGCATACACATGCACACACACACACATGCATGCATAAAAAGGATATCTGGATTACGCAGTGTAAGAGCTATGTGTGATTTTGAGGACCTCCTTCCCTCTGGTGTGTGTTGAGGCTGAGGGGTGAGGGAAACAGGTATTTTTCTCTTCTGCTTCACAAGGAAGAAGACAAGGAAGGCATTGGAGGAAAGCGTTCTCAGCTTATAACATTACTGTTTGTTTATAACTGAAGTGATATACTGCTTCCCATAAAATACCTGGGAACAATGTATAAGTTACGGCCCTTTGGCCAGAGCACCTGTGTTATCAGGTATTATGGGGCAGAGTCCATGTTCGAAGCCACTTTTTCACCCCCAGATGAGTAACCTCCTGCCAGCCGCTCCCTTTCTTGGCTGCCCTGAAAGGCTTGTTCAGGGGGCAATGATAATTCCTCCCCCAGGGAGAGGCCTGGGTGCCGGCCTCAGTTGTCCACATCATTCCTCTGGGCTGAGGGCTTGACTTGTAGGGCAGGGGGAGGCAAGGCTCCCTTTCAGGTAGGGATTGTCCTGGCTCAGCCTGGTGATTGCTGACCCCTTTTTCCTGAATTTGCCTTAAAATAAAACTAATCCAATTTACAGCTGGGAAGGCTAGTTGGCAAGGCTGAAAACTTGTGTGTGAGTGTGTGTGTGAAGCTGGAAGACAAGATAGTTGTGGGCACACACAGCCATACCTTTTGAACAGTGAGGCCACTATGTCTGCAGCAACTGATCATTCAGTTTCATCCTTCCTTGTTGTTGCATTCCTGTGCTGGATGCATTTTGGGGTGATGATGGGGATTAGCCAGTTGGAACACCTGAAGAACGCAACAAGTCTCTTTTCTTCTGAGGATGGGTCTGTGTGTGCAAAAGGGAGTATTTGGTGCACCTCCCACTCCGGGGGTTTAATTGGAGGAGTTGAGATCCAAGTTTCAAAGCAGGGAAGGCCAGGAACTTTTCAAAGGGACCTGTTTGTTTCTTTTTTAACCCCACAGAGGACAGTAGCTCTCAGATAATCCCCCCCCCTTGCTGGAGGGGCAGAAAAGGCACAATTTCTCTGCTTCCTTGGGGTTTTGAAGGGTGAATTCCCCATTTTGCTTCTGAGTCCTGTCTTGCACACTGGCACCGGCTGCTTTGAGGCAGAGGGTCCCAGAAGATAAAATCGGGGCTTTCTGTCCTTAAACTGGGCCAGGGAGCTAAACTGTCTCATCCCCCAGTAATGCCAGGAGGTTTTGGGAGGGAGAGAAGCGTCTAGCAACTCCTGCCCAACACAAACCAGCTGCTGCTTGTGTATGTGTGTGTGCAGTGTGTGGGTGTGTGTGTGCGTGGGGGGGGGGGGCTTCATCCATCCGTTCTGGAAGTGCCTCCTGGCATCGCAGTTTCTATGGTTCACCTTTTGTCGCTGGGTGGTTTTTGTTCTTTCCCAAACCCAACTTGTCTGAATTCCGTCCTTGTTCCTCTGTTGCCATTGACTCGATCGCGCTTTGGAATTCTGGCCATTTGTGTCTGTGGGGCCAGAAAGAAAAACAAAGAGAAACTTCGATGTTGTCTTCGGTTCTATGTATTTTCAAATGACCCTTAGTAAAAGGAAGCAAAGAAGCGGCCTCCGCGAATCTTTCAACCGCCCGGCCTGCCCCGGCCAGGAAGGGGCGCCCGGCTGCCTCTCCGGCCTCGGGTGCCCCTGCCGGCAGCTCGACGGGGCCGAAGGTGGAACCTGGCCTGCCCAAGCAGGCGACGCGCCTCTCCGCGGAGCTCCCGTTGCCCGAAGGGGGGTCTGGGGAGCGGCCGGGGGAATTTGGGGACTTGCAGTCCACATGGGGGGGGGGCGCGCCTGGGCTCCACGGAGGGCCGGAGAGCGGGGGGAGGCTCCAGATGGACCCAGGCCCGCCGTGGGAGCGGCGCTCGCCCCAGAGGCGACCGGGCTGGTGGGACCCACTCCGGGCGGGACTGGACTGCGGGAAGCCTGTCAATGCGGCCGGGAGGGCAGCTGCAGGGGCCGGGCGAGGAGGACTTCTTTGGCGACCGTGATCCGGTCTCGAACCTGCAATCGTCGGGACACCCCCCCTCCCCCCCCTCCCCTTTCGAAGCTCCGACCCGCGAGCCGTAGCCCTGCCTTTTCGGGACGTGGAGTCGTCATGGCGACGGAGGTGCTTCCCTCGCGCCAGGCTTTGTGGCCAACGAGCAAGTTAGGCTGCGCGGGCCCCGCCTCCCCGAGCGGCTGAGGCCACGCCTCCTCGCCGCGATCTCGGCTGCACCGCAGAGCGGAGGGCGCGCGGGGAGGCTGCCGCCCGACCCAGGTGAGGACTGTGGGGGGGCAGAGGGTCGCGGTGTGGGGAGAAGGGGAGCGAGATGTCCCTGTTATCCCCGCCTCAGGACCCCGCCCCACCTATGCCCCCTCCAGCCCCGCCCCCCGGGACGAACCGAGGCCCTGCGGGGTCTCCCCCCCCCCCAAGCCTGGCAGGTGCTGGCTGGGGAGCATGGGCGTTGTTGTCCCCTCAGTCAGGGCCCTGCGTTTCCCGCCGCCCCCCGGACCCTTCCCCCCCCTCCGGCTTCCTTGCCCAGGCAGGCAGGCGTCTCTCTCCGCACTGTCCCCGCCCAGGAGTCGCGGTTCCGGGGTCCTTTCCGGGTGAGGACCGCCGCAGCGGATCTCCCAGGTGGGTCCAAAGGAAGCCGACTGGCCGCAGGTAGCGCTTTGTTCTGGGAAGGCAGGTGACTCCCCTTGGTCCTTCCGGGGTTTCCTGCCCCGTTGGCCAGATGGGATCCCGCTGGGCTTCTTGAGACCAGGCCGGATCTCCTGGATCTTGGGCCTGGGGGACGGCTGTGTCCCGGGGTGGGGGACCTTATTTCTGCCCAGTCTGGTGCAGCGAGAGAAGGCTTTGCTAGGGGCTGAAGGGCCCAAAGGTTGCTGGCTTTTGATTTGCCTTTGGTTTCCCCCGTGGCTTCTCTCCTGTTCGCTTGCAGCCTTCAGTTTTCACCACCAACCACACTGGCAAATGGGGAACCCCGTCCCTGGTGCCATCAGTGGAGCGGAGTCATTTATTCTGAAAGGACGGCACTCTCTCAGCGTTGGCTTGTATTTTCAGCATTCAAAGTCGGATTAGCTAAAGTCCTCGGCACATGGGAGGACTCGGGGTAGCCAGGCTGCCTTACATCCCAGTCTGTCTTTCAGACATAATTTTCCACTGCTGTGTCTTGGAGTATGAAGATTGGCTGTAGAGGTTCTCGGTGGTTTCTCCCCTCCGGGAGAGTGGAAATGCCATTCCGGGATTGCAGCCTATGACTGTTGGATGGGTCATAAATCTCCCCTTGCTCCCCAGTGGCAATTATAAGAAGGTCTCATGGCAAGAAAAAAAACAAATAACCTGATCCAGAAAGTGTGTCTGCTCCAAGGAATTGTGCTGCCCAGTTCTTCTTCTCATGTGATGTGTGCAAACTGAGAGGTGTGCCCACATAATCATAGTCATGAATAGAGTTTCCTTAAGTAGCTTTAAACAATGTGTGTTTACAAAGGCGATGATAAAAATGCCTTTCTTTGGAAGCTGGCCCAAGCTTGGCCACCTTCCTAAAGTTGTCAGGGTTGATTCTTGTGGAGGATTGGGCGGCGGGGGGAGAGACTCATTCTGTAGAATTGGGGCCCCCAATAGAGACGTGCTGCTTCCAGGCTCCCCTTTGGCATCCCAGGAAAAAAAATGAATAGTCAGGTGGTCTAGAAAGTAGACCCCAAGTTGAGGTATTAACAGGAGGTTTATTAGATAGAAAAAGAGCAATATTACCGAAATCCCACTGAGCAGCAGGTTGTTGAAAACAGGCTCCAAAACCCCTATATGGTAAGGCTAACGTGGAAAAAAAGTTCATTTGTCTTGGGTTGGTTTTTTTTTTACTGTAATTCTTGTGAGTATATTTTTGTAGTGTGTTTCAGGAAGAGAACTGGCATTCTTCTCAGTTAGGACAGGAAATAGAGCAGCTAATCGGAAAAAATCTGTATGCTTGTTTCTGTTGGGTTTTTCTGGCAAATGATGGATGCTTCTCTAGAAAGAATGTGTGAATAACTTAAAATACCTCAGCATATGGTTATCCAGGGATATATCAATCAAAGTGTTTGCATTTAGATTTTCGAAGGCTGGTTGGCTTGCTCTGATGGAAGACACCTGACCCCACATCCTGGGATGCAGGAAGAGCAAAGCTCCCCGGGCTGCTTCTTCGGGTGGCCTTTGCTGCCCAGCCATGCAAGTCCTCCAGCCATGCCTGTCACCTAATTGCTTTAAATTTCACCCTCGGTCTTCCTGCCCAGCACCATGAGCCCGGACGGTGCTACCTAAGTGGTAACTTACTCATCGGACCAGGAGTTAATTCACCCATTAAGCCATGTGGACAGAGCTCGAAAGGAATGCAGAGGCCAGTCCAACCAGTTCAACCAGTGAGTGAGTTCAGAGCCATCCAGGCAGAGACTGTCTCCTCAGTGGTGAGCTCTGTGCATCTCCTCGGACAGTGGTTGAGGCTGTTCTGAGACAAATACGGGATTGATTTGGGCTTAGAAATTGGCCAGCCAGCCTTGTGGATCCTGGAGCACCAGGGCAGCCATGGGCAGCACCGTGTTTAGCAAAAGTAAATGGGTAATGCTGGAGATTAAAGTTTGCTAGGAGGGTGGCTGAGGAATCTTTAAGGCGGAGAGAAGAAGGGGAAGAGGCCGGGAAGAACAAAGCCCTGTGTGTTGACCCAAGCAGCAGCTTCTGCTCTGCTGGGAGAGTTAAGCTGTGTGGCTAAGCAGGTTGTGCCTCCTTTACCTAAAGTGCATCAGTGAAGACAAACACTGCACTACTTAAACAGGAAATGGCCGTTCCTGTCCTGTTCCTGATGTTCATGGAAACAGAATCTGACAAGAAGAGTTGCAAAGTGCAGCCTTGGGTGAGACCTGGAGAGTGTAGCTGGAGGGACTCGGCTGCTCTTTCCTCCTGAGCTTTGGGGCTTCAAAGCCGGCTCCCCTGCGTCCTCCTGAACCTGTCTTTTCATGGAAATGCCAAGCCCAGAATACTGGCAGGGCCAGGGTGTGTGTGTGTGTGTGTGTAAGTTCCACCTAAGTTAACTGAAGCTGATGAAAGCCAGTCTTGGTAGCTGGGGGAGAGGGGCAGGCGTTCTCAACACTGATTTATCACCTTATTAATATAAGTTAATAGGTGTGGCAAAGTAGTGCTGCTTTTAAGGAAATGGTTCCTTGTTCTGCAGACAGCTGCAAGAGATCAGGTTTCTTGATTCGGGGACTGGAATCGGGAGAGAAGCGGAGCAGAAGGTGAGACCCATGGAGCTGGTTCCATAGTTCATCTTGGTGGGCAGAGGGCTGCTGTGGGCATTGGCATATGACAGGGCTGGTGCCAGCTTCCAAAGGCCCAGAGGAGAACCAGCTCTGGGCAGAATCTCGGGCCAAAGGTCGGCACAGGATGCCAGGCGAGGTGCGGTGGAACAGGTCTGGGCAGGCTGCTGCCGGTCCTTTGCGGGGGGGGGGGAGAGGGGCACTGCTTACCGCCTCAGCTGCAGCATGTCCTGTGGGTACGGTTGCTAATGAGTAGGACGCAGCCCGGCCCAGGGTCAGTATTGGCGGTAGGAGAGGCAGGCCCTGCGCTGGGGTACCTGGCCCAGAAGGTGGGCGGGTGGGTGGCTGCCTTCAGGTAAGGCTGAGGTGCCGCTCAGAGGGAGTGGTTCCCTCAGGCGTGTCCCTGGGGGCCGAGGGCTGCTTGTGCAGAAGGGCTGGTTCTCCTGCACAGATACCTTTGGAGAGTGCCAGGCAACCGCAGGAAGAAGGCTTCGTGTTTGGGGCGAAATAAATCAGAACCGGTGACCATATATGGTGGATTTTGAGGGCAGTAAAAGGATTGTTGCTCCTTTAACACCACTGATAACTGGCTGGGGGTGGGGGAGGGCAGCGGAGGACCTGCCCTTGCTGGGAAGCGGCTGTGCCTGCCTCTGGGCCAGGCCGTTGGGCCAGGCAGGAGGTTGACGTGTTCAGTTTGAACGCCTTGGCTGAGTTGCAGCTCTCCTTGGTGGGCAACAGGCGAGCCACTCGTTTTGCCCTGGGGAGAAAGCCCAGCTTTCCTGGGCTGTGGGAAGGAGGCTTCCCAGCATGTGAGGCTCTGCTGCTCAGTCGCAGCCATCCACAGCCACTCGCCTGGTTCTCCCATGTGCCGGGTGCCAGGAATTGTGGGCTGTCTGCAAGAGCTCGACGTTATC
Source organism: Hydrophis major (assembly GCA_033807585.1). Classification (NCBI taxonomy): domain Eukaryota; kingdom Metazoa; phylum Chordata; class Lepidosauria; order Squamata; family Elapidae; genus Hydrophis; species Hydrophis major. The sequence goes on along the minus strand of CM066339.1, from coordinate 449,292 downwards.
CTTGCGTTTCATGGCTGGTTGGGATGGATAAAGAGGGCCAGTTTTGCCCCAGGGGATCTGTGCCAGGGATGCCTCTGCCTGGATGCCAGATTTGCAGGAGGCGGGGTTCGGCCCTGAAAGAAGGGAGACCCAGCGGCTGCTCTCTGGCTCCATGGCCTTGGCGCAGGGGCCTCTCCAGGCGAAGAAGGTGAGGCCACCTCTTAGCCACCCTTCTGCTGTGCTGCTTCGTCACAGCGCTTCTCCCCGCTCCGTTGGTGTTTGACCCCAGAGCTTCCCTTTGGGGCTGGCTCTCCGAATGGCTGCCGTGGCTTGAGAATCCCAGGTGACTCTGAGACTCCTGCAAGGAAGGAGCTGCTGGAACCTGGTGGCTGGGCCTGGCCTTCAGCAGATCCATGCAGGGAGACCCCCTGGGCTCCTTCTGGGGAAGGGGCTCTTAGCCCCCCAGAGCTTAGAAGAGGGGCTCCTGGGGGAAGACCGTTCGGCTGCCTTGGGCCTGGGCAAAGAGCCCTGGTGCTCGGGTGGCCTTTGTGTCTGCTCCTGCTCAGCACCTTGGGCCGCGGCCCTTGTGCCCTTCCAGGGCTTTCTTTTCAGCCAGCTGTGGGCCAGGGTCTGCATGAGGGAGGCTGGGGCGGGGGGGAGGAGGAGGGGGCCACCCTTGGCTGCTGCCAGAGGAAGCAGCCCTGCAGGCTGAGAGGGCCAGAGGGCTCTCAGCTGGATGGTGAGGCACCAGCTTTCAACTCTGCTTGAAGAGATCTCAAAGGGAAGCCGGAGGGCTTGGGATCTGGGGATTTGGAGGCCACACAGGGCAGACGCCAGGCATTTGCTCCCGGTGGAACCCAGGGAAGTGAGGAAGGAGCCTTTGGCTGGAGGGGAGTCCTGTGGCAGGATGGGTCAGCAGCCTGTGCACCTGGCCACCCAGAGGCCTTGCTGGACTGCCTGCAAGGCAGAATGGGGAAGTCAGCCTTGCTGTGGACCATGGGCTTGCTTCCTGCTGTCCCAGGGCTGGCCTGCAGGTTGGCTCTCTCAACTCACCCCGATACCCCTGTGACCGTGGGAGGTGGTGAAAGTGGAGGCGGCTGCAGGGCTTGGTGGCTACGGCTGCACGAGGGCAGAGAAGCACCACCGTTGCCACATTGACTCGACCCGGGCAGCCTCCCACCCCATTTTTCTACCCTCTGGGCTCTTCTCTGCTGGAGGGAAAAGGCAGGCCCGGGTCTCTCTGGGCTGCCCCGGAGAGGAGGGTGTCGAGCAGGGTCCATGGCAGCCCCTTCTCCCCACCCTATTTTATGCTGGGGTCCGGGAAGTTCTGCACTGTCTGCTTCGGAGTGGGTGGCTGTTGGTTTGCCCTGCTGCTGCGGGGCGATTAAAGTCTGCCGGTTACTGTAGAGCCCCTTAATTGCTGTGCTGTAATTTCAGGGTGAGGCCACATGACAGAGCCTAATGACAGAGACGGGTCTGCACAAACCACGGCTGCCTTGTGGGGAAGGCTGGAAAGGCGGCTTGTTTCCTACCTCAGCCAGCAGGCAATCTCCGGGCAGGGCCTTCCTGTTCCCGGGAGGCGAGGAGCAGCCTTCTGCCTCTGCTGATCTAGCCAGAGGGGTCTTTTGCAGGAACCTCTGCAAGGGGAGGTGGAGGCACCGAGCCCCCTTTCCAAGCAGAGGAGGCACCCGGGATCTGGGCTTAGGGGTGTCTCAAGGGGTTTGTGGTGAAAAAGAAGTGCTGGCGTCCGGTTCCTGCTGTGGGAATTGGCTGGGAAGTTGCTTGGATGAAATACCTGACCGTGTTCCCCCCCCCCCCAAAGACCTGGCCTTGGGGATCCCTCCTGGGAAAAGGTAGCTGCTGCCCTCAAATCCCCCCCGCCTCCAGGAGCTATTTGCATCCCCAAAATCAGCTGCTTCCTTTGGGATGAAATGCTCAGCGTGCAAATGTCAAGTTGGGTGCCGAGGGTTTCTCTTTTTTTTAACCCAAAAGCCAATTAAATTCCTGGATCGCCTGTCCTTTTCCTAAGGAGGCAAGAGGGAGTGGAGCAGAGGGGAGGCCTACAGCTGTCCCCAAGGGGAACCCCAGGACTCAGAGGGGGCAAGGCAGGGGGCAGCTTGGGGTCCAGGTTATCAGTCCTGGGATAGGAGGCAAGCACTGTCTTCCTCAGCCACTGAACGCCTTCTCCCCCCCTCTCCTCCCCCCTTTCATTCACAGGACCGGCCTTGGCTGAATCCCCGAGGGTCTGTTTCTCTCCGGCCGTTTTGGTGGCTCCCTTGAGAAGGTCTGCTTCAGAATGATCCCCCCCGGATCCCTTCCCAAGGGGGATCCTGGTGAAACGGGCCAGGACACTCAGGTGGTGTGAAAGGGCTTCTTGGGAATGGAACCGGATCGGTGTTGGGAGGCTAACGGCGTACAATGCATCTGTGGGAGAGCTGTGGCAGAGGGTGCATGCTTGCACGCCTGTGTCTGTGTGCTGGGGCTCCAAGGGAAAAGAATGGGGCACCACTGGGGGGCCTGGAAGCAGCTGCTATGGTTATGGGGAACATTTCTGGGGGAATAGGGAGCTAGGAGAGACGGCCCCTCAGCCTCCCATTGATGCCCATTGCTTTCTCCCTTTCTCGTAGGGGGCTCCTCCTCGCGGGACCCTCGCCCTCCCGATTCCATGAGGCCCTTAAGGAGAGCGATGGCCACACAAGTTGAACTCGGCTCTGCCCTGACCTCGCTGGCCGGCATAAGTGAACCAAGGACCGAGGCCGCCTTCCGGCATTCCTTTATCAGCTCGCTGTCTGACGCCAGCCAGAAACCTGGGGAGGGCCCCTGTACTCTGGCCCCACTCACCCCGGAGGGCAGGGGGCATCCAGTGGGCCCTGCCGCCATGCCCTCCATCGTGCCCAGGCCCCCGTGGGCCCCCAGGCCCTTCTCCCGGGAGACGTCTTCCGACACGTTTGCTACGGTGAAACCACCTGTCCCAGCACTCAAGCCCAGCAGTGCTACGCCAAAGCCTCCCGCCATCTTGGCCCAGACCTTTGAAGACGGTGCCAAGGGGCTGCCTGGAAATGTCCCTCCACTGCTGGATCAGAAACCGATGGAGAGCAAGAGCCCCGTGGAGCCGGTCGCCCACCTGCCCTTCTACGCGAGTGCTCAGGCCAACACCCTCATCCTCTTTGAAAGCAGGCGGCCTGCGAAGGGGAGAGCTGAAGAGGGAGGGTCCAAGGCCCAGGAGGGGCAGCTGCTGCGCTCCCATTCGGAGAAGTGGCCCCCAAGGCAGCCCTCGCTCTCCATGGACCCCAGGCCAGTCTCCTGGGCCCCTCACTGGAAGGAGGCCTTTGTGAGGGGGCCCAAGGGTTCAGCCGGCAGCCTTGAGCCAGCGCAGAGTCCAACTCCTGCCACTGAGACCCACTCCCAGGCAGGAGGGGGACCCACCGCCTCAGCTGGCTTTCGGGAATCCTGGCAGGAACCAACCCAACCAGCTCCTCCCCAGGCAGCTTCTGGCCCAGGGAGCCCAAAGCCAAGGCCGCTCCCCCTGGACCTCACGAGCAGGTTTGAAACCTGGCAGAAGCAGCCCTGCCTGGCTGAGAGCAAGGAGAAGAGCTTTCCAGCCGCCGGCAACAAGGCTCCGGAGGCCACAGGGGCGAGGCCCAGGGCGAAAAGTGCCGGCAGCCAGCTGGCTGAGTCTCCCCAAAGCTGTTTGCCTTCTGTTGGGGGAGCAGCTCCCCCAGGCCAGACTGTTCCAGAGGGCGTGGGGCAAAAGTGCGCACAGGAGGAGGGAAGCCAGGGGAAGTCCAGCATGGGGCAGCCCAGGGCCGGCCAAGGCCAGCCTTTGCAGGAGACGGAGGAGGTCACTGCCCAGGAGGACGGCTTCAGGAAGGCCGACCTGCCAGACGCCTCAGACGGCTGCCCTAAAAAGGCCGTCCCACTCCTGGATGCCTCAGCAAAGCCTCGGGCTGCCCCCGAGAGCCAGTCCCACCACTGCAGCCCCGGAAAGGAGATCCGAATCTTGAACATCCAGCAGAGGATTCAAGTGCTGGCGGCAGAGAACACGGCTTTCAAGGCAGGAGGCCTGCGCTGCCACTCCTTCCGCTCCCGGCCTCTTTCTGCAGATTTGACGAAGATGTAAGGGAGGGGAAGCAGCGCCCTGAAGCTGGGGCCTCCCGGATGGGCTGGAGTTCACTCCCACAATCCCCTGCAGGGGATTCTGGGAGTGGAAGTCCAGTCTGTCCGGACGGGATCCAGCTGGGAAGGATACCTGAGCATTCCAGGGAAGCATCCTCGGGCCTCTGAAGCTAATCAGGGTCCTGGAGGTGGAGGGAAGAATGAAATTCACCTTTAACTCTGAACTGCCAGCACTAGAGGTCCAGTAAGGTGGAAGCTTACGGGTAATTTTACCAGCTCCGCCTGGATCAGAATGATGGAAGAACGTTCCAGGGGTCTTGGACAAGCTTGGATGTAGGATGGAAGCCCTGAATGCCCTGTTGGCGTGCGGGCAGACCGATTCTGGGGCAGGGGGAGGAAACCCTTGGGGGAATCCAGCGCTAAGATTTTATCAGCGTGGGACAGTGACAGCTGACAGGCTTTCAGCTGCAAAGGTTGGAGGGAATGGCACAAGGCCTGGTGTGTCTTCTGTGTTTTTCCCTCCTTAATGACATGGGATCTTTGCCAACAGGTTTTCTGGCCCCGTGACTACAGGGGAGCTGAAGCCCAAGAGGCCGCCTGAATGGTCCAGGAAGCCTGCTGGTGAAATGCAAGAGGCTCTGGAGGTGAGGGGGGGAACCCAAACTCCATTTTCCCCCTCAGAGGGAAACCTACATTAGATGCGGCCTGAATGACCCTGTGCGAAATGAGCCCTCTAAACCCGCCAGGATCCCTTTTTTGGGTGGCCCAGAAAATCGACGGGTAATAAGTTGTGGGGGTTTGTCCTTTCCCTAGTAAATTAGATCACGGTCCGACTGTCCTGCTGGTTTTCCCAAGTTTAAAGTTCATCTCCCATAATCCCTCAGCCAGCATGTGGATTATGGAAATTGGTGTGTCCCAAGATTGAAGAAAGGCTCACGCCTTTCCTCAGCTCCTTCAAAGCCGCCTGAGGGCTGCCCGACCTTCGTGTTCCTCCCAGCCCTTTCTGGAAGGTTCCTCCTCCTCCTCGTGATTCATTGATCTGTCAAAGGCTTCTGCTGATTAGCTGGCTCTGCTCCACACAAGTGAAAGTGGAGGTGTGCATGTAGGTGTGCGCACAAGAGGTTGTGGTAGTTTTGCTTGTACGGGCAGTTTAATAAACATTTGCCACCATACCTACATTTTTGCAAAGCTCTCAGGTATGTTTGCTGTGAAGTTTCTGTGGCCTTTGCACAAAGCTTGGTGAGGTGTGCCATTCCTTTCATGAACCTGAAATTTAAAGAGATTGTTTAAATTAGGGGCCAAATGCCCATCCACATTACTGGGGGGATGGTGGAGTATAACCTTTGTATTGTTTCCTGCATTAAAATATATATATATATATACCCCTATGAACTATTTAAAGAAAAAGAGGGAGGTGTTATAACGTCGTGTTCCTGAACGCTTTCAGCTCTGACTACAAAAAAGAAAAAAAGACTTGATCTGGCAGGTGCCAGTTAGGTGTCCCAAACACCTTCCTAAACCCTGCGTATTTCTGCTTGTTTCAGGAAGAGACGCTGCCTGTGGGCGGAGCAGATGTTGGAGAAGCCGGCCTGGCTGGCAGTCCCTGGAAGCCCCCACTGCTGGCAAAAACACCCTCCATGGAGGGCCTCCCCAAGAGAGAGGGCAGCTTTGCCCAAAGCAGGCCAAAGGTCTCTCTGCCAGGAGAAGAGTCTGGCTTGGTCTTCAGCCCCAAAGCGAGAACGGCGTCCAGTTCGTCCAGTGAAGATGCCTGCCTTAAGACGGTCAGAGCCACCATGTTTGAACATCATGTGGAGAGACACAGTGTGGTGGCCAGCCAGCTTGGCGCCGAACCGGCCTTGCTGTCCCTGAGGGCGACCTTCGGAGGCTCGCCCTCCCATGGCCAGGAATTTCGGAAGGAGAGAATGCTGGGAGACGGCCAGGCGACCAAAGCCTCCAACCGGGAGGCCGGAGGGCCCAAAGACCCCAGGCCTTCCACTGAGGACGAAGATCCCTTGAGGGAGGAGGATTCCCTGCTGACGCAAAGGATCGAGCCCAGGTACGAGATCCTGCAGACCGTGGGGGAGATGGTGCAGAGCGAGGCGGTGGCAGCCGTCTCTGGAGGGAAGGCCGTCACTCTCCGCCGCCAGAGACCCTTGAAGGAGAATCGGAGGGCCGGGGGCTGTGGCAAGAGCGAAGGCCTGGGAACCGGCCCCTTGAAGGACCTCCCGGCCTCTGGGAGACAGGCTGAGTTGCACAGCGAAGGAACCGGGCCAGAGAGAAATCAGGCCGGGCAGCAGGCAGCCTCAGGGAAAGCAGCGTCTTTCAGGGTGAAGAATGGCGGCCACTTGGCTCCCTGGCTGGAAACCGGGAAGGAGAGGCGGCTCACTCCTGCTGATGTCCTGAGGGAGGGGGCCATAGGGCCCAAGGGTCACACCCTGCAGAGGACTGGAGCCGGGGCGCCCAAGGCCGATGGCTGGGAAGGCAGCGCTGGCGTGCTGGATCAGAGGGCTGGCTGGGGGCAGAGTGCCAGCTGCCCAGGACTCCTCTTCAGCCTGGACCTGAAGCCCCCAGAAGATCCCAAAGGGCAGAAGCTGCAAGCAGCCTGGGAAAAGTGGGAGGCCCCGGCGGAAGGAAAGGAGCCGCCAGGGCTCAGCCTGGAAGTGAGGTGGGCGAACAGCGTCCGTGCTGCCAAAGGTTCAGGCCGCTGGCGAAGGAAGACTCTGCCCCACGGCTCTGTCAGGTTTGAGGGCCCGGGGGAACCCCTGCAGGGTGCTGCCAGACTGGCCAGCAGAAGAGACGCCCTGCATCTGATGGGTGGCTCAGCGGCAAAGGGAAGCCCCCAGGCCCCCTGTGGACTGGAGCCCAGTCAGGCGGAGGTCACCTCTCCCAGCGGCCCCCAGAAGCCGCTCCCTCCTTTGGAGCCCAAGGCCACGTACTTTGCAGTCACCTGCCAGATCTCGGAGGAGATCGATAGCCAGCCTGGGAGAGCTGCGGCTGTGGCTCCTCCTTCCAGAAGTGTCCGTCCCTCCCCTTGCCAGCACAGAGAGAGCTTTTCAGAGGGAGGCAGCTCTCCAGCCGGGCCTCTCCAGCCAGGCCTCTCCAAGGGGCGAAGCACCGCTTCTCGGGATCCACCGGCTGAGGCCAGAGACCAGGAGCTGCCACAGAGACAGCCAGAGGCCTCAGCCGAAGGGCATCCGGCCCAAGCTGGCCTGGCCCTCTCTCCTGGGGCCAGGCCTCCTTCCTACTTGGCGCCCCTCCAGCAGCCGAGCCAGCAGAAGAGCCCTGGCTCCCTCGGTCTCAGGGGAGAGCAGCGGGAGGCCCCCGATCACTACAGGTTGAGAGTGGTGGACATTGATGAGCTGATGGCAGAGTACGGGGGAGAGTCCCAGAAGCTAAGGGCCAGAGAGGAGGGCCAGAGGGAGAGCAGCTTCTTTCCTTGGGAGAAATGGACCCCCAGGACCCCTCCCTGCAGCTCGGACCAGAGACGGGAGAAGGCCAGGGAGGAGCACGCCCTGGGCGGGCAAGGGGCGGGCACAGAGGGCAGCCGTGTGCGTGGCAGCGTGGATCCATTGGAGGCCAGAGAGGGAACCTGCAGCCCTCCCCAGTGGGGCAAGCCAGACACCGAGAAGCCAAGGCCAAGGACGAAGAAGACAGCCTTTCCAGCTGGCAGGGAGCAAGGAGAGGGCACTAGGCAGGGTCCCCAGAGTGCCAAAGGGGCCAGTCCCGGCCTCCACCCTGCCCGTAGGGACCTGGGAGGCTGGTGGAAGGAAGCCGGTCTAAAGCAGTGGGCCGTCCTGGCCCCAGCCGGGGGGGTGTGCCCCAGCAGTGACTTGCCGGGCGGCCAGCCTGGGTGGAAAGCTGAGCCCCAGGCTGGCGTCTGGGGGAAGGGCCCTCCCGCAGCGCAGCAGCCTGGGGCAGAGCGGAGCAGTGCCAGCGCATCCCCAGGGACGGGGGCCGTGCCGGACCTCAATCCTTGCTCCTCTGGAAAGAGCCACCCGAGCCCAGCGAGGCTCAGCTTCCCTTTGGGACCAAGGCTGGATCCAAACCACGCTTGTCAGAGGCTCTGCCTGAGCAAGGGAAGCCTGTCGCCCGGGGACTGCCTCTCCCACGCAGGGACACGGGTACGTGTGGGCTGGGAGTCGGAAGGAGGGGGGGGGGGTGTCTGGCTCCCTTGGGAGTTGAACTCAGCCTGCCTGGAGACATCCAGGGAGGAGGACAAGAGGAGCTGACAAGACTCAGCGCCTGAGGGTTTTTTTGGGGGGGGGGGAGGCTGCTTCTCCACTGATGGGTCTCCTCCCAACAGGACCTCGGAGAAGGAGGCATCCCAGTGGACCCTGACGATGCCGCAGCCATCAAGCACTCTCCGTTCCTCCTTGCCCAGCGACGGAGTGACCGTTTCTATAACGAGCGGAGGACCGATCCCTGGCCAGAGGTGAGTGCCGCAGCCTCTTCCCTGGGCACCCAGTCGCCCGCTCAGGAAGCCCCCCCCCCCCCGGGGTGCTGTGAGTCAGCGATTGGTTCCCCCAAGGATTGGGCCCTGGTTGGTCTCTACCTTGGCGTGGGAGGACTCGCCGCAAGAGTTGGAGGGAACTGGCCTTTGGCCCCTTGGCTGGAGGGCTCCTGGTGGGGCTCCGTCCTTCCCCCCAGCGGAAGTGCTTCTAAGTGGGAGTCCAATTGGGGGCTTGCGGGGAAGGCCTGATGTCCTCCAAGGCCTCGTCATGGGGAAGGGATTGTGGTTTGTGTCCCCGTTGCCTTCATTTTTGTGGTGGTTGTTACAGGGCTACTCCCGCCTGGTGGCTCTGCTCGCCTGGGGCTTATCGTGGTTTATGGCTTAGCATTTGGGTTGAACCCGGTTGGTCGTGGGCTATTAGAGAAACCATGTTTCCTCATAGAGAACTTGGCTTGAGTCTGTCTCCCAGGGTGTGTGAGGGGGTGTTTGCTTCCGTCGGCCTGGGGGTTTTGCTTGGGTTCTCCTCTGGAGGAGGCCAGGGGCCCCTGGGCTGGAGGTTAGGCCTGCCCTCTGAGTGGGCTGGCAGACTGTCCCCTCCTGAGAGGCTGGGAGCAGAAGCGGCCTTGGTCCAAAGAAGGAGGGGCAGTAAGGAGGCCCGCCCTCCACATGTTGACTCTGGCCTTTCTGGAGCTGCCGGGTTGCCCAGGTACCAGGGCTGCTTGGGCTGGGAGCCGGTACAGGCTCTTCTCCCCGGAGGTGGGATTTTAAGCCAGTCTGCCTGGACACCTGTTGGCCTAGCACAGGGGGGCACCCTCAGCTGGAGTCCCCAGGCAGGCCATGCCGTGGGCCAGACCCCTCTTTCTCCTGGGGGAGGATGCCAAATTGAGGTCAGCTATATAAACCTGGCATCTTCCCTCCTGGCGAATCACCCCCTGCCTGGGCCTGCCTCCAAACACAAGGGGGGGGAGTAGCCCCCTGGCACTCCCTGCTGTGTTGAAGAGTGCTCCCCCTGCTGGCCACCACCACCACCCCCCCCCCCCCGCAGAAAGTGGTGTGGCCTGGGAGGGTCGCTTGATTGGTATCCCCTTGCCCCCTGCAAGGGGTCCTGCCTAAGGCAGCACTTAAGGGGAGCTCTCCTTGGCTACACAGGGCTTAGAACCAGGGAGGGGGCGGCTTTCAGAGGCTTTGCAAGGTGGGGAAGGGGCCGGTTTTTCCTTTTCACCCATGGACTGTGTCCATGCCTCCTGGGGCACAAGAGGACCTTTGGGGTTCCGGCTGGCCATTGCTGGACAAAAGAGACCTTCAACTCCCAGCTAGGTCGGTCAGGGTAAAGGACTATGGGGTGCTGTGGTTAAAAACTCGGTGCCCTTCGCAGAGGTTGGCCTTTGGGGCGATTCTGCCTGGAGGCTGATTGTTAAATAGGGGAAAGGAAGAAGCTTCTTCCCTCAGATTTCAGATCAATGAAGCTGGGAGTTATTTTTAACCATCGCTGCAGCCTCTCCTCAGGCCAGTGGCATAAACAGGAAACTGCGGAGGAGGGGAGAAGGAGGGCCACGGCAGCAGCCTCTGACTCCTGTTGACGGAGGGAGGGGGGCTTCCAAACACCTGTACCCCCTCTCGGCCTGCTATTTTTAGAGTGGTCAGTCAAGGCCACCCGGTTCCAATGAAGCCATCTGCCCCGAGGGCCTCGGCCCTCATAGTTGGAGGAGGCAGGTCGCTTGGAAAGGGAAGTGCCCTGGAGGGCATGGCGGGCAAAGGAGCACCCAGGGTGCTTCCCTTGGCCTTGGTCCAGATGCCCGTTGGCCCCGGGCTGCCTGTGGCAGAGAGGTGGCTCCTTCCGAGCAGCCAAGGCCTGCTGGTCTGACTGGAGGGGGGCCTGGCAGATGGGCCCCCGGGGGACATGGAGACCCCCGGAGTTTTGCAACCGGATTGTGGGTGGCACCGGGAGGAGGCGCCCTCCTTGGCAGCGGGCAGGCTCGGGATATGGCTGTGCCTCTCCAGGGAAGCGGGGGACGGGGGCCAGCGGCTGGCAGCAGAGGGTTAATGCGGGGTGGGCGCGTGACGTAGCGGCGGCGGCATCGGGCCCATGGATGCGTCCGAGTCGCGGGGCAGCTGCTGCTGCTGCTGCTCCTCCTCCTCCTCCGGTGGTTGCCATGGCGACTTCGCCCGCACTCCCGCGGGTCCCACCCGGCGGCCTGATCCTGCCTTCCCGCTGTTGCTTCCCTCCCGGCAGAGCAGCGGCGGCGGGGGGATCGGGCGGCCGGCGGGGGCGTTGCGTGGGGCGGGCCGGCGGCGGAGCCTTCTGCCCCCCCTCCTGCAAGCGGTTCGCGCCGCCTCCCCCGCGCTCTCCTGCCTGGGCGACCGGCGAGGAGAGGGGCTCGGAGGCGCCTCGGCAGATGGGGCCAGGGGAGCTGCGCCCGCGTCCTGGCCCGGACCGGAGCTCCCCGCGCGGGATCCGGGGCGCGCGGCGGCGGCTGCTCCTCCTCCTGCGCTGTGCAGCGCCCGCCCGCCCGCCGAAGGGGCTCCCGGGCGGCGGCGGCTGAGCGGGGGGGCTCGCTAAGCCCCGCCCTCCGGCCCGGCCATGGACTCGCTGGGGGAGAAGGTGGCGGGGGCGCAGAGCCACGTGACCCGCTGGGTGGGCTCGGTGCGCCGCTCCCTGCACGAAGCGCTGAACCTGGTGACGGCGGCGGCGGCGGTGGCCCCCGAGCGGGCAGCGGGCGAGGGGCCGGGCCGGGCCCCCTTCAAGCGCACGGCCTCCTTTAGGCAGCTGGCCTCGCGGGGCCGGGAGTCTTTCCGCCAGTTCTCGGTGCGTAGCCAGCGCCGGCTCTCCTCGCTCAGGAAGAGGCCCGCCGGCGGCCCGGAGCAGCCCTCGCCCACGCCGGAGCTCGTAAGGACGGGCTGGGGCTGGGGGGGGGGGAAGGAGGGAGACCCTCCCCGCTGCCCCTGCAGGCTTCCTCGGGCCGAAAGGGAGCGAAAGGCGCCTTGGTCCGAAGAAGCTAAAGGGGGGGGGGGAGGATGGCCGCAGAGTCCTTTCGCTACTGCTGAGCGGGGCCAGGAGGAGCCCCGCCCCACGCGGCCGGCCCAGCTGCCTTCCCCAAAGACGGCGGGGGGGGGGATGAAGGGCCAGGGCCCGTCTCCCCCAAGCCTAAGAGGGTTCCAGGAGGGGCGGAAGGTTGGCAGCCCCTCTCGCAGGGTCCACCTGGCGTGAGGCCGAAGGGGCACTCAAGGTGGGGCAGGCTGGCAGGTCCGGGGTTGAGGGTCTCCTGCTCCTTGGAGGGCAGAGAAGCCCCGTTGGCGTGGGGTGCCAAGCCCCCCCCCCCCCCGACTGGAGCCCCCTTTAGAAATCCCAGCCCAGCAGGAGCCAAAGAAGCAGCTTCACCCAGAGGCCTCCTTTCAGGCTGGCCTGAGGCTTCTCCTCCTCTTGGGGGCTTTTCTTCTTTGATGTTGTCCTAGTGGGAAAAGTGGGTGGGGGGCTTGGGTGGGTTTGCTTCCTGCATGGTTTATCTTTGACCCACCACTCATTCCAGGAACTGGCCTGCTGGTCTGGCCTCCATTTCCCAGAAATGGCAAGTCTGCTGTAAGAAGAGGTGTTGCAGCCCTCCTGCTGCCCGCCCGCAGCCCCCCGCCCCCCCTCCCAAAAAAGAGGCCTTGGCTGAGCTGTAGGAGTGTTTGCGGCCCTAGGATTCTTAGCAATGACTGTGCTAGCTGGGGAATTCTGGGAGTTGAAGTCCACACAGCTTCAAGGGGTTGAGAGTGGGAGGCATTCCTCTGAGATTCCAAGAACCATTGTGGCGAACCGGATGGCGTCTGGCTCTGGCACCAGCTCCTAAGCCTTGTTTGGATTCTCTTCCACAAATATTTACCCACAGGGGACTTTAACCAGGAGGTATGGCTGGCACAACAAGATCTGCCAGAGAAGCCTTCAGGTGATCTTTAAGGCAAAGTTCTCAGAGAGGTCGCTGTGCCAGCCCTCTGGAACGGCTGGGCGCTGTCCCTTGGGCGATACCACGTCTCAGCACGTGGGAACTTTGGCGCTGGCTGCGTGGTTGGTGGATAGACCAAAGAACTGAGTACTGCCTCCCACTAGGAACCAGGCGGCTCCTTGGGCAGGGGGGATTTGAGCCCTGGACCACCGGACAGTGGGTCTTTCTCCTGCCATGGTATGCCTAGCAGAAGCCCTTCTGCAGAAAACGGTTGTAGACGGTGCCTAGTGACAAACCGAGTTTCCCCACAGATCTCAGATTGAAGTCCTTGGCACAGCCGCTCCCCCCCCCCGTGCCCCTCCTGGGTTCCTGCCCCAGGGGTTGAGTGGCTGTGGGCACAGCCACGTGCCCCTCCTTTCCTCTGAGCCTTTGGCCCAGGCCTATTCAGCAGCCGTTCAGCAGCTCCCTCTTCAGAGGGCTGTGCCACCCTGCTTTGGCATTAGGAGATGAAGGTGCCTTGGGAGGTGGGCATGTTGATGCCAAGCAGGCTTGTGTGGCAGAAGGAAACGGCCCTTCTGCTGGCCCTGAACAGGACTGGCGCCTCTATGGCAGCCCTGGTGGGTGCTGTGCAGAGAGGGGGCGGGGGGCGTGTGGGGAAGGTGGACCCACTCCTGCTTCCTGTGCCCAGGGATTAAATACAGCCCCTTGCCTGGCTGTTCCCCTGGTCGGGTGGCTGCCTTCTCCGGCCAGAGGTTGGGTTTCTTTTCCGGTGTCCAGCGCTGCAGCTGCTCTGCTTCCCTCCTGACTGGCTGGAAGGCTGGCGCTGCTTTGGAGCCCTGCCTCCATGGCTTAGAGAGAGTTCAGGGAGGTTTGGGGCTTTTCCCAGCAGAGTGAGGGTCTCTCTCCCAAAGCGAAGCCCTGAACCTGGAGACATGGGTCAGGGCCGTTTCTGCTTGTCCTGTAGAAGGTGCCTGGCTGCCTCCTGGAGTGGCTCCCTGCTTCCTCCCCCCCCTCCCCAATTGCTGGAAACGCGGCAGATGCCTGGCTGAGTTGTTCTGGCTCTGGTTAAAAATACCCTGGAACGTTTCAATGTCTTGGGGGGGGGGGGGAGGCGAGAGATAGAAAATCTCTGAAGAAGCTGCTGGGAAGGCTCCACAATTGCCTACATCCCTTTGGGTCCTTTTGTGACACCCCCCCCCCCCCCGCAGCCCTTGGCCATCTCTGGCTGAAACCTTGGCCCCTTGGCCCCGCTGCTTCTAGGAAGGAGTCTCCCCACATCCTGGAAAGAGCTGTGAGCACTGGGGGGGGGGGGGGAGCCAGTCATCGGTGAGGTCAGCCACTTCTAGGAACTGCCACTTATCTGTGGCTGCAGCTGCTTCTTGCTCCGACGCTGCACACGGCTCCCTTCTCCCGGAGTGTGTTTGTGTGTCTGTGTGTGGGGTGGGCTTGCTGGGGGTGCAAAGCAGACTCGCTCCGTTGTGGGCCTTGGAAGGAAACGCTCTGGAAGTGGGGGGCCTTGACTGGGGGGGGCGGGTATTGCGCCCTGGCCACTCCTGCTTTTCGGAAGGATGGGATGAGAAAAGGGCCAAGGAGCTGCGACCAGCGTCATCTTTGCTGGGCTCAGGAGGAGTCGGGACACCCCCCCCCCGGGCTTTTCCCCGGAGCGGGTGTTGAATTGTAGAGCTCTGCAAGGGGGGAGCACAGGAGCCAGAGAGCAGGTTGTATTCGGCTCCCCTTTCAAAGCCCCTCTGCCTTGCCGGTCATCCCTGGCTGCTGCCTGGCAAGCAGGGCAAGTTGGTCCTTTCCTCTGGGTGACCCTCCGGCTGAGGGTGGCTCGCCCTGCCCTTTTGTGGGGCAAGCCCATGCCAGGGAGGATTCCTCCGTCTCTCTGGTGGGCGGAGGGATGTAGCCCCCCCCTTCTTTGGCTGGCTCAGGAGGGGGGCACCTGCTGCGTCCGGGGGGTGTGCAGCACAGAGCTGTCCCCCAGCCACGGGGGCTGCAGCCTGGACAGGCAATGTGTATCTGGGTGAGTAGTGGTGCAGCAAGGCTGCATGGGTGGGGGTTGCGCTGCCGGAAGGCGGGGGGGGGTACCCTGAGGTGGCCGTGGGAGGTAGAGCTGGGAAGCCTCAGAGAGATTCCCCAGAGGCTTTTCCCCGGGGGGGGGCATTCGGGGAGAGCGCTGAAGTTTGCTTGACACAGGTCCTTTTCTGGATTTCTCTGTTGTATTCCCATTTTGGTCATTCCACTTTTGTTGTCTTCCAGGCAAACTCTAGAGCGCCTGTGTCGGTTTTTTCTCATTGTCTTCTGAAGTTCATTGAAATCTGGATCTTTCCTGATATATCAGTTATTGATATTTTGGTCCATGTTTAAAAAACTTCTTGTAGGAAAAAGTTTCAGCTGGCTTGCTATTTCCCCTCTTTTCCATCTGGCCTTTTAGTTCCCTCTAGTGCCCATTTGCAACCTTCCTCAGGCCTCCATTCCTGGCAGGGGTTCAGTTCCACTTCAGTCGGAAGTGGAACTATATATTGTTTTTCAAGTCTTATAGCAAAAATAACCAGTGTTTCAAATCTTGTTGGTCTCCCAGTCCATTTAAAGCTTTCTTAAATCAAGACTCTTTTCTTTTTTTGCCAGTTATATATTATTTAAAATTCTTAAGTTGCTCTTTAAAACCTCTTCAATCCAAAAAAGATACAAATCTTGAGGAGTCAAATTAAGCTCACTGTTTTGAAGTTCTCTAATATCCATAAAGCGGTGAAATGGAACATTTACAAACGTGATTACAAAAGGTTTTTTTCTGGCTTCCCGTGGTTAGGAAAGGCTCTGCGGCTGCAAAGAGCAGAGATGTCGGCTCCCCACTGTAAACTCCCCAGAAACTCTGCTTCCATAGGGAAGTTACAACATTTGGCCTGTTGGGCCCTTGGCTGTGAAAATTGGGAGGGGGGGAGGGGAAGGGCGGAGGTGCTGCCCCCCCAGGCACCCAGATCCCAGGTCTCTCTCCGGCAGAGGGTGATGCCAGCTCTCCCTTCTCATCTTCCCCAGGACCACTTGAAGCAGTGCTTCGGCCGGCCGTCAGCAGAGGCCAAGGACACCGATGTCCTCGTGCAGGAGGCCGGCGGCAGGTATGGCACCTGGGGCGACCAGCATCAGAGCGGAGACAGGTGAGGGCCAGGGAGGGGGGTCTCTTTGCTGTTGCTGGACAGGCCGAAGCTGCGGCTGCCACGGCCACATTTGCACCATTTCCTGCAGTCCTGCAAGAAGGGCAGGGGAGCTATGAAGACACCCCCAGAGCCAGCACTGGCTTCCTAGCGGATGGGAAGGGGGGGCAGTGGGGGTCTCCAGCTGCATTCTCACTGCTCAGTCAGCTCCTTGCCCAGGACCCCGTTGGGGCGAGGGTCCCTCTGTGCTGCAGCTGGCCAGGCAGCTTTTGGGGGCCTGGGGGAGAGAAGAGGCCCATTCCAGCCTCTCTGGCAGACACTGGTGGCCTGTTTGCTGCTGCTGCTGCTGCTGCTTCCCCTCCCGAGAGCAAGCCCCTCCCTTGCAGTCATGGGAAAGGCTCCCAGCTGCCACTCAGGGGCCTAATCTCACCCGGTGCCTCTCCTAGCTTCACCCCGGAGTCTCCTTCCTCGGAGGGCAGCATGGCCCCCGCACAGAAGCCGTCTCCTGGCCGCCCAGCCTCCTGGTACTCCTCCCAGAGGAGCCCGGCGATGGCCACTGACCGACCGGATTCACCCAGGGAGCAAAGGAGCTACAGCCTGGACGGTTCCAGCCTGGACGCCAGTCCAGCCAAGCCTCCCCCCACCGAGAAGGGCAGCCCAGACTTCTCCTTCCTGGAGGTGGGTTTCCGGGCAGGTGCCCCCGGCTCTTTTGGGTGGGTGGGTGGGGTCTGTGCTTGGGCTGCAAGCCGGTCTCTTCTCTTGCAGCCAACTTCCCGGCTGGACTCGAGGGTCCTGAAGAGCCGTGTCCTGCTGGGCAAAAGGCGGCAGCGCCATCGGGCCCCCATCTCCCACACCCTCAGGAGGAATGCCAGTGGAGCTGCCCAGCCAGCTGCCTTCTCTGCAGTGGGGGGAGCAGCCAATGGCTGGATGTTCAGGGACTCCACAGGTGGGACCGCCGGTGGGAAGGTTGTTGCAGCCAGGAACGCCCCCCCCCCCCCACCAGCATCTCGGGGGGTGGGTGGGAAAAGGGGTGCAGAACTCCTGGCCCTGAAGGGCTGGGTGGCAGGAGCCACAGCCTCCCCCCCTCAGTCCTGAAGCTTCTGGTGGGGGAGGGTTCAGTCTGTCTGGTGATAACTCTCCTTTCCCCTCTCCCCTTCATGGTGAAGAAGAGAAGCCCCCTGGGGCAGGAGAGGAAGAGGAGGAGGAGCCCCTACCAGCAGAGAGGCTGTTCCCTGCCCAGCTGCGGCCGCCTCTCTTTTCAGGCCTGGGCCCCTCCGCCCTCAAGGTATATCAGGGAAGGCCCCCTCCCTGCAGAAACCCTGGAGGCCCCTGGGTTCTGCACACAGCTGGGGTGAGGGGGGCTCTCTGCCCCCCCCCCCCCGAGGGCCGTGGGCTGATTTCCCGCTTCCTCCTGAGAGGGTCTGGGGCTTCCTCCACAGGCTCAACTCAGGAAAAGACAGGAGTCGGAAGGGAGGAGGGAGGAAGCCCCCCCTGCACCCCTCTGCAAGTCGCCCAAAGGTCCGTTTCCGGCCAGGGGCTCCAGGGGCCAGGTGCTGGCGGCCACCCCCAAGAAGGAAGGGAGGTGAGAGAGAAAATGGGGTGGGGGCATGTGGGAGCCACATGGTCCTGAAGGCCACGGGGGGGGTGTACCAGGGTTGCCCCCTTATTTCAGCAAAGCCTCCCCATGCCCTCCCCCCCCCAGCAGGGGAAGCCCCTCCAGGGTGGCTGCTGAGACTCTGCTACCTTTCAGGCCGGAGGAACTGCCCCCCCCATGGCTGACGGAGCTGAAGTCCAGGAGGAAGCAGGGCCAGCCAGAGAGCCCCATCTGAGGTGCAAGGTGCGGGAGGGGCAGGCAGGGGGGTGCCAGACTAGGCGGAGGCTGACCCTGGCCTGGGCAGCTCCCTTGGCTGCCTGCCTCCCTGCCTGGGTGGGTGGGGAAAGAGGCTGCAGGTGATCCAGGGGAGGCCCAGGCAGGTCAGATGGCCTGATTCCCCCCTCCCCCTTTTCCAGGTTGAAGCCATGACTGGCCAGAGGAGGAGCTGCCTTAACTGACCACCAGCCTTTCCCTGCCGCCCCCGAGGCTCCCTCGCCTTGACCTGTACTCAGTGCCTTCCTCTGGGGGCCCTGCCTGACTCCAGCCTTGGAGGGCCCCACCACCCTGCATCTGGGGCTGCCCTGAACGCTCCGCCTTCCTGCTGGGGAACCGAGGCCGGGACTGTGATCCGTGGGGAGGAAGGGGCTTCAGCCTTCCTCCTCCTCCTCCTCTCCGCAGAAGAGAGAGAAGGATCCCACTTGCTGCCCTGCCCGGAAGGGAAAGGGATCCGGTTCTGATCATCTGGACACGTCCGTGGATTTGCTGCTTGGCCAGCGGCCGTGTGGCTCAAGGATCAGAGGAAGAGGGTTTCTGGCACGAGCCGTTGAGCCGCCCTGTCCTGGGAGAGAGGAAGCAGCAAAGCCCAGCCAACCTCTCCTCCTCGGAGTTTCTGTAAATCAGCCCCCCAGGCGGCCTTTTTGTTGGACAGATGGGAGAAAGGCCAACTGGCTCAGGCCCTGAATCGTCTTTGTCGGCTGTCGATTTCCTTGTCAATATTTCGGGCAGGGAGTCCTGCGTTGGATTCCGGCCCTTCCAAGAGTCTGGCTCTCTCCCGCTTCTAAGCCTGGGGAGATCGGTCAGCAAATGAATGGGCCTTTGCGTGGCTGGAGGGGGGGGGCATCCCTGGGAACAGGGCAGAGGTCCTGGCAAGCCCTTTCCTGCTCTGTCCTGGTCAGCTGGAGAATGCCCAAGTTGGGCAGTTCTGTGAATGTATCCGCGAGGGGTGGTGCTCAACCTCTGAAGGACCCCTTGGTTATGCTGTGGGGGCCCCGGGAAGCCCCCTTAGCAGCACGGCGGCTACCCCAAGGGTGCCTGGCAGGCTGCCAAGTCAGCCCTGTGCCCAATCTCGGGGTCTGCTGTGCTTACACGCTGCCCCCCCCCCCATAAGTGCTTTTCTGAAAATGCTCTGGCTCCCCCAAGGGCTCAGCCAGAGACCTTGGGCCCAGGGTGTGACCGCCAGCTGCCTCTGGGCCTCCCCGGTTCCAGTCCTGGACCCCGGCTTCCTTTCCTCCCTTCCTTTCCCAGCTTGGCACAGGGAGGCCCATCTGCTCCACCATGCTTCCAGCCCTCGGGCACCTTGTCCATTGTTTGGGGGAGATGGCCCTGCCCCCTGCACCACTTGGAGGCGGCCTCTCTTGGCAATGCCAGCAGGAAGTCCGGGCATCTGCAGCATTTCTGAGGCTGGGAGAACTTGGCTGGCAGATCCCCTAGAAACCGCACACGGGAGGCTGTGCTCCATTCCGTCTCGACCGTCTGATTAAAAAGCTTGCTCAGAGCAACTGGTGTGGCTGAGGTTTTCTTTCATCTCTCTGTGTGTGGAAGCAGCCCTCTTCCTCTGGCCGGCGGTGGCGGCATTACTTCCCTGCAGGGGCATCCAGGTCGTGTGCCTGCTCCCTCCTTCCCAGGTCAAAGAGAGCAGCTACCCTGTCAGCCAGGCTCCCTTCTGCTTGCTGCCACAAGGGGGAGCCCTTGAGGCGTCCTGTCTCCCAAAGCCACTGGGTGCCTGCAAAGGAGACCCTGCCTCAGTCTCCCTCTCAGCCAGCGCTTGAAACGGGAGCCCCACCGGCCCCTCCCCAAATTCAGAAGGCCACCTGGGAGCCCTCTGCCCCCATAGTAGCAGCTAAGCGGGCGGGGGCTGCACCCGGCCAGGCCCCGGGGGAGCTTCTGGGGTGCTTTCCTCCTCCGGCCTTCTTTGGGGAGAGGGACTTTCCAGGGGCAGGAAGTGTCCATGGGCTACTCAGGAACCTGACAAGCATGGACAGTAGCAGCTGCTTCGCGAAGGCCCAGCACAGGGACTGGGCAGCAGCATGGCAGGCTGTTTGCCCCCAACTCCCATTGGACCGGCCCCCAGGAGGCGGCGGCCTCTGTTCCTGGATTCCCCGCCTGAACCCCATGACGGGTGTAATTCCTGGCTTCCCACTGAGAGAGGCCTCTCCGGCCACCTGGAGCCCTCCGTGCCATGGAGAAGGCCCCCTGCCCACCTGTCAACGGGCTGGTTGGGTGCGTTCCATGCAGGGCGCGTTGCAGGGACCAGCTTCGGCTGACACGGCCCTGGGGCCACTTGGGAGGGAGGGGGCAGAGGGTTTCTGCAGCGCCAGGCCCTGGGAGCACCTGCTGAGCTCAACAAAACCGGGCTCTCCTTGCCCACCCAGCTGAGCAAGCAAAGCGGGCAGCTCCAAACTGCAAGCTCATGAAATAACTCCCAGGACAAAGGGAGGGTGGGGGGAGCTGACTCTGTTTGCATTATACTTTAATCCAGCATTCTTGGTTTGGGTCACGTTGATCAATACTGCTGGCCTGGGACTCTGCCGCCTGCTATAAATGGTGGGGCTCAGCCGCGGGTTTTCAGCCGCAGAAGCAAATTTTGGTGCAAGCGGTAGGGTTCCTCCACTTGGCTTTTTCCTGGGCTTCACAGCGCCTTGTGCGGGGGCTCTTTCCCAACCGGGTTGAATCCGATAGAGGAAAATGGCAGATTGGCAGAGCAGAGGCAGAGGACGGCAGAAGCCCCCTCCCCAAATCAAGGAGAGACTCCGCAGTGGGCAAAGGGAGGAAGCTTGACCACTTTCTTAGCCAGATGGCCAAGGTCCCTGGGAGCGGTGAAGGCAGGATCCCTTTTCCGCTTCCAGGATTTTACCGGGATTGGAGAAAGAGGCTTCTCTCCTTTCTCCTTACTGTGCTAATTTCCCCCTCCTGCCTCTTATTGGCAAGCACCCCTTGGCGAGTCTTTCTCCATCCCTCTCTTCCCGTTTCAGTCCCGCGCTGGGCAATGGCCTGGCTTCTCCCCTGGGCTGGAGAGGTGCCAGGTGCCCTCCTGGCATTCAAGCCTCCAAGAGGGGAAGAAGGGAGCATATTGGGTGGACGGAGTGGGGGCTGCGTGCTACCCCTGCTGTGACTTCTTTCCCCAGGGAGCAGCCCCCTGTCACTATGGCCTTGGACCATCAGATCTCGAAGCAGTTGCAAGCCTCTTCCAAGGTCAGTGGGCCCAGCCCTAGGCAGCCACGGGCAGGTGGAGGGCAGCCTGGCTGGACTGGCCGAGGGAGGAGGAAGAGGCCTTCTGACCGGCGGCTGCCTAGGCAGAAGACACCTTGCTCTCCCCCTCCATTGGACGGGCCCCGAGGCAGAGGATTCCTTTCCCTCTTGGTCCCGGGCACCCCAAGGCTCTGGTGGACCCCTCTTCTCGCACTTCCAGATCGCCCTCTTTGAGCAGGAGAACTTCCAAGGGCGGTGCCAGGAGCTGAACAGCCCTTGCCCCAACTTGAAGGAGGCCGGGATAGAGAAAGTCAGCTCCATCATGGTGCATTCTGGCCCGTAAGTGCCAGGGGAGGGGGCTCAGGGGCAGGGAGGCCATTGGCTGCGACAGGCTGGGGTAGCCGTGGATTGTCTTTCCCACCCCTTGAGCCCCCCGAGTGCTTCAGAGGGAGAGTGGGGCTCACCCTGGCCTCTCTTTGCTCCCAGGTGGGTGGGATATGAGCAGGCCCACTTCAAAGGGGAGCAGTTCATCTTTGAGAAGGGGGAGTACCCCCGCTGGGACTCCTGGACCAGCAGCCGCAGGAGTGACACCATCTCCGCCTTGAGGCCCATCAAAGTGGTGAGTGACCAAAGGGGGGGGTCCCGGAAGGGAGGGAGGGGCCCTCGGCCAGGCCCCCCCTGCCATGGGATTCTGCCCTGGGGAGGGATGGGGATGGTGGCCAGGCAAAACCACGAGAGGAGGAGGGTGGCGGCGGCCACAGGGAAGATGCCCGGAGACCCCGCTGCCCTGCCCTCAGGCCGGACGGGCTGCGCTCGAGTGAGCCTGAAGAGCACTCCAGAGCACGTCTGGTTTGGGCCTGGGGAGCTCAGCAGCACCCCCCACCCCCACTCGGCTAGGGCCCTCCCTTCCTCCCATGCCTCCCTGCAGGACAGCCAGGAGCACAAGATCGTCCTCTACGAGAATCCCAGCTTCAGCGGCAAGAAGATCGAAATTGTGGACGACGACGTGCCCAGCTTCCACGCCTATGGCTACCAGGAGAAGGTTTCCTCTGTGCGCGTGCAGAGCGGCACGTGAGTCTCGGGGACCCTTCCTTGGGGAGCTGCCAGGGGACCAGCGGGCCAGAGGGGGGCTCCAAATTTGGGGCATTGATTCTGGGGGCATTCTTGTGCGAGTGGAGGATGGAGCTCCATGGCCCCACCTGACCCTGCCCTTGTCCCGCAGGTGGGTGGGCTACCAGTACCCTGGCTACCGTGGGTACCAGTGCCTGTTTGAGAAGGGCGACTACAAGGACAACCTCGAGTTCGGAGCCCAGCAGCCTCACATCCAGTCGGTCCGGCGCATCCGGGACATGCAGTGGCACCAGCAGGGCGCCTTCTACCGCAGCAGCTAGGCCCCGGGAAGGCCCCGGAGTGCCCCCCCCGCCTCCCAGTCTTCCGCCGCCGCCCGGCCAGCCCCCTTCTCTGCTCATTGCCTCTGTTTCTGCTTTCAACCCTGAATAAAGCTTTTGTCATCTGAAACGCTCTTGCTCTTCCCAGTCCTTGGCTTCCGTTTCTCCTTCCCACCCTGGGGATCCCCAGAAGCTCCTCCTGGCCCAGCAGCATCCCTCCAAGGTGCTTCCCCTGGTGGGCCTTCAGGCAGGTCTGGTAGGCTGCCCTTGGCGTGGAGGGGCCAGCTGGCAGTCCTGAGTAACCATCGCTGCCCCCTCCTCCTTTCTCATCCCTTTTGAAACTGGTGCAGAGGGGGCTTTCGAAGAAGAGGCCGGTCTCTGGGCAGCTGCTGCCTGGGACGGAGGCATTCAGGCAGGGTTCAGCCACTCCAGACCGGCCTCCCCAGCCACTCCAGGGGCCTCTGGCGCTTTGCAGCTCCTTGAAGGGGAGGAGACGGCCAGCTGGCTGCGCACACAGAGCAACAGGGCTTTGGCCTGGATTGGTGGGTTGGACATTGAGTGGGGCAAATCTTTGGGGTGCATGCTTTGGGCTGCTCAGGAAGCAGGGAGAGAAAAGGGCTGATTCAGCTGGCTATTGGCAAGCTTCCCCCACTCCTCACTGCCCAGCCATGTGGGATCTGATGGGATTAAGTGGTGCCAGTGGCCAAGAGTCCCTGGAAGGGGAATGGCTCAGAGCAGTTTGCCCCGTGTCCAAATATGGCAGGAAAAAATGTGAGCACAAGAGCCAGGCACCAGGTCGCTCTGCAAAATATTTAGACCCGTTTTTAAATTCTGCCCAACGGATGGACGGAAGGTTGGGGATGATGGAGCAAAGTTGTCTTTGTCATCATTGCTGGAGTTCTCTTCACTGGAGTGGGGGGGGGGAGAAGGGGGGGCGGTCTAGGCCTTACTTTGGTTTTCCAGCCTTTCAAGTTCTCTGGGTTTTGGCACTTTTGAGAGCCCGGTTGCACGAGGGTTGTGGAGGTTAAATTCCTAATTGGAGAGTCCTTTGGAGGTTTTGCAAATCAGATTGGTCAGGGAGGCTCTTCTCATGGCAAAACATGTTTCTGTAAAGGACAGTCGCTTGGCATATTTTTCTTAAAAACGTTCGGGTTGCTGATCAGAAGATGCAAAGATTGCGATCAAAGGGGTTGGGAAAGGCCTGCCTGCAAATGTGTAATGAAAATCTGAAATACTTGGCTGAGTCGGATTGGGGTCTTTGAAGGAATCGAAATTGGAAGTCCCTCCTTGTGACCCAGGCCCATCTCCAAAGGGCAGCTGCCTGGGCAGTGGGGACCCTCAGCCGCCAGCTGGCTTCTGAGTGCTGGGAGGGCCAAGCAAGGAGCATAAGGGTTTATTGCAATTTAATGGAAATTTTGCAGGTAATAATCCCAGGCAGAAGTTAATTTTCCCCACAATTGTCTCATGCTTAAACTTTAAAAGGAGATACCTGATGAAGCAGGGATGCTCTGGCAGGGCCTTCAGTTCTCGGCTGGCAGAGATGCCCTCGGGGTCCGGCTGTTGGAAACACCAGGCAATTTTTTCTTCTGCACAATAAAATGAATGCAATTAGAAAGAGCTCGTTGTTGTATTCAATTATTTTCAATAATTTACTTGAACCGAGAAACAAGGAATGTCCCTCTCGCTCTTTTTTCATCTACCTGATTCATATTCCCAGCATTATTTTATCCCTTCTAAATTATTCTTTTTCCAATACACCAACTGTGGGACTAATACAATCCGCATCGACCGCCAAAGGGGAAGAAGATAGATTTTTCCCCCCCCCCGTCCCAGAGCGTCTCCCCGGGAAAGGGCCGCCTCTGAGGGGGCTTCCAAGACTGCGGCATAGCCCGAGGGGGTCTTTGGGGAGGCCTCCCTCCTGGGGCAAGCGAGCCAAAGCGGCTGGGCCCGGCAGCATCGCTCGGGGCGCCGGGGTTGGCGGCGCAGCAGGGGAGCCTTCCCCCCCCCCGCTGCCCCGGGGCTCCCTCGCGCGGCGACCGCTCCCCCCTCGCCCCCCCCTCGCCCCGCGCTCCGCCTCGACCGCCGCGGAGACGCAGCCCAGCGCCGCAGCTCCAAGGACGCCGCCGCCGCCGCCGCCTCCTTCCCGAGCGATCGGGCGAGCAGGGCCGTTGCGCCGAGGACGATGCCGGAGCGGCGGCGGAGCGCAGCCCTCCGCAGCCCCGCCGCCTAGAGCCCCGTCCCGGAGCGCCTTCCTGAGCGGCGGCGAGGCGGGTAGCCGGGCGGCGTTGGGTGGCCCCTGGCCCCGCGGGCCCCGCCAAGATGGCAGACCTGGAGGCGGTGTTGGCGGACGTCAGCTACCTCATGGCCATGGAGAAGAGCCGCAGCTCCCCCGCGGCCCGCGCCAGCAAGAAGCTCGCCCTGCCGGAGCCCAGGTGAGGCGGCCCCGAGCGGCGGGGCGGCGGGGCACCGAGCAGGGCTGGGGGCCCGGGCTTCCGGGTCGGGGGTCGCCAAGGGAGGGCAGGGGGAGGCCTTGGGCCCTTCGGAGACCCCCCTCCCCCCCGAGCCTCCATCTTGCCGCTTCTGGTGCCAGCAGGGAGGAGGAGGGGAGGGCCAGCAGCCCCCTCCTCAAGTCGAAGCAACAGCATCCTCCCCCCCTATCCAGGCACCCTTCATCCCCCCCCCACGAGGAGCAAAAAGGGCCCCCTTCTGGCCCTTCAAAAAGCCCCCCAAGCTCTGTGGGGCTTGTTGAACTGCAGCCCCCCCCCAGGAACTGCCCCCTCCCCCCTGGGACCCTCTTGTCCTCAGGGGTTGCCCAGAAGGGGTTGGGATCAAGGGGGCTCCCGTGGGGGGGGCTGTGCCAGGTCTCCAGGTTGCACTGCAGGGGACCAGTTGGCTGAAGCTGCTGTCCGGCCTGTTTCCTCTCCCAAAGAACCCCCAATGGCTGAACTGTGGGATGAGCCCTGGAAGGCCCTTCCTCAAGCCAGCCTCGGGCTCTGTGGCCCCGGAGAATCCCTCCAGGGCCTGCTTGACCAGGAACAGCAGAGGCAAGGACTAGGGGATTCTGGGAGTTGAAGTCCACACAGCTTCAAGTGGCTGAGATTGAGAGATGCAGGTGAGCATCTCCTGGCTGGCTCTCATCAAAAAAGGAAGGAAAGAGGTTGGGGGGTTTTCTAAACTCCACTCGGACACAAGGTCCCACCTGTATGATTTATATTTTCTGCAGCAAGAGCCCTGGGTTGCTTTTTTGTCTTGCCAATCAGCAGAACAGGAGTTCTTCTGTGGCTTTTAAAAATAACGTCTATTAAATGAGCATTCAAACGTATGGCAGGCTGGCTGTCACTTGGCCAGCGAGACCAGGGGCTAGGAATGATGGTCATTCCTTGATGCGGGGGGGATGGGACGGGACGGGACGGACTTCAGCCTGTCCATGGCAGCACCTGCTCTGGTGGGGAGGCCCTCACCTGCTGAAGAATTGGGGGTCAGGATGAGTTTGGTTGTTGTGGGCTGAAATGCCTGCTCTCAATTTGTTTCTCTACACTCTCTGAGAGGCAGTGTGTGTGTGGGGAGGGGGCTTGCAGGGAAGAGGGAAATCAGGCGCCCACTTAGGGCTCCCCTGGGGCACGTCTGGGGGGCTTAATGCGGGAGATGCAGCCTTAATTGACTTTGTTCCTCCTGCCTAATGCAACCTCATGTGGATGAAGGAGGCCTGGAGGAAAGCACTTACGGCTGCAAGCTGAGAAAGCGTTTACCCCCATGACGAAGGGAAGCAAACCGCTTCCTCACAGTGTGTAGCTGGTGATGTTTGTGTTCGAGCCGCAGAGTCGAGTCTCACTGGGAGGAATAGAAGAATTCAAAGGAGAAAAATGCTCTCCCTCCCTGACCTTTGCTCTCCCGCCACTCCACATGGGGACCACCGGCCTTTGGGAGGCTATGGACACTCCTGAAGGAGAGGGAGAAAGACCCTCCCTGGGAGAGCCTCTCAGGCCAGCTGGGGCTGCGGGGAGGAGCAAACTGCCCTTCAGGGAAGGCGTCTGGTCTCAGGTGCCTTTCAGACTGGCCGAGATGCGGCCCAGTGCTCTGCACGTGGCTGGAGTTGCAAAGGGGCTGCATCAGGTCAGATCACAGCAGTCATTGCCCCTTGAAGTGGCTGAGGTCTGCTACCTGGAGCCGGAAGGCCCCTTGCAGATTCCCTGGCTGGCGCCCACCGCTGCCTGGGGAGAGAAGTGATGCCTTCCCGCTGGAGCACTGCAAACAGTCCCAGGCTCTGGCCTGGAGAAGGCCGCTGAAAAAACCACCACGTGGTTGCGTGGCTTATTTGTCTTCAGCAACACGCACCCTGACCGAACCGGTAGAAACACCGGTTGAATCCCACCCTGGAGAGGATCCCCGGCCACCCCACAAAGTGCCTGCAAGGTGACTCCCGGGGGACGGCCTGGGAAGGGAGCCCAGGTGGGGGTCTGGCGGCCCTGTTAGCCAGACGGGGCTCCGCTCACACAGCTCTGGCCTTTCGTTCTTCCAGAGCCTTTTCTGCTTTTCAGCATCCGCAGCGTCATGCAGAAGTATTTGGAGGACAGGGGAGAGCTGACCTTCGACAAGGTCTTCAATCAGAAGATCGGTAAGTCTTGGGGCGAGTTGGAGTCCTAGGTCAAGCAGGGCGAGGGCCGACCCGAGTTGGAGGGGAAGCCCTGGCTTTGTGCTGGCGGGGCCACCGGGGAGCAGAAGCAACGCCCTGCCCCAAGCACTGCAGGGGAGGGGTTGCGCCAGTCTGCAGAGGGCTGAGCTGCCGAGGGGGCTGAGCCTTGGCCTCGCTGGGCAGCCCCCTCCCTCGCCTGCCAGCAACCTGCACAGCCCCTCGTGCAGCTGAGAGAGCAGCCGCTGGACAGCTGTCCCGGCTCAGGCACTCTGCTCTGGCCAGCCACGGCAGCTCCCTCAACAGCCTCCTGGCGCTCCCAGGCGGGCAACTCGCCTGCCCTTCGCCTTTGCTGGCAGCGGCTGACCCTTCCCGGAGGGGGGGAGCCTGCGTGTGGGGGTGACAGGCCAGGTGGGCTGAGGGGTTGCTTTCTGTGGAGGGGGGTGGAAATCCCGGGAAAGATTTGCCCTTAGAAGTGGAAACAACGCCAAAGAGAAGCCGAACTGGAGTGTCATGGCTGCAAAGCCAGATCTCTAAGCAGGCTTTGTGAATAATCCAGCCAATTGCTCCAGGCGCTTCTTGGTGTTTGCTAATCTTCCAAAGGGGAGATTTTCCCCATTTCAGTCTTGTTCCAATATGATTAGATTGGGATTGGAGAAATCACCACCTGACGGTGGGACGGGACCTTGAGGTTGGTGCCTGCAAAAGGCGAAGCCCTGATTAGTATCTCAGGCCAGGTGCTCGGATTTGAAAGGGGCCCTTGATGCTGTTTTCTGTGTGCCAACCGCTCTAAAGATGCTCGTTTTGGTCAGGGGAGCCCCTCCCAGGAGGATTAGTTAAGGTTTTGGCAGCTGCTTGTTTGGGCGACAGAGAAACACCGAGGGTCAGAGAGTGAAAAGTGACTGAAAGTGCTTAACTTAAATCCCCCCCCCCCCCTTTACACAAGGGGTTCTTAAAAGGAGGTTTTGAAAATGTGAACTCTTTTAAAATGGCTGCTGCTGGCTTGGCCAGGGAAGAGGATCGTCCAGCTGGAAAAGGCTGAAGAAGAAGCTGCTGCTGCAGCACATGTTGTGGTCTTCCCTGGGGGGGGGGGTGTTGTATTGGGTAGCATCACCCGTGGGCTCTGGCTAGGCCTTGTTGAAGGCGAGGAGGGAGAGATGCCAGCAACACAATAGCCGGAGAACAGAGCCTTGGCTCCTGGGTAGAAGCGTAATCCGGGGAGGTTCCTCTAGGCCTGCAGGATTCTGAGGCTCATAGAAATGTAGTATTAGTGCACACATGATGCTGGTTTCCTGGTCTGGTCTAGCTTGGAGGGCTGCTAGCCAGGCAGGGCCCTGTGAGCCGCTCCATTTAGGAGGCCAGCCTGGCTGGGATAGATCCGTAGCCAGCTGGGAGCCTTTGCTGCTCTCATTGCCCCGTTTTGAAAGGTGGAGTCTGCCTGTGCCTGCTTGGCTGCTGGGATCACAGGGCGGGAGACACGGCTGCTAAATGAAGGAAGCAGATGTGAAACGAAAGCAGGTTTAAAAATAGCCCTGGCATTTTGGTAAGGGACGCTCGCTTCGGCTCCTCTCCTCTCCTGGCCATACAAGGCTGAAATGGTCCATAAAAAGGAACCAACGGCTGGGTTCTTACCAGCCCAGTTCCTTGGGCCAGACTGTCACAATGAGCTTTGTGGTCCTCCACTACCCCAAGGCCACAGGTTGCTCACCTGTGGAGGCTCACCTGTCTTAGGGAAAAGGGTGGGCCCTTTGAGATGGCTTTTGTTTCCTTGTAATGTTTTGTTTTATTGAATTAACTTGTTTAATCGTTCCTTGTTTTCACACTTTAGATGGGGGAGGTTGCACTGTTTTCATGCGAATTATTCCGTTTATTAATATGCAGTAGGTTCCTTGGGAGAGTAACCCAAAAAGACCACCCACAAATTCAGGCGGGGCGAATAAGCGTCCAAGGCTGGAGACCAGAAATGCTGAGGGGATTTTTTATCAAAAGGGGTCAAAGCGTTTTATGTACCCCCAGTCAAAACAACTCCTGAAATAGCTCAACCAGGGCAGGCAGCAGATTCTGACCATTAGTTCATCCTGGCCCAGAGATCCAGGCCTCGGTTGAGAAGCCTGGCCAAGGAAAGGCAGCGTTTCCCACACAAATATTTACTTTTGCTCTGCAAACAAAGCTTAGGCTGCCCCTGAGCCCATCAGCAAATGCCAGGCTGGCTCCTCTCCTCCTCAGTCCTTCTTCACACAACGGAGCCGCTCTCTGGTCTCTGGTGCCCGGCGGGCCCAGTGCAGCGAAGGGCTTGGTCTGGATGACTCACGAGGCAGAGTCGCCTCTGCCCAAGCAGGTGACTTAGCCGCTCCTTCCAGGTTGTTGCCGTACTGGCTGACCTGGGGATGGGCAGCCAGAGGCCAGAGCGCCAGGGAGGCCCCTGGACTGCCACCGTGGGGGATAATGGCCCAGGAGGGGTTGCCATAGGAACGGGCCTCTCGCCCTGGGGAACAGGGCAACTCGGCAGCTGGTGGACGGTTGGTTGGAGGACAAGCCCTGCCGCCTCCTGATCCGGGTCACCTCGGCCACAGCGGGCGGCCTGTTTCCAGCCTCGGCGAACTTTGGGGCCACAGTGCCAGGAGGGTCTGAGCCAGGAAGGAGCAGGAGGCCCCGTTTTGTTGGACCGTTGATGAAAACCAAATTAAGCGTTGGTCGCTCTCACCCTGGCATGCCCTGAGCTGACCTCCTCTCGGTCGCCTAAAGAGAGGTCGGAGGGAGCATCCCCCTTGGGTGGTCCTTGGAAGCTACAGCCGCCCGTGCTTGGCGAGGGGCTGGGCAGGGCCCCCTCCTTGCTTCAGTCCAAGGCCAAATGCAGAGAGAGGAAGGCTGTGGCCTGGCGTGTCACTCCCAAGTCCCAACTTCCCTCCCAATGGTGGGCAGGGGGAGCCCTTCCTTCGTAGCACCCCGGTCTCCTGCGGAGGGGAGGCGCTTTGTGGCCGGGCTGCTCCTGCCAAGCTCCTGGCCTCCTCTGGCTCTGACTTCCCTCCCAGCCGAAGCCCCTTCTGCTCCTCTCACCCCGTGGCCCTGGCTTGCCTGCCTCCTCCTCCTCCTCCTAGGGTTCCTGCTCTTCCGAGACTTTTGCCAGAGCCACGTCGATGAAGGCATCCCGCAGCTGAAGTTCTACGAAGAGGTGAGGCAGTGCGGCCTCCCTGGTCCTCCCACTCAGCTGGAGGGGTTTCTTTGAAGTGAGGAAAAGGGTCTTGGACCATGTGAGGAATTGGTGGAGTAACGGTGCATTTTGGCCCCGAGCAAATCCGATCAGAGGAGCAGAGAGCCTCCACACTCATCTGTTGCTCCCTGTGTGTTTTGAGGAGTGATGATTCACCCCAGCTGTCAGGTAACGGGGTGGGGGGGCTTTCTCAGGAAGGCTTCCACGACGTTGTGCAGGCTGGCCTTGCGGGCTGCTGCAAACGCTCTTTGTGGATGGCAGCCCCCCCCAAAGGCCGCCAACTGAGTCTCTGCTGCACCTGTGAATTGCACGACTGGCTTGCAGGTGCCCCGGGCTTTGTTCTGGAAAAGCGGCACCTGGAGGAGTGCTGGTGTTGCTTAGAGTTGGCACCCGGGAGAATGCCAAGGGCTGACCTCAAGTGCAAAGGGCTGCATTTGGGGCCTGAAGGCGCAGGAGAGGGTCATCTGGACCAGGAAGCCCTCAGGATGTGGGCATTTCAGGGGCTGCTGTGCCCTGAATGGTTGGTTCAGGCCACCTGCAGTGCCCCAGGACTGGGGTACATCCTCCAGCCCTGTAGAACGGCTCATCAGCCTGGGGTCTCCCTCCCCTCCAGGGGATTTCACGGAGCCTTGAAACCCATTTTCAAAGTGCGCCTGCCCAGCCCCGCTTTTCACTCCCACTCGGCAGCCCTCCTGGCAGGACCCAGAAGGACCTTGGGCAAAACCTGGGCTTAACCCCTTGGCCCCGTTGGCTCTTGCAGATCAAGGAGTACGAGAAAGTGGACTCTGAGGAGGAGCGTCTCATCAGGAGCCGCCAAATCTACGACACCTTCATTATGAAGGAGCTGCTCTCCTGCTCCCACGTGCGTAGGGGCCCCTCCCAGCCGTCTGTCCTAGCACAATGGGGCACAGGGAGGGCCTGCCTCCTCCCACTCAGTCAAGCTTGGACGGGGCGGTCCCAGGGGGAGGGAGTGGGGAATCTGCTTGGCTGGGGTGGTTGGGACCCCTTGGCTCGGGTGCTGCTTCTGGTCTTTAAGACCGGCGGGGGGGGGGGTGCTTTTGTGCTTCTCCTGCCTGGAAGCGTGAAGGAAGGCTCCCCAGTCCTGCTACAAAAGTTCTCCGGGTTTTCTGTCCCCCAAGGAGCTGAGTGGATCAATACGAGCCTTTTCCCTCCAGGCTTTTTCAAAGCAAGCCGTTAGTCACGTGCAGACATGCCTGGCCAAGAAGCAGGTCCCCATCACTCTCTTCCAGGTGAACGTGAAATCCAATGGTGTCTTTGTGGAATGACCGTCGCATGAATCCTGACGTGACTCCCTGCGAAGAAAGCAAGGAAGGGCTGAGATTAGATGGACTCAGAGTCTAGATCAGGGTTTCCCAATTATATAGCCTTAAAATGTATCGAATTCTGAAGCCCATCGTCCTCAGTCAGTTCAGGCCTAGCCCCAAGTGTGTCCCCAGAGTGGTGAATGTTGGTTTGAATCTTGGGTTTGTGGTACGGAAGCCCGTGGTTTGGGTAATTGCCATATTCTTGGCTTTTCTCCCCATAGCCCTACTTAGAAGAAATCTGTGACAGCTTGCGAGGAAGCATCTTCCAGCTGTTTCTGGAAAGGTAGGGCTTGGATGGGGGTCTTCCTTCTCTGCAGCTCCCCCCTCCCCTGCCTGATGGCCCTTGGTGGTCTCTGCAGGGTCACCTCAGGATCAGGCCAGGAAGGAGGAAATGGCTGCTGGGGACGAAATACTTTGCGTGTTCTGGGAGGGCGTAAGATGCAGCTCAGCTGTGGGAATCTCCGTGGACCCTTCCAGAACTCTTAGGACCCCAGAGGTTCTGTGCAAAATGGACAACCGTAACCGTTGCCTTGTATTGGGGAGGTTCTACAAAGAGACTCTTCAGAAATAAGCACCCCCTGGTTTTTAATTAAAAACAACTCTATTGAGTTCTCTGAATTACAGTGTTCAGTTTTTCCTCCCCTCGGGAGTTTTCAGCACTTTTTAAAATGCATTTTAAATAGAATCTTAAGGGATTGCGAAACATTGAAGTTTCATGTGATTTTGGCAGCAATTTTTACTGGAATCTCTCCTGCCTTTTAAGAAGCAGCATCATAAACAACTTTTGGTAAAGGTCTGATTTCAGGACACCCGATTAGGGGGGGAAGCTAATCAAGAGACCTTTTTAAAATCAGGAACTTGGTTTTGTTTTTCCAATTCATCTTAGGAGAGAGTTTTGTTTTTACTGTGGTCATGGACTATACCTTGCCCTCTTCTCTCTTATGTCCAGTGATAAGTTTACGAGATACTGCCAGTGGAAAAATGTAGAGCTGAACATTCACGTAAGTATTTTCTGACTTTTGAAGCGTGTTCCTGGCAGTTTGCTGTTGTTCTATGCAGGTGTATAAAACCAGGGATGGTCATCGCTGAATGGGGTTGTATGAACAACGCCTACTTTAGGGGGGCCCAATGTGACCCAGGAATATCCTTTCACTAAGTGCCAGCTTGGGGTGACCCCAGAGAAACCCTTCAGGGCCCAAATGGAGGAAGTGGAGCAGCTTAGGGGGTGAATGGCCCTACGTTGTCTCTCCACAGCTGACCATGAATGACTTCAGTGTCCATCGGATTATCGGGAGAGGGGGCTTTGGAGAAGTCTACGGCTGCCGTAAAGCGGACACAGGGAAAATGTCAGTGGTCTGCGAACACGATGAGAGAAACGCCTGTGGTCCCAGCCCGAGGGGGTTGCAGGGTTGCTGCCTTGTGCATTTAATCCTGACCCCCCTCCCCCCCCCCCCCGGGCTCCAGAAGTTGGAGGAAGATTTTCTCTTTGGAAGGACATCTTCCCCTCTTGTTTGGCTTGTGCTTCAACTCCCTCCCACCCCAGTTTTACGCCCAGAGCATTAAAAGGCAACCGGTTGCTCAGCTGTGGGAAGGCTGGTGGCACAGGTGTCACCCACATGGACTTGCCCCTTCCAGCCAGAAGCACTTGGGAGCCGGGCCCCTGCAAAGGGCAGGGGGCCGTGCGCAGCTTCCGTGCGCCAGCCCGGTCAAGCCAGCCCAAACTGCAGGGAGAGGGCGGTTGCTGTGCTTGCGAAATCCCTGGCTGTAATCCTTTTAATTCAGAAACCGGCAAATTGGAGAGCGAGTCCCAGGAGGCCCCCGGGAGCAAGCGAGGATGCAGCGCTGCCCTTTCGTGGCCTGCAGTGGCCTCAGCCTCTTTGTGCCGCTTTTTAGGTACGCCATGAAATGTTTGGATAAGAAGCGGATCAAGATGAAGCAGGGGGAAACCTTGGCCTTGAACGAACGCATCATGCTCTCCCTCATCAGCACCGGGGTGAGTGGGAAGCAGGTCGGGGGGGGGTGATCCACAATGGGCCTGTGTGGAGGAGAAGCTGCAGCCTCCTTGGAGCCCCTGGCAGGAGAAGGCAGGAATCCTGGGCGGTCAGTCCAGAGCTGGGCAGGCCTGTCGAGAGGCAGGGAGAGAAACGGGCCAGGGGCTTCCCCTCAGGGCCGCCTGGCCAGTCAGTCTCCTGGGGCCCTGGGAATGGCTGCTGGCTTCTCCTGCCTCTGTCGGGCCAGTCGCTCTCCCTGAGAGGGCCCAGAGCTCTGGAGGGGGGTCTTTGCACTGTGCCAATCTCCCCCCCAGGACTGTCCTTTCATTGTGTGCATGACTTATGCCTTCCACACGCCCGACAAGCTCTGCTTCATCCTGGACTTGATGAATGGTAGGTGAACGGGGGGTGGGGGCAGGGGGGTCTCTTGGGGGCTCTCCGTGGCCCTCCGTGCAGGGCAGGACAGCCTGAGCCCGGGAGAGCTGCCGCTGAGGTTGGGGCCCCTTGGCCCTAGGTGGGGACCTGCACTACCACCTCTCCCAGCACGGGGTATTTCCGGAGAAGGAGATGCGCTTCTACGCCAGTGAGATCATCTTGGGACTGGAACACATGCACAGCCGCTCCGTGGTCTACCGGGACCTGAAGGTAATGCTGCCGGGAGGCCTGATGGCCCCAGGGAGGCTGAGGCAGGGCACGGGGGCTCTGCCTGCGACCGGCACCGTGTCCCTGAAGGGGGCATCCCTTCTTATAGCCCAAAACGGAAGTGGGAAGGAGGCGGCAGGAGGGCCCTGGAAGCGGAGGCTGTGAGGGCTTCTCTGCTCTCTCTGTGGCCAGCGCTGGTTGGTCGCAAGGCCTGCACACTTCTGGGGCTTCACGGAGCCTCTCCTCGGGCCGGAGCTTCGTCCACCTCCCCCAGGATGTCCCAGGAAGGGGGCGCTGTGCCTTCTTCCGCGTCTGCCCTTGACCGGCTGCTCCCCCTGTCTGCTGGCCTGGCAGAGTCACGGGTGCCTTTGTCTCCAGCCGGCAAACATCCTTCTGGACGAACACGGCCACGTGCGGATCTCCGACCTGGGCCTGGCTTGTGATTTCTCCAAGAAGAAGCCCCACGCCAGCGTGTGAGTGGGTAGGGATGCGGCGCCCCCTGCCGGGGAAGCCTCCCCCGGGCCCTTTTCTGTGGGGTTGGCCCAGCCCCCCTCCCACGCCTGCATGCCTTTTCCAGGGGGACCCACGGCTACATGGCTCCGGAGGTGCTGCAGAAGGGAACGGCCTACGACTGCACTGCCGACTGGTTCTCCCTCGGCTGCATGTTGTTCAAGCTGCTCAGAGGGTGAGTCGGTCAGGGTGCTGCTCTCGGGCGCGATGCCGCGGTGAGGCAGGAGGGAACGTAGCTATGTTTCTTGGACGGGTGAAAAGTTAATAGATAGGATTCATCGGTTTCCCTCCCAGCTGTATCCCTCCTCCTCCTCCTCCCCCCCCCTTGCAGGCACAGCCCTTTCAGACAGCACAAAACCAAAGACAAGCACGAGATCGACCGCATGACGCTCACCGTGGTAAGTGGGCTCGGCCCCCTTTCCTGGCCGGGAACTGAAATAGGGCAGCCAGCAGCCGATGCTTTTCCTCCTGTGGCTCTTGGGGCCCAGGAGCTTTTCCTCCAAGGAAATTGGCAGAGCCGCTGAAGCCTGGGTGCGTGGCGGCTTCCGTTCTCCCTCCTTGGGGAAGGGGCTTTGGGCCTACTGGGGCCCTCGGGACTTCACCCTGGGCCCTTGGGAGGTCCACCTCGCAGGGCAGGTTTGGCTCCTGGAGCGTCTGTACTTCCTCCCCAGAACGTGGAGCTGCCGGATTCCTTTTCCCCCGAACTCCAGTCTCTCCTGGAGGGGCTTCTGCAGCGGGATTCCACGAAGCGGCTCGGCTGCCAAGGTGGCGGGTGAGCCCCCCTGGGAAAGGGGGGGGGCTGGCCGTTTGGTTCTTTCCCCCGCCTCCTCGTTGGCTAAAGGGCGCTGGGTTCGTTTTCCAAGGGCCCCCCCGATGCTCTACCCTGCAACTTGAACTTGAAGCCCGCTTCCCACCTGCACTGCCGCCCCCTTCTCCCTGCCCCCTGGAGGGGGGTGAGCCCAGCCTCTCCCGCTTCAGAGGCTCCTCTGGCTGGGCTGGGCCTGCTGGGGGGGAGGGTGCTTACTCCAAGGGAAACTCTGGGTTTGCCCAGCCCAGATATTCTCGCAGCCGCCTGCCAGATGGATCCTGGCCCTGCGCTGCGGCTGGGTGGTGACTAAGCTCCTGCCCCTGACATCGGCCCATTTTCCCCACTGGCGGGCTGAAGGCGGCCACTCGGGGTAGGAGGCGGGGCAGCCGGGCGGCTTCAGGGCTGTGAAGCTCAGCTTGTGATTGTGCTTCGTCCCGCAGTGCCCAGGAGATTAAGGCTCACCCTTTCTTCCAAGGCATTGACTGGCAGCACGTTTACCTGCAAAAGGTGAGCCCAGCGGTGGCCCTTCAGCCGAGGTCCTGAATGAACCTGAGCCCGATTGCCAAGGCCTGGTTTTTGTTGGCGCTTCTGATCAAGAGGGGAAGAGGCCCGGACTCCCCTTTGCAACTCTGCCCTCCTTGCTTTGCCAGTACTCCCCGCCCCTGATCCCCCCCCGGGGAGAAGTCAACGCAGCAGATGCCTTCGACATCGGCTCCTTCGACGAAGAGGACACGAAGGGAATCAAGGTGTGTGTTGGGGGGGGCAGCAGAGGAGGAGGCGGATACGGTACTGGGCAGCCTCAGCCTTGGGTGGTGGAAGGGAGGCTGTTTCAGGCCAGGGTGGGGCCTCTGGAGGACTAGTGTGCTGTTTTGCTCCTCACCTGCCTGTTGCTTGCAAACCAGGGGGTGGTTCTGGAAGTGAATCCTTCCTCCTCTCCCTTCCTGCCAGCTGCTGGATTACGACCAGGAGCTCTACAAGAATTTTCCCCTGGTGATTTCCGAGCGTTGGCAGCAGGAAGTGGCCGAAACGGTGTTCGAGGCAGTGAATGCCGACACGGACAAGGCAGAGCTGCGGAAGCGAGTGAAGAACAAGCAGCTGGGCCACGAGGAAGGTACCCCTCGGCTTGGGGAGGGGCCCCCCCTGAAATGGAACTCTTTCCCAGGAAGGGCAGAACTGCAAGAAGGGTGTACCCGGCCTCGGCCGTGGCTCCCCTCCCCCCCCAGGCAGTGTCCGGCAGGCCCTTCAACTGGGGGGGCAGCCCATCTCAGCCAGGCCAGCGGTGGGGGACATCCCCGGGGGGGGCCCTTCTGTCTTTCCCATTTATGGCAGTTTCCTCCCCCCCCCGCCCCCAGATTACGCTCTGGGGAAGGACTGCATCATGCACGGCTACATGCTGAAGCTGGGCAACCCCTTCCTGACGCAGTGGCAGCGGCGCTACTTCTACCTCTTCCCCAACCGGTTGGAATGGCGAGGGGAAGGAGAGTCCCGGGTGAGTGGCCACCCCCCGCTCCCCCTGCCTGCCCTGGCTGCTCCTGGGCTGGGCAACCTCTGGATTCCTTTCGCCCCTCAGCAAAACCTGCTGACGATGGAACTGATCCTCTCGGTGGAGGAAACGCAGGTCAAGGATAAAAGGTGCATCCTGCTCCGAATTAAAGGAGGGAAGCAGTTCGTCCTGCAGTGCGAGGTAACCGGGGTGGGGTTATTCCTTTCGGTGGGGGCTTTGGGGCTCTTACGCCACCAGGAGGTTGCTGAGTCAGTGAGGCTGTTCCCTACTCGCCTTCCCCCCCCGCCCCCCCGGCCTGTCAGCCTGCTTAGCCAAAGAACAAGCCAGGTTCGTTGCAGAAGAGCCACGGTTTGGGGCTGGAGGCGGCATCCGATGGTGGGTCTGCTCTGTCCTGGGGGGGGAGGGCAGCCAGCCCTCCCTCTGGTGGGGCTGAAGCCTCCTTTCCTTCCTCCTAGAGCGACCCGGAGTTTGTGCAGTGGAAGAAAGAGCTGACGGACACCTTCATGGAGGCCCAGAAGCTGCTGCGAAGGGCCCCCAAGTTCCTGAACAAGTCCCGCTCTGCAGGGGTGGAGCTCACCAAGCCCCCCCTGAGCCATAGCAACAGCAACGGCCTGTAGCGGCTGGTGGGGAGGAGACCGGCTGGTAAGCCCTGTTGGCCCAGAGCCGGGTCCTGCAAGGGCAGCGCCTGGGCAGGGAGAAGTGCAAAGGGCGTGCACTCTGCCAGGCAACGTGGCCGGAAGGGGAGGCTGCTGCCCAGCCTGGAGGAGCCCAGCCGCCCGGCCCTGGCATCGGGGAGGCAGGGATGGCGCTCTGGACCCTTGGGGCACCGTGCTGGTTCCCTGGCTGTGCCCACTTGGCCGGAGAGGCTCTGAGCCTCACAGGGGTCCTTCACACACGCTGAGCAACTAAATGTGACATTCTTTGTGTGGCTTCCAGTTTTGTGCTGCTGCTGCTGCTGTTGCTTCTTTTTGGCAAAAGTGTCTCCAGACTCTCCTTCCACCTCCCTCACCGGCCGCCCTGCCCACCCTGCCCGCGACCGCTGTGGGCTCTGCTCCTTTGGCCTTGGCCAGGACTGGTGCAAGTAGGAGCTTGGCGGGGGAGAGACGGTGATTGTATGTGGGTGGGTTTGCCTGCCTGCCTGCCTGCCTGCCTGCCTTCCTCCTCCTCTCACACAAGAGCCACACAGTGGAGGCTACTGTGACTTTCCTGATTTGGTGGCACTTGCAGAAAAACACCTTCAGCCAATCCGGTAACTGGCGTGGAGCCTGTTGGACGCTGGGATCGGCCTGCAGGCCACACCAGGTGGGCCTCTCCTGCTGCTGCTTCCATCCCCTCGCGGTTTGGCCTGCGGCCAACAAAGGACGGGGCTCAGAGCAGCTTGCATTGGCCATCTGTGGGACCTGCCAAGCTGGGCCCCAAGAACCCTTCCCCCCCCTTGGGAAGACGAATGTGGGACCCCCTTCAGCGGGGAGCAGAGGGTAGCCGTGTGGGACTGGCTGCTCGCTCTGAAACAGGGTTCTTGTTTTGAGGCCTGAAAGCTTCAGAAAAGTTGCTCTTGCAAGGAGCCCCCACCTCTAGAACAGCAGCAACAGGCTTTGAGGGGGGTTGGCTGGTGTGATGGCCCCCCCTCCACCCTCCCCTTTTGCTTGGGATTCCCCCCTTCATAGCAGACGGGATGGGAAGGGGCTTCCCAGGGGGGGCCTTAGAAGGCCTCAGCTGCAGTGCCCCAACTGCACCTGTGCACCTGCTGGCCCGAGTAACACAGCCACCGGTCTCCTGCTCTTTTGTGTCCTGGAGGGGCTGCAAAGGAATGGGTGGGGGGCTTCTGCAGCCCAGAATTTGGCAAAATTGCCTGATAATCACCTGCTTAATGGAGGCCAGAGAGGGAGAAACCAGCTGTCCTTTGGCCTCCCTGGTCGTGAAGCTGGGCTGAAGGCTCTTGGTGAGTTTGCATTTTAAAACAAAACTGACATGACAGTGTTTGTTTAGGAACGGGGGAGGGGGGGGGCCCTCTTGGGTCCTTGGCCGCCTGCAACAATCCAGGCAGGGGCTCCTTCCCCAGGCTGGCCTCTCCCCCTTCCCCTCTGGGCTCGGCTTAAGGGAGAATCCCCTCTCAGGTGGTGCTTTCAGGAGAGCCCTGTGCTTCGGAAGCCACATTTCAAGGGTAGTTTTTCTCCCTCCAGAGATTTTGGTGAAGAGGAAGAGGTGAGCTGGTTGGTTTTAAGGGGCTGGAGAGAATCGGAAAACGTTGCCCAGCTGAGACTGGCCTGGGCTGTGCTGCTGAACGCCCAGATCATCTCAGGGTGGCCCAGATTAAGCTGTTGTTCAGATTAGCCTAGGTATTTTAGGGTGTGTGTGTCAATCTCTCTCTGTGTGCAGGTGTGTGTGGGGGGGTTCATTCCAGAGGCAGCTGAAGGGCAACTGAGAGAAATGGGTTAAACCGGTGGGGCTTCAGAGCTGCAACACTCCAGAGGCTCTCTGAGAAATTTGTGTTTTGTGTGGAAATCCTGGATTGGCTGCTGCCTATAAGCAATTTAATCTCTCCCCCCCCCCCAATGCATGGATTCAAGAATTCCTCATAGAGGCATACTTGTTAAATTATTATAATAATACCAATTGTTAACTTACTAATGCTAATTAGTAAAGAAGGTGTTTCACTAGGGCATTTGATTGGTGGAAGATGGGAAATAAGTTCTGAAAATGAAGGTTCGTAAAGCCCCCCCCTTAAAATTACCTCCCCCTGGTCTACTTGAAAATCCTGCCATCTTCTCTTGTCCATCTGTAGTAAGTTGCAGCTTGTTTGCATTCCGGGCAGAGTGAAATCAGCATCTTGAGGGACTTCCTGCAAACCCGCCCTTGATGGAGATCTGGGCCAGGGTGGCAATGCCACCCATGCAGGGAAGGCTAAGGGCTCCAGGCATAGCGCATCTGTGCAGCCTCTCCTGAGGGCAAAAGGCAATTTACAGTTTCCCTCCCTTCGGCAACGCACTGCTATATTAGAGATCTGTTTTGGAATACCTTAACCATCTTGAATTATGATATATGCATACTCTTCTTGAACTGTGCTGCAGAGAGAGAAAAACTTCTGGTTAAAAACTGATAAAAATGTTGGGATAATATACATTTTTAAACATCTTAAAGATTATATTGCTTACTTTCAGTATTACAAAAAAATGGGAGAAATATATCTAAAAACACCGAAAAATGTATGCATATCCAAAGGATCATAGAAAAATTTTTGTGCCTGCTATTATATTCCATGATGTAAATATTATGTGGTTTTAGCACTACTGAATATTAATGATTTGTTATTTTTTTAAAGCATTAAACTAATAATCAAAGTTTTATTTTGGTACAACATTAAGTTACGTTTATTTTTTAAAAATCTGAGAATTATGTTTTAACAAAGAGGCATTTTTCTGTTATTTATTTTTAAGTCTGGACACCTTGGTTTACTTTACTTAATTCCCTGTACAATTTTTCTTCATCTTCTGTACTTTATTTAAATAACAAGGATCCTTTTCCAGTTGCATCCTATAACTTTTTATTATAGTTTTCATAAACTTTCTCTTCAAACCAGATTTACTTTGTCCAACCATTCCCAATAAAACAAGTTTAGAGAAAAAACATCTCCCTCCTTTGCCTTCCTCTGGCTTCGGGTGTCTTGTGAATGCCCCCCCGGCCTTGGCCCAGATTTTGGTGTTGGTATTTAGCCTGTCGATCTGCCAGGCTGGGTGGGTTGGTTCTGAAATGCCAGTCTGCAGAACCGAGCCTTGGCAGGGTCACACCTGGCTTTCAGGAAGAAATCAGAGGCCACTGCCCTGTGCTATGGAGAAGGCCCTGAGGAGGGCAGCTCAGCTGGTGCAGGGAGGAATTCTACTTCTGCGATTCTTATCGAAGCAAAATTGCCAGAGGACAGAAGAAGAGGAAGGACTTAGAGGGGAATTCCCACCCTGCCTTTGAACACCGTTGAAAGATGATCCGGTTTGTGTGTTAATTTTTCAACAATTCTGCTGTGTGCATTGAAGCATGATTGAGAGCGGTGCTGTTTGAGGCTGCGTTCCTTTCCTCAACCCAGTGGGGATAAGACCTCCACCTTGAGGTGAACAGCATCAGGAGGGCTTCTCTGCCGGCTCCTGGCTTTGGGGGTGGGGGTGGGGTGTCGCTTGTTAAGGTAGACAGGAGCCCTGCAGAGCCCTTTTACGTAAGCTCCTCTTCGCCCAAAAGTTCATATCTGCTGCCATCTATCGGATACTTTTTAAAAAAAATAATCACATTTTCACATGCAAATGAGCAAGGATGGAAACCTTAGAGGACTGACAGCATAATGACCCCCCCCCCGCAAAGGCCCCTCCTGGTATTTGCCTGCAGGTGTCCTCGATGAGGACTGTACATCCCCAGGGTCTTCCGTGGGGCGATTGAAGGTTGAGGCTAGGAGACGGTTGCGAGTTTTCTCTTGCTACCCTCCCTTTGGCCATGCTTTTCTGTGCGATCCATTCCACGGGCGACGCCTGGCTGGCCATTCTGGAACA
This sequence comes from Hydrophis major, assembly GCA_033807585.1. Lineage (NCBI taxonomy): Eukaryota > Metazoa > Chordata > Lepidosauria > Squamata > Elapidae > Hydrophis > Hydrophis major. The sequence goes on along the minus strand of CM066339.1, from coordinate 408,066 downwards.
CGAGACTAGGCCAGGAGGGCCCTTGGCCTGATCCACCAGGGTTGTTCTTGTTCCCATCAGAGATTCAGACAATTGGCTCAGTTTGGTCTTTTTCAGTAGCCAAGTCAGAGATACTTTGTCCTTTTGAACCAGATCCTGAGGTTGACCAATGTTTCCGTTGTGAGCGTGACGCCTTTAATGGAGGGGCAGCAGCTGGTAGCCAGTTGCGCTGTTGAGTCAGCTCCCCAGGCAAATTCCCCAGACAGTCTTCCCCAAAAGCAAGTGACGGCTGGGTTTTTCAGGGTATCCAGTGACCACAGATGTTACCTGAAACATTATCCTCCAGAGCTCTTTCGAGCTTAAAGAAGAAAGGAAATGTTTGTGTAAGTTGGAAGACCAGAAGAAGGAGGAAGTTCTTGAACAGCCACCATTGGGAGACCTCAGCCCATCATCCTTTCCTTCTGAAAGGAAAGTTGAGCATTTTCAAGACCGTATTTACATTTTTACAGTACTTGATACTTGCTGGCATTTCTGGCACGGGAGGTGGCGGGGTGCTTTTGTGCCGGTGGCAGGGCTGTTTCTAAGCTGGGTCATTGGTTTCCCCTAGATGAAGATCTCAAGGTGTGAGTGGCCATGGTGGGAGAGTTGATGGCAGATGGACAGCAGGAGCGGCACAAAGACTTCCAGCAACCCTTGGATCAGCATCTTCGTCTCCCACGTAAGTCATTCTTGTTCCTAAGATTGTTTTTAATAGCAATGATGGCCATTGTCTGGAGGCTCATCAGGATTATTATGGACACTGAGCTGTGCTACAGGTTAAGACCTTCAAATCAAACAAGGCCGGTCAAAAGTCCGGCAACCACAGACTGTTGGCTTGGCAGGGCACCCAACCTCTCTGGCCCAGCAGAAGTGGGCAAGGCCATATTACTGAGTCCAGGGTGGGCAGGTGCTGCTCAGGGTCAGGGTCTCCCTTGGAAAAGTAAGCAGTGTGGGTGTCAATTGGGCTGTACCAGCTGACGGCTAAGTGGGGGGGCCTTGAAAAAGGATCCAGGGATCCAAGACTTCTGGCAGTAGACGATCTGGAATAGCCCTTGGCCAAAAGGGATTATTCATTCCCCTCAATGCTCTTGGCGAAAGTAAGCTACCTCTTGGGAGTGAGGTCTAGAAGTGGTGGCTGTGGTGGGTGATACTATTAATGGTTTGTGGCTAATTGTGTCCCTTGACTTGCTGGCTGGGGAATAGCCCCTCTCGGCTTGGTAGGATTCAGCCTGAGTGACAGAATTCAGAGCCCAAACCCACCTCGTACCCCTGTTCTTCTGGGTGGGTGGGTGCCCCAGGCCATACGTGCAGGGGCTGACCCCCAGAGTGTGCCCCAGAGAGAGGGCACCAGTCCTCCCTTCCCTGTCCAGCTGGTTGGCGGGGTGCCTCTGTTGCCAGCAGGCAGGCAGGCAGGCAGGCAGCCTGACACCCGGGGGTATTTTTAGCCATGACATGTCCTCCTGTTCAGCTGCTGGCTCTCATCTGGGGTGGGTGGGAGGGGAGGGGTCCTCTTAGCCACTTCTCCCCTCCTCCTCCCCCTCCTCCTGTTTCTTCCTGCCTGGTGGGAACCTGTAGCTGCTGCTGGGCCCAGGGCTCTTTGTGTAGGAAGCCCCTCGTCTGTGGTCAGCCAGGTGGCTGAAAGAGAAGGTAAGTGACCTCTGTGGCTGCATGGAGTGTGTGTGTGTGTGTGGGGAATCTGGGGAGAAGGTCTGGGTGGACCCTGCCTTGGCCTCCCAAATGCCAGCCTGAGGGTCAGCAGGTGGCTATTTTTAGCAAGGCTCCAAGAACAGCCTGCGGGAACATTGGGGAGCAATGGCTGAGCAGGGCCTTCCTTCAGCCTGGGCTCTGGGGCAGCCCAGCTGGGGAGAAGGTTCCCCCCCCCAGAAGAGTGTCCACCAGACGTGGACAGGGCTTCTCTTTGCTCTCGGTGCCACCCCAGGAAAACGGGCACCCAGCCAGGAGTGGGAAGGCCCTCATTTCCCAGACCCAGACACATTCCTGGCAAAGCCGTCCCAAGAGACCCCCACCCCCCAGTGCGAAGAACGAACCAGCTCAGACCCTGGGAAGCACCAGGGGGACTTTCCTTGATAACCTGGGAGCTGGGGGGGGGGGAAGGGCGGGACTGTGTGTCCCTGTAAATCAGGAAAGGCCTCTGGGTCCTGGAAGGCCTTCAGCAGCCGACCCCAGTTGGGTCTTGGGAGACGACGGGCCTGGCTGGCTTGGAAATCAGCCCCATGGACTCTTAGGCGCCCAAAGGCTTTTCCTTCGAAAGGGGACTCCAGCATGTTTTTCGTGTTTTATGGGAAACTGCTGGGCCTGTAGGTGCTCTTCCGTTCTAGAAAGGAGACTTTCTGTACCCCATATCTGGAGACATCAGAAGGGAAAAGGTGACAGGTGCAGTGATTGGGGCTTGGGGGGGGGCTCATGGACCGAAGAATCCTGGGTCTTGAAGGGGCACAGAGGGTGGCACAGCGGGGCTTCCTTGAAGGCTTTGGGGACTTTGAGCAATGGCGTTTGAGCAGCTGTTTCTGTTTTCTTTGCTGCTCCTGTGTGGCAGGAACCTGCCATCAGCGCCCACGTCTTGTACCCTCTGGGGTGGGGGCTGACCTGCAGTGCCAGGGAGCTGGGAAGGGGGGGGCGGGTCTTCTTTGCCTACCCAATGCCCAGAGTCAGGAACTGAGCGGCCAAGCTGGGAAAAGGCAGTCCACGTGAAGGGCGGAAGTGCATGCTTAAAAACATTTCTCCCTTTTAAGTCAGTGGCTGCCCCTCCCAGGAAATGGAATCCCAGTTGCTTCCCAGTTCTCCTCGGTGGCCAGAGAGAGGCTGGCCGTCTCTGCTCATCTTTAGATTCCTCCCACCAGAATTGCCATGTTTGGAAATGTAAATAGCGGAACCGTCTTTTCCTCCAGTCACCAAAGTGCAATTAGATCTTGTCAGCAGGTGGGAGGGTTTTCCTTTGGTCTGAACCTGGTCATGAAATGAAATCATCCAAGGCCCCGTTTTTCTCCCCACGACTGCCCTCTCAGGAGCCAGACTGTCAAATACACGTGTGTGTGTGTGTGTGTGTGTGTGTGTAATAAGAACAACAAACATGCCCCTGATTCAGAGGTTCTGGGGGCCCGGAAGGGAGCAGGGCCTTCAACTCTGGTCCACAGTCCCCTTTCCACCTTCGGCCGGCCAGCAGGAGCCCCTCTCCTCTCCTCTGAGCCGAGCAAAAGGCAGCTCCTCCTGAGGCCCCCTGGGGCCTTTCAATAAAGCCCAGAGCAGTTTCAAAGCGGGGCGGTGGGGGGTGAGGGGGTTGAAGGAGAAGGCCTGGTCTGGTCAGGCTCTTTGGAGGCTGCTGGGGGGCTTAGGAAGATGGCCGTGGTGTGTGCAGAGAGGACAGGTGGCGGCTGCTCCAAGGGCTCCAGATGAAGTCCGGCTTCTTTGGGAGGGCGCTGGGTCCGGAGCTCCGCTTGGGGCTGCTGGGAAGCCTTTGAGGCATTCCTCCCTTGGATGCCCCCACTTCTCAGGGGAAGGCTCAGGCCAGGCTGGCCCTGCAGGGGCTTCTCTCCTTAGGGGAGGCTGGGGAGCTTGTATGGCCCAAGAAGCCAGCTGGGCTCCTCCCCCACCTCCCCCTCCTCTGGGGTCCAGGCACAGCACGGTGACTTTGATGCTGGCTGGGGCGCTTGAGGGGCACGGAGGTGCAGGGGGCTGGGGGTGGGGAGGAGCTGCTAGAAGCTGCGAAGGCGACATTTCCAAGAGGTCATCAAGAAAAGCCGGCTGTTGTCCAGGGAAGCCTGTCCAGAGGCTTGGGCGGCGGGGAAGGAGGGCTGTGCCGCTTGGCATGGAGTCCAAGCTTGGCATATTGGGGGGGGGGGGGGGGGGGGAGCGAAGGGCTGCCTGGAAGATGGGCCGCTCAGCCAGGGAGGGTCCCTCCAGGGGTCGAGGTCTCTCGGGGCAAAGACCTTGGGGGAAGGGAAGCCCGTCTCCTCAGACGTTGTGTGCCCCCCCCCATCTTGGAGTGGGAGGGGTTGCGGGAGGCTGTGCCTGTGAGAAGGAGACCACCAGGGTGAGAAGGGGGGAGAGGTGGCCACCTCTCCTTCAGGGCCCTGGGAAAACAGAGGCACAATCTGGGGCGCCCACCCTGCCTGGGTCTCCGAAGGGGCCGACTGAGCCTGACCGCCCTCTCCTCTTCTTCCGGCCCCCGTCTGGGTGTGTGCCCCCTCCAGAGGGACGCAGGCTGCTGCCGCCGCGTGTCTCCACCCGTGAAGCTCGCCCCCCCTCTGGGCTGCCCGTCCCCTCGTCAGCATGGCCATCTCGTCACGACTCGCCCTGTGGGAGCAGAAGGGAAGTGGATCTCAGCTGCATGAGGCAACGTGGAGTGCCGCATGAGCTTTGGGGCCCTCGAGAGGCCCCAGGCAGGCCCTGCGGCTGCTGAGCTTCTCCCCTGGCTGCTAATGCTTGATTCCTCCCCTGCCTTGTTGGCTTCCTTTCATGAACTTCTGGCTTTGGACTGGCAACTAATTCCCACCCCAGAGTTGAAGGCCACGGGAGCATCGCATCTGTCCAAAGAAACGGGCAGCTTGTGTTTAGTTCCATTAGGACCTCCGGAGCATGTGCAGAGCCCCTTCCCCTCCCCTTGCAGCGCATCTGGGGCTTCGGCTTGGTCTCTGAAGCGCCTTCCATGGGTTGGGGAGGGGTCTTCTGTTCCCAGAGGCAGGGCGGTTGGTGGGGGATCTGCTCAAAGGGGCACCTTCCATCTTCCCCGGTTGACTGAATAACTTGGTGTGAACAGATCAGGGAAGAGGACCGAAGCCCCCCGCTGACCTCCCCGCCTTTGCCCTTCTCCATCATTCCTGGGGGCTTCATCAAGCAGCTCGTGCGGCAGAACGAGAAGGAGTCCAAGGCCCTGAGGCTGAGAGAGGACGTCGCCTCAGATCCCCAGGAAGAGGTGAGAGGCCGGGGAGTGCCATCCCCCCGAGGCCCCTCGGGGTCCCTCTGGAGAGGAGGCTCACGTCCTTTTTGGGCGCAGGGGCAGAGCCGGCCTGGATGTGAGCCTGCCGTGTGCCAGTGGCCCTGGAGGCCCCTCCCCCATTCTCAGAATCCTTTGCCCCCAGGGAGAAATCTCTGCCCCCTTTGTGCCCTTCGGTCCCCTGGCAAAAGTTCCAACAGGCTTTGCTTTGCTTCCAGCCTCTCAGCAAGCCAGTTGCGATCAAGGAGGCCGACTTCTTGGAAGTGCGGGGTGGCATGGCCAGCAGCAAGGGGCAGCAGAACGGGGAGAAGCCGGCAGGGGACAGGAGGGTTGGGCTCCCGGAGAAGAAGACCCTGCCCTTCAGGATAGGCCCCCCAAGAAGGAACGCCAAGCTCTTTGGGCTGGATCCGGGCCCGGCTGCTCCTCCCAAGGCCGAAGAGAAGGTGCCCCTGGCCGGAGGCTCCAAAGCATCCACTGCAGAGGCGAGCCAGGGCCCGCTGGACACGGCAGCCGCGCAGGGCAAGCGCAGTGAGAGCCCCAGGAAGGAGGAGGCGGCCCAAGGAAGGGCCAAAGGGACGGGGAAGAGGAAAGAGGCGGACGGAGAGGAGCTGGGGGAGAAGGAGGAGCGGAAGGGGGAAGAAAGCGCAGGGGGGGCAGGAGACGAGGCCTTGGCAGCTGCCCGGAGGGGGCCTGAAGGAGCCCAGGAGCAGGGAGCCTCTGGAGCAGCCGCCGAGATAAAGGGGAAATGCCCGGAAGGAGCAGCGAAAGAAGAAGGACGAGGGGCTCCGGAGGAGGGTCTCGACTCCAGCAAGGTGAGCGGGGAGCTGCCTGGCCTCCAGGGCCTGTGCTTGAATGCTCGGGGGCCTTCTCCCTACCTCTGGCCCCCCCAAACGGGGAAGGGTGCTTAGAATTCACCCTTTTCTCTTGGTTTGGATTTCCTCCGGCTCTCCCCATCCGCCTTTCCATGACGGAGGCCCTTTGCATGCACCTCTCCCCTGAGGGCTGCTCTGAGTGTTGGTTTGACCCTTTTGTGCCAGAGCTGCTGAGAAGGGGGGGAAACGGAGCCCCTGCAGCTCAGAGCCCTCCAGGAAGCTGCCCCACTGCAGGGGCCTTGAAGTGGGGCAGGGCCCTCGGGGCGAAGGCACCGAGAGGCTGGAGACTCCTGGGATCTCAAAGGGTCCCTGGGGAGCTCCCACCCCGCCTTTGCAAGGAAACCCGTGAAACTGTCCACTCCCCATTTCAAACTGGGAGCACTCCGCCTTCTTCCCCCTTCAGCAGGACCCTGAGGACGTCTGGTTTGAAACGGAGAAGATCTGGCTGGTTCAGAAGGATCAATTTGCTCTTGGTAGGTTTGGCTTGTGCAGCGGAGGGGCTGTGGGGCAGGGGGAGGAGAGCAGCCCCCTCCCCAGGGACTTTGGAAGGGGGGGAGGAATGAATGAGTTCAGGTCTTATGCCGGGTTTTATGCTTTGCCTTGTTTTATTGCTATGTTTGTCGCTGAGACGGTTTATTATTTTAGGATTTGATGATTTAGGGGGGTTTTTTTATGTTTCATCTACCGTGGATGTTTTAATTAATTTTTCATGTTGAGAAAGCTGCTGAGAGTCCTTGAACTCTTGTGGAATATCAATGCGATAAATAAGGAAAAGGCAAAGATTATTCTCCCCTTGCTGTTTGCTTTTGTGGCTGGGGTGTGTGAGTGAGCGAGGGTCCCCGTGAAGACTGGAGCAGCTGAGGCAGGCGGAGAGAGGAAGGCAGGCAGGGTCACTGAAGAAGAGAGCCGCTTTCCGTGTGGCCTGTCTGGACCCAGAGCCGAGCCAAGGAGCCCCTCCTGGGGCTGGGGCTGGGGCTCCTGCTGAGGTGGGGGAGGCCCGCTGCCTTTGGGGAAGGGCTGCTCAGGGACCTCGTCTTCGTTCTGCAGCCACCGAATTGAAGCCTGACGTGGGCACGCCGGGGCTGCCTCCAGGAATCGTGCGCGCTCGCCTGGACGCCGATGGCTCCCTTGTGGAGGTGGGCGAAGGAGAGGTGCAGAAGGTGAGCGCTCCTGCCCCCCGCCTGAAGGCCACTCTGTCTACGGGGGTCGCCTTGGCGCAATCCTCTGCCTGTCCCGAGACCATCCAGTCAGGGTCCCTCCCAATCCTTTGGCTGGGGGAGAAAAGAAGGAAGCCAGACAGTGACGGTGGCTTCCTTCCTTCCTCCTCCTCCTCCTCCTCCCTCAACAGGCCAATCCACCCAGCCTGGACTACACTGAGGACCTGGCCGCTCTGGTCAGCCTGAACGAGGCGAGCGTCCTCCACGTTCTCCGCCAGAGGTACCAGTCGCAGCTGCCTTACACCTTCTCTGGCCCTCACTTGGTGGCCCTCAGGCCGGTTCCTTCCACGGCCAGCAGCTCCAGAAAGGTACAGTAACCAGACGGTTGGGCGAAGGGGGGGCAGACATTGCCCTGGGGCCCCTCTGGCGGGGCCCATTGTGGTTGTGCACAGAACGCACCAGCCCACATTTTCCCAGGCCTTCCAAGGCAGGAGGCACAGGATGTCTCCACACATCTTTGCGGTGGCACAGAGGGCCTACTGGGGCATGCTGGCGCAGCGGCAGGACCAGGCCATCGTGGCCCTGGGCAGAAGCAACACAGGGAAGACCACCGCTTGCCAGAACATCCTGGAGTACCTTGTGGCCACCGCGGGCAGCGTGGACAACCGGGTCACAGGTAGGCCACGCTCCCGGCAGCCTCTCCCCCACCTCCACCCCCCGCCCAGCAGCCTTCGTGTCCCAGAGGGAGGGTGGCAGGGAGGGCCCCGCCTGCATTCTGTTTTGGGTTTGCAGTGGAGAAGATCCAGGCCGTGTTCACCGTGCTCAGAGCCTTTGGCACTGTGTCCGCTGGGCCCAACAGAGCCTCCACCCGCTTCTCCATGGTGCTGGCGCTGGATTTCAGTGCCTCTGGGCACGTAACCGCTGCTCACCTCCAGGTAAGAGGGTTGACTGGCACCGGGTGGGGGGGGGTTTCTGTGACACAGCAGCCCCAAGCTCAAGGGGGCACCCCTCCCTGTGCCCAAGTGAGGTGTCTCCTTCCGCTGACCTGGAGTCCGCTTCCTCTCTGCTGCCCAGACGATGCTGCTAGAAAGAGCCCGGGTGGCGCAGCAGCCCGAGGGAGAGGGCACCTTCAACGTCTTCTCACAGATGCTGGCAGGGCTGGGCATGGACCAGAGGTAGGCTGCCAGGCAGGAAGCAGCAGGTGGGAGTGGGGCGACCTTCGGGCTCCCTCGGAATGCATTGGACCTGGGCATGGCTTGGGAGGGGCACATTGGCCTCCTGTGGGAACCCCCACCCACCCCCGAAGGAGAGGCTGCTGCTCCTCGGCTGTCTTGGCAGAGGTGGTGCTCCTTTGCCCAGCAGAGGGGGCGAGAGAGCCAGGAAAGGCTGCCATGCCTGGGCACCAGGCCTGGTGGTGGTGAGCAGCTCTTGGTTGCTCTGACTGGCACCAGGGCTTTCTGCACGTGCTTCACTTTGCCCCCAACTTCTGCCAATAGGTCCACTTTGCACCTGCACCAGATGGCAGAGAACAGCTGCTTTGGCATCAGAGCCAGCCTGAAAGTGAGGATCCCCTGCCCTGGCTGGGTGTCCCCCAAGGAAGTCTGAGGGCAGCCCGAGGAGGGGGCAGGGCTGGTCTCTGCCCCTTTTCAGTTGGCTCCGCTTGGCCTCCTGGCAGATGGGAGGGCAGGGGTTGGGGAGGCCCCTCCCCCGACAGGAGTTGCTTCAGTTTAGCCATGTCCTTGGCAGAGTTAGCCTGCAAGCGACCGCTGCTGACCAGGTGAGGTTCTGAAAAGAGGACCCCACGCTGGGGAAAGGAGCAGCCCACCCCATTGGCGTGTCTGGGGCAGCCTTTGCGTGGGCCCTGGGGCAGGTCCTGGGCAGGAAAGGAGGGAGCAGAAAAGGGCCCTTGGCAGGGCAGGTCCCCCTGGGGGAAGGGGGCTTCCGCATGCAGATCCCAGCACTGGGGCCTTTCTGTGAAGGCTGCTGCTGCTGCTGAGGCTGGGCCCGGGGGGGGGGGGTCAGGCAAGTCCACCCCCTACTGCCCCCCTCCCCCGCTGAGACTGACTCCCTCCGAGTCCAGTTCTTGCAGAGGAGAGCAGGAAGGCCAGGAAAGGTCTCTCGGGGGGGGGGGAGCCCCAGGGATTCTAGGCAAAGTCCCCCCCACCCCCAGCTGGTTCCATCTTTGCCTGGGCAGAAAGGGGCGCCCTGGCCCCTGGACCCAGACCCTCTTCCTTCTTGCAGGGGGAAGAGAAGCGGGAAGCTTCGGCTGCCTTTGCAGAGCTCCAAGCTGCCCTGGGCACCCTGGGAGTTGAGGCAGCTGAGCAGGAAGCGCTGTGGCGAGTCTTGGCTGGCATTTATCACCTGGGGGCTGCTGGTGTCTGCAAAGGTACAGCCAGGAAAGGGGGGGCAGCCCCTGCCCTGGCCCTGCCCCCAAAGGCAAGCGGATGCGAGTCAGCCCGGCGAGTGGCACCGACTTACTGGGCGAGGCTGGTGAAGGCCCTCCTGGCCGGAAGAGGCACCGTTGCTGAGGCTGAGGGCCGTAGCACCCTGGGTCTCCCTGGCCTTAGTTGAAAGGCCGCCTGGCTTCTGGGGTTGCAGCTGGCCAGTGAGATTCAATCCCTCCGCTCTCCCCGGGCCCATTCCAGGTGCCCAGGGGATTATAGACGGGCTCAGGGGCCCTCTTGGATTCCTTTGGCCGGCTGTGAGGCCCCCACCCAGGTCTCCTCTGCTGGCCTGGCCAGCCGTCTTCCCGCTTCCTTCCCTGCTCGTCCCTGACGGAAAGAGACTTCTCCTGTTTGCAAGGCCCTCTTGAGATGGAGAGAGAGAGAGAGAGAAGCTGTGGAGTTGCTTCTAACTTCTTGGGGGGTGGGCTGCAGTCTCTTCAGTCCCTTCCCTTTCCAAGAGACAGGCACGCAGGGCCGGGGAATCTGCTGGGGCTCCATTCACAGGCGTCTCCCTAGCATGCGCTGCACCTCATGGCAGTTTCACCCATGGATCCATGATTCATCCTAAAGAGGTTGGGAAGTCAGTTTCCTGCCCCTGGTGGCTTCTCCTTGGAGGCAAAGAAAGTTCCAGAAGAAGCATAGCATTATTGGCACATTTTTGGGGACCCCTCAGGGTTTCTCACTTCGGCCTGGATGGCCCTGCCCAGTTTTGGAAGTCCAGGAGTTGAGGACCCTGAAATGGAGGGGGGGGGGGCGGCAGCATTGGGACGCCATCCCCCCCAGTTCACGCCCACTTCAGCAGAAGAGCCTTCCCTGTAGATTTTGCACGTCCGGCACTCGCAGGGCCTTTGCAACTGATCCGGGACCGGCAGGAAGGCAGCTGGATGTGGGAAAGGAGGATCCCGGTTGAAAAGTGGGCGGCTTCCAGGCGATCGCAGGCAGGCAGGCAGGCGGTAATGGTGATGCTGTTGCAATGGGGGTGCCGGGCAGCTCCTCCTCACTCGCTTTTGAGGACTGGGAAGCGGCCACAGCGGCTGGGCCTTCTTTGGCTGAGCCTGGGGGTGCATCACCACCTTCGCTGGGCCTGAGGAAGGTATGGGGCCCCCCCAGCCATGGCTCAGTCACCCTCTGCCCCCACCCTCCACTGGCCATTCCAGGACTCCCGGGGGAGGGGGCAGTGGTTCCTCATGGCCAGGCTCTCCTCCTCTTCCTCCAGTGGGCAGGAAACAGTTCCTGAAGTTCGAGTGGGCCAACCGGGCAGCGGACGTCCTGGGCTGCGAGGCGGAGGAGCTTTCCACGGCCGTCTTCAAGCACCACCTGCAACGCATCCTGGAGCAGGTCACCACGGGAGCCCACTTGGAGGAAACCCCGGACGGTATGGCTGCTCCCCTGCCCCTCCCCCCAGCATGCATTCTCCTTGGTCTCCTCCCAGGCCCCTTGACCCCGGGTGGGGCTCCAAGCTCTGCGCCTGGACCCTGTTCTTCTTTCCTCAGCGAGACCCCTGACTCTTTCTCCTTGCCCCCCCCCCCCGCCTGTGAGGCCTACCTCCACACAGGGAGACACCTGGGAGGTGTGAACAGGAAGGAAGGAGGCAGCCTGTGAGGTCCTGGACGCTCCTCCCAGATCAGTGGCGCTCCCTCCCTGGGCCAAATCCCCTTCCCCTTTTCCAGCCGCCTTTCCATCCCCCTCCCTCCACTAAGCTGGCTATTGTGCACTGTGTCGCAACCAGCTCTTGGTTGGGACTGGACCAAGCCGTGGTGCTGCTGCCAATTGGGAGGCAGCCAGTAAGCCTCAGATGGTCTCCTAGCAACCAGACCAGGTGCCAGGTAAGACACCTGCTTGGCTGGTTTGTTGCTGGGCCCTGCTGAGGATTGGCAGGGGTCTTCTGCCCCTCCCCATTGGAGGAGAAGGCAGGGACGTTTCTGCCGTAGGGGGGCAAAGCTAACATCCACGAGGGGACAATTCGGAAGGTCTTGAATTCTTAGTTCTTGTGTTATTTGCAATTTTGCAATAAAAATGGCGTCGTCCCCCCCTTTCTATTGTCCAAGGAAATTGGACACCTCAGCTGGTTATTTCATTGGGCGGGGGGGGGAAGCAGTTTCGTGACTGGACTCAGAGCCACGTGGTCCCTCCAAAGCCAAGGAGCCCCCCCCCAGCCCCTTTCCTTGGGAGGGGGAGGGGTTTGCTGCAGACCCAGGCCAGCGGTTGAATCAGCCCAGGTGGCCATTGACACAGTGACGGGGGATATCAAAACTGCAGCTGCCACTGGTAACAACCATGATCCCTCTGGCCCTCCAGGTGCCTTTGGGGGAGGGGGGAATCCCTTTGTGGATCCTTAAGGGGTCCCGCTGGAGAGGATCCCCACCCACTAGTCATTTTCTTCCCCAGGCCCCAAGCTGAGCGGGGTGGAGTGCCTGGAAGGAATGGCTGCTGGCCTCTACGAGGAGCTTTTTGCGGCCGTGGTGATGCTGGTCAACAGGTGGGCAGCCCTTCAGCACCCGAGGCGGGAGGGCCATAATAATAACCCATTCAACGGGTAGGATGCCCCAGGAGACCAAGGCCAGTCAGGAGAGGAACACCCCCCCCCCGTCTGTGGCCCCTCCCCAGACGCAGAGGGGCTTCCAGGTGGAGGGGACTCTGCCACAGCAGGCAGGTGTGGGGAAGGGAAGCTGTGGGGGAGGGGGCTGCAATTGATTAATAATGGATGTGACTTTGCGGGATTCAGGCGAAGGTCAGTCTGGCTGGGGAAAGCAAGCAGGCCCACCCCACATTGCAGCCCCCTGAACGGGGGTGTAACGGGGGAGCCCTCCTCTTCCGTTGCAGGTCCTTCTCCTCCAGCCAGCTCTCCATGGCCTCCCTGATGGTGGTGGACACCCCTGGCTTCCTCAGCCCCCGGCATCAGAAGAGAAAGCGGGCGGCCACCTTTGAGGAGTTCTGCCACAACTATGGGCAGGAACGGTTGCAGAGGCTCTTCTACAGGGCCAGCCTGGAGTCCGAAGTGGGCAGGTACCAGGAGGTGAGGCACCCACCCTGCAGCTTTACTCCCAGGAGGGTCTCCCAGGCCAGGGGAGGGGGATCTCCTGCAGTGTCCCAGTCCCCCCTCCCCCCACTCGGGGGCTTGCTGGACCTTGGCCTCCCTGCTATCCCTCTCGGGCCAAGAATGGCTTTGGGGAAAGGCCAAAGGCCAAGCGAAGGCTTAGAGGGAAAGATGGGGGGGGGGCAGTGGGGAAGAAGAGAAAAGGGGGGACCTTTTTCCGTCCACTCACTTCCAAGCCCCAGCCTCCCCCCTCCCCCGCCCCGGTCACTGTTTCCTAGGAAAACGTGGAGGTGCCTTTTGACCTGCCTGAGCTCTTGCCAGCCTCCACGGTGGCCCTCGTGGATCAGAACCCGTCCCAGGTAATTCGGAGCCGAGGGTTTGTTGGCAGGCAAAGCCTTCCTGGTGCCAAGAGCAGCGCTGGAGGCTTCGGGTGCAGGGCTGGCACAAAGCGAGCGAGATGGGAGGGTTGATAAAACCCACCCAGAGCAGCACATCTGGGGGGAACCTCTGGGCCCCAAGGATGCCAGTCCAGCTAGGAAGGAGCCCTCAGTGCCAAAGAAGGTTGACGGAAGAAGGTTAGGGCTCTGAGTGCCCTTCCCTGCCCGACAATCAGAAATCACCCGGGGGCTCTGTGCCCGTGCTGTGAGAGGCCCAGGAGCCAGGGGAAGGGGGCCCCAAGGGATTCCGGCGCCACCCACTCGGGTTCAAACCGTAGAATGGCATTAACTGGCACGCTGCAGGGGAGGGGGGGGATGCTGGGGGGGGCGGTTGCCACGTAGCTCAACTGGTCTGTGCCCCTTTAGATGCCTCCCTCTTCCGGGGGGTCCTCGGGAGACCCCCAGGGCCTGCTCTGGATCCTGGATGAGGAGGCCCTGATGCAGGGCTCCAGCGACAGCAGAGCCCTCGACCGCCTGTGCTCAGCCTTTGGGAAGGAAGGTAAGGCCGGAGGGGAAAGCTTGGGCAATGCCAGCTGCATCGGGGAGGGCAAAAGTGGGCTCTCCCCTTCCTCAAAGGCAGCCGGCCTTTCGCTCTGCCCCACCAAAGGAAGGAGGCTTCAGAGAGGGCGGCCTTGGGGTCTCTCAGGGTCTCTCCTTCCATGGCATTCCGTGGGAGGGCTGCCCTCTTCGTGCCCAGCAAGGCCGTGGCACAGAGACTGCCGAGCAGCTAAGCCTTACTCCACCTCTTCGCTGCAGAGCAGGGGGTCCTGCGCAGGTGTGAGCAGCCCCTGCAGTTTGAGGTTGCCCACCGGCTGGGCAAGGACCCCGTCCGCTACGATGCCACCGGCTGGGTGAGCAAGGCCAAGTGGAATCTCTCCATGCAAAATGCCATCCAGCTCCTTCAGCAGTCCAAGATGTGAGTGGGGGGGGGGCTCTGTGGCGAGGGAGGGAGGGGGCCCGTGGTCTGAGACGGCCTCAGGGGTTGCCTGCCTGCCTGCCTGCCGGGGGGGGGGGGCAGGTGAGCTTCCCAGGGTGGCCAGAAAGCTGGCTGATGTCTGGGTCAATGCCCCTTGAGCATTGGTGCTCGCCATCTTTCCGCCAAGCAAGGAAGGCACAGATGTGCAAGGAAGGCACAGATGTGCAAGCAAGGAAGGCACAGATGCCAACTGAAGGGGGCCAGGAGGGGGTTGGAGCCGGGCCTGGCTGCCTCGTGGGCCTTGCCAAAACAGCTTTATTTGAACTGGGACAGGTGGTAGACGTTCATTCGGGGAGGGGGGTCATGAAAGGCCAGGGCAAACCAGCCCCTCGGCTCCCCTGCCCTTCAGCAAGGGAGAAAGGCAGGAGCCACGATGGGAAAAGGCCACCAATGTGGCTCAGCTTCTGGCTCACCCTGGAGGAGGTTTGGATCTGGGGGGAGTTTCAGGCTCCAGGGAAAAAGGGCCCGCTCTGAGCCCTGGAACCGCCGGAGGGCGAGGAGGAAGTGGTGGGTGGGTCTCCCTTTCCAGAAGCCCCAGGCGGCCCACAGGCTCCTCTCCCTCCCACAGCAGCCAGGCCGAGAGAGAGTCGGGCCCGCCACCCAACAGCTGGGCCAAACTAGCTGTCAGGCGCCCCATTTGGGAGGGTTTGGGAGGCCGAGAGGGAGGGCCTTCCTGCTGACGAGCCCCCCTTCCTCCCCACAGAGAGGCTCTGAGGAAGGTCTTCCTGCCACGCGCCCAGGTGCCTCTGCTCTGCCGCTCTGTGGCGGGCTGGGAGGGCCACTCCCAGCAGGCCCTGAAGCGCAGCGGCTGCCTCCGGAAAACCTTCAGTGGCAGCTTCGCCACCGTGAGGAGGAGGTCGGTGTGCGCCCAGATCAAGCTGCAGCTGGTGAGCGAAGCACCTGGGCTGGGCTGGGGGCGGCCTGGGATCCCCTTCCGGTTTTGCTGGATTTCTCCCTGTGGATCCATTTGCATCCCGATTGGTCGGTTTACAAAGGCAGCTCCTGAAATTCCGACCAGGAGAACCGAGTCGAGGCGGGGAGATCCTCCTTCGCTTCCAACAGATCTTTGTGCACAGAAATCACTTTGTGAATGTGGCTGAGAAGGGAGGGAGCAGATTTGGGAGATGCAGGCGCCTCGTTTCCCAGGACGGCCTGAGAGGATTTGGGGGGGGGGGTTCGTGTGGATCCCCCTGGAAACGAAGCTTCTGCGGAGCCTGGCTGCCACTGCCGCCGCCTCCGATGAGGCAAGGAAGATCCCTCCTCTCCCTGCAGGACGCTCTCAGCAATCTGGTCAAGCGCTCTCGGATCCACTTCCTCCATTGCCTTGATCCGGGGACCCCAGAAGGGCCTCGGCCGCCCACGGAGGCCTCAGAAGCCGCCCCAGGACCGGCGTGGGATGTTCCCGCCCTGCGTGCCCAGCTCTCCGGCAGCCTGATCCTGGAAGCCTTGCGGCTCCACAGAATTGGTGCGGAAGGGAGGTTTTGGGGTCTCCCTGCCGAGTGCGAGCAAGGGCGGTGCTGGGGTGGGTGGGATGTCAGCCCCCTTCCTGGCTGGTGGGGCAGTTGTGGGGCAGGTGTTACACGAAAGGCGAGTGACAGAGACAGGAAGTGGGGAAGGTTGGCCTGACTGTGGGAGGAAGCCTAGAAGCGGCCAAGACCAACTTCTAGCTGGGAATTTTGGGCATTGTAGTCACCAGAGAACTGGGCAGGGGGCACTAGGTGTGTCCCCCCCTCCAGTCGGCTGGCTGGTTCGTGCTGCCCCAAATCTCTTTCTTTCTGAGCAGCTGGTTAGTGTTTGCAATGACAAAATGCCACTTCTCTTTGCTTGTTTGTTTTGGGGGGATTTACAAAGTGTGTTTCTGCACATGGTTCCCAGGACAGCGCACTCTTTAAAATAATAAGTGCAAACACCATGAAATTCAGTAAAAGAGCAGTGTAAATATCAAAGATGGCTGTAATGTCAATAAAACCCAGCAGAAGCTGTACAAGCGACAGCATGAAAGCATGTGGAGGCCGCAGGGCAAGTTCCAGGGGATGCCGCCCTAGGAGCTCTTTCCCTGTTGGATCTCTGGGCCTGGGGTGCTGCAAAGCCCCCTATCAATCTTACAAAAGCCTACCCCCCCCCATGCCCCCTGTTTAATTTCCAGCTGGGGGTATAGGGGGATTTCTGGGGTCTGGCCAGGACTCGGCTCTTTGGGTTGGGAGACACGTGTTAAACTGAATGTGCAAGGTGGGACTTGCTCCTCCGGGCTCTTTTGGGTGGGTATGGGGGACCTGGGGGGCCAAGCGCCTCACCTCCGTTTCTGCCCGGGCAGGCTATGCGGATCGCATGGAGCTGACCCAGTTCCGGCGGCGCTTCCAGGGCTTGGCTCAGCCGGAGATGAAGAAGTTCACCTCGGCCTATGAGCTGCCGGATGAGAAGAAGGTCAGAAGCCCTGGAGAAGGGACGGAGGGAGGGGTGAGCCCAGGTGGCCACGGCAGCTTCAGCCACACCACAGGAGAGCCGACCGCCTGCTGGCCATGAAGCGGGCACCTGGGAAGGAAGCGTGCGCAGGCCTTGTGCCGGGAAGGCAGCCGCCCCGTGGATCCTCTCAGCAAGGGATGCTTGGCAGGTGGCGCTGCAGGGAGACTCATTCGACAAGTGCTCCAGCTCCCTCACCTGCCCTGGGGGGGTCTGAGTGGCACAAGGAATTGGGGGAGGGGAGGGCGAGGAAGCTTCCCAGGTTCCGTTCCAGCTTCCAGCCCGAGTCTCCCCACAAAGGAACCCCAAAGGGAGGCCCAGCAGCTGAAGATGTGGGGGGCACAGGGGCCGGGCGACTTTCTCCCCTCTGACGTCCGAAATGACCCCGGCTCTCCTGCGCCATAAGAGAGAGAGAGAGAGAGAGAGAGAGAGAATGTCCCGATCTCTAGTTGGGCGATGCCAGCTGAGATGCTGATTGAATGTCGGGGCCAGCCCTTTGTGGGGCTGCTCCTCCCAGAGATTTCGGGCTTGGAGGGACTGTGTGCTCTTCCCCTCTGCAGGCTTTGGAGGAGCTCTTCCGGGTCCTCGATTTGGAGAAGAAGAGCGTTGCACTGGGGCCCACTCAGGTACTGGGGGCAGCCTGCCTGGGGCTTCTCGCCTGCCTGCTGAGAGACGGCCACTTCAGCCTCCGACCCTCTTGGCAGGTCTTCCTGAAGACCGGCGTCCTTCCGCGGCTGGAGAAGCAGCGAGAGAAACTGGTCTCCCAGAGCCTGGTCCCGCTCCAGGCGGCCTGCAGGGGTTTCCTCTCCCGCCAGAGGTTCAGGGAGTTGAAGGTAGCCCTGCTCTGCAGCGGGGGAGGGCGGCCCTGGTGGCTTTCAGCAGAGGGAACCTGGGGGGCTCCCGTCCCGTCTCTCTCTCTGGATCCTAGCACTCTGGCTGCCACTGGGGGTGGCCTTAATCCCTGGCCCTGAGGTGTTCCCCCCCCCCCCCCGCTTCAGATCCAGAGCCTGGCTGCCCGATGCATCCAGAAGAACCTGGCCGTCTACCGAGCCGTGAAGAGCTGGCCGTGGTGGCAGCTGATGTGTGGCATCCGACCACTCCTGACCATCAGCCTGGCAGAAAGCCAGCTTCATGTCAAGGAGGTACCTGGGTTGCCGGGAGAACAAGCGGGTCAAGGCTCCAATCCCGGTTTTCCTTGGATTCAGCAGGATTCAGCTGAGCTAAGTGGATTCTCTCAAAGGGAGGTTCTAGCAACCCCACCGGGCACCCCCTGTGGCCTTGGCTGCCATCCCCGGCCCAAGGCAGACCCAGCAGCCGATGGTCCTGCACGCAAGGTTGCAGGTGGTGAATAAGCCCTGAAGAATCCCCTTCCCCTCCCTCCCTCCCTCCCTCTCAGGAGGAACTTGCAAGGCTCCAAAAGAAGTTGGAAAATTCAGAAATTTCCCGCCGGGAGTTTCGGCAGAGCACCGAATTGCTGGAAACCAAGGTAGGTGGTGGGACATTGGCAGACCCAGGAGTTGCTTGGATTGCATGTTTGGAGGTGTCCCTGTGAGCAAGGAATGGGTGGGGGCATCCTTGAAGCTTTTTTCTAACACTGGGGGGCAGGGGTGTCTGTGGGCAGTTATGGGGATGGTGCCAGCATGGACAAGCTCTGCCCCCACAGGTTGGCTTCAGCTGATGGCAGGGTCTCTGGGCACAAATAGTGCAAGGGGGTTTTCACTCTCTGAAATACCAGTCTTGACCCCCCCCCCCCGGCCTCCGATCTTCCTGAGACTGAGCGAAGTCAGCAGCTGCCCATTCAGGCCTCTTGGGGCGGCACTGCAACCAGCGCTTGTGCCACAGAGTGACGGAGGAGGGAGGGTGAACGTGGCACACCTGCACTTGGCCTGGCCCAGTGGGGAAGGCGGGGGCACCACAGAACTCTGTCCCGGGTAGGAGGAGGAGCGGAGGGGAAAGAGGCCAGGGCAGATACAATCCGCTTTCAGGACTGAGGCAAAACCGAGCGGATCCTCGGTCACCGTCATGCCTGGGGCAAAGGCCAGGCTTCTTCTTAACGCTCGTCCTTGCCCTGCTCCCATTCTGAGAGGCCCGCGAGGGTCTTCCTTGCTCTGGTCTCCCGTGGAGGGTTTGCACCTGGCCCTCTGAGCAGAAGAGTCCGTTTCTGAAAGCCTCCAGTTGGCGTGCTCCAGGCCCCTCACCCAGTTCCCGCTCCCTCTGCCAGGCCCAGCTGGGGGCTCTGTCCCAGCTTCCCAATGAGAGGCTGGAGTTTTGCCAGATCAGCTTCCCAGCTTTTCCTCCCGTCTCCCCCCTCTTGGCAGGCATTTGTTGCACATTCAGCTGTGCAGGGAATTAGACAACCGTTGTTTGGCGCATTCTGCCACAGCCTCTTTTCAGCAATTAATTAATTAACACTCTCATTATGCCCCGAGCACCCAGGAGATCATCAAATGGTTTCCAATAAACTCGCAGAGAGGATTTGTGTGAGAGGAGGAAAGCAACAATCCCAGTGTCGCCTCCGCCTCTCCCAAAGCTCAGACGGAGCCCAAAGGGGCAGAGGGTCTCCCTGCTGCCCCGTCCCTCCCGGCTGAATGGAAACTGGCTTTCCCAGAGTCCCAGCGAGCCCCCCGGTCACTGCGGTGCAGCCCCCCTGGAAGCCAGTAGTCAGCATGGGTGGAACGAGATTATCTGTCTGTCATTGTATCCCTCCTCTCTCTCTCTCTCTCTCTTCCTCTTCCTTCCTCTTTCTCTCTCTCATCATCAATGTTACTCATCCATCCATCCGTCTAATTGCAGAGGTTGAGAAACATCAGTCAGTTGGTTGGTCTACCTTCCTGACTGTCCCAGTCTGTCTGCCTTTGCTCTCAGCCCACCCAGGGAACCCAAGTTCCGGGCAAAACAATGGGCGTTTCTCCTATTTATTTCCTTCCCTTCCCTGGGGTGGGGGTGAGGCTGGGGGTCCCTGGAGGGGGCTCCCTCCCACCGCTTGTTTCTGCTCTGTTGAGGTCATAGACCTGACGGCAGAATTGTCGGACGAACGCTTGAAAGGAGACGTCGCCTGTCAGGCGCTGGATGCAGAACGTGCCGAGAGGCTGCGGGCAGCGAAAGAGGCCGGAGAGCTGCAGGTGCATTGGGGGGGGCTACCAGCGGTCCTCATCCCTGGCACCACCAAGGCAAATTGCCTGCCACAACCCTCACCGCCTCTCCCTGCAGCCATAACCTCGTCCTGCCACTTGTGGCCCTGGCAGCTGCCCTCCTTCCAGCCCACCTGGGGTTCATCCATTGCTTTGGCGGTCCCCCCCCCGCCACTCTTCTACCTGGGAGACCTCAAAGTGGGGCCTGAATGCACCAGGCACGGACACTGCTGGGCTCAGAGACTTTGGCCCTTTAAAGTGGGCGGCCCACACGTAAGCCACCAAAATGGCCGCCAAAGCCTCCCCTCGCTCTCCACCTTCATCTTGGAGCAGCTGCTAGGAAGAGCTGACCCCTTCCTTTGGGGTGGCAGGTTAGGCATGATGGTCCCACCACCAAGGAGGCCCCGCTTGAACCGCTCGGTCCCTCCCGGGGAAGCTGCCTCTGAGCACCCAGCTCTCCCTTGAAACAGATCTTCCCGCAGGCAGCCATGCTTCCCTGGGAGCTCCAGCCTCTCTCGGGGACTCGGCCTTTCGGGGCTGAAGAGGCGGATTTCTTCCTACACGCCTCTTTCCTTCCAGGTCAAGCAGCTGCAGCTTCAGAAGAGGCTGGAGGAGGCCGAAAAGCAGCTGGGGGAAACGCAGCAGCAGCTTCAGCTCCGAGAGATCGAGGCCAAGAGCTCTGGGAAAGGTGGGAGGCAGCATGTCAGCAGGATCTGGGGCAGCTCTGAGCTGGCGTTGATGGGTGCTGCCCTCCCCTCCCCCCAACACCCAGCTACCTTTGGCCTCTGGGGATTGCAGGGCGCCTGACAGCTCTCCCAAGCGACACCTGTCTCTCCCGTCCTTTTGAGGGATGGAGGGGGGGCAGCTGGAGCAGTGGGGGTGCCGGGGTCTGTCAGTCTGAGTCAAGCCACGAGGTGCCCCTGACCGCCCCAGAGGAGCCCTGCCCCAGATCTGTCAGGACGCCTTAGAAGCCTTGGGAGCCAGCCGGCTGAGCGCAGCAGCATCCAAGGTTATGGCCAGTGTGAAGGGCAGCCGGCTCCCTCCGAGCAGGACCTGCCTGGGAAGGTTCGGAGACTTCAGCACTGCTGGGCTCTGCGACCCTCTCAGGCTCATAGGGCGCTTCGGATCCATGTGACCCAGAACTCCTGGGGCTCATTTTTAAGGCTGCAGAGGGTCCCTGAGGCCAAACCGGCTGCTCCCTTTCTGGCAGTCTGAATTGCGCAGGAGGGCAGTGCATCCCTGGGGGGGGGGGGGGGCTGCCTTTGGGTGGGTGCCAGCAGGGCCCCCCCCTCGGGGTTGGGCGTGGCAGGCCGGCTGCGCAAATGCGGATCCTCTCACACCGACAGGGCATGAGTGGCAGATGCGCCTGGACTGCGCAGAGACCGAGGCCGCCTTTCTGCGCAAAAGGATCGCCCAGCTGGAGGAGAGGCTGGAACGGGAGCAGCAGTCCAAAGTGGACATGGAGCAAAAGGCAGGCCATGGAGGGGGCACATGCACGTGGTAACATGTGTGTGGCCTTCCCACCAGTGCCCCGCTGCTGCCTTTGGCCTCCCGGTGTCTCGGCCTGGCCTGGCCGCAGCCGGGTGCTGAGCCAGAGTTGCTCGTCCCCCAGAAGGGCTAATCCCAGGCAAAGTCCCCGGGGGGGGTTGGGAGTCACACCGCAGCACCCAAAGGCCTCACCCGTGCCAGGGACAATGTGGCTGGCGTGGGCAGCCCTGCGGTGGGGGCAGCGGCAGGTGTGTGGCCCCCGTGATGAGCAATGGGGCTAGGCACTTCACGGGGGCCTCCCTGCTTTGCAGCTCAGCCAGGCCCAGCAACTGTACGAGGAGGCCAGGCGGTCAGCCCAGCAACTGAAGCGGAAGTGCCAGCAGCTGACCTGTGAGCTGGAGGACACGCGGGTGCTGATGGAGAACCAGCAGAGCTGCACCCACGAGCTGGAGAAGAAGCAGAAGAAGTGAGTTTGCCTCCCCCCAGGAGCCATCGATGCTCCATGCATCCTCTTTGGGCAGAATGAGGCTGGGGTGGGGGTCTTTCCTGGCAGGGTTCTCCTGTGAGCAGAGGGTCCAGGAAGGAGGGGCTTCCCAGGGGTGTCCCGCCCCACTGCTTTCCCAAAACTGGACCGACTGCAGGGGGGTTGATTCCTTCTTTCCTTGGGCCCAAACACGTTTTCGCTCTTGGTGCTGGGACTTCCTTGCTCTCTTGTTGGCACTGGGGGGAGGGGGAGGCTGAGCTCCACCAGCTCCCAGGCATGCAAGGCCCTTTGGCCCCCCATTACCTTGCAGGTTCGACCTGCAGCTGGCCCAGGCGCTGGGAGGGTCGGCCTTTGAGAAGAGCCTCCGTGAGAAAGTGGCCCAGGAGAACTCTGGCCTCCAGTTCCAGCTGGGCAGCCTGCGGCAGAGGCTGGAGGTAAGGCCCAGGGGGGCCCAGGGGAGCCTGGCCGTGTCACCTTTCTGCCGGGCTGAACCCCAATGCCCCAAGCGAGTGGGGAGGGGGGCTGCTGGCAAGACTCCTGGACCTCGGCCCAGGCTCCAGAAGAGGCTGGCTCTCCCAGGTCTTCTCCACACACTTTCCTGCTCTCCCCCCCCCTCCCCCGCAACCTGGCAGCAAAAAGAGTTGGAAAATGAGGGCCTGGGCCAGCGGGTGGCAATGCTCAGCTGCCAAGTGGAGGAGCTCAGCAACCCGGCCAGCCTGGATGCCCCAGCCGCCCTGCAGAAGAAGCTGTGGGATCTCGAACGCAGGACCCAGGAGCAGCAGCAAGAGCTGAGCCAGCAGGCCAGGGCTGTGGAGCAGCTGGAGCAGGTGAGGCTCCCTTCTTCCTCTCTACAGGGGGCACCGGCCCACCATAACCCCTGCTTTCCCTCATCCTGGTTGTCCCCTCCAGCTCCACCTGAGGCTGGAGCTAGAGATCGAGCAGACGAAGCAAATTCACCAGAAGAAGCTGGAAGACAAGGAGGAGGAGCTGGAGGACACCCGCAAGTCTTGCCAGAAGCGGGTAGGGCCTGCCTGGGGAGGGGGTCTCTCTGGGGGTGTCCCCTCCCAGCCTGAGAGGACCCCTCATGTCTCCCTTTGGCCTGGCTGCAGCTTCGCCAGCTGGAGATGCAGTGCGAACAGGAATGTGACGAGAAGCAGAGCCTCCTGCGCGAGAAGCGGGATTTGGAGGGCCTGGTTGCCACCCTCTGTGAGCAGGTGAGCGAAGAGCAGCCACCCAGCGGTCCCTGGGGGCACCTCTGGCACCGGGGTTCTCCCACTGGACTCGCCCCTGACAGCGGCGCCCAGAGGCTGCACACTCTGCAGGCCCAAATACAAGGCCTCTCCCCTTCCTTCCTTCCTTCCTTCCTTCCTTCCTTCCTTCCTTCCTTCCTTCAGATCGGCCACCGGGACTTTGATGTGGAGAAGCGACTCCGCCGCGACCTGAAAAGGACCCACGCCTTGCTGGCAGATGTCCAGCTACTGCTGGAGACCTCTGGGGCAGACCCGGGTCCACCAGGGAGCCAGGAGGAGTGGGCCCAGCTTCGCAGGCAGGTGAGGAGTGGAGCCTCTTGGCCTCCACACCAAGGTTGTGAATCAATCCTAAGCTTGAAGGAAAAGCTCCACACTTGGCCAGCTTCTCCCAGCCCTGGAAATCCCAGCCGTTCTTTGATGACTCTTGAACCCCGAGCTGCTTCCTGCCCGGCCTCTCCTTTCCAAGGAGTGCAGAGAGGCAGCTTTCTCCGGAAGGGCGTGGAGTGTCATTAAGGCCATTTGTTGATTAACGGAGGGCGTTAGCTGGTTGTAATTACCAAGCCTTGCCCTCAGCATCTGTTATTGGGAGGGGGCTGGGGGCTCGGGGACCCTCTGAATAGTGGTGTAGTTGCTGGGGAAAGCTGAGGGTGGGGTGGGGGGAGGCTCATAAAAGGGGTCTCCAAAGTTGGCTGTGGGAATGGTGGAGCGCCTGGCAAGCTTCCCCAGCAACGGAAGGGGCCCAACGGGGCTGTTTGGGGGTGGAGAGCCCCTCGGCTGGCTTTGGATACAGCGGCAGAGCTGACAGGCCCCAGGGCAGGCAGCTGGCTGGGAGGGAAGCCGGAAAGGAGGCAGACAGTCTTGGAGACTCATCTGATCCCTGAAAGGGGTGGTGGTGCATGCATGGCTGGGGCCTCCCCAGGAAAGTAATTCTAATTTAGCTGCACAAGCATTCTGGAGACATTCAATAAATAATCCCCCTTGCTTGTTTCCATCGAAAACACACCATTCTGAAGATGCAAGCAATTACGTTGGTAATTGGGATAATAATTCTGTGTAAACAGCACCTGCGAACTGCAGATATTTCTACCTGGCTTGGCAGAAGCGGGAGGGGAGTTGCAGGTCTCTTCAGGGGCTCTTGCGCTGCTGCCCTTCAGGCTCTAGATAGAGGCCTCCCTTGGCACAGGGGGGGCTTGCAGATAATAGCCAAGGTGTGTAAGTGATGAGGGAGATTGGAAGATCCCTCCGCCTGCCCTCTGCCTGCTGCAGCACCTCCCTCCCTTTGGTTTAGGTATGTGGTTGAGAGGGGAGAGAGAGAGCAACCTGCCCCTCCCTCCGCTATATTTCCAATCTGGTCCAGCTCTCACTGAGGGCTGGCCTTTCAGAATTGGGCTTTTTGGGAGAGACCCTGAACTTCGGGGCTCCTGCTTTAATTCCCCACTGTTTTTCCAAACGGTTCCAGTGATTCACTGCACTGTAATGCCTGTATCTTCTCAATAGGGGTCACTGCAATGCAGTGTGCATAGCTACACATGGGAGGGCCGGGAGGGCAGCAGCCAACGGAGTCCTTAGGCTGTGAGTTTGTCTCCTGCCTGTTATCTGTCCCCCCAGAGGGACCATCTCATTGGGGGAAACCTCTTTCTGCTAGGTGCCTTTAAATGCCTGGGGATTGGGGTAGACTGCTGCTGGATGTGGAAGAGCCACTTATCCAGAAGGGGGCAGGTGAAAGGCCCCCAGAGGTCTGGCTGTTGCTGTCCCCCTTTCGCTCCCTCTAGACAGGCGATGCAATTGGGAGAGGGAGGCGCAGGGAGCCCTCTGGGCAGCAGCCCCTCTTTTGCTGGGCCTGCAATCCATGTGAATTTCAGCCCCCCCCCAAACTGGGAAAGGGGGGTAGTGGTGGCTGGGGGGGGGGTTCTGAAGGAAAAACTCCCCTCTGCTGCCACCCTTCCCTTTCCCAGAGCCTTTGCAGCAGAGGATTGAACAGACGGCAGCGCTGCCAACTTAACACGTTTGATCTGTTCATACATTATGTCTCCTTTTGGATGGGAATTTCAGTTTGTTTGCTCCCAAGTGGGAAAAATTTATTATGCAGATTTAAAAGGGGTGGAGAGAGAGAGAGAGAGAAAGGAGGAAGCAGAACAGACAAATGAAGGGCTGGGAGAGGAGGGGAAGGCAAGGGGGGGGGACTAAAGCTTTCAGGACTGGCAACCAGACATTCAGAGCTCTGGGGTTTACGCTCTGAATGACGGGGCAGAAGGAGAGCACTCTG
This sequence comes from Hydrophis major, assembly GCA_033807585.1. NCBI lineage: Eukaryota > Metazoa > Chordata > Lepidosauria > Squamata > Elapidae > Hydrophis > Hydrophis major. Next base: position 383,092 of record CM066339.1, on the reverse strand, counting down.
CCTGGCCCCAAATCCGTTTCCCTTCCCAAATTGGGACAAGCAAGACTGCAGACACATTCGACCGAACTCAGGGGGCTGGTGGGAAGTGGCCACGGCCACCCAGCCACGCCAGCGCTTGGACGAAAAGGAGGGTGGAGCCCCTGGAGATGGGGAGGGGGGCAGCTGGCTCAGCCCGTAAGCGTTAGGGGCTCCTTCTGCCCTTAGAGCCTGTGCCCACCTCTGGGTTGGCACTGCTGGGGGCCGAGTCCTCTTTCCGCCCTGCCTCATTTTCCCTGCAGGGAGAGATCTCGGCTGAGGGACGCTGGGGCAGCCGGACTGCAAGGCAGCTCCCAGGGCTCCCTGCAAAAGCCTCTGACCCGGGAGTGAATCTCGCAGCCGGAGGCTCCAGCCCGAGCCCCTCCCCTGCAAAGTGTTCTGCTGCTCCTTCGGTTGTTCAGGGGGGGCTATAGGCTATGGCCCCTGGGTGGGAGAGGCTTTAACGGTCCTCTCCAAGTCCTCGGCATGAGGCTGGTTTTAGGGCAGAAATTGGCCACCAAAACAGCCAGACGCTCCTCCACTGCAGAGCCGGCCTTTTCAGGATCCTCCGCAAACAGGCAAAGGCCCCATAAGACCCGGGGGGGGGGGATTGATTGGAGCGGCCGAGGGGGGACATGAGCAAAGGCCCAGCTTAGTGGGCACCTTGGGCAAGTGCTGGCAAACACCAGAAGTGAAGAAGACAAGACGGAGAAACCAGGCATGGAGGGGGGGGAGGGGGCTGTGCAGCCCGACCTGGGTGGGGCTGCCCCAGAGTGGAAGAGCCTTTTGGCCTCCGAGTTTGTACCGGGTGGTTGCAGTCGATGCTGCTCAAGAAACAACCGTTTATTATAAATTCTGCCTTGCAAATTGCTTTAATCTCTGCAAATTGGAAGAGATTCTCCTCATTGGCTAATTAATGAGCCCGGCTCTTCAGCTCAGCTGCTAAGTGTGGCCCCCTTCCTCCTCCTCCTCCTCCTCCTCCTCGGTGCTCCCACCCAGGCAGGGAGGAGGAGGAGGAAGCCCCCCCCTGCCCCGGTTCTCTTGCATCAGGGGCTGAAGCCGGGCTCAGCTCCTGGAGAGCCAAGAGGGACACCAACAGCAGGGGGGGGGGGTTAAAGGCCAGCCTGGCAGCAGCATCCACAGGTGTCCCTTCGTCCCTCTCTGCCAGTGGGAAGAGAGCACAGCCAGATGTGCCGAAGCCCAGGAGTCTCAGAAGATGCTGTCCCTCGAGGTGGAGAATTTGCACTCAGAGCTGGAGACGGCCACCAGGAACAAACACTTGGTACTGGACTGGATATTTGACCCAGACGCCTCCCCCCTCCCCCCTGAAGCCCCCCCCCTAGAGGCCTTGCTGTGTTTTGTGCAGGTGGACGAGCAGCTGTATCAGCTGCAGCACGAGAAGGCCGACCTGCTCAAGCGCTTCGAGGAGGACCAGGAGGACCTGAACGAGCTGATGGCGAAGCACAAGGCTCTGATCGCACAGGTGAGGGGGTGGGCCAAGGACCCCTCCCTCCCTCCCACTTTAATGAGAGTCTGCTCGACACAATGGGAAGCTCTGCATTTCCAAGGCCCTCCCCTCCCCTAAAGCCCCCCGGAGAGCAACCCCCCTGCTCAGGTAGAAGGCAGAGCTGACGGGAACATCTGGGGGGGGTCAGGATTGATGTCGCTGGCCAACTTTCTGGTCACGGGTGACTGGCAACCGTGCTCTCAGGCGGGCTTGGACATATTGTCCCCCCTTGCCGAGGCTCAGCCAGCACATCCTCCCTACCTGCCGTAGGGCTGCCCCCCCCCTCCCGTGGCCGCTCAGAGGTCTTGGCTTCTCTCCCTCCCTCAGTCGGCCACAGACATCGCCCAGATCCGAGAATTGCAGGGGCAGCTGGAGGAGCTGAAGAAGGAGAAGCAGGCCCTGCAGGAGAGAGTAAGGGCTGGAGCTGCATGCCGGTTGAGCTAGGGGCCTGGGGGGCCGGGGGGACCGGCTGGGAGGTCAGAGCAAAGGCCTTTCTGGAGCTGCTGTCCGGCTCTCTGGGAGGAGTGCAGGACTGCTAGGATGAGCTGGAGGTGGCGCAGGGGAGCCCCTGCCTGCCCCATTGTGGTTTGGGGTTGCTCCCCTCTGAGTCTTCATGCTGCTTTGCTGCAAAGCTGCCCCATTTTCCCCACCACCACCAGAGAACCGTGCTTGGGGGGGGGGATGCCTGGGCTGAGGTCCGCCTTCCCTTCTGTTCTGCCAACAGCTGCAGGTGGCCCAGGCCAGGCTTGCCCACCTGGAGCAGGTGACGGTGGAGCGCTCGATTGTCAGTCGCCAGGAAGCCCTGATCTGTGACCTGGAGAGCAAGATGGAGTTCCAGAGTGTCCAGATCAAGCGGTTCGAGGTGTGGCGCTGGTCGTACTGGGGGGGGAGGGAGGGGCTTCCTGGACGGGGCTTGCTCAGCTCCCCTGAGGCCTCCGGCTGCTCCCCGCAGGTGCTGGTGCTCCGTCTGCGGGACAGCGTGGTCAGGATGGGGGAGGAGCTGGAGAAGGCAAAGGAGAGCGAGGCGCGCGAGAGGGAGAACGTCCACTACTACCGGCTGCGGTTGGAGGAGATGAAGGCTGACAGGAGCGAGTTGGCCCAGAGGGAGCTGGAGGCCAGTCGCAGGCGGGTGGATCTGGTAAGAGAGGCCTGGCCTTGACCAGTGGCAACCCCGGGGCTCCTTCGGCCTCTTCAGCACCCAAAGGTCCAGGGGAGGGAAAAGACGGCTTCAAAACATGTTCTGTTTACAGGGGAGGCAGGCAAGAGGCTGCCTTGCACCACCCATCCTGGGAGAGTTTATGGCCCGGAGGAGGACTTGCAATAGTTGGGGCCTTTATTGACTTGGGAAGCCTTTGTGCCGGTTACGCTCTGCAGTTTGGCAGCTGGGCTGCTTTCTTTGGGGCTGAGGGCACTGGGGGCCACGGCCTGCCTTGCAAGGCCCCTGCAGGGGAGCTGGAAGGGCTGTCCTGCCCTGCTTCTTTGGGCCCAGCGCCAAGAGGGGCAGCTGCAGAGCCCCCAGTCTCTCAGGGGGCCCTTCTACCCTGCGCAAGAACGCCATAGTAGCTACTCAGAGTGTAGTTGGCAGAGGACTTCCCAGGGTTGTGTGGAGGAAATGTAGGGGGCAGGATCGTGTCTATATTCCTGGATAGCTCCAGGAAGGTTGCACCTTGAGCTCTCAAGTCCCGCTAATCCTTATGTGACCATGTGTGAAACGCTACCCACATCCCCCCCGGGTCTGGGCACCGATTAAAGGAGCCAAGGATGCCTTCGGCAAACCAAACCCGTGGTGGAGGAGCTGCCAGAGAAGGGGCCGATGCGGAAGGGTCTGCCAAGAGAAATTCTCTGGGGGAGAGAAAGCAGAGAGTCTGAGGAACCTCTTCCTCCTCTTTCACCGCCCTTCTTCTCGGCTCGCAGGCCTTCATCGTCTCTCAGTTTTGGCTTCGTGGCTGGAAAGAGGGAGGGTTGATGAGCAGCAGTGCCTGAGCTCCTTGGAAGTGCTCCATCCCTGCCCCTCCTTCAGAGGGCAAGCGGTGGGTTGGTGGGAGATCAGGAGGGCTGGGGGGAGCCTCTCTGTTTCTGCCATAGAATTGGAGGGAAAGGACCGTAAGGGATGCAAGACAGCTGGGAAAATGGCAGCTGCCCCCTCCGCGGTCTTGCGGGAGGAGAACGGGGGGCTCTTTCTCAGCCCCAAAGATTGGCTTGCACCAGTTGCAGCCGTGGGCTTTGCTCTGAGGATTAGCCACGATTAGCCCTCCCCACCTCGCCTGAGCCTCTCTCATTTCACCAGCCGAAAAAGGTGAAGAGCGAGCGAGTGAAATCCCAGGACGTTCAGTGGCCGAAGTAAGACAACTTCGACTTCGGACCGTTCAAATGCATAGGAAGGGAGGTTCGGATGCTGAGGACTCAGCAAGGTTCATGCTTGGAAGGAAGTTGGACTGCAGCTCCCTTGCTGGTTTGTGCCTCCCGGGCGGCTCCAGCTGGTGGGCAAAGGCTTTGTCAGCCTGGTCAGGTGGAGCGAGTGGGTGGGCTAGAGCCAATTCCCCCAGGGCTAAAGAGAGGATCTGAATGGCAGCTCCTGTTGGCAGCTGCTAGCCAGGATGGAGCAGGCAGGCCTCAACTTTGCTGCGGCAATGAAGGATCTTTCCTGCAGGGACGAGGGTTAACCGGTTGTCTGTAAACCGTGCTGTGAAATGGTGCCAAGGGAGGAAGGCCAGGAAATGGGCCCTCAGGATGGAGAAGCGTTGCAGCCAAAGACCCCGCAGAGACAGGCGGCTGGGGAAAGTGAGGTGCACTTCCTTTTCTGTGCTGCGTTCTGGTTGTTTCTATAGGGAGGCTGGCTGGAGAAGGAGTCCAGTTTGACAGTTATTGTGGCTACTCTCCTCCTCCTCCTCCTCCTCCTCCTTCCCAGCTTCCCCTTGGACTGCTGAGGTTCGGTCTGGTGAGCTTCCTTAGATCACCCACAGAAAGGATGTTTTTTTTTAAAAAAAGCATTTGAATTGTAGATGGGATTGTGGAAGTGATTTTAGGTAAGACTCAGATCCAGCCTTGCTATTGAGGGCCGGAAGCTGCTATGAAAACTCCTCCTTCCCAAGACAGAGACAACGGCAGTGAAGCCATCGGTCCCTCTAGGGAAAAACAGCGGTGCTCTCATGTTTCTCTCTTGCTCCTTTGGGCGGGGAGGGTGTTTGTCCTCCCCCTTTCTCGTTGCCTTTGGAAGATGGCAGAAAGGGGACTGTAAGGGAATCACGGGGTATTTTTTTTAAATTAACGGCAATATTGTGTGCATTTATTTTAAAAGAACAAAACATAGCAAGGAGTTTGAGAGGGGGTGGGGTTCCCACTCCACTTGCCCCTTGGAAGTCTGAAATTGGGGTTGCCCTTCAGCCTGGCCTACCTCTCAAGGCTGTGGGAGGATGCAGCAGGTGGGGGGAGGGGAGGGCTCACTCGCCACCCTCGGAAATCCAAAGGGAGATTTTGAGCAGTTCGAGATTCCAAGGAATACTTAAAATAGAAAAGGGCAGAAAGAGAGAGAGAGAGAGAGAGAGAGAAATATATCTTTAGACATGTACAATTGTGCCAGCCCCCTTGCCCCGTCTCCCTGTCATCGCTCACACGTATCTCAGTGTGGTGGCATTAAAATATCTCTCATTTGCACAGTGACCGCCTCCACATGCCGAGTTTCCAAACCCCCCACAGCAAATGGGAGCCGCCTCTAACCGATTCCAAGCCCCAAAGGAGCTAAAGCCAGCAACACAAAGCCAGCCCTGGGCCTTCCCTTTGTGACCATTTCCATCGACCTTGGGAGCCTTTGGAGCCTCCAGCCCCTCCAATAAGGCCCTGCACCATGGCTGGCACGGGAGGAGGCAGGGCAGCTGTTGGCGGATGGACATTTCCAGATGCCAGGGAGAAGCCCTGAGATTTGAGTTCCCTCAACCGGATTGGCGCTGCGGCCTCAGGGCAGAGCAGACCCCGCCAAGGGGCTTGTGCAAAGCAGTCATGGTCAGCTTTGGGTTAAAGTGGGAAAATGGGTTAAAGCAATAACCGAGTTAAGGCCCCAGTTGTGTGACTGCATTGTTTTCCCACCTGCACCCCTGAAAGAGCTTTGGAGGCTCCGCAGGTTTCTCTCCGGAGAGAACGCTGCCCCCGGTCCTGCCTCCCCCCCCCTGAATCCCCCTCCCATTTCCCCAGGAGAAGCAAGTGGACGAGCTCCTGGCGGTCAGGCAGACTTTGCAGGCAGACCTGGAGACCTCGATCCGGCGTATTGCAGACTTGCAGGTGGCTCTGGAAGAGGTGCAGTCAAGCGATGAGAGTGAGACGGAGAGGTGAGTGTGCCAGAGTCCAGCCCTGCAGTCGCTTCTGCCTGTTTCCAGCCGGGCCCGGCCTTTGCCCAGCTGCCACTTTCAGCCAGAAAAGCTGGGAAGCCCACCCAGGCCCTGGCTGAACCACGAGAGTTGGAGCACCATGGACAGTGCCCGGAAGGAGATTTCCTGAATGCTGCAAGACCCCCAACTGTTAGTGGGGTGCAGCGGCAGTTCTCCTCACCACCTGCTTTGGGAGAAGGATGGATAACTGACTCCAGTATCTAGACCAGCTTGGGGGGGGGGCTTTGTCCTGGACAGGGGTCTCTGCCCTGGGCCCCAGATCGTGCTTGGCCTGCCCTGATTGCTTTCCTTCGAGACCTCTGCTTAATGCCAAGCTCCATTCCAGCCTCCTTTTGCTTGAGGTCCAGCCACTTTCGTGGGGGCTGGGAAAGTGAGCCCAAACGGGGGGGGGGCTCGGTTCCCCTCGCAGAGCCAGGCTGCCTCCCCTCCTCGACTGCCCACCCCCCATTCTCCAGCTCAGCTCCGGCTTTGTGTACTGAACAGGAAAGGGAATTGATCCCAAGAGCCAAACCCACAAAGGGCACCTTTTCAACAGCAGACCGCCTAGAATGACACGTGTATGTGTGTGTGTGTGTGTGTGTGTGTGTGTGTGTGTGAAGACTGGGGCGATTGTGATCTGGGCCTTGCTGAGCTGCTGAGTGTGACTGAAATGGCAGCCAGGGAAAAAGGAAGGAAGTGGGGGCAGACCTGCTTCCCTCAGGGCAGCTAAAGGAAAGTCCATCAACAAGACAAGGGTGGGAGGGGGGAAAGGGAGGATGGCAAATAATACGGGGGGGCTGCGGTATTGGGGGGCTCTCAGCCGTAGAGACCGCTGCCCCTTGCATGGCAATTCAGACCCAGATGCTTCTCTGATGGACCAGAACGGAAAACCTTCTGGTAATTTCCTGGATCTTCCCAGGGTGGCCAGGCGGCAATGGCGGAGGAGGAGGAGGAGGAGGAGGCGTTCCCTCCCCGTTGAGCCCAGCTCCTTCCTCCGCCTTGACGTCCCTTCGGCTCGCAGAGTGATTTTCCTTGGTGGGAGCAATGATTAAGCCTGTTAATAGAGCATTAGCAACCCTGCAGGATGGCTCATTCACTCTCAAGTTTTGAGGAGCAACAGAGAGAAACGCAGGTCAGCTTATCTAATATGAATAATGCCAACATCCAGTTGTTCATACATTTTGTACAGAAAAAAATCAACCGCATCTGAATTGTCAAACGAAAGGGATGCTCAGAGGATTAAAAAGGGAAAAAAAACCCAAAACTAAGTGCCTTTTTTGACTCCCACCCCCATCCTGGGAGGCTGGCCTCAGTTTCCCTGCGCGAATGTGGGTGAGTGCGTGGATTTCAAGGGTCCCCAGGAGAGGGGAGGGGGCACTGGGACCCAGGACTGGTTTCTCTTTCCTCGCAGCGTCCAGACGGCCCAGGATTCCCTCGCTACCCGGCAGGAGACGTAAGTCAAGCCGAAGGGGGTCCTGGCTGGGGCTGACTGGGGGGGGGGGGTCTGCAGGGTAAAGCCCATTGATTGGCACCTGTGAAAAACGGTCTTGCTGAGTAGAAGCCAATAGGAACAAAGGGCGGATTAGATCTTCGTAGATTTTGGATTTATTCCATTTTGCAGAATTCACCACTTTCCAGACTCTGCCTCCTGAAAATGGGTGGAGTTTCTCCGGGCAGTTCAGGGCAGCGATGGCAGAGCCGGCTGGCCAAAAGATGCGTTGGCTTCTGCCAAGCTGTACACTGGGGAAGGGGCTGTCACTGGCCAGAGTGCCTGTGGGTGAGGGAGGGTCTGCCCTGAGCTTGCCCTGTTTCCCATTCAGGGCGATGCCATTGCACCGGGGGAGAGGCTTTAACAGCTTTCAGATGGATGGACTTCAACTCCCAGAATTCCTCAGCTAGCATGAGGGTGGTGCTTTCAAGGGACAGATCGCTTGCTGCCTGGGGAATTCTGGGAGATGAAGTTCACACCGCTGAAAGTTGCTGAAGTTGAGAAGCAGCCGTGCAGATGTCCAGATGTTTGCAAGTCTTTTGCCAGGCCCACATCTTGGGCTCAGCAACTTAAATCCTTATCCCAATAATTCATTAAACGTGTGGAGGTGAGGCCCCCCTCTTCCAGAGGGACACAGGAGGAGGCCGAAGCTGCAGCTCTCCCTCCCTCCCTCTCCTCCTCCTCCTCCTCCCCCACCCCTGCAGGGAGAGTCAGATGAGTCTGGCTTCGACTTCGTCACTGAGTTTACATCTGGAGTCTGAAGGAAGCATCCGGTCATGGCTGGAGACAGGGTCAGGCTGGACGTCCCCATCAGCTCCCAGTCTGGCTGGAAGCAGCTCTCAGTTGTCGCTGGATGGCCGGAGCCTGCCGAGCCTGAGGTGAGAGGGCTTCCAAGGGGGCAGGAGGGCCCTGGAGCCCCATGGGTAAAGGCAGCCTCCCCTGAGGCTGGGTCCCACTCTGGCCTACCGCGTGTCCCCCCTGCCAAGAGGTGGGGCCTCTGCAGCCCCCCGGGCATGGGGTCCCCTTTGGAAGGGAAGCCCCCCTCCTCAGCCCACAGCCAAACCCCTAGAGGAAGACCTGGTGGCAGCTGGCACAGGGGTGCCCTGGACTTTCTGGTGCCACCGGAGGGCTGGAGCCGTGTGTCGTCATCCCAGGCAGGGCCGGCGTTTCTCGCCAGCACAAACCGTTATGGCTGCTGCCCGGCCTTTCCGATGCTCCGTCCCTCTGTGCAATTACCGCTTCTCTCCTTTTGTCTCTGGACATGCTCTGTGCTTCAATTCCAGTACAGATATTATTGCATAAATTATTTCAACTAGCATAAGCATAATAATCATCCTAATTGCTGTGTAATCTTCACTAATTACTGTTGTATGTCATTTGTTTTGGTGCAGATTGCACACTGCAAAACTCCCGTTTGGCTCAGGGATGCTTTCCGATTCTCCCATTAGGAGCTCCCTTCAAAAAAACCTGGGAGTGAAAAGAGAAGAAGGGAAGCTGTAGGGAGTTTTCTGGCCCCTCTTGCTCCTCCGCTCATTAGACTGGAAGGCACGGACCAGAAAGGCGTTTTCTGCCCCCAAAGATGGGGCTGCGTCTCCCTGGCCGAGAGGGCCAAACACTGACCAGCTTGGCTGCGAAGGGTCCCCTTCCCCCTTCCCCCTTTCCCCAGGGCTGGCCCCCTTGGAGGTCTTGCTCGGCCACCAAGCCCTTCGGATTTAGAGGGGGGCCCAACTTCCCTCCGCCTCTTGCTTCTTGTCTCAAGAGGTTTCCTGTCCCTCCGGCTTCCCAGTTGCTGGGGGTCTCCCTCGGGGTGCTTGCAGGGGCAGGTCCAGGCCCGCCTGCCCTTCGGTGGGCGAGCGAGGTGAGGCTGGCCTGTGAGCCAGGCAGAAGCAGCATCACTCGGCTGGGCAGCACGGAGCTCTGTCTTGGGGGGCCTGGATGCACTTGGGAACCCCCTGCTGCCTATTGGGGTTCTCTGGCCGAGGGGCTCTGGTGGGAGGAGAGCCTGGGCCTCCCTTCTGCCCAGCCTCCTCTGGGGGCCTCCTCGAGGGACTGGAAGGGAGAGGGAGGGAGAGGACCCGTTTCTAAGGCAATAGAGGGGCAGGACGGTTTCCTGCCTGGGCCTCCCTGCCTTTGCCAAGCAGCGTGAAGGCTGCCTGGTCCTGGCACGAGGCCCACCTGCGAGGCCTGGCACCTGAGCCCATCCAGGGCCTGTCCCATGTGGGCCCCCCAAGGCAGCCCAGGCACTGTGGGAGAGGGAGGAGAGGGTGCCAAGCGGGGGTGGGGGGTGGGGGGCGATGCTAAACAGGTAGGTGGAGGGGAGGAGCAGAGCCAGGCTGGGCCAGGAAAGCCAGTGACTCAAGGCACCAGTGAGCAGTTGGGGGAGGCAGCAGCAGGAGCCCCACCTGCCCCACCTGCGTGGCCAATTTCAAAGCCGGCATCCCCTAAAAGGCCCCCAGGTGCTTCCTCTGCCCTGAGCCTGACTGGGGGGGGGGGGGGTCATTTGCCAGGAGCCCATCAGGGAGGCGAAGGGGCCTGGAGGGCTGCAAGTGGCAGGATTCCTCTTTTGGGGTCTGAGGTCACTTGGGGGGGACTTCTGTGCCGGCTCCTTTGCCCAGGGCCCTCCTCCCAACCTCTGTAGCCTTCCTGGGAGAGGGGGCAGGTGGGTGGGTGGACAGGTGGAGGGTCGTCTCCAGAAGCCCCTCTGGGTAGATTTCATTTCAGGTCAACCTCGCTGGGGTCTTGACTCTGCAGATTACAGGCTGTGTAACGTTGCTATGGCAACGGCATCCATTCTCCTTAGCCAGAAGGGTTTATGACTGCCAAGCTGAATGTTGCTCAAAGGTGCCTTTCTCAAAACAGAGCCGAAATTAGGGAAAAGAAAGGAACCCCTTTCTCACTTCCTTCCTCCATTGGAGAGGCTGTGATCATTCTGGCTCTCAGGGGGGAAGGAGCCAAAGGAGAAGGAATAGCCCCACTCCCTGGCAAACCCGGTTTGGGATCTCCACCCTCCAGGCCCTTGCAAGGGGGACGGCGATCCCCGTCCGGCTGCTTTTCTCTCTCTGGCTGGCAAAAGCTCTCAAGAGGAAGCAGCTCCGCTCATCTCAGGGTCAAGTGGGAAGGTGGACGTCCCTCTTGTGGAACCCGGGTGGCTGTGGGGCAAAGCCGTGGCTCAGAGTTTCTCCTTGACCCTTGCAGGGCGAATGCAGACCAGGGGAAAAGCTGGCAGCCGATGTCATGGCCGAGTGCGGAAAGGAAGGACTACGGAGGAGGGCCGGAAGGTCCTTCCGCTGGCTCTCTGAGGCGGGACTACGGAAGGCCCAAAGAGGAACCCGGCAGCCCCTCCAAGTCAGAGGGCCGGAGGCCCATGTCCTCTTCTGCCGCAGCCGAGGAGAACGTCCCTTCGTCTCCCTCCGCCAGCAGGGGACTCTCTCCTTTGGCCGAGGAGAAGATATGGCCCTCGTCTTCCGCGCTCTCCAAGTACGTGGAGGAGCTGCGGAGGAAGCGGCTGACAGACAAGGAGCCTCTGGAGGAGGCCTCCTCCTCCTCCTCCTCCTCCTTGCCCATCTACCAAACAGCCGGGGCTCCCGTCCTAAGGAGATGCAGGACCCTGAAGGACCACGAAGACTTTCCCATCCGCCTGGGTGGCCTTGGGGCAGAGCCCGGAGTTGACCTGCTTCGCTCTTCCAGTTTGAGGAGCCTCTCATCGGATTGTGGGGTGTGGCCATCCCTCTCCCCGGTCCTGAAAGGGGCCTCCAGGTTTGGCTCCTATGACTCCCTGGTGCAGAACCCAGCCGACCCCGGCGCCCAAGTGGCCTCTCCAATCCTGGGCGGAGATGTGCTGGGCCCATTGCAGCCAGGGCCCTGGAGGAGCTGCCTGGAGCCCCCCTTGGAAGGGAGCCTGGATTTCGGGAAGGAACCTCTGGCACTCCAAAGCAAGAGGCTGGCGGAGATCCCGAGGGAAGGGAAGGAACCGTTTTCTTGGAAAATACCAACACTAAGTTATGAGCGGAAAACCAACACCGACTTGGAGGACTTCCTGCCGGCCATCCGGAAGGCTCAGTCCACCAGCAGCCTGTCCAGAGGCCCCAAGGAGAGGAAGGACGGGCAGCGGCCCCTCAGTGTCCATTTTGAAGACCAGGCCGCCCCACCTCGGCGCACTTTCTTGTCTGAGATGAAGACCGTTTTGTCCCCACAGCCGAAAGCGAAGGAGGAGCCCGGCCACCTCTCTGACTCCTCTGACTCCTCTTCCGGCTCCGTGGGCTCCTCCAAGAGCGCCGACAGCGTCAAGTGCCGGCCCCAGGTCCCACGGCAGGAAGGGGAAGGGTGTGTGGGCAGAGGGAGCTCAGAAGGGCCGAAGGTCCACCCACGGTCCGAGGCGGAAGGGAGAGAAGACGACGTGACCAGCATCATGATGAAGTACCTGGGAAAAGAGTAAGGTAATCTGTCCCTCCTGCCTAGAGCCGTGAATCTGTGGGGGGACCTGCCCCCCCAGAAGTTGTGTGTGCTCCAGCCCTGGAAGCTGCTCAGAAGAAGAGGCTGGGCCACCCCTTGTCTGGAATGGTGCAGGGTTTCCTGCCTGAGCCGTGGGTTGGACTAGAAGACCTCCCAGGTCCCTTCCAACTCCTGTTATTCTACCTTCTATTCCTCCTCGCTACCTTTATTTTGGCCGCCTCTTTGTCCAGCTGGAGCCTTTTGCAGGTTGCTCTGCTCTGCTCCGCTGGCCAGGGACCTCGTTGAGAGCCAGTTAAGAAGCCGGCTGGGAACCGCTCAGCCTCGGCAAACGTCCTCTGGCTTTACCTGCACCTTTTAGCTGGACTGGGGACCCCCCCTCCCCCCGGCCAGGTGCTCTTCTGAAGCCAGCAGGGCTTGAGTGGGGGATAGCAGACCCAGATTTCTTTCAGCTGCCGTCTCTCCTCCTCTTCCTCCTCCAGGGCTCCAGCAGCAGCAGCATGGAAAACAGATCCGCAAGCAGGTTTTCTTCTGTGGATGATGGCTCTTCCCCCACCGGAGCTGCCGGAGCGCTAATGCACAACCACTTGGGGGTGGGGTGAGGGGGTGTCTTGGTGTGAAAGAGACAGGTGTGCAGCCGTCAGGAGCCCCCGGGGGGGGGGGAGCTCTCTTGGACTGACGCCAAATAAAGGACTTTGGTTCTTGGAGACGGGCCTTGCGTGGTTTCTTTTGAGGGTTGGGTCAGGCGTCCTAAGGAATATTGGGGGGGCTCCGGCAGGATAAGAGGGGGTGCCTGCAGTGAGGGGGGGGGATGGATGTGGGAGCCCTCGGCTGGCCTGGCCTCCTCCGGACCCCTCCCTTTTTCCTTCCCACCCACGCTGGGGCTCCTTCGTCTCAACCTGGGGGTGGATCCTTGCTCTGCTCCCCATCGCTGCGGAGGAGGAGCAGTCCCTGTGTAAAAATGCCCCTCCAGCACAGCGAAGGGCCCCTCCCTGGGTGGGAAGCTGCTTGCCTGAGCCCGGAAGGCATCACCGAGCACTGGGCTGCCTTGTTGAAGCCAGGTGTCTCCAGGGGCTCTTTCGTCAACGGAGTTTATCTCAGCAGCTGGCGGTGGAGCGCCCCCGCCCCCCCCCGAGGGGAACAGAACAGCCAAGAACGCCAGCAATTTCTGAATCTGTAGCTATTGTGGAGAATCCAGGCTGATTGTGCTGCCAGGCCTGGGGCCCAGCTGGCTGCCCTTAAGGGGTCACTTTGGCTGCTGCAAATGGAACCTCTGCTTGCCAGCTATTTCAGGGCTGCGCTGTAGCCGGGGAGTTTTCCTCCAAGGAAGCAACAGGCTATTTGTTTAACTAGCATTAGCCCTGAAAATAATGTTTCCGTTTATAGCTTTCTCGTAGGAGTTTGAAAGAATCCTGAAACATAAAAATAATAAAGTAACTGAGTGATGGCAACAAAAGGAAGCAAAGGAGATGGAATAAACCCCAGAGCAGCCTGGAGGAAGAGCAGGAGACAAAGGAGCCTTTTGAATGAGTGTGGAACAAATTGCAGGTATTGTGTGTAAACACCTGAGTCGAAACTGACATGCGTGGCTAACAGAGGAGGCGGTGTTTACGGAACACCAGAGCCCTGCCTGACGCGAGGCAGAAAAATGATCCCCTTCCAGTCATTCCCTTGAACTCTGCAGCCTGGGGGGGGGGGGGATGGATGGAGGGCACCTGTGGATTCTGCTTCACCCAGGGCAAGCAGGGTGGAGGGAAGAGGACCAACCAGCCTGACCCAGACGAGACACACACGCACACGGCTCCCATCTGCTGCTCGGCAGGGGCTGGGCTGGGGGGCGGGGGGGGCAGTGCGAGGGATCTCACATTCAGAATGGCCAATTAGCCATTGTGAGCAGGTGAGGCCGGTCTTGGTACTGCCTGGGGCAACTTCAGAGCAGAGCTGCAGAGCTCGGGGGCACCCAGGCGGGCACAAAACACCAAACGCCTCTGGCTGTGCCCGTCTTCGGTTTGGCCGGAGCTGCCTGGGTGCAGCCTCTCCCTTTAAGCCCCCATTTAAAAGGGTTTTTTAAAAGTGTGGCTGAGCCCTGTGAATGGGTCCAGAATTCCTTTTGTAGACTCACTCCAGCCACATGTGGCCAAGAGCACCAAGGGGTCCCAACCGGAGGGGGCCGCAGGCCGAGCTCTTTTCAGGGGCCCGGACCAACTGAAGGGCCAGCATGCAGGGGTCCTCTCCCTCCCTGCCCAGCCCCCTTGGGGCCAAGAATTCAGACCGCAGGCAGCTCTGGGGGCGACCATTTCCATTGCTCCAAACTGCTCCCCCTGGCGGCTCTGGCTTTGGGGCAGAATGGAGCCCCCCCACTTCAAGCTCACGGAGATTCCCCACCTGGGCCGTGCTGCTTGGGGCAGCTACATCCCCATGTTGGTGGGGCTGGACCCCCACTTAGCAGTGGCCAAGCACCCATCCCCGAGGGACTGCTCTGGGGGCCTCCAAGCCCTCCTGGCCACTGGGAGGCGTGGCTCAGAATCCCCCTGCCTTCTCCTGGGGACCCCCAGCCCTTCCGCTAAGGCAGCTCCTGAGCCCCCCCCCAGCCTCCGCTGTGCTGAGTGCCTCCCCTTTTATATCCTCTTTATGGCTTCATTAAACTGCTAGCTGTGCTTCAATTAAAGGAGCTGCTTTTTCTGCACTTTTTCTCAGAATAAACGCCATTTGTTAGGCAAAGGGGGGGGTCTTCATTGCAGCTGTCCTGGGAGGGGGGGAGAGACTGCTGACCGGCCCCCCTCCTCTCCAGCTCTCCTCCCCTGGCCGGGCTGAGGCTGAGGTGCCCCTTCCACAGGGCGTGACTTGGACCCCAAGTGTCCCCAGGCAGCAGGTGGAGGGAGAGGGGGACTCCGCTGCCTCCCAGCCTGGGTTCCCCTTCCCTGCTTCCAGGGCCCCTCCCCCTCCTATTTGAAGGAGGAGCTAGAGAGGCTTCTGTGCAGGATGTGGAAGCGGCCCCCTCCCAGGATCTGGGCTGCTGCCTCTCAGGGAAAGGCAGCTTGGGGCTGGGGGAGGTGTGGAGGCCCCCCCCCCCGTTCCCAACAGGCTTGCTGATCTTCCTGCTCAGACCCAGTGAGGCTCTTGCTCGCCTACCCCCCCCCCCCAATCCTCTGGGGATGCCATTTCCTGCTGCATTGGGATTGGGGTCAGTAGCTCCCCTTGGCTTGAGGAGGCTGAGGAAGGGGGACTCGGGTCCCCTCCTGCCTGCCTGGGAGGGGTGCTGGTTTAAGGTGGCCAGGGTAGGCGCTCCCTCCTTCAAGGTGGGGGGCAGGAAGCAGCTCGCGAAGCGGCATCTGCATTCAGAGCCACAGATGGTCCTGGCGGCTGGTGGTGAAGACGTGTTCGAACAGTTTGTTCTGAAGCTTAATGGGCTTCGGAGCACAAATTTGGAGGCTTCTCGGTGCCTCTGCAGGGGGGGCTAAAAATAGAGGGGCCCCTGCCCCCGCTCTCCATGTGCAACTCCCTGATGGTGCCTGCTGGCGGAGAGGAGCCAGGCAGGGGGCAGCGGGAGGGTCCTGGCCGGGCCTGCAGCTTTGGATGCTTTACGGCGGCCATTGCAAGCAGAACCCCTGCGTGGGAGCCTGGCATTCAGCTGTCTGCCAAGGGGGGCCGGGAAGGATTGGCAGGCGGAGGATTCTTCGTGGCACCACGTGGGGCCCGGGGTCCTCTGGGAGGCAGCCTCCTTCCCGCCAGCCTTGGCCTTCTTCCAGCCGGCTTCCTTCCTTCCTTCCTTCCTTCCTTCCTTCCTTCCTTCCTTCCTTCCTTCCTTCCTTCCTTCCTTCCTTCCTTCCTTCCTTCCTTCCTTCCTTCCTTCCTTCCTTCCAGAGCCTCTCGGCAGCCTCCTGAGGCCTGGCCTGGCCCAGGTGCCAAGGAGGGTCTGTGCCCCCTCCCCAGTCCCCCCCCCTTGCAGCCCGAAACAGGCAAGTGTGCATGCAAGGGCACATCCCTCTCTTGCTCCACTGGGCAGTCTAAATATTTTGTGCAATGAAGCCCCTGTGGGCTGCAAGCTCTCCAGCGGGCTGGATGCACCCCACAGGCTCCCCCGTGCCCCCCTCCCTGGCCCGGGTGTTGCCCACTCCCTCTTGCTTGCCTTCCTGCAGAATCAGAGAAGCCGCCTGCAGGCCATGTGGGCCAGGTCCCTTCCTCTTCCTCCTTGGCGGTGCTCGAGGCCAAAAGGATCCAAGGGGCTCTTGGACTGATTCAGGGATGGATTGTTTGTTTTTGGTCTTCTGTGTTTTAAAGGAATTAAAAGCCATCATGCATTCATGCCCCCCTGATGAATAAAACATCCTCTCTTGGGAAAGCGTCGTTTGCCTTGCCAAATGTTGGGCCCACCGTGAGGGCCAGCCAGGAGGCGCCTTGACTTGTGCCAGTGGGGGCAGCCCCATCTCTGGGGGCAGAGGAGGAGGCAGCCCTGGAAAAGAGGGGCACACGGGGGTCTCCTGCTGGGCCCCAACAGCATCACTAGAAAGCAGGCGCTGGAGCCCTGACTGGGCTGTGGGGAGCGGAACAGCCTCCTAAGAGAAGAGAGCCCCTGCCCCTCCCCCTTCGGGGGGGGGGGCAAAAGAGGGCTTTGGCCGGGTGTTCTTGCCCGGCTTGTGGTAAAGGAAGCTGGATCCAGGCTGGAAATGCTCTTGACCCCAATGAAGACCCTCCTGTGGCTGACCAATGTGCTCCTTCAATCACACCCCTGCAGAAGGGGCCTTTTCTGGGTGCTGTTGGGAGGCTCCTTGGCCGAGGCCCTGTCCTCTCTCTCCCACCCCCATGTTGCCCAGGAGGGGCAGGGGTGGAGTAGAATGGCTGTTTGCTGGTGGGGGCTGAAGCCGGCAAGGAGACAAATGGAGCCACCGAAGCGATGCTGCAGCTTCTTCTCAGGCAATGCTCAAACAGGCTGAATGGATGGAATACAAATGCCATCTATGAGCCACTCGCTTGGGACTGCTGGGAGGGGGGGCTCCTGGAGGGGCAAGCGCAAAGCCCCCAAAGACACTCTGTCTGCAGCCCTCCCTCCAAGCATTGAGCCAGCCACGGGGGAAGGCCGGAGCCCGCAATTATGCACTGGACAGTGGGGAATGCTGGGTGGGATCAAAGGGTCCAGTTCCTCAAAGGGGCTGACACTGCTTGCTTGTGCAGGTGCGAGCCCTCAGACCCCGGGAAACTCTGCAGCCCCCCCCCCCCCCATGCCTGTTCTTCCTCTTCCCTCAATCCTTGAAGCAAGCAAGCACAATCCAGGGGCCCAGAGACCTCCAGGGCCTGCCTTGTCTGCTGCTCTAATTGGCTGGAGGTCCGTCCATCCATCCATTCCCCGGCAGGTCAGGGCTGGATGGGGAGATGGGGGGATCCAGAGAGGTGTGTGGCTGTTTCCTTCAGAGACCCTTTCTTAGCCCCCCTCCCCTGAGATTCTGCAGTGGTCCTTCCCCCACCTGCTCCATTTTCCTTGGGCTCAGAAGGGTCTTTCTGAACAAATAGTCCCATGTATATTTTTAGAAGAGGACAACGAAGTGGTAAAGACAATTACAGCGGAGATTCTGCAGCAGTTCACTTGCCGTACCGAGGGTTCCATTCTGTGCTTCTGGCAGGGCCTCTTCCTGGTACGCTCAGAACTCTCCCTTCCTTAATGAATTCCAAATTGCAGGAAGACTGCAGTGCCCTGTGGCTTCTCTCCCATCCCTGCTGCATTCCAGAAAATGTAGTCTGAAAGGGAGATCACCGGCCTTCCATCAGGCTGGAAGGAAGCTCTCCCCAGGCAGCTGAGTCTTCTTAGTCCCAAAGGGCCACCGAAGTTTCTCCTGCTCTCGGTTTACAGCTCAGTGGTTTTCTGCGCTCAGTGCAAAATAGGCTCTCCAAGTTCAAGCTAAACTGGTGGATGGAACTGGTGGGATCAACTGTTGGTCACCTGGACAGGCGCCTGATTCCACAAGGCAGGTAACCTTGGACCACCCTGTGGTCAGTTTCCTTTCCCCCTCCACTAGAAACCCTCCCCCCACATGGAACCACATTGCTCCCCGTGGCTGGATAAGCCCAAAATGAGGCTTATCCCAGGGAAATGTCTGTGTGAGTGTGCAAAACAGAGCACAAGCCTTTGCAGGAGGATGAGAGTGAGGAATAAACTCCAAATGTTATAAATCTCACCTGCCTGGAAATGTCAGGTTTGATTGGAAACATCAGCAAATGGCTGTGAAATCCAGCCAGATGAGCCGCTGCTTCCTTCGTGGTGCTGGTGTTGGTCTCTGTGATTGAAACCAGTGTGGTAGCAGGTTAGAAAACAGGTGTGTGCGTTGTGTTGACTTGACATGGTTGCCTTAAGATGATACAACATGGACTGTAGCTAGCTATTGGAAAAATGTCCCTGCTAATCCAAAGTGAGGATGGCAGTCGTCCCCCCCCCCCAAATCCATCTGTTCCCCACAAAGGAAGTGGGGGAGTCTCTGCTGCCAGGAAGCCGAGAGACACCTCCCCCCCTTTCAGGCTTTGAGCAAAAGGTTATTCCTGCCTAGCTTTTGGGGAGGGGGCAGTGGAAAGGGGGAAGCCACCTGGGAGGGGCCCTCTCGTGAGCAGAGCTTGGCTGGCCCCTCTCTCCGCAACTGGTGCCAGTCCTCCCGATGGCCGATCTACATGGTGGCAGTGATGGGGTTGCCATGGGAACCACAGCTGTCCTTGGAGCGGTCCTCTTGTACTTGCAGCCCCAGAGCCAGGCAGAGCTGCCCCACCCCTCTCTGCCCCTTCCCAGTGCCAGGGGTGGACTCTGCAACCCCCCGGATTGCCTTGGGGTGCGTGGCCAGAACAGAGAGGCTCCCACAAGACCTGAGGGACTCACCCTGGTTGAGTGAAAGCAGGCAGGGATCATTTGCTGCCCCCCCCAGCCCCTCCCCCCCTCTCTTTCTCTCTCTCTCTCCTCCTTGGAGGGCAAAAGGGGTTAATGGGCGACATTAAACAGCCAACCAGGCAGAAAAAGGCTTCCCCTTGGGGACGATGGAAAGACCTTTTCCCTGGGAGAATCATTCTGTGCCGTTTTCGGTACATTAACCGAAGCTATTTTGGTTTTCCAACGTTTTTGGCATCCGTTCTTGTTTCAGTCACTTGCCTGTGTTGTCCTCTGCTTCCCTCCACTCCTGCCTGCTTTTGCAATTCTGCCGGGAGGGTAGAAGAAAGCTACCACTCAGAGACACCCTCCTCCTAAGACCCGCCAAGGGTGGCATTTGCCCACAGGCTTGAAGACAATTAAAATGCTTGGTCCCGCTGGCCTTCCAGGAACCCACCCCCGGCTGCCCCAAAGGGGCTTTCTCAAGAGGCAACTGGGCTTCCTGGTTTTTCGTTGAAGATGTTTTGCTTCTTGCCCAAGAAGCTTCCTCAGCTCTGGCTCTTCGCTAGTTTTCTTCCTTCTGATTCATGGCCCCTTCAGTCCTTTCCCTCCGTGGATTCAAAGTCAATGAACTCCTGGAAAAAACTGCCCCGCATGGCGTGTTAACCCAAACGGAGCCAACTGCAATGGCTCTTGGGTCATGTTGTGGCTAAGCAGCTGCTTAAAGTAGGCAAAGGCTTTTGAGGCTCATGGTTTTGGCTTTGGTGTCTCTGTGTGCGTGTGTGTGCATGTTCGCAGGCACGCAAAAGAACAGAATAACATTTCTGGAGGGGATGTTGTTGCAGAAATTGGGAGAAAACCCAGCGAGGTTGCCGAATGAAGGAGGGGCTGGTTCTGAAAGACAGTGGCTTTGGCCGAGTGCCTGAGTTGCCCATGGAAGGAAGGCCAGGAGAAGGAGGCCATCGATTTCCTCTCCCCATCAGTCCCTCTTTTCTCTCTGGCTGAGCTGGCTGGATTTTAATGAGGAGGGAGGGTCTGCTGGGAGGACGATTAAGGAGGCCCAGTAGGGCCCTGTGGTCAGTGGAAGGGCTGGTGGGATCGAGGGATCGCCACAGCTTGGAACGGAGTTCCACTGCAGCCAATGTCCTTCACCCAGTCTGGGCTGTCTGGCCAAAGGGGTGCCAGAGCCTGGTGCCATCCAGATGACGTTGAACTGCAGCAGTTCTGGGTACCCCTTCCCATGCCCCCCCCCTCACCCCTCTGGCATGGAAACCACTTGCTGTGTCTTCTTGGGAGGGGGCATCCCTCTTCCCAGGGATTCAGAACTTCCTTGTGGTCTCTCATCCATCCCTGCTAGGTGCTTCTCAGATCCGCTGTGGTGACCAAGTGCCTCTCCAGCCTGATCCAGGGTTTGTCCTCCTTTGGGTCTCTGTGTGGGGAGATTTCCTCAGAGAAGAAGCTTTGATCCTGCCTGGCTGCAGCTGCCTTTGCTAAGAGCCTTCTGCTTCCGGCGCGCGCGCCTGTGTCTTTGGGGAGGATCGTGCTCACAAAGACCCACTTCTGCCCTCCGAGGGGCAGGCGCCTGCTATCAACCTGAGCCCAGAGAGTGAGAAAAGGAAGGGGGGGTTCCGCCCCCTCCACCTCGAGCAGAGGGTTAAACTGCTGCAGCGGGCGGGGCTCGCTGTACTCTGCACGCGCTCAGTGGCATTCTTGCCTCTTCTTCCTCAGACCGTCGCGAAAAGCTCCGGTTCAGCCCTGGCTTTTTCCGGCGGGGTGGGCAGGAGGCGGGGCAGAGCGGCAGCTCATTTCTCCCCCCTCCCGCAGCGCCAGCTCGGGTTGGCAAAGGAGGGGCTTCCTTGCCGCGGCAACCACCGCCACAAGCCGGGCTGCGCGAACAGGGAGCGGCCGTTCGGCTCGGCTGGAGAGCAGCTGGCCGCGGGCAGCGGGATCCCAGCACCATGACGGGGCCCCGGGGACTCGCGCCTCTCCTCCTCCTCCTCCTCCTCCGCCTGCTGGGCGGCCGCACCGAGGGGACCCGCCAAGGTAGGACCAAGCGGCGGGTGCAGAGTTCGTTCCGAGCCTCGGGGAACAGCTACGGCGGCCCGCTTCGGCTACAAAGGAGCCCTCGAAGCGCCGCCCGACCGCCGACTTGGGTTCCCGGAGCCCTCGGGCGCGGGCCATCCCGGGCGCAAGCTGATAGGCGAAGGTGGAAGCCGGAGGGCCAGGCGGAGCGGGGAGGGGCGGGTCGCTGCCCCCCCTCTGAATACGGGTTCCCCTTGGCTTCGCGGCATTGTGGGGACTCGGGCGCCCTGTGCGCCGCTCAGGGCCGCCTGCTTTCAGCACCACGGCGCCGGACAGCCCCCCGCCCCCAGGCCAACGTGTCCCGGAGCCGCGCGGGGAAGCGGCGGGTCGAGGCTCGTTCCAGATCCGCGCTGACGCCGCCGCTCCGAAGCCAGAGCGGGCGAAGGTGCGCGCGCTCGGCTTGGCCGTCTCCGCTCCCGGGACCTTGCGAGGCCTCCGGTGTGGCTGGAGTGTTGGCGGGCAGCGGAGGTCGGGGGCGTCTGGAAGCTGAAGGGACCACTCGGCATTTCTGTGGCAGCCCCGCCTGGAGAGCCAAAGGGGCCAGGATTCGCCCGACCCCCACCCCGGGCACAGGACGAGGGCGGACTGCTGGGAGACGGGGCCCGATTCTGCGCCCCATCCGCCCCTCTCCCTTTGCGTCCAGCGCGGGGGAGCAATAGGCGGGTGCAGAGGATTCCTTTCCCGGGTGTAGTTTCTGTCGTGAGAAAGCCAAGATGAATGGGCGGCTTGAAAAAGGGGGAGGGAGTCCTAAGGACCCCCCACTCTGTCCCCCCCCCAAAATTGGGTCTTGGGCTCCAGAAAAGCCACCAGGCAGACCAAAGTCCTTCTGAACCCGCCTCGGATTCTGCGGGTACCTCAAACCAAAAGGCCTGGCTGACTCTGACGTTTTCTTTCTAACGTTCCCCAAAAAAGGTCTAGTTCATTTTATTTTTTATTCATTAGATTTTTATCATTCTCAGTAAACAGTTCAAAGCTAGGGCTGGTGTTTGGGGGCACCTTTCTCCCATAGGGACAAGGAAAGGCTTTGCAAAGACACCCCCCCCCCCCAATGAGTCCTGCCTGATAGAATTCTTGCTTTGGTTTTCTCCCCCCCCCCCCCCCCCCCATGGTGAAGTGCTTCTGTGGGGCATGTCCAGGGAGGGCAGGTTGCAGCCCTTGCAGAAAGTTCTTGATTAGCTTAAATGATCTGACACGTTTTTGAAATGCGTGTTTAATCACATTATTCTGGTGAGTCGGAGCAAAGCAATGTCAGCAGGAGGGAAGAGAGAGGATTTGGGAGGGAAGGTGGGGATCCCAGGTTGGTTCTTCTCCCCGAGCTTCCTCCTCGTCTTCACCTGCCATTTGTGACTGGGGCATCTGCTGCTGTAGGGCAGGAGCCAAGGTGGGCAGAGGATGAGGACATGGGTGTGTGTGTGTGTTTGTGTGTGTATGTGTGGCATGAAGCAATAGCAAATTGATTGTGGCTGGAGTTCAGTGTGGCTGACAAAGAGACGTGCCTAGAGTTTTCAGCAGAAGGTGGCTAACTTGTGGCTGGGACGTGGGCTGTTTTTGCACCACCATTTCCTTTAAGCAGAAAATGGTTGCAACATCCAAGCTGTCTCCCTCCAATGCTTCTATGGTTGGCTGGAGTAGGGCTATAGGAGACCCTGAATGGCCCGAGCTAGAAATTGGTGAGTTCTAGTCCTGTCCTATGCATGAAACCAGTTGGGTGACTTTGGGCCATTTTTCCCAGACCCAGGAAGAGGAGGCAAGGCAAACCACCTCTGAAAATGGTGCCAAGAAAACCAGAGAATCCAGGTCCAGGTCCAGGCCCTGGCAGGAATTGAGGCTGACCTGGAAAAGAGGGTGGGTGGAGAAACAACACAATTTCCCAGGAAGGGTCGATTCCTTGGCTACTGGGTACGATCTGCTGTCCTTGTGATCCCCACAAGGGACAATTCCAAGGGGAGGAAGTTCCCAAGAAAGCCATTTTGAGAGCTTGCAGTGAGATTATTCTGGGATCGAATTTGCTATACAGCCTCAACCCTGCACAAGAATTCTCTTTGGCTTGTGGGAGAGCCGGCATCCTAAATAAGGCCATCTTGACCCCTCCCAGAGGTTTGCCCACAAGGTGCCTCCTGGCGGGATAAGGCTGCCCGTCAGACGATGCAGGGCTCTTACAGCTGGAGCAGAATCTGCCATTTGGGAGGGTCCTGAAGGCGCCTAGTTTTAGAATCAGAGGACTGAAAGAGGGAAGTGAAGGTGGGGGCACGGGGGGTGGGGAGTGGGAGAGCAGCTGCACTCACCAAATGGAGGAAAGTGACGCACGGGTGACCAAACCAGCAGATGCCCAACAAAATGACTGAATCTCTCTGGAACAAAACGCTGCCCAAGAATGTCCAATTGTTCTTCTATCTTCCCTGTATGCAGGCCAGAAAGAGGGCCGTGACGCAAGAGCCACCCAGATGAAACCTGCTGCGGGTGTAGCCTCTTTGTTTACAAGGGCTTCGCTTTGATTGTGTAATGGCTGATTCCCCTGGGGGGGGGGGTCTGCCAAGGGTTGGGTGCAATGGGAGGGGGTTTGTCAGTCCCAGGAGAGGGGGGCCCTTGGCCTCCCCCATCAGGATGGCTCCTCCTGCCAAGTGTGGTACCCCCCCATCCTGCCAGGCTCCCATGCTTGGATGCCAAAAGTTTGGGGGAAGGCCAGTGCTGGTGGAGAGGCCAGAGCAGGACCTGGACCTGCCCAAGGAAAGGTGGGGCGGGCAGATAGTGCTGGGCCTTTGGGAAGAGGCTCTCCTGGGCCCAGCTTGCAAAGCCACTCAGCTCCCAGGTGAATCAGCTCCCATAAGTGTCTTTCCTAAGGCCTCAGATTGGCGGCTGCTCTCTCGGCTGGAGCCAGGCCAGCTCTATCCTTAGCCTGAGGACACAATGGCTTCAGGCAGCAGCTCGGCCGTATCCTCAGAGCACCCTGGCCAGGAACAGGAGAAAGCCAGAGAGCCCCCTCCCCCCTCCCAGGATAGCCCAATCCCCAAGTTCCTCTGGGGGCAGAGCAGAACTGAAAAACAGACCAAATGCTGCCGCTGCTGTGAAGTTCAGGGACCTGTCCTTACCTCAAGTTACCTGCTCTGGAGAGACCGAGACCTTCCTAGAGCCCCACCTCCCCTTTTGCCATCTCCAGATCCGACCAGCCCTCTTGTGGTGTGGTTGGCAAACGGCCTCGCCTTCCCCACTGCCTCCCAAATGCCTCTTTCCTGCCTTGGAGAACTTCCCAGAGAGGAACTGGGGAGGCAGAGGAGGAGGAGGAGGAGGAGGAGGCCCTTGGGCTGCTCAGAATGAAATCCACCAAGGAAGCTGACTCAGAATCCGAGGCAGGAGGGGCCTTCTGAGGTCGTCCCCCCACCCCCGGTCCTTCTGCGCATGGCCTTCACACAAGCCGCATCTGCCCCCAGGGCACCCGAGGAGATCTCGGGGAGCTTGGCCCTGAGACCCTCCCACCCACTAGATCGGGTTGTGTTCGACAGCCGGCCAGCCTTCCCGGAATCGAGCCTCCTCTCCCTTCTCACTGCCTCCAGCACTCGCTCGGCAGTGGGGGAACGGGCTTCGGTTGAACTCCCGCCACCCACAAATTTTGATTTTCCCCAGATTTTATGCTGCCGAAGAGGACCAGTCAACCCAGCTCCAGCTGCCAATCTTTTCCATGCAGGCATCTTGGCCAAGAGAAGGGCGCCTTCTCTGGATGGGCTAATAAGTGGCTCAATGGGCATTTCATTACTCCTGCAGCATCAGCGGTGGCAGAGGCACCGGTGGACTGATAATCCAAAATCCCCTCAGTTTTATTAATATGCGGAACACTCTGCAACCCTCTACTTCCTCGGTTCTCATCTCTGAAAGCCCCTGCAGGCTCAGTGTAGTCACTAGGAACAAACCCACTTAGCGCCACTTTGCAGGGTGTTTGGGCCACTGCTGGGCTCGTTAGGCTTATTCCTTGGAACGGAAGACCTCCAGAGGGCCGGAGCAGGCCGGAGCCCCACCCCAGAGACGCCTCTCGGCTGGACTCTGCGCATAAGGGCCCCCCATGCCTCTGCCTGGCAATGACTTCTCTTCTCCCAGCCCATCCCCCTCGCCCTGCAATACTTCTCAGACTTTATCTTCATTTTAAGACTCTAACCCCCCCCCCCCCGAGGGCTCCCCTTTGCTTTCAGGCCATCCTGGCCAGCAGAAAAGGGGTTCAGAGCCAGAGGGAACCGCAGGCACAGTGCCAGAACTGATGGTCAAAAACATGTGGAAGAAAACCCGCTGCTGCTGTCTCTGTTGAGCACCGTCATTCATGCCTCCCGCCGCCTTCTCAGGATGAAGATGATTACCTATCAGGAGGCTCTGATGGAATACTGATCACCTCCAGGAGAAGCGCCAGGAGCCAGACAAAGCCATGAGCGTGGCTGGGAGTGGGGAGGAGGTGAGGCCAACGGGCAGGCCTGGGGCATGCGGAGCGGCTGCTGCAGCACAGAGATTGTGCCAGCATTTCATTTGCCCCGGAGGGGGATTTCCTGCAAGCCTGTGGCACCTCTGGGTGCTGGTGCCAAGAATGGACCCAGTCACAAAGAAGGGGGTTTTCGGTTGAGAAGAGGGTCCTGCTGAGGGTGAGGGGAGTTTGGTTCCTGAGCCCCACAGAGGCTAACTGGAAGGCCATTGGAAAGGGCTGGGGTTTCCTTGGAAGAACAGTCTGCAGGACCTCTGCGTGGCCCCCTTCTCGGTTCGCCTGGCAAGGCCATCACTTCCCTTCGGCCATTCTTTGGCACCATTCAAGGGGTCTCCAATCAGGCAGCACAGGGTTATATTTTAGGCAAGCGCCCTCACCCTAATAAGGAGGAGGAGGAGGCGGCGGCAGCTTTTGGTGCTGGCTGGTGTGATCTTGAGGGCTGTGAGCAGAGACCAGGTGCCTCTTTTCAGGGGGAGCCCGATCCCATCGGCCTCTTGGGATAACTAGGGGGATCGTTTGTGGGTCCTGGGTGAGGGATGGTCACTCTGGACTGGCCAATGGAGACAAGCGGGGAGGGGGGGTTCAAGCTGCAGGTGGGGGAGTGGTGCAGAAGGGGGAAAGGACGGGTGGGGGAGAGATCGCCCCGTGGCAGAACAGGTGCCTGCTCCTTCCCCATCTCCAAAGGTCTCTGGCTGTTTGGGCCTGCAGACAGGCTGCTGGGTTTGGGCTGAGGGCCCAGTGTTGCCCCCTGCTGCTCTGGGACCCAATGGCTGCCTGGGGGAGCCTGTCTTGGGCAGCCTTCAAAGCCATCCAGTGGGCACCTTTCTGGCTCTCGGCCTGCCCAGCTCAGCCCAGGCCAGGCTGCTGCTCTTCCAGCTCCTGCTCAGCACAGGCCAGTCTTTGCCAGGCGAGTGGCCCCCCCACTCCTGGGAAAGGCCTGCTATCATTATCCTTTCTAATGTAATTAAGGCCAATTGAGCTGAATAAAAGGCAGAGGTGGCGGAGGAAGGAGAGCCAGCAGCCGAGAGCCTCCTGGGGGAATCGAGGAGGAGCCGAGGAGAAAAAGGGGAACTACCTCCATGGTTTTAACTGTCAGCAATTACTTGGCAGGCCTCTAATTCTCTCTGCTTTAAAGGTGGAGGTGCTGCTGGGGGGGAGCTCCCTCCGAGATTTGAGGGGCTCCTTTGCAGAATTCTTTTCTTTGGGAAATGGGGCTGTCTTGGAGGAGTGAAATCCGCCTTTTTAAAAAAGGATGAATTTTGACAAACAGGTATCTTCAGATATTTCCATTTCCCCCCCCCCCCCCATGGTCTTTCATTTGAGCAGGCAGGGATTTTCAAAGATAGCCACAGCAGTGAGCCAGGGGCCCACAGGCAGTGGCCCCTGGCATTTGGCGCTGGATTGTTATATGTGGGCAATCTCGGAGGGAAGTGGTGCTTCCTCCTAACAGGGGTTCATTATCATGGTTACAGCGGTTGTGTGAATGTGTCGGGTAATGGGGGAAGACAGGTGGGGCCCTGGACTCCAGGCGTCGGAATGACAGATGGGCGGGCTGATCTGGGCAGGGTGGGCTTCTCCATTTGTGCCCACCTGGAGGTGGTGGCCAGGTCTTTCCGGGCACCCAAACTCCAGGGTGGGTGACCCTAACCAAGCCTGACCCCCGGGGAACCAGCCTCTTGGGTGGAGCAGCTCCTCCAGAGGGGCTGGGTGGGTGGTGAGGGGACCTGGAAAGGGACCACAGAGCCCAGTTGCCCCTTCCTTCCACCCAAGGGCCAAGTCCTGCCCTGCTGAATGCCGGTTGCTGAGATTCATTTATCTGAAATGGGGTAGGGTTTCCTGCCTGAGAGGGGGTTGGACTAGAAGGCCTCTGAGGTTCCTTCCAACTCTTCTTATTCTACATTCTATCCCCAAGGCCTTTGCCTGGAAGGTGCCTGCCCCCTCAGCTGCAGGGAGGCCCACACCACTTCCGGACCCAGCGGTGCCTCCCTGGACTCCTGAAAGTTTTGGAAGCAAAACCGAGAAGAATGCTTTCCTGGGGCATTTCGCAGGGCAAGGCAGGGGTTGGGGAGGCGGGAGGGCAGGAAGGGGGGCTTCCAAAGAGGAGGAGAGAGAAAGTCTCTCCTAGGGAAGGGGCAGTGGGGCAGGATCACAATTTGGGAGGGAAAGCCCAGGTTGTGATTCCTAGAAAACCAGATTTAGAAGGGGCAGTGATTCTTGCGCACACCCCCCCCCCCTCTTTGCAATGCAGTTTTGAACTCCAGCCATTTCAACCCTGTTTTCTTTGGATTGCAGTCAAGAAAAGGGCCAACAAACAGCAGCTGACAATGCCAGACAAGGGCTTCTTCTTGGAATCCTCCTCGTGGGCAGTTTTAGCCTTCCGACCTGCCAGTTTTAATTTGCTCACTGCTAAAAGGGGTTGCTGAGTTTTTCTTGTTACTGGAAGGATTTGCTTTGCTGGTTTCTTGCCCATGAACTTCTCTCAGAGATTAGAGGATTTTGTTAATCGTAAAGAAAAACAGAAAGCAACAAATGCACTTTGCAAAGTGTAAACGGTGAGATTTCCCTGAAAGCAGAGCCTGGGCAGTTTCAGGAAGGAGCACAGCCTTTTCCAGCTCTTTGTCAAGACTGTCGTAATAAATGGAATTGCCCTTTTCAGTGGGAGCCTCCCTGGGCATCTTAGCAGCTGAGTAAAAATGATTCACACCCAACAAAATAAATTTAAAAAGAGGAAAGAGGAGGGGGAAAGCCAAATTGACAAGTGCTGACAAAAAGGGAAAAAGCAACTTCCAACTTTCCTCCCTAGGGATAAATACCTGAAATCCAACAAACCGGATTAAACCACAACCAAGAGCACTAATCATCCAAAGCCAAGTTAGCATTTCATTTCTTTCCCAGCAGAAAAGAAGCTGGACTGAGTCTTCTCTTTAACCAAAGCAGTCAGCTTGGCTGAGCTGAATTAGAATCCGGGTCTTCTGACTCCGTCCCCCAAGCTGGCACTTCCCCTCCCCCCTCACTTCCCCTCTTGATAAAGAGCATTTTGAAGAAGTCACATCTCCAGCCCTTTAAAAAAAACCTTCTTTCCTGCAAAAGGACAGCATCTCGTGGCCCTGAGATCCTTCAAAGGCCAGGATTTGAATTGACCCAGGCAAGAAAGGATGCGAGAGGCTTTCGTGTTTGTTGCCTAGTTTTGCAGGGAGGGCGGTGGAAGGAGCTGCTGAGAATCCCTTGAAGTCTGAGTCCCTGGCAGGTTTTGCTCATCAAGAGGGATGTGGGACGATTCTTTGCGTCCCTGTTGCCGTTATCCAGTTAATTGATCTATCCAGGAGAGCCGAGATGGGAAGGTTCCTGCACAAGGCAATTGGGATGGCTGACCTAGAAAAATCTCTGGCAGAAGGTGCCCCGAAGCTCCTCTCAGCGCCAGGAAGGGAGGCAGGGCTGATCAGTCTTTCCGTTTCCAAGCTGCCATCATATTTCATTCTCTTTTGGGGAAAATGCCCAGAAGGACGGTGTAATAGCCACCTACTTTCAAAGGGCAGCAGCCTGTGGGGTGAAGGGAACCTGGAAGAGGCATGCTCTTGGGAGCCCCCCCCCCAATTTCAGGACAAGGAAACAGCTCTTTGAAATCGGCCCTTCTGCCAGGGTGGGGTGGGGTGCAGGGTGGCCCCCTGGGGCTTGGCCAGTGGCTCAGAGGAGAGACAAATTCCGATGGTTCGGCTACACTTCAGTAGCGTCCAGTTCTATAAAGATGCAGGAGACGTCATTAAGAGGATGGCAAGAGGACTTATTTTAAAAGAAAGAAAAACCCACACATGTTAAGCTAGCAAGTGTACAATGAGGATGCACTCAAACCTGAGAGCAAAATCCTCATATGGGGGACTCAGTTACAAATCTTGTCATTTCCTAGCCTGATCTCCCCCCCCCCCGGAACAGTCAAATGCAGGCAAGCAGGATGCGAAGTGGGGGGCACCTGTGTGCCTGGCCAGGCTCCATTCAGCCCTCCCTGCAGCCGGTGGCGGGTCGGGCCATGAGCAAGCAAGTTCTGGTCCCGAACTCTGTTCCAGCCATTGTCCTAAACTGGACCAAAGGGCGGATTCAGTGGAAGCATTGTTCTCTTCTCGCCTCTTCCTCCTCCTCCCCCCTGACAGCCTTCTGGGCGGGCTGCTCTGCCCGAAGTGCTGGAAGGTTCTTAGGAAGTCAGATTGTGAGCCACCCTCATCCTCTCCTGCATAGCAACTTCAGAGACTCAAACCGGCCCTGGCCCCCACTGGGTTCCCAGCTCCCTCCAGAGGAGACGGGAGTAATCTATGGCCTTGTTTCCCAGAGATAAGCAGGAACCGAAGATCTATTAGTGGCTGGAAGGCAGAGCCAAGATTAGACTCTGGCAGGAGAAACAGGCAGCATTTCATCCGTGAAGCTGGGGAAGGAAAGGCGAGGGAGGGGGAAGGGCAAGTGAGGGGAGGGGTTCCAGTTGCCCCTTCCGCTTGCCTGGGGAGGACTGGCATGC
Source organism: Hydrophis major (assembly GCA_033807585.1). Taxonomy (NCBI): domain Eukaryota; kingdom Metazoa; phylum Chordata; class Lepidosauria; order Squamata; family Elapidae; genus Hydrophis; species Hydrophis major. Next base: position 353,385 of record CM066339.1, on the reverse strand, counting down.
TGACCTTTGCCTTCACCTTGTCTGCCTTGCTTTGTCACTTGGCCAAGAGGCTTCCCAACTATTTTGTGCACGCTTCCATACCCAGGCAGGTCAAGTCAGCACTTGATGGATTCCTGGAGAAAGAGCCACCAACAGCTATTAGCTGGGGGGGAGACGGAACCTCTGTGGTTGAGGGCAGTTTGCCCAGGAGAGCCAGAGGAAAAGCAGAGGTGTTCCTGGGATGGGACTCAGAGGCTGGCTTGGAATTGGGGTGGGGGCTGAGCCAGACCCATCTGCTGGGCAACAGAGCTTTGAGGGCTGGGGTCCCGACTCCCGCCCCTAAATAAGGCTCTGATTTATAACCCTGGGCCAGGCAAGAATGCCAGCAGGCCAAACTGTGACGCAGAGGGACATCCATTGGCTGGCCCAAGAGGGGGGGCACCTGGCAGGAAGAATATTGTAGGGGGGCCTGGATGGAGAACAAAGAGTGCAAATGTCCCCTGTCCCATCCGCTGCCCCCCCTCCCCAGTGAAGTGTTTTGGAGAGCTCAGGAATCTCCCATTTGTGGCTGCTTCAGCCAGCCGGACAGGAGTTGGGGGCTCCTCCAGCACTCAGAGCAAGAGAGAGCCCCTCCCCCCACCAAGGGACCTAGGGCTCTCTGCCCATCTCTCAGGAGACGGTGCACACACACACACACACGCCCCTCTAGGAGCCAAGCTGGCCCTGCAAGGCTCCGGACAGTCTTCCACTTCTGCCTCATTGGGCCAGAATTTCTTTCACCACTAACTCCAGTGCCCCCCCCCCACCCATGTAATAAGAAACTGGTCCACTTTCCAGAGACTGTTATTCTAAACAGTAACATTTGCTTTTCAAAATGGTCACTGAAGGAAGGGACTTATTTGCACCCACACAGGGGGAAAGCTCTTTGTCTCCAGGTATACTTCCCCCCCCTTTCTCAGAAATAAGATCCTAAGACCTCTGCTCCCTCCCCCTCCCTCTGCTTCAAGGACCCTCCCAGGGCAGCCATTGCTAGCAGGCAAAGTGCAGCACTTTCCCTCAGAGAAATTTCACGGCGCCCCCTGCTGGTGGCTAGAGAAAGGCTTGGTGGCATGGCCCCTCGCTGGGCGGGAAAGGCAGCGCTGGAGAAAGAGAGGGAAGTGGGAGGGGGCTCCCCCTCTTTTTGGTTACACTGAAAGCCAAGGCCAGGCGGGGTGAAGAGGCTGCCTCGCCTCTTGGGACAGTCCCAGGCCTTTCAGCAGAAGCCCCTGGGAGGACCCCCTCACAAAGGGGCCCCCCAGGAGGCAGGCAGGGCCCTCTGTCCCTGGGGAAGGGATTGAGGGAGCAACCTTTGGCCAGGGGCTCGCCAGCACTTTCATCCCCGGCATCCTGTGCACCATGCGCTGAGGAAACCAGGTTAGCCATCGTGGCCTGTTGCCCAGAATGCCGGTGGGTTTTTCTTGTTTGATGCCAGGTTTGATTCTGCAGCTCTCCTGGCACCGCTGGCATGAAGCCGTTTACTCAGCAAAGGTGCACAGCTTTCGCAGCTGTGGCGGTGGGGATCCTGGCCTTCCTGGGAGCAGCCAGGCCAGCTTAGCTCTGGGCTCGACCGTCTCCTCTTCCTTCCATCGCCTCAAGGGATGCTTGTCCCCAGATAAATCAGGATTTCACAGCAATTAATCTCCAGGCTCTTGCGGCAGTGATCAGACAGTTCTGGACAGGTTTCAGGGAGAGCCCACCCTCTCTAATCAGGAACACCTCGCTGGCCTTCTGCAAAGGGAGGGGCGCTCTCCCCCTCCAACTCTCCCCCAGTTACGAGGTAGCAGCAGAATCATGGAAACCCTTGTGGGCTCTCTCTGCCTGCAGCCATCGGCTTCAAATCTTCCACCCGCCCACCTGGACCTGGCTGGGCCCTTCTGCCAAAGCTCTGGAACCAGAGCCAGCCCTACCTGGAACCCGCTAGATACCCTCAGCCCCCACCCCCCAACTCCTCTGGTGCAGATTTGCTTCCCGTTGACCAATTGCCCGATTCTCTCCCCTTTCCTGCTCCAGGCATAAACTCTGCGGGGAAGCCCACCGACTCATTGTCCCACCAGGAGGAGCTGACCAACAGCCCCTTTCTCAGGAGGAAGACGGGGCCCTCCAGGCACCCCACCCCAGAGAGTTCGGAGCAGGTGCCCGAAGAGCCCAAGCCAGCCTTGCCCTCCCGGGGTGCCTCCTCGGTGCCCAGCACACGGCCAACCCCTCCTGCCAGGAAGAAGCAGGAGAAGCAGCAGCTGAAGCTGCCCCCGAGCCCTGGGCCCTTTGTGGGGAGCCCCGGCCCTCTGGATGAGAAGCCGCCCACGGGGCCTGCGGAAAGCAGCCTGGGTGTGACCAGCCATTCCTCGCTGCAGATCTCTCCTTCCACAGTTCTGTCGCTGGCCTGGAGCCCTGGGGCTTCTGCTCAAGGGGGGACCGAGAGGGCCGAGGAAGGGGCTGTGAAGGGGGGATCTTCCTCCAGGGAGGAGGGCCGAGGAACGACCCCACCGGAGCAGCTGCCGAGTAAGTGCTCTCTGCCCCTGCCTGCTGGCTGGTCTCTTGTATCCCCAGCCGCTCTGCTCCTGGGGAGCCGGGCAGGGGGAGGTCATGGATGCCCCTTCCAAGGCATTTCACCGGAACGGAAGGAAGCCCTTTTCCTCCCCTCCTCCTGAAGGGAGCCTGCCACCTCCGAGGCTCCCAGCCCAGAACTCCCCCGTGCCAGCAAGGCTGCTTCCAGGCCTGCTGGGAGGCTGGTCCTGGCTGCTCTGGAAGAGGCCAGGTGAGGGAGCTTTCGGCTGGCCTCCCTTCCAGGTCTCTGCAGCATGAATTTCTCTGAACCGGAGGGCTACATCGACTCAGCCGAGGCTCCGCTGATGCCCCGGAACGGCTTCCTGGAGTGCAGCTTCCGGGTGACAGTCTACACCGGTTATGGTGTGGAGCTGCAGGTAGGGAGGGCTGCTGGAGGGCCGGCATGAGAGGGGGCTGCCTCCCTGGACCCCCGGCTTCCCACCCAGCTGCAAAATGTAGCCTTGAAATGGGACCCAGAGAAATTGCGGTTCAATCTGGAGCCTTCCGGAGGGTCCCACACCCTCCGTCCCCTGCTGCTCATCCTGGGAGTCCTCCGCCACAGTCAGAAGGAAGCAGGGTTGGGTGAGCCTGTTCCAAGAGAAATGCCTCGCCAGCCACGTTGCTCCTCCCCACCTGGGTGGTTCATCCTCCAGAACAGATTCCTGATGCTGTGCAGGGTCTTCATCTTTGCTCCTGTTTTGCTTGCCTGTTGGGCCAGGAGAGCTGGGGCTGCTGCACGCGGTCCTGGGGGCTGCGGGTAATTTCTGGGGCTGCTAAAAGCACAAATGCTAGCCTGAGCAGAAGCGAAGCTTTCAGTGGCTGCTGTTCAGAGCAGGAAAGCCCTTCAAGGAAGGAAAGAACTATGGAGCACATGCCACAGAAAAGGGACCCCTCCCGCCCCTCCCCATCTGTTGGCCCCCAGCCCCTCTGTTTGGCTGCTCCACCCCAGAGAGACCTGAAGAGGTGAGGCACCTCATTACGCCCATCTCCTTTTCTCCCCCAAGTGAAGCAGCTCTGCAAAGGGTAGGATTAACGGGTCTCTCCCTGATGTGCAGGTGAAGAGCGTGAACCTGTCCGAGGGGGAAGTGCTGGCCATTCGTGGGGAGGACGAGGGCCATTTGGTCACTCTGGCCAACCACACCCTCCTGGTAGAAGGCCAGGTCATCCGCAGCCCCACCAACACCATCTCGGTCCTCTTCCGGGCCTTCTCGGACGGCCTTGGGACTTTCCAGCTGCATTATCAAGGTAAGCCCCCTCCCCTTCCAAGATTCCCCCCCACCCCCAAAGCTTCCTTGCAGGTCTTCCTTTCCAAAAGCAGGAATGTATTTGCTGCCTCCTGCCAAGGTTCGAAGGCCCAGGGTCAGAGGCCCAAAGAAGGCCCGAATTGCCCCACCAGACATGCCCCCACCTTCTCTGCCCCACAGCTGAGCCTTTTGCAGGGGATGACCGGCCCCCCAGGCCAACTTTAGAGCCTCTGCAGCCAAAGGAAAGGGGCTGTTTGCTTATTGGTGGGGCTTCAACCCATCATTCTTGCTGTGTTTTCCAGACAGTCAATTCACCTCCATGTACCTGCCTGTCCCTTCCTCTTGGCACAAAAGGTGCAGCAGGTGTGCGTAGGGGGAGACTGAGAGGGAAGAGGGCATCCTCCACAGTTGCAGGGGGAGGGAAGTGGAGAGGGCAAAGTAGCGTAAAAGCCTTGCGGCACAGATGGTGCCCGGTGGCATAGAGGGCAAGGCCTGAGATGGCATGTGGGGCTGCGGGTGAGATTTCCAGGAAGCCCTGGAGGGTGTTCAGAGGAGAACCAGCCCAGGTGGCAGAGTCCTGGTGAAATCTCTGGGTTGGAGGGAGGGCACCATTCTGGGCTCTCTGCTGGTGGACTGAATGCAGCCTCTTTGGTCTGGCTCCCCCTGGGCAGGGCAGGCTGCAGAGTCTCCCCGTCACCCAGCATCCCTCCACTCCATGCTGCTTGGCAAACCCCCCGACCTGTCAATTTAGTGTCATCTGGCACTTTCCCCAACAGTATTTATGCTGAGCTGCAGCTTCCCACAGAGGCCCAATTTTGGGGAGGTGGCCGTCATGGGCCTGCACTCAGGGGGCCTGGCTCACTTCCACTGCCACCTGGGCTACGAGCTGGAGGGCCCCCAGAGCCTGGTCTGCCTCAACGCTTCCAAGCCGCACTGGAGTGCCCCGGAGCCTATCTGCTCAGGTATGGGGGATGGGCAGGCAGTGGTGGCCAGAGGCTGGCAGGCCGTGCCTTGACCACCTTGTCTCTGCTTTCAGCCCCCTGCGGGGGCACCGTGCACAATGCCACCATTGGCCGCATCTTGGCACCCACCTCTCCGAGGAGCCCCTCGGGCAGCGTGGCCTGTGTGTGGATGGTCAGCGCCCCTGAGGGGCAGAAGCTTCACCTGCACTTTGAGAGGCTGGCACTGGGGGAGAAGCAAAGGTGAGGTTGTCGGGCTGACGTTCTCTGGGAATCAACAACAGCGGCAACGCAAAATGTCCGTTGTGAGTTGTAACATTAAGCTATGTGCTTGAAAACTAAAAGCCTGGTGCCGTTTCCCACCAGCTTGCGCATCAGCTGTCCTGAAGTAAAAGGCTCCTTCTCCAAAACACACCGGCAGCATTTGGCCCCCCAGCTCACTTCGCTAGCACTGCCAGGCCCACAGCACTTGAAGTGGCAGGTGCTGGTGTTCGAAGGAGCAGCCTTTCTAAAAATAAAAATAAAAACGAGGAACTGGTAGACAGTCAATAGAACAACTTTATGAGCTGTGCTGGGATTCCAGGGTAAAACGCCTGTTTATGACCACAGAAAAAACGGCGCTTTCCCTGGGGAGCCTTGGCAGACTTTGGCCCCCTTCTATCTGAAGTCCTTGCCATGTGACCCCATGAGTTGGAGAGCAGCTTCAGAAGGGGGAGGGAAGGATTCCCTCCCCAGTTGAACTGGCAGTGAGGGGACCATCCTCCTGGGCTTCCGCTCTCGCACACCACCTCCTGACCTTGACCTGCTTCTCCTTGGGCTCCAGAATGGTGGTCTATGGTGGAGAATCAAACCGCTCAGCCGTGCTCTACGCTTCCCAGGCGGGCAGCAATGTGCCCTTTGAAGGGGTGATCAGCGAAGGAAATGCCTTGCGGGTCTACTTCACCTCAGAGGACCCCAGAAGAGAGGCCACATTCAACATCCGGTTTGAAGGTGAGGCTCCTCACCCTCTTCCACACCCTGATCGGACCGGGTGGGGGGCAGGGCAGGGGGGTTTCTCTGCTGCTGCTGCTGCTGCTGCTGCTGCACTTGACAGGGGAAGGGCAGGGATGCAGCCCTCCCTGTTCCAAAAGGGTCAGGTCAAGACCCTGCAGGGCTGCTTGCAGTGGGGCAGCCCTCCCACCTTGGTGCTGAAGATCAGAGCCAACTGCCGTCTGCCCATTGGGCGGGAGAACAGGTGGGTGAAGGTACCAAGGAAGCCCTGCAATGCTTGCCAGGCTGAGCTCTCCAGAGGCCTCGCGGTGGGTGAGGCGACCCCCGAATTCCTCCAAAGGCTGGATCAGCCCCCCACCCACCCTGGAAAGGGAGCTTGGCATGGGGGGAGCAGCTCAGCCCCCTTCCCACCATCTGGAGGGAATCCAGCAGAGAGAAACACCAAGAGCTCCCAGCTGCTTTGGAGCCTCTCGGAAACAGGAGCAAAGATCTGGAGCAAAAGCGAATTGTGGGCGCTGAAGTGAAGTCTTTCCTCTCTTGGGGTGAACGAGGAACCCTGGGCTCCCCTTTTCTCTCAAGCGCTGGCTGTGGAACACTGATTTTCTGGCCTTTATTGCTTCTGACTTACTTACTGCATCATCATTATTGCTCCATCCTCCTTTTTCATCTTTCTCTCCACATAAATTCTGCCACGCTAAACATAATTTGATTTTGCACTGTCTGCAGGTTGCAACCTCCCCCCACAATCCAGCCTGGAGCCCCCTCCTCTTCCCTGGGTCCTCTGCTCTTTCCCTGCCTGCCTCAGGAACCCTCTGCTCCCCCAGGCATGCCCAGGGCTCGGCTGGGACCCACTCGGTGCCCTGCAGGGCCCTTTGGCAGCAAGCAGCACCTTGGAGAGCTCCCGGAGGCCAGCAGGCCTGACTGGGCCAAGGAAAGCGCCCAAAGTCCCCAGCGGATCGGCTCGATTTCCCAGGGTCGAAAGATAAAATTGTTGGCTGCACATGAACAAAAGACCCTTTAAAAAAATGCTGAATCTAAACAGTGAATAAAGGGATCCCTTTTGACAGTTTAATTCAATTGATGGAATCAGAACAGTCATTGGATCCTTCTAATTTTCCAGCAAAAATAGGGTCCAGTTCACACCCCTCTGCAAACTAATTGCGTCCACCCACCGCCTGCTCCCTGGCTGGGTTTGGCCCATTCCCTGCACCAAAAGGAGACGTGGGTGGGGAACTGCAAGGCCTGCTTGCAGAAGGGGGGGCGCTGGGGGGGGTCTGCCTGTTCCAGTCCTGCCCTTCTGTGTCCCCCTCCCAGCCTTTGAGAAGGGCCACTGCTACGAGCCCCACCTGCAGAATGGCAACTTCACCACCTCTGACGCCACCTACAATCCTGGGGCAATCGTGGAGTTTACCTGTGACCCCGGGCACACCCTGGAGCAGGGCCCAGCGGTCATCGAGTGCATCAACCTCCGGGACCCCTACTGGAATGACACGGAGCCCTTGTGCCGAGGTGGGGGGGGCAGGGCAGAGGGCTTGGCCTTGGGGGGGGGCTGCTCTTGGGGCCGTCCTGACTTTCAGCCTTGCAGCCACCTGCGGAGGAGAGCTCGCCATGGCGGCTGGAGTCATCCTGTCCCCCAACTGGCCGGAGCCCTATGCAGAGGGCGAGGACTGCATCTGGAAGGTCCACGTGGGGGAGGAGAAGCGAATCTTTCTGGACATCCAGCTGTGAGTGTGTCCCCAGCTGGGGGAGAGGATTTCAGGCATCTGTACTCAGTGTGGGGGAAGGACGGTCTGCACTTCGGAAAGGCTGTTTGGGGGGCCGGGGAGCTTGCTGTCTGCCTGCAGAGTGAATGTGGGGCTGCGTCGGGGTGGGGGAGGGGCACAGGCAGATCTGCTCGGTGGTGTCCCCTGACTGGAGTTGCCTGCAAGGCCCAGCAGCCACTGATCGGGCCACCTCTCCCCCAAATGCATCGGATCAGGCAAAAGGATTTGCAGCCCCTGGGAGCACCCCCCTCACAGGCAATTCAAGCCGCCCCGGCACTTGGGATTCCTCCCTGCGGAAGCCTCTGTGGGACTCCTGATAATCCAGCTTGAAGGACAGATACTTTGATCATGCTCCCCCCCCCCCCGTGGCAGCCCAGAGAACGTGGGGAAGGCTGCTAAAACGGCTCTCTAGCCACGCAGTGTCCCTGATCTTTTGGGGCTGTTTCCCTTGTTTTCCCCTCTTCTGGACTATCCATGCAAGATCCATGCAAGCCGAGAAAAGCCTGCGGCCTCTGAGGGAGGGAAGAGGCTGCTCTTAAAAGGGAACCGCACCGTCCTGTCTCTCTGGCCTTGGAAGGGTTGGCTTTCCAAGATGCTTTCGCAGAGCTGCCCGGCCCCCCTTGCACCTGCCCCCACCCCAACCTTGTGCTTCTGCTTAGAATCTGCCAGCCTCAGCTGGAGTGACCAGGAGCACCAATGTCCACTTCTTGGCACAGAAAAGCCCAGTGCAGTTAAAGAAATTGGGGTGGGTGGGGAGCAAAATCTCAAGTAAAGATTGGCATTGCTGGGCTGGCAGCTCCCTCTGGCAGCCGAAGGCAGTGAGACAAGCCAAAGTAAAATGTTTTCTGCTCCCTTGGAGCTCCAGGCACCAACCTGGGCTGTGGATCCGGTCCTTTTCCTCAGCCAAGGAAAAGCAGCTCCTTGTGCTTGCAGCATCCGAGAGCCCTCCTATCCAGGAGCAATCTATCTGAGGTGGCAAGAGCAGGAAAGGGTGCCGCCATCTTGCTTATAAGGTTCTCAGGGACTCCCGGCAACCAGGGCCGGCTGCCTCCATCCCCTCTCACCAGCCAGGGGTCCTCCGGGGGAGGGGAGACCCAGTGTTTCCCCTTCCCCTGCCAGCAGCTGCTGATCCCAGGAGAGCCCTGCAGAGCCGGCCTCCCTGAGCCGAGACCCAGCAGGGCCCTTCCGCCGCCCTCTTCTCCCCCTCCGTGCAGCCTGAACCTGAGCCAGAGCGACATCCTCACAGTCTATGACGGGGATGACCTCAATGCCCACACCCTGGGCCAGTTCCTGGGCAGCGGTGGGCCCCAGAAGCTCTACTCCTCCACACCCGACTTGACCATCCAGTTCCATTCGGACCCGGCCGGCCTCTTCTTCGGGAAGGGGCTAGGTTTCACCATGAGCTACATCGGTGGGTGAGCTTGGGCTGCCTTGGGGTGCCCCACCTTTTGGCCACTGGGCGCTCTGCCCCTTCTCACCAGGGCCCTTTCTGGTTGCAGAAGCCTCGCGGAATGAGTCCTGCTCAGACCTGCCGGAGATCCAGAATGGCTGGAAGACCACTTCTCACACCGAGCTGGTTCGGGAGGCCAAAATTACCTACCAGTGTGACCCGGGCTACGATATTGTTGGCAGCGACACCCTCACCTGCCAGTGGGACCTCACCTGGAGCAGCGACCCCCCTTTCTGTGAGAAAAGTATGGCCCTGCCTGGACTGTATCCCATGTGTGGCTGGGAGTTGCACTGAAGACCCCCCGGTCTTTTTCCTACTCTGCTCCTGCCACGTTAACCAGAGTTTGGGGCAGAGAAATCCAGTTTTCAAGCCCTTCCTTCTTGCTTCCCCCTCTCCGTGTCTGCTGCTACAGCCACAGGAGCCGGCTGGAAAATGGATTGGCAGCCCCAGGCTGTAGAGGGTAACGGGGGTGGGGGGAGAAGGGCAGGCTGTGTCTAAGTCCTGCAGCAGCCAGTAAGTGGGGAGTCAGTCACTCTGAAACACACACAAAACACACCCACACCCACACAATGGGCTGGGCTTGCAAAAGCTGTTTGCAAACAAACAGGAGAGGCGGCTGCTTTGACCCGGTTTTATGGGGAGGGCCAGAGCTGTACCTTGAGGCCCAGGCAGAAGGGGGGAAGGTGCCAGACGGTCTGGCCTGAGCCTGGGGCACTTTGGGGTGCTCCAGCCTGGCCCCCCGCTTTTCACCCTAGTCATGTACTGCACGGACCCCGGGGAGGTGGAACACTCGACCCGCTTGATTTCGGACCCAGTGCTCTTGGTTGGCACCACCATCCAGTACACCTGCAACCTGGGCTTTGTGCTTGAGGGCAGCTCCCTTCTCACCTGCTACAGTCGGGAAACGGGGACCCCCATTTGGACCTCCAGGCTGCCCCGCTGCGTGCGTAAGTCTGGGACTTGCCGTGAATGTGCTGCTTTTCCTGTGCCTGCCCTGCGGGACGCCCTCACTTGTTTGCCAGCATGCAAGAAGGAACCGGGGGGAGGGTGGAAGAGGGTGACCCCACCAGACTGGCCCCCTTGCCAACTGGCTCCCCAATTCCCTCCATGCAGCGGAGGAATCCCTGGCCTGTGACAACCCAGGTCTGCCCGAAAACGGGTACCAGATCCTCTACAAACGCCTGTACTTGCCAGGCGAGTCGCTGACCTTCATGTGCTATGAAGGTTTCGAGCTGCTCGGAGAGCTGACCCTCAAGTGCATCCTAGGGCAGCCCTCCCGGTGGAGTGGGCCGCTCCCCACCTGCAAAGGTAACTCCCTTGACTCCTGGGGCTGCTCTGCAGGGCTCCCCTAACTGCCCCCTCTTGACGACGGGAACCCTGCAACTAAAAGGGGAGGGGGTTGGCTGGGGAGGGTAAGAGGCAGGAGCCCAAAGGCCAGTTAGCCAACATGCCCCCCCCCCCACCGCCTGACTCCCTGCCTCTCTTCCAGTCAATCAAGACAGCTTTGAACATGCCTTGGAAGGTAAGTCTCAGCCAGTCCATCCGTCATTCCCTTCCCTCCTCCCGCCAGGGGGATCCAGGCACCTGGGAGGGGCAGACTGTGCCAGGGAGCCCTGCAGCCTTTTGTCTCTTTAGTAGCAGAAGCTGCTGCAGAAACGTCCCTGGAGGGAGGCAGCATGGCGCTGGCCATCTTCATCCCTGTTCTTGTCGTTTCCTTGCTGCTGGGGGGCGCCTATGTCTACATCACGAGGTAGGGAGGGAGGGAGGGTCTTGTGTTGGCATGCACAGGCGCCATGCATGCTCTCGCCTCCTGGTGGCTTTTCTCCCTGAGAGCTCAGGGTGAAAGCTGGCCTGACCCATGGAGGCCTGGCTTTCCTCTTCCCTGCAGGTGCCGCTACTACTCCAGCCTGCGGCTGCCCCTCATGTATTCACATCCATACAGCCAAATCACGGTGGAGACGGAGTTTGACAACCCAATTTACGAGACAGGGGTGAGTTGCTGCCTCTTCTCAGCAAACCTGGCTGGGAGTTAAATGGAGGCTGCCAGGACATCCCAGGGCCGTGGTTGCCCTTCCACCCCGGCGGCCACCAGGCAGAGCCAGATCCCACTCAAAAGTGGCTTCCTTTTGGCAGGGTGACCTGTCCGTGTGGCTGGGGGGAGCCTCGTCCCAGTGCCCTAAGTGTGGCCAGGGCAGGGAGGGGAATCCCCATCGTTCTTCTCCCCCGCTGGAAAAGCCACAGCGCCCTGTGACTGGTGCGGTGGGCCTGCCGGGGCTCAAATCCACATTTCCCTATTTAAAAAAAGAAATTACAGAGTGAGAGAAAACTAAAAAATGCAGGACATTCTACTAAGTGTGTATGTGGTGGCTCTCCCAAATGGAACCCAGCAAGGGGTGCACCCAGCTGCTTCTTTCGTCAGATGTGAAGGTCTTTTGTGCCCAAGCTTCTCTCCAAACGGGTCCTCAGTGACCGGTGCCCCCTCTGTCTCCACAGGAAACCCGGGAATACGAGGTGTCCATCTGAAGCAGCCCTCGACACTCACCCCGCCTCGACCTCCACCCCCGATATCTCCTCCAGGGGCCCAGCTTGGAGATGGGGTGGAATCTGCCTGAGATCTTGGACCCGCTGCTCTCCTTCCACTTTCCATCCAGCTATGCCCACTTCTTCCTCCTCATCTTTGCGGTGGCCTCTCCTGGTGGGTGCCAGGCTCAGGATTTGCTGGCATGGAGCCGAGTCCGCTTGGCAAGGCAGCTACTCCTGCGGCCAGCCCCAAGGGACGCCCTGGCTTGGCTCTCCTTCTGGGTCATGTGGATGCATTTTGCAAACCTGCGGCTGAAAACGGAGGCCGCCTCTGGCGAAGGAGGGAGACTGGACTTGCCCACTACGGCCAAAGCTCCCAGCTCTTCTCTTGTCCCCCCCCCGGGCACAACTGGTGCCACTTCTGCCTCTGCATGAACAGGGCAAGGAAGGGGAGCCTTCATAGGGAAACATAGCAGCCCTGAGATTCCGGGCCACTGGCGGCCAGGGGAGGAGACCCAGAAGCCCAGCCGAGGGAACCCTGTGCCGCTTTTATTTTGAGCGTGAGGCATGAATGGCAGCAACCAGGATGGGTGAGGAAGAGGAGGCCTGGAAGATAAAGGGCAGGGGACCTTTTGAGGGGGGAGGGTCTTGGACACGGCCATTGCAGCCTCTTCTCTCCTCCTAGCCCTGATCACGTGCCGAGTCTTTGCCGGTTTTGGCAAAGGAGCCTCTGGGGGTCTGCTGCCAGAAAGGAAGGAGAGTCCCACCCACCTGGCCCCCTTCCCCAGCAGAGCAACGAGAGGCCTCTGGCACTGCCATCCACCCACCAGGTTGCACCAGGAGCCCCGGGGAACCTAAAGGTGGCTTCAAATGCAGGGGCCAGAGGTCAGCCGGATGAGCTATGATACCTGAGATAGGTTGACATCCCCTCCCCCTGCATATATACACACACACACACACACACACGGTGACTCTAGGCTGGAGGCCTCTACCAGGGAATAAGCCCGGTAGTAAGGAGAGAAAGAGAAGGGGGGCTCCCTGCTGCCCTTTCCTTGGAAACGCAATGAGGACAGAAGACTTTGCCCCTTGCCTCTTCCCCCCTCCAGCCCACTCTTGTTCTGTGGATGAACATGTAGAGGCAGATATTGGGCTGTTTTTTTCCCGTCTTTGTAAAAACAGTGAAAATGTAATCATGACAATTTTTTAAACATGTGTTTTAGATTAGAAATCCAGGCTGGTACATCTCTGCAGTTGTCAAGGATTTGGGTGTGTGGGTGGGTGTGTTTCCCTCCTTTTAAAGCATACAGGCTGCCCCTCCCCTTCCTGCCCCTCCTGTGAAAGTGTATTGTGGTTTGCGAAGGCTGGGAAAGGCAGAGGGCCAAGAAGCCAATGTACACAACTCCTCCTCCTCCTCCTCCTCTTCTTTTTATAAGTGTGATGGTGGGATTAAATATTTTTGAAGACGACATGGCCTCCTTGCACAGGGCCGGCTGGTGCTGCGTTTCCAAGTGAGAGGGAAACGGCCTCCATGGCTCTGAGCTGCTCCGATTGATGGCGTTTGGGGTAGTGCTACCAGCAAGACTGTTGGCACCTAACAGCTTGGGTGTTTTTGAGCCAGTGTGAAGACACTGCAACAACACGGCTTCTCAGTTGTGATCTTTCCTCCCTAGCAGGAAACCCAAACCTTGCTGGCTGCCTCCTTCCAGGGCTTCCTTGTCTTAATGATGCAAAATCTATGCAGCATCATGCAGTTTCTCACAAGGGGGCTCGCCAAGCAGGAAAGAGAGAAACCTGCCTACTTTTCCCACAATGGGGAGGGGGCTTCTGAGGAGCTTTGGGGAGACAGGAACCTTTCCAAGTGACAAGCAAGCAGGGTCAGTGAGCTCGGACTTCATTGCAGTCTAGGGTCCGGCTGGCACTTTCACATTCATCCTCATAACTGAGAAGCTCAGGGCAGGGAGGGGCGCCTGGGGGCTTGGCTGGCCCTGCGTAAGAGAAGCCCTGAGACAAACCCAGGGGCATCTGTGCCATTCCCCTCACCCACATCAGAGGGTAGAAAGGCTGGGAGCCATCGCCGGCCTCAGTGAGGAGGATCCCGGGGCCACTGAAGCCACAGACTTTGGGGCTGGAGGCAGAGCAGCTCCTGCCACAGGACCTGCTTCCCTGGCATAGAGCCACAAAGGAGCTCCTCCACTTTGAGCAAACAATCCCCCTCCCTATTAAGTGTCGTGGGCCACCCCAAAACCACCAGAGGTCTTCAAGTGAGGAAGACCCCGCCCTTATGCTGCTCTTCTGGCAGCCATAGGAATCCTTGGGTTTGGGCACACGAATCCTGGCCCAGTGCAGCTTTGCCACAGGCACTTGGGGGGGGGGGGCAATGGGGAGGGGGAAGAGGAAACTGGCTGGCCGGCCGTGCTGACCTGCAGCGGCACCAGCCAGGAAATCTGCTCCCCTTCCCGAATGGTTGCCAGGAAGGGGCTGGGTCAGCATTCTGCAGACAGAGGCAGCTGGGGTGCTCTCCAATGCTGCCCCCTCCTCGGCTAGGATCCCTGGAACACCTGGAGCCAAGAGCAGGCACAGGCTAGCTGTGCCCTCAGAGAGCCACTGTACAGGGGCAAATGCTCTGCTGCCCGGCACTTTCTTGGCTGGACAGAGAAGAGCAGCTGGGGGAACGCCGCCCCCTCACTCTGGGGGGCCAGTTCTGGTCAAGCAGCCTGTTCTCCGAGGCCTTGATTGAAAGGCCACCCTCCCCGCTCAAATATCCCGCCGGGAAGCCCACCATGTCTTCAGCCACTCTGACTCGGTTCCCTGCCGCTCCCCATGCCAGAGTGGAGGGATTAATGCGGTCTCTGACCAAGGTAAGCAGCCCCCCTCCAGCCCCAGGGCTCAGAAGGCCAGGTGGGACCCTCTCCATCCCTCATTCCCCTTTGGGGTGTTCGTTGAATGAAGGTCCCCCAACCTGCCCCATAGCCTTGGCTTTCTCCACCTTCCTCCTCCCAGCAACCATCCCAGCGAGGACAGAAACCCAAACAACCCGTGGCCTTTTGCTGCTATTATCTTCTGGATCTTTGTGGCTAAATCCACCAGAAGGGGCTTCGCACTGAGGATTATGGGCCCATCCTCTCTGGGACAGGATGGACTACACTTCCCATTATGTTCTTCCATAGCCTCCCGCTGAGACTTCACAATCTCAATCTGGGCTAATTGGCCCTCAAGGAATGGGCAGCCTCCTGCCAGCCAGGCCTGTAGCAGAGTTTTCACCTCCCCCAATTCTGACCAAGGAGACGAGTAGCCAAACCCCCCCCCCCGCACGTGGGAAGACACCCTCAGGTGCCATCAAGCGACTTGAGGCCCCCCTGGGACAGGCAGGACGAGAGAAGGGTTTGGTGGATGACTGTGGCTGCTCGCTGACTGGGAACCATGGGTCGAGGCAGGGATTGCTCTGCATGCTTCCCCCAGCTAAATTCTGTGCCCGCCCCCCCATAGAGACTTCAGTGGATTTGCCTCCTTCTGATTCCTGCGTAGCCGCGTCAAGAAGCTGCTCTGCTGCCAGTCAAGAATGGCCAGCCTTGCAGAATTTCGTGCCAGATGGGATGTTGCAACACGAAAGAAGCCAGAGACTCAAAGGCTGCAGTCAAGGAAGGTGGACTCCAGGGAAGAGGACGGAGGGGCTTGCCAAGCCTTGCAGGAATTCAACAAGTGCCCCAGCCACCTCCGGAGGGGTCCCGGAGAGGCCTCCTCATTTCTTCCATACAGACCACGCAGAAGGCACTCTGTGCTTGCTCTGTGGCATTCTTGTCGGGAGCACGCACGCCGCCACGCAGAGGAGGCTGCAGCAGTCCTGCTAAGGCCGGCCTTGCCCCGGGGGCCTGCCAGCCGCTCTGCTTCTTTTATGCCCCCCAGGCCGGCGCTGGTCTCGGCTGCAGCAAGAGCTCCCAACGGCTCGGCGCCGCGTCCGCCGGCTCCATCGACCCCGCCCGAGGCGGCAAGAAACGCCCCGCAGAGGCGAAACTCGCCAAGCTCCTGGCCGCCGCATCAGCACCCCCGGCGCTGGCCAGCGAGCGAGCTTCTCGCGACGAGGGCTGCCCACGTGGCGGCGGCGGCGCCCTCCCCGGCGGAAGGAGCGCGCTGCGGCCGGAGAGAGCCTCGCACGCTCCCGGGGCCGCTAGGACGCGCGGCGGCGGCGGCGGCCCCTCCCCGGCGGGGCCGGGCGGGCTGCTGGGAGTTGTGGTCCGCGCCTTCAGCGCCGAAGCAGACCGTCGGTCGGTCGGGACGGGCGAGCGGAATCCGGCGGAAGGTTAGGCGGGCAGGTGCGCGCGAGGGACGGAGGCTGGGGCGAGCGGGTCTTCTGCAAGGGGGCCCGGCCGGGAGACCTCGGGCTCTTGCCCCGCGGCGGGGCCCCCGTGGGCCGGGAGCCCGAAGGCTTCCGCCTGCCCCGGCCCCGGCGAGCGGGCGGGCGGGGCGAAAGGAGGGGGCTCCTCGGCAGGAAAGCCTTCGCCACCTGCGCAGGGGCAGGCCTGGCTCGGCTGCGGGGCGGCGGCGTGGGCGGCTTCCTCCCCGGCAGGGAAGGGGCTTTGCCGCAGGCGGAGATGCCCTCCCGGCCTGCCAGATTTGCCTGCAAGCCGGGAAGCGATCGGGCGTCCGCGTTATATAAGGCTGCTTCCGCCCGGGAGGCCCCGGGCGGCAGTGCCGAGACACTGAGCGGCGCCCCCCCCCTCCCCCCGAAAAACCCCAGCAACTGGGTCAAGGGAAGCCAAAGATTGAATCAAAGCTGCAAGCTTGGGGTCTGCGTTGGACCGTTTGTCCACGGGCGCTGGCGATTGCAGGTTGGGGGGTGGGCTGCCTTGCTGCTTTCTTTAAGGGGTCTGGTCCAGGCCATTTCGCTCTGGCAGAGGTTGGCATCTGCCTCTGGCCCAAAGGAAGAGCTAGGACACTCCCCCCCACCCCCCTAAGCAGGGATGGGCAGTGGCACCGCTCTGGCTCTCAGGAATGAACGGGCATCCCAGCTTCCCGCCTGAGCCGATAAGCCACAGCTGGATCACCTTTGGGTGCCTTCAGAGTTGGTGACTCACCAGTTTCTTGATCCCGAACAAATTGGTCCCTTGGTGCTAAGTGGGTGGCCCAATGTGGAGGTGGAGGGAGGCTCCAGCCTGCCCTGGGGAAGTGCTGCCTTTGCGGCCCCTGGCGGGGTCACTCCCAGGGCAGGACCCTCCACCCACTAGGGAAGGAGGCAACCCTGCTAACCAAACCTGGGACTGGAAAGGGGCTGCTTTGTTTCCAGCCTGGTAGACCCTCTGGGCTCTTGCCTTGCACCCCAAACCTGGGAAGATCAAAGGGTTCAGGAGTTATGGGAGGTGCGTCCCAGCACTTCTTGGGGCACCAGGTGATGGGGTGCGGGTGAGCCTATGGGCCAGGTGGGAAGCCCCCTCCCCAGTGCCCCTGTGTGTTCTCTCCTTGCAGGTTGTCCGAGAAGATCCAGGGGGAGGCTGGATTCCCGCAGGAGGAGGAACTTGGAGGGGGGGAGGACCAAGGTTCTCAGAGCAGCGGCTCCCCCTTCGAGAGACACGATGCCACCGTGGGAAACCCACTTGGTGGGTCAGGAACCTGGGTCCCCATTGGCCGCCTTGAGCTGGGCCCGCGGCACCCAGATTCCTAGGAACGCTTTCGCTGCCTGACTGGCCTCTCTGACGAGTGAAGCTACCCAGGTCCTGCCCAGATTCTCCTGTTGAGTTTCTCTTTGGGCCTCCCTGTGCCCCAGTGGCAAGGCTTTGCACGGCAACTGCCAAGATGTCCCTGCAGGGGCTGATATGCTGCCGTGGGTCGCTTGACTGGCTGAGGGAGTTCATCGGCTCCACCATCCAGTCGGTGCGGGACTGCGACCCCTCTGCTCTCAGCACCCTGGCCCTGCTGCTGGCGCTCTTCATCTGGTACTGCTATCAAGTGGGGCGGGAGCAGCAGCCCCGGCCTTACGCCACAGTGCTTCAGGGGGGCATGGAGGTGGCTGGCCTGCAGAATGGCTTCAGCCACTGCCGCTCCCCCGAGTGCGTCCGCTGCGCCCAGAGCGATGGGCTGAACCAGAAGCTCTACCACAACCTGCAGGAGTATGCCAAGCGGTACTCGTGGGCAGGCATGGGCCGGATCCACAAGGGCATCCGCGAGCAGGGCCGCTACCTGGCCAGCCGCCCATCCATCCAGCGGCCGGAGGTCTTCTTCCTGCCCGACTTGCCCACCTCCCCCTATTTCTCCCGGGAAGCCCAGAAACACGACGTGGAACTGCTGGAGCGCAACTTCCAGACCATCCTGTACGAGTTCGAATCCCTCTACAAGGCCTTCTCCAACTGCAGCCTGCCAGACGGATGGAAGGTCAACAGCACGCCCAGCGGCGAGTGGCTGACCTTCTACCTGGTCAACCAGGGCACCTGCGTGCCCCGGAACTGCCGGAAGTGCCCTCGGACATACCGCTTGCTGGGGAGCCTCCGCACCTGTGTGGGCAGCAACGTGTTTGGCAACGCTGGTATCTCCGTTCTGAGCCCTGGCACCGTCATCACTGAGCACTACGGGCCGACCAACATCCGCGTGCGATGCCACCTGGGTAGGTCCTGCCTGCCTCTCGGCTGGCGTTTGGGCAAGTGGGGCCTTGAGCCGGTCAGCAAAGATGGAGTCAAAGCGTCCCTTAGAGGGGTGGCCTTAGGGAGAGGAGCATTATCTGACTCCTGACAGCCGGAACCTTCTCAGGGCGCCTGGAAAGGCCGTTGGTGGTAGCCATGAGGTCCTCAGCATATGGATTTCTGTGCAAGTGGCATTGGGTGCAGCCGGTGTTAAGTTGGGAATCCCATTCTGGAACTTGTTCAGGATTCAAGAGACCCAGTTTTGTTATAACCCCCACAGTAAAGGCTCATCTGCATGGCTGGCAGAAGCTGGCTCACACACCAGTCTGGGCAGCTACCATGGCAACTGCAACCATGGCCTGATCTGTATGCTGCTGGGCAGCTGCCCGAGACGGAGGCCTCTGGCTAACCTGGGTTGCCCATTGACGGCTTCTGTTGGGATGCAGGTGCTAGAGATGCGATGTGTGTGTGTGTGTGTGTGTGTGTGTGTGGCCACCTCCTTTGTGGCCAGCAAGGAGGATAAAAGCTCTGGACAAAGGGAGTCTTTGGGTCATCTGGTTGCTGGGCTCGGTTGATGCCCTGCCTTGCCCTTCCTCTCGCCTTCCTTCCCCCCATTGCAGGCTTGAAGACGCCCAGCAGCTGTGAGCTGGTGGTGGGAGGTGAGCCCCAGTGTTGGGCCGAAGGGCGCTGCCTGGTTTTTGACGACTCCTTCCTGCATACCGCCTACCATGGAGGCAAGTCTGAGCCCCTCCCCCCCAGCTGAAGATAGTGCTGTCGCAAACGCTCCCTTCCCTGTGGGTTACCTGGAGGAGAGGTGCCCCAGGTGAAGCCAGATTGGCAACCATCTCTGAGCCCTCCCCTGGACCAGCCTCCTTTCTCTTACCCCTCCAGGCCTCCCTGAGGAAGGACCCCGTGCGGTGTTCATGGTAGACCTTTGGCACCCCAACGTTGCTGCGGCCGAGCGCCAGGCCCTCGATTTCATTTTCGCTCCTGGACGGTGACGCGGTGCTCCTCCTCTCCAGAGCAGGTTCCGTGTTTCTGCAGAGGTGGCTGCCCTCCTGCCTGGGCAACACAGGCCCCTTCACCCACAGCTGATGGAGGGGCCTCTCCCCTTGCACCGGATTTGGTACCCAGTGAGCCTGCTCACCTTGCCACCTCCTCCCCTCCACCATCTTGCTTGGGGCTGGACTGCCCCCTTTCTTCCTGTGATTAGGCCAAATGCTGCTGTAGTGTCTGTCCACCCGCTACATGTGCGTTGCTGTGCCCAGAATTTTGCATCTGCAGTTCTTGAAGGCGTCGATGAAGCTCGTTGTGCCAATCTGATCCTCCTCAAAAGGCAAACCCCACAGTCACCCATCCTCATGGCAGCTTCAGGTACCAGTGGGCCTCCCCAGGCCAGATCCTCTCTTCCTGCCCTTGACAGAAGTGAGTGGAAGCAAAGCAGGGCAGCCAAAGGGCACAGGTTCCCCCCTTCCTTTTCACAAGCCCTGCACTGGGTGCTTTGGGCCTTGCTTGGGATGCTCCTGCCTGGACTGGGGCGCCAGTGTGCGTGGGGGGTTGCTGTGGGCTCTCCCTGCAGAAGGGCAAGGAGGGGGCTTTCAGGGCTTCGTGGGGGCAGAAGCCGAAAGGAAGGGAACCCCAGCTGGGGGGCCATCGCCTTGTCACACATCAGAGTCATGGGGCAAAGTCATTCTGGTGAGACTCTGCACCCCGCCTGCCATGTGGGGCAGGGCAGCATTGTGGCTTGGCAAAGGCCAGGACTTTTCAATAAAACACTTGTGCTCAATTCCTGGTTTTTCCTTTGGGGCGGTTGGTGGTCAGTTAAGACTTTGGGGTCAGAGAAGGAAGGAGAGAACCCCCTTCTCTCTCCTCGGGGGCCTCTCCTCTTTCCTGGGACCCAATGAATGCCCCAGGTGTCTTTTAAACCAGAACTCAGTGACCTCAGGCCACTGGCCGAGCAGCCGCAGCTGACGGGGCAGTTGGGGGAGATGGGGGAGGGGTTTTGTCCCCCCTCTGGGTCAACACACGGCTGGTGTCCAGGATGAGCTTCCCTTGGCTCCTGTGTGGGCGGCCTTGCCGGCTGGGCTGACAGACAGCCTGCACAGATGGTGGCCGAGGCGGTTTCCCTTTGGGCCCCCTGTTGCTACGCAAACACTCCAACACGGCTGCCCAGTGGTGGGCTCCCTCCCCCAAGCCCTCCTGCTAGAGGCCGGGCATCCGTCGGGGACCCAGAGCTGGGGATCGAGAGTGCAGGCCGGGCCCTCAGTACGAATGCAGGCTGGGAGAGCCAGAGAGCAAAAGTCAGCCACTTTATTCTCCCCCAAACCCCCCACTCAAGCCCCCCCCACCTCGAAGAGAGATTCCCGGGGAATGCAGGAGAAAGGGGCGTGGCCATGGGCAGCATCCCCCTCAGCACAGGGGGAGAGGCTGGAATTCCTTAGCGAAGACTCCTCCGCCCCGGAAATGGGGAAGTCTGGGCCGTGGGTGAGAGCCGGGCAGAGGAAGGCTCCCCTCAGTGCCACCCTCTGCCGTTCAGAGAGGGTGGAGGAAGACCCCCCCAACTGCTGCAGCTCCCCCTCCTCTTCCTCTTCTGGCAGGGGGCAGCAGCAGCCTCGCCCTGGCCTTTCCAAGGGCCCCCCTTGTTTCCCCATGTCTGAAGTGGGGGCGCTGCCCTTGCAGGCCCTGGTGAGGGTGGAGTCCCAGCAGACCGCTTCCCACCCCCCCAAGGTGGGGACCCCCCAGGCCAGAAGGGCCCTGAGATGCAGAAGCAGCTGAACCGCTGCTCCCTCCAGGCAGGGCCAACAGCGGGCAGGCCTTGGGGAGACGTGGCAAGGAGTCGGTGGGCCAAGCTCAATTGGCAGGCTTCCAAGGCCTCTGCGCTAGGATGGAGGCCGTCCTGGAGGGGCATGGAGTCCAGCCTCACAGCAGGTTCACCCCGTGCTTGAGCAGCTTCAGCCTGGCCTTGCCGGGCAGACCGACGATGCTGTCCCGGGGATTGGGCACCCCCGAGTTGGAGGGCGTGGAACCCTTCTGCTGAAAGTAGCTTTCCTGGACGGCGTTCCGGCAGCCATAGACAGCTGTGCTGGCATTCCTGGAACAGACCAAGAGATGGGCAGGGGCCTTTGGGGCTGGGGGAACAGTGCAGAAAAGGCGGCCGCAGCAACTGCACCAGCCGCACACTCAGGCAGCAGCGACTGGCTGGCAACAGAGCTGTGTGGAACCAAAGCAGAGGGCTGTGACTGGTTACGGTCTGCTGGGTGGCGGGAGGGCTCTGGTCCTTCACCACGGCCTCTGTGGAGGGTGCAGGGCTAATGGTGCCATGGCCTAGCAAGGCCTCCCCCGAGCTGCTCCGTCCATGGCCCCCCTGCGCCCTCCCCCCAGCTTTACCTGAGCGTCAATTCAGAGGCGGTGGGCAGCCGTTCAAAGGTGGCATGGATCAGGCCCGTGGCTTGCAGGAAGAGCTGGTCCTCGGGGCTCAGGGCCTGCAAGGTGTTGGCTGGAGGGACAAATGATTGTGCCATCAGGGATGCCAGGGCAGGAGAGGGGGGGCTGCCCCCCATCTTGGCCGGAGGCCGCCCCAGCCACTCCCCCACTCACTGGTGAGGATGTTCTGGACGGCGTCGTAGTAAGCAAAGTTGTAGGTGCTCCTGGCTGAGGGGAGGGGGCCCTTCGGAAGGGTCTCTGCCAGGTGGACCTCCAGGCCGTTCAGGGAGGCCAGGCTGCTGTGGTACTGTGAGTTTGGGGGAGGGGGGGAGAGGGGGAGAAAGGTTTGTGGGAGGCCCCCCCACCCTAGTCCCGCTTGGGAAGCTTCCTCCAGGCACCTGCCACATGAAGGGTCCCGGAGGGCAGGTGGCCTGGCCCCCTTCCCTGAACAAATGGCTTCCTTCAGAGCCTTGAGCTGGGGGGCACACACTTTCCTTACCACGTCCTCCATGAAGGCTGCGGAGCTCACCAAGGCCTCTTCAGCCAGTAGGGCCAGCACCAGGTCCCGGATGGGGTGAACGTACAAGGCCATCCTCACCCATGCAGCCACATCGGCCCCTCCTACGGGAGTCTCTCTCCCTTTGCGGCCAGCCAGGTCCCCCTGGGGCCTCCTGTGTTAGCCAAGCAAGATGGTTGAGCTGGGCTGGCCCTCCTGCCACATCCCCCCTGCCCCTCCCCCGGAAGGGCGGGGGCCACCCCACCTCCCCTGGGGAATGGTTGGCTGTCTGGACAGAAGAGTTGCCCTAACTGGACACCAGAAGGCAGCTGGGCCACCTGGACAGGCACAGGGAGGCCAGAGGGCACCTGTCTTGGCAACAGAAGTGAGAAGGTGAGGCTGGGAATCTCCTCGGAGAGCCTGATGGAGTCACCGAAGCCACAAGGGAGAGCCCAGCCTAAGGGGACTGTCGCAATTCTGGCCTTACCTGGTCATCATCCACTCTACAGGCAGTTCCCGCAGGGCGGCTGCTTCATCCTCCAAGAGGTAAACAGGTGTGACACAGACCCCTGGCGGTAAAGTTGTCGGCACAAAAGAGGCCAGGGAGCTGCCTAGAGAAAAGA
Organism: Hydrophis major; assembly: GCA_033807585.1. Taxonomy (NCBI): domain Eukaryota; kingdom Metazoa; phylum Chordata; class Lepidosauria; order Squamata; family Elapidae; genus Hydrophis; species Hydrophis major. The sequence goes on along the minus strand of CM066339.1, from coordinate 330,747 downwards.
GCCACCCAGAATCCTCAAGCGCTCAGGAGGAGCTTGGCAAGTGGGCAGCAGGGCCCAGGGGGCGGACGGAACCATGCCCAGCCTCCCAGCTTACCCTCTTTGAGCTGCGCTGCCTTCTTCTCCGGTCCACTCTAGAATGGAAGCAGAGTTAGCCAAGCTGCAAAAAAAGATTGCCTTTCACAGATGGGGATTATATCATGGCCGCCCCCCCTCCCCCCAAACCTTCCAAGGGACACTGGCACAGCTACAACTTACGCTTCCCTCTTCAGCCCACTTCTGCAGCAAAACTCTAGCAGTCAGCTCAGGTGGCAGCTGTGTACTGACCACCCTGCATGGGGAAAGGAAGGAGAGATCACCCACGGGGTCATCTAAGAATACAAGGCGGCCTTTGGCAACTCGGCCAGGCGGAGGCCTTCACATCGGAGGGGGCATGTGGGGCACAGGGGATCTGGCCCCCATCTCATACACAGCACTTGGGGAGCAGATTGTATCCAGGGCCGCTCAGCAAAGCCCCCCCCCCCCCGACACTCACAGACCCCTGTAGAGGATGCAGCCGGCCAGCACGTGGCGGGAACGCTGGCAGCTCTGTAAGATGAGGGCCGCTTTCAACAAGAGCAAAGGGTCCACCTGCCAAAGAGGAGAAAGCCAATGGCCCTCCTAGGCCCTGGGGGCAGCCAAAGGGCCTTGTCCCACCTGGCCCCTCCTGGTTCTGGCTGCACTGTAAGGAAGGTACCTTGCTTTTGTCCAAGGCCCAGAGGGAATTAAAAGCCCGGTGGAGGTCACTGGAACTCTGCTGCAGGTGGCTCACATACAGCTCCCACTCCTGGTCCAGGTCCCCCTGTGAGCGCTCCTGTGAAGGACAGAGGTCACCCCGGTCAGAAGAGGGCGCAGAGGGGGGAAGAGGCCAGCTGCCCAAACCCACTGGCCTCAATGTACCCAGTTTGAGCCGAGGCTGGAAGAAACCATAAACCGATACAACATTGGGCACAACTGCCAGGAACTTCTCCAAACTGCTCCTTCAGCTGGAGGGGCAACTGACACCGAGAGGCTTCCAAACACCCCCAGTTGCTACCCACGGCTTGCCACGAGGGGATGCTGATGCTGATGCTGCATCCGTCGCCTGCAACAGCTGAGCTCTCACCCTGTGCGACGGTTGCGTAGAACCACCTGTGGCCCTACAGGACTGGCCATCAGCTGGAGCCGCCCAGCGTCAGCCCTCTGGGCTCAGGGAAACGGGGTAGCCGCTCGCAGATGGGGGCAGTGGAGAAGAGAGGGTCACCAGGGAAAGGGAGGGAGAAAAGCACAACCAGCTGGGAGGAACCTTGCAGGGTGGCAGACGGGCACCAAGAGACGCCCTGCCACCTGCAGTAGCACCACCCCCGACCCCCGCTGACGGTCAGTAGAGTCCAGGCAGGGAGGGGGCGACCCACCGCATAGGCCCGAGAAGGCGACCCGTTGTAGAAGCGAAAGAGGCCCACCAGCCGCTCCAGAAGCTGCCTGCAGCTGAGATCCGAGAGGTCGGCGGTGCAGCCCAGCACCTGCAGGAGAGAAGATCTCGCAGTGACCCGCACCGAGCCCCCCCCCCGCCCTCCCCGGGCACGCTGCCGCCCAGCCCGGACTCACCCACAGGTAGCTGCCCTCGGCTTCCAGCGCGAACTTCAGCTTCCGCAGCCGGACGAGGCCCGGCGGGGAGCCGGAGATCTCCAGGGCGCAGCGGGCCACGCCCGCGATCTGCCCGCACAGCAGCTCCTGCTCTTCCCGAGGGGCCTGCAAGGCGGGAGGGAGGCCGTGGGGGGAGGCACGGGGGGGCCGCGGGGGGGGGCGCCCGGGAACCTGCCTACCTACCTTCCTACCTACCTGGCGCGGGTGGAAGCAGCAGATTCCGGCGCGAGTGGGGTCGCCCTCGCCCCGCACCTTCGAGGCGTCGTAGAGGAAGAAGCAGCGCCACCTGCGGGACAGGGGCGGGGGGGGGTCAGCGGGGGGGACAAAGGGGGGCAAAGAGGGGACAAAGGGGAGGCGTACCAGGCGGGGGGGGCGGCGGCCATTCTGGGCTCTCGGCGCCTCTGCAGCGGGGCCTACAGGCGGGAGGAGAGCCGGTCGCAGGGGACCGGCGGGGGGGACCGGAGCCTCTGCCCCCCGCGAGGCTTTCTGCCCATGCTCAGAGCCGCCCTCTGCAGCCAGACCCGGAGAAGCCAGCCACTTCCGCCAGGAAGTCACGTGCGCGGAAGCGGTCGCGCCCTCCTGGCTGCGCGGCGACGGGTGCCGCCGAGGGACACTCCCCGCCGTCCGCTGCTGCTGCGGCATGGCCGGAGACGGGGGTGGTGCGGGCGGCCGCAGAAGGCGGCGGGGGCGACGCGGGGCAGCCGAGGACGAGAGCCCCGAGGCAGCGGCCGAGCGGCAGAGGCGGCGGCTGCAGGAGGCGCTGTAAGGACAACCCCCCTCCCCCCCAAAAGGAAAGCCAAAAGGGGGAGAGCTCCCGTGGAGCTTCCACAGACCGGCGCAGTCTATCTCGGGAGGGCAGAGCCCCGCCGAGTTAATTGTGGTGGTGGTGGTGAATCTTTGGTGAGATTCACAGCCTTTGGGGCTGGTTGGTAGCTCAACAGCTCGATTTCTAACCAAGGACCTGGGAACTGTTCAGGAAGCGTCGGAAGATAAAAGCTGTTCCACATAGGGTGGGTTTTTTTTTGTAAAATTAAGGTATCCAAGTCTGATAAATTCAGGATTTCCAAATAGCGAGGCTGCCCTTTCGGTATTGCTCCAAGGGCTCCGATCACAATTGGGATCACACACGGTTTCTTCCTCCAAAGTCGCTCAACTTCAGTTTGTAAGTCCCGATACTTGGTGATTTTTTTCTTGCTGCGCGTCTACAATTCGTGCATCACCAGGTATTGCAATGTCAATGAACCAAATCCTTTTCTTCTCAACTATTGTTAGGTCAGGTGTGTTGTGAGCCAAGTGCCTGTCTGTCTGAAGTCCTCTTCGTTTTCTTATTTTATTATTTGTTTTGTCAAACACTTACAATATGACAGAAATAAGAATAAACATGTTTAAATACAAGAAATAGGAACTAATAATTGGGGACAATAGGACATGATTGTGCGCTTATGCCCCCCTAAGAGGAAGTTCCTGTTCTTCCCTTCTTTCTTCTGTAGCTCCGAACTGAAGGACTCCGACTTCTGGGACTCCAGCCGAAGTGAGGCTTTGCTCCGCTGGGGAAGGGGCCTGGGACCGAGCAGCCCCTGACCCTCCCTGGAGACCCTCCTGCCCAGCGCCCTTCCTGCCCGGCACCTTGGCCGGGGCTCCCCACACGGGGCAGGGGAAGGCTGCGATGGAGCCTCCGGGAGAGGGCGGGGAGCGTGCGGGTGCTGATCTGCCCGGGCCCGCTTGGGCCTCTTCCTCCTCATCCAGGAACCATATGGAAGGCCCTGCGGAACCCCCTGGCAGCCGAACAGGAGGGTCCTGGGGGCAGAGCGGGGGGCCTGCGGTGCGTGTGCTACGGCTTGGGCAGCTTCTGCTCCTGCGGGAAGGCACGCCTGCAGCTGGCCTTCCTCTTGCTGCTGCTGGAGGAGCTCAAGGTTGGGGCCATCAGCGGGGGGGGGGGGAGAGGGAGGAGGCCTTGGTGCAAGTCACTGTCCTCCGGGCTCTTGCCCTGCAGATTCCCCCTGAGATGTGCTTCGTCTTTGACCCGGTCTTTTCTGTGCTGGAGATTGAGGTGCTGAGCGGCCTTGGCCTCACCATGCTGCCCTGGAACGAGGTGAACTTGGGGTGGGGGAGCGGGTCAGCAGGCAGAGTGCCTGCCGCCACAGTCGGGGTCTCTTCCCTGAGGCCGGCCCTGCAGCCCTTGCTACGCCCTTTGTTGCCCAGGAGGGGAAGCGGAGCATCGAGGGCCCCACGCTCTTCTACATGATCCACTGTGGGAAGGCGCTGTACAACAACCTGCTGTGGAGCAACTGGTCTGCGGAGGCCCTCTCCCAGATGGTGGTCATAGGGAACAGCTTCAGGGGCTTTGAGGAGAGGTATGGGGGACTCCCACTGCCCCCAACGGGTGTGTGTGTGTGTGTGTGTGCTGGGACTGGCCATTCAGCCTGCAGGCTCCTTTTCAGGCCCTGGCTGAGTTTGTGCGGTCCTGGCCTGTTGAACCCGACAGTGTGGACTCCCACACTGCAAAGGTGTGGATTGCTGATTTGACCAGCCCTTCCCTTGCTCTCCTCCTGCGCTTTGGCTGAAAGCTGCACAAAGGCCTGCCTGATTTTTACTTTTCCCCCTCCACATTTTGTAATATCCGGTTTCTCTCGTCCCCCAATTCCCCTTTTAGGCTGCTGGCCAAAGTCTTCCGTGAGAATTACAGCTACATTGCCAAGGTGGGTCTTCCTCTTTAGCTCGGCTGGGAGGGACCTGGTTGCCCCCATGTTTAGAGCCTGAGAGCCCCCTCGGGACCAGCGTACAGCGTGCAAGCCGGAAGCCAGGGCCAGCTCACGGTCCTTGGGTGGCTGGCGGTGGCCTTGTGTGGGCCACACGGCGGGAGGGGAGAGCTGAAGTCCTTGGGTGGCCTTCAGTGTTTGGCCGCCAGTTAACTTCTCTAGCCTCAGGCTGCCAATGTGCCAAGCCCCGTGACGCTCCTTGTGCCCACCTGCACCCAGGTGTTGGAGGTGACCCAGGAGGAAGCCCTTCCGCTCCACACGCAGCACCCTGATGTCTTCAACGACACCTCTGTCCACCGCTTTCCTCTGCAGAAACTGAGGGGCCTCCCCCAGGACTGCTGGGCCTGCCAGCCGGAGCCCCTTTACCCGGAAGAGGCTCAGCTGGAGATCATCAGAAACAAAGCCCAATAATATTTCCCTCCCTCATGCACAGGATTTTTGGGGGGTGGAGGAGAGCTGCAGCAAGTATGTTGGGAGCCCAAAGTCCCACCCCACAAGCAGAGGATAGACTCAACTCTTGCTCAGAGCAGGATTTTTTTTTTTATTTTTATTTTTTTTTGGGGGGGGGGGGGGGCGCAGGAGGCGGAAAACAATGTTAGGCCTTGTTCCTTCTAGGAAACCAGGCCTGGATTTCTCCCCAAAACTGGAAGGGGAACCTTGTATTGACTTTTGTAATCATTAAACACATTCTCTTGAACCCTGTGCCTTTTATTAACAGCAGTTCCTGTCCTCCTAACTTTCTCAAGCTCCTTCAGCGATTTGCCAAAAGAATTGCTTTGCCCCCCACTGAAGGAATGGCAGCCTGCACATTTTAAAAGACAAGCACCAGAGTAAGGCATGTGCTTTACTTACAAATAAAGTCCTCTTCGTCAGGACCGCGTCTTTTTTCTTTCTTTGAGGAGGAGCGCTAAGCATTTTCTGGGACGGAGGGGAGGTGGTGGGGCAGCCCTTTGGGCCCGGCTCCTCCTGCTCACTTGGCCATGTCGATGAGGCTCTGTAGAGAGGTGGGCACCCAGGTCTTCTCGCCCTGCACAAAGACCACCCCCCGGTCGATATAGATGACGATGCGCCCAAAAGTGTAGAGCTGCTTTCCCTCGTGCCGCTTCCCGATGACGGGCATGAAGACAATGTTGTGCTCCTCTGCTTTGGTCTGGATCAGGTCCTTGAAGTTCATGGGCACAGAACTGGCGGCCATGCCGATCCCGCGCTGAGCCATGTTCTCAGCTTCTCGGCGTTCCTGCATGGCTTCGTACTGGAAGTCCTTCCGGCGTTCTGTATGCGTGAGGTAGGCGATGTTCTCCCGCGCACCAGGCTGCATGTAGCCCCCTGTCAAGACAGGAGGAGAAAAGGGGTGAGGAGAAAGCCTGCGGCCCCACATGTGCACTGCCCCCTCTCTCTAATCCACCAAGGATGCAGCTTCGAAGCACTCCAGGAAAGTGGGAGGGGAGGATCGGGCCGAGAGCCCCCACGGCACCCACCGACGCTGGAGGAGACGGCTCTGTTCATGATGTCCAGGGCTTCATTGAACTTCTCCTTGATGGAGGGGTGGGCCAGCACCTGGTCAGAAAACATGGACTTCCAGCCCAGGTACCACTTGGTGATCTCCTCGTAATTGGGGTTGTTGCTGAGCCAAGAACAGAGCACCTGGGGGGGGGGGGAGAGAGAGAAAGGGGACATTCAGCAACAGCCCACCATGAGCTCCACTGACCTGGGGGGGGGGGTTCCCTTCCACTCCCAGTAACCCAAAGGCTCCTGAACAAGGGAAGGGCCACCTTCAATAGGGTTCAAACACCAAGATGCCCAAATGCTTCTGGGCTCCAACCCCTGGGGGCTCTTAATCTGGGCCAGCCCCTGAGGGACACCCACCTGCAGCCACTTGGGGAAGAAGTGCTTTTCCAGAAGCCCCACCAGGCTGGAGACGGAGATCATCCCTTCCCAGTCCATCACCCAGAAGAAGGCGTCCATGTGCTGCTGGTGGGGATTGATGATCAGCTCGTTGAGACACAGGCCTGTGGGGAGAGGAGGGGAATGGGAGGGGGGAATGAGCAGGAAAGGCCACCAACCCTTAACTTGGCCTCCTGGGTGGGGGGCACAGCACGGCTGCTCCCCCACAAGCACCTCACCTCCTTCACAAGCAAGCCAATGAGTCAGCCCAGCCTTTATGGCATTTCGTGAGATTAACTGCTTAGTTTTTCAAAGCCTGGCAGGGGGAGGGCTGCAGGGGGCTCCCAAAAAGTGAGCCAGGGAGGAGGAGAGCAAGAACCACCCCCAGAGCTGGCAGCTGTCTGCCTTCTCCCTCTTGGGAGGATGATTCCCGCCTCAGCTCTAAGTGCATAGGAGGATCATTGACCAGCAGATAAGCTGACCTTCATCCAGCCCAAATCCTCCCTGCCTTTCCTTGCTGGCGGGGAGTGGAGGGTGAAGGCTGAAAGCAGCGGCCTTCCTTCTTTTACCAAGGCCAAATAGTGGGGCTGGTCAGCCAGAATCTCAACATCTGGGATTTCAGGGCCAGACCACCCATCCCTGCCCACATCTCCCCGAAAGAAATGGCTAACAGCCTGCCCGCCTTTCCTGCTCTCACCCAGTTTGGGCACAATGTTCTTGACCATGAAAGCCTCCCATGAGCCTGGAGTGAAAACCTCCTTCCATGGCTGCAGAATCAGCTTGGCCGAGGAGTCGCTGGGGTGCCACTTCTGGAGGGCATTGGACAACTTGTTGCGGATGGGCGAGTAGAGGGGTTCAAGCCGAGCCTGCATCAGGGGCAGCCAGGGATGTATCCACGAGTGGATGGGCACGGTGTCGGTTAGAGGGTTCCAGTTCTCCACCTAAAGCAAGAGAGAGAGAAGGGTAGCGGCCGGGGCTGTGGAAGCAGCTTCCGCACGCACGCTAAAGGACTGCCCATCACACCTCCTTCTGTAGTTTGGGGAAGATGAGCTGGTCCAGAATGTTTTCCAGGATCCACACCGGAATGATGTGCCTCCAGCTGTCGAGGAAGTCCACAATGGGGATGCAGTGGCGGGGCTGCCACTGGGCCACAATGTTTCGCACGTATGGCATCCACGTTTCCCACATCAACCTGAGGATCCCAAGCGAGCAGTTCAGGACTGAAATCGACCCAACCCATTTAAAGATTCTCTCCTCCCCTGCTGGAGGCTCACCTGTGAAAGGCATCTGAGCCGGGGTCCTGTGCGCTGTGGGAGAGCAACTGATCATTCTCCAGCAGGGCTTTCCATTTGGCCAGTATCTCCGTGCCGGCTGTGCAGTCCTGCAGGGAGGAATGAGAGACATGGTCCTACTCCCACCTTTGGTGAGTTGCGCATTAATCCACCAGCCTTCAGAGCTTGCTTGGAGCTGCCCCGGGGTGCCCCCGGAAGCCCCACCTTGAGGGGATCCCAGTTCTTGAAGTAGTCCTTGACCAGAGGGAAGACAATGGCCACGGCCAGGTCCACGCGGTCTGACATCTGGTACTCTTCATAGTACTTATCCTGGAGGGTCTCGAATATCTTGACACACTCCGGCAGAGTAAGAGGGTCTTGGCAGTTGGGCTGCATTCGCCTCTCGCACTCTTCCACCAGCTCCAGCACCTCGCTGAGGTCGCGGATGTCTGTCTCCTCCCGCAAGAGCCCTTTCTCCATCTTCTCAATCTCGTGCTCCAGGTTGACCACCATGTCCCGTTCGTACTGCAGCTGCCGGTCGTTCTGGATGATCTCCTGCTCTGTCAGGTCAATCAGCAGCTGCAGATTATGCTCCAGCTCTGGCAGGGAGAAGGTGGGCGTCCTGGCCTCCTTGCCCAAAGCGGGCAGCTGCTGTTGGGGGCCATCCTCCGGGATGCTGTGCTTCTGGCTGATCTGACTGTAGCTGTAGTAAACCTTCTGCTCCCGGCCCGTCATGTCAATCACCTTCCAAAAGAGAAACCACACACAGTGAGGAGGCGGAGGGGCACAGCAGGCCCCACAGGGGAGGGGTCTCCTTGCAGGGAAGAGGGGCAGCATAAGCTCATGACAAACCTAGGCGACTGCTGACGTCCATTCAACCCCAGGGAGGCAGCTGGAGATTTATTAAGGGCTGCCACCTCCTTCCACGGCAGAACCTTCTTGCTCTCTTTCCTGGATGGAGCAGAACTGCTTAGCCCCCCTCTTCCTCCCCCCACCCGCATGCCCACCTCACCTTGACCTGCGCCAGCTCCTTCTGAGGGGCAGACAGCTGCTTGCCCGCCTTGCCCTTGGCTTTCAGCTCCTCCACCGTCTTGTAGGTATACTTGGGCTTTTTCTTGCCCCCGCTGGGGTCCTTCCGCCACTGGCTGAGCTCCTTTTGAAATTCCTGAGGGGAGAGGATATGAGGAACATCAAAAACAGAGACCAAGCAGGGCACAATCCATAAGGCACCCATTTGTTAGTGAGATCAAGCAGGAGATTGCATGTGATTGGGGGGGGGGGTTTCCCCCAAAGAGGTGAGAAGCCACAGAAGGTTTCTCAGCAGCTGGTCTCTTGTAGACCTTACAGGAGAGCAGAGGCAGATTGGTTGAAGCCATGCCAACCTTGCCTCAAGTCTGAAATGTCTGGCATGAACCACTTGGGCTCAGGAAAAACAATTTATCATATAAAAGCATAACAAGCCATTCGAGAGCCCTCCTTGTTTTGCGACACAGCTCTGTGTTTGTGTGTGTGTGTGTCTTACCTCCTCTTCCTCTTCATCAGAGTCAACAGTGGGGAAATCTTGCAAGGACTGTGTGGTTCGCTCCGAGCCATATGCCCCAATCGCTGCCTTGCCTTTTCTCTGCTTGGCCTCAATGGGGGTGATGATGCCTAGAAAAGTTCTTCAGGGTTAGTGAAAGGGAGAGCTCCCGGAAGATGCCAATGGAACGGCCACTGGAGGACTTTGAGAAAATACCGGGCAACTCCAAGGTCCCCTCCAGCCCCATCTTTATGGGTGAGGCTACCAACCTCCAAGGGAGGACTTTATAAAGCCCTGAGGGAGAGCCGGCCCTACCTTGGGCGTTCTTCCCCAGGCCTCGGCCGGGCACGTAGCCCATCTTCTGCAGGAGCTTCTGCCCGATGCCCTTGGTATGCCGCTCCCAGCTGCCAAAGTCCCCGAAGGACTTGCTGCCGCCCACGAAGCCCTTCTGGCTGGGCTTAAAGTTGCCGCCCTGCATCGGTTCAGGAGGGGGGAAGCAGGGATGAGCCGCGGGGAGGCCGGGAGGGGGGCACCCCTTCCTCGGCCCCGCGCCTCACCGTCTTCAGCTTCTTCGGCACAGCCTCCTTGTGGGGCTCCTCCGCCCGCGCCCCGCTCTCCGCCTCCTCCTCCGAGTCCTCGTTGGGGCCTTCCTCCCCCGCCGCCGCCGCCGCCCCCTTCTTCAGCCCGGCGCTGATGAAGCTCACCGGGGCGGAGTAGTCCCGGGACCTGGGGGGTGGGGTGGGGGCTTTTAGGCGGGGGCCTCCGAGCGCGGCCCTTCCCCCTCCCCTCCCCTCCCGGTACCGCCCGCGCACCGCTTCCCGCCGAAGCTGGGCCGTTCCTCGTCCGAGTCGCGCTCGGCCCACAGCCCGTAGATGGCCTCCTCCTTGGTCTGCCGGTGCCGGTGCCGGTTGGGGTTGAACTCGTTCTGCAAATCCCACTCGCTGATCTCGAAGCTCTCCATCTCCACGCCCTCGTCCTCCGCCGCCGCCGCCTCTCCGCCGCGCCCGTACAGGTGGGAGAGCGACATGGTGCTCACGCGGTCCCGGGAGGCGCCGGAACGACCGAGCCCAGCTGCCGCAGCCCGCTTCCGCTCGCCCTCCGGCGACTTCCGGAGCTCAGGGAAGTCCCCGCGCCTGCGCGGGAGGTGGCCGCTCTCTTTCCCCGTCTCACTGGCGCGGCGGACCGAGGGGCGGGCGAGGAGCACCCGGGGTGGCCAAAGCTTGCGCGTGCGCGGAGCCTCGGTCTTGGTGGCTGGGCGAGATCCGCGGAGGTGGTTCCGAAGGGGCTTTTCCAAGAGGCAGGTGGACTCTGCTCAGAGCTGAGGAAGCATCTTGGACGAGGAGCGAAATGCCTTCGAAGAAAAACCAGAACGTCCGCTTGCCTCTTGAAAAAGCCCCTTTGGGTTGGTCATCGGTCGTTTCCCTCCCAGACCCGACCCTTTGCCTCGGGGGAGCCCCGCCGTCCCCGGACTCTCTGCGGTAGGCACCCGGCGCCCAGGTGGGAGAAATGCCGGCTCTGTTGGCGGGGAAAGAGCATCCCCGCTGGGGCTGAGCCGGCTCCGCTTTGGGCCGGGCCGGGAAGGCTTCGGACGGAGGAGGCGAGGCTGGGCGCCCTTGACGGCCGTTTCCTGGCAGCGAGCCCGGAGGAAGGGTCGCTGGGTGAAGGCGCTTTTTGACAGCCACGCGAAGTCCTTGCTCTGCTGCCCCGGACGGGAGGAGGAGGATTTGCTTTTGTGGTTGCTGAGGGCATCAAATGCCTGGAAATTACCGGGGCGGAAGCCGGGCAGGAATCGGAGCCGTGGAAATGGCAGTGCCTGTGTTGAATCGGTCACCTCTGGGCTTTCAAAACCCGGCTGAGAAATCAACAAGCCGGTTAAGTTGAAAATCTAGATTTGCGCATCCTATAAAACCAAGAGCAGATACCATTAAAAATCTGATGTGGGGAATTGTGAACCTTATACAAGGAAACAGAATAAGGAGAAATCAGAAAGTGAACATGATGGCGGTGAGGAGGAAGGCTAAGCTAGAGGCTGGGTGTGGATGCAAAGGAAGAGAGCCCACCAGCTCTTGGGGAAAGGAGAGAGTATCAGAAAGAGCGACAGGGAAAGAAAAGCTGCACAAGGACCAGCACTTCACTAAATGGCCTCCACTGATACCCCCCTCCCATCCATCCTAATCCTCCATCTCCCCCCCCCCCCTTTCCTTCCTGTTGGACTTTTGCACCATCAGCCCTGGCAGCTTTTAAACTGGGTGGCAGAGCCATCAAATACTCACCCGCTGGCTGCCCAGAGATGTCAGGAGAATCTCTTAGGCTAACAAGGGGCTCCCCTTGGTCCAGCTCATGGCTCCCCCAGCGGCTCAGAAGATACGACTGGAAAAGGCAACTCCCGACCTGGGAGGAAAGATCCATGAGCTTGAAGCTGATTCCTGAAGGAATCTTGCAATTGCCAAGAAGGTGGTCAGATCCCTATCCGCCTCCCCCCACCCCCAGCGCTCTCTCGTTTCTCCTTGGAATGGGGCAGGTGAAGTTAGTTTTTTCTACACCCTAACCCTAAATAAATCAGCTATCAGAAAAGTTCCCTTTCTCCTAAACTACACAAGCACAACCACCAACTAGACAACCACTGATAGGACACATTCACAATGTCCAGATGCAGCTTTGCACGTCCATGCATGAGCTCTGAGGTCATTCATCGGGCCAACCTTGTGCTGCTCCTCTGGGGTTATGTGAAGGCCACAAAGGTTACTGTTGACTGACTTCCTCAGCCACCCTCTTGATCGTTGGAGGGCCCTCTTTTGAGCATGACTGAACAAAGCAGCGTTTGCTGGCTGAGGTTTTGGCATCTGCAATCCCACCCCACTTGGGATGCAAAGAGATTCTGTAACTGCAGGCCAAAAAAACGATAGGAACATTCCCATCCTAGGGACTATCAAATAGTTACAATTTTAAAAGTAATTAACTCAGTTAAAACTGGGTTTAACTATTCTTTCACAAGAACAGAATCTGAAAGAAGCAATCTCATATATTTCAGAATTAATAAATAAATCTCTTTAATTTGGTGAATTACTGAGAAGAGAGAAAGGAAACAAGTGCCAGTAAGGCTGAAAGCGCTCTAAAGAGGATATACAAAGAGGGCTACTTAAGGTCTGCAAATTAGGAAACAAAAAATTACAAGATGGTTTTACACAGAGCCAGAAAAACTTGTTCCGCAGACAAGTGTAAAATCTTCTCCAATATTATTTATGGTTCCCTTTTTATGATGGCAGAGCAATATCCAAACTTGGTACATGACTTCTTTCCGGAAACTGGAAAGGCCAAACTTGACAAATTAATGGCAAAATGAAAAGTATGTCAGAGATAGCATTGATTTGGCAATATCAGTAGCAAGCAATATGCTTGGATAACAGATTTCCACTGTCACTGTTTGCAAACTTTCTCCTCTTCAGAAAAAGGGGAAGCAATTTGCACCTAAATGAAACCAAGAAAGCAGAATTACTCCTGGAGAACGTCAAGGCGGTCTTCAAGCGAGCTAAACTAGGGTTTGGTGGGAATTCAGGGCTGAGAGGATGATGCCACCCTCCCAGCATCAAGAAGGTTTCTGTACAGCTCCACCTGAGTTGGGAGACAAGATCTTCTGGGACACAGCAAGATGTACCTGGAAATTGTTGAGTTGATCAGTGAAAAGCAGTCGTATTCAGAGTCCCCTGCAAAGACCAAACAGAAAGGAAAGGTCAGCGGCTTCTGAGCTGGGCAGTTTCATTTTTGCATCGGTTGTTTCAGGTTTCTAGCTTTCCAAACAGGTCAAAATTATTCAAAATAATTTAAGGGATGCACACTATTGAATTCCTGGCTGCAGGAAATCCATGTATCAAATCTCAAAGTGATTTAAACTGTAGGGATTATGCCTCTGAGGAGATGCCTTCACAACAGTCAGAGAAGATGGCATTGCCTGGCAGGATCCTCTCAATGGGTCATTTCAAAGGTGGGAACGTGCCTATTTGGGTGTCCTCCTTATCTTTTCCCTTGAAAATTATCCAGCACCAGAATAAGAAGTTATTTGGGGAGGGAATGCTGATAGACCCCAGGGAATTATGCCTTGCTGAATTAGGAGCATTTCTGCAGCCTGGGAGAAGAGGAGGACGGAGGTGGAGAAACTGACCTGAAGGTGCCCTTTCAGATTGGCGGGTGTTTTGAATTCCCCGTTCAGGACCTGGCAAAGAGGAGCACAGAGACAGCTGTGTTGGCAGAATTGGGCCCTGCAGCCCTTCGCTCAGCGAGGCGATCGGCACCTCAATGTCAAACAGGTGGGCCTCCCCATCCCCTTTTCAGCGAGAATAACGCCGGCTTCCCTAGTTGAGCCGGGAGGAGTGGTTGGCAGGGAGGGGTTTATAAAAATCCACCCAAAGGGATGAAGGCGAGGGCCAGGCCAGGGACTCTGTGGCACTCACCCGGTGGGTGTTGTTGATCACCAGGGGGTCCGGGCTGCCGTAGTTGGGAGGGTTTGCATAGGGGTCATAGCCCAGCCTGGCCAGCATGGGGGCAATCTGAGCCATGTCCTGCACCACGTCCTCCGGAATGTGTCCCAGCCACTTGGTCAAGGCCTCCATGTTCACAGGCTTGATCACCTGGTCCGTGGATCGCTCGATCCTATGCAGAGCAGAAAGGTGTGTGCATGTGGCCCTTGGCTTTCTTTCAGATCAAGTCCAGCCGAGGACTTGCAAGTGAAATCTGAAAGAACTTGGGAGGTTTAACTGCAGAACTGGCTCCCCTCCTGCCTGAAAACTGACCCTCAAGGGAATTCCAGGCCCTGAATTCAACTGGCCCCAACCCGATCGTGGGGTGATCCCCAACTGGCCCCTCACTTGGACAGGGAGATCCCGCCTGGCTTCCCAATCAGCTCCTCGTGGTGCAGGACGGTGTCACTCCAGGCAATGTCCAGGAAGTCCATGATGGCCCGCATGGATTTCTGGGGGTGCAGGACCAGCTGCTCATAGTAGACAGGGAGGCAGCGCAGCCGCCCGATGGCCAGGCACTGGGAGTACATCACCTCGATCGCTTTGTTCCACTTGGCCAGGCAATCCCGGTAGCTCCTCAGGTCGAAGCCGGCAATGGTCACCTTCCTGGTGATCATGGAGTGGACGGAGGCCCGCCCGTCACGCACCATCAGCAGGAACTTGGAGTTGGGGAAGAGGTGGGAGAGGTAAATGGAGGACTTGAGTGTGAAGGGGTCCTTGTTGCAGAGGTAGCGGGCTGGCTCCCCGTGCTTGGCGATCACCTCCAGAATGAAGGCCTGCATGGCTGCATCCAGGACCTGGTCCGTTACCCCGGCTTCATTCAGGCGCATCTTTTCCCGCCCGGATCGGGACCAGGCTTGGCGCATGGCGAGCACCCGCGGGATGATGCGCGTCTCTTCCCCGCAGCGCACCTCTGGGTGCGCGTCCAGCATGACTCGCATCAGGGTGGTCCCACTCCGGGGAACCCCTCCAATGAAGATGAGCGGCATCTCCTTGCTGTAGCGATACTCGACCCGGTTGGAGTCCAGCATCACCAGCTCCTCCCTCTCGGGACGCATCAGGGACCAGCTGAGGCCCTGGCCCAGCATCTGCTGGCACTGCAGCATCTGCTGGCCCAGGTGGACGGAGACCATCAGGGCGATGGCGAAGCCCACCCCCATCAGCACTCGTCTCACGGTCAGCCGCATCCTCGCCTCCTCCACATGGGACACACCACCTTCAACATCTGGATGCTGCAGGGACAACAGTGGAAAGTCCCTTAGGCCACAGGGGGGTCTTTCTTCATCCGCCCCCCCCCCTTTTGGTAGGAAGGGCCCCCCGTTCCTGCTTCCATGAAGGAGTGCATGTGGAGCACCACTGTCTTGACCCCCGCCCCGCCCCCCAGCAGCTTTTCAGCAAGGCTTCCTTGAAAAGGATCTCGGGCCAGGATGGCTGGGGTGGGGCAGCCCAAGATCCCAGCCTCAGGACCAACACTGTAAGGGTGTTCCACCCAGTTTCACTAAGCTACCACCTGCCCTCCTTCCCTTGCTGCTGATCCTCCATGCCAGTCGGCCTCCAGGCTTTTACCTCTGTCTTGCAGCTTTGGAAGGTGATCAAATATTAATGGCACAAAACATGGGCCAGAGTGGAGGGTGGGGGGAATTGCAAGCAGGGCCATCAAATATTCATCCACCATGGCTGAGAGATGTCTGGGGAGTCGATTATGGTGAAAAGGGGCTCACCTTCGCTGGCGGAGGTCATTTTCCTGCTCGTTCGTTGCTCCTGCTCCGCCAAACAGCCCCCAAATCGGGGAAATCCAGCCTGGGGAAGGAAAGCACAGTCAGCCAGATGCTTTGCAGGGGCCGCATCCCACAGCAGAGCTCCCTGGCTCGGGTCCCTCCTGCCTCCTGTAGTGGCCACGAACAGCTTCCTTCTGGGCAGAAGCTGCACCTGGTGCCGCTGGTTGCCCTGTGGGGATCAGCTGGGCTTAAAGCTGCGTTCCAGAGCGAGCTGGAGGAGTGTCAACGCAGCAGCCTGTTTCGGGGACAAAGACTGAGCCTGTTGCCACGACAACAGACAGGCGGCCATGTTCCACCAAGCCAGGCAGCTGGGGAGCCCCAGAGAGACACCTCCCCCTTATCAAGGCCAGGTACACACACATGCGCACACAAGTTGGGTGGCCTAGATACAAGGTTGCACAATCAAGATTGAGACAGTCGTTCCTGGAGAAGAAGCTGCTCCTTCATTTGCTGCATTAGGTAAACAGAATCCAAGGGGCTCTTCTGTTCAGCCCAAAGGGGGGAGGGGCGTTGAAGAGGCAGAGGTTTTTCTTAGGTTTGCCCAGTGGCTGGACAAACATGCCCGACAGAGTCAGATCAGAGGCTTCTGCATTCGCATCACCTTGCAACATTTAAGGAATCAAGCAATACACCAGCATGCATATGCTCCCCAGGAGTTGCAGACCATTGAAGTGGGAGTATATTGAAACAATAGAAGGGTGGGAAGAAGTCGGTTTATTGGTCGAATGCTAACATGGAGCAACTGCATCCAAAGATTGTTTTGGCTCCTCAGACTGCCATTTCTGGGACTCAGACCAGCTGCCTGAAAGTCCGGCTTGTCTTCCCTGGGATAAGCCTAAGTGGAAAGTGCACCCCTCTGTAAAGGCTGTCCAGGGAAGACAGCCAAAACCAAGCAAGGATGATCAGGCCAGGCTGGCACTGCTACCAGCCTGGGACCTTGATGGCACCCCTCAAGAGCAGCACCAGTTTCCTGAAGGCCTGCACGGCACGTGCCACCTGTAGTGGCCGGACGGGCTCTGTCCACAAAACAAAAAACCTTTGGAAACTGCCTCCTACCAGGATGCGGCCCTCCCGTCCACCTCACCCAGCACTTCTGGCAGGAGAAGCCCGGAAGGAGCGGCTCATCCTGCAAAGGCCAACTTTGGCCCTTGGTGGGCGGGCAGGCAGCCTTCATTAGGCGACTCAGGAGCAGCTGAGCCCAGGGGGTGGTGTCCCCCACTGTGGCAAAGCCCACCAGGATGCCCCACAGTTCCAGCAAAAGGAGAGGCTCCCCTCATGGATTTACAACTGGCTGGAAACCCACTAGGATTCCAGAACCAACCAGCTGGTTGCTAAGGGACTGTGTGCCACACAGCCAGCCAGCTGCACCACTGTGATTCAGGCCGGGGGTTGCTCAGCCACCCACATCTGCCAAAAATCCCCAGGGAGCTCTTGTGGTGTCAAGGAGGGCATTTCCAGCTTGCTCCTTAAGTGCTGGAAGGACGTCAAAGACTGGTGCGGATGCGGGAGAACATATTTTGAAATGTGGGCTCCAGGGCACCCCCCCCCATCCAAGCCTGGAGGGTTGGGCCTCTTTGTTCCAAGCCTTGCAAAATGAAGGCAAACGCCTAAACTATGGGCAGGTGGGAAAAGCACAGCCTGAGGTGGGAGGGAGCTGCCTGCCCAGTGGATCCCAAGTTCAGCAGCATTTACTAAGAGCTCCTGCTGCCCTTGAACAGGAGCAGAGTGGGGGGTTTCCACTGAAAAGCTTCCCATCCAGGGGAGGGAAGGAGAGCTCAAGGAGGCAAAGATATGCTGTCCTGCTCTCCACCCTTGGCCCTTTTGAAGGGTGGAAAGGGGCTCAGGAGGAGCTGGGTGCCCCCCCCTGGAGAGCCCCCCCCCCCAGGAGAAGAGGCAAGAAGGAGGATGTCTTGAAAACAGTGTGCTCCCTCTGCCTGCAACAGGAAATCAAGAGCTACAGGCCTGGAGCAGTTGAGGAAGAGATAAAATTAGTTTCCTGTGCCACTTACGAAACCACACTTGTGGGCTTTGGGCTCCAATTTGACTCAGCGTTCCCTAAACAGATCACTTCTCCTGCAAATGGCTGCTTTCAGAGGTGCAGAAAAGGGACCAAAGCCTGGGCAGCCGCTTCTGCATCTTAGCATCTGTGGCCAGCCGGGTCTCACTGACTCCAGGAGAACTGAAGCCCCTCCCCCCCCCAAGAGCTGGGGCCGAAGCCCATCTCTAGTAGAGCTCCATTGCAGGCCTTGGGCAACTTTTTGACCTATTATAAAGGACAAAAATGTTTCTAGGCACCAAATAAACATATCTTTCCTTCAAGATTGTGCGCAGCAATAAACCGTTCCATGTGGGTCTTATGTAGGCTGTTCAAAAGCAGCTTAGGGCCAGTTACATTCATGAGTGCGTGCACACACAGAGAGAAATACACAGACAAACAGAGGAAAGAGAGAAGGTGGAGGAAGGAGAGACTGTCCAGTTGGGCTGTTTTGGTGCAAATGGGATTTTCCAGCAACGGAGGGGGGGGGAATGACACGGGATGGGACACAACAGCAGGTGCCCCCCCCAGCCCAGAGGCAAAGCAACTCCTGGGGTCTGCTATGCTGACCAGGGGGTGGCACCAGAGAAAAGTGGGGCACCTGACCCCCAACTCTCCAAGCCCCACAAGGCCAAATCTCCCCCTGAACTCAGGTCAGCTGGGATGCGGGGGGGGGGGAGGGCGGGGGCGGGGGCGGGCGGGCAGAAGGGCGGCTCCATTCCGATGCCCCAAAGCAGGTTCTGGAGCTCTCCGTTTCAGCGACCTGGCAGGCCCTGCCGGATGGCGGACAGGGGAGATTGGGCGGACCCCCCCTAGGAAGCCGCCAGAGTCAGGAGCCCTGCATCTCTGGCCCTTGGGTCCCTTCCAGGCAGAGGAAGCGGCTTTCGCGGGCGGTGGGGCGAAGCCAGCTGTGCCGGGGAGGCATCCGAGGCCCAGCGGGGAACCGGCCGAGAGCATCCCAACGAGCAGAGAGGCTCACTCGTGGGCTCGGGACAAAAGCGTCTCCCGGCCCTTGTCCGGGAAGAAGCGGGGCTCCGGAGGGCGCCAGGTGGCAGGGCAGAGCCGAGCCCGGGGCTCGGCGCCGGGGGTACTCACCGCTCGAACGGCGCCGGCGGCGGAGTCCTCTTCGGGCAGGGAGAGCGCAGGCAGCCCCGGGGCGGCTTCCCTCCTCCCGCTGCCCGGCCGGCGCCGAGAGACGTCACGCGCACGGAGGAGGAGGAGGAGGAGGAAGACGGCCCGCCCCCCCGGCGGGCCTCTCGGAGCGGCGGCCGGCTGAACGGCTCTCTGTCTGGCCGCCGGGAGGCTCTTGTGGTCCCGCCTGCCTCCGGGCGCGGCTGAGCTTTTCCCGGGAACGTCAGCCAGGCAGCCGGCTGGGAAAGGGGGAGCGGCGCGGAGGGGAGAAGGGGCGGCTGCAGGGCAGCCCAAAGTGCCCGTTCCGGGGAAGGAACGATCCGGGATCGCGGAAGAACGGCGCGATTTCCAAGGCTGCCCTGCCTTTTATTGGGGGCCAAACCCGCGGGCTGCGGTGGAGGAGGGGCGGGCTGGGAAGAAGCCCCCGCCCGCGAAGGCGCCCTGGCGTAGCTCCTCAACGGCGCTCGAGGAAGGCGGCCCGGGAAGCCTCCCCGTCTCTTCCGCCTTTCCCGGCGGCCGCAGGTGAGCAGGCGCCCCCCCCGAGGATCGAGCCCCCGGACTCCACCGCTCACGCAGCCTCCGCCGAACGCAAGAAGTGGAGTCTGGGAAATGCAGTTTTCCGAGGCGAGCGGGGAGAGAGCCCCTCGCTAAGGAACTACATTTCCCACAATGCCCCACGGGCAGCCCCGAAGGTGGCTGGGGCACAAATCAGCGGTGGGCGACGGGTCGGAGGACGCCTCGACCCCTCCGCGCTGCGCCGAAGCATCCTGGGAGTTGAAGTCCAAGCTTCAGGAGCGTATCGGACAGCGGCCGCGTTGCGCAAGCTCCTCTCGGAGGTCAGCCCCGAGGACCCCCGCCCCGCCCCGCCCCGCCCCGCCCCGCCCCCCAGCCCCCCTCTCGCCCGTCCCGAAGCCAGCCAGTTCCCGCCTTACTCTTCTCGTCCGCTGCGGAGCGAGCCCCTTGGCGGGTGGGCATAGCAGCCGGGCCCTCCACGGCCGCCCAGGACGGTCCCACCCCTCGGGAAACCCGTGAAACCGAGCCGCCACAGCTGAGCCCTCGCTCGTTAACGGCCGGCAGCCCGGCGGGCGCTCGCGGTCTCGGGGCCGTAACGGGGAGCCCCTCCCTTCGGGGGCTGCCTGGCTCTCCCCGCGGAGGGCTCCCTTTCGCGCAGCGCCGAGGAAGGAAAGGCCGCCGCGCAGGCACTTCGGGCACCAGGTGGCGACTAAAGCAAGGAAACGGCTCGCCTGCCTGGCTCAGCCTCCTCTCCGCCGGGCCCGTCCCTTTGCCCGGTTGGGGCGCGGGCGGGAGGGTCTCCGCTTGGCGAGGGGGCGCTGTCGCCCAGCAAACCGCTGCCCGCTTGACTTTGCCTCTGCCTGTTCCCCAAGAACTGGAAACACCCCCCCACACACCCGTGTTGCTACTGCCCCCGCTGCTTCCAGCCAGATGCCCCCCCCACGCCCCCCTACTCCCAGGGCCTGTACAATGCAGGGATGAGCTTTGGGAGGTGAGCCAGGCTGTCCCAGGGAGCTGGCAGCCTTTGCTGGGCCCAGCCTGGCTTCGCCTGCAGGTGGTGGGCAAAGCAGTGAGTTTCCCAGGCATCACTTCGGCCACCTTCCCTCTGTTCCTGGGGTGTCGTTTTTGGAAGGTTCTGGCCTCCTGGCAGGTTGTGGCTAGAATCTGAAGGTAGGGAAAGGGCTTCTGTGGAACCCCTTCAAGCAAAGCTTGCCCAATGCCAACTGGCCTACAACCCAAGGAAAGAAGACTGAAGATGGTCTCCATGGGTCCTGCGGTGGCTCTGGGGCAATAGCCAGGTGGAGCGGAGGGGCTGCCCCAGAGCTACCCGAAGACCAACCAGGACAGTCTGAGAAACCAAACCCAGTGGTGCCCAAGGGGCCACTTTCCCAAGACTTTCCCATGGGCAGAGGGTTGTCTGAGCTTTCGTTCCCCCCCAATAACTGGGGGCCAGTCTCTGCCCATCCTCTTCCTCAGCCCTCATCATCTGCTCATTAATATCCCCTCCCCCAGCCAGCTGGTCATAATGAGATGCTAACTGGATTTTCTGTAATATTGGGTCAGAGAAGGCCAGGAAGCAAGGCTGCAGTCAGCGTTTTGTTATGATCAATCAATAACCTATTTATTTTCCAACACTCCTATTAACCTCGGCCAGCCAATCCCCATTTCAATTTGAAAAGGCTTTGCAGGACACTCTGCTGAGTGGACAAGTCAGGCCGTGAAGGCAGTGGGCCTGATCCTGAAGGTGGCCTGTGCCTGGAGCCCTCTTCCTGCGGGAGGGGCAGGTAACATCTGTTAACTCTGCACCTTTCTGCCTTTGCTGGGTGGCAGCAGAAACCCCTCTTTGCAACTTGGGGTGTTCTGGGTCCCTCCACAGTCCACCCTGCGTGCATGAAGAAGGCCTGGAGTTCAGTATTGCAGGAGGGAACCAGATCAGAGGTGGGATTCATCAGGTTCTGACCAGTTCCAGAGAACCAGTAGCAGAATTTTTTTGAGTAGTTTGGAGAACCTGCAAAGACTGGAGATTTTACAGTCTCCTTCCCCTGCCACGCCCACCAAGCCACGCCCACAGAACCAGTAGTGACAAAAATGGAATCCTACCCCCCCCCCAACCAGACGGCCAGCAGGAGGTTCAGGACTGAGCAGGGCTGGCCTGACTATGCCTCTGCAATGGGGGATAAGTGCTGTGATTGGCTGAGGACCCTGCCCTCCCTCTGCCAATCACAGCCATCCTCAAAATGGGGGGGGGTGTCACTTCCTGGGCTCCAGCCTGCTCCGAGTTCCCTCCCCACAAACCGCCAAGCCGGAAAAGAGGCTGGCCCAGCTCGGCCCCTTGTGCCAGTCCTGCCCTCGGGCTGCAGGGTGGACCCAGATGGGGGGGGAGGGAAGGGGTCAGTTCTGACCAGATGATGTTGGACCAGACACCACCTCTGGCCTCGGCCCCCAGGACGAAAGGAGGGCTGGAGCTGGTGGGCATCGGAGGTGGGTTGGTCGGGTGAGTCATGGGGGTCTCTGGCCCTCTGGAAGGGCCACTCTGGTCCTCACGCTCGCTCGCTCGGCTGTCCTTGATGAGGGGGAGGCTGATTGGCTGTGACCTGCTTCAAATCAAGTCACTGATTTGATCTATTTTGACACTTCAAATTGATCCAGAAAATTGTTTTGATTTGATTTTCCAACTCAATGCAGGGGGGAAAAAGAGGCTTTTTGTGCATGTGATTTGATTTGATTTAACAATTTGACTCAATTCAGAGATTTGATCGAATTGGCTTCAAATTGAATCTCTGGATTAAACCTTGGCCCAGCCCTATCAATGCCCATTTTTACAATTATTACTGATTCCCTGCGTAAGGGAGCGTCTTTAAATGTATTAGCTAGCGGCGTTTCTGATTCCATGTTCTAGATGGTGAGGTGATGTTCATCCCAAGGCCTGGGGAGTGGGCTCCTCTGACATGGGACCCCGGGGAGATAGGCAAGCCCCAGCTCCCCACCTTGTCTTCCCTTTGCCCCATAAACACAAATCCTTTTATCGCAGCATCTCTTGGGTTGGCTCTTTGATTTAAGCTGCATCCCTCCTGTTTTCATCAGACTGAAGCTCTCTATCTCCCGCCATTGATCTCCCCCCACCCCAGTCTCTCCTCTCATTTCTTTGGCCCTGATCAATATGCTGGTTGCTGGCCGGCCGCCTGCCCCCCCCCCTCCCCGCAGCTGTAGTTTTTCTTCTTGTGCCGGTTTCTCTTAAGCTTCCATCTCCACTTGTTCTTTTTCTCATTAGGGCTTTGCACGAGGCTGGTTGTATTTCTTCCAGGCCTGTTTTGCAGCTGCTCTCTGGGTCTCTGGCCCTTCTCAAGAACAAGACTTTTTAAAGTTTCATTTAACTCAAGAGGGCTCTAGAGCCTCTTCAGTGGAGATGAGAAGTAAACAGCACGACATTTTGATTTTCCAAGGGGGAAAAGGGGAGACCCTTGGCATTCTTCTCAGCCACTTTTTTTCTCAAGCAAAAATAGGCCATGCAGAAAATTATTTTTTAAAATTATTTTTGGTTTGTTTGCTTTTTCTCCCGAAATAATAAATTTAGAGAGACAAACAGAGCGATGTTGAACAAGGTTAGATTTTTCCCCCCTACAAAGAAGAGACACGTTCTGGGTTGTTTAAGCCTTCAGGCGCAGGAAGGTAAGAGCAGCAAATCTGGTGTGTGTTTGCTCAACAAAGAGGCACAAGGTGTGTTCATGCAGCAGATTTGGGGGTGGATGGGTGGGTGAGGATCCGGTCTGGTGCTGGGCTGAAGCCACTGCCAAGCCTTCCATGGGCCAGGACTCTGCCTGCTCCACTGCCTGGCCCCTCCTGGCAGAGAGCAGTCACCTCCAACTGGCCTGGACGCAGCCTCTCTTCTGTGCCACAGGAGGGAGGGAGAAGCCCCATAGCTGTTGATGAAATTCAATCTCACCTCCAGCCTGATTATGATAATTTGCAATGTGCCGAGAAAAAGTGAATTATTATTAAATGCAAATAAAGTTAAATAATGCTGTTTGGGAGCCGCTGAGAGTGACAGAAAAGTCATAAATTAGAAGGGGAGATGTGAGCGGTGCATGACGCATGGCAGGAGGAGCAGTTGAGCCTCACTTAAGGCCTAGCCGCATCAAGGCTACGTGGCTCCTGTCTGGCCAGAGAGGCTCTGCATCTCATCCCTGGAAGGGCCCGGCTGGGCCAAGCAACTGGGCAGCATGATGCCCACCTGCCTGCCCTCTTGTATTGGGAAGAGGATGAGGGTGACGCCCTCTTGCTGCTTCTCAAGAAAGAGGTGCTGTGCTCAGCCTTGGGAGAAGTGCTGCGTTCTGCAGAATTCACAGTCGCTGGGCGGTGGGTGGCCCAGGGGGTGAAGGCGTTCTGGGTGAGCCCAGGTACTGGGCAACTGCCTCCCTTCAGCCCTAAGAACAAGAGGACCACAGCACGGATCTTGATAGGAGCAAATGTTTGCTCCTGGCCTCCTCTGGGTCCCACCTCCCTTGGCCAACTCCTCCTCAAATGAGTGCAAGGCCATGCTGGTTGCCCTCCAGGTGTTTCAAAGGGAAATGGCACCACGGCTGGTGGACTTGCTCTGCCTGGGCAGTGATCTTACCAACGGGAGGAACTGCACAGTGGTTGTGGAGCATGGTTTGGGAGTGCTAAAGCACCCATGTGCTTCCAGTTTCCCCAGCACAAAGGATATCTGGCACTGGGCTCCAGAAAGACCCACAACAATGGGTGTTGATGCAAAATGTGGGCTAGTGAAGGATTTCTCCAATGTTTTTATGAAACAAAAAGTAGACCTGTTTTCTGACTTCTCTCAGCATATAATTTCTGAATAACCATCACAATTTTTATCAACAAAACCGTATTCAGGATTCTTTCAAGGGAGCTCAATGACAGAAGGTAAGTAAATAAAGCATAGAAAATATTATATTCCATGCAATTACCAGGTTTGGAATCTGGGTGACATTTTAATTTCAGCCGTCCAGCCCCCTCCCTCTCTTGCATTTCTTAAAACAACTGAATGGGGGGGGGGGGGGGCTCCTGGCTATGCTCACCCTTAAAGGTCTCCAGGGAGATGTGCCGCCTCCTCTGGGCCTCCTGAGGAGCAGGATCTCTGAGGCTTCCTTGTCAAAGTGCCTCTGAATTCTGGAATGGTCCTGTCCCTAAGAGGCCACGGAGGTTGTTTTGCAATCTCCTATCCTACCAAATCCCCCAGCGAGTCCTCGGTTATGTCCCATTTTGTTAAAGCACCATTGAACTATAGCCTATTGATTTAGATTTCACAGACAATTGAAATTTAAATTGACTTCAAATTGAATGCCTCCATGCGCTGCTTTTGGGTGACAGCAATACCTGCCTGAAGGGAGGGAGGCCAGGATATTGGGGGCGTTTTGAAGAAGCTGCTGCAGGATTGAAGAGGGCAGGTCTTTCTTCCCCTTGCTGCAACGCTGGAGCTGAATGAGGCAGCACTATTCATTCTCCCACCTTTTCTGTCTCTTTGTGTTTCCCTTCGCTGGTTAAACGGGCCCTGCAGCTTTGATTTCACCAGCCTGCTTGACCAGAACAATGGGGGTTCCCTGCCAAGAAGCGCAGGTGGCTGGTTCCTCTGTGAAGCCCTTGCTTGCTGCTGCTGGTGGCTCCAACCCTCTGAGAATGCCTTTTGGGGGTGCTCCAAGGAACAGAGTTGCTGCCAAAAGAAACGGTCCAGGGAGCCCCAGGTCTGGCTGGGGGCATAGGTGAGCTCTGTCCATGCTCTGAAAGGAGGGGGCCTGCAGCTGGGGTGATGTCTCCCTCTCATCCATTCAGGCACAGGAAGAAAGTTGTAGACACTCTTCTGAAGTGGGGAAATATCGGGGTGGGGAGTCAGAACAGGCCAGAGGACCCGGGCCTGTAATTCACCCCTGCTGAAGGTGGCTGGGGAGATGGGGGGAGGGGGAAGCCTCCACCGAGAGGAAGGAAGGAAGGGCTAGACAAGACAGGAGTCCGAGTGCCCTTGGCAGAAGAGGGAGGAAGGCATTTGGGGATGTCACACACCTTTCTTCCGAGGCTTTGACTGAGGAGGGCAATGGGGCAGAAGCCCAGCAGCACCGAGCTCAGGACCTTGGAGAGCTCCAGGGGGCTCCAGAACTCTTGGACTGGAGTGGATGAGCCAGAACCAAAGGTGGCCACCTTGGGTCAAAGCTCATGATGGCCAAGTGTCCATCTTGGCTGAGATGGATCACGAGGAAAGAACACTAAATTGGACATACAATAGGAAAGCATCCAGGAAGGGGGAATCCTTCTGGTTGACAGAATGCAACCGGAACCACTCTGGTTCTTGGGGAGATTCTCCCTGTGGGGTGAGGCCTCTCCCAAATGCCCTGCCAGAGAAGAAGGCATTGCCCAGGAGAAGCGAGGCTCACTTATGGAGAGCTTCCTGCAAGAATGTTAGAAAAATGAAGAAGGAAAAGAGGCCACCTGCTCTCTAAAAAAGATCCCATTTTACGGTAATTCATTCATAAGAGCAAAATGGAAAAGCTGCAGATAACTTCTTGATATCAACGTGGTGACAACATGTGTGAAGACTTAACTAACAAATTCATTGGGAAGAATTGTTTAAAAAGTCAAGTCTGTCTAGATCACAATTGAGGCATAATAGATCTGTGATTAATTTAAATCACAATGTTTATTGTAATTGGTTTATATTATTCTTGATACCCAACTAGGAACTATCAACAGACTCTGCCATAGGCAAAATAGAGCCCACCGGCCAGGGGGATGCTTTTAACCACAACCAAGAGCTGCCCATCCTATGGAGAGGTGGTGGGATTCCCTGTTTCCCATTCTGGCCTCACCTGCCTCAATTGAGACTTTCGGGGGTGGGGAAATCCTGTGCGAGTGCTGGAGCCAAGGGGCACCTCCCACCTCATCACCTCTGCAGGTGTTTTCCCTTCTCGAGAGGAGGAGAGCCTAGAGGAGCTGGAGCCCATTCGCCTGAGCCACGTCACAAGAGTCAGCAGAGAGCCCGCTGCAAATGCGCTGGGTGCTCAACCAGGCCTTCCCTTCTGGGTCACCCCCGCCCACTGGCAGAGGACTGTCTTCAGTCTCGGTCAGCTCCTTCCTCCTGCCAGGATGGGCTGCAGACCTTGTGGGAGGCTGAGGGGATTCACGTCTAACGCCAAGAGCTCAGCCAGGAGCTCCAGGGCCAAAGGCTGCTCTTCCTTTGATGCCCACTGGGCCCCAGAGATGGGGAGGCTGGGGGTTGGCCCACTGACACCGTGGGAGCAGCACCTCCAGCAATGTCCTCTCTAGTGTGGCCTTGCCACAGCACAGGCACTTCTTCCAAAGCCAGGGAAACCTCAGGTGGGGGGGGGAGGGTCAAAACAATGGAATCACCAAACATCCACCTCCCTGCCAATGGCCCCCTCCCCTCGTGGCTCAGGATGGGCCTTCTCTGGTGAGCAGGGCAGAAGTCTCAACAAAGGAGACCCAGCAGTGCCTGCCCCCTCCAGGGGGGGCAGCAGGATTGATCAGTGCAGCTGCCCCAATGCCACACGGGTGGTTTGGGGGAATAATTACACACTTTTTCTAATTCCTTTAATCTCCATCCTGCCCCTAAACCAGGAGGGTTTATTTTCTTTACATCCCAAAGGCCTTCCAGGTGCTTTGGCTTCCCCTTTGCAGTCCAACGCCTGTGTTGATGCTAGAGGTGATCTGGAGACCAGAAAACGCTGTTGTGCAGCCTGCACATCTTGTCTGCCAGGGTGGGGAGTCCAGCCAATGGGAGAGCGGGCTCTTCTTTTCCTCATGAAGCCCACCTGCTTTCCAGACCCTCATGGCAGCCC
Organism: Hydrophis major; assembly: GCA_033807585.1. Taxonomy (NCBI): domain Eukaryota; kingdom Metazoa; phylum Chordata; class Lepidosauria; order Squamata; family Elapidae; genus Hydrophis; species Hydrophis major. The sequence continues at coordinate 303,849 of CM066339.1, read as the reverse complement.
GCCTGGATCTCTGCAGTTGGGCACCATCCTTTCATCAAACGAGCATCTTAAGATGTCATGACGCTCATCCTGTTCAGCTGTATTTCACCTGCCTCCTAATCTAAACACAATTCAGTGTGTATTTTGAGCATGCATTATGCACAACGACAGAGATATTGTGCCATAAATGTGCCGTGCCTCCCTGGTTAAAAATTGCCCAAGGATTCTCCAGCAATTGAAACAATTCAACTGTCTCAGCCATTACTGTAAATAGTGGAATCGTAAAAAGATGCAATGAAGAAACCTGGCTTTCAAATTAATATTTTATGTAAAAATATGACATATTTGCATTCAGAATGCCACTTCATTTCTGCTCCCACTCCCTGGAATTTCTACCCTCCGGAGTCACAGTTGTTGGAGTACAACTTTTTCCATGAGGAAATTGGTTCATATCTGCAACAGTATTTCAAAATAACGGCATCTCTAAAGGACTAAATTCCTTCTTGCTGGACAACTCGCCAGATGCCCAGAAATTGCCAGAGGCCAGATCTAAACCGCCAGGGAGCATGGCAGCTGCCCTCTCCGTTTGCGCTGAGTCTTGGAGCACCATCGGAACAGCTCTGCCTGGGCCAAAACCGGGCCAGGAAGCTCCAGTGGCTAGGGAGCAGCCCACTGAAAGGCCGCGGGTCCCTTTGCCTCTGCCTAGGAGCCCTTCCTTGTCATTGCAGGCCCTCCAGCGATGGAAAGCCTGGGTCTCACACACCTCCAAATCCTGTGTGTCCCCCCTCCCCGAACCCCATTAAATGGTTTTCCTTTCCACTATTGCAAAGGCATTATTACTTCTCTCTCTCTCTCTCCCCCCTATAAAAACCAAATCTTGCTTTATGCAGGGATGCAAAAATTATTACACGTAATTAGAGTCATTTTGATTCCGATCTCGGCTTGGGCCTGACATATTTTGCATATTTTGCTGGCATATAACAAGCCTGCTCATAAAAATGCAGTCAGCTTGCAAACTCCACGCGGCTGGGGGAGATAGGAGGTTGTCTAAACGGGCGTAAAAACTGCCTCTGCTTGGGAGGGGGAGGGGCACGACATGGTGTAAATTTATTTTGCCTCATTAGGGAGAAAAGCAGAAGCGAAGCTCTGCATCCCAATCAGGCTGCACTTCCTTCAGGGCAAGCACACCTCACCCCCTCCTCGGCAGAGACTGGGGACGCCTCTCTCTCCCGTCTTGGGCTCCCCACAGGTGGCCGAGGGGAGGAAGGGGCCACAGGCTTCATGGAGCTGCTCTGCCAGCATGCAGGGTACAGAATTGGCCAACGCTGGCCCTCTGCCAGCCTGAGCAGTTGAGGGCATCTCCAAGGAAGGCACCCAGTGTCTCCATTGCAGCCAAGATCAGCTGAAAAGGAGCTGGCCTGGCCGCCATCTTGGCCAAGGCTAATATGGGGAACAGCCCCGACTGGCCTGCAGCTCCTCCTCTTTTGCCAAGGTTGAAAGTGAAGTTCCAGGTTCTGGAATGGGTTGAACAGGAAGGAGGCTTTGGCTGGGGAGGGGGCTTTCTGGGGCTCCTTCTCTCCAGTTATTTCCCAAGGAGGAGGAAGGGTGCCAGGACCAGGGCAGGGAGATTCTCAGATCAGGGTTGAGGGTTCAGCTTAGAGTGGCACTGGCATCATTTGTCTGCTTTCCTCACCAGACCCTGATCTCCCCATTGTTGACCTGGGCCAGGAGGTTGTAGGAAGGGGGAAGGCTGTGGCATCGCCCATTTTAAGTGCTCCTTTTGCCACTTTGAGCTTCCTTTCTGGATTCCCAGGAGACAGATCTGCCTGTAACTCCCAGTTGGGATCTTGTGGAGATTTCCTTCTACACCAGATGCTTGAAAATGGCATTTTGTGAGAATCAATCTTTTTCTTTTTAGCCATAAGATGGATTGCCTGGAGCCAGAAATGAAGGGGATGGGAGAAGAGGGGATGATGGATTGTAGACCAAAGGAAGGAGGACATTTTCCTAGAGGGACAAACCTGCTTTTCAAATGGCATTTTCCTCCCATTTGGGGTCAAATTTTCATGGCCTGGCTTTGAGGCTGAGAAGGCGCTCGGGAGAAGTGCTGAGGCTTGCAGGGAGCGGAGCAGCAGAGCACAACAATAGCCATTGCACTTAGATTTATATACTACTTCACAGGGCTTTTTACAGTCCCCTCAAAGCAGTTTACAGAGTCAGCCTCTTGCCCCCATTTTACCAACCTTGGAAGGATGGAAGGCTGAGTAAACCTGGAGCCTAGTAAGATTCGATCGGCCAAATCACAGACAGGCAACAGTCAGCAGAAGGAGCTTGCAGTACTGCACTCCAACCACTGTGCCACCACGGCTCCTTAGCGAATAATGGAGACTGTCCTGGTTGTTCTCGAGCAAAGGCCTGGGCTCCAATGCCCACCACGTACCATCCCAAGGCAGAAACCCACCGGGAGAGGCTGAGCAGGTGGACCCAAAGGTTGGGCGGAAGGGGACATTGTCCAGTGGCAGAGGAGGCGAGTGGTCCATGGGCTGCCAGGTGGCATGCAGACTGCCTGAGGACATGCAGCCAGGCCATTGTTTGGCTGCAGAATCTGCCAGGTGGAACTGAGGAGCTGGGCTTGAGGTGCTTCCCTTGCCTCGTTAGCCTGATTTACGGAATGTGGCAGCAGGCTGGGCATCCTTTTAGCAGGCTGCTACTTGCTCCTTGGCTTCCAACACCGGCCACACTGCATCATCCAGCCAGGGAAGTGAGTGGGCCCTCTCCATACATGGGAAGTGCCCCTCAACCCCGGCAGTAGGCCAGCAGGGGAGGGGAGGGTTCAGGTGGCCTCTGACCCTGGGCTATGGCACAGCCAGAGTGGTGGGCCTTGGCCAAAAGGCTGCCAACATCAGACAAATGCCATAACTCGGGCTCTGCTCCGAATCCAGAATCCAAATACGGAGCCTGCTCTCTATGGAGCCTCCACTGGCAGCACCAGTCTAGCTGCTGCGCTCTCAAACTACCAATTCTGATCTGATGTAACTGCCTCGCCTGCCTGTAATTAGCTTGTAAAGGAGCCGTTTCCACCAGAAAACGCTGGGCATCGGTCAAGCGAGCTCCATTCTTGAGCAACTGACCTGAGTGGTCCAAACCGCAGTCAAGGCAAAGGAAAAGCACATCTGAAGGGTCTGTTTTCCAGTGCAAAGAGGAAACTGAGGAACTGTCAGGCAGCGAGGCTGAATTGTCCCAAGCCTTTGGGCAGTCAGGGAACTGCATCCCTGGTTGAATTTCTACTAGCCAGGCAGCTGAGAAGGAAGTTCCCAGGAGGGGACAAAAGGAAAGAGAGAAAGAGAGAGAGAAAGCAGTACAGACCTCTGAGCAGCCAACTGAGTCCAGACGCCAATTTTGCAAATCCCGATGAGGCTGCGGGTGAGACTGGAGGCTGGTGCTTTGCCTTCAGCCAGGCCAGGGTTCTTCCAGCAATTAACCTGCCTTCTGATTCTTCCCCCGCCAAGGCTGCCCTTCAATTCTGGAGAACTTTTCCTTGCACTGCCAATGTTAACAAGCAAGGCAAAGGCCTGAGCCACCCGGAGACCAGCCGGGTGGGGAGAGACCTTCTTTCGGTTCTGCTCCAGCCTCAGTAGCCAGGTCTGCTGTCCTGGGTGGGGCAGGTGGGCAGGCCTGGTCCCTGGGAGCATTGCAAGACTGCTCACCAGAGAGGTCCCACCTCTCTCCCCCCAAGCCTCCTGCCTCTCTGTTGTGGGGGCTCTGCTGCTCTCCTGCTGGCTCCTGGCAGCCGGTGGCTTCTGCAGGCTCCCCAAACCTTTGGTGGGACATGGCTCCAATGGGCATCCGGCCCTTTCCTCCCTGCTCCCAGGCCTTCTGAGGCAGCCCTTCCCTGCCTTTGCAAACCCTCTGGCTGAAGAGAGGCCCAAGGGAGAGTGTCACAGAAGCCGACAGCTGGAAGGAGCAGGGTTCTCAAAAGCGATAGCCCAAAGCCCTGGCTTCCTGCTCCTCCTGCTCCTCCTCCTCTCCTTGGCCTGCCCGAACTGACCTGCATTCAGAGCAAACCACCCCCTCCCACTAAAGACCTGTGCTGACCCCTCCCCAACCCAAGACAGAGCTCCCCACAAGGCCTCTGGGAGAACCAGGGGGCTCAGTCCCTGGGTAGCTCTATCTAGCACAGCTGAAAAAAGAATTTATTCCTTCTTTGTGAGATTATTTTTAAAGGATGGCACTCGGGAAGCTTTAAAAATGAAATTATAGCATGCAATAAAGAAGGCACATATAACCCAGGCATGTATTCAAATTATCCCACAACAGTAATGTTCCAAGTTCATAAATAAACATCACTTATTAACCCTTCTCTTAACAGAAGAAAGAGGGACTCCCTCAATTCCAAGGCAGGGCTGGTTCTCTGGAGGAGCTCCCTTCACCAGGGCAAGTTGGGCAGTGCCCCACCCCCGTTCCTTCCGCCCCCAGGAAACCCCAGGCAGGCCCTGAAGCTTCGGGGCGGTTTTTTTCTTCATGTCCAGCAGATGCCAAAAGGGCTCAGGCACAGGGCAGCTCAGAGCAGGGGTTGTGCCCAAGCAACAGAAGGCCTGCAGCCTCCTGGTTGCCAAGTTGCCTGGCCCAGCCCAGCGCCAGGGTCAGGGAGGGGCAAGAAAGGGGCAGAAATGGTTCACTCCTCCCCAAAGGATCCCAAGGTTTGAAACCCACTGGGCCAAGCCAACACGTGGGAAGCCTGCTCTGTGCCTGGGTGGGTCAGCTTCGCCCTTAAGCTCCTGACCGCTGCTCTTCGGCCCGACTTTCCTGCGTTTTGGGCAAAGTGCAGTGCCAAATCCAACTGGTTGCAGATTTCAATGGGGAAAGAGCTGTTCCATTAGTGCAAACTGGATCACTCTGCCCCCCCCCCCCCCGCATCCTATCTCCAGCTTCAATCCCTCTCTTTAAAGTTCTTGGGAAATATATGCTTAATTATATTTGCATATGAAAAATTGGGTCTAATTAGTGTGATTGATTATTATTTTAACCTTGAAGACATTTTGAATATCTGTCCCCCTAACAGCAAAAGTATCGCTAATAAATCAAGGGTTTGGTCTATTGAGCTGCTTTATGAAATATATTTTATTAATGTACCAGAATGTATTGAATCTGAAACAAGTCAAACAACAGCTCATTTATTAAACCATTTAAATGTCAGCTTGATACAGGCATAATAGTACAGAAAATATGTTCCTGTGAAAGACATATGCAGGCCAAGCAGATTCAAAATATTAGTTATTTCACTCAAATATATGAAGGAAATAAAAATTCAATTATGTAATTTATGGCACTAAATAAATTTATATCGGCTAACATAACTGTTTTGAATTAGCAAGTGCACTTTCCTGGCGAAGTCAAAAGATTCTGCATTGCAGCTGCCACTTGATCAGGACCCGAGGAAGGCAAAGGTTTCTGCCCCCAGAGACCCTCCTTATGCCAGGCTGGCCTCACTGGAGGAGGCACCGCTTGGCTTCTGCCGGCTGATCTGCCCCTTGTGTGTCTGCTGGCATTCACTAAAAAGCAGGAGAGCCTCACATCCGGTTCAAGCTGATCAGCAGAGGAAGAGGAGGAGGAGGAATGTGCAAGAAGGCTGCTGATCAGGACCCTTTAATTGCAGGAAAAGGACTCAGGTCTTGGACTGGAAGGAGTCTCTGCCCAGCCTCTCTCAGGGCCAGCCATTCGGTTGAACCAGCAAAGAGCCAAGGTGGAGTTGTGCCAGATTGGCAGGAAGTGGGAGGTTGCACCGCAGTGATGGAGGAGTTCCAGGTGAGGGTCCAGAAATGCCACCCTCCATTAAGGAGGGGGCTGACATTTGCTGTGTGCAGCCTGAGGATGCCTTCCTGCCTTGGAGAGGGGGGCTTTGGGCAGCAGAAGGGCAGCAAGAGGGAAAGGAGGAGGAGGAGGAGGAGGGAGGAACAGAGGATGCTAAGCTTTGGCCCGAGATGAGGACGGGGAAGTAGCTGGCAGAGGTTGAACCCTCTCTGTTGGGCATCGGCTGCTCAAGGGCAGAGAAGCCTCAGAAGGTCTGCAGGGGAGAGAAAGAAGCCGCTGCAAAGGAAGAGATGAGGAGGAAGCTCTCTAACAGGACCTGGCAAGGGCAGAAGCTGTGCCAGGGTGGGAAAGGGCTGGCTCCCTCCCCTGCCTCCCCTGGGGCACCAGAAGGCCAGCCTTCTCTCTGGCCCTCGTCCTGCATTACCTTCCCTGGAGAAGAGGGATGGCAATGGCTGCTACACCACTGGAACCCTTTCTGGAGCTGAGGTGCTTCAGGCCTGAGGGATGTGGGGGGTTCCCCCCCAATTCGGAGTCCCTCTGTGGCAGAGGCCTTATCACTTTTATTCATGTAATAGAGATGAAGTCGCCCGGCCTTTCTGGCGCATCAATCTAGAGATTTATTAACCAATTTAAAATACTATTGTCTTTCACTTCAGAGGGAGATTGAGGTGTGTTGTCGGAGGAATATAAAGCTACAATCAGCAAGGCGCTCTCTGCCAGACGCCACTACCTGGAACTCAATAGATATTCATGAACCCGCCCGTCTTTAGTGAAGGAAATAACTTAATGCCGACAGAGTCGATGGAATAATGGCCGCTTCCTGGCTGACTTGCAGCCCTCAGAAAATGAGATTGCACCTGCCTTCATTTTTCTTGTCTTTCCTGAGTTTCTTGCAGCAGAATGCGCCAGCAAGGGGGATGCGCCCTGCATTCCGAATGAGATGCTCTCCTGGCGGCAACTCCCCTTCTTCTCCTTCCGGCCAGGTGGGCGTCCTTGCTCGCTTGGGTTTGGAGGAGGCAGAAGGTGATTCCCGGTCTTTCAGCCCCTCCCCTCCCCCAGCTTCTGTGCAGACATCTCCAGCAGGTTTTGCCCAGGAAGGTTCTCGGTCAGGCTGTGGGCTCTGGGGATGGCCGAGCCAAGCCTCCCTCCTGGCCCCTGGGGGGAGAAGCTGAAACCCCCAGCAGTCTGACAAGAGCCAACAAAACTTGGTGACAAAGATTTGCAGCTTGTAGCACCGAGTGAGACTGAGCTGGGCCGCCTGCGAGAGACTCGGTGGCGGCACATTTCCTAAAAACACGCGGGCTGAAAACGGGGCGAGGGAGTTCCCTCAGAGAGGCCCCCTGGCTCAGGGGCTTCCCCTCCCTCTGCCAATCGGTGCTTCCCTTCCGGGACGTCCCTGATGCTACAGAAGGCCAACCAGGGCAGGCAGGGGAAAATGGAGGTGGGGGGAGAACTCCTGTGCTGGCCCTAGCAGGATGGGGAGAAGAGAAGCACCGCATTGCTATGGTAACTGAATCCGTTAAAATCTTCCTGCTCCTTTGCATGAGGAGGGGAGGGGAGGGAGGAATTCACCTGAGCAAAATTGGCTGATTAAATTAATAGCTATGGATGACTGGGGCTCTATTTCAAAAGAGCTATTTTTAAAAAAGATATGCATAATTTTAATTACACATCACTCTACAGTATTTTTAATGAAGCAGGGCTGACTACAAGGGCAGGTGCTCTTAATGAATGCTTCAGCAGAAAACAGCCCAAGAAGGAGGGGAGGGCCCCAGGGTGCCCCCTGCCACCCCATCCATTAGCCTGAGCAAAGGTTGGCAATGTTGGTGGGACTGCCAGCCCTTCCCCGGAAGTCCTGGCTCGAGTCCCAGCTGAGCGTGGAGGTTGGGGGAGAAGAGACGCAGCTCTTCAGTAATAAGAGGGTGGCCCCTTTCCTCGGCCTCTTGGAAGACCAGAGAAGACACCCCTTTTACCTCTGGCCTCTTCTCTGCCATTCCTCCCATGGCTGCTTTCTGGAGCCCTTGCCAGTCCCTGGAAATCCCAGAGGAGGAGGAGCCGAGTGGGTCTCTCCAGCCGCCCCCTGGGCCTTTGCCTTCAGACTGACCCAGATGCCCCCCTTATTTATCCCGGTCAGATTTGCCAGCCTGGGAGGACAGCACTGGGGAGGCCTAAAACCTTCCAGACTATGCCCGTGTGTGTGTGTGTGGGGTCTGGGAAGGTCTAGCTTCCTCTTGGCCCCCTCCCCCCAAGCCTTAGGCGGAGTTTTGTTTGTGGTTCCCTGTTGGCCTCGTGCGCCAGTTGCTGTTCAAATACCCCAGAAATGATGGCAAACGTGTTTTAAAATTTTGTGACAGTCCATGCACAAATCACCAATTACAGGTTCCCAAACCGCCCACTAACAAGATAAGTTATAACAGCTCCAAACGAGACATTATTGTTTATCATGTCAGCAGCCCGTAGATTAAGGGCTCCCTGGGTGTGCCTTGGTAGCCCCACACCAACCCCAGCCTGGGGGGGGAGGAGGCAGGGTCTAATTAGCTCGTCCATGTGGCATTGCAGAGGGGATGCCTCTCCCTCCCTCCTCTCCTTCCTTCCCTTCTTCACCAGCACACCTTGGCACTAGGACACACGGTTTCAGCAGGCCTCCTAGAAGATTTCCACTTTGCTGCTCCAACATTGCCACTTTCCTCTTCCTCTTAGCAGCAGATCCACCTGGCCAGTTAACCCAGAGCCCCAGGAGACCCCCTTCAATCCTGGGAGTGGGTGAGCCTCGTGCCCTGGACACTAGCTGAACTTCACTGAGCCTGTCGGGTCTTTCTGTCTGCTTCCCCCCCCCCCACATTGCTGCCCTGGCTCTATCACACCTAAAATGATGCCAACCCATCTCCAAGCTCTGCACAGCAGCTGGCACTCCAGGGCATGAACTGTGAACCTGCAGTAGGAAGAAGAGTTTGCCCCCTCTGCTGAGCTTGGCACTTTCCACCCTCCACGTGGCAACAGTTGCACAGAGAGAGGTGGGCAGCCTGGGGTGGGCCAGATGGCCGATTACCAGCAGCTCCAGCCCAGCAGCTTGAAAATATGGCAGCCCCCAGAAAAAAAAGCCCCTTGTGCAATTGCTGTACAATGTTGTCGGTGCAAAGTTCTCTGCTTATCTTTGATGCACACTCTTCTGACAAATGAACTGAGCATGAAAACTAAACACACACTCCCTGAGGGCCAGGTTTAAATTTCCTCTGTTTCTTCTCACTTTTGCACCCGAGTGTTCACTTTAGCTTAAAAAATGCTTCATCTGCTCACTGTCTCCTGGTCAAAGTGCATTTGTAATCACACAATTATCCTCCTGCTAAATTAATATATGAAAATGTTCAAACATTTGTTCCAGTAATTAAACAGATATTGGAGAAAACATTGTGTGTACAGACACACACACATTGCATGGCCTCCAGATTATGCCAACCTTTCACCTTTTTCAAACTGCTACTCAGATGGTGCAAAAATGGTTAGTTAATTGGATGTTTCCTGTTCCTCTGGAACCATTGACCTGTCAGGAGGGAGAAGCCCAAAGTTGATGCTGAGCCCTGTGCCGTTTCCTTAATTAAATGCCTTTCCCTCCCTCCCAGCTCCTTTCCATATTCATCCCTGAAATCTACAAAGTATTGTTTGCGATGTTGATCAAGGTCCTTCTCTGACCTTGAGAGCAATTCCAGCTGCAGCAGAGAAAGAGGGGCTTCCCCAGAGTCCTCCTCTTCTGTCACCTTCTTGCAGGTGGGTGATTTGACCCCAGAGGAGATGCTGGCTGCTCCGGCTCGCTCCAGTCTCCCAAGGGACAGGAAGCTCTTGGGGTGCCAGAAGGGTGGGGAGAGGAAACAGCCCCTTTATAGAGGGCATCATTTATCTGGCCCCCAGTCAGACACAGGAGTCAGAACTCTTCCCTCGAAGCCTCTGCAGCATCCTGGGCTTCTTCACCTTCTCAAGTGCATTTCACCTGCTGAACCATTTATTTCTGCCATCACTGCAAACTACTCCTCAGTTAGTGACCGTCATCTGGCAGGGAAGCTGGCAGCCTCGGAGGGCCAGGTCGCTCAGGATCAGGACCTCGGAGAGCTCCTCCAAGCAGCCTGAAGTCCAAAGCTCCTGGCCAGAGAGAGAATAGTGCACTGCTGGCCTGCTTGGGAGCCCTTGGGCAGCTCCTAGGCAGCTCCTGGTTGGGAGGGAGGCCCGTCCTTCTTGAGGCTCCCTTCTGAGAGGCTTCCCTGGTTATTTCTGGGAAATAAACCCCCTCCCCAATTGATGCTTTTAATTTGAAGTCAGATGTGGTGCCAGTTCCCCTCCCCTCCCCCACCCCACGACAATGGCAGCATGCCAACTCTTGCGGGCTGCCTCTTGGGAAAGGGGCTCCCCTCTGCACGTGGGTCACCCTGCCAGGACCTTCTGGGACCTTGGCCGCTGCCAACTCACCACAGCCAACGCACTGTGGGAAAACTTGCCATGGCCAATTCACCACAGGACCACTCGCTGCAGGACAAGAAACACACCAATATCCAAGAAATGCTGGAACACAATCATTAAAGAAAGGATGCAAAAGGTGGGACAGAATGAAATGTGAATGACAAAAACTGATTTTTTTTATTGATTTAAAATAATGAAATTGAATTGTGAAATGGTCTTGTGGCAAATTGGCTGTGGCCAGTTGTCCCATTCGGGGGCTGGAGAGTGGGCAGCCCTTCTGCCTTAGCGGGGAGACAGGACAGGGATGCGTCCTAGACACGCACAGAACTAGGCTGAAACTGAGACATGGATCCACCTCGCAAGGCTCTTCTCGGTCCCACTGTAGAAACGCTTGAGGAATCAACCCAGAGCGTGTGCACATGTGCATGCACAAACATACACCTCTTCCTCTGTGTGTGTTGCGTGCGTGCATAGGAGCAAACCAGAAATGACTGGGAGAAGAGGAATAGTGGGTAATTCATAAGAGAAGCAAATAATAATTTTCAGGTAATTAATGGGCCAGGAAAGTGTGTAAGATAGTGCCAAAGTAGAAATAATTATTGGGAGTGATTAATGGGGCAGCCATCCATAATTCTGCTAGTGAAGCAGTCCTTCCCCTCACTGGCTCCCTCCCACTGAACATCTCTGTCTTCACTGGCTAATTTGATCGAAGAACTAATTTGATAGAGATAAATTTCTAGATAAATGAGCTTCATATTTATAAGATGGATGCAATCTCTTCCAGAAACCAAGGGGAAAAGCTCTCTGGAGTCCCCGAGTATTGGGAAGGCAAAGACCCTCTCTTCCATATTGCTGCTTGGACCTCAACTCTTAACTCCTTTGGTCCTGAAGACCCAGCATTTAAAGCCTGTCATCCATCCATGATGCAAAAGTGTATCTGGATGAATTGGGGGACAGGTTGTGCCCCATTCCAGACCACTGATATGTTGCTCAGAGTCAAAGGTGCCAGCCAGCTCTCCCCCCTCCTGCAAAATGGCAGCTTGTCATCATTGGCATTTGATGATTTGAACAGGGCTGGTTATCATTTAAGAACATGATTTGGTATCCGTTTTAAATTCATCTTTCCCAACATATAGAACATAATGAGAGTCAATTTTGAGAGTACCTGAAGATGTTTCCAAACTTTTTTTTTTAGAAGAAGAAAGAAGAAAGAAGAAAGAAGAAAGAAGAAAGAAGAAAGAAGAAAAAAGAAAAAAGAAAAAGAAGAAGAAGAAGAAGAAGAAGAAGAAGAAGAAGAAGAAGAAGAAGAAGAAGAAGAAGAAGAAGAAGAAGAAATAATAATCTACTTGTTTTCAGAACATTCAAAATTGTGCATAAGCCATAAAATGTCCCAGGGATAAGGTCCTCCAATGATGATGCCATCGAAGTGATTCCATGTGACTCTCCATTTTCCCAGTTGCTCATTCTACACATGCCTCCTTTACAATCGCTACAGTTGTGCCTTCTGGGAAAGGGCTGACTTGTGAATGGCTGCTTAATATACCGCAGTTTAAAATGCAGATTAACAGAACTTGAGATATCCATTTGTAAGTGGCAGCACAAACAAACCTGACTTCCAGGCTATAAAAGCTGCTGGGTGAGCAGAGGTTAGCCAAGGTAAAGGGAGCTGGGCTTTTCCGGGGGTGGGGGGATGTGTGTGTGTGTTAAACACCTCCTGCAAATGCCACAAAATGACTCAGTTGGAAAGGGTAACAAGACTCTTCGGCCCAGTTAGGTCAAAATTCGGCTTTCAGATAAGCAGAAGAAGCCTTCCTGTGCCAGCTCGGATCAGGCACGTGACCTGGATGCACAACACGCTTCTTTTCCTCCTATGCCCTTTGAGAGGGAATTGATTTTTAAAATATAGATCCTCCAGTGTGCAGCCTGCATTATGCATAGATGCTCTGAATAATGCACTGCTATCACCCGTGTTAAGGAGAGCTCCCATCTTTAAGTAGGATGTGAGTGACAGGAATAGGAAGGAAGTGGAAAGCAAGGGAAAGCTGCAGAAGTCCGCTGGTCCCCCAGGGAGGGAGGGGTTGATTTCCAGAGATGGGCTGGAAGTCATGGAGGGAAGACACTCCACCCCCAGCTGCCCTTCAAACAGGACTCACAAGCTCCTCTCTGCTCCACGGCCCTTTTTCTCCAGAGAAGGACCCTGTTATGGGGAGGCCCACAACCAGCCTTGAGGGTCTATGGGTTGGAGGGGAGGCCCACTCCTGCAGCATTAAGCAGAGAGGACTTGCTCCCCGAAGGGGAGCCCAGGGAGCCGAGACGGTGGGCTTCTCCAAGTGCAGTCATCAGGCAGGCCTCCGGGGCAGTATAATCCCAGTAGTCCAGACTGCTCACCTGGCTGGGGTGCCCCAATTCTGGGCCCAGCCCCCTCAATAGCCCTGGGCCTCAGTGGCCTGGGGAGAAATGGCTCCCCTTGAAGAAGCTGCGCAACCCCCCCCCATTTGTAATCCCACTGAGGCCGAGGAGTGATTCGAGCTGCCCCCCACTCCACCATCCTCAAGGGTGGGAAACTGCTTGGAAGCAGCCCCTGAGACCTGGGGGGTCCCCACTGCAGAGGCTCTTTCCTGGAGAAACTGCCTGGGCTCCCTCTCCACCCTTCAGGGTTTCCTGGGAGCATCTCAGCCAGTTCTTGGCTTCCTCCAGCCCAGAGTTGCTGTGCAAATAGACTCCCTTTCATGTCTGAATAGTTTTGTTAAAAATGTGTTGAAGTACCTGGCAGAGGAATGAACCCACTTTCTTTGGCTAATCACAGCTGCCCATCTCCCACCGGCAGGCTGCCGTATGCGAAGCAGAGCCGTGTTCTGCGATCACATTAGAGTTTATTAAATTCTCATTCAAACATCAGCATATTAGGTTCCTAATCCCATTATAGCCAATTAGCCGCCCTCCCGTAGATTGCCAGCCTGGGCGGGCTGGGCTTGGCAGTTCCCGGCAGGGCTGGAGCCTTCGGCCAGCTTCCCTGATGCCAATTCAAAACAAGGGAAGCCCCTGAGCTCAAGGGGAAGTGAGGCCTCTCTCCTCTTCTTCCTTCCTGGAGCCCATGAGTGCAGGCCGGAGAGCAAGGCAGTCGCTTCAAAGGGAGCCAGTCCCCTTGCCTTTCACTGGGCAGCTCTCCGAAGTTCTAAGCCTTCCACTGCAGCCCCAGGCACTTCAGGGCTCCACGCCACTCCCCACTCTTAGAAAAGCAAAGACAGTTTCCCAAGGCAACTGCTCCCTTACCCCGCGGAGTCTGGCCTCTCTCCAGGGACTCCTCCACTGGCCGTGGGCTCCAAAGGCGGAGGTCTCGAGCTGCCTCCAAGGCTGCCAGCTGCTTCCACCTCCAGCTGGGCTCCGCAGGAGATGGCTTGTTCTGAAAGCCTTTCCTGGTGCCTCTCACCCCACCCCAACTTAGGCGCTCCCATCTTATATCCCCCCAATTTCATAGTGTGGGTTCTGGAAGGAAAAACAAAGTGTGTGGGATGGAGGGTGTCAGGAGAGAGAGAGAGAGAGAAAGAGAGACTTGGCATCTCCGTTCTCTAGGAAGGGCTGCCCACTTGGGGGCACTGGTGCAATCTCAGTGATGAATTATAGGCCTCTGCCAGGAAGGCAGCCAAATGCCCAGCCCGGCCTCAGCCAGGGGGAGATGGCTAAGAGGAAACAGCTGACCCACTTTTTCTGGACCAAACACACTTTTTATGCGCAAAGCATGTGCGGTTTATAGGTTAGTAAGTGTTTGCAATTTGTGGCTGAAAAAAATCTACCCAGGTAGACAAGAATGATTTATTCCAAATAACTACAAATTAAGACCAAGCCAATTTAAGCCTATTAAAATGGAAATGCTTACTGTCTCCCATTCAAATGCATTTACACTTGATACAAATGTAAGAAATTGAGGAACTTTTAAATATTTTTCTGATTTGTGGCTTTAAGCAGAGCAGATAGAGGCCTTTCCAAATATATATATATATATATATATGACAAACAAACACCAGAGAGAACAGAAGGAACAATAATTAGTTATGTAAATAATGTGGCATTCTTGTTTATAATTAGTTCAGGAATAAAATAAAATTCACGCGTGTCACAGGACTAATTTTCGTATGCAAATGAACAATCAAAATTATAAACAGTAATAATGCAGTTTGGGAGAAGGTGGCATTTTCAATTTATTAGCAGCAATGCACCAGAAAGCTGATTCCAGCTGACTGACGTCTGGAGCTTCCCAAGGCAGCCAGGGGCCAGAATGCCCAGGGAGGAGGGAGGGGGGAGCTGCCAAAGCAAAGGGCCTGCAGAAAATTGGGGGGGGGGGGCACGTCACTTGTCCCCTGCTCCCCACAGCAGTCGAGTGGCTGTGCTTCCCTTGGAAATGGTTCTGGCAGCCTGGGCTTCAGGGCCGGCTGGACGGAGACACACCACAGAAGCAGCTTGGCTTCTTTCCAAACCTGCCTTTCCTGCACCCAGGTGACAGGACAGGGCTTGCCTGGAGGAGCCGAGACCATGCAGGACAAGAGCAGTGCCACAAGTGGAGTTTCCAAACTCCCCCCCGCCCCCCGCAAGGAAGTTTGGTTCCTGGATCTAGGAAGCCAGGCAGGATATGGGCAGAGCCTCCCTCCCTCCCTCCCTCCCTTCCACATCCTGGCCAGGATCCCTTGGGAAGCTGGGCAGCCCCCCCCCCCCCCCGCTCGATGACAGGGCAAGGGGAAAGTCCAAACTGCCCAGAAGTTCATTGTGATCACTTTGAGGAGCTATGATGAATGACACTAGGCCTATTAATATTGTCAAGGGTGCCCCCCCCCACCCCCCAGTCTTGCATTTTACATGTTTCCCATCACAGAGCAGATCTGCTGGAGATGTAGCACTGGGAGTGGATGGGCGGAATATCAACACTTCTGCTAGAAATAAAAAGCCCTCGCAGCTAATTAGAAAGCCAAAAGGAAGAAAAGTTAGCTGCATGGATTTGTAAATGCACAAACTCAACACATCACAAGAGGAAATCCCCTTTGCCAAGGAAAGAGAGAGCCGTTTTCTTGGGAAGAAGAGCTTTCCCTGGGCAGGGATAGAAAACAAGGTGAAGCGGGCAACCCAACACACAAGTGCCTGGCCGGGCTAGGAATGTACCCACTTTCCCAGTTGGTTCTCAAAACGGGTCCGTTGCTGAAGTGGGGTGGCTTCATCCAGGCCTCCAAGCCAGAAAAATGCGGTGAAGGGAGCCACGTGGAAGCTGAGAGTCCGGGAAAGAGTAGCCGCTGGTGGAGGAGGAGAGCTTGGATTTCAGAGGTGGGTTCACTTCATTCCAAGGAAATGGTCCCCCCCACCCCGAAACAGAGTGTCTGGCCAAGGAAAAGAGGGGAGCTGTGTGGCCCGTGGCTGCTTCCCGCCTAGCAGCCCCACTGGGAATCTCCCCTGCTCTTCCTAAGCGGATGGCATAAAACCCCTTACCTGCTCCCAAGGAGAACCCCCACCTGTGGGGCAGAGGCAGCCGCCAGCTTGATGGTCTGTCTGGAGAGGGTGCTTTGCATTGCCTAAGGAAAGCCCCATCAACATTCACCAGGCAGAATTAGCCAAGGAGAGAGTGGGGTAAGCGGTGAGCCCAAGCAGAACCATGATGGGCAGAGGGCATTAGCTGCCCCGAGCTGGCAAGTGGTCCATCGAGCTCAAAAGGCATCAAGGCCACCGGCTACTAATGACAGCCTGTCCGCTGAGCACGGCCTCCATTCCTTGAGAAAAGCCTCAGAGAGCATGCGGGAGGAAGGGAGGGAGAGGGTTGAACTCCTACCATCCTCCCCTTTTGGATGCTAACTGAGGTCTTAGGACTGTGAAGGAGGAACGTCTGCCTTGCCTCATCCGCTCTATGCCAGCTGGCCCTCCTCCTCCTCACTTGAAGCTGTGGACCAAACCTATGCATTGTCAGGTTTGCAGAGAAGTTCTCTGGGTGGGTTGGATTTGGCTGGCCCATTTTGCAAGTCCAGCAGGGCTTTTCTTGGAACTGTGACTGGTAGGTGAGAGAGCCAGCCCAGGAATCCGGCTGGACAGTCCCATCAGCCAAATTGGTGCCAAACACAGAGCCTCCATGGGACAGGCCCCCAGGTCTGATTCCGGAGATATTTCAATGCTGACCAAGCCCTGGTTGCAGAACGATAGAGGATATTGTTCTCTTAGGGTGAGGGCCAAAGAAGCTGCCCAGCTGCCCCCATCCTTGCCCACAAGCAGAGGCAGACAGGGGCTCTAAGCAAGGGAGCCCTTCCATGCCCATTAAAGCCCCTCTGAGCTTGAAGCAGGGACGGCCTGCAACATCCAGCAATCACCCACCTGAAGTGCCTTTGGCAGGCTGCCGATTTGGCAGGAGGAGGATCTGGGCAGCCGGGTTGCCCACTGGCTTTCCTCCGGGCTCACCTGCAGCTGCCAACTGGGCAAAGCAACGGCAGGTGGAGGCCTGGCAAGGGAACCATGGAGTTGCCACCCACCCACCCACCATGGAGGAATGGGACCCTCACTTTGACCTCTGATGCAGAGGCAACTGCCCTGCATCTGCGGCTAAACCAACCAAGTAAATCATCCTGGCAGATAGATAATTAAATAATTATCAGCCACTTAATAACGAGGAGTGGGTGTTCAGTATTAGCATATTAGACAGTGTCTTTAAGGGCTAATTGTTGCATTACATCAGAGTTACTCATTCATTATTCCTGTCATTTCGGGTGGTAATTTGCACTTTAGAAGACAGAGACGATTTTAGCAGCAATTAGAGGCATGTCAGCTTTGGCTTAGTGAGTTACTGTCACAATTAGAAGCTGTTTACTTTTGCAGTTTCTTTCTTTCTTTCTTTCTTTTCTCATCTGGGCATCCTCATTTGCTGGAGTGTGTTTAAGGGCAGCCGCTCAGCAAGAAAGCAGAAGACTTGGAGAGTTTCAGGCCTGATGGACTTTTCAGTGGACTTTTCTTCCAGGCAAGAAATCCAGCCCCACTTGCTAAAATAGCAGGGGGCCAAAGCTGCAGCTGGAGGGGGGGGGAGGTGCCTCCAGGCCCAGGCAAAAGGGGGCAGAAAAGGCCCCTTATTGCTTCTGGCCAAACCTTCCTGCTGCCCTGGGAGCGGTCAGAGTCTTTGCCCAGGGGATGGGGGCCAGGTATGACCAAGAGGGAGGGGCGCAAGGCCAAGGGATGTGGGTTGTTTGCTTCCAGTTGGGGTGCGAAGCTGTGCACAGTTCTGGAAGCGGAGGTGGGTGCCCCCCTCCCCGCAGCTAGCCACCCTCAAGCTGTCAGAGAAAGAAAGACAGACGGGGCAAACTCCCCACCCACCCTCCTTTTGGGCCAAAGAGAAGGAGACGACTTAGAATTATTGGAAAGGTTCAATATTTCTTTAACTACAGTAGAAAAGGGGAAAACAAAATATGTATGCCGAAGACCATGGGAAACATGCATTATAAGGGTACATATAGTCATATGGAGTTAATTAAGCTAAAACCACAGTAAATCTGTCATTTTTGTATTAATGTGATGGTCAAATTTGGAGGAAATATAGTATTTTGTATAATAAATTGTGTCCCATTGCAGATTTATGCTGGCATCTGCATACTTACCGCAGTTTTACAATAATCATTGATCAATCAAACTTTTATGACAAAACTATAATTTTTACTGCATTTTACTTAGTTTCTGAGTTTGCTTAATTCCCAGAATGAGACCCAGTAAATCTTGTGCTTCGAGATATAAAGTAGATAATAAGAATGCCATGTAAGATTTGCTTATATTTTAAGCTGTCTTTGCAAATGATTTATAATTAGGACAAAATCTAAGACAAAACATTATTAAAGACAAACACCACTGTGTAAATCACCCGAGTTTGCTTACGTCTTTGATAATTTATCAGAGAGTTTTGCCAACGATGGCCACAGACTTACATGTCATAAGTAGGAAATATTTACGATTAGGGAAATAGGATGCAAAACGCTGTTCTTCCCTCAGCGACTCTCAGCCGTGGCGGCCCAGGAATTGGGACCAGATCCCAGAGCAGAAAAAAAGCAGAAACATCTGCAGCAAAACGCCCGTTGAACTCTCGGAGGAACCGGTGGCTGATTCACAAAACCCGGGAAGTCCCGGCAGAGGAGGAAGAGCAGAAGCGGAAGCTGAGAGGCTGATTCAGCTCTGCGCCAGAGCAAAAACATTCAGCTGCCCGTTTAGCTGCGGCGTTTTTCAGGCGCCGGTCCTCAAACACGAGCAAGGTCTGACCTGGTTACTATCTCTTTTAAAGATGGATTCAGTGAAGCCCCTGGTGAGAAACTGGCGTCTGAGAAAGAAGAGGTGCAGCTTGATTTAAATTGACCGGAGCCCAAATAAGCCCCCCCGGGGGGCCCTCTCCACCCTCAGTGGGATTAGGGTTCGGGCTGGCACACCAGGATGGGACCCCCTGCCCGAGCGGAGCTTCGAAGGGTCCCCGGCGAGGGCGCCCAGCCGCTTCCTACCCGCCGCCCCCCCCTCTTTCCTCCGCCGGCCTTTCCGGGCACCTGCACGAGAGACAGAGGCCGGCCAAGAGCTGGGCAGCTCCGCGCAGAGACGGAGCCGGCCGGTTTGGGGCTCGGGGCGGTTGAAGACCCTTCCCCTCCCCCGGCGGCTCCTTCGGAATCTCGACGTTCCCTGGCGGGGCTGAAGGGAGCCGCGCTTTGGCGCTCCCGCTGCTCCCTCGGTGCTCTGCTGGCAGAAACTCCTTGGCTCGCTCCCCCCACCGGGGAGGGAGGTCCGGGAAGGGCGCCGTTCCTTCCTCTTGGTGCTGAACTCGGAAGCCTCCCGGCGGTGCCGACCTTACGGCCAGAAGGCGCCGTGGCCCGCTCGAGTGTTCTTCCTAGCCCCGGGGAGCGGCTGGTTTGCTAATGAATGTCCGGGAAAGTTGGTGGGAATCCTCTCGGGAACCTCGGCCTTCCTTTCCAAACGAAGGGGGAAGGGGAGCCTCCTGGAGGTCCAAGAAAGGAAGGGCCGCCGCAAGTCTGCTGGAAGGCTGGGCCTTCCTGGCTGGGTCATCATGGGCCGCAGACCAAACACCGGAATTGAAAGGGGTTGCAATTCAAACGCCCCTTTTTGGACCCCATTCTCACGGGGCCCAAGAGGTCAGCTGCACTTCCGAACAAAGGCAACACCCCTCCTGCACCCACAGCAGCCTGGCTCACATGTTAGCTAGCTTGTTGGGCTTGGAAGTTGGGTGGACCCAGCATGGTGGTTTATTCAAAAGCAAGCTGGTCTCCAGTGTTGGGGAGGGGCAGGTGGGTTTTAAGGGACTCCCTTTCCAAAGGCAGAAACCCAGCTTGAAAGCTCAGCTCTGGGCTGCCTTGAGTTGATTGGCCCTGTTTGGCAACAGAGTGAAGGGGTTACTGAGAATTGGGGGCTCCTGTGGTGAACTCCTGCTTGCCCCCTGTTTTCTTGCTGCAGCCTCCTCTTCTTGAGGAGCTCTCACAGACAGCCGGGGGGGGGGGCATCTTTGCCCTGGCTCCACCCCAAGGGGATCCCCAATCCAAGAAGGGGCATCTCCAGAGGCCTAGCTCTCTCCCCCTCCTCCTCCAGCCCGCTCTTCAGTCTGCCTGCTCAAGAGGCTCTGGTCACAGAGAAGACCCCCCCCTCCCAATTGGCTTTGCGACTGGAGGTCTTTCTCCTCTCCTCCCCTTCCCTCCCCCCCTTGAAGGCCCAGCCGCTGCAGGCGCTTCCTTCCTCCTCTTCATTATCGGCTGCTCCTCGGTTATTCATACCGCTGGATGGGCTGCCACAGCCCTGCTCTCTCTCGCCTGGCTCCTCCCGGCCCTCCCCCCTTTTCAGGGGGACCAAAGCAGAGAGGGGGAGGGCTCGGAATACAGAAATATGCAGATGAGTCCATTAACATTTTATGGGGATTTGGGGAAGGAGCCCTCCTTGGTGTTGACTCCATGACGCAAATAGGTATGAAAATCCTGGCGAGGCGCTTCATTGTTGCAAAAATCAAATGGCTGAACAGCCACTAATGAGGCAGACAAGAGCCGCGCTGAGCCCCGGAGGACTGGAAGGCGGTTGAGGGGATGGGGGCGGGGGGGGCAGGGGAGGCTCTGCATTATTCATGCCGCCTCTTGTTTGAGTTTCCAATCATAGGAAATCACGAGGAGGGGGCTTCGTATTTGGTGGTGGCCAACCTTGCTGGGGTGACAGCTGGGGGAGGGGGACAGCCCGATTCCCCATTCCGCTCCAGCCTGGCGCCCTGCAGAAAGGATGGGCTTTGTGCCCAGCTTGTGCCCACCTGCAGACAGGCCACAGATGGTCTCACCACTGTGCTTCAGCAGCGGCGTGGCTCTTGGGGTGGGGGAGATTCACAGCCCCACTTTGGTTGCCCGGACCCTTCCTTGTCCCTTTGAAATGGCCTGGGAGGATGGGAGGGCAGGACAGGTTACAAGCCCCCAAGGCCGGGCGGGGGGGGGGCAAGTGGACAAGGCTAGACGGACGAATGTTTTTGGAAGAATTTGGCTCCCTTGTCTGGGGATCTCCTTTCCCAGAGGGATCCCAAGGGATCCTGCCTGACAGAACTTCAGCATTTTCAGTGCTTCCCCCCACATTGTCCCCAATAGTAAAGAATGACAATTAGCACAGATCACGGGACTTTTGCTTCAAGATAATTCAAGTGCCTTGAGGTTCATCACAGAGAAATCTTCAAGAGTGAAAGGCGGTTTTGCTTCCATCTTCCAGAGATGCCGATGGACAGGAGGGCCTGATCCCACCCGTCAGCCGAAGGGGTTGAGGTGGAGAGATGGAACCGCTGGCCTGTGCAGCAGATTCCCACCCTGTCCTGCCCTGTCCAGAGCCACCCTGGGGCCAGCTGCTCCTGCTTGCCTTCCCTCTGGCTATCTCAGCAGCCTTCAGAAGGGCAAAGTGAGTGGAGCTGCTTCTGTCCCTCATCTGGGCATAATAAGCCCAGCATTTGCTGAAGCTTAAGTTAATGGCCTAGAAATGTGTCCTTGATTTGCATGCAGGAATCAGATTCACTGGTCAATATGAACAACAGACCATGGTTGGCACCTGCAAAAGCCACCTGGCCCATCTTCTTGAACCAATGCTCCCTGCTTCACAAGGCCACCTCTTTGGCAGCTCTGGGACTGAGTGACAGTCCAGGCATCTGGAATCCCCCTCTCCCTCTCTCCAGTTAGCTCTGGCCAAGATAGAGCCATTGGCAGGCAAGGGCTGGCCAGAAGGCTGGCTTTCCAGGTGGAGGGCATAGCTTCCTCTTTGGCGAAGGGGACACATCCGCTCAGATGCCTCTGCATGGGCCAGGGCTTGGCAAGAGATCAGCAGGCAAGCGGGCGGGGGGGGGGGGCTTCAGTGCAGCTGGCAGATCAGGACCCTCCGAACCCTCCCCCACCTGGGGAGAAGCACGGCCCACCTGCCTCCTCCGTGGCTTCTTTGCCCCCCATCCCATCTTCTACCCTGCTGTCTCCATAGAGGTGAGCCTTTCCATTTCTGCTCAACCCGCTGTATCCCTATTATTTTCATAATCGTCCAGGGCTTTAATGATAGATTAAATATCAAATAGCTTAACATTTGAAAAATGACATTTATTATACGGAGTAGTAAATAGAGAGATGCGGGGAGGGGAATGGCTCTCGAATAGTGCCAAGTTCCCCAAACGGCATCGCTTTGGTGTAGTGCCTGTGATAATGTCAGTGCTAACAAGCAGATAATTGGCATCAGGGAAATAAATTTTGGCACCTTCTGCAGAGAGAAAACGGCACTGCATAATTATTTTACCTAGGAATATTCTTTATTTAACAGGCCAATTTGCATGGCAGCTCAACCTTCGCTCCTTTCACACACACACACAAACCATCAAGGGTGCTTTAATGGGAGAGTTTGTTTTAACCACAGAAAGAATAGTTTATTGGGGGGGGGCTGAGGAGGACTTGGCAATTAAGTGCCCCCTTGTGCAGGAGGAAATCTTGGGCAGCTCTGACAGCCACCCCACCCCTCACAGACCCCCAAAGAGCTCAGAAGCTCTTCCTGGGGGGCGGGGGTGGTGGACCCTCCTGCTTCTCAGAAGAGATCCAGGGCCCCTGGGGGGAGCAGCAGGAAGGAAGCCCTCGGTTGGGGGCTGAGAAGCTGCGGACCCTGGAAAAAAAGTGCTCCAGGTTTTGTTGGTAATTTGGTTTAGGTGCCCACGGTGGGCAACCTTATTCCTCTGACCCTCTGTTCCTTTCACTTTGGGGACTGGCAGGGGGGCTTCCTTCTACCTTGCAGCCTCCCCCACTTGGAGCATCATTTGGGGCCCTCACCAAGCCCCACCGCATCCCTGGTAGGTAGGAGGGGGGCCTCCCCTGGCTGCAGTGGGGGCCTGAAGGCGCCTGACTGGGCCGGGTTCCTCCTCCTGATAGAGGCAGCGTCCAGTTGAGGCTACCTGGACTTTCCGCTTGCATGGAAGTGTACGGCTAAATGGTCTCCCTTCCCAGAGCTTGCCAGTGTCCCTGGCACAGCAAATCCCTGCCTCCGCCCAGCTGGCACGGGCAAGCCCTGGAGCCTGCCAACACCAAACACCCGCCACCTCCAGCAGGTAAAAGCCACCTGCTGCTGAGCCAATGGGAAAAGATCCCGCCCATAATCACAGCCCAGCCAAAGCAGGAGGCAGAAGAACAGCCCCTCCCCCCCCCAGGAAGTGGCACAACAGGAGGGAGCAGGCAGCTGGGTAGGGTGCCAGTCAGCCCCCCTTCCGGCTCATCCTCACCAGGGGCAGTTCCACCCCAAGGCCTGTCCCCCCCCCCTGCCATCTGTCTTGACTGGGACCAAGTGTCCTGCACCCCCAACCCCCAGCTGGCCTGCCTGGAGGAGGGCTTGTGCCCTCCCCTCCGCCCTTCCCTTGGGCTGCCCTTGGCTCAGTGGCTCCAGCTATCAACCTGGCCAAGGTCCAGTGAGACCAGTGAGCGAGCCTTCCCCCCCCCACACAGACCTGATTCCCCACAACCCTTCTGTACCTCCTGTTTCTCAGCCAATGGAGGGGCCAGCCCTGCCTAGGCACCCTGGGGGCCTGGGGGGGCGTTATTGGTAGCAAATGGTGCCTTGCCCTGCAGTCTGGACCCTTGGATACCCAGCTGGAATGTGCTCTTCTCGGCAGCTCCCCCCATCATCAAGGAGGCCTCCCAGAAAATTCCTGTAGAAACCCTTGACCACCTCCAGAATGTGGGTGGAAGAAGCCTGAGCCCCCTCCCCCTCCCTGTCCCCCACACCTCCCCCCTCAGAGGTAGGTGTCAAGCAGGGAGGGGAGGGGAGGGGGCCTCCCCGCCAGGTCAGCTCAAACCTCCCTGCCCCTAAATCCCTGCTGAGGACAGCAGGCAATTTAGACCTGAGAGCAGCAGCTAATTAAATCAATATGATATAATGAGGAGCAATTAGAAGTCCAGCTAGGCACATCTTCTCTTGTAAATACTGTTTCTCTCCCAACAGGAATCTCTTTTTTAATAATCTGTTTGTGTTTCGTTTCCAGAGTAGTAATTCCCCAAAGAAGCAATTTGGGGAAAGTGATTTGCTGGTTGGCATAATTGCCAAGGCAATTTACTTAGGCTTGTTTTGGGGTGCTTGTCCCCTCCTGCCCCTTAGAGCTTGTGCGTGGGCCTCTTCCTGCTCTGCCTTTCTTCCCTACCCAGCCAGGTGGGACAAGGCAGCCTGGAGTCCCCTTAGCCAAGGGCCTGAGGTTGGGACCTTCTGCTCCCCCAGGTGATGTAGGACTGGAGAAGAACCTCAGGGCAGATTCATTTCTTTTCCCAAAAGGAGGGGGCTGTTAACAAACCCAGAGCAAGAGTGAAGCAGCAGCATCCATAATGCTCCAGCCAAGTGGGATACCTGGACTCTCAAGTGGGGGGAAGATAGGAGGGAGGGAGGGAGGGAGGGAGGGAGGGAGGAAGGAAGGGAGGGAGGGAGGGAGGAAGGAAGGAAGGAAGGAAGGGAGGGAGGAAGGAAGGAAGGACTCTTCCATTCTTCAGGGAGACAATTCCCACTCCTCAGCCCACTCTGGGGACAGGGTTGCAGTGTCCACTTGGCCAGACCAGGGCTGTCCACGCAGAGTGCTGGCCCTTCTTGGCCCTTTGGAGCAGTTGCCTCTTGGCCAACAGCTGCAAGAAGAGGGGATGCTGGCCGGTCAGGCCAGACACCACCTCGGCTGTCACAGGGTGATGTTGTGCTCTGCCAGCTGGCCGGCTTCCTAACTGCTATCCAGAGCAGAGCCAAAGCTGCATCCTATTAAACTGCAATCAGCTTTCACATTGAGCTGAGCACCCTGCTTGTTAGCCATAAAGTGCTTCCCTGCCTCAGGACAGAGGACACGCAGCATGTGACTCCAGCAGACCAGAAGTTTGCATGTCTGAAATGCGGCCTTCTGAGGGCCTTGCGCACACGTCTGCCTGCTTCTGCATGTAGCTTAGCATGTTTTATATTCAGGAGATGGTCTGAGCCCAGTAAGGGAGACAGTCGTGCTTTGCAGGAAGGGAAACACATCCGTACCTCAGACTAAAAGCTTAAAATCTGGGAGGCAGAAATCAGAAGAGGGGTGACCCCTCTTGTCTGCACCTGAGCCAGCCCCCTTCTGGGCTGCCTCGTTGGGAAAGCAGCCACTCCAGGAGACAAAATCTGCAGGGGGGGTGGAGGTGACCAAGAGGGAAATGGTTTGTGTGGGTGCCACCCGCCCCGATCTAATGGGACTTATCAATTATGATCCGGGGCCGTATTTCTTGGAGGGGAGATTGTTTCACAGAGGCTGACATCTCATACAGCTTTAAATTACTCGCAAGCAGGACGGAGCCCTACAAGATAGCAGTAAAACCAGCCACGATTGGCCAATGTAATTATAGTATGGAAATGATGCTGATCCTTCAAGCAGGGAACAGACCTTGAATGGAAGGGAGGGGAGGGGCCTCCCTCCTGCCCCCCACCTGCCACCCCTGGAGGCCCCACCATCCCCAGCTGGAGGGGGCCCAGGACAGCACCCACCCAGCCAGCCCAGTTGCAGGAGGGGCCCGAGGGGATGCAGGCTCCCTGCAAAGAGGGCCTCCTTTGGGGAAGGAGGGCCAGACTGCCCCAGCAGGACACCTCCTCAGCGGGCGAGGGAAGGAAGGCCTCAGGACTTTGCAGGCCTTGCTTTGAACCCGGGTGCAGCCCCTCCCTTGGTGGGAAAAAACCCACTTTCATCCTGACCCTGTGGGAGGTCCCCCTGAGCTGAGCTGAACTGAGCTAAGAAACATGTCAAGACAAGGCTGGCAAAATCCATACACTGGGTGCCCGTTAGTACAGTGAGAATTCCCATTGTGGCAGATTCCACCATTGTGCTTTAAATGGAGATAACAAGGCAGAGAGCACCAGTCAGGCAGGCAGATGTGCATGCACCCATTCTGAGTCCAGGCTGCTCTGCGCTTGGCATGGAGTCCATCCCCACACGGTTCCCAGAAGTAAGTTTTGCAAAATAAGAAAAATACACTTAAATGTGCATTGCTTACAGTCTCCCCCCGCTTCTGCCCAACACAAAGTTTGGGCTCTTTTCTTCCATCACCACCTGAGGGAGAAATCAGGTGGGGTTAAAACAAGGGAGCTTTGAGGGCGGGGGGGGGGGGGGAGATGAATCGGGAATTCCTCTGGCCTCAGCGCTTGCCTCCCAGTCAATGGATTGCCATATATTTGAAAACCTCCTGTAAACAATAGAGCAGGAAATCTGCATTGGAGGCAGCAAGGAATGAGAAATGGGAACCGGTGTCACGTATGGCTGCTTGCAGAAGAGGAAGGGCTGCCTGCCTGCCTGCCTGCAGCAGCCCCAGCTGGCCCTCCTTGCTGAGCAGCATCTCGGGGGCGTCAAAGAAAGATGGGCCCCAATGGAAAGTCTTCACTCTGACCGCACTTCCACCATTTTATTCAACCTTTTATCGAGCAATTTTAATATAAAACAAGCTATTTCCCAGAACATGGATCTGTTCTCCTGTCCTTTTAGTAGGACTCTCAGAGTTTTTAAGGGTTGCGAGGCCGCCTCCTAGGTAGGATGAGAGAAGAATGTGCCTTCTGCCCCAGGCATTGGGGGGAATTGGGGGGCTGTGGAGAGCTGATTCCCCTCACCAGGTGGCTCCTCCAAGGGCGAGCGAAGCTTCGGTGCCCTGGAGCACTTGCCAACCCTCGCAATGCCTGAGATCTTCCCTTGAGCAGTCAGGTGAGGGCGACCAGGCGAGGCTTCCTCTGAACTCACCTCAGTGGTTTTGGACCCTGGGGGGCAATTTGGGGGCAACGGCCTCGGGTTCCAGCCTCCAGCTCAGGAGAACCGAAGGGGCCCTTTCCTACCCTCAGAGGAAGCATCCACCGCTCTGCAGCTGGAGAGCCAAACCCTCCTCAGGCAAGGAACGGGCTTCGCGGAAGGCTTTGGGTCAAGCTTTGGCCAGCCCAAGGAATGCCACAATCCCCTTGCAAGGTGACCTAGAAATTCCTTCAGGGACTTCTCTGTGTGAATTCAAGCATTGGGGGGGGGGATGTTTCGCCCTACCAGGAACTCTGATTGCAAGGAAGGAAATGGCCCAGAGAGAAGGTTGCCCCCCACTCTGGTGAAGGCTGACCTGCCCTTAACAACGTTCACTGCCTTCGGAAGGCCAAACCCAGGGGCTAGTTGTAGTGGGAGCGGGAGGAGGTGGCTGCCTTGGCCTTTCCTGGGGAACGGACGCCAGGATGATGCAGACTCCCCAGAGCAAGGGCTTGGACCTCTTTTCGGAGGCCTCTTGGCCACAGCTTGGCAGAGAGCTAAGATGCAGCCCCCCCCCCCACTCCCAATGTCTTGGAGGGGCTTTTGCACACTTAAGGTTTATGGCTGAACAGCTCGGATTCAGGGGGCTTCCATCCCTTTGTAAGAGGAGCCAGGAGAGATGGCCCAATTCGTAATTGCTCCAGATTGGAAGTGTAACATTGCTTCCAGTCCATGCTCGCTCCCACCCAAATTGGATGAACCCCAACCCAACCTGGCTGGTTCAGGCCTGGCCCTGCATGGGGGGGGGGATTGAGTCCAAGCCAGGTGGAGGACTCACCCCCTCCCCAAGCAGGATCAGTCTTGCAAACTGATTGTTTGCCACTATCAGTCCCTTCCCCAGAGCTGAATTCCTGGTTTTGTCACCCTCCCCTTCCCTGCTGCCCCAGAGCCCACCTGCCCCACATTTCTTCATTGTCTTTAGGTTCTTCCTCCCCGCCACTCACCAAAGGTTTTCTACAAAGTCAGCGGAAGTTCTGAAAATCGGAGCCCAGTGATAAATGGGAAGAATGTGAGCCTTTTATTAGAGAAGTGCTGCCTTTCAAATGTTTAAGAGATTTGTAAAAATAATTTCTCCAAAAGGTTACAGTTCCACTGAATTCCATTAAGGAGACAAAGCTTCTAAATCACGCTGCCTGCCTGCCTGCCTGCTGGGGACGGGGGCTCAGTCCTTCCCTTCCCAGCCTGGTGGGTGGGCTCAGCTCTGCTGCGGGGAGGGGGGGGGGCTTTGAGTGGAGGGATTCTTTCACACAGGCGCGCCGGCGAGCACACATGCCTCACACCCACTTACCGAGAGTGAGATGGTCCTTCGGCTGAAGAGCCAGGATGCCCGGCAGGCATGGAAAAAGGCGGCTGCTCACTGATGCGGAGCCGCGCAAGTGCTCCACTCGTGGCCTGACGTGGGAATGGTGCGGTCCCTGCGCTCTCTAGGCGCTGGCCTGTTGCGTGCCAGGCGGAAAAGATTGTATTTATCACCTGTCAAGGTTTGGCAGAGCTGAGTTACGTGGAGCAGGACAGCATAAAATTATCATACACAAGCATGAAATTACAAAATCGCTCGGAACTGAACAACAAAATTATTTCATTTCGGAGGGAGCCCGTTCCATTTTTTAGACCTTGACGCCTCCTCGGCTGCCAAACTTTGAACAGAAAATTGAGCGCGAGGGGAAGGAGAATAGAGACACGAAGAACAAGCCGCGGCATGGGAGCGTCCCAGGCAAATTCACGCGCAGGAGCAGCCCCCGGGCCGTCTCCCCAGAGAGATATCAGGAAAGCAACGCCGGGTGCCCGGGACTTCAGCTCCTCTTGCTCTTGGGGAAAGGATCAGAGTGGGCAGTCAGGATTCCCGGACGCCTGGTGGGCGAGGAGACCCTTCGCATCCTGGCTCTTGGAGGAAGGACACCAGGGCAATCTCGACTCAGTCACCGAGCCCCACTTCTGTCCAGCACAAGCGTGGATGTGCCCACCAGACCGAGCCGGGCATTCTGGCCAGCATCAGGATTCCTATTTTCCCTGTACAGGAGCTGGGATTCCAACCCCCAGTGCGCGGGGGGGGCGGGCTTGAGGCCAGGCCTCCACCTTGGCTAAGGGGAGATGGTTTGCTCCTGGCCCTGATGGTGCCTCCTGAGAGCCTGGGCAAGGCCGCTCCCTGCCCTCTAGCATAGGGCATCCCCCTCGCCTCATTCTTGTGCCCACGAAAATGGCTTCCCTGCCTCATTTCCTTGAAGCACCAGGAGATCTTTCTGAATTGAGCAAGAAGAGGAGCAGAGGCTGAATCTCTGGAGGACAAGAAAGGAAGACCCCACCCCCCAAAAGGTGGCCTCTGTTCTAATCTGACCTCCAGGACACCCCCCCCCTCGCATGGCTTTGAAGTTGCCCCCAGCAACCCTTTGCCACCTGGCACTAATTATGTGTGGAAGATGGTCCAACTTCTAATTCAAACCAGGGAAATGCTGCAGTGCAAAAGAGAAGTTGGGCCCTTCCCTGGGCCTGTCTGCAAAGGACGCTCGTTCTGCGGTGCGGAAGAGGGCCTGGGTCTCACCTCACTTGCTTTCTTGGCCTGGCAAAGGGTCAGACTGGACTAGCCAGACCCTCCTGTCTCCGTGCCTTTACAACAGTCTTGCGAGGCAGGCCTAATGGCGCTTCTCCTTTGATGGTCAAGACCTGGAAGAGAAGGAAAACTGGCCATGGCCTCTGGCATTGCTCTGGATTTTGGAGTGCAGGATTTCCTGGCACTTCCATGATTACCCACTCATGCCCAGCAGCTTCCAGGAGGGGGAAGGTTTAGGCATCACATTGTTTGAATGCATGGAAAAAGATGTGGGTTGAAACTGGGGCTGAACCCTTTTCCTCCTCACTCAAAGAGCAAGGAACACAGGACTGCAAGTTTGTCAGGCTCCTTTCGCCAAGGAAGCTGCTGGAGGAGCAAGAGGCAGCTGACACCCCCAATTGACTCCACCCCCTCTGGTGGGCTTTGTGTCTTTGGCACGTCAGGAGGAGCCGGGCAGGAGTCTGGAAAGAGTTAAGCGCTGCTCTACCCGCCCAGTGGCTGCTGCTGCTGCAAATTCCGAGCCCTTCTCCCACATGCAGCCCCCAAACAGCTTGACATTTTCCATCCTTCACGAGAAAGACAAAGGCTTGAAGATATTCCCATGATCCCTTTCTGCATGTCTAACGGTGAGCTCAGGTGCAGGCAGCATTTGCCCTGGACCGGCCTCATCAACATGAAGGGTGAACTCATCCGCTTCTGCATCTTCCTCGCCACGGCTTGATTAATTGGCTGGCGAGGATGCCGGCTGAATGCCTAATGCTGCTCTGGGTCCCTCTCCTCGCCCCCAGCTCCCCCCTGCTGCATTTACATATACTTTATATTCCATAATTTGCTCACACACATACACGCACACACACAAGTGGGAGCCCATCTCGGTAATTTGATGTAATGACGGCATGTCACCAAAAAAAGGAGGAATTAAAAGAAAAATCTGTAGGTCCTTAATTTATTCTTGGGCTGGTTCACCCCCCTCCCAGCCTCTTTCTCTTTCTCTCCCTCAAATCTCTCTCTGAGAAAAGCATTAATATTCATGCACAAGAGAGGGGAGGGGGCAGGAGCGCTCAGTCTAAAAGAAAACTCCTGCATTTTAGCCTTAAATTAAAGGCATTTCCAAAGGAACAATATTTAACTAATAATATTTAAAGGCAAAATGAAGGTGGGGAGCCCTGGTTTTTAGCCCCCAAGTTGAAGTTTGCTCGCCTTCACTGGCTAATCGGGACCCTGGCGGGAAAATAAAACAGCAAAATAAACACGGGGGGGGGGGAGGTTGTGGGGGGAGGGAGAAGCAAGCTGCGCTTTCAAAGGAGGCCCTGAGATTAGATTAAAACCCCTTAATTTACGCCAGCTGGGGTGGCCGAGTTAGATAATAGCTCAGTAATGGCCAGGGTGCTTTTCAAGGGGGCTGCATGGTGGGGGACCCTCCAAGAGAGCAATCTGTGGGGGAGGAGAGGGGGGTCTTCTCCAATGAAGCTGGAGAGGGCAGAGAAGGCAGACCTCGCTGGGTTCCCTCTGGCTCCCTCCGCCCTTTCTCCAGTGGAGAGTGGGGGGCCGGGGGCCTCCACCCCACCCCAAAGGCCTAAGGGGGCACCCCCTGGAATCCAACAGAGGCAAAGGAGGGATGGGTAAATCAGACTGGGCCGCCGGTCAGTTTCAAGCAGGTATCAAAGCAGCCCTTTGGAAAGGCTGCTGCTTCCGCCCCCTTCCTGGGCCGCTCTTTCGGGGGAGGGGTCCCTGGATGTGAACCCTCCAAACAGGGCAGGGGTACCTTCCATTCACTGGCAAAGGTCAAGGGGAACAGCAGGGCCCAATCAGAGCCTGGAAATAGCACCTCCCGTGCAGCTGCCACCTAACTCAGTTATTGGGGAGGCCTTGAGGCCATGGAGTCCAACCCTCTGCTCAGCAGGGAATTCATAACTGGTAAAGCCGTTCTCCAAAAGCTGCCTCTGCCTCCTCCGCCCTGTCAGAGAAGCAGGGGGCCCTCCCTGAGACCCCTCCCCCTGCATTCCTCCCTCTGGCTCTGCTTTAGCCCTGGCTGGAGAAGAGGTGGAAGAGCCCCGAGTCAGGCGCTTAGCAGACTCCTGATGGCAACTTCATAAAATCACTGCCATTTAAGTTAGGAAAGGGGCCCTTAAACAAATTGGTTGTCTCCCCATTGCTTTTTGAAATAAAATTAATTCAAAATGATGCTCTCCAACGGCATGAAAATGAAGCAGCACTAAAGCCTTTATTTGATTGTGCTGTTTCCATATACCTGCAAGACAGAACACGTAAAGGCAGGAGGAATCTCCGAGAGAGCTGGTCCAGCACACGCATGCTCACCCCCTGGCAGGCCAGCTGAGCAAAACTGCCGGAGGCCCCCAGACAAGGGAGGGCACCAGGTGGAGGTGAAAGAGGGGGAAGGGTCCAGGGGCTTGCCAGACACCGGGCTCAAATGCCAAGGCCACCTGCTTGGACCCCCTGGGGACCCTTTGGGTTCAGGTTTGGGAAGGAGAAATGGTGCTGGGCGCATGAACGCTGCAGCCTGGAGACAAACCAGCAAATCTTCACCCCCTTGATGCTGCTGGTAAAAACGGGACCATGTGCTGCCCCCGGCTGCCAGCCTGCCCATCCATGCCAATTTGGCTCATCTCAGCACCAGATGCCTGTCCGAAGGAAGCTGCCCGAGAACTGGCATGGCAGCCGGGCCCCAGGGAATGCAATGTGGCAGCCCAAGGTGCCAGACGTCAGCCCAGGAATGCCAGCTGGCTGTCTGCAGGGAGTTGCCAGTCAGACTGCCCATCTGCTCCGAAAGGACCGTGGGAAGCCAGCCCAGCCAGATGGGCTTTGTGTTCTCCCCACCAGGCGTGGGTTGACGGGAACTGCTCTGAGCCCCCAGATCCTCCCTCTGCCATGGAGGGACCGGCTCTGGCCTGGTGGGCATAAGTCCCCGCTGTCCCCCTTCCCTCCCTGGCATCTGAGCTAAGAGTCCTGAGCTGCTTGGAAAGGCTGCTGGGCCCCTCAGGTGCTCTGATGCCTTGAGATTTTTCCCACCACCACCCAGGAAAGCTTTGGGGACGAACAAAGGGAGGAGGAGGAGGAGGAGGAGAAGGAGGAGGAGGAGGCTTTTGGCATTGGGCAAGGAAGCCTTGGGGCCCGCAGTGTATGTGCCCACATGCATTGCCACCTCAGAGGGTGGGGGCTGCTCTGAAGGAACCCTAGCACCACAGGGGCTGCTGCCCAGAAGTTGCCAGGAGGCCAAGCCTGGCTTCCTTCCCCTCCACCTGCCATGGGAAACAGGTGGGAAGCCTGGGCCATCCCCTGCTGTGCTCAGTGCGGGCTGGGCAGTCCCTTGAACCGTGGCAAAACTGTCCCGAGGGGCCACGTGGCCATTTTCCCTGTGACATTCAATTTGCGTAGGATCTTTGAGCATGGAAACGCCACGGCTCTAATCCCTGTTTTGTTCCTGTCTCCCCGTGATGTCCCCACCTCGACAGGCCGTTCCAGGCCTTCTTGAATGTCCAGAGGACATCTAATGACCTCCTCCCCAGGTGAAGGAGGGAGGAACCAGACTCTGAGCAGCCTCGTCTCCTTGAGGCCTGGGAAAGGGGAGCAGCAGCTTCTCCACAATCAGGCGCTGCCCAGCAATTCCCCGTCTTCCCTCCCAAAGGCTGCAACGACTCAGGTTCTGCCACTAGTGAGTGTCCTTAGGGTGGGCCTGGTACCCCTGGCTGACTCCATGGCCCTCTGGACTCACCCCCAAGGATGGCCAGGTCCCCGAGGCCAGTGAAAATCGCCCCCCAGCACCCCATGGAGAAGCTTGGATTGGGAAAGATGAATGGGGACAGAGAGAGCGGCTTGTCCATTCACGTCTTCTGGTCAGTTGGATAGAGATTATAGATACAGAAGCCCAGATTCCATGTGCTGCTCCCCTCTCCCTCCAACAGCTACTCTTGGCAGCCTGGCAGGCTGTCTCTGGTGCCTGGGAGGAAACGGGTGGGTGGCACTGCGGCTCCTGGAGGCTGGCCCACCTCACACCTTTCTGCCCTTTTCAAAGCGCTGGCCTTCTTTTCAAACGAAGTGGGGTGGGAGAGGAATGTATTGGAGGGATGCCCACAAATCCTGCTGAGCCCGTGACATCAACAGATGGCATGAAAATGCCGCTGGCACTGCAGGTGGGAACTGCAGATTGTAGGGGGAAATCCGGCTTTCAGGGGAGATGGCAGAAAGTCAACATTGAAAACCAGGTTTTGGGGAGCCTCACTTTGGCTTTCTTGGAGCCCCCCAAACCGTCTGCTCACTTTCACCAGGTGGAGTAGCGGCTGTGCTGACTGACAGCTGCTCCCTTCTGGGAACCCAAACTCCTTCCTAGATCATCAGCCCAGGGTGACCCACCGTTGGCCCCACGGGAAGAGGACAGGTTTGAGATCGGTTTGGTAAGGAAGGACAGAGAGCGAGGAAGTGATCCAGCCCTCTCCCCACAATCGATCCCTATCCCTTGATATTGCCACCCCATTCTCCCTCCCTCCCCACCCCTGTGTTTCCTTTACCCTGAGACCAGCCTGCCCCACTGAGCAACTGGCCTTGCTTGGGGTTGCTTCCCCTGGGAAGAGCCAGGAGGCCAAAGAAGGAACAAAGTTAATTGGCACTGAGTAATCAGACAAAAAAATTGATTGCTCCAGCATAATGAGCTTTCTGTGCTTCACGTTGTTCCAGCCTTCCACAATGGGAATCCTCACTAGGCAGAGCCACGTATTAGCGGGGGGGGGGGGGATGACATCTGCAGCAGTGGCTGTGGCACTAGTGCCCACCTCTGACCCAAGGAGGGCCCCCCACACCTGGTTTCCTCCACTGCACCTCTCCTGCTCACTGAATGGACCTGCTTTCTGGGTTTGCCCAACTTCAGGCTTGTGGAGAACCAAGTTCCCACAACATGCATGAAAGCCATGGAATGAAGGCCTCCCTGTTCAGCCCCTTTCCGGGTTCCGAGGCTTTGCTGCCTCCAAAGGAGGCCTGGAGAACATTCCTGGCAGGGATCTGGTGCTCACACTCCATGACACCCTGGGAGGAGGAGGATGAGGATGAGGAGGCAGTTGTCTTCCTCAGCCAGCAGCTTTAGACAGAGCCAGAGGCCAGTCCGGCTGCTCTGCACTGATTGGCAGCAGCCCCCCCCCGCCTCCCCCCCCCCCCCCCCCCCGTCAGGCCTAACTGGAGATGAACCTCTCCTTTAACTGAAGTGTTTATGTTCGGCCTTTTGCCCAGAGGGGCCCCAAGAGGCAAAGAGATTTAAATCCAAAGCATCTGAAGAAGAAAGGGGTCGCCTTGCAAGGTTTGGGGAGGGGGCTGTCCCGTGACTATAGCTGCTCCCAAAGGGTTTGGCACCCGGGGGGGTCCAGGGTCCCAGGAAGACCCCCGGGGGGACTCTTGTCCTGATCTGTTGCCCAGGAATCCTGGCCAGGAAGCTGCAGATTCCCTGAGAGAGAAGGCGGTGGGCTCTTCCGGCTGGGAGGGGGCTTCCCTCTGGCATGTGGTGCTCGGGGGGGGGGGGGGAGTACGTGGGGTGGAGATGGATTAGCAGAGTTGCCCATTCCTGGTGGGCTTCTCTGGCTTTTTTTGTAACCTTTTGCAACTGCTTATTGTTTGAATGTTTGTGTTTTGCAGAAGATGATGCTTTTCCTTGTGAATGGGGGGATGGGGGAAGCTGGGCTACAATGTTTCAAAGAAATAAAGAACTTAAAAACAAGAGGTCCCCCCCCCCCCCCAGTCCTCAGTTCTAAGGAGAAGCTAAAACCAAGATTTTTTTTTGGGGGGGGGAAACGTAGCTTGTTCAGCAACCAAGTTAAACAAACCCACATCTTTCCTGCTCCTTCCCCCTCCACTCAGGAGCCTTTTTCAGAGGGGGGGGCATTGGGGAGGGCCTGCAGAAGGAGGAAGCACGGGGTGAGTCCTGGGGCCCTGGGCAGGCGGGCCAAGGGCTGTGGTCCCCTCCCCCCATGAGAGCCCTGCTGGGCCTGAGGACGGCTGAGTGACATTTCCATTTAGGCAAGGGAGATGCTCTAAGTGCCTTAGCGCCTCCCATTGCTCCGCTGTCCCTGCAGGACCTGTGTTTGGCTCGGCATTCATCTTATTCAAAGCAGCCGACCTCTCTCTGGCTCATCCTGCCCGGCCTTTCCTGCAGGCTGGGGGCAGAGGTCAGCTGCAAAAGAGAATGGCCAACTTTATTCCAAGCCAAATCACCAGGAGGCTGAGAAAGGGCCACGCTCCGAAGATGTGGCTGGGAGGCTGCTCCCCCTCCACTGTGGCTTTTCTTCCCAATCTCTCTCTGCCAGAAAGCCATGGTTTCCTGGGCTGTGCGAATCTGAACACTTCTGCCTGTGCTCCACAAGAGGAGGGCTTCGGTGGCTGCTGAAGTGCTGGATCCCTGGGTAAGGGCTGGACTAGATGACCTCCAAGACCCTTCTATTCTGTGATCCTAACAGAGCCAAAGCATTTAATACGGGTAAAGCAAACCCTCCTTACCAGGGAAGAGCAAGGGGGATCCGGGCCCTGCAACCCCCCCCACAGGGGCTGCCTCCCCTTCAAGAGCTCTGGAGCAGGAAGGGGAGCGGGGGGGGGCAGAGGGGCTTCTGCCTTGGGTGTTCCTCCTCTCACCCTTCTCAGAATGCCCCAGGGCAAAAGGAGAGAGACCGCAGGGGCCCCTTTCATTTCCCAGTGGCGTTCGGGTGTCGCCTTCGATTTGGCTGGCCATTGCAGGCACGCTTCTCCCTCGCTGGCTGGGAATCGGAGGCCCAGTTTGACCGGGGCAAGCCCCCCCCCCCTGCAGCCTGTTGCTCCCTGGCAAAGGAGCCATGCCTGCCTCTTCTGGGTAGCGCTTCCCTTGCTGCCTTGGGGGAACCGAGTTGCCCTGGCTCAAGGCAGGGTTAGACTTGTCACTGGGAGGGGGCGGCCCAGGAGTTGCCGCCACGTGTCCAGGCCAGGACTTTCTCGGCTGCTGCACGCCAGCCCTGTGAGGGAGCTCACCATCCACGCACTGGCAGGCATGAGGTTGGTCTGCAAGGAGTGAGGAGCCCCCCCTCTAATATCCTGGCACAGTTGAGTGGCCAGAATGAGGCAGTGGGGGCTCCCGAGCAACCCCACCCCCCCACCCCATTCCTCCCAGGCCAGGATCCTTTCCATTCGGGGCTGAGCAACTGCAGCTGCTCAACCCCCACAGAGGGGCTTTCATCAGGGGGGAGCAGCAGTAACCAGGAAGAGAGGAAAGGCAGAGAGCAAGTCGGACGGAAAGAAGTGCGCAGAGAAGCGATTGGTGAGAAAGGGCTGGAAGCGGAGCCAAGAGAAAGCCTCACATTCCTAGACAACGGCCTCATGTTTGGAGAAGCCAAGATTCTGGCAGGTGGGGGAGAGGATTCTTGGGATTCCTAGGAACCAGCAGCAGCCAGCCCTGGGAGGGGGCACCGGGCCTGCAGGGGGGCTGGGTGGGAGGGGGAGGAGGAAGGGGAAACAGATTAAGTGGATCTGCACAATTAAGCCTGCCTGCCTGGAGACAACCATTTATTCACACATTAGATCTGTCTGCTCCCCTCCGCCTTTCGCCCTTTGGCCTGCTGGGGAGGCTCCTTCTCTGGCCGTGTCAGGCATCACAAGGCAGCCACAAACCTTCAGCTCTCCCTCCTACTCACTCAGTTTTATTTCCCCCGCCAGGACACAGCCGGGCCTCCAGCCCAAGTGCCTCATCTTTGTCTTTGAATAAATATGCTTTTGTCAGGTTTATGAAAAATAATCTAGCCTGCGATTTTTCATAAGTCTGGACCGGACTCCCGATTTCCTTCTGGCTCAGCCTCCCACCTGCACTCCGCTTCAGCGCAGGGGGGAGAAAAATGTGGCGGAGGCAGGGCCGGCCAAGCTTCCTGACTGATTATTGACAAATTAAAAATATAAGCTATTGAGCAAGGCTGGGATAGATTTGCAGAGCTGCTGTCCGGAATCTCAATGAGATTCTTGAACATGCACCGATCAATGCTGCCGCGATGCACCCTGGCTGGGCGGGCACAAACAATGCGGGGCTGGTCGCTGAGCCCCTCGCCCGCTGGGGGCCTGTCCTCTAAGGGCAGGTGGCAAGCTGGCGCCCCTCGGAGGCAGTGGCTGCTTTGCCTGGGCAGAGAGATGCATGCCCATGCTCAGGAGCACGCTTGTCACCACCGGGTGGCTGCACTGCCGCTACTCAAAGGCTTGTCTTTAAGCTAAGAGGCTCCTTTCCCTCATCTCGCCAGGCTGAAATGCCAGCTGCCCAGCCCTCTTCTGGGCCAGAGGCTGCTTCCCACATGCACAAACCAAGATGTCCCAGCATGAGCTGCCTCGTGGCAAAGGGGGTGTGGGCTCCCCAAGGCATCCAGAGTGCTTGCTAGAGAGGAGCTTTCTTGGCCAGCAGGCTTGTGCACCTCCAAGGGGGTAAAGAAAGCCTTCCTTTTAGATTGTATTTGGGTGCAGGAATCAGCTTTCCAAGGCCTCCAGGTGAGGGGATGGTATGCATCATTGTGCCAATAATTGTGTTCTTATTCACCCAAAAATGTGGACCTCCGTGCTTTGGAAGATGAAACCTACAAAGAGGGGGTTTACCTTTCCTGACACTTTATTTAGAGATCTGTGACCACAAAAACTCTAAGAAACCCTGCCCAAGCCAGCCTTTTCTTTGTGTATTTCTGGAAGTCCATTTTTTCTGGCAGGAAACACAAAACCGTCATCTTCATTTCAGTGTGTGAACAAGTGGAAGCATTCCCCAATTAATGTCAGCTTCTCATCAAGAGAACTGATAATTTTTGAAATGTGGCTACATAAAAATTACTACTGGTGCAAGGTAATTGACAGCCACAGATTTCTGGATCTTTAACCAGAAACTACTAGTAGCTTTGGTGATTCTTGTGTTCAACTGGCCAATGCCAGCGATGCTAGTTCCATGAAGCTCCTTGATGTAACTCATAAATAATGGACGTGTCAGGATGGTATTTCATCACTTTTCTTTCTTTCTTTCTTTCTTTCTTTCTTTCTTTCTTTCTTTCTTTCTTTCTTTCTTTCTTTCTTTCTTCCTTCCTTCCTTCTTTCTTTCTTTCTTTCTTCCTTCCTTCCTTCCTTCCTTCCTTCCTTCCTTCCTTCCTTCCTTCCTTCCTTCCTTCCTTCCTTCTTTCTTCCTTCCTTCCTTCCTTCCTTCCTTCCTTCCTTCCTTCCTTCCTTCCTTCCTAACCCTTTCCATCCCAGGCATGGAAGACAAAGGCAGCTGAAAGAAAAATTAATCAGTGGAATGGCTTTTCCTCCAGAAGTTGTGGATGCTTCAACATTGGAAGTTGTTAAGAAGAGGCTGGCTGGGCAAACCTTGGTCTGAAACAGGGTCGGGTTTCCTGCCTGAGCAGGAGGTTTGACTAGAAGACCCCCAAGGTCCCTTCCAACTGTTCTTCTGGAAGAGAAATGTCAGCTTTGGATGGCCGTTCCCATTTTCATTTCCAGCCTTAGGAGGGGACTAGGAGCACCAGCACCTGGGTCAGAAGGCGGGCAGGGCCAGAGGCCCAAGGAAACCAGCTCACGGGGAAGGCCAGAGGCTGTGGGGAATGGCAGTTTCTGGGGGAAGTAGAAGCAAGACCTGCTCCTGAAAGGAGCTGTCCGAGACGGCTGCCAAAGGGTTACAGCGGCTCTTCAGGGACTGCACCAATCAGGTTGCCTCCTGGATGTTGGGAAACACTGCTGTCCACTGATCAACAAGGTCTGCTCCCGGCAGCTGTTCCAGAGACCGGAGTGAGCCCAACAGCTGTGCACCCCACCAGGCACTGCCAGGGACAGGGTGCTCTCTTCTGGTGTGGTGGGTCTTTTCCTGGCCCACAATGCCAGTTGGCACACAAAGGATCCCAGGGGATGGGGGCAGCTCTGCCGCGGAGCCTCAGTTTTGCATACAGGTAGAACTCAGCAATTCGTCATTGCTTTTTGGCAGACAAAACTTGACTTTCCGACGAGGCCACACTTTCCCTGACGGGCTCCTGCCAGATACCCTGCAAACATGGCCTGCTTACCTCTGCAGGGAAGTAGTGTGGACCAGCCACAGGTTGATGTGTGGCTCATGTCCAGTTGCACATTTGTGTTGTTGTGCAAACTTGCACTCTCAGAGTCACAGTGCTTCAACCTAATTGATCAGGGAATGCTGGCTTTTGAAGCCCTCCATGGCTAAATTTGAATAAAAAAACCCTTTGAAACAAAAGTTCTGCCTGTTTGCTTACAGAAATGTATTTTAAAGATTGGCTTAAGGAAAAGTGAAGGTTGATCAGGTCCACCTGCCTTTCCCTCTGCGGCAGGACAGCATCAGCCTCAAAGCTACGCTGGGAAGTGCAGCCCACCCCCCAGACCCCTCAATGCCCCAAGACTGACCACAAGGGCCCCCCCACCCTTCTCATTCCCATCATCAGGCAGGAGCCCCCCAAGAGGCCCTGGGACCGCCTCCCTCAGTACAGGCCTGGGTGGAGGCACCTCACATCTTTTTGTCGTCCCCCCC
This sequence comes from Hydrophis major, assembly GCA_033807585.1. Classification (NCBI taxonomy): domain Eukaryota; kingdom Metazoa; phylum Chordata; class Lepidosauria; order Squamata; family Elapidae; genus Hydrophis; species Hydrophis major. The sequence continues at coordinate 264,270 of CM066339.1, read as the reverse complement.
CCCGGGCATGTGCAGAGGTCATGCAACTCGTTCCCAGCACGGCTTGGGAAAAGGGGTGCCTGTTAAAATCCCCCCTTTTGCCTTTTCCTGGAAGCAAGGGTGCCCCTTGTCTCCCCTGCCCTGTGGGGCGGGGCTGGAGGGCTGCGGGTGGAGAGCCAGCTACTCCCTGGACTCCAGTCCAACTGCAGGCTCCCATGGAGGCTCGATCGAGAAAGGAGGCAAACAGCTGAACTGCGAGGTTGTATTCTGAAGGTGAGGGCCGAGTCTTAAGTAATATTCTCCTTTTTTATTAAAAGCTGTCACTGCAGGTCCAGAGCAGGGAGAGGTTTAAGCACTGCGCAGCTACTAGTGGATTCATTAAACTCGCTCCGGAGCAGCTATAAAAAATCAATTTAGTTCACCAGGCAGCTTGAATTGCTGCCAAAGGCTCCGGATGAGCCAAGGCTGCTCTTCCCCCAATGCAGCCAAAAGAGCGGCATCCCCTGGGAGGGCAGCTGGGGGGGGGGAGGCCCCCTGCAGGGAGAGCCCCCCCCCCGTGGGATTTCTGGCTGCCCCTCCCTTAATCTCTGGCCTTGTAGCCAAAGACACGGGACTCTCCTTGCTCAGCCCTGGAACCAGACTGACTCTACCTTGCAGGGTTGTTGTCTTGGTGAGGGCTCTAGACCCTCGACTATGACGCCACCCCATCCTCCTCCTGCAGGCCTATCTGTTGCACGAAGCCTGGGCTGTCCCCGGAAATCTCCTGTCGTGGATCCAGGAAGGAAATGGGCTTAGAGATCACTGACTTCCTTTCAAGCGGCCTCTGAGAACTTTTAAGCATTTAGGCATATTTGTTCCTCCTACATCCCAAACCTGCGGAGTCCCTGAGAGGGTCCAACTGGCAGCCCCTTTTGCCAAGGCTGCGACCTGGGCCCGAATGCTCAAGGAGCAGGGGCAGGAGAGGGCAGGGCTGCCCCTTGGACAGCAGGCCCACCTGGCTTGGCAAAGGCCCAGCAGAAGGCAGGGACCCCACCCCACAAGCATATCTGCCTCTCTGCGCCCACCTGGGGCTTTCAGGGGCTGAAGCGCTGACGCCCACAAGGCTACCCTGGATGCTGCCAAGGAGATGCTGCCGTTTACCCAAGGGCCCCTCCCCTCCAGCCTGTCCCTTCTCAGCCTCGCCCCTCCCGGCAAAAGGGGGGGCTGCTTCTGAGCTCCCCAAAGATGAATGAAGCCTCCTGGAAGGGGAGGGGGAGGAAGTGCACCCCTCCCCTGGGCTGCCACAACCTTCTTGTCCCAGAGCAACCAGCTGATCTGTAATGGATGCCTCGAAGTTTCGGTGCCCAAGGAAGCACTCCATTTTTTACTGAGAGCAATGAGTACTACTAAAAGATGAATTTTTTATACGTTTCCTTTGTTACTTTGAATTTTTTATAAACTTTGCGCCTTAAGGATGTGGGGTTTTTTTTACAGCAGGCTATAAAGAATGTTAATTCCATGCTCAGAGGGAAATGCTCACTTGCTCCTCATTACAATATTCCACACACATAGACAAGCCTGACCAAGCCCCCCCCCCCCCCCAGCCTTCCCAGTGTCTGCTCCCCCAGCTGAGCCCGCCAATGTCCGGGTTGCGGGCCTTGAAGAACCGGGACCACTTTGTCCAAGGGATGCCTGAGGTGCAGCTCCGTCCTCCAGGCAGGAAGAACGAGGGATGCCCGAGTCTGTCACCGTTTCTGCCACGGCAGGCTCTGCAGGAAGGGAAGGAGACCCTGGGGTGATCCTCTAGCCAGGCACAGGACAGGGAAGGTCAGAGGCATCCTCCTCCTCCTCCTCCTGGCTCCATGTGGGGACCTGCTTTGGCTCCTTCCCTGAGTTGATGTCCTCGGCTGGGGTGACCTGTGGGTGCCAAGCGGAGAAGCCCCCGCCGCAGGCCCCCAAATACTTGCAGCCCCGTCTTTTGCCTTCCCTCCTGTTGCTGCACTTCCCAAGGGGGAAGTTTCTGTGGGGAGGAGGCAGAGCCAGGGACTTTGGGAACCAGGATCAACTGCGCATGCCACAAATCTGGAACTCATCATCAGAAATTCCCCTGAATTAATCCAGCAGGCCAGAGGAATGGAATGCAGGATTCCCTACAAGTGGGGGGTGCCTGGCCCAGAGTGAGACCTTCTAGAGGCCCATCTAGTTCCCCCAGGCGAGGACTGGCAGCCCTTTACCACCCCCATCACCCTGCAGTCTGTGCAGGCCTGCCCATGGGGGGCTTTTCTTCAACAACCTTGCTTTCTGAGGAAAGGGCATTGCAGAGAGTCTGGGGAGGGGCCCCCTCCTCCTCACCCCTCTCTTTGGATCTCCCATCCTCCTCCCCCCCCCTTTGGAGCAGACAAAGCCAGGGGGCCTGTCTCTTTGCTCGGCCCCCCGCCTGTTGATTTCCGCCCCCTCCCTCAGCTGGGAGGGAAGCTGTCAGCTCCCATCTCTCCAGCTCACTGCTCAATCTGCCACTGAGATTGGGGGGGGTCTCCTTCCTCCAGATCTGGGGTGGGGGAGAAGGGAGTCAGACTGACTGCCCCCCCAGCAGCTCCTGTCCTTTAAGAGGGCCTTGAAATCCACATTCTGAAAAAGTATTTTTTCCTCACATTATACAATTTATTTTGGCATGTTTTGTTTTGGAGCTGAAAACACTAAGAAGCAACTTTGTGGAAAGGGTGGGAAAATCCATTTCAAACCCCCTGTTAGCAGAGGCTGGGCAATGCAATCATTTCATAATAGATTTGAGTTTGCAGGGGCCAACCCCCCCAACACACACACACACACACACACACACACACATTCTACTGAGAACCAGAAATTTGTAAGGATCGCAGTTGGTAGAGGGGGGGAAGCAGAGAACCAAGAATGTACTATTTGGAAAAAAGAGAATATTGTAAATATAGATTGGATCAGAGAAGAGTTTGCAAACATCCAACACAATCATCTTAATTAACACAAAGCAGCATAATAACAATGTTATCTCCCCTCCCCCATATGGGACCCACCCAGGGACCCCTCAATATAGATTGCAATTTTAACTGCCCCTTTGGGGTACAGCTGTCAATTGATTTAATTTATCTCATGGACACCAACCAACAAGTAGGAGTCTTTGAATTAAAGATAGAGCAATTTGTTTTTTTTTTAAAAGAATTTTATTGATTTTCTACAAACAAACAAGACAAACAAAACATTAAAACATCAACTCTCATATGTACATCCAGCGTGTCGGTTGGTTCATCAGTTTTGTGCATTAATTTTGTAGTCTCAATTACAATTATGTTACATAACAACTCATATTGTCAATCCAAACTTATATATCCTAATATCGCTATTAAAAAAGAAAAAGAAACTTTTGACTATACTTTTAATCATTCATGCTTTATGAGATAACAATATTTTAAACAGTTTATTCTGTAACAAATCATATAATCATACCAAATCAATCCTAAAAACACTTTATATAGTGTCAAATAACAAAGACGAGAAAAAATAAAGATATTCCTTACTGTCTAACATTCTAAATATTCTATTATCGTATTTTATCATCTAGCCATTGATAAAAAAGATCCCAAATTTCATAAAATTGTTTCTCCTCTTGCTCTCTAATTTCAAATGTCAATCTACTCATCTCAGCACATTCCAATATTTTCTTAATAATTTCTTCCTGTAATGGTATTTTCTCATTCTTCCAATTTTTAGCAAATACAATCCTAGCCGCTGTTAATACATTTACAATCAGGTATTTCAAATCTTTACTATATGTATCAGGTAAGATTCCCAATAAAAAGGGTGAACTTAAATTGATTCAAAACTTAGAGGAACAAGGTATAAGGATGAATTGGTTTTCATATGCGCAAATACATTCAAGATATGATGAAGATTCTAAAACGGAGGGATTCTATGATAAACAGATTGATTTAAATAAGATCTTGATGGGTACTGATGAGAAGGTGATTAAAAAATTATATGGTTATTTACTGGGAATTAAATTAGAGGAAGAACAAGTTAAAGAAACTATGATTGTTTGGGGGAAGAATTTTGGATATGGGATTGATTTAGAGAAATGGCAAAAATTGTGGTCTCAAAATTATAAAATGACAATGTCAACAGCATATAAAGAAAACTTGTATAAGATGTTTTACAGGTGGCACTTTCCCCCAACAAAAATAGCAAGAATGTTTAAGAACAAATCTGAAAAATGCTGGAAATGTCATCAGATATCTGGCTCATATTACCATATGTGGTGGACTTGTGAGGATGCCAGAAAATATTGGACTAAAATTCGCACGTGGTTGGAAAAAATGACAAAGAAACACATAGACTTGAAACCAGAGATCTTTTTATTGGGAATCTTACAAGATAGAGCAATTTTTAAACTTCAGTTCGCTATGAATTGTTAGCAACACAAAGGGATTGTTTCAATGCTGCAAATCAAATCTGGGGAAGCAAAATCTGTGTGTGTGTATGTGTGCGTGCACAGAACAAGGTTTAGAGTCTACATCTCAATTCCTTGTATAAAGGAGTGGGAATTGTAGGTGGACAGACCTGGCCTCTCTCAGCGCTGCCCTGGAGCAGAGAGATGGGGTATATTGAGGAGTTTTAGCACCCTAAAAAGAGTTTCTAGGCCATATGAAAGAGGAGCCCTATTTTGAAAGGGTTTATTTATTTTACTTGCCATCTGGGTGCCCCTTACATGCTTTGCAAAGACATGAGGGTAGCGCACACACACACACACAGAGTGGACCCTTAGCTGGGCCTTTCCTGCCTTCCAGACAAGATGCTGCATGAAACATTATCCCCCCACTCAAAATCCTACCTTCTCTGGCCAAGGAGAAGCTTCCCGCTGTGATGGAGGGGGAGAGGAGGGGACCAATGGCCCCTGGCCATGCAGGCTAACTGGAGCAATGACTGCAGACTCCCTGCGCTCTCCCTCTCCCCAAAGCAGGGCCCGCATTGTGGTGGAGGGAGGCAGCCCATGTTTCCCCCTTTGGACAAGGAACCAGCAAAGCTGTGCCATGTCCTCCGGTGAAGGCTGCTTGTCCAAGAACATAAAATGCTGGAACAAGCCAAGCGCACTCAAGAGTGACAAGAGGCACAGGCTTCCTCCCTCGTAAAACACTGGAGGAAAGGCAGGAAACATGAATCAGGACACAACAGACGCTCCTCCTGTGCTGTGCGCAGTCCCGGCGGCGCTGGCCTCTCCGCCCAGCAGGCACCCAGGAATCCGGGAGCGACCAGGCTCCTCTTGGGGGGGGAAGGGGGGCAGCCGGGAAAGGTGCAGGCTGCACCTCTGCCTCGTTTACAGAGTCTGCTAAGAGGGGGGGTCCCGCAGGGGAGGGGGGCTGAGCCTGCTGTGAGAACTGAACCGGGTCCAGCTAGGTGGATTTGGGCTCAGCCCTCCCCCCCCAAGGTCCTGGCAGGCAAAGAACTGCAAATAGAGAGCTGAGGGCGGGGTGGGGGTTTTTGCTGCTGGCATTATTGGGTCCTCGAGAGCAGCTCCCAGGGTCTGCACTCCGTGGGCTTCTTCCTCCTCCTTGTCCCCTCTTGGCAGGACGGGACCCATGGGAGGGCGGTAGCCATGGCACTCGGGATGGGGCTTGCCGCCCCCTGTCTTTGCACAAGCCCCCCCTCCCCCCATGGAACGGGTGGAGGCTTCCACCTGAAGGAGCAAAGCAAATAGGCGTTGCAGGAAGCCTGTTTTGTTGGGAGCCGGCGAGGCGTTCTGGCTTCCGACCTGCAGGTGGAGCAGCCGCCATTCACCTCGGGAAATGCTACTTTGAACGACCAAAACAAGGAGGAGAAGCACTTTGTGCTTCATCCTCTCATCCCAAACCCCCTTGGACAAAAGGGGAGGTTTTCATAGGCCCCATTAGGGGCCGGGGGGGACTCAGCTTGTGGCACTCGCTAGGTTGGTTTCTCACGGCCACCTTTCCTCCTGTGGGGGGCACCTTGTCTTGCCCAGAAGCCAGGAGCGGCCTGAGCGACAGGGCGACGTCTGTATTAACCTGCACACTGAAGAAACCCACGTGCACATTTGCTGGCCCGCTTGGCCTGAAAGTTACCTGTCCAGCGTACTTTCTGCCGAGCTCACCGTTGCTCAAGCAACGGGCCGGCCGGCTGCCTGCCTGGAAAGGTGCCGAACGGAGGGGGACCTGCGGCCGCTTCGCCACACCGGCCCCTCCGACTCTCTCCTTCTGCAGCCGCCGTCCTTGCTTGAGAGGCCGAGCGCTTCTCTCCTTCGACCAGCTTCTCCTGCCCGGCCATGGGCCCGCAAGCCTCCTGCTCCGCTTCAACCCACTGCCCGCCTAGCGTGGGGAAGTCCCCCCGCCTCAGGGGGCAGAGCTGCGCAGGATTCCGCTTTGCGCCCCGCGAGACCCTGGAAGATCCCTCGAGGGACTCAAGGCCGCAGCAAATGGGCTTGGTATTAATGCCCCGGCCTCCAATTACCGCAATTCAGGAGGCAATCGGCAAGTCCGCCCCCGTCAAGGGTAACCGGAGCCCGGCATCCGAAGAACCCCATTAAGGAGCCTGGTGGTCAGCGGGCTGGATCGAGTGTCCTAACGGCCCAGCTAACAGCAATTAAGTCAATTAACCATTCAAAGCCCCGCTGGTCCCTCCTCCGGCACCCTCGGCGTCTGCAGAGGCTCGGAAACTTATTTAGGGGCTAAGCGGCTGCGAGTCTATTTATTAGCTGCGGAGAAACGAAAGAGTTGGTCGGCTTGTAAAAAAAACACAACCAACGACTGCAGCAAAAGAGGCATCCTAATTGCCTGGGGGGAGGACGAGAGGGGAGGCTCCCCCCCCCTTGTCATCTCTTTCGGAATGTACTCACTTGGCAACACTCTCTGCCCTAAGGACCAAGGCCAGGAGAGGAGCTCAGGGGCTGCTCAAACTCAGATTCTCTGCCCCGATGCCACTCTCTGCAGCGGGCAGCTCCCCAGTGGAGGCTCCCGAGTTGTGCCTTCCCTGTTAAAGTTAACCTGGGCATATAATATGCAGGAGATGCCCCCATAAATATAGGCGAAGAGAGATGGCAGAGATAAATGACCCCCTGAGGTGGCCTCTTTCCCGCAGGGGGGAGGGGCACCCGCCATGAGGGCCTCCCTTTCTTTGTGGCAGCAGCAGCAGAGGGCTCACACTTAGTGAGCTAAAGATGCAGTGACATGCAAGGCTTGCAGATAATTAAATATTGATTTTTTGTTTTCTAATCCTATATAAAAATTGTCCTGGGTCTCCTGATGGAGTTTCATCTCACCAGGACATGGAGGGAGCCATTAACCCTGCCGGGTTTCAAGCTGTTGCAGGACAAATAATGAGGGGCCCTCCCCTCCCCTCCTGCTCCTCCTCTTCAAGGGGGCTGGCAAAGGGACCCCTGCCTGGCCAGGCCAATGGGGCCTCCCCCCTCCCTTGACAGATCATCTCTCCCATTGAGGTGCCCTGGCGCTTGGTCAGGCTTCCCCACACAGGTGGGCAGAATGCAAAACTCCCTGCGCCCTTTTGTGGAGGGACCTGGGAGGGTGCTACATGGGAGGGGGGGGCTGCTTAGGAAGGAGCCCATCTCCAGCTCCTTCCTAATGCAGAACAGTGAGGCTTCTCTGACATCTTTGGGAAATTTCCCCAGCAGTTACTTCCCCCACTTTCTTGGGTGGAGGGAGGGTAGAGGACACCAGGAAAATAGCCAATGCAGTTGCCTTGAGACCTCCTGGAGGAAGGGTGGGGTGCGTGTGGTGCTGTCCAGCCTTATTGGAGGTCTCTTCTATCCAAAGGCCTCTGACATTTCTGTGCCAAGAGACCCTGGCCCACACTCCTGCCAGCCAAACGGAGGGCCTTTCCCTCTGGAGCAGCATCAACCAGCAGCACTGTGGGATGGCCTAGGTTTTCAAAATGGGAGGCAGCCTGAGAAAGGAGACAGGGAGGGCTCTGCTCTGTAAATGGCACAAGATGGCTGGGGAGGGGGGCCCTTTGGCAATTCCATCCCTTGGGGTGTGCACAGCACTTACTGCCTGTTTGAAAATGGGCAACTTTGGAAACCAAACCTTTGCTGGAGGCCGTTGTTTTCCCAGCTGTGACAAAGACCAGCCAGAAGAGGGGGGGGCTGCAATTGTGATTTTAATGCGGCGGCTGGCACTTCAGCCCCCGCAGATGCCCTCTGCAGGCTTAGCCCCTTTTGAGCAAAGCAGAGGTGTGCCTATAGAGCAGCTCAGACCCCCACGGAGAAGCCGTCTGCGCCACCCCTTTCGCACTGGGGTGGTCCATGCCAACATGAGGGCCAAAGAGAGGAAACTCTTCTGGGTTTCTGCTCAGCAAGAAACCCCACCCCCACCATCTTCTCTGTGGTTCGCTTGGCCCTCTGCAAAGCAGCTCTGGCCTTTTCAGCTGAAGCATTTTTGGCTCTGCCTTGGTGAACTCCTGACGCACACTTTAAGCCAGAATTTGTTTAAAGTTTTCGTTGTTCTGGGACCAGGGCTGCCATCTCCCCCCAGACAACAACTACCAGAGGATGGGCGAGAAAGGCAACCCCCCCTCCCCCTCCGGCTTCCTCTCTGCAGATCCTCCAGGCTGGAAAATGCAGCAGCGGAGCAGGACTCCCAGGGAATAACCCCAGGCAAGGCCCAGCCCAAGTAGTCCCACCCTTTCGGCTCCCTCATGGGCACCATGAAGCTTGCCCAGGAAGGGGGCTGTGCCAGGCCAGGCCATTGGTGAGGAGTGGAACAGAGGCCTCTGCCCACGGCCCTTCGATTTTAGCCACCCTCCAGCCTCTTGTTCTGCCCCATTGTGTCATTCACCAGGGGCTGGTAGAAGAACCAGAGCTCACACAACTTACCCACAATGGGGGTTGCCAATCGCTCCTACTGTGTTCTGGGGTGCTGCCTGGGCAGGAGGGACTAAGAGCCACTCAGTCACCTACAAGCCGCACTGCTGGCATTTGGCCTCTTTTTCTGTCAAGATCTGAAGACCTTTGCAAAATCCCACATGGCCAAGAAGGGAATTGATGGATTCATCCACGCACTGCCTTTGCCTCCTCAAAATCACTAAGCAACAAGAGTCAAAAGTCCTCCGCTTGATAGAAACACTTATTGGCAGCAAAGCGTCTTTCAATCAGTACTAAAATAAGAAAATGCCCATTCCTCACTCTCACCCCAATCTAAATCTGGAAAGAGTTTCGTAATGCCTTGCTGGTCCCCTCCAACTTTGGAAGAGAAAGCAAACTTCTGAAGAGATTTTAAAATAGGACCTCAGATGTGGTTTCACAAATGAATCATTTGGCTTTGGGTTCTGGAGAAAGAGGGAGTGGCATGACAATGTGGGGCAGCTGCTCCAGAGGGGAGGGCCAGGAGGAGCAGGGAGGGGCTGGAAGCAAGGGGTGGGCTCTGGCCCTGGCCCCACGGCAGCCTGGGAGAGAAGAGGAGACTTGGCAACCAACTCCGACCATCAAGAATTTTACATTCAGGTCAAATCAAGTTTGAAATGTGGATTGGGTGCCAACCTTTGATATTTAAACTTCCGAGTCTGAAGTCTCAAACCTTTTTTAAGAGTAACAAAAACTTCTTTTTATGAAATGTCACCGTGTAGGAATCAGCAGGAGATGCCTGGGGCCCAGCAGATCCATGTCCAAGGCTGCTCCCAGTTCTCCCAAATCTCCAACTGAGATGCTGCTGAAATCTTGGGGGCACCACTCCCAAAAACCAGGGGAAGGTCCTGCAACAGACCCCTTTTCTTCCTGGCCAGACCAGCTTAATTCATGGAACAAACCTATTTTTTATAGGTGTCTAAGAGGATGAGACATAATTGTTGTTAAAGTAGGGACAAATTTAATAAAAAATAAAAAGGAAAGGAAAGAAGAAAGAAGAGAATAAGAAAAAGGGGAAAAATAAAAGGGATTTCTTCACAGAAATAGATCAGAAGGCACAGAAGAACTAAGAAATTTGGGTGAGAGAAAAGCAAAACCATCGGTTCTGGAGAATGAGTGCCTAGCTCTTAATACTCTGGCTTCTTTGAGAATGCTTCTTTTCTTTGGACAAGCTTTGCATTTTTAACACTTTATTAAATATTTGCAGCATATTCCCTTCTGTGCTGAAAATAACTGTACCTACTGAATTTGGCTGATTCGGGTTAAAAAGAGAGTTTCATTTGGTTTGAGGGTTCTGGTTTTCACAACAAACAAACAAGCAAGGATGCTTCATAAGGGAAACGAATTCAGAATGGTTTAAAACTGATAGGTGAGAGTCCCACTGGGCTGATTGCCTAGCCCCCTCCCCTTGGGCCAGCCTTCCCCAAAGTCCCTCACCAGTGGGCCTCCTCCTGCACCACAGAAGGGTCAGTAGGGTGCTGGAATACACTCCCCTCTCCCCCGCAGTCTCTCCCATAGGCATTTTATATATCATTACATGCAGCCCATTAGGGAACCAATGGGAAAACTCAGGCAGCTGGGGGGAGGGGGGAGGGGGGCAGGCAGGGAGGGGCAGACTAATGTGTTGAAGAGGGAGCAGCACCTCCTCCTCACCAGGCACAGCCAAAAGCAGCAGAGGCAGCTCCAGCTGGCCAACCACACTGTCCAGTCCCTCCCAGCACCTGGAGGTCTCCTTGTCCCTTTCCTTCTCCAGCAGCCCAACAGTTGCCATTTGGCTGATTTGAGCCCTTTGGCTGGTCTTCCTTTGGAGCCCCGCATCTGGGAAGCATTCTCTGCTTTCAAAATTGGTTTTTTGATCAAAACATTGTTTTGCTGACATCTGGAGCCCCAGAGCTGGCTTGTTTCCCAAAGGAGGAGCCAAGGCAAAGGGAAGGCAGCCCATGGCTCAAGGTCGCCGGGTCAGCATGGTGCTTGATGCCCATGACAGCTCTTGAATGAGCCGGCCCTCGCCAAGGACTGCTTGCCCATAATGCAGCAGGTGCTGCAGCCGATAAGCACACAGGCCGCCTCGCCTGGCCATACGTGAGGGGAATGGAGAGCAGGATGGGGCTGGGAATGGCTCTCTTGGCCCCGGAGCTTCCCAAGGAGAGAGGGGAAGGGCAGCCCTTCCTTGCCAAGGGGAGGCTGTGGCCCAGTCGGAGAGGAGCATCCTCTTGGGGTTGGGAGGAGGAGGAGGAGGAGGAGGAGGAGGAGGAGGAGGAGGAGGCGGGCAGGCCAAAGGCAGGGAGCAAAGGCAGAAGGAAAGGCCCAGGTCAAGCCTGAAAGCCAAAGGGGCTGTTTCTGCCGGCAGCCCAGCACTTCCAGACCCCAGAAAGACAGAAGGGGAGAAGGAGCAGAGGTTTGGTGACCATTGTGGGGCGGCTTTCTGGCAACCTTCCTCCAGGGCCAGCTGCTCCTGGGGTTTGGAGATGAGATCTGGGGAGGGAGGGAGGGAGGACAGAAAATTGGGCAGTTGTGGTTCAGAGGAAGTGCCGGGTGGTGGAGGCTAAGCTGGAGCATGGGCAGATTTAGGACAAGAGCCCCATAAGACAGAGGAGGGGAAGACTGGGCCTCCTTCCGAACAGCCAGTCAGCTTGCCCGCTTTGGCATCCCTTTGCCAGCCTAGGCAGTGGGGAGAGGACCGGTGGCCTCTGCCTTGCAGGGCTGGGGATGCACCAGGGGACTCAGAGTTGGCCAATTGAGGGGCAGTTGCGGGGGGGGGGGTCAAGTAATGGCTTCACAACGTTTATGCTGTCCACTGGCAGGAGCCCCTCCCTGCGCCTGGAAGCCGACCCCCTGCAGCAGACTTCAAGGGGCCCTCAGCCGAGCAGAGGGAAGGCTCCGTCCACTGTAAGAACCAGTTCACTCCGCCTGGTCGCCACAGTCCTGCTCTTGGGGTGCTGTGTGGGGATCTGAGAGGGCCGCTGGTCTGACCCCTCAAAGCTGTGGGAGGGGTTCCAGTCTGAGCCATTGCCTCCCAATATCCCCCTTCCCCCCACTGCCCAGACCCCGCTCCCCCGGCAGCACCCTGGAAGCGGAGGGCCAGGTCTCGATCTCCGAGTGTTGTGGGCTGCCTCTCTCTGCTTCCTCCCCTCCTTCTCCTGGTGTCTTTTGATTACAACTCTCCTTGGAAGAGACACTAATTGTTACTTCCACACAATGCTCCTTATTACGCCCTATTACATTTTGAATCATTTCCATATGTCAACACCACAACGAGGGGGTGTGAATTGTCAGGGGGGAGCGAGAGAAAAGTCAAAAGGTAGTTTTTATCATCGATTGTTATCTGAATGCACACAACACCAAAAAAACCAGACACAGCAAAGGGGAAAAACCTACCATGAAACATGAGTGAAGTTGTCTTTGTTGAAAGTGAAAATAAGATTATAAATAAAAGTCTTTGTGTGACAGTTGCAAAATGGACCCTTTAAAGTAAATTGCCAAAGTTGATCAAGAAGATTGCTAGCTACCTTTTCCACTCCTGACGCCAAGCATCTCCGGGTCCCTGGAGCAACTGGCAGAAGCGCCCATCATGCAGGCCTCCCCTCTTAAAGAGGTCCAACCCCCGTGGCAGTCAGTTGCCCGGGTGGAGTCCTTCCAGGAGAAGCTCACAGCTCAGAGGCTTCCCAGAAGGTGCCCTGCGGATGGGAAGGGCCAACTGCCTGGGGAGCCTCTCTGGAGCATCAGTCCCTGGTCCATTTCAACCCATTGTTCTCCTCTAGCAGGTCCTCGAGGCAGCCAGCAAGTGTTAAAAATAAATTTCAAGTAAAAAATTATTTCTGAAATTAACATCCCAATCAATTAAATATTATAACTGGGTGGAAAATATGCACCTTCTGTGATGCTGGGCACAGCTCTGGGGAAGCTGAGGGAGGGACGGTCTCTTTGATGGCCAGGCTAATGTAGCCCCCAGACTCAAAGAGGAGGAGCCAGTTGTTCTTCTGCGGCTGCCGTTGCTCTGCTGTGCCAAGCCTTGCAGGGCTGGAGAGGGGGTTGCCCCATTGGCAAGGACTCTCCCCTCTCCCACACCTGCAGGTAGAGGCGCTTAGGAAGGAGCCAGCAGGACAAGCAAGGGCAGCCCCCACGGAGCCTGCATACCTGGCTTAGCTCAAGAATGGGGGCTGGCGCTCGCTTCTACCTCCTCCCTCACTGGAAGCCATGGAGGGCTTGGGGTGGAGCCTCTTCCTCCTGTGAAAAACCTCTTCTGCTTCAGAAGTCCCCATTCCCAGAAGCCAAGGACTGGAGGCTTTCCTGACCTTCATATTTCCTAGATGGGTGAGGAGTCTCCTAGAATCTGCACCCTCTTGAATTGGGAGCTTGGAACAAAGCATCTGAGCAGCGTGTGCCCTCCTGGGCTGCCTTGCCCTTTAGAGATGCTGCGCTCAGAAGTGGCTTAGCTTTAGGGGAAAGGGCCTGTGCTGCTGCACGGAGGCCTCCAGACTCAAGGTGATGCTTGAGGCCTTCCTTGTGGGGGGCAGGAAGGACCCCAAGAGGACACAAAGCAAAGCAAAATACACCAGCTGTTTTTGTCCAGTTATGGCTAGTTGGCCTGCTGACTAAAGAGGGCATGAGTGGCCGAGGATGCTCCAAAGTGCCAAGCCTGCCCTGAAGCCCTTCCTGCTGCTCAGCGAGGAAGAGAAGAGGACCTGCCAGGTGCAAAGGATTCTCACCACACCTTCTTTCCTGGCAGCTCCAGCAGTTTATGCAGAGAAGATGCCCTTGTTTTACCTTCCAAACAGGGCATTGTCTGCCCCCTCCCCCCAGCTCAGCAATCAAGTCTGGGATCCAGAGGGCGGGGGGGGGGGCAGGCCCTGCACACCCAGATCTGCTTCAGGCAACTGCTGTACCAGGAGTGGCCTTGGGACAGGAGGAGGATCCCCAAGGGGAGATTGGGGAGGAGGAGAGGGTGCCCTGAGTCAGAAGAAAAGCAATGAGGGGGGGCATCTGGGCGGGGGGGGGAGGGGAGAGGCCGAAGCTTAAGGCAGAGGCGGTGGGGAGGGGGGGCAGCCACATCCCTGGGAATTGAGCAGGTAAAGCTGTGTAAAGGTCACCCTAAATGACCCATCTCTGGAGGGGGCGGGTTGTGGGGGTGGACCAAACAGGGGGAGGAGCTGTGTTGTCTCAGCAAATGCTTGGAAAGGGAGGACCGTGCCTTTTTTATAGGACTGTGGAAAAGCTTTCACTGGCCTAGAATCAAATATTCAGAAGCTGTTTGGGAACAAATAATAAATACCGTAAGAGTTAGAAAGCAGTTTTGGGAACGAGAGTTTGCTTGAATTTCTCCATTTCTTTTTAAAGAAGTTTTTGTGTGTAAGAAACTGTTCCTTGCTTAATTGTTTGTTTGCCTCCAGTGTGCTTATTTTAGACCTTGCCTGTAAGAAAAACAGGGTGTTTCATGACCATTTTGGCCCTCGTATTTTTGGATTAAAACTGCTCCCCAACTTCTGCCTAGCAGAGGAGGCGCTGAGTGCCAGACAGAATGGGGCCCAGCACCTGCAGCCAAGAGCAGTGCTGTCACCTTGCGTGAATGGGGAGGGGTGGTGGGCTTTTGCCAGGGTCTCTCTCCATCTGGGAAGGCCTGAATAAGCCCACCCTGCTGAGAAAACCAGGCAGGCAGTAGAAGGCCTCTCCCCAATGGGACATCTGATCCATCCCCACCTGTAGAGGAAAAAAACTTAGTTGAAATACCCCTCTTTGTGTAGGTTTCCCTCAGGGCCCCCCCAAGAAACCCAGCCCCCAGCTGGGAAAGCAAATGCTTAGCTCCTTCTGGACTCCCTATCCTGGCCAGAAGCGGGGGGGGGGCAGGACTGTGCTTCTCCCTCCCCTGCCTTATTGTCACCCAATGGCTGTCCTTATGTCCTAGGCCCCCTTTCTTCAGCTCCAGGGATGGACCTGGCAAGGGAGGGTGCTGGTTAGTCTCACTGCTCACTTTGCCCTTTAGGCTCTGGGGCAACACCCGGCTCCTCTGTACTTTAGTGGGCAAAGGGAAGCAAAATGAGCCAAGCCAGGCTCAGGTTTTGGGGGAGCAGGGATGGGGAGAGGGCCAAGCAGGCAGCTGCACAGATGGAAGGGGACGTTCTTTGCAGAACTTATCCTCTAAGGTGTAAATTACACTGGCAGATGCACAGTCTGGGAACTTTTCCAGTTTTGTTTCTTAAGAAAGGGAGACCCCCAAAGCATGAGCCATGTAGCTGCTTGGGAGAGCTGGAGTGGGTGGGGCAAAGTATTGCTTGCACAGGAAAGGAACTCCGCTGCACAAAGCCCAGCCTGGGGGTTGGTGGTGTTATACACGGGACAAGAAAGGCTGAGATGTGCAGCAGAGCTGGCTCTGTCAAGGTGAACAAGGCCAGAGAAGCATGTCTGTCTGTCTGGCTGATTCTCTGCCCTTTTCCCTCCTATTGGTCATGGTTCCCTGGGCTGTGGCCTGGGCCCCTTCCAGAGGTCCCCCCTGCCAGACCCCCCCTTTTGCTTCTCCTGATCTTTCCCAAAGCAACTTTGCAAGCAAAGCTTTCAAAACAAATTCTAATCTTCAAAATCTAATCTACTCTTCATCCTGGAGATGTGCCTCAGTTTTAGATGCCTATTGTGAATTTCTTTGGCCTTTAATTGTAGTTGTTAAAATAATAAGGTGGGGGAAGAGTATTTACAGCTATAGTTTTGTTTCCAAAATAATTTTTTGAGAAGGACTGGTCTTTCTTCCCACCAAGCTTTGAATTCAGCACAGGTTTTCAACAGAAAGGGGAGGAAAAACAATCCACGAAGGACAAAAAACCCGACTGTGATAAAATCTGGGAGGAATAAATGAAGCCTCTGAAGCCAAAAGGTTACTCAGGCAACGTTTGTTTTTCACACGGGGCAAAGAGACGGAAAAGGAGGTCCTGATGGAGGAGACCACCCTTTCTGGACCCTGGGCCCTTTGGGATGCAGCTGTCTCCTTAGGAGGGGAGCCCCCTCCTCCCCCGCCCCCAAGGAACTTGGAAAGACTGGGGTCCCGCGTTGTGGTGCTGAAGACACGAGGAACCGCAGTGGCTCTTGCTGGACGCCCTCGCTTTGAGGCTTTTGCCATTTGGGGGCGGAGGAGCTGCCTACTTTGGCCATTTCTGGCAGCGGAAGGGCACAGCCCAGCAGCCCGTTGGGTGCCACCTTTTCCCCTGGCAGGAGGGGCGAGGAGCAGGCCAGGACGCTTCCCGGGCAGCTGTAATGGAGAGGCGTTGGCTTGAAGGAGGCTGAGCCGGCCTGGCCGGAAAGGATTCTCATCCCTCCCCTGCCTAAAACTGTCCTGAAACAGCCCTTAAGGTCAGGTCTAGGAAGGCAAGCGAGATTTCCTGGTGATGGTGATGAAGGCAAGGAGGCAGCAGGGCTGCTTCTTTGACTGGGTGGATGCTCGGTTCTGCTGAAGGCCAAGCGGGGGCCAGTGCCCCACAAAAGCCTCCCAGCACCTCACAATAGGAAACCCCAAAATAAGGCTGGGCCTGGTGCAAGCAGAAAGCCCCCTTCAACCGTGGGTGGGGCCCTCTCCTTCTCGGGTCCTGCATGTGGTGCTACTGGCATCTGAAGGGCCTGCCAGCCAGCCAGCCGGTTGCCCAGGGAGAAAATCACTGCCTGCCTTCTGAACAGGGACCAGGCTGCCTCTTCAAACTCCATACCAAATCACAAGCAACAGAGCAGAAAACCAAATTATTCTCAGCTGTTACACTGCTTAATTTAATATTTCCAATGAGCTCCTTTGCCTTCTCCTCAAGAATGAAATGCATATTTGTGCTGTGTCACAAAACATTAGATTTTGTCAAGGCAATTCATTTCTGGATGGTAATTTGTAAAGTGTGCACCCTCCCTCCCCCACACTGAGGGTCTGGGGCACTGCTGAGCTTCTTCCCGGCCAAGAGGAAACCGGAGGCATCTGAAGGGCTGTGAGAAGAGGGGCAGGGGGTGTGGGGTGGGGGCAGAGAGGGGACCAGGCTGGAGAGGCACCACTAACAGATGGGAAGGGGTCCTCCCTCCCTCCCTCCCTCCCAGGCGGCCGGCCGGCCAAGAAGGAAACCAGAGCAGAGTGGAGTCAGTCAGTCAGACCCTCCCCTCCCTCCCCAGGCTCCCACAGCACTTTCACATGGCCTTTAATGAAGCATAAAATGGACTGAATGAGATCATCAACTAATAATAAAACAAATAAAGTCAGCCTGGTATTTCTTGCTCTTTCTCTCTCCTTGAAATCAAGAAAGAAACATCTCATTTCTTTCAAGGCATCCAGGAAACACCAAGGGCAAAGGGAAGGTCACTTTCTGGCCAGCCCTCACCAGTCTCTCCCTGGATGGAGGAAGAGGAGGAGGAGGAGAGACGAGGCCCAAAGGCCCAGGCCCCCCTTGGCTGGGTGGACGGAGAGGCTGCTGAGCTGGGTGCCGGGCTGTTCCCAGGACCAGAAGCAGGCACTACCATCTCCAGCACTTGGGGTGGGGGGAGGTGTGTGCCTGAATCTCTGGGACCCAGCCTTTCAAAAAACAGGAAGGGGGGGTCGAATGGGGAGGCCAGGTGGCTGCACAAAAATAAATAAAGCAAGGAAAGGCAAGGAAAAAGTAACAACTGTGATTATGAAAGAACGGAGGTTCGTAATTATTGCAATAATGAGCAAACCATGACCAATTATTTTCAACCTCATTAAAGTTCAGCCTTCTCTCTTCCTTAAGTAGATTGTGAGTTTTGCAATGCCACAGATTTCCCTCAGTTATTAGTAACAGAAGGAGATTAATTGCCTAGATCCCCGAGCACAGTCCTTGTCCGCTGGGACACAGGTGTAGATCCCGCTCGGCTGTGCCTCTGTGCTGGATCAGGCCAGAGGACCCCACTGGGAACACACACACCCGCTCCAGTACTGGGCTTCCCACCTGCCTTCAGACAGGCCTCCAGCCTAGCAGAGAAGCTGGACTTCCCAAAGGTTCGCTCCTCCATGTCCAGCAGGAGGGGGTGGGGTGGGGGTGAAGGGACGTTGCACAAGTTACCATGAGCTGTTTTTGCTTTGCCTAGAAAATGTGAGGATTTTCCCTCCAGCCTCGCGTCCCAGAAAGGCTAATGAACTCCCTCAGAGGAGGGACATTTCCTGGCCCACAAATCTGGTGCTGGGCAAGGGGATAGAGTTGACTGGGAAGCTTTGCCATTCAGTGGGCAAAGGGACGATCCAGAGGTGGGGTGGGATGAGCCGAAAGCCTGCAGCCTCTGACCTGCATCCTTCTTGATCCCCAACTGGGTCTGAGGGGCTCCTCAAATGGAAGACGAAGCAGCCGGGAGCCTTCTCCACAAAGACCAAGAGTCTCCCATTAATGGGGCTAATTAATTGGATTAATGGGAGGGCAACCCACAGGAAGGCTGGCTTGGATAGTTCCGGCTGAAGGCAAAAGACCAATCTTCTAAAGTCGATGAAGGAGGCAAAATGGAGCTAAAGCACTGGAAATTGCTGGATTCATTACCCTGCCCAAGCTCTGAAGTGGGTGCTTAACATGCAAGCTATTAATATGCAAATAGATGCAAATGAAGCCCTGTGATAGGGATGGAGAAGAGTCCTGCTGAACAAAGCTGATGGGAGGATCAGCACACTCCAATTCACTGGACCCTTCCCCAATTGGCCTGTAGACACACAAGGCCAATGGCTGGAAACAAGTCAGCCCTGATGAGGCTCCCCTCTCCCTGGGCTGAGGCCCTTGGCTGCCACTTGACCACATGTGGAAGGCCTTCCTCAGGCACACCCACTGGGAGACACTTTCCAGGAGACCGGAGCAGGGCTGGAGGAATAGTTGGCAGCCTGGCAACAGACTCCTCTGGGAACAGCCCTGCTTCTCCAAAGTTCAGGCAGGCTCCTGCTCTGTATGAAGGCGGGACCTTTCCAGGACTGTTCAGCACGGGGCTCCCAAGCCAGCAAGCCAGCAGGGCCCTTTGCACCTCTGGGGCCTAAGAAAAGCCCCCCCTATGCATAAAGGGAGGGGCATCTCTTTGTGGGACATGCTTCCCCCTACAGCTGCCCTGTGCTCTTTCCAAAATCTTCAAAGGACGGAGCAACTGCCCTGATCCAGCCTTTGCAGCCAAAGGTAGCCTTTCTTTACTTCTGGCCTCTGCTGGGACAGGAGCTATTTTATCGGCTTCTGTTCCTTTTTTAAAAAAGTGGTATTTTATGGGTGCCTTTGTAGAGTCATTTGAGTTTTATTCATTGTTATATTTTTAGCCATGATAATCATGCCTTATGCTGCTTTGGAAAGGGGCCAAGTGCAAAATAGCAGAGTATGAACATAGTGCCATGATTTGGGAAAGAACAAAAGATCAAGAGAATGTGAGTTATTTTGGAGTTTGTCGTGAGTGTTGGGCTCCTGCTCGGTGATTCTTGGGATGGCACCAGGATTCTGATCTCTGAATCTGTTACCATCTACAAATCAATTTAGCTGTTGGATTAGCAAATGTGTCTATTGCTTTTCTATTTCAGCTTCTTAGGCAGCATTCATGGTACAATCAAATGCACATAATCAGAAACTAGGGAGAAGGTTGTGTGGGTTTGCCCTGGAAAATGCAAATGCCTGACAATGGGTCAATTTGGCTAAGAGAAGCTTTCATGGTCTTTGCACGCTACAGAGCAAGGCAGGGGTCGGTTTTCTTGTGGAAAAAGTGTGAGGATAGGAAGTCTTGCCACCAAAAAAGTTTGGGGTGAAGGGATGATCCCCAACTGCTGCTGCTCTGCATGTACCCTCTATCCCCACTGTGATGGAACTGGGGCTTGGGGAAAGTTGGTGCATATCTTTGTGGGTCAAGGCGCTACCCTAACCCTAATCCATTGCAAGGAGCAGGCATCAAGATTAGGGTTTGGGGCAGCCTCAGCTGAAGGTTGGCAGCCAAGGATGGCCAAAGAAAGCAAGCTAGTCTCCAACCCCTATTCAAGATGAAATGTTTGCTCTTTGGGGAGAAAAGGTCCTTTTCAGGGCACCTGGTCAAGGAAACCCCCAGCAGGACTGACATTTCTGAGGGCAGCGCAGAGGGAAGCACCTGTAGAAGAGATTTCTGGTTCATCTCCTCTTGGAGCCTGTAAAAAACTCACATTTTTTATTTCCAGAAAAGACTGAAGGCATTTTTCCCTAGAATATTATCTCTCATTTCTTGTGAATAAAATATCTTTGTTGAGAAAGCCTGCACAAATTCTGGTGCACATTAAACTGCAGGCTTCCTATCACCTATGGAAGGCTGGCCCGGGTAGGAAGCTGAGATGGTACTGAAGAGTAAGAATAATGCACCAAGGGCTTCTCACACCATGGTCAATGCTGGAACCTCCAACCTCAGTGGACTTCATCTCTGCATTTGCCTTTTTCTGGGTGTAGACTCCTCCATCCTTCCAGGCAGCAGTCCAGGCCTTCTTCACTTAATGGGAGAGTTGGGGAGAATCTGGCCTTCCAAGCACCTGTTGCTCACTCTCTGCCAGCTCAAGCATTGTGCCGGTCCTGATGAGAGGCAGCCCTCTTCCTCTGCTGCTGGGGACCCCTTGCCTGCCACCCCCCTACCTTTCCAGCCTCCCCACCGCCTTCTGGTAGCCAGAGGGACTGCTTGAGTCATGGGTGAGGAATGTGGGCGGACAGGCAGGCGGGTGGGTGGTGTTCTCACATTACTTGCAAAGCCCCTTTCTTTCCAGTCTGGCAAGGATGGAGGGGGAGGCCCTTGAGAGGGTGCACCACACCCACAGCTTCTCCAGAGCAGGAGAGGTCAAGTGTCCCAGAGGAAGAGGGAGCACGCAGACATTGGTGATTAAGGGTGGCTTTGCTTAATTAAGCGCTTGCTAATGACTCTTAACCCAAAGAAAGTGGAGGGGACTCCCATGCTCCATCCTGTTCTGCCCAGTTTGCTGTGGGGGGGGAGGGAGGGGGGGAAATCCCTGAGCCACCCTGTGCGGGGCAGATGGGGGCTGCCTCGTGCTCCAGAAGCGCCTCTGACTCAGAGGACGAGATCTGTCTCAGCCCAGGAGGGGCTCAGAAGTTCTGGTCCTTGGCCCATATCCTGGGTCCCCACCAGGAAAGAGGCTGCCTTGGACCCAGGGTGCCTCTCCCAGCAGTCCAGTTCTCACAAAGGCCAGCTGAAGCAGGGCGCTCGAGTGCACAAAGGCCTTGCACGGAACAGGAAAGGCACAAAGAGGCGCATCTCTGGCCTGCTTCATTCCAGATGCTAATAAATCACTTATTTCTCCCATTTCTTCCTGAGAACCTCACAAGACGCAAGCTGGGGGACAAATATACCTATTTAATCAAATGTGTGGTGGCCACAGTCAGAAGCCCTTGGAACAGGCCAGCATTTATCTTTGCCAACTAAAACAGCTCCACGGACGGACGGAGGTCCTGGCTGGGCAGAAGGCCATGGGTGGCAGGTTTCCCCAGAGGACTCATCCTCATCCTCGCACTCAAGAGGGAATAAGCGTTCTCCACTTTGCCAGGCCACGTGCCACCTTCCCTTCCAAGCCAGCTCAAACGGGACTGCTTTTCCGCTTCCCCCAGAGATTCCCTCTCTGGACAGGAGGGGCTGATGCAAGGCGGCCAGAGCCTGGGTTCCAGAAGAAAGCCCCGGGCAATGCCAAAAGAGGAGGATGCCTGCTGATGGTTCTGAGGGGTCACTTCAAGCTCCAGGTCAAGGCTGCAGGTCTCCCCTCCTCTTGGGCCGGCAGGGATCGCTGTCCCCTCAGGCAAAGGAACAGCCTGTCCCTGGTCTGGAGAGAGCTGTGGACGTGGGGCCTAGACCGGGGGGGGGGGGGGGGGCGCCATTGGGGTCTGGCACTCAAAGTCCTTGAAACACTCCCGTTGTCCCATGGTCTCTTTGTCCCCTTGCTGCAACTTCCAGCAGGTTCTCCCGTGAGAGACCCACAGCCCCCACATGGCCTTCGGTCAGGGAACTGCCCAGCAGTGGAACTGTGTGCTCTGGCTGATTGTACAACCCCAGTTCCAACTACTCCATTTAAATTTAAACACCTTCTCTGGCTTTGGGTTGGGTGCAGCCCCTTTCAGACTTAATCTTGGCATCTTGCTTTTGGTCCCACTGCATTTCTGCAGCTCCCCTCAGAATCCTTTTCAATCTGTCAGCTTTGTTTGTTGGAGTGAAGGAGAATTGCCTGGCGTGGTCTAACCACACAGCCACCACAACTGTTTGGGGGCAATGAATCCTGTCACCTTTGGGCCAAATCCTTCCTTCCTCTTTTCATCTGATTCCAAACTCTGTCTTGGAAGAAGTCCAAAAGAACTTGCAAAGGTGCCCTGATTTGATTTGGAAAATACAACATCCAGCCAAGATCCAGATGGACACCTTTCAGAAGAATCGTGCAAGATCCACACTGAGACACGTGAATGTGTGTGTGTGTCCATGTGCCTGTGGAAAGAATCCTGAAGACAAACATGTTTCTTGAGACCCGAGGAGTCAAGGACTGAGTTCTCTTCACTGACACTTCACTGTGTAAATGTGTTTTCTTTGAAGGGGCCACAAATATCCTTTGCCACTGCAACAGATTTTACATGTTTTCCCTTGCAGAATAACTTAGGCAGGGAGGCTGTTCCAGAGGGGCTTGACAAATGCCTTGGAAACTAACAAAATAAAATAAAACAAAAACTAAATTGGCAGCTAAGCCCAAATCAAATAATAAAAATGAAAGAACACAAACCCCTGTGCAGGTTTAATTGCCAGAGCGGGGTTACAGAGGGCTTGGAGCAGAGTTTCCTTTTCACCAGCCCAGCTCTCCACTCACCTCCCTTCCATGACCAGCATCTGTTACTCCTGGAAGGCGCAAACACACACACACACACACACACACACACACAGAGAGAGAGAGAGAGAGAGAGAGAGAGAGAGAGAGAGAGAGAGAGATATTTCAGTGGCTCAAAGAAGTTGGCTGCCTCTCTCTTTAAATTGCAGCGCTAATCAGAAACACATTGTCCAGATTGTCAACACTTTGTTTAACCACTTCTATAAATTCAGTATTAGTGTTAGAAAGAGTCTGCCTTGATGGATGGAATACCTCGACATTCGGCACAGCCCCAATAAAAAGTAAGCTAATAACTCAAAGAAATAAGAGAGAAGAGATGGCTCTGGAGAAAAAGGGGAGGGGAAGGGAGGGAAATAACAGGACAGGATAGGACAAGACAAGACAAGAGAAGGAGAGAAAGAAAGGGATGAAGACAGAGAGAGAGAGAGAGAGGAAAGGAAAGAAGGAAGGAAGGAAGGAAAGAAGGAAGGAGGGAGGGAGGGAGGAAGGAAGGAAGGAAGGAAGGAAGGAAGGAAGGAAGGAAGGAAGGAAGGAAGAAAGAAAGAAAGAAAGAAAGAAAGAAAGAAAGAAAGAAAGAAAGAAAGAAAGAAAGAAAGAAAGAAAGAAAGAAAGAAAACCATCCTGCAATTTGCATGAAGCCAGGAAGCAGTTGCCAATGAAATAATGACAGAAAAAAAACATGGCAGCATTTGATAGCTTTTGGCAACCAAAAATGTACTGGGAAAGTAAAAATCTGGAGGTTTTGACAACCAAACATTTGTGCAAAATGGAGAATTTCCCCTTTTCCTAAGCTGATAATTTAAGGTTGTTTTTTTTTTAGTAACAAGAAAATGCCACTGAAACAAACAAAAAAAGTTTCATTTTTTTGATGTTGCAGAACCAAAGGAGAGAATAAAATAGCTAGAAGGTGGGCTTTCAGTGGCCTGTTCCTGCTTCTGCCTCCCTGATCTTGATCCAAACCCACAAGCCTTCTGGGCTCAGAAGGAAGAACACTTGGCATACAGTTGGAGCAAGGGCTACTACAAGGAAGGGGCGTCTTCTCTGTGTCCGGGACTGAAGTCCTCACCCTTCTGGAAGCCCATGGCAGAGGCCAGGGAACCTAAAGCAAGAGCCTCCTCAACCTTCATGTTCACTGCCCACTCCTGGAGGGAGGCAGCCTCTTTTCTGCCTCCTCTTCCACCGCTTGCTGCCCAGGACATGCATTTTGCTGCGATTAAAAGGGGAGCATGGTGGCTTTCTGTCCTGTAGCATAAACTGGATCCAATAAGCCAATGCAGCAGGACAAGTTGCCTTTTGAAATCAGTTGCATCCTGATGTTACTCTAGGGAAATAAGCGGCTCCTTCTCTTTTGACCCCAAAGCAGGCAAGCCCAAACCTCAGCAGCCCCTGTGAGGCATCCCTGGAAGTTTCCCTGACAGCAGAAGGCATTCTCCCTCCCTCCCTGCAATACAAAAGCTCCATTGGGTCAACCTTTCTTTTGCTGAGGAGACAACATGACACCCAGGCAGGGCCACCACAGTTTGCATCCTACACACACACACACACACACACACACACACACACACAGACACCAATTAGAAATATGCTTCATCTTATACAGGAAAATAGAATTGGGAATGCGTCTGGCGTCTGACCTATGGTTTTCATGCTAAATGAAGATATAAATACTTCTCTAGTGGAATGTGCAAAGAGACCTTGCTGAGTTTTCCACGGTATTTTCTCTTCTGGGCCAGGAGGCAGGTTTGAGATGGGAGGGGATGGGGGCAGGGGGAGTGTTTCCTGCTGCTTTTAAACCTTTTGCTGTTTCAAGACCTTCTGCCTGAGGAATTTGAGCCCTTGAAGGAATCACAAAGCCCAAAGAGCAAATGTGGGGTGCAGAAAGGGAGCTCCACCTTTGGAGAAGCTCACAGTTGCTGATAGTCCAGCCCCTTTTGCTGGACTGGAGGTTCTGCTCTGCTTGCTTTCTCCCTTCCCCAGTCTGTTCCCAGAGCACCCAGAGACACCCCTGTCCCCCCAGCCTGGGAAGGAAGAGCCACCCGGTTGCCCTAGAGAGCAGAGCCTCTGTGCCACCCAGGCCCCTTCTTTTCCTCGCTTCCTGCCTGTCCTGGAGAGGAGCCCCTCCTTCTGCAGAAATCCTTCCAGGCTCTGGTTACAGTGAGCTCAGAGCTTTGCTATGAGGCGGGTGGAGGGGGAGAGGAGCTTTCTGACTCACAGCTCAGCCGGGCACTTCCCTGGAATCTTGAGGTCTGCCTTCTCCTCTGGGAGGGGCGAACAGTTTTACTTGGGAGGGTGAGGGGCTTCGGTTGATCTGGAAACTCTACAGCCAAATGGAGGGTCTTGTAGAATGCAAATAATTAGCCTGGAAATCTTCAAAAACTGATTTTAATGTCCATGAGCTACTTATATTTCTGGACTGCCTTGTAGCCATCTTGGTTCCTGAAACTATTGAAAACATATCTGAACAAGTCTCTATTCAAGTGAGCCCCAAACCAAAGAACATGTAAAGCGAAGACCTTCCTCCTTTGCTGAGAAAGGAGAAAGAGAGCAAGTGAAAATGGGCAGATCCTCTGTGCGAAGGTTGGACTCAAAGGGGCGCTACTCCTCCCTCCCACAAACCCAGCTGCATCTCTCTAACATGCAAGACGAGCCCTTCTGGCTAACTAAGGAATTGGTGAAGGGGCAAACAAGGGTTTGCTCCTTTTAGAGACGCTAAATTGCTCCACTGCTCACCTTTGAAAGAACAACCTTTGTGCACCTAGAAGCCTTGACTGGCCAACCTCATGGCCTCCTTTGCAATCTGCATGGCCTCAGCACCCAGCCCTGGTAATCCAATCCAATCGGATTCTTCCATTTCCCTCTCTCTTGCACACATCTTCCATCCTCCCACCTGGTTGGCCACCAAAATTTCAGCCAGGTGTAGCAGTGGCCCCTGTAGCCCAGCTGGCCTCTGGTGTTTGTTAAACAAGACAAGAACCCTTTTAATTAGAACCTGGGAAAATTATTAGCAGCAATTTTCTGCCCACATTTCTTATTTGTTGTAAAAATAATCCACCGCTGAAACCTCTGAGCAGCATTAAATTACCCCAATGTCAAACATGTTGCAGCTGAGAATGGAGCAATCTGGAGTGCTGACAATCCAAGGATGCAGGGACAGTCTGACTTCTTTCAACAATGAGGAGAGGAAGGAATTCTGAGGGGTCACATTTTTCCCACTTGACCCGCGGATTCGGTGTGGATCACAGAGAAGGAACTTTGGAGCTGGGGGGGGGGGGGGAGGTTGGATTCCTGGAAAGGAAACAGAGATGATCCACAGAAGGAATCCATCCCTCCCCCCAGCCAGAGATCACCTCACGGCACAAAGTCCTGTGTTGTCTCTGCCAGGCGGTTTCCCATGTGGTGGCAGGTCCCAGTGGGTATCCGGTTCCCACAAAGTTCCACGCAGGGGTAACTTAACTTGGGGGGGGGCAACAGATGCGCTGTATGGCAAAGCAAACCAAAGGGGGCATCAAGAGAAGAATCCTTTTTCCAGAGAAAGAAGCCCAGCTCCACCCAGCACAGAGCATGGGGAGGGGTGCTTCATAGCCCCAAGGCTTAAATCCTCAAGTTTGCCTGCCTTGTGAGCAAGTCTTGCTCTGCATTTCCTTCCTGCAACCATTCTGCCTGTTGCTTTGGGAGATGGCACTTGCCACTTCCTCTGCCCCACCCAGGCAGAAGCAGGCCAAGAGGAGTCTGGGGATGGAGAAGGGCAGGAGTGAGGGGAGAAGGGGCTTGCTGAGACACAAGGCTGGGGGTGTTGGCCTGCCCTCTGGAGTGGCTCAAAGCCCCAGCCAGAGTGAATCACTGGAACTCTTTGCCATGAAAAGTTTCTTATTTTAGAAAGTTCAGGCGTAATTCACGGTGATGAAAACAAATCCCAAAATACAGCTATAAATAAGGCACCATAGCAACATGCCTGCAGCCTCCTCTTTCTCCAATGTGCCTTCTTG
This sequence comes from Hydrophis major, assembly GCA_033807585.1. Classification (NCBI taxonomy): domain Eukaryota; kingdom Metazoa; phylum Chordata; class Lepidosauria; order Squamata; family Elapidae; genus Hydrophis; species Hydrophis major. Next base: position 237,632 of record CM066339.1, on the reverse strand, counting down.
CAGCCAAGCCACATGATGCGGGGTTGGGCACAGCCCTGGAAGTGATGGCATTGGGTTGCTTATTATTTTGCCAGTGGAAAAGAGACCCTCTCTTGCACTTCCCTCCATCTCAGGACTGTGCAATCTTTCCTGCCAGTTCCGCCTCACGGCCCTCTCCTTCCTCCCTTCTTGCTCCATCTCTTCTCAGAACTCCCATGGTTCCCCATTTGCTCTCTGCCTTCCATGGCTGAGGGGCTGCTTGGGGCATAGTTCTAACCTGCTTGGTTGACCTGGTGAGGGCTCCCTGTCTCCTCTCAGAGGAGGCTGCATCCAAGAGCAGAACTGACACAGAGAGGGAGCCAGCACCCAGGAATGGTGGGGCTGCACAGGGACTCCGTGGCCTTGGCTGAGCGCACTTGGCTGGGGGAAAGGAAGGCACCTTCGCCTTTCAATCACCTTCTTGGGAGGCATAGACAGCCTTCCCTGGGAATCCTGCCACTCTTTTGTTCCCTTTTCCAAGCCGGCTGCAACCTGGCAATGGGGAGACCTACAGGCAGCGGGAGCTTACAATCTGGGCTTCTTTTAATTCAAGAAATTGAATACAAAGAGGAGTGTGATCATGGGAGCAGCAAGCAGCAGTGGCAATGGAGGGTGATTGTGGAGCAAGCGAAACCAGAGAGTTTGTGACCCTCATCAGCCAGTCAGCCAGGGTCAGCAAAACCAGACTAAATAGTCTCGTGGACGGCAAGCAAGGCGCTTTGGCCCAGCCTGTCTGGAAACTGATCCGGGGACCTGGGAGGATGGCAAGGGGAAATGGAGAGGAGGGGAGTGAGCCAAGAAAAACTGGGGAGGGGGCTCCCACCAGTGCAGCCAAGAGAGACCCAGGAGGAAGAGGCCACCTGCCTCGGTGTCTTTTCTCCAAACTTGGAGATGAAGCGCTTTGCAGTCAGGAGGAGAGCGTGCTGAAGGGACAGGAAGCCCTGTTGCCTAAGCCACCCCCCCTCCTCAGGCGATGGAGACCCACCAGGGTGGGGGTTGGCCTTCCCAGGCCTGTCCTGGGTGTTCAGAGAGCAGGCAGAGACCGAAGCTGGAGACTCCCTGGCTCTTCCCTGCCTCCCTGGACAGCCAGCCCAGGTGGAGGTTCTGCTCTGTGCAGAGATTCACTCCATGTCTGCGGCTGGCCAGGTAGCTAGATGGCAGCTCAAGCCCAGAGTAGCAGCCTTCAGCTTCTCCCTCAGGAGGGAGAGCTGAGGGAGCCCAAGTTCTGCTTTGGCTGCCTCTGGGAAACTCCCAGGCCTCTCTCACCTCATCTTCCACTGACATCCAGGGCACCCACTTTTGGAGGGGTGAACTCTGAGTCCCTGCCACCCCCCCACAGGAGGGAGGGAGGGAGGGAAGGAGGGAGGAAGGGAGGAAAGGAAGGAAGGGAAGGAAGGAAGGGAGGGAGGGAGGAAAGGAAGGAAGGAAAGATGGAAGGGAGGGAGGGAGGGAGGGAAGGAGGGAGGAAGGGAGGAAGGAAGGAAAGGAAGGAGGGAGGGAGGGAGGGAGGGAGGAAGGGAGGAAAGGAAGGGAGGAAAGGAAGGAAGGGAAGGAAGGAAGGGAGGGAGGGAGGAAAGGAAGGAAGGAAAGATGGAAGGGAGGGAGGGAGGGAAACCCTTTGTCCACCCTGACTCCTGTCCTCAGTCCCTGCTCTGGGGCTGCACTCATCCTCCTGGAGCATCCCCAGGGATTCAGGTAGATGAGGTAGGGGAGATGCTGTTGGATGAATAACGGAAGAACCAAAGAAACCTTGGAGGTCGCCTAATCCAACTCTCTGCTCAAGCAGGAGGCCTGCTGCCATTTCAGGCCAATGAATATCCAACTTCTTCTTCTTCTTCTCAACCAGAATCCCACCCACCGGTCCTGGAGGGAAGCCATTCCACGATTAACTGCTCTCACGGCTAGTAAACCCCTCCTTCTTCTCTCCTTGATCGCTTTCCTCCGCTGCTTCTTCCCCTGCCTTCTGGTGCCTTGAGGACAGGTTGATCTTTGTGGCAGCCCCTAAGATATTGGAACCCTGCTGCTATAGTGCTATTATGTCCATGCTGCTCCTTCTGAAACTTGCTATGATTGCAATCATTTTCTTTTCTTTTTCTTCTTTCCTGCCTCTTATCTGCTCCCATGCCTGGCCCAACCCAGCAGACCTGCTTATTTGATTCATTTTCTAAAAATGCAATAGATAACCAAACTTTGAAAAATAGGGAAGGAATCCCATGCACCCATATTGGTGGGTCATAAATCCACAGAAAATCAAAACCGAGCATGTAAATAAAATTGCAAATCAGCGGCAAAATGGGTTTCATTTCAAGACAGGAACGACTCCTTTTCACCCACCGGCACCTTCCAAAGAGACTCTAAGAATCCTGATCTTTTCGTGTCATAATGGTAAACATTAGCTGGTTGCTTTAGAAATGAAGAAACAGCTGGCCTATAGGGATTTGTTGGTGGGAAGGGAACTGTAGGCAGTTCAAATTTGAAAATCCAATTTAACTGTCCATTATAGGGAAAATTAAAAAAAAACAGTAGGGGAGGGATAATTTTGCAGTTACGCAGCATTTGACTAAATCTGATGCCAGGGTGACAGCTTACACCTTAAAAGCCTCATGTCTGAATGTAAAGAGACAGTGGATGATTTATTTATGATTGCGATCCAGCCTCCTGCCTAACAAGTTAACAACTGCGCCAGCACTCCAGGGCCCAGCCGCGCGTGGCAGCCTGTCAGCACTTTGGAAAGAGCCTCTCTTTGAAAGGCTGGGAGAGTGGTAAGGGCACAAACTGGCATGGTGGAAGTGTGGGGTGTAGCTAGCCACGATCTTGCTTCCTTTTGCACCTCGCCAAGAGACCCTGGGGCAGCAGAGCCCAGAGGAGACGCCAGAGTCTGCCTGGATGGCTCCATTGCCCCAAATCTCCTGCTAGCCAGCTGCTTGGCTCTTCTCCTTCCTCATCATGGAGCATTTGTGGCTCTTCCAGGGGGAGCTGGTGGGGGAGCAACCCCTTGGCTCCTTCCACAAGCAGCACCTCAATCGCATGGTCAGGTTTGAAAATGTGAAATGCCCCATGAGGTTCGAATGGCTTTGCACCCAGAGTTTATACTAGGAAGGAAGAGCACATGAATACACCCGGGACAGCCTAGATAAAAAAAAAAATTCCCCCCTCTGGAGGCTGAAAGATTTTAAGCAGGAGAGTCGTGATATGGTCCAGCCATTTAGTCTACATTTTCAAGAGTCTTGTGGGATCTGGCTGGAGACAGAGCGGGGTGGTGGTGTAGGAGGACAGTGAGTTTGGAAGAGTGATTGCCGCCCTCCCCCATCCTTGTCCTGCGGGGGACCCTTGCTCTGCCCAGGCAAAGTAGGGGAAGGGAGCCTCCTGCCATCCCTGCCTTGGGCACCAAGCCAAGTGTGGACATTTTATGACATCACCGCTTCTCAGCCAATGGTGGCCCAGGAACACTTCACCCGCCCACTTGCCTGTCCTGGCAAAGGCCAGCGGTGGGTGGGAGCCCGTCTTTCCACACACCCCCAGTCCACAACTGTTCTCCAAAGCTACTTGGGGATGGCTTCCAGCTTCCCAGAGCTGCGTGTCCAGGAAGCCCGTCCAGCAGACCCAGGCAGAAAAAGGGAGGTGGAGGTGGATCAGCACCATGGGGTGCCCAAAGTGATGGGCAACAGCCAAGGGCCTCCTGAAATGCCAGCCACCCCAGCACCAGCAAGCTAATTAATTTCCTTTTTGTTTCTTCAAAGTTTCATTTTTAAATTACAGTCTTCCCTCCTCTCCAATAAATACTTGACAATTAAAACTGTCTCCCTGACATGAGATGCCAGGGTAGGGCCCGCCCCTCCCCCCTGTCACCTTCTCTGCCATAAACAGATTCGCAAAAACGGCTTTTCAAACCCCAGCTGCCATTAGCCACTTAAAATCCCATAATTATCATCCTATCATGGGCCTGTTAACGAGCAGTAAAAATAAGGCCATTGAATATGGTAATTTATTCGTAAATTAGCCTAATGAGAATAGGTTTCAGACACTGTTTACTTTCTTCCTGCTTGTTCCGGTAGGAAGCTGCCTGGCTGTGGGAAGAGGGGGAGCGGGCCGGGGGGACGACAAAGCTGGGTGGCAGACAAAGCTCCCAGCTTTTCCAGGGAAGATTTGTTAAGTTAATGTGCCAGTCCACATTTTCTGCTAAACAGGGTGTTCGGCAGAAGGCATTTCTTGTTTTGGCAGGGCTTCCATCACACTTGAAATCTCAGCACCCAGCAGGCTCTTCCTCTTCCATCTCTGGAGCTGGCAGGGTCCCTCCAGAGCAGCTGCCCTTCAGCCCCCTTCCCTGTCCAGCCAAAGAGGCAGCTGCAGGCTCAGGGCCCCTTCTCTGCTCCCTTCCCATCTGCTTCATATGACAAATGGTTGAGGGAGCCGGGAGCTGGGAAGGATTGGGGGTGGGGACAGGATGGCTGTCTTCCAGTACTTGGGGGCTGTCACAAAGAAGAGGGGCTAGGGACCAAAGGGCAGGACAAGAAATAATAGGTGGAAGCTGGATAACGAGAGATCTAATCTAGAACTAAGGAAGAATTTCCTAACAGTGAGATTAACAGGGAATCAGGGCAAGAGCTTTTCTGGGTCTGTGGGTGCTCCATCACTGGAGTTTCCAAAAATAGACTGGGCAACCATTTAAGTAGGGGGGTATAAGGCCTTGAGCAGGGGGCTGGACTAGAGGGCCTCTGAGGTCCCTTCCAGCTCTAGGATTCTAGGATTCTATTCTCCGCAGGCCTCCAAGAATAGCAGGGAGGGCTCTGGAGAGGCTGCAGAATCCAGCCTTTCCTGCCTGTCCCCCAGCTGCCCATTAAGCCAGCTTGGCCTTCCCCCACCTTCTCCTGACTTCCCAGGAACTGACCCTGGGATGCCTGCTGAGGAGGGCAGGCCACCAATCTTCCAGCAAAGTCCTTTGCCATCTAATCCTTTAAGTTACAGCCAAGAAGAGGCGAGGCTGGTGCTATGACTGATCTTTGTGCCGGATAGGACACCCTCCTGCCTCCTCCAGATGGAACTCTGGCCCTGATGTGAGTAGCATTGACCAGGCCCACCTCTCCTCCTGCCCCCAGGGCTTCTCCTCCACCTGGGGCATCTCCTGAGCACTGGAAGAACCCCTCCAGCCAGCACCTGAAGTCCACCCTCCCTGGCCTGCCCCTCTACCCTGCCAGGCTGAAAGGAGGAGCCTAAATTGGCATGGCTGCTTCCTTCCTTCCTTAGGAATCAGGTCTTCCCACTCAGATCTATCCAAAAAGTCACCAGGACGGGGATGTGCTTGGCACAGCCTTTCTCCCCTTTTAGAGCCGGGAGAATATTGTAGGCAGCAGGAAAAGACAGAGCCATAAAATGCCTAAACGTTATCCTACAAACTTCTGGGAATCACCCACATGGCAGCAGGATAAAAATATGGCTAGTTAAACATGCATTACTAGGTAACTCTGAGTTTTTGTAGAAACTCTGATAATTCCAAACATCCGGCAATTTAATATCATTTTGCTTGATAAAAAGTATTTATCTGGCTGTGATATTTAAATGAACAGAGATTTTGCTTTAGTTCTAATTTGGAAAAGTTCTACTTGTCTCTCCTTAAAATACCTGAAAGCTGTTAGGAGCTTCACTTGGGTCTTTGGGTGCATTTTCTTTGTTCCAAAATAGAGCCATAGCAGTCCCAGAGAAAATGGAATTTATTGCACCAACCACATGTAAATGCTTTCCCTCTGTATTTTCAGATGCTGCTGGGAATATGATTTCACTTTCTTCCCTTTTCATTTGAAGAAGGTCGACCTTGGTGGTTCTGCGATGGGTCCATTAGCTTCATTTTCTTTTTCATCCATCCTCCTCTTCTGCCTCCTGGGGGGCTCCGAGGACTTGGGAAAGGAGGACTCCCAGGAGACAGGTCAGCTCTGGTCACTCAAAGACATTGGAATCCTTTAGAAATACTTTTTCAAGGCAGGCAGGGATTTTGTAGATCCACAAACTTGGTGGGGCGGGGAGTTCCTCTGCAGGGCTGCTGGCTGCACAAGGAAACTCCCCTGCGCCTGCTTGGAAGCCCCTACAGGGTCACTGGATGGAACAGGTGAACTGGCTCCCTCTTCCTAGGTTGATTTTATGCCTTTTCCAATGCTGCAAAGCCCCTCAAGAAATCCTAGGGCTCTCGCTTACAAGGAAGGCTGACAGAAAGTGGTCAGATAGCTCTAGTTTTTCTGGGGCAGAAGATAACAAAGAAGACACCAATGGCAAGGATGTCCTTTTCTATGTTGGGGGGGGGGATGTTTTACATATTTAAATTTGTTAATTTAATCTGACCTTAACTTTTCCACAGAATATATAAAGTGAGCTCAAAAATCTCATGTTCCAATAACATGATTAGATTAACCTTTTTGCCCTGGAAATATTATTTGAAACTTTTTGAAACAAGTTTCACATATTAATGCCTTTGAGCATGCTTTGTTGAGCTAGCAGTGGCAACAGAAAGAAGCAGAAGCAAAAATGAATTCAATGACAAGGGAGAAAAGTGTGCAGACTCAACCTAAGTGCAGATATACTTAACAACTGCCTAGGGAAAAGAACTCATCAACCGGAAGCGTTAAACAGTTGCCAATAAATAAACAGTTGTGTATTGCAGCTTACAAAACTTTAAACACCTTCCAGTTTTTCATCCACCAGTCCAAACCTGTCCAAGATCACAAAATCCAGCAAGTTAGCCAAGAGTTTCGAGGAAGCCAAGCAGGGGGACCATGAAGGGATTAAATATGTTTAAAAACCTCAGAGGAAAAGAACGCTGGTGGGACATTATGAGGTTTGGCATTGCGTGGGAAGAGGACCCCTAGAAGAAGAAAAGAAAACTTAATGTGTGAAGCTATAGAGGTGGCCCTGCTCAAAGGAGGCACGGGTGGTTGGGTGGGCACTTCTGTGCAGCAATGCAGGCCAGGCATTTCTGGACAAGCCATGAAGGGGGGCAGCGGCACACAGCTGGAAGGAGGCACAGAGCGAAAAAGGCTGGCCACCAGGCAGGCTGTCCATTTCCAATGCTCCAGGCTTGGTTCAAGGTCCCTGTGGACATGGGTTCTGCAGGCTGGTCCAGTAGAAATTGGGGCAATTTATTATTGATTATGCTCTTTGGGGAACAATTCATTCCAAAGGTGGGCATTGTGGATGCTTGGCTCACCTCTGACACCTCCGTCCCAGTTTCTGCTTCACTGACTGGCAGAAGTGTGGCCTACAAACCAGGCAGGCAAGATTGAGGATGGGAAGGGATCCAGATTGGAAACCCATCCCAGTCCCTGCCAGCCTGGCTCAGCTTGTAGCGTCCCTCTGGGGAGGGCTGCAGGGCACCAGGCAAGTCCTCTCCCTGCATGGGGGGGGGGGGGGAGGCTATTTGATACTCCCAAATCCTCTAAGCAGGCAGGGAAGTCCAAGTGGCTTGGGCTGTCTCAGTGAAGACCCCAACATTTGCTACAGGCAGGGCCCCCACCCTGCCAGCCCAACTCAGTATTCCAGGCAGCTCCTGCCTTGGGAGGCAGCAAGGCATCCATCCCCTCTCAAGCCGAGGGAATATTACTCACCGGGTCACGGTCGGCTGAGTAAAATACAACCCTCATATATCATCATAACTGCCAGCAAATGACACTTATAATTGAGACGGCAATAACTAGGAAAGAGTTCTTTAATTTAACATCCAATTATTACAAGTTATCACTTCTTAATAAATGTAATATAACAGACAATCAATGTTGCATGTGACGATGGAACTGGCTACGCTGGGATGAGGAAATGGGGGGGACGGGGACGGAAGAGGCAGCGGTATTGTGGGCAGGGCTCCCAAGGAAGGACAGGTGGACAGTGCAAAAGGCTGCAAGAGGACTAGTCATGTGAAGCTGGAAGTCTTGGCTCCCCCGGCAGCGGGACTCTGGCTTTTGGTGAGGGGCTCCTGGGTGAAGGAACTGGGAGGCCACTTTTCCCCAGTGAAAGAGAAAAAAAGGAGCTGGCAGAGAAGGCAGCAGCAGAGCCTTTTCTTCCAGCTGAAATGAAGGAGCCCCTCAGACCTTCCCTGATTCGGCTGCTGAATTAAAGAGGACAAGTCCAGGGGGAAGATGGATCTGCTCACTCCCGTCTTGCAAGGTAGTGAAATTTTGCAACCAGAATGAATTATGGAAATCAGGGTTATTTGCATAAAGGCTTTCTTTAAATTAAAAAAAAATGTTTTTCATTGCTTCCTGCCTTGGGGAAGAGGCGAAGAGATCTTGCTCCCCACACACCTTTAGCAGCGGAAGAGCTTGCCTTCTTGGCTTTTCCAGCTGGGCTGTTGAGAAGTTTTTAAAAAATCCTCCTCCCCAAATCACAACTTATACTTAAAACCTCACAAGTACCTGGGGGGCGGCGTAGGAGCTTTGCCATGTTCAGCCATTAACCCTGCGTGACCCATAGGCATCCAGACTAACTTCTGCCTGGGCAGACACCTGCCTCCCCCCACTGCCCAACCGTCCCCCCACCTCCTCAGCCGTAGCCCCTTTCTTCCATCCCCCCGTCTTGCTCTGGAAGGCTGCTCGTTGTTCAATCCTTCCCCTGTCACAGCAACTCCAGCGCGGTTTCAATTGGATTCCAAAAATAACTACTATATTCACTGGGCTCTGGCTATTATAGCGCAACAGCGCCGGGCAGGCAAGGGGTCATTCCATTATCCGGGAGCGAGATAACGGAGCAGAAGGGCAGCTGGGCTCTTTGACTCACTGCCCTCCAGTAATGGGCCTTTTTTAAGGGCATTAACCAATGTTTCTACTAGGGATTTGACAAGAGTAAAGGTAACATTCCCATTTAATCCTCTTTTTCTTGCCCCCCCCCCTTTTCTGCTTTGCCAAACGGAACACTCAGCACAACGTACCAACTTCACTCCAGGGGCTCCGAGGGACCGGTGGCTCTAGAGCCATCCTCGCTCCTGCTCTTGGGAGGGGGGACCGGGGTGAGCAAATCGGCTGGTTAGCCAGGGAAGGCCACTGCTCCCAAAACAAGCGCTGGGAGAAGGGGTCCACAGCCACCACAACGGGCCAGAAGAGTCACAAATAACTGGCATGGGCCAAACAAATTGGGGGGAAATGAGCAAATTATCCTGATAATTGGTTTAAAAAATGCATCAAAGAAAAATGATCTCCAATCAAGCCTCCAGTTCCTAATGAAAGAGCCTGTAATGGAATCTGGCGGCTTTGGGCTGCCGTTGGCCCCACACTTCACATCCCCAGATTAAAAACGGAACATCTGTGATGATTTAATTTACATGTTAATAACAAACAGGCCTCCAGAAACCAAGGAATAAATGCTTTTTATTGCCGGCATATCTTCTCCACTGCAGCTTGAATGGAAACTCTGGTAATTAATTGTTTTAAGCGATTCTATTAAAAAGTGTCTGGCAGGGCTGTGTGCAGAATGCTTATTCAGGGAGACCAAGAGCCTCTGAGGAAGAGGAGGGAGCAGCTGCTAATGAGGAGCCTTTTCATCATTCCCTGGGACTCCTGAAACCCAGCCCACCCGCCTCGGCTTCCCCTCCCTCGGCTTCTTCTGTCCCAAAGGAAGGTCAACAGGGGCCCCAGAGCAGTGCAAGAGGCGGAGGAAGGGCAGAGGGGGACCTGCCACTTATGCCACAAAGCGGGGGGGGGGGGACGGGGGACGACACAGACCAACAGCTGGGTCAGGGGCCTCAGCTGGCCGAGCCCTGCAATCCGCTCTCTGTGGGGCAGTCACCCCTTGGGCAGCGCCTGGTGCGGGAGGCAGGCCTCTTCTGCAGCGGGGAGGACAGGGCTGCAGGCCCCAGTGGCCAAAGGAGGCTGAGAGAGGGGCCTGGGAACAGAGTGGAGCTGCTGGGCGTCCTTCACCAGCTCCGATGGGTGAGATTCATCAGAATAATCTGCACCCCAGGATGGAAGAAGCAGGTTCTTGAGGCAGCCCCCATGGGCTGAGCATTGGGGGGGGGGGCAGGGGGCAAGGAGCACTTACCTTGGGTATCTTGGTGTTAGCTTGGGCCAGGGTGGATAAAGTCCTTCTGGGTGAATGAAAGTGGTGAGGATCTATTGCAGGAGGGAGCTTGGCACCCTCTGGCTGGGAGAGAAAAGGTGAGGTGACCAGGAACTTAGCCCCTTGGAAGTGGGACCTTGTTGAGCAGCTGAAGGAAAGGCCTGCCCCACTGAGGTGGCCAGAGAGGCTTCCTGCAGGTCCCCTGGCCTTTGAGGAGGTCACTCCTGATCTCCTCTGCCTCTGCCTTTTGGTCTCGAAAGAGTTGAGACCTGTTTCCAAATTGGGGGCGGGGGAGGAAAACAGCACCCCGGGGAAAGGGAGGGCAATGCCCCCCGCCCCATTCCTGACCTGAGGGGGAATCAAAGCAAAACCAGCCAAGATTGGCAGGAGAGAAACCAGGGGTGGGGTGAGGGAGCTGAACTGGCCCACAGGACTTGGGCAACATCGGAGTCTGAACCTTCTTCCTGCGATGTCCAGGCCAGCCGGATGCTGGCCTGCTTAGCTGTCCCTCCAGGTCTCTGCTGTCACTCGGTGGCAGAAGCAAAAGGCTTCATCTGCTGCATGCCAGTTTGCCAAATAACCTAGTTACATTATATATGGACATTGGTATGACCGCCACTTAACTTAAAAGATTAGTAGGTGAAGCTGTTCAATCCCCAAACATATTCAGATGGTTATTTTTTCCTTTCTGTTTGGACTCAGGCTGGGGCAGAGTAAATGAGAAAATATGTCTTGCCATCACACTTCCATCTGTATTTCACCAAAGTTTGTTTTCACTCTCTCCCTTATCACAATTAAAATCCCAAGGAGGAGGCCCATCATAAATCAAAGTTCTGTTCATGTGTCTCACATAAATATGTGTGCTGCTGCCTGTGCACCAATAAGAAAATAAACACAACCCCTTTGGCTACATGAGTAGAAATAAGCAATTTAGGATCTTAAAAGATAAAAGATAATAAAAGTAATTAAGATAATTAACCATCCTGAAGAAAGAAGAATTTATGGCTGTAAATTTGGTCCTTGAGTTGAGACACCATTCTGCAGCTGCCACTCAAGGCAGAGATGATGCCTTGAGCCAAAGGAGGAACAAAAAGCCGGACTTTCAGAGCCAGCCCAGCCTCCCGGTGGACGCTTCCTTGGGCCACAGAGCAGAGGGCTCCTGGCCGGCAGTTTGACCGGCCACTTCCGGCACCTGGGCAAGCCTCTGAACGAGTCAGACCTTTCGGGCGGCTGTCTCTTGTGGCTGCCAGAGAAACCTCACCACAAAGTTGGTGCTGCCTGTGCCGGGGGCTCTGGCTGGCTGGGACATCTGCCACCTCTCCACTCGCCCATGTTTCAGAGGACTTCCAGGGAGTTGCAGGGATCCAAACAACACTCAGGGCAGTGGTGGGATTCAATTTTTTTTACTACCGGTTCTGTGTGCATGGCATGGCTTGGTGGGCATGGCAGGGGAAGGATACTGCAAAACCCCCTTCCCTCCCCACCCCACTAACCTGCTTTCCAGCTCTGTTCTCCTGTGCAGGGCAACCAAAGAAGACCCAGCCGATCAGTTGGGACTCAATGAGAGGCAGAGAAGAGCTGGGGTTGGCGGGGCCAGTCAGAGGTGGGATTGACAGGTTCTCCAAACTACTCAAAATTTCCACTACTGGTTCTGCAGAACTGATCAGAACCTACTGAATCCCACCTCTGACTCAGGGGGGATATTGCGTGAAACGAAAGGTCAGCGGGATCTTGAAAAGGCAGAGGGAGGAAGGCTTCAAAAAGTTTTGTTTGCTTTTTCTTTGTAGAAAGCGAGGAGTCCCAAATGCCAGCAGCACCGCTTGCTTTAAAGCAGCATAGCCCACCCGGAAAGTCCAGAGGCTGGGAACAAAGAAGGGCCTGAGAGGCAAAGGCCGCTCCGTAGCTCCGGCCACCAGCCAGGCAACATGGGCGGAAGCTGACAAGCGGAGCCCAGAATTCCCCGCACCCCGAGAGGCGACCCCGGGGGGGCCTCCAGAGAGGCATTGAAGCCCGGGGGTGGGGGGAGGCCCCAGGCACTTTGCTCCGTGGTGGGGGGAGTGGGCAGGGCTTGCCAACGAAGTCCAGAAGGCTCCCAGCCAAGGGCCTTTGTCTAGTCGGGCACAAAGGCACTCCTTCTCCCTGGCTGCCTTTTCAGTTACACGGGGGCCCCTCGAACAGCAGAAAGAGGCGCTGAACTCCTGACGGGGGCGGGGGGGGGCGGTTGCTCTTTATCCCAGAGGAGCCGGCCCTGCCTCCGCATGGGAACGCACCAAAGACGCCTGGGGAGGAAGGAGCCGCTTGGAATGCCACGACCTGCCAATCAATGCGGAGGGGAATGGGGGGTCCGGGAAACCATGGCCGCGAGGAGGGCCCCAGCAGAGCACAGGGGCTCCGGGGCGGCCACGGGGCTCCGTCTGTCTGAGCAGCAGCGCTTTTCTGCAGCGCCTCAGCCGACTCGGGTTCTGCTCTCCGGAGGAAAGGAGGGGTGGGGAGCGCCCCTTCCCCCTCCCTCACGGCTTCTGCTGAGCCTTGAGCCCAGAAAAGGCCTGCCCAGAGGCCGCCAGGAACGCAGCCAAGAGAGACTCTCGGCCCCTCTGCAGCTGCGGCCTCAGAAACGGCTTTGAGCTTCTCCCGGCTGCTCTGGGAAAAGGGGTGGGAGGGGGTGATGGGTCTGGAAGCCCCCTCCCCGCAGGCAGGGAGCGCTGCAGAGCACCTCCTTTTGAGCGACCTCCAAGGGGGCGTAGAGACTGGTGTTCAGCACAAAGGGGGACTTGGGCCCCTGCTTCTGGCTGACACAAACGGAGTGGTTCTGCAAAAGGAAAGGCGCCCCTCCTTTCCCTCTGGAGAGGTCCTTGGAAAGCTTCCTGTGAAGACAAAACCTCCACCACCCCCACCACCCTGCACATTTTTGCTGAAAGCTGTCATTTCATCTGGCTGCTTATCCCGGGAGGGATTTCGTTGTGCTGCCTGGCCTGCCTGTGCAATCCCACATCCCATCCAATGGCCTCCACCCCGAGAACTGTGGGAGAAACCCAAGGAGCAGCCCGGTGCCCCCTGGACTGCCTGGCTCCATCGAACCTCCGCTTGGGAAGGGAGAAGCGCCAGCAGCAGCAGCAGCAGCAGCACACAGAGCCAGGCCTGGGGGCACCAGCTGTTGAATGGCTATTGCGTGCCCAAGGCTGGGTGTGCAGGGAGGAAGGCTGTGAGGAGCCTGCCACTCTTCCCTGCGCCAGCCCTGGAGAGGGCCTCCCATCAGGCAGCCCCCCAGGGGAAGGGCTCCCAGCCTCTGGCACCCTGAGAAAAGGAAAAGACAAGGCAAGGTTGGGGCAGCAGCAGAAGAGTCAGGAAGGAGGATCTGCAAGGGCAGGGACAAGAGGTCCAGCTGGCAGCCACCCCGACTGATGGGCTCAGACATCCACCCTGGAACGGAGCCTTGGCCGTGGCACCCGGGGCACCGACCTGGCCCTCCAGACGTCTCTCCACCTGAAGTGGAGGGGCGGGGCTGAGGGAACCCGCTTCAGAATCCAACCTAGCACCATTTCCTGGAGGTCTTGGTATCTGTATTAGAACTTCATTAAATGAAATGTGGTTTGCACAAGGAAACATTTTATTTTTACTGCAGAATAGTGGCAATGCACTATATTAAACCGTAACTAGGAAGCCACTGACAGCCTCAGCGATGAAAGAGGGCTGACCCTCCACCAACGAGTGGAGCCTGGAGGGCTGCATGGGGGAAACCTGAATGAGCTCAGGGCCTGGACTGACCCTAGAGGGTAAAAGCAACCCCAGGGAGCCAGTCCCTCTCAGTGCTCTCTGCACACATTCAGTTCACATGCTGAGATAACAGGCAAGTCCGCCAAGTGTTGCTGTGGACTTTTTCTTCCTGGGATTTGGCTGATCTCGGATCATAAGAAGGGCTCGTTACTATTATTGTTCCAGTGATTAAGGTAACATATTTATGCAATGTGCACATCAACAGACACAATTTCCCTGCTGAAAGTGGGTCTCTGTGGCCTCCTCTCCCTTCCCACCAAATCTCTTCCTTGGCCTGTGGAGCTTTGCATTTGCGGCACCTATTCCAGATAGGTTTTTGGTGCTTTTTTTTCCTGGGCTTCCTAAGATTGTTGGAAGGGTAAATAACCAGCCTGCTGACATTGCTTCTATTTAAATAAATGACACACTGCGCACGTACATCGTTTGCATAAAACAATATTCAAGTAGGGTGATTTTAATGTTCTCTGCTATTTCTGACTCTCGCTGGATTGCTGTTTGCATATATTTGCATACCCTCAGAGAATTAAACTCACAGTATGCAAATGCACTCACAGGCTTTCTGGCTCTTCTCCCCCGCCCCACAAAAGCGGTTTATCCCTTCAATCTTCCCTCCCCCTTCAGCTTCAGGTTTTGGCACCCAGATCAGCAGCAAGGGAGGGGACAGGGAAGGGGAGTGCCAGTCCAGCAATTGTGCTCTTGGAGAGACACAGGGCCAGGCAGTGCCCATCTCCGAGAGCATAGCTCTCACCCACATCAGGGCTGCTTGCTCACATGGAGCTTCTCTTCCTGGAACTGAGCACAAGCCACCAACACGCTCACAAACAGCACCTGAGACACCAGCCAAGCCAAGGGATGCAGCCAGGAGCAAATTCTGGGGCCCGTACCAGCCCCGAGAGCGCAGGGGCCATTGGTGCCCATCTAGGGAGTGGCCAGGTCTGCCTACCTGCTTGGCTTCAGGCACCCTCCGAGCTGTGCAGGCAGGAGTACATCCGCCTGCTAATTGCCCTTCAACGTCTGTGTCACAGCAACAAACTGGGCCCGCTTTTCAAGGTGACAGCCCCAGAAGAGGAGAAAGCGGCTGGGATGATTTAATCAAGTTTAAAGACTGAACTGCACATGCTCACAGTTTGATCTCCCCTCCCCCGCCTCCATTTTTTGTTTTAAATAAGGGCCAGCATGATTACCCTTAATTTATCAGATAGAATTGCACCGGCCTATTGAAGTATTCCTCAATCCACAGCCTTGGACAGGTGGCAGGATTGCGCAGTACCCAAAATCCAAGTTACCTAACTGCTCTGCCAGGCTGCTTCCATGCCACATTGAGGGGGTCCCATAATGCACTATTGCAAGCTGAGAGTTGTAGTCCTGTAAGGCAGCTTCTCCAGCCTGCTTCTAAAAGGGGTGGGGGTGGGATAGAAATGGCAGCAGGGAACTGGGGAGAGGACAAGCCCTCCCAGAAGGCCTGGGGGGAGGTGCGTGGGCATTTGCATCCTGTTTGCCCACGCAGGGTTGAAGGGCCCCTTGGCCCATGAGGTCAAGGCAGGACTCAGGTCGGGAGCTGTGGTTCTTCAGAAGTGCCCCTGCCTACCCACACCTGGCTGGCAGCAAAGGTGCCTGCAGCCATCATGATGATCGGCACCTCGCGGCCTGAATATTTCCTCTTTTGGCTCTTCCCAGCAAGAGACCCTCATGTGCCAACAAAGTGATTTGGTGGTAGAATTATCGCAGGAGCGCCTGATTTGTCCTACACGATGGAGCATGTCATGCAATTGCTTTGCTGGCTGGGCTGGGGGGCTCCCTCTGCTCCACTCTGCGCAGGAGAAGAAGGGGGCTGGGGGGGCAGCCTGTGAAATGCGGCCATTTGCACTGCAGGGAAAGCTGGGCTGGGGGTTGGCAGCTTTTCGTGCGGATGGTGGGCCTGCAGGCCTGGAAAGAGAGCCAACTCAGCCGCTGGGCCACATCGGGGAATCGGGGGGGGGGGGGCGCTGTACAAGGCTGGGGGGGGGGCAGGGTATGGCGAGGCGAGGCCATGACAAGAGCAGAGCCTGGAAATGCCCACTTGTTTGCGGATGCCACCGACTTCCACCCCTCCCTGTGGCTTTCCTTGCAACCCTCAGACCATTCCCTTGGCCCTTCCGCCAAAGTCCTCCTCCTTCCTCACACCATTTCCACGGCCACGCAGGGCCTTCGGATGGCTGCGTGGCCTCCTCTTCGCTTCCCCTGGGCTGGCATCTCCAGGCTCCCCTGGAGCTCCTTATCACTTTAAGAGGCTTCCTCTGGCCTTTCGGGAGACTTTCCTTGCCGGGTGATCTTGAGGAGTGATGCCAGAACAAATCCACCCTTCCGTGCTTCCTGGGAATTTGGAATGCTTGACCAGGCGGGCCCAGGGCCCCATCCAACCGCAAGGGCCCTGCAACTTGAGGTGCTGGAAACCCAGCGTGGAATCTTCTGCCGAGGGTTGCTCCAGGCCTCCTCTGCCTCACCTGTTCCCAAGAAGTCTGACTTCCTTTATTCCTCCCCATCGCTGGATATTTTTCCTAGCAGAGACCAAGAGGAGGGCTCCATCTTCTTCAGAAGGCAGCTGTTGCCCAGGTTGGGGCTCTCTGGCATGTCCGTGTGCTCATATCGATGGTGCCTATTTCTCAAATCTTCCCCCTTCGTCACATGGGCAGCGCTTGCTCAGTGGAACATATTTGGTGCCTTCTCCAGCATGGCGGGGGGGAATGATCACCCTCCAATCTCCAAAAAGCAAGATTGCCACAAACAAGGCTGAGCCTTCCTGCTCCTGGGATCCAGTCAAGGTGTCCCAAAAGCCCTGCACCCCCCTCCCTTCCCATCTCCATGGGAAGGATAGGTCTCAACTGTCAGTATCCATCCTTCCCTCCCCCCCAATCACAACAGGTGAAGCTTCTGGGATGAGAAGTGAAACTTTTGTTCTTCTCCCTCAAGGAAACAAAGACCCCAACTGCCTTTTGGAAAAGCACCTGGGAGCCTCAGCCAGAGGTTCTCTAGAGTTCTGGGTTCAGGCTCTGCTTCCCAGAGAGGGCTGCTGATATGGGGAAGCCATGCTTTCCTGGCCCAGATCCTCCTCCACTCTTGACCCTTCCCATCCCAAATCTTGGCCAGGGCAGCTTGAAGGGCAGCCAGGGTGGAAGCAGCTCAGACTCGCAAAGTCCTGTAGCTCAGCTGGCTGGGACAGTTGGCTCTGCATGGACTCCTGGATGTGTGTGTGTGTGTGTGTCCCACCCGTGCTTTAAACCTGCACTCGACCTGCAGGCAAATCCCATCTTGCACCTCCCCAACGGCAATTTCCCCCTGTGCAAGAACACCCCCGGCAGAACACCTGGACTTTGGATGCTGTTTCTGGGCCTCTCCGTTGGCAGGGAGGCAAGCAGCCTCAAGGAGACTGTGTTGAGCGAGCACCACTCCCCCCCACCCAAGAGGCCAACAAGGACCCTCATCCAATCCCCATTTCCTCCTAAGGCCCAAGTGGAGCAGGGACCCCAGGCTCCCTCCCTCCCTCCCCCGGCCTGGGCCAGTGGAGGAGCTGGAAGGCGAGCAAGCGCCCAGCAGCCCCGTTTCCATCCTGCGGTCCAAAATTACAAGCCATCATATTTTGAAAGTGATGCTGACATTCCTCAGCCGGGAGGCAAAGCCAAAAACAATGCAAGCACAGCTTGTCTTGGCAAGGGTTCAAATCCAGGGCCTCAGCCAGTGAAACCAAAAACATTGACACAGCTGGATGCAAAGCTGCCTGTTTCTCCCAGCTCCTCTCCTCACTCGGGCCACGGCTGGCCAGTCAAAGGCTCCAGTGTTCTCGGCCTCCCCCGGCCAGCCGCACTGAGAGAGGGACATGCACTAGGGAAATTGGGTGGTCTTTCTAGGGAAACCCCAACCCAAACAACCTTGAAAGGGGCTCCAGGAAGATAGGAATTAACCTGATCTCGAGGCTCATCCATCCACAGTCAATTTGCATGGGGAGAAATGTGGAAGCCTCATCAATTGGCAATATGACAGTAAAGGCTAATAAACGCTTTAACAAACCACTACGGAAAACAGACGCAAAGGCCGGAAGAGCCAAGCCGCCAGCCAGAGTTGCTCGCCTGCCAGACTTTGGCTTCAGCCACCCCAAGCCCCATGACGTCAGGCTGGTGGGACTGCTTAGGGCGGACGGAGCGCTTGCTCCAACCAGCTGTGTTTTGCATTCACCTTTGTCCTTTCATCTGCAAGATGGAGGGAAGGGGGGAGCAGTGGGAGGGGGCAGGACCATCCCAGGGACAGCTCCAAAGTCCTCCATTCAGGGCTGCAATGGGGGAGCCTCTCTGGGACTCTCCAGGAGCGGGTTTGGCCTTTGCCTGGGTCACTTTCTTTAAGGCAAGGAGGTTGTTTCTGTGCAGCACCTGAACAGAGGGGAGGGAAAGAAACCGATGGGTGGAGGCCTTGAGGAGGCACAGAGATTTCAACAGGGCTTCAGTCTAGAGGCCAAGCATTTGCTCTGAAGGGGGCCCAGGTGCTCTTTCACCAAAGGTGCAGCTTCTGCTCTGCTGGGCCACCAAGTTTCCCGCTTCCGTGGCAGCCTGGGGCCTCCCTGGTCACTTCCACTGGTCACATTTGCCCCAGGCCGGCCTTGCCCCATTGCTGCTTTGTCTGGGCCGCTTCCTCTCTGGGCTCGGCTGTGGGCCTCCCTTCATGATGGCCCCCTCTCCCTCTGGGGGCCGTCCTCACAGTGGCTCTCTTGCATCCTGTGGCCTGAAGCGGGATCCCCGCAGATTCTTCCCGAGAATCAGGAGCACCCCCAGTTCCTCCTGCGGAAGGAGGGAGAGCAGGGCAGAAAGGTGCTCTGCAGGTGACAGCCTCCCCTTAAAATATGCCCTCCGTGATGGACAGCAACGGCTGAACTTCTAACAAAAGGCAAAGGCTGCGAAGTCTGGGTGGGGAGAGGCATTCAAATTGAAAACCTATGCAGGCCCTAATTTGCACACCGATTTTTTGATTGCTTTGTTATCTTTTCTTGGAAGGAAGTTAGCTCCCTTCAGATGCTCCTTCTCAGCTGCCAAGCAACAGGGTCATCTTTTAAAAAGCTGAATGCCTCACTCTCCCTGCAGCTGTGCCTTAAAGGACCCAATCTGGAGAAGCTTGCTCGTCTGGTACCAAAATGCCCCTTAATGCGCCAGGCTCCTTTGTGGTGCACTAAGCCAAAGTGCTTTCCATCCACAGATTTCTGTCCACAACCCAGTGGAAAATTCCAGTCCGAATGTCCACAAGTTTTCATTCTTCCAGGGCGAAGAAGCGCCAAGAACAGCGCTCCTGGGGCACTAGCCTGTCTACTAGGCTTGGAACCGAGGGGGTAGCGAGGGGGGCTCAAGGCTGGCATGGTGGCAAAGGAGAGCCCCTGGCACTTTCTGGGAAGGGGGGCCCTCCCGGTTCCTGGGCAGGGCTTGTGCCCTCTGGCAAAGGGTGCCCAGGAATGGAGCTGCAGTGGACGCGGCTTTCCTGGGGAGGGGCACTCTTGACGCCACTGCTCTGGTCTGCATTAGCTCCAGATTGCACAGTTCTACTTTCAAGGGGGAAAAGGAGAAAACAGCTTTATGACTTCAAATAGGAAACTCTTTTGACAAATGGCAGGGTATTTTATTCAAGATGAGCTTTTGTCCAAATGCTTTTGACAAGAAAATAGGTGACTGGGTTGAGAGACTTTGCTGGTGCAGAAGAACCCATTAAAAACCTGGGGGTGGGGGAGGTGCTGGGACTTCTCCCTTTGATCTGGGGAGGGGGCAGATGTCAAGGCTCAGTAGCCTCCAAATGCACTCCATGAAAAGGTCCTCAGCAGGGCCAAGAGGCAAACATGCCTTGGGTGCCAGCTCTTAACCTGTGGGTCTTCTGCCTGATGCCTGGGCAGCCCTAACCCCCAGGGAAGGGCCAGCAGTCCCTAAGCCTTGGGTTGGCCCAAGAGTGGGGTGACCACAGGCCCCTTTGGATGTCCCCCTGAGCCCCTGCCCCCCTCTAGACAACCCAACGGAGACCAGGCAGCCTCTCCTGTGACCTGGCTGGCTGGCTGGCTTTGAGTTCTGCATTCAGGGCCTCCAAGGCATTTCAGGAAAACATCCTTTTAAAGAAAGGTTGCAGACCAGAGGAGCAGATAAGGGGTGGGGGGCTGCTGTGTCCCCCAATATTGCTCTGATATTGGAGCTGAGCTGGCCAAGGGCCGCCGGCACCTCTGGGTCCTGAGCCCCCTGTCCTTTCCTCTAGAAAGCCTGCTTCCCCGGATGTGTCTGCGCAGCCTGGGGGGGGGCTCACTCTGCTCCCCAGTCCCTTAACCGGGAAGAGCCTTCCTGCTGACCAAACTTGCCCCCCGCGGGGTCCCCTTCCCACTGGCCTTCAGCAGCTGAGCTTTCTTGGCGGGTGAACCAGTTGGACTGTAGTTTGGAAAGTGGCTTTAGGTCATTTCTTCTGTTCACTTGGGACTGTCTCTGTTTCTGTTTTTACTGATGCAGCTCCCCCTGAATCCTGCACTCTCAGCTGGGCAGCCTCAGGCATGGCTTCCATACATAAACAAACAAGGCAGCAGCAGCAGCCCCCCAGGTGACTGTCTGCAGCCTCCCTCTGCGGATGCCGGGGGGGGGGGGGGGGGGCTTCTAAGGGTCCCAGGGCTCCAGCAGTTGTGATGGCCTGGTGGGCTCCACAGACATTAAATAAGGAGCCTTTACTCCCCAGTGCCGTGCAAGGCACCCAGGCGGGGTTACCCAGCTGTCAATCTCTCTCCGCCCAGGGCTCAGGTCCTAGCCAGAGTTGTGACTCGGCGGTGGCAGGTCTATGGCCGGCCCTGGATGTGGCTGATGGGCCTTCCTGAGCCACAGTTTCTTCCCCCTCAGCAGCTGCCCCTGAGCTCCACAAGCCTTGCAGGGGCTCTTTCCCCACTATGGTGGGGCACCTCGTGGGGAAGCCCTCCGGCCCAGTTGCTCCTGGAGTTGGCTGCTGTGGGGTGTCGCCTTCGTCACTGAAGGAGCACAAAAGGAGACGGCTCCACCACTAGCCGCCACCTTCTCCTCCTGCTGCTGCTGCTGCTGCTCAGGGGCTAAAGCGAGGCTCCTCGTGAGTCCTAAACCAACATTGACCCAGCCTGCTGCAAGGAATCGAGGGAACAAAGGCTTCGTCCTCCACACGGGGGGGGGGGGGGGGGGGAAATCGTGGGGGGAGGGAAGCAGGCCTGTGAGTAATTAGCCAGTGATTTTGTAATCTCCTTGAAATCCTGGTGCTGAGCCTCCCCTCCTTCCCCTCCCTCAGAAAACGCCCAGGGATGGAGAAGGCCAGTCCTTTCCTGCCTGTTGTGTCTCCGTCTCCCCCCCCCCCCCCCCCCCCCCGATCCAGAAGGGCTGCCTTCCCTCCCTGGAAATGGCTGACTTGAGCTCCTTCCCCTTTTCCAGCAGCAGCAGCAGCAGCAACATCAAGTCAGCCTCCAAGTGACATGATTGCTGCCTCCCCAACACCCACCCCATGGCAGGCATTAGTATTCACAACACACCTGACTCCAGAGAGGATTAATGGACTCTGATGCCTAATATCCTGGAGAACAATTAATTTGCCCACAGTTTTGTCATGGTTGAAAGTCAAATGCTGGAACCGATCGATGCTGGGAGAACAGCGCTGCAGCCTTCTGTTGGAGCTGAATTTTAATTTCCCCATCATTTCCTGCCATGCCCCCACCAGCCCCATCACACGGAGCCTCTTTTGCCTTTTTTCTAATGGGTCTAAAAGCCTCTTTTTCCTTCTCACACATGACAAGTTGGGCTCACAAAAGTCTTTTAAAAAATTAAGTGGGGGACGGACCCATAGATATTAGAGTCTTGTGCCTGTGAGGAAACTGAAGCGGACAAGGGAGGATCTCTGCCCTCTGATGGGCTCAGGGGGAGGGGAGACACTCCCCCACCCCTGTTCTCCTTCCTGCCCCCGAAGCCCTGCTACAGTGGTGGTGAGGCTGCTCTTCTGTCAGAGTCGGTCTGGGGCAGGTGAGGGACCAGCTCACGAGGGGGGTGCTGGCTGAGAGGCCCCCTGGGTCCCCCTGGAGTCTGCAGCGAAAGTGGCAGCCCTGAGGAAAGTGCACGTCTCTTGGGGGAACTTTGGGCCACTTCCCCCCCCCCATGGCTGGTATGGTGCCCCATCTCCAAGCCCCAAGGTGAGTCTCGGACAAGCCCATCGCTCGCTCAGCCTTCCAAGTTCTTCTTGGGACTGCAGGCTTTGCCCCTGAAGTGGCCGGTCCCCAGAGGGACACCTCAGAATCCAGGCCAGCTTCGGGTCCCTCTTCTGCTGACCCACAAGTCCCAGGGCCAGGATCCTGGCCTTCTCAGGGCCGGGTTGTGCCTGCCTGAGACAAAGATGCTGCCCAGCCACACAACGGGAAGCCAAGGTGCCTCCCGATCCTGATTTTAATTCCAGTCATGGAACAGTTGCCCTTCCAGGTTGCAAGAAAGGGAGGCAGGCTTGGGAAAAGCTCCAGGCTCAGCACGGGGCAGCCGGTGGAGCACAAGCCCAGAGGAGGACCTGAGTTCATGCATGCACCGTTCACGTGTGACCTCCTTCCGGTCCTCCTCCCTCAGAAAGTGGGTCCCTGCTCTCCCAAGCGGATTTATGCCTCTCTCCTTCCATTGCCCTGGAAGCAGGTGCAGAATAGGGTGCCCCTGAACTCCAGGCTTTGATGAAACCATCATAGCTGGGGAGCCCCTCCAGAGGTAATTCCTCCGGTCAGGAGGGGGCCGCTTCTTAAAGCCTCCCCCAGGATGAGGGACAGGAGGCCTCTTGGAGATACACACTCAGGCTCAATTAACCAGCCACCAGGCAGGGTTTGTGTATGGAGATGGATGCCTTGAAGTGGGGGAGGGAAGGGGGTCAGCCAGATCCCCTTGACCTGGAGAAAGTCAGACCCACTTTTTCTGCTGGAAGGGCCGGCCATAGTTTTTTTTTTGTGTGTGTGTGTGTGTGTGTGTGTGTACCGGGTGAATCTCCAGCCTAAAACTGGAGGTGCCTGGCCTCCATTATCCCACAGCTGCACCATTCAGGGTCCCCAGCAATCTTTTGGAGGCAAAACAAGCCTCCGGAAGCAGAGGTGACTCCAGGAGCGATAAGAGAAGAAGCTCACCTAAGAGGCTGTTATCAGCTGTTTGTGCCTGGCTGGGCCTGCGATGTCTCATTGCGATGTGATGTGGCTGAAAATTGGATAGATAGGGCCGTCACCTCCAAGCAGACTCTCCTTCCTTGTCTTCAAGGGTAACAGGATGAGGGAGGGGGAGGGGGCTGGGGAGTCCAGTTTGGCAGCCAGCACCTCTGTCTGGAGCCTGGCTCAGGGACCAAAGAGGCAAGGGGAAAGAAAGCTGGAGGCTGACCTGGGCAGCAAGGAGGATGGAGCTCCAGAGGGCTTGGGTCCTTCCACCCCAGTCTGAGCTTCATCAAAGGGGGAAAGAGCTGGAGCGGGCACCAAATGGAGCACAGAGAAGTGACAACTGCCCTGCCAAACCCTTGGAACCCCAATGCCCTTGTCAATTCCAGGCCCTTCTGCAACAGCCCCTGCTCTCCGGTCCCCCCTGCTCTCCCCCAGCATGCCCTTTGCCTTTGGAAGCCTCTGCTTACTTGGCCCTCCACTCAGCTGCACTTGGCCACCTGGTTTAGCTTCTCGACAATTCTTAAATAATTTAGATTATTTCTGGGATATAAGTCCAGTATCCCTCAAGTTTGTCTCTCTTATCTTTCCAAAAGTGAACTGTATGAATTCTCCACTCTTCTGCATCTCCACCAAAGATGAAGTTTTAGCATATGTAGATTGCTAACTTTTCATGGAGTGATGAGTTCAGCCCCTGAGCCAGGCAGTGGGAAGACCTGGAAAGTTAATGGCTGAGCCACAAGAAACCCCTACACAACTCGGCCCCCAACTTGAAGTCTCCCTGGCATCCAATCCTGGCATGGCTGCCCATGCCCCCTGCAAACCCCTGCCCATTGCTTCGGGGGTGGGCAGCATCTCCCGTGGGGGCGAGGCCAGAGCTGCTTGTGCTGGGCGCCTTCCGCTCCGCCTGGCCTCCGTGGCCCCAGCAGCCTCAGGGGGAAAGGCCTTCCCACCCTCTCACTGGAGCTGATCTTGGTTTCTGCTGCAGTGGTGTAATTACAAAATGCTGCCATAATTATTGAAACACAACTAGAAGTATTTCATTATTAAAATACCCCCCATGGCCCATTATTAATTCATTAAATAAATTTGGTTTATAACGCTCAATAATTAATGGACTGAAGTTTATTCCGTAGATTCTTTCTTTTATTAGTAACGTGTCAATTCTTGGTTTGAAATAGAAAAAAACAATGGGAGGCAGGAAACCCAGCTGAATGGGACCAGAAGGACCAGGAGAACGGCCATCCAGGAAGTGGTGGCCAGGAGGCAGCCTTGAAGGAAGCAAGCTGCGCAGCCGAGTCAGGAATAGAACGAGGATTTTGCAGAATTTGCAATTTCTTATCCCCCCCCCTGTAAAATTGGGGCAGATAGTGAGAGATGGAAGAATCCTCAGTTGCTTGCATTCGTTTCTCCCCAGATCCTCTGGACTGGGGGCTCCCAAGGGCTTTGCAGCTGTTTTTTGAAATGTGTCCCAAACTATCCTCCTGAAGGACCACAAGCAGCGCTCCCAGCCACCCTGGGGATCTGTTTGGGAGGCGTCCGGATCTTAATCTGGTGCTGTGGATTGACTGGGCTTGCCGGTTCCCTCCCAAGCAGAGAGCAGCATGCCTTGAGGTCTTCTCTGCCAAACCCCACTGGCCTCCTTGCAGGCTGCCTCTCCTGGAAGGCGCTGCTCACTCTGGCACAGGAACTGGGGAAAGAATCACAACATGGTGAGATGGCCCCTCTAAGGAGCCCCACAAAGGCAAATGAACACCCACCACAATTAAAACCGGGCAGTAATCCTTCTTATTGCAGCCCAAGCCTCCCAAAAGCCCCCTCTGGCTGGAGATGCTCCTTTGCCCCATTTGTCAGCCGCAGAAGCAGCTCTGGTGACTGGAGGCCACACCTGCAACAACGGCTATTCACCCCATCTGCCATTCTTGGGAGTTAAGCTGAGGAGGCCCTGACCTCCCTTCCTCCTTGGTGGAGCATAGCAAAGAGGGCTAGTGGTTGCTTGGAAAACTGGGGTGCTTTTCTGCACCCCGGGATGTTGCTTCTTTACCCCAGCAAGCTCCAGGCAGAGGACTCCCATTTTCAGTGCTCAGTGGCCACGGTGGGAGGTGGGTCGCAGCAGGTCTTCCTTCAGAAGTGGATGAGTTTCTCAAGGTTGAATCTGGGTGGACAGTGGGAGCAAGAGGAAAAGCAAAGCAGAAAGAAATTGCAGCAGTTCTTATGGCAGCAGGCGGGGGCTGGATCTGGCCGTGTTTAGCTCTTTGGATGCCCCCCAGGGGGTTCCTTTGCTGGCCTGCTGCTCCTGCTTTCCATGAACTCTCCCCTGGCACCACTCAACACTTGTGGAGGAACCTGGGAGGGAAGGCCCTCTCCTGGCAGCGGGTGCAAAGCCAGAGAGAACGAAGGCCTCCACGGCCGATGGCCTCTTTCTGAATGGGGCCCCTCTGCCACCCCGAGGTGGTGCCAGTGGTCGGGCAGTGTTTCCCCCTCGGTCATAATGAGCAGGTGGAGAGGCCTCTGAACCAGTTTACAAGAAGCAAGTGGCAAAGCGAGGCAGCCGCTGGGGTTTAATGGGCTGTGTTTGAAATATTGGAGTCTATGATAAGCCATTATGTAAATTACATTCATTGATGGCTCTGCTGTGAAATCGCTCTGCTAGGGGAAGAAGAGCAGATAAACGGAGGTGGGGGGATCTTTGAAGATGTCGCTTACTCATCCTCAAAATTGGGCAATGGGTGGGACCACTTCTTCACGCCTATCCCTCCCCCGAGCCAAGGAGCATCACTCCTGGAGACGGACAGGCCGTGGGACAGCCAAGCTTCTGGGCCTCTTCAGAGCAACTGTCCTTGGTGACATCAGGTGGGGCGAAGCGATCCCCAATGTTGAGGCCATTTGACTGCTGCCAGGAACAGGGGGTTCTCTTGGGGCTACCAAGCAGGAAAGCCCGGCCACTGGGCAGGCAGCTCTGGCTTTTGGCCCCTCCTCTCCCCTCACTGTGCTGGGCTCCAGAGGTGCTGGAAGCCCCTGAATGGGGGGAGTGGCCTTGTACACACCACCAGAGTGTTGGGGGTTGCACACCAGTCTAGGAACAAGGGAGCCAGAATCATTTTGTACAGTGGGGGCTGCCTTGATGCCGGAAGTCCCTAACACGCCTCAGATGCCGGGTGCGGGTGGAGAGGAACCCTGTCCTCTTCCCTGGCGGTGCATCCAGATCCAGATATGGGCCAGCCAGAAAGCTCTGTAGCCAGGCGATGCTTAGAAAAGGGGGGGCCAGGCAGTTTCTAGAGTCTCAGCCAAGCAAACTCCTTGAGAAACAGGCCTCCTCTCCCTCGGTGGAATGTCACGTCTCCCCCTCCCAGTGCCCCAATAATAACTTGGAGTCGAACCTGGTCAGCACCCCTCGGGCCTGTTTGTCTTGGCTCGTTTCTGCCAGACGTGGGAGTTATAAATCAACATTTCACAGGGCTTGGAAATCCCCACTCTCTTGGCTGGCCTGGTTCCCCCCAATTCCAAAACACTGCACCCCTCCAGCTTACGAGGCATAAACCACACGCAAGGCACGACGGGATGCATGTGCGCAACTGCTGCTCCAGAAACAGTGAGTTTCTTCTTCTCTGTCTGGCGGTGGTGCTGCATTTCCGCCGGTCCTGCAAGGCTGCTCTGCCTGTCCTTGGCGCCAGCCTAGGTGCTCCAAAGAGTCCCCAGGGTGGGCTTTGGCTTACCCTCTTCTGCACCTGCTAAGTGCTGGGCAGGGAGGTGCCCCCAGAGACTGCTGGGCGGCAGAGGGGCAGGGCTCAGACCTGAGGACAATTACCTCCTGGTTCTTCTCACGAAAGGGGCTCCTGCTGCTGGAGATTCAGGGCTCCTGGCCTGGCACTCACAGAGCTAGGCTGGCTCTCTTTCCTGGTCAGCCCCAAAGTGGGAAGAGAGACCCCGCTGGCCTGGTGCTGCTGATAACGGGGCGAGGGGGGCATGAGAAACTGGCACAAAGGGGTGTTCCGTCCAAGCCAGCTCCCCAAGTGACAGAGCTCTTCCCCCACTGGTCACCAATACCATTCACTGGGAGTTTCCCACCCCTGGATCTGTGGAGGCGCCCTCCCGAAAAACATTTTATTCATGGCTGCTTAGTTCACATAGAGCTTCTTTAAAGAAGACTTTTGCAAACATTGACGCTTCAAATACTTTCAGAGTTCAGGAGTTGATTTTTTCCTAATATTTTTTGGCATGGGGTGCTTTGAATAAGAGGCACCGGAAAGGAAATTGGGGCCTAACTCAAGGCTTAGATGGGCCGGCAAGGCCTTAATAAGCGCCTTCCTGGGCCACAGCAACCAGCCTCTTGGGATGCTTCGTGGCTTCCCTGGTATGAGGAGTTTTCCCAGGGTTGCCACCTGAGAACGACCCGAAGTCGCCTCAAGAGACAGAGTCAGCCTCAGAGAGGCAGGCTGAGCGTGGCTTCTCAAAGCACCAGAGAGCTTCTTCCCCTGCCATGCCAGAAGGGAGCCCCCTCCCACGTAAAGGAGGCAGGTGCCAGGCAAGGGCAGGGGCTACAGGAACAGGGGCTTGGGTGGGAGTGGGCAGGGAAGGTCAAGGCTCCCAGGTGCTGATCTCCTCCATGCCTCTTCCTGGGTAGGGGGGAGGCGGGGGGGGAGCATCTGCTAGAGGGCAATTATTAGAGGAGAGATCCTTTTATCTCAAAGACAGCATTTTGCTAATCGGATCACTTGTTAATTGCTCTAATTAAATCTGAACATATGGAGTCTTCTGAAAGAAGAACCTGAAATAGATTTTAGTCAGTAGATTCCTGTTGGCTTGCTAGAGAGGAAGAAGGGGGACCCTGTTTCCTCTTTCTCCTCAGCAAATATTCCCCAGAACTTCTGGGGACCCAATCCTGTCGCCTTCCCTGCTCTCCAGTTGGGAAGGCCCCTGCTGAAGCCCGGCTCCCCCACCCCCAGCCTGGAGTTCCAGGACTGGAGAACTGGGGTCTTCCTACAATTCCCCCCCCCCGCCCTTCTTTTTCCAAGGGGGCAACACAAATGAAGGGCCCCAAGATCCAGAGGCAAATGGCTTGGGAGAAGAGCCCCAAGGGGTGCCCATCTCCGGTTGCAGGAAGTTGTGCAGGGAAGGAATGGGGGGGCCCAAATCTTTTCAGAGGTGGCTGCACTGCGTGCCTGGTGCTTTCTCCCCCCCCCCCATTCCACAGCATTGCTCATTCCCCTCCTAGTTCAGTGCTCAGCCTGAAGCCATTTTGATCTTCCTGGGCTCTTCTGCAGAGAAGGCATGAATGGCCTGGGGGCAGGGAAGGGAGGGAGGGGCTACGGACACCGTCCAGGGTCTGTCCAGCAGCCACGAGCATGGCAGCCCTGGATTTCCATAGGTGCCAGACGGCTTCTTTCCTGTTTGCCTGCAGTCTCCAAGTTGCCTAGCAGAAGCAGAGGTAATTGTGAACAGATACCCCCTCCTTCCGGGCCCCCATATCTGGCTCCCACAACCTCCCGCCCCCCAGGCTTCCACGCAGTGGGATGCAGCTGCCCTTCCCTGGTGCCAGCAGCCTTCTCAGGGACCTCCGTGGTCCTCCCCCTCCTTGTCCCCACTTGTTTTGGGAAGGAGGGGGAAGAGAAGACACCCTCCCCCTGGAAGTTGAAGGAACCATGCTCAAGACTTGAGGGCTCCCTGCACCAGCTGGAGGCGTAAAGGATCTCAGCCGCCCAGAGAGGCAGAGCAGAGCTCCTCCACTGTGGGAAGGAGGCAGGTGAGGCTCAGGATAAGCATCCTTTGGAACATCAAAGCACCGGAAGGGAAGGGTTGCCCTCCAGTCTGTTTTTCTAGCTGGGACTAATGCCCAAAGCCTGTTTACTTTTGGCTGTGTTGTGCTACAGCGCATGAAAATAGACACAAATGGCTTCTGTTTCCTCCTCTTTCCGACTCAGCTGAGCAGGAGTGCGCAAGGTCTCCTGGCCGGCTTTGGTGACTCAGATAGACTAAAACTGGGTTTGTCCACTCCCAGCCCAGCCCCTTCCCCCCTGGCGAGCCCGGCCCTGAGAAAATGACTGCCACAGACTCAGTTATGGCCAAACCCCTTCACGTCCTGGACAATGGGCACCTCTTTGCCACACAGTCAGTCACCTACCTGCAAGACAGCTTCCTTCTTGGGGTCTGTGCACTGTTAAACTCAGGAGGTGCCATGGAGGTGGGTCTGGGAGGGCCTCCAAGGGGTGTCACAGCCACCAGAGGCCCCAGCACCTCAAAGGTTGCCCAGGTCCTAAATCCCAGGTAAGGCATGCGAAGAAACGCCACCCCAGGCCCTTGTGGAGCCAGCCTGCCTGCCTGATTGGAAGTAAACGCCACTGGGAGAAGGCATATGGGTATGGGGGCAGGGAGAGGGACCTGGGCCTGCCGGAAGCAGCTCTTGAAAGAAGTGGGCTAAGATGAGGGGAATTGGACCCAAGGAAGCTGGGTCCTCCTAGGCGGGGGAGTGGGGGAGGCAGGGTAAATCCCCCTGCAATCACTCTGATGGTGGTCTCCATCGGGCTCCTGGGTTCACTCCAAGTCTGGCCGCCTGCTTGGGGCTGGCCCTGGAGAGCCTCTTCCGTGCCCCAGACATGGGTCCTGGATCAGAAGGGCAGGCGGGGAGCCTTAGCTGGAAGGAGCCTTATGGGGCTCCACTCTTGGTCCCCTCCTATCCCACGTGCTGGAGAGCCACTGAAGAGAAGGAAATGGCTTGATCCCTGCTGAGAAGGTGGGCAGTGGGGAGGGGGCTTCCCTGGCCTCGTGCTCTGACTCACCAGCCAGCTGCTGTGCTCACTTTCTGGAGCCCAGGATCAGCCAACTTCCCTTCCTCTTTCCAGAGGCATTCCTGGCTGCTGCATGTGAAAGCAAAGGCTTGCTTTCTATTTAAATGCAAATTCTGACTTTTTCCCTCTGTGGCACTAGGAGAGAATTTTTCACACTGGAGTGAGGGTCACGATAATAATTTATCCACAGGCCTGTTTCTGCTATTCTTGTTTGCACAAGAAAAGGGTTTATCCTTCCCTGCTGGAGAGGAGAGGAGAGGAGAGGAAGGAAGGAAGGAAAGAAGGAAGGAAGGGGCTGAGGAAACAGGAGGTTCTGCTTATTGCAAGCATGGGGCAGTGGCCATGGTGGGCTTCCTATGGCCATCCATTGGTGGCCGAATCCTCAGAAGGCCAGGCAGAGCTGTCCAGCTGGCACTAGATTGAGTGCTGCACCCAAATGTTAGCTTGCTGGGTCTGCCCTGCCCTGCCTTGCCCATCTGCTTTCCTCAAGCCTTTTTGGGGTTGCCTATCCTTGGCTGAAAT
Organism: Hydrophis major; assembly: GCA_033807585.1. Taxonomy (NCBI): domain Eukaryota; kingdom Metazoa; phylum Chordata; class Lepidosauria; order Squamata; family Elapidae; genus Hydrophis; species Hydrophis major. The sequence continues at coordinate 207,353 of CM066339.1, read as the reverse complement.
TCCTCATACAGGAAAAAGGCTCCCTGCCCCCAAAGCACCCTCAATGCCACCATCGGCTCCAACAATGGGGCCCATGGTCCAGGAAGGGAGTTCATCCACCCAGAAAGGACGGGGCCTTTTGAGGAGTCCTGAAGGGGCCAAGATGAACCCTGGAGTGGGTCACCCAAGCCTGTTCTCCAGGGAAATCCACCCCCAGTGCCTCAACCTTGGGTGCCCTTCTCTGGGGCCTCTCCTGGTGTGCACTATGGCACTACAAAGCCAGCTCACCCCCCACTTCCTCCTACCGTTATGCCCCCCACCAAAGGCTGGAGCCAAATCTGCCTTCTACTCTCTAATGGGAATTAATCTTGAGTTCCAGACTTAATTGTGAGGATTTTTGTTAACTAAGCAAGAAATCTTATGACACAACAATAAGGTGCCATTTCCCAGCCTCCAAATGGAACGATATGCTGGCGCCTCGTTTATATGCAATTTCCACCCCCACTGCTGACGCTGCAGCTTCTAATGTATTCGCTCTGGAGTGATGGCGGCAGCAGCGCTTTTGCTGGGGGGGGGGACACAGCCGTGGGTGAGAGGCCCCTTTCTCCCCATCACTGGTGGGGCTGCGAGAAGTCAGAGCCCGACTGAACGAAGGGGCCTCTGCCAGCCCCAGGAGGAAGAAGGCGCTCCAAGGGTGGCATTGCCCAAGGGCACAAAGGAAAGGGGGATAACAATTTGTGACACCCCTGGTGCCAACATGCTTCACACAAAGCAAGCTGGGCCTCCTGCAAAACTCACTCCCGGGGCTGCGAGTAACCCTTTCATGGCTTTTGGAGGGCATCTTGGTGGCCACTCACCACACACCTTCCTTTCGCCATGAAAATTCCTCTGCGTTGCCCGGGGGGGGGGGGGGGAGAACCTTGAACAGGAAGAAGATGGTGGCAGAGCATTTCCCAGGGGAAGGAAGGCTGCTGCTCAGGGCACCATGCTGGGGGCGATAAGGTTCTCCACATTGCTGGTGGCTTGGAAAGAGTGAGGTTTGGCCCTGGAGGCCCTGGACTGGGGCCACAACCTTGGGCCCAGAAAGCGGCCGCCACATGGAGAAGCCTCCCTTCTGGATTGAGCCCAGGCTGCAGCTGTGGGCCTCCGAGAGTCACTTCACCACAGCCACCATCTCTGCCAGCCCCAGAGGGAGGAGAGGTCCATGAGGCCTGTATACTCCCAGGGTCTCCCCAGCCATCCTGCCAGCGCCTGATAAGCCCTGGCGAGGGAGGAGAAGAGCAAGGCCTTGTCTATCAGCCCATTAAAGGCTATTCTTGCAAGGACTCCCCTCATTAATACTCTGGGTGAATAAGACCACTGAATAAAGATTGGTGGAGGCCGCACAATTGTCAGATTGAAAGGTAACTGTCAACAGAAGGAATGGGGTTACAAAAGGGCCCATTTCAGGGCTTAGCAAATGGTTTTCGGCTTGTCATTTCAATAGACCGTGTTTTGCAGAGATTGTGGTTTCCTGAATAGCATTTTATTGCCCTGCTGCTGCTTTTCTTCATTTAGTCCCTGCTGTCTCTTTATGGACGGCATTCAGCTGGGGAGGTGGGCTGGCAAGCAGGAGCAGGAGTGTGGCCGTGGCTGGGACTCTGCAATGATCATGCCACGCACAGTTGGTGGGGGGACACCCATCACAGCAAGGGGTCTCTGGCATTGCCCACATCTTGGTTGCCTCTGCTTCTCCTCTTCAGGCCAAGAAGACTTGCCCGCTCCAGGGTGGCTATTTGGCAAAGCCTCTAGAGAGCCCCAGGGTGGTGGGCACACTCGGCCTCCACAGCCTCAGCCATAGTGAAGGGCATCCAGGCCGCCACGTGGCTGCTTCTCCTGGCCTCCAGCCCTGCCAGGGACCAGAAGCGGGAGGACAGGCAACCTCCTCCCAGTCACAGAAGCACCTGGAAATCACGGAAACTGTCCCAACTGGTGCTGACAAACAGGGAGCGGGGAGGCAAACCTTATTCCTGCCAGCCCCTGACCATTGCCTTGTATACAGATAACCTCTTATCTTAACTGACCAAGCCCCTTTCCATGTGGCCCATTTTCCTTCTGCGATGTTATCCCAGGAGGATGAAAAGTGTGTGACTCTAATATCCGCAGGCCCTTCCTATAATCAGCAGCGAATGGTCTAGCCTGTCCCAAAAGCGGCCCTCCCCTTTCTCTTGGAAAGCTCCGCCCTTCTCCAAGCCTGCTCCAAAGGCAAGCCCACCTCCGCGGCCGCACCCGTGGAAGGCAGGGACCCCTGCAGGGACCACCCCCCTCTCCCTTGCCTGGCTGTGGCTATCCCTGTGCAGCTGTCAGCTGGGAAGCTCTGCTCTTCGCCCGGCTTTCCTATCCACAGAGATTCTGTTTCCAGGCAGAGTCGCCAGGCCTCTGGGGCATCCTGGACAGTCTGCCTGGGTCTGCAGGGTCTGCCTACAGAGCCCTCCCCACTGCCTGTGGTCAGAAAGGGGCTGGCAGGGACCTTGCCGCAGAAATCAACTGTCTGAGGCTGAACAGCCAGAGCTCCAACATTCTATGGCCTTGCCAAGGCTTCAAGGATGGACCGAGGCCTCCCTGGCGCAGGGCTGGCATATCGGACGGTTAGGAGGCTGGAAACCCAAGGATGCCCTTCCCTGCCCAACTCTGGGGGCTGTCTGGGGCGAGGACTGCCGTCAAAGCCAAGTTTCATGCTTCCTAACACGGAAGCCGCTTTGGACATGGGCCAGAGTTGGGAGGCCAAACTGTCCGAAAGGGTTAAGCCTGGCAGAGCGCTGGCAGCAGGCAGGGAAGAGGGGAGGCAAACTCCACCTGGGGAATTGGGCATGAATATGCTTCACCTTTTGCAGAGCCCCCTCCTCCTCCTTCCCCCCACCCTGCCTCAGAGGATAACTGACCTTTGGAGGAAAATAATGAAAAGAAGAAATCCCTTGGAGAAAATCTTGTGGCTGGGCCTCTGAAACAAGATCTGCTCCTGTAGGTTGCCATGGCAACCAAAGTCATTTTATGATATGAAATCCATGAATGGAGGGAAAAGCTGCCCCCCCTGAAACTCAGTAGGGCCAGGAGCCGGGGACCCCCGTTCTCCCTTGCGTGGGAATGCAGCACCTTCCCCTGCTCCTCAGAGGCACCATTCGGGAGTGGTCCCTGGGTGCTGGTGAGGACCCTGGCCCAGTTGGGGGTAGAAGGAAGGCAGAGAACAAATGGCTCCCCAGGCCTTGAGTCTTCCTCCCTTTGGGGTGGGGGTCAGCCATGCCCTGTTTCTTCAGGGGGGCCTCGGTGCACTGAAGCCCAGAGGTGACCGAGGGAACGGTGGGGCTCGCTTTCTGTGGCGATGGTTTTGTTCCGCTCCCTGATATAGCTGGCCCCTCCTGCCAACAGGGACCCCAGAGAAGGGCTTCTGCTTCTTCAGGGCGGATGGGCACCATCGTGACACCCCCAAACGCCTCGAGATGATGGGCCTCAAAGAGCTGGAGCTGAGAGCAAAGGCACGAGCTTGGAAGGGGAGGCTTTATGGAGGGGCCCCTCCCTCTTTGTCTAATCAATTAACTTTGGGTCAAATTAGAAGGGTTAGAAAAATGAGCCGTAAAGAGAAGGTTTGGGAACAGGGGCTGTAATAAGAAGCAATATTGATTACTGCCACGGAACCTTATAAATCATTCATGTTCTCTACCAATCTCCCCAGCTGATTTCCCCGAAGCTGTTTGCCTCGGAGATGCAATTAAAATTAAAATGTTGATCCGGCCATCATAGAGAAGACGGAAGGCTCGCAGATGGCAGAGCTGGGCCTCCAAGCGTGATGGCCAGCCTCCGCGAGACATAACCTGGCCTATTCTTTTCACCTATTGTGGTTTTTTAACACTCCCCACTCAAGGCAGGACCAAGTGGGCTTCTGGAAGCTGGCTAAACCAGAAAAGGGGCCAGGCTTGGTACTACTTCTGGGAAGACTTGTGGTGGGGCCTGATGCTTCTTGGAGGCCCCAGCATCCCCATAGCGGGACGGCGGGGGCCGCTCGTGATTAGTAGAAAGTCAAAGGCCTCCGAAATAAGAGCTCTGGTGCAGCTAAAGGGTGCTGCCATCGGAAGCAGCTTGGACCGGAGTTTGGGTCTCTGGCCTCTCTGCCCAGAATAGCCTCACACGGGCCAAAGTGCTCCAGCTGCCTGGCGCAGAAGAGGATGATCCCGCAGCCGCTTAGCCCCGGCTCTCAGCGAAAGTGTGAAGGGGATGTCCCAGTCACCAAGCCAGGGATCTCCCTGGCTCAACCCCAGTGTTGGAAGCCGAGGCTGCCCTTGAGGGAGGAGGAAGAGGTGGGTTTGCTGGGCCACCCAGCCCAAAGGCCATGTGGCGGCAGCACCTTTCCTCCTGTTCTGGGCCCCCCCTTCCCCTCCCACTAAACCCTTGGCTAATCAGCTGCCTGGGGTTCTTTACATGGAACAAGAATGAACCTCCTCTGCATCTCTAGCTTTAGCCATGGCTACCAAGAAGGAATCATAATTCAGTTGCTGCTTTTGTGAATCCACTTCAAAATAGACCTGCCTGATTCTGTGCATCCTCTCCCCGCCTCTCTGCCCCCTCCCCAAGATTCCAGTTCAGCTCAAATCAGGGTGATTTCAGCTCCTGGGTTGCCAAGGTATTTGTACCAGACTAACACCCTTAATTAATAGCAAACTAATTAGCAACTGTTGAGTCAGGTAACAACACCCTTCCTTTCCTCAAGGAAAGAGGGTGCGAGAGATTCATTCAGGCAGGGAGTGGCAGACAAGAAGTCAGATTTAGTTAACCCACTGCTCTGAGGGGAAAGGTGTCTCCTGGGGGCAGCCAGAAAAGAAGAATGGCCCAGGCACACACACACACACACACACCCTGGTCTGAAGATGAGGGTTGAAAAGGAGTCTGCAACAGAACTCAGTGTTGGGACAGCCATGTTGCAAGAAACTCTGGATCCCTCTGGATTCCTCCGTTGCCCCCTTCGTTCCTCCACATAGGTGGGACTCAAACTGGCTCACTGGAGGGGCTTTGCTCTGGGATGGCAAAGCACAACGGGGAGGGGGGGCTTGGGTGAAGATTTCACCCTGAACCCATCCTGTCCATCCTGTGGGATAAAGCCCAGTGTGGATTGTGAGAGGGGAGAGGCTTGCTGGAGTGGGATGGCTTTAATTAGGGGCTGCTTTGATGCTCCATGCAAGGCTTTCGGTTCCAACTTCTCCAGCAGATGGGTGGGAGTTAAGTGGGCAGGGAAAAGGATCTTTTCTTTTGCAATGGAGGATGCCTGGGTCATTCTTGCCCCCTCTGCAGGCTTCACCCCAACAGAAGCAGACAGAGCGGGAAGCACCCACCGTGCCTCGCCTGGATCAACCCTTTTCCCAGCTCCAGAAGTAGAAATGCTGGAAGTGAGGGGGAGCAGCAGGATTCCCTGGCCCCGACCTGCCTTACCTGCTGGGGTGATGTCTTTGTCCCAGGAGCCCCAGCCTCTGTCTGGGTCAGTCACCCCAAGCTGCTGCTGGAGCAGCGATCCCTGCCTTCCTGGCAGGCTGCTGGAAGTGTGCATCCAGTGCATCCCCCTCTGTCAAATGTGAGGCGGCAGGCCCATTTCTCGCTTGCCTGCTACTATCGCCGAGGAGGCATTAACATTTTCCGACAGAGCCATTTGCAGGCTTGACAGCCCCAGCACCCACCCTGGAAAGTTTATTTACTCTGGGGCTCAGCTGACAAGCAAGGACCTCTCCAATCATCACTGCCCAAACTCTTTGTGCAGGAAGATGTGGGGACTGGCACCCATGGAGGGGGGAGCTCTGGCAAATGGCCTTAAGGGAGAGGGGAGTCTCCTTCCATCCCCAAAGACAAGGCATCGGTCTCAATCAGCTTGGGCAGAGGGCTGCCCTCATTTGGGCTGGCCTGCCGGGAGGACCGGCCATGTTTACCAGACACCCTGGAGGCCATGGTTTCCGCCTGAGAAGGGAAGGTCTCTGGCTTTCAGCAAAAGTGGCCCAAGCAGACTTTGAACGGGAGTGCTGGCTGCCAGCCACGTGGAGACCGTCCAGATCTTTGTGCCATCCTGTGGAGTGGAAGAAGATTGCAGGTGGTGGTCCCGTGCATGCAGCTGGCACAAGTCTTGGTGTGCAAAGCAAAGGGTTTTTCTTCTGTTGCACACGTCCCACAGAATCTCAGGAGAATTCCAATGTTGTCTGGCAAAGTCTAGCTGGGTCTGATGAATCGGCTGGGTTAGCTTCAGCTGGAGTTTTTGATTCTTGAAAATGTTGGCCAGCTTCAGAGTTAAACTCGATCCTTGACCGAGGCCTATTAGCCATGGGACTGCCTCTGGAGGCTATCAGCAGGGAGAGGAGTGGGCTTCCTTGGGCAGCTGGTTGGCCACCATGAGAACAGATGGACTACCTGGGTCAGGAGTCCAATCCAGCAAGGCATGACTTCAGTTGTTCACAGGAGCGCAGGTGAGAGCTAGTATTTAGGCTCTTGCTTATCTGGCTACATTAAGACTTTCTCCTCTTTCCACAGTTTGCAAACTTTTTTAAAAATAATCTCATCATTTCAACAAGTGTAACAACTAAATTATCATCTTTATATGATTAAAGTCTGTGCAGTGTCTTTCCTTGGCAAACATTACATGCCCATAATTTTACTAAATGTAATAAACCAACCATAGAACTATTAATTTTACCATGGTATTCATAACAATTAGAAACGCGTGAACCTTAAAATGATGAAAACTGAACTGAATGCTAAAATAGTTGTGACGGCAGAGACACCCCCCCTCCTGCCGACGCCCTGCTCAGAAAGCGGCTGCAAAGAGGCCACAGGTGGAGCTCTGCCCCTGCCCCCTGGCTAGGAGAAAGAGGGCTCCCATTGTCCATCTCTTCAGCCAACTTAAGTAGCCAACCATCTCAAAGCAGAGACTGGTAAATATTCATACAAACAGTTGAAACTCAAAACAAAAAGAAATAGCAGCCAAGAGATATTACAGTCTGATGGTGTCAGCATTATCAGGGAAGGGGCCTTTTGTTTTTTTATGCTCTTCAGTCTCTCCAGCAAAACTCCCGTCCAAAAAGAAATCCCTAAAAGGGACGAGGCTGGGCTGGATCACTTTCTGAGGGTCAAGTGATGCATCTCCTCTTGAGCCAGACCAACTCTTTGCAGGACTTTGATATGCAGAGACTGGTGTGGTCACCGTAGCTTTTCCCCTGTCCAGGCGGCAATGCCTTCACTAGGTCAAGGCAAGGAGCAGGAGGGCCACAATTTTGCAGCTCCTAGTAATAATTTTGCTGTAATTTCTCATCCAGACCACCAGCTCCATTTTGTTCTCTGGAAGTATCTGAGCAGGCAGTTTGCAAGTGGAAAGCCTAGACCACGACTCCTGGGTGGAAGCAGCTGGGGGGGGGGGGGGGCTTTGCACGGAGAAAGGAAGGGGGAGACCTGACAACTGGTTAACCTCACTTGGGCCAAAGACAGAAGTGGAAACACTTATGCTGTGAAAAGAAAACTGGGTGCAGAAGCGAAGGAGCGCCTTGGCCAGTGAGTGCAGGGACGCTGAAATAACCTTCTCGCTTGACCTTCTTTCCGGTCAGGAAGTCACTGCTTTGGTGGGCCTTGGAGGAGGTGAGAAGGCAGCTCTCCATGCCATGAATCCTTCTGGAGTGGACGTGCCCCCTCCATGTCACTCAGGAAGGGAGCAGCAGGTGATTAATGGGGGAGGGTGTCCTAACCCAGGGAACTGCCATTAGAGGCTGGGTGCTGGGAACAGCAGGGGGTAATTAAACCACTTGTTTAATTGAAATGGGTTTGATTTATGGGCCATAAACTCTTGCCTTCCCATTTACTAGCCAGGGCCTGGGGTGCAGGCAATCACCTAATGGAGGTTCACTACCCCTTGGAGGTTGCAGGGACTTTGCCAGGCTCCATCCCATCCTTCATGCCACATCAACCCCTCCCTTCCTCCCATTGCCTTTGATCTGCACCCAGCACATCGGTAGAAGCTGGAAGAGCCACCCCAGGCCCAGAAAGTACCCTTGCAGCCTACCCGAGTCTCTCCCTTGGCCAGACACAGGCAGAGTCCTGGAGGCCAAATTCCCCACAGGAGAATCAAGGGAGCCCGAAGGCAAAAGTGGGGAGCTTTCCGGTCCTTAAAGGGTGGGATGCCAGGGCTGCTGTGCCCTGCGGCGAAGGGCTGCAGCTGCTCTCTGGGGGTGGCAGGGGAAAGATTGACCCAAGGAAGGTCAGTTGGGCAGCCTGGAAAACTCCCCCAAGGCTGTTATAATGCAAAGCCTGCAACTCTGGGAGGGGAGCAGGGCTTGGCCCTCCTCTATGGGGCTCAGGATCCAGCTAGAGTGGGGCCCCCAAGAGACACTCAGGTCAGCCAATGGAAGGGAGAGCAATTTGCTCCTCAGATGGATGCCAACCTTGGCCCAGAGGACCAGTGAGATGCTGCACGGTGTGACAGTTCTTCAGGGAGAGGCATCCTCATCCAGACCTCTTCATCCCAGGGATGTTAAAGCACCTCCTGTAGCAAGGAGAGGGACCACCAGATTTTCACCTCTGCCCCTTTCTTTAGGATGCTCCTCTCAAGGGAGTGCAGTTAGCAATTGGCTGTGAAAGGAGCAGTTCCGCTCTTCCATAGCGAACATCAATTTTTTGCTTCTAGAGACACAGAGAATCATCTTCCGCTGCAGGTTCAGCCCTGGTCAGCCTCTTCCATGCCGCCCCTCACTCTTAGAGATGACCAAAGGAGCCTCAAGCAAGGACACCAGCCAAACCAGGTCAGCTTAGCCGCTCAAGCCAGGGCCAGGCAGTGAGTGTGACACCCAGGAATGAGTTTTCCTTGGGAAGCCTGGCTCCTGCCTCTCATGGGAGGGCATCCGCTCCACCTGAGGGCACTAAGCAGGCCATCAGTCTGCTTCTGGGGCGCTTGCCAGCAGCATAGGGAGGCGGATTCTTGGGCAGAGCAGAAGGGGGCCAAATCGGAGCAGGGGCCAAAAGGACCACCCAGGCACCACAAAGATGCAGGCAGTGATGCAGGCCCTGGGGGCAGGTCAATGGCCGTGGCCCCTTCAGGCCCAGAAGAAGGACTTGTCCCCAGCCCTTCTCCAGGCTCCTCAGAGACCGGTTCCCAGCAGTCCCTCTGGCCACAGCTGAGGAAGAGTGCCTGCTTTCCACAGTGTCAGCGTCCCCTGTATTACAAATCACCTCAGTCCCCAAGACAGCCACAGATCTTGGGCTTTTAATTGCACAGCCCATCAATCTTTCCGCCATGGTGGTAGAAATGGCAGTTCCTTCACCCGTGAAGGGTGATTTTCTTTTATGAGTGCTGGAGCTCAATAACTCAGGGCCGCCTGCAGAGGCCTTGAGCAGAGCAGAGCACCCTATCCTGTTCTGGGGCTCAAGGGGTCCAGAAGCGCGGGTACTCAGGCAGAACATAGGGGTCCCATATGTCCAGGTGCTGTGCCAGGCCCTTTCCCAGAGAATGCCTCTTATAGGAACGGGTCAGCAGCCAGGGAGGGATGCCAGTCAGGGGCATAGGGGAAATTTATTTCGACTGGTTAAAGCTTTAAGAGGATGCCCCCTCCCTGCAGGGCACAGTAAACAGATGCCGCCTGTCTCCTCCGGTGCATATCTGCTTGCAGCTCAGGCCCCTCCTAAAGACACTGGCCAGGGTGGGGACCCCTTCCTGGCCCAAGAGAAGAAGGGGGAGCTTCCTTTTCCTGGCAGTGGCAGCCGCAGCCGACTTGGTGGGGGTTATGGTGTGGCGTTTGCAGTTCATTAACAGCTCTTGCCAAGTTCATCAATAAAGGATCTTGTGTGGAGGGTGGTGGCTCCATCCCAGCAGGTGGGCCGGGGTGGGAAGCCAGGCTGATGGATGGCTGACCACTCCAATCCCTCCAGCAGTAATTTAAAGCAATTAAAATGCTTCCCTTGGAGATGAACAAGGTAACGGACGGGCCAGGGAAGGCACCCAAAACGTTTGTGTGGTGCTGGAGGGAGGCAGACAACCAGAGGCGGGCAGAGAGCTGATTGTGGCCCCTTTCTGTTCCACGCAAGCAGAGGTCAGCAAGGAGGGAGTTTCCTTGGTGAGCTTCCAACGGTGGCAGAGACCAAGGGCCGTGCCCCCATGTGGCCCTGGCAAAGTTGCTCTGTTTGGGGAATGAGACGCAGAGCCAAACTGTGGGCCCTGAAGGGAAGGTGGCTGAGTGGATCCGAGGGGCAGATATGCACCCCTTTTTGGCTGCCACCTCCCCAGCTGCTCGGCTCCTGCTGGTTCTTTTCTCTTTGGAACCCCCAGAGTCCCATCCATGACCCCTGGCACAATGTCAGCTGGGCAAGGGTGTCCAGCCAGGCAAAGTCCAGGCTAATCTGCCTCCTGCCACTGCAAAGGGACTTTTCTGCAACTTCTCCAATTCAGGGCCCCACCCGCCACCCTTGACCAGGGTGATATTTGGGGGGCCCCCGATCAGCTGCTGCAAATTACTCTCTCTTAAATGGAACATTCAGCTCAGGGAAGCTCACCATTTTCTCTCCCTTCTGAACTTAACCATAACAAAAGTCATTTGACCTTCCCACAGCCACCACAATGGCAGGGAAGTGACTTTTTTACAAATGCGCTTCCTAATGGTCTCTGGTCTTCCTCGGGCAGCTGCTAAAGTAGCTTATATCTCAAACCGAGGCCACAACCACCCCAAGAAGGCTCTGGTGAATCCAAGTCCCAATTAATTACCCCCAACAGCTGCCTTGTCCTCACTTCCTAGGGTGAGGTGGGGCGGTGCCTTCCGCACAACTGCAAAGAGAGCATTGCCGGTGCACAGCTGGTCAGCACAGACAGGTCAAAAGAGGGAAGCCCTTGTGGGTCCCTGGGGCAGTGGAGGGGGACACCTGTGCACAATCACACCTGGGCTTGGATATCTTCCCTATCTGTGTTTGCGTGACACCCATATCTATCTTTAAATTAATCCTGGTTTACTCCCCAGCCCAAATTTTTTGCACAATGTACACCAACTGCATGGATTTGCCCAACTTACTTGGCTAAATGTGGTTGGATACTTCAGTGCATCATGTGAAATAGCCTTCTCTTGATCTATTTTGATCCATCAAAGCCTAAGATTGGAAGGCGCATCCGGGGTCTCCTTTACACCCCATTCCCCCAGGTGCAGTCTGGCATGGCTTCCTTTCTTTGCTGCAGTTACTCTCTGATGCAGCCAGCGCCCAGTTCTTTCCCCAGCACGCCTGCCCCAGTCCTGCCCTTGGTCTCTGATTTGTCCTCCTCAAGAGCTTGAAGGCCTGCTGAAATCCATCTTGCTGGCTCGGGACTGTCCTGAATCTGGGTAGATCCCCTCATATCTGCATCTCTGCAGATCTGAACATGTCAAGTTGCTTGCAAGGATGAGAAGAGCGCCTCTGCAGAGCCCTTGACCTGAAGTGTGGGCACCCTCCTGCAACTGGCTCGGCCTCCGTCCGAGGGCAGCAGAGTCCAGCCCACACTTGGCTGTCTTCTTCACCCATGATGGCACTAACCCTTTGTGGAAACCTAAACTGAACCTTTGATTCAGCTGAGCCCAGTTTATTGTTGACGAAGCCCTTCTCACGTTCTGTAACTGTTCCAGAGTTTTGCCCAGGGCTTTTGGCAGCTGCCTGGCCTCTCCCTCTTTTGCAAGGCAGGAGCATTGCCCGTCTCCATGTTCAGCAATCCCCCTGACTCCATAAAATTCACCCAAGAGCCTTGTGCTGCTCCTGACTGGAGAGATCCAGGAGGATTGAACGCTTGGCTGCCTGGTTCAGGATCCCTTGCAGACCAAGGGCCAAAAAGCCACTTTCCTTACTCGGACAGCCAGCCCCTCGGTGTGGGGGTGCGGTTGGGGGTAGGTTTCACCAAGCCCCTCCCATTCACTGTATGTTCCCCACCTTGCGGAAGCTGCAGTGTGCCTGTTCAGTTGCAGCCTGGCAATCAGGCAAGGGGTGGGGTGTGAAAAACCAGGAGGCACCTGGCTAGCCTTTCCCAGATCCACCCCAGTACCCACCAGACCTGCAAGGCCCATGGAGTTTGGAAGGCTCCCTGCTCTGGGCTGCATCTCCCCTGCCACAACCCTGATGAGCACAGCCAGCACGCAGCAGGTCACCGGCCTCGCAGGCACGCAAGTGCCACTCAATCTCGGCTAGCATCCTCATTTAACTTTTATTGACAATTAATACCACAGGAAGGAACGCTGCTGTTGTGTCAGGGAAACATAACATTGCTTTATAGCCTCATCAATTAGAGGTTTCTGGAAACAACAGAGGTGCGGGCTGAGTGCCAAGCCTCTCTCCTGCCTGTCACCTCCTGATCTCAGAGCTGCAGACCTGGCGAGCCCAAGGAGCCTTTGGGAACCACAAGCAACATGCCGAAAGCAGCAGGGGGTGGCAGGGCCCCTCCTCCCCCTGCCCACCCTGGGAAAGCGGTTCCCCCATGGGCTTTGGCTTTTCCAAGATCCGTGGGCAGCAGCCAAATGTCCCCTACAGCTCTAGCAGGACTTGGACACTTCCTATACCTGCCCAGAAGGAGGCAAAGGGAAGCAACGTCTCTGGGTGCAAAGGGGGCCCGTTGCAAGGGCCACTGCAGGATGCCCCTCCTTCCTAGTAGACTGCCTGCCTCGCTCCACTCTGGAGGACTCCAGAGTCTAGGGCCGTGATGGCAAACCTATGGCACGCAGAGCCATTTGTGCCAGCATGCAAGCCGCAGGCAAACTTATCTCACTGCACATGTGTGCGCCTAACAGCTGATTTTTCTGCTAGTTTCAGGCCTTTTTCGGCTTCCCAGAGGCTGGGAAAAAGCCTCCGCAAGGCTTTTCAGGATGAATAGGTCCGTTTTGTCACTTCCTGTAATACTGGAAGTGACAAAACAGACATATTGTTCAGCCCGAGAAGCCTTGCAGCAGCTTTTCCCAAGCCTCTGGGAGGCCGCAAAAGGCCTCAAACCAGCCAAAAAAATCAGCTGTGAGGCATGTGCATGTAAGGGAATGGTGGGGGGTGGCATGTGCAGGGGGCGTGGGGGAGAAGACATTGAATTATGGATGCTGGCACGCAAGTGTGCATGCATTAACGTGGGTGCCATTTTTGTAACAGGAGCCCCAAAAGGCTAGCCACCACTGGTCTAGGGCATCCTGGAGAGGGTCTCAAATTGAATAAATAGGCACAGGAAGTTAAAGCTCAGAGGAAGCCTTGTGTCTTTCCCCCACCACCTCAGTTTTCCCTTCTGGAGGAGGGGGAGGCTCCCATTCAAGCTCTGTCCTGAGAGCCACTGTCGATTTCAAGACCCAGGGACTGCAGATAAAAGGGGGAATGAAGAGGATGCTTTCGGCAACCTGGAGATTTCTGCCAACCAATTTGCCCAGCCCTGCCTACCTCAGGATATCACAGGACCCTCTGAGTCTGGAACTCCAGCGGGCAGCATAGCTTGTCATGCAAAACACCCCCAAGATCCGTCTTGGTAGCCAGGCATGGAAAGGGGGCTGAGCAACCTACTGACCCATGCAGAATTTAATTTAGGGACATGCGTCTGGCATGTCAAAGATCAGGGGATCAGGGGATTTGATACCATTAAAATCAACATCCTGAAAGAAAACTTTAAACATATAAGCACAAGTTTTGCTCTTCTCAAACACCAGGAGACAGGAAAACAAAATCCAATGGAAAAGAATGTGGTTTGCCAAACCAGAGTTGGAGAACAGAAGCTTAAATTCCTTGAGTCACCCTCTGGTGGCACCTGTGAAATGTCTCCGCTGCCCTCCTCACTGTCGGTCGCAAATAACCAGGAGCATTTATGGAGCTCAAAGGACAGAAGAGTTAATTAGTGTTAGCTCTACACAGGATTTAGTTAAGTAACGGTCAAAGCGCAATGGAATCCGCAGGGGGCTAGACCTGGGTCTCTTGTGGCCACGCACTGACTCTAAACTGATGACATGTTTGACTCCCCCTTCCAGCTCAGCTGCTCTTCCCCCCCACCAACACAGAGACCAAGCCTCATCCAGGTGGGAGGAGCCTCCTGCTGCCTCTGGTGCAGGGAGGGGGTCAGCCTTGAATGGCACCTTCTGTTTGCCAACTGCTCTCTGCAATGCTGTCTGGAGACATTTTGCCCACTGCTCCCAACAGGTGAGTGGGAGCAACCCTTCCAACAAGAGGCAGGGAGCCCACCAGGCCCTGCTCTCTAGAGCTCAGCTCCCACCTGCAAGCCGATGCTGTGCAGCAGAACAGAAGCAGTGGAGAGTCGCCCTGCCCTGCCCTTAGCAGGCACATCCTGTGGACCCCTCCCATCAAGGAAGACCCCTCCCACTAGGCTGGGGCTTAATGTCTCCTCAGGATGAGAGAGGATGGGGGTGGGCAAGAACTGCAGGAGCCAAAAGGGCTGCAGAGGATGAGGGGGGCTGCTCTTCCCGTGAATTGCCCCAACTGCAGCCGCCTGCACAGCCCCTGCCTCTTCTGCACTCACACTGGCTTGCTCCGGTTAATTGTTGGCACGCTTTGCCTGAACACATGAAAGGCCTTAGGACGTGTGTGTGTGTGTGTGTGTGTGTGATTTATTGCACCCACTGCAGAAAGGGACAGAACCAGTGGCCTCTCCCCTCACTTAGCCAGGCTTGCCTGTCCAGGCGACTGTTAGAAAGGCTGGACAGCTCTGATCCTTCGGTTGACTCTGGCCTCCCTCCCCTGGCCAGACCAGCCCCAGACTGACCCCAGAGCAGCCTGACTCCATGCCGGCCTCTGCCAGGCTGCTCCTCTCCCACCCAGGTGCCCATCTGCTCCTGGGCAGGAAGAGGGGACCCAGGTCAGGCCCTGCCCTGTGGCTTGCCAGAAATGGTGGCCGAGCCCCTTCCTTTTCCCCTGTGAAAGGGCCGCCTGAGGGTTTCTCATGATATACCTTGGGCCTCATGACCCTGGTCCCAGGTGTATGGGAGGCTCCCCTATGGAGCAGCCACCTCTCATGGCCTTCCAAATCACAGCTGCTATGCTGCCAGCCAGTGGGGACAAGGCCCCTCTGCCCCAAATCTGAAAGTGGGGCTGGAGCTCCCGAGGGGAAGGGGTTTCTCCTCCCACAGGCTGCCCGTGGAACCCCTCAAGGGCAGCATTGTCCTGGCCTCTCCACAGGTCTCGTTATGCACAATTAGCCTCAGAAAGAAAGCTGCTGCCCCCCCCCCAGTGCCCCCAGGTTGTCATGGCTACTTCCTGGAATATATTGGTCAGCAGGGTGTACCAAGGGAGGACGTCCCTGCATTTCAATGGGGCAGGCAGCAAAGAGCCTCCCTTTCCCGGCCTTTGTGTTATGCCTGGGGTCCTCTGTGGGCCTCCCCAGCCCTTCTCCGCACAGGGATCCCAAACCCTTCCGTTCTCAGGGCATCAGGTTACCTGCACAAAGGACGCTTTGTTGGGAGCAGCAGGTGCCAGGGCCTTGCTGGCCCAGCCGGCAGCATCCGCTTGCAGGCGGGAGCTGAGCCCCGGAGAGCAGGGCCTGGTGGGCTCTCTTCCTCTCTCCCACTCCACCAGCGGAGTGGATGGGGGGTGCTGGATTCTCAGGCGCCTGCCTGGCTGGGCCTGCTTTTCTGGTCAAGGGCAAATCTGAGGAAGAGGGAGCAGGTCTGGATTCACAGGGTTGGGCCACAGCTGGCTCAGGGCCTGTCCTAAAGCTCTGGCCTCAGAAAGCTTCCCTCAACAGTTCCCCTGTCTGGAGGGCAGGAGAGGCCAGCTCTCCAGCCACAGAGGTTTCTGTGGAGGGGTAAGAATGGGACAGAGGCAACTGAGGCCACCCCCTAGCTGTTCAGGAACAGAGCAGGCCAGTGAGTCAAGAGAGGAGGTCTGGAGATCCTCTTCCCACGAACAAAGGCATCTCAGAAGCTCAGGATGGGCCTCTGTGAAGGTGTGAGGGACTGGGGCTGTCAACCTCCATGGAAGGAAGATGATCATCTTCTTCTTCTTCTTCTTCTTCTTCTTCTTCTTCTTCTTCTTCTTCTTCTTCTTCTTCTTCTTCTTCTTCTTCTTCTTCTTCTTCTCCTCCTCCTCCTCCTCCTCCTCCTCCTCCTCCTCCTCCTCCTCCTCCTCCTCCTCCTCCTCCTCCTCCTCCTCCTCCCCTCCTCCATTCCACACATCCTCAACCATAGCCACTTTCTTCCTGGTGTCCCTGCTTTCCAGCTTCTGTTTCATTCTGAGACGATCTCTGGATTCATTAATTTTAAGACCCTCACCCATCATTCTCCTGCCCCAGATAACTCCAATTATGAATGGTGCTAGCCACCTCTATGGTTGGCAATTCACATTCCCTTCCCCTGATTTAATGGCCTATTTGTATTCTATCAATAAATGAAGTTCCCAGGGTCCCCTGTAAATGGAAGAGACGCTCAACATGCTCCAATAGTTGAAGGCGGGGTGGGAGGCATCTCATCACAGGGCCCAAATGGCTTGTAGGATGAAATCTCGTGACTTATCGGCCTCTCCTCTTGGCTGCACTTGAATATTAAATGTTGTATTAATAGCTCACTCTTAATTATCCATGAGTAATGTACTACAACTGGAAAATTAATGGAGGGAAGCGCCACAAAAATGAAAATTTCTATTCTGCCTTGAAGGAGCAGATTATGTTTCAGTCACTCCTGGGTGGGGGCATCCCTGAGAAGAGGGGGGGCTAGAAGTCCACTGACTCTCTCTGGCAGCCCCAGAGCACCTCTGTGGGTCCCTTGATCCTGAACAGTGGGGAGGAAGCCATCAGTGGTGCCAAACTAAGGGAAGCAATTTCCTGGGGCGAAAGTGGACCAAAGGAAGGGAGTAATGTGGGAAGCCACCTGGCAATCAGGAGAATAGGGGAAGTCCTGTGTAGCTTACCTAGAGGGCGCTTGGTTCTTTATCCTCAAGGGGCAAAGCTTTGCAGACCACATCCTTGTCTGAAGTGGGGCAAGGCCAGAGGCCCAGAGGCCCCTGCCGGCCTGATCCGGCTTGTGTTTTCCCTGAGATGCCTACCAGGGAGGAGGAGGGGCCTTGCTTTGCCTGCATCCCCCCCCCCCCACATACACACCAATAACAGATGGCCCAGTGCTTCCCACCCTGCCTGATTGGCAGCCTTGCAAGAAGCTTTGGCAGAATGAAGGCTGGGGGTTTTGAGGCTCCAAATTGTCCTCGCTATCAAGTGCAACACTGCCCTCTTCTTTGGCTAGCCTGGCCAGCTCTGCCCCCAGATGCCAGGCTGCTGATGCCTCCTACCAATAATTGTCTGCAAGGATCCGGGCGGGCGGGCAGCCCCCCTGCCCCTGTGCCAAGCCTTGGCATCGCTGCTCTTTGAGGGAAGAGCTCTGGCATCTTTCCAACCCACACGAGCTGGCCAGAGGACAGCTGCCAACCTCTGCCTGCAGAGGGGCTGCTTCTCACAGAGTCAGTCATCAGCTGCAGAATATTTATATCCTGGGAAGGAGAAGTATTTTAAGCTGGCAAGATTTGGGCGTTGGTGTGGGTGAGAGAGAGGGCACAGTGTGCACAGTGATGCCTGGCAGGGGTGCAGCCCCACTCTCTCTTCTGGAGGGGGGCATCCTCCGGAGGGAGGCACCAGGAGAGAAAGTTTCAGCGGTGGGGGGGATGGATGAGGATACCATCAGGAAATGCAGCCCCAGGAGAAAATGCTGGTAGCAAGACCTCCATGAGGCCGACCAACTCCAGGTCCAGCTGCACTCCCCCTGCCCCCTGCCCCCCCCTTGCAGGAGGACAGGGCCTGGGGCTCCCGAGGCCCACCTGCTGCTGCCCAAGGGACAGAGGGCCATAAATCTCACAGGGGGCGATTTGCAAGGGGCCTCCCTCTTTCCCTGGCTATGCACTGGTACTTTTTACAGCCCATTAATTACTTTCTCTAATAAAGTTTGACAGAATGATAACTTGCCCATGAAAAGTGTTGTAATAAATACATTTTCCATAACTTTATGCCATTCTTGCATGTCTGCCTCATAAACCTTGGTTGCGGTTCACCAGTTTGTGGCCTTGCACTCTCTCGGAGGGACCCCCGGCAGGGGCAGATCCTTCTGTGAGGGGGATGGCTGTGCAAAGCACCTGCCCATCACCCTTCTGGGTCCCCCCCCCGGCTGGAAAATGTATGGGTCTTTCCTCTCCTTGCTGGAGGGAGGGGTCGCTCACATGGCCTCTATTCCTGGCCTAAGGTCTCCAGACCAGGGTTGGCTGCATAGCTGGCGGGGCCCTTCTTCAGCGTGTCCCCAATTAGGCTGCTTGCTCAGGGCAGACGCCTCATTCAGTGACTTTCATGCTGGGTCCCCTTCGGCTGACCCCCTTCACCAGCTGATTTCAAGGCCTCTAGAAATGCTTCTCAGTCTGCTTCGCAAGCAGGAGATGCCCAGCCAGGACCCGTGAGGAGACATTTCCTTCTCCTGCTGGGTTGAAGCACCCATGTCCTGAAAGGAGGAGCTTAACAAATGGGGAGTGCTGGCCCGTGGGTAGCTCTGCCCTCCCAAAGAGACCCAAAGGAAAGAGGAGGGACCAGGCTGCTTCCAAGAAAGCCCCCTGGCTTGGTGTGGGTGGGGGCAGCTCCAGACCGCAGGAGGGTTTCTGCTCTGCTTCTTCCAGGTCAGCACCTTTGCCTCTAAGCAGCCCCCCCCCCCAATTATGCCCACCTGGTTATAGGCCTTGCTCTAAAATGTTCAGCATCTCTTGTCCCAGCCCCCCCTCCCTCCCCCCGCCACAAACCCTCTTCCTCTTCTTGGGCTAGCAAAAAAAAAAAAATATATATCCTGCTGTATGTTTTGGGTTATCCAAGAGGGAACACAAGGCAAGGGCAGGGGGTGGGCTGCAGAGGGGGGAGTCAGGGAGGCCCCTTGGAAGGAATGCATTAAAACACTGGACTATTGGGAGGCGGGGCTGGGAGTGGGGGGGTAACTCCTCTAGGAAGCCCTCCCAGAGCAAACAAAGAGCAAAGTTTTCCAGGAGGCAGAGAAGCCAGCAAATAGAGGTAGGGGAAGGAGGGGACAAAGGGCTCCCAGGGCTGCTCTCTGCCTTTAACCGCCAAAGATGCTGTGCCAATTCACCACCCCCTTCCCCCGCCCCCCACCCCAAAAAAACCTTTTCACCATAATGTGATCTCTTTGGGGAGGGAGAGGAGTTTTCTGCCAAGAGCAGCTTCAGGGTGGATTGCTGGGAGTGGAGTGGGGTGGGCGAGAGACAAGACAGACCTCACTTGAGTGCAATCCCCCAGGAGGAATTGAGTGGAGGGAAGGGCCCAGGGAGGGGGTGGGAAATCATGGCTTCAGTCAGAGTCAAGTGGGGGGGGATTGGTGGCCTTCCTGGGTGACCCCTCCCTTGGCAGCCCTGCTTGACTGGGCCTCTCGCAGCCCCCCCCCCGGTGGTCTTGGGACCAGGCTTCCTAGCTGGTGTACCTGGGCACCCTAATTCCCAGCCAGAATGATGAATGCTACAGTTCAGGGTATCCTGGAGACCAGGAATGAGCCCGAGAAGTCGACATCGCCTGCCCAGAGCCAACACCCAAAGAGCTGGGTTGACCTCTCAATCCTTGGGAGAAACGGAGACCCACTCATTAAGTGGCCCCCATCAGCAAACATTCTTTTGAGACCCATTTTGTAGGGAATATGAACAAGAATCCAACTGAAATGGTACAAGAATCACCATTAACATCATATTTATTGTTATTTAGTTGCTCAGTAAAACATATACAGATATATACAATATGCATGAATAGAGAAGACTGCACTTTACATATTTAAAAAAGAAAGAAAATAACACTCACTTTTTATGAGCTTTTGTCACAGTCTTCCAACCAAGCCTTGAGAAACCAATTTAAACTAAATTCCCAGAAAAGGGGAGGGGGGAGGGGAAAAGGCAGGAAGGGGAGATTACAAGTTGCCCTCCGTGTTAATATCTTACATGTGCAATAACTTTGCTTCTTCTTCGGACTGAGCAGGAGGGATTTGGCTGGGAGAGGAGGGGAAGGGGCTCTTTTTCAGTACAATGAAAATAGGGACATCCTTTTCTTTCAGGATTTGTTTTTAAAGCTGCGATGGCTGGGAATTGGGGCAGGAATGAAACCAAGAAAAGAAAACTGGCAAATCCCCCAAAACTTAATTTTATCCCAAAGTCTAGGTTAAAATAGCTGGCTTATTTTAGATTGCTTTTCCCCATCAGAAAAGCTGCTGTAATTGTGCAGAGCAGGAGTACCCCCCCTCCCCCAAGCCTTCCAAAGAAGGGGAGAGGCTGTTTGCAGAGAACCCTCCGAAAATCTTAGCCTGGTTTAGCTGCAAACTTGTTTCTTGCAAAGGGCTGTCCATGGCCTCCAGTGCCCCACTCCCACTTGGATAGTGGCTGTGGCCCAGATTAGAAGGGGAGGGCACCCAGCACTGCCCTCAAGCAACAAAGGACCCATTGGTGTGCTCTGTGTGTGTATGTGTGTGTTCAGCAGGTTTCCTGTGATTTTCAGCTGAACCTCCGCAGGGTTTTTTCCCCTTTCCTTTTGCACAATGCAGGATGTTACTCAGCTAAATGCTTCCAGTAGGCAGTTTTCTGATAACTTCTGACAAGTATGTTTTTATTTCATTGTTTTGTTGTTAAAGCTATTTTCCAGGCATTTTTAAACTTCAGTCTAAAATATTTTTCTCTTTGCCTGAATGAAGTTTGAGTTTGCTGTGTTTTTAAAGTTTGCATTTTAACGTTGTCACTATTTCTTTATCATGGTTATTCTTATTTTAATGCTTCAATTCCATTGTCATTCTGTGCTGATTTTTCTTACAAAAGCTTATTTTCAGAAAATAACAGAATAAAGACCCCCCCCCACCTGACTCCCTTTTCCTTGCAGACCTCTGGCAGGACGAGGGTAGCAGCCCCCAGATGGGGAGGGCAGGAAAAAACCCTGGCACCTCCGTTGGGCAACTCCACCGGCTGGCAGAGGAGCAGAATTGTGGGGCTGCTCCCTCTGAGCCAAGAATTTACTTCCCTGTAAAGGGGCAGACAGCCAGGACAGGAAGCTGATCAAATTTTTACCTGCCTGCAAAAGTGGAGAAACACACCCCGTAAGTTTCCCAAATTTCCAAAAAAAGAAACAACTGGCGTGGGGAGCTTGCTGTGGGCGGAAGGGGCCTGCTCTGCAGAGGCCGCCTTGCTCTCCCCCTCCCCAGCTTTCTCAGCAGACATCTCAGATCTCCGGGAGAGCTCAGGCAAAGGGAAATCTCATGGACACGGAGCCCTGAGCAGGACCCTCCCCCGCCCCAGGCACCAGGTGGGCTGGCTCCTTGCTGCTGCTGGGAATGCCACCCACCCCAGGGGCCTGGTGGTTGCCTGGCTCCAAGCCGCAGAGCGGTTCTCTCGTTTCCTCTGGCGAGGCTGGCAGCTCCCTTGACCTTCTGCCCCCAGCCAAGCGCAGCTCATTCCCCCGGCTCTGCCACTTTGAATCCCTTGCAGCCAGAGCAGCACCCACCCAGGAGCAAGAGGAAGGGTGCCCCCCGCCCCGCTGCCTTAGACCCTCCCCTCCGCTCTCCAAACGGGCTCTGTGGAGGGCCCTCTCTCTGCAGGAAACAGAGGAAGACAATGGGAGGCTGTTGGCAGAGCAGGAGGGCCTGGCTGGAGCAAGGCGGCTGGGCTGCTGGCTGGGGGCATGTGGCCGCCTTTCCCCCCCTCCAGGAAAGGCACTCAGCTGTCAAGTGGAGCCCTGCAGACCCCGAGAGCAGAGCTGCCACTGAGCGCACTCCACAAGCTCTCTCTCTCTCTGAAAACAGGCGAGCTGAAGCTTTGTGCCAGAAAGCAGAAATCAGGCAGCAGCAGAATGAGGTGGGGAAGGGAAGCAAGAGATCAGCTTGCATCCCCCCTCGCCTGCTCTCCCCCCCTTCTCGCTCTCCAATGAGACAAAGGACTGTCTGAATCCTGGGCTGAACATTGATGGTTTGGCTGTGGTGGGCAGGAAAGGTTCAGGGGTCCCTGGGGTGGCTTTTGGGATGGCGGTTTCCCTCTGAGGGGCTCTCCAGATTTCCGTCTTGTGGGGACGGGAGCGTGACAAAGCTAAACCCATCCTCCTTCCCAGCCCTGGTAGAGAAGGTCTGGCTTGGCCTCACCGCTGACTTGTTGCTCCTCCGTTCAGTGCACCTCCTCCAGCAGAAGAAATGACAAATAGCTTTTCTTTCCTTCCTTCTTTCTTTTTTAAAAGGGTTGAATTTGTTTTAAATTAACTCTTGCCAGTCTGTATGCTGCTAAACAGAGACCAACCTAGAAAAACTGTCCAACTAGTAGCAGCGGCTGGATAAACATAAAAAGAACAGAAGAAAACCACCAACTTTTCCTCTTCCTCGTCATCGTCTCCTCCTCCTCCTCCTCCTCCTCTTCCTTCTTCAAGTCAGAGCAGCCACAAAAGTCCCAAATCTGTTGGAGATATCCGAGTGCAGGGATCTCCATGTTGGCACTGCAGTCCGGCCCTTGGTGTCACCCATGTCGTCCGTGCAGTGGACAGAGAGACACTGCAAGTGGCTGCCCGTCTGCGCTGGAGCCAAGGCCTTGCTCGAGGGGAGGTCGTGGCCTGCCAAAAGGGGAAGAGAAAGAGGTTAGGCACCCAAGGGAGACCCCAGGGAGCAAGAGCAGCATTCAGCCTGGGGTTCTTCCTCTGTGGCAGCTGCTGGAGGGGAAGGAGCCCCAGAGGCAAGAGGCCGGGGCCCAGGCCAGGTCCTGGAGAGAGCAGGAAGTGCTATTTAGGCTTAGGTGCCAGAGCTCTCCACAAGGAAGCCCCATCAGAAGGAAACACTCCAGTTGCCTTGAGCCTGAACTGCTGGCAGCCAGAACACCCTCCAGGCCTGCAGAGGTTTTCCCCAAATTCTGAAGAGAGTGCAAGCATTCAGGGTTTGGAATCACAAATGCAGCCACGGAGACCCTAGGGAGTTGCCCCCACCCAAATTCTCTCCATTTCACAAAAGGCTGGCATCAGAGAAGCTGCCAATGATCTCTAGATCTCTGCCAATGTGCTGACATGATCCCTGGCAAAACCCGAGGTCTGCCGGCCTGCAGGCCTGGTCCAAGGCTAATAGCCCTCAGCTTCCAACCAACCACAGACACCACAGGGCTGAAGGTACTTCCTCCCTGGACATCTGTCCCCACTGGTGTTGGGCCATGCTGTTCTGAGAGCACCCCTCAGCTGCACCTCTTTGTTGGGGAAAGATCCTTTTCACCTACTCTCTCCTGTGACAGCTTGACAGTCTGTTTGGATACCTGTCTGAGCACTCCTGCGAAAAGCCAGCCGCCAAGGATGGTGCACCAATACTACACACTCCAGCTTTCTGATCAGCAAAGCAAGGGCTTGGAAAGGAGAGTGGCAGGGACCCACATGAACACGCCCGAGGCACATGCCTGCCCTCCTTGTGCACACCACTTACCCCAAGGCCCACCCGCTTGGGTCAGCCTTTGCCCGCCTCTCTCGCAAGCCGCCCCTTCTGCTTGGGAACCTAATCCTGGACCCTCATCTCAGCAGTGCTCTCAATCCACAGGCAAAGTATCAAAGCTGACATTGCTTTGCTAGGGTTGTTTGCCAGCCAAGGATAGCTTGGTTCCTGGCAGCGGACATGATCCCAGCCCACACACATCCCCTCTGCACTGCAAGCACGCCCACATCTTCTGCCCCTGAGAGCTGAAAGAAGTTGGGTCTCTTTCTGGAGCTGGCTGGATGCAACCCAGGGAGCCACAGGCAGGATTCCTTCAACCACTTCAGAAAGCCAAAGGAAGCTCTCGAGCAACAACGCACTCTCCCCATTCAGCCCCTGATGATTAAGCACCCCTCGGCACATAGGTGGCGGGGGGAGGAGAGGAGTGTGCCCAGTGCTTCCCCACCCAGCACCTAACTGGGTTCAGCAAGTATCCCATCTAGGCACGCCAGGGTTAGTGGCGCAGGAAAACGGCCTGTGATCTTGGCCAGCTCTTCTCTCCTGACAGGATGATTAATTGAGGTGCCCAAGATTCTAAAGAGAGCTTGTATCCGGCCCATGTCTGCGTTGCTCTGATTACTCGAGTTGGCAAAGGGCCCCTGGTCTTCGGCTTCTGCGAGGGAAAACAGATAGGAGCAGAGAAGGCAGCCTGCTCCAACAAGCAAAGCTGGTCGGACCCCTAAGAATTCAATTCGGTCTGCATTTGCACCCAGGACAGAAAAA
Organism: Hydrophis major; assembly: GCA_033807585.1. Taxonomy (NCBI): domain Eukaryota; kingdom Metazoa; phylum Chordata; class Lepidosauria; order Squamata; family Elapidae; genus Hydrophis; species Hydrophis major. The sequence continues at coordinate 183,213 of CM066339.1, read as the reverse complement.
TCGAATGCTCCCCTCAAAAGTGTGTGGAGATCCCTGGCCTAGGTGAAGGAAGGGGTGAGCCGGGTCACAACCTCGCTGACCTCCCCAGAGAAGAAAAAGGAAGGGGCTGGTTTCCTGACTCTGGACTGGGAAGGCCACTGACAGCTGGCTTCTCCATTCGAAGAGCCCAGGCAGCCCCCTTAAAACATCTCGGCGAGACAAAAACAGGCAGAATGGGAGTGCTGGGCCAAGTTCAACCCTGCCAGACTCAAGCTACTGAAACAAGCAAGGAAACTTAAGATGAGGCATTGTGAAACTGACTAGATCCCTTTATTCCATAAACCAGCTTGTGAAATTGACTAGATGACTGGCAGCTTAACATGAGGACAAAGAGGGCAGTGTTGGCTTTTTTCCAAGGGATTTGATTTAAACAACAATGCAGGTTGAAGGAAGGTTGATCCAAACTGGTTTAGGATTTCTGACAGAAATCCTGACCACAAATAATAAACATCGGTCTATAAGGCGAAGACTCACTTGCTCAGCCAAACTGGGTCATTTGGCCTCCAGGCAGGGAAGAAGCTCCAGAATTAATCTGACCAGCAGTTCCCTGTTCATTCAGATCACCCATCTAGGCTTCTGTCCCACACCAGAAATTAAAAAGGATTGCAGCTTCCTGAAAGACCCGACAAATTCCACATTGACTCTCTTATTTTAATGCATACAATCCAAGGAGAGGCTGAAAATACTGTGTTTTCCAAAAATAAGACCCAACTGGAAAAATAAGCACTCACATGATTTTTCAGGAAGCTCATAATTTAAGCCCTATCCCCAAAATAAGCCCCAGTTAAGATCATCAGCCAGACACACTTAGTACCACGTTTCTCCAAAAATAAGAACTAACCAGAAAATAAGCCCTAATGCAACTTTTGAAACAAAAATTAATATAAGATCCAGTCTTATTTTCAGCGAAACATGGGCAGTAATGAATAAAGCTCAGGCTCATCTCCAATCAAAGAAATGACAGCCACGGCCATAATGTGAATGAGGGGCTCCAGCTGTCTACTGCCCTTGCTTTTGGCTGAGGCTCCCTCTTGATCCCAGGGCTCTGGGCTGGGAAGAAGGAAGGGTAGTGTGACTCTGGCCACTGAGCTCCTCTGAAAGCAGAGCCTGCCTCTTCCTTCAACTGCAGGAGGCAGTGACCCTGGGCAGAGGAGCTTCTCAGAGCCCTAAAATAGCCAGCAGCAAGGTCCTTTTTTGCTCAGAGAAGGCCGAGGACAGGGAGGAAGAAGGGTCCTTAAATGCACAGGCTCCTCACTTGGGGTGGGCTTTAAAAGACAGACTGCACAGTGAACCTTGCCAGTCTGTATCCCTCCATTTTCCCAGCCAAAATGGCTGAAAGCACAGCCCACAAAGAATCCATCCCCAGGAATATGTTGGGTCCTGTTTGAATTGGGGAGGGGTCTGGAAGGCTTGCAAGTGGCCTGCAGCCCCCAGGGAGCAGCTGGGGAAAGCCCCGGGGGAGAGGAATAAGGACTCAGGCAAACATGCTTTGCTGGGAGCTTTCAGTTTCTCAAAGCAGCAGGCACCACGCTTGGCAGCTGTGGGGCAGGGAGGCTGTCCTCTACAGCACCACTAACGGCAATGCAGCTCTAGTCGCAGCACTTCTTGGGGGTCAGCACCCGCCCCCACCAGCCAAACGGAAAAGGTAAAGATTCTCCAACTACCCCCCACAACTGCCACCACGATGGATGGTTGACTTTTTCACACTTCCTGCCTGGTTTTGAGAACGGTTCCAGGGAACAGCAGGCACACCCACATTGACCCACTGGGTACGGTCTGCCCTGCCCAAGAGGAGCAAAGCTGCCCTCCACCAAGGAGGGGCAAGAAGGCAGAGAAGCTCCACCCAGGAATCTTCCTGGCTGGGAGGCTGGGTCCTCAGCGTGGGACCTTGCCCTCGTCACCTGGTGCGACTCGGCACCTGCCTCTTTTCCAAGCTTACCCCCCTTCGGAATCCAAAGTGCCCTCCTGAAGCCGTGCCAGCTCTACCATCACCGTGGCAGGCAAGGACAAAGATTGCAAGAGAAGTTCGAGCAGCCCCTCCAAATCTGCCTGCCTCCCACCATGCCAGTCACCTCCAAAGATGACCAGCTGGGCTGAGAAGTGACCACCTGCCAAAGACACCACAGCTTCTCTCGGGAAGTGGACTCAATGGCTTACTGGAAAGAGACAAGCCGCCCTGTCCCCCCACCCTCTCGCTTTTTCCCAGAAGGCCTGTGACCCCCTTGCTGGACCAGCCCTGCCCAGGAAGGAAAGGCGGGCGTGGGCCTCATCTGAGCCTCCTGCTCAAAGGGGCAGGAATAAGAAAAGGCCAAAGCTGCCTGGAAAAAGGGGGGGAAGGGCAGAGAAAAGAGGCCCCTCTCTGCCCTGCTCGTATTTCCCTTCGTTTTTCACCTAAACTCTGTTCAGGAAGCAGCAGAGACCAACTAGGAGTCGCCTGTTGGATAATGTAAGAAGTCTGCCATTCAGGAAGTAAATTTAGCTATGGAATGGAGATATTGATTGGGAATAATTAAAGCAATTATTCACAGATTAAATAGGCTGCGGATGGCGCAATCTCTCCCTTGACTTCTTGATAACCCTTCCATGTGCAAAACCGCTGGGCGTGTGCATGCGTGCGGATGTCTGATTTACAGAAACATCACTGGCAGTTGAGGGGCAGGTCATTATTTGGGGCATTTGACCAGCTGATTCCAAAACCAGCATTGCTGGTTCTGAAAACAGCCCAGTTGCCAAGGAGTCAGCGACAAAAGGGAGGGTTTCTGCTAAGAGCCCCTCCTTGCCTCCCCTGAGGATTGGGACCTGCCCTCTTTTGCCTGTCCAAGGTTTAGCCCTAAAGGCGTGTGGCCTACCCATCGGAAAACTTAGCATTTCAATAGTGTTTTAAATGTTGAGCACAGATTAAAATATAAGCTGTGAATTAATAAAAGTGAGCTATAAATAGTAGCCCATGTGGAAGCGACTATGGGCTCCTGGAGGCTGGCTTGGGACACAAAGCCCCGTCACCCTGTTAGGGTCACTGCCTCCCCCACAGGAGCCGTGCTCTCGGCTTCCTTCTCCCTCTAGGTCAGCTGATGACTCGGCACCCCTTGGAAAGGGCAGCAGTTCCAGGAACAGGGCCGCCCAGGCCTTGCTACAAATCACCAGCAAGCATGCTCCTCTAATTATGAACTACCAACTCTTACCACTTTATAAGAACTAAACTGTGTCAATCTCAAATTCCAAATTTTAAGATGATGATGATGATGATGATGATGATGCATCTTTACCAAGACTCTTCAAGGGGAAAAAGCAATTAAATTTATACAATAAAATAATTTGAAACATAATAGCCAATCCAATAAACAAATAATTAAAACCACAACAAACTAAGCGCAACTCCTACAATTCAAACAGTTGTATATATACACCCAGGTAACAACTTGCAATCTACGAAGCTAACCTCTCCTAGCCAGTAAAAATAGAGTCTAAAAGTTTGCAAGATTTTCAGGGATAAACAAATGCAGAATTGGGAGAGCAATTCCAGAGGGAAGAAGAGGCCTGTCCAGACCCCTCAACTGCTGCAGCCTCCAACATCTCACACTGGACCCAGCTCAGCCCAGCTGACCCCTCTTTCCTCTCTGGGGAAGCCATGCACTCATACGTTGCAATATGTCTAACATATAAAAGGAGCAGGACAAAACAAAATGCCCAGTCAATTTAACATCCTAACTATGTTAATCCATTTATACGTATTTAATGGGAATATCAAAATGTGGATTTAAAAAAAGGTGATATTAAACAGATTCCCTCTGTCAAATGAAGTAACTATTTATGTTTTTATAAAATCTTCAGCAAATCTCACCAAGCCTAGAGGAAAGATATGAAAAGAGAAGAATTCTATAACAACTGTAGATGACGTGTTTTTCTGTTTAGAAAAAACACATAGATTGCCTATTTAGGAAGTGTGAATTCGCACATTCCAAAGGGCATTATTAGCTCCATGAGGGAGCCCTTTTCCAAGTGCCCGTTTCTTTACACTCCTGATGTAAGACCGCTCATGCACGTGGCACTGCCTGACTCCAAAATGGCCACCAGCGGTGCTTACGTCACTGGCAAAGGGTCCAAAATGCCCCCTCCCCCACTGGAAGAACCATCCAAAGCAAGGAAGATGCTGAGGTGGGTGGGCAGTGGAGAAAGGACCCCTTGGAAAGCAGAGGGGTCAAGCTCTCAGTTCCAGTTGAACTGAACACAGTCCAACATCCTTCCCAAAGTAATACAACTGCCAAACGCATTCATCAAGCAAGAGAAATCTTCATGGCCTTCCTTGGGAGATTTTGGCTGAGACTTCCTGGTGCACCAAGTGGCACAACACCATGGCTGCAAAGCCTCCGGCGAGGGAACATTTCCAGCACAATGCTCTAGCTGGGCCTCCTGTCTTCCTTCCCGCCCTTTTGTGGCCCTGCAGTCCCAGGCTGCTCTAAGAAGAGGGTCACTTGTGCAAAGCCCCTTCCCCCTCTGGATTCAGCCCCAGGGATTGGGGCAACAAGCAAGGTGAGGAGGTTTCCAGAGCTGCCCTTTTGGCAACTGCCCTCAGGGCCAGCTCTGCTTTGCTTCACACTTGTCTGTGTTGACCCACATCTGCCATGTTTCGCCCTATTCAGAGGTGGGCTTCACATAATTTAACAACCAGTTTGCCTAGTGCAGAACCGATAATGTGAGCGTGCGTGGCCTTCCGTGCTTGCGTGTGGCTTCAAACACATGGCAATTTCATGCGTGTGGCTTCCAGCACACACACCCGGGCAGCTATGGTGAATAGAGCAGGCGAGGCGTGGAAATCAGCTGGACAGGGCAAGTGAGCCAGAGAGTGAGATATATGGGATGGGATAGCACCGGGGTTGGTTGGCGGGCCCAGCCGGTGGCCGGAACTACTGGTATGGGCGAACCAGTCCGAACTGGCAGTAGCCCCCCTCTGCTGCTACTTCTCCTGACATTCTGTGCTTCTGCTATTTTCACTTTACTTTGATAGATTTTAAAAGGTAATGCCCCCCTCCCATTTTGTCACTCTGCGTAGCTTACAAATACCTCTTCGATGTAAAGTCCAAACTCATAATTAACAACTCTTTATTTTAAGCGCTGCCAGCATTTGCAAGCAGGAGGCTACTCTGAATTAACAAATAATGTTCCTCTTTGGGGCTGTGTGTGTTGCAGCAATTTTTTCTGATCCCCCAAAGATGCCTCCAAGGTGGACCACAGAGGGCCAAAGCGCAACAGCCCTTGGTTGGGATGGCTGCAGAGAGCCAGGAGGAGGCTTCAGTGTCCCTGAGGAGAGGCCATAGGATGGCAGAACCAGATCCAGCTGCACCCCTAGCCAAATCTGACCGAGCGGAGGCCCAGGCAGCTTCTGCCCCTCCAATTCAAAGCAATAATTCCATCCACTGACTGGATCCGGTTTGGGAGTCATAATGCCTCAGCCCAAACCGTTGGACTGAATGAAATCACTTTCATTCAGGGGAGGTATCTTCTTAAACAATGGGAATGTCTAGCCATGAATCATATCTTAACTGATGTACATTCTATCTCTCCAGAAAATAAACCGTAGAGAAACATAAAAATGCACACACACAAAAGTAAACCTTATTCGACATCGGAACCCCAGAATGACAGTGAGCACAGCATTTTCTAAAATAGCAACCTAAAACCTCTCCAGCGCCAGAGCAACGTGGCAGAGTGTGGCTCCAGGAGCGGACAAGGGGAGAAGAGAGAAAGGCAGCCTTCCAGGGTCCTTGGTGGTGAAAGGGTTTGCGCTCTAGAACCTCTGCGAAGACAGGAAGACAGGTGGAAGAGCTGCCATCCCCATGTCAACCCACAAGCACCTCCTCCACCCATTCGGCCTCCCCCTCTGGCCAGGCTCCTCCAAGAACTCCAGGAAGACCAAGACAACAGGCAGGAGAACAGGAAGGAGAAGGCCCAGGCACGAGTCTCCGTGCATCATGCAGCCTTATGCAACTCAGGCGACCTGTAATCAAAACGTTCCCCTTTTTGGCTTTGCTTCCAGAATTTATTCATCAGAACACTGTGTGAGCAAATGAAGGAGGCTTACAAACAAAGGGTAACAAACACCACCCCACAATGCTATGTGGGATTTTGTTTTAAGGGTATTTTCAAAGCCTCATGAGAAATACTGCAGCCCTTCACCTATATCGCAATGTTTCCTGAAACAGACCAAATAATGGGATTCCGAGTTGCAGCTCCAAGGGACAAACACAAGCATTAAACACCCCTGAACATGAGTTGCAGTCCCAGGGCTCAATCTTTTGTTCTTGACCTCCTTATCTCAGAAGCATCCATGGCGTCCCCTGGATTTTATGAACCTCAACATTTCAGGCTACTATGGAACGAGCATGGAAGACAGGTGGACATGTGCCCCAAATGGTCATCAATGGAAGCATCCTGGTGTAGAATATTGAACGGTCTCATTTATGAGCCTTGAAAAGGCACCCCAAGAGCCCAGCAGGGAGCTTATAAAGCCACCTGAGTCATCCAGCAAGTCGCCACCAAAGAAGTGAAAATACTGTGAGGGCGACCAGCAGGAATTCCTGAAGGGCAGCTATTCAGCTCCTGGTGTTCTCAGAGGCATCCTCTGGAGCACTGCATTTTTGGGTGTGCTTGAAAAAGGTTTAGGTCCAGGCTGTCTTTTAAATGCATACTTGGTTGGATGAGAAAAGCTACATCTCTCTCCTGTTTCAAAGCACACAGCAGCCACCACTAAGGAGCAACCAATGGGACAGTTGTTGCAAATCAGATCTCCTCAGTTCTCTGCCAATGACCCACCTTGCTCTGCATATCTGGTGTTCAGCATCAGAAAGTCATGGAGGATTAGGCTAAAGAAGCAAGGGAACAGGGCCCAAAATAAATGGATTCTCTCCTTGTCGAAGAAGAAGGACTGGGAGCTCAAATCCCACATTGCAGCTATTCAGAAAGCATTGAACAAGCCATCATTTGTGGCTCAAAACAAATAGCTGATGGGCACCTTTGCTTCCTTTTGCGGGTTCAGTTCAGGGGGCAATGCACGTTTTTGTTTTGGAGCAGGGAGAAAACTAGCACAATTTCCAATTCCATCCTGGTCAAGAAAAGAGAAGACAATCTAGGACTAGCAGAAAGCTCACCAGAAAAATTACAATCTGCAATTGTCAGATTTAGAGAGCATTCACTCCAAACCATGGTCTGATGCAAACATCCAGCATCTTGTCTAGCAGCAGAGAAGCCAGGAAATGGAGGGTTTGTCGAGGCTTCCCTCTGCTCTGCCTGTGATTCTGAGAGATGGCTACAATCAACACCGCCTGGCCCAAACCCTTTCACTATATTCTCACCAGTGAGCAGACTGTGGAAGAAAAGGGGACCCATCAACTGGCAACAAGAATTTCCCTAATGAAATACAGAAATACAAAATGAAGGAAACTATTAGTACTTTTCTCAGAACTTCAAGTCACTAATCACCTCAAACTAGGTTCAAATATTGAATCTGCTTTGCCTGAGATGTTCAGTTAGGCCTGTAGGATTCCATGTCCATTTCCATGAAAAACAAAGGAGCAAACAGATCCTCTCCGCTCTCCCTTTAGCAGCCTCGGCTTTTGCCTTGGTGTCGGCGTATTTTTCCTTTGGCAGGACATAAAAGAGGTTGGGAAGGGAGGGCAAGAGAAGGCTTTGGGTCAGCATTGAGGGCTGAGGTTTCCAAATCTCCCTCTTCAGTTGTAGATATGCTTTGCATCAAATTATTAGGTGGCGGGAAAGATTCCACCATGAAATTGTTAAGGATGAATGGCTATTTCCAAGCCCTACCAAGAACAAAGGAAACACTTCGTGAATCCAAATTCTGATCCTATGTTTAGACTTAATGGTGCAAAAACTCAGCTGAGAGCGGGGCTCAAGTACCTTCTATATTTCTGGTCCTTCTGTGCCTTTCTTCTGATGGATCTCCAGCATATCATTGTGTTGTGAAATAAATATGTTTTTTTAAAAAGCCACAGAATGAAACAAATGGGGCTATTATGCTTCAGAAAGATTTCTAGATAGAAGAACTCCAGAGATGTAAAATTAAACATATCTAAGCCATAACAAAATCATTTGTACAGAACAACCACAAACAGTAAATGAACTACTAATTCATACTGATGACTTAATATTGGTCCTAGCACAGCCTCAAAGGAATGAGCAGAACCTAAGTCCTTACAAGCACATTTCCCCCAATTCCGAGCAAGGATGCTTAGGAGGGAGGTCACAGAAATTCTTGGTCAAAAAGGACTATTTTAAGACACAATCATTCTCTCTGTGTTTGTGCATGTAGGAGACTTTGCTGGGACCTCCCAGTTAATAACCCTGCACATAACATTGTCTTCAGTAACCAATAAAAATATGAAGCTGTCTTGATATTAGCAACACTATTTCAACTGGTTACAATAACAGTATTTTCTTCCATTCATATAATTTTTCACTTCTCAAAATGTAAGAAAAATATCTGCATTTGGAAGGTAGTATTTTAATATTTTAGCACTGAATAGTCAGACTAATACAGAATGTTATTATTAATCTGTACATTATTTGGTAAAGTCCTAAAATAATTAATACTTCATTGTAAAACCAAATCTAAGAAATTATCCTGGGTGTTTATATCCAGAAAGTCTGTGAACAGAAACTTTCAGATATTTGATGCACAACTTTACCAAATTAAAATTAAGTGCATCTCACAAACCAACCATTTTGTAATTTTGAAACAAGTATATTTTTCTCTCTTCAAACACTGAGCATTAATGAACCTGGCAATGCTTCTCCACTCAATGAGAAAACTGGCTAGTGATCCTACCATCTGTATCCTTCACCTCTTGTAGGAGCCTAAGCTCCACACAACAAAAATGACATCTCTTTTACCAGAGGAGCCAAAGATTAACAGATGAGTTTTCCTTCCTTTTCTTTTATGCACACAATAATCTCACTTATTCCCTGTAAAGGATAAAAAAGTCCAGCTGGTCAAAATTAATAGATAGTCCCTCCAACTAACAAATTCCGCTAATTTAAGATTTAGGGCAATCAGGAAAATCTCTACTACATAATCTTAGAAGTACATAAATCTGCTGGAGAACGACAGGTATATTTCAGCAAAAATTAGCCTAGATGCCATCAAGAGGGAACCTTTTGCAGAGCAAGGCAGCCCAAGGCCTGTTCTTTCTGCCATGTCTGTTAGATATTCCCCAAGCTTGCCTTTCAGAGACCTGCCATTAAGAAGACAGGCCAGGATGACCTCTCGTTTTTTAATCCCAAATCATAGTCTAGGATTACTAGGTGATAGGATGTTGACTAGCACTTTGCTGCTCAGGGGGATTTTAGGCATTCCTTTCCAGTTCTGATGCCCAAATTAATGCTTAATTTAAAAAGATGAAAAGCAATCCTGTTTCCTTTGGCTTTGCTGTTCAAAGGAGCCTTCTGGGTCTTCCCATCTTAAGTCCAAATTTAGGCTGCGTAGACCTAGAGAAGAGCACCCTTAATGTCCAAATAATGGTGTCAGGCAGGTTTTTCCTCTCTGGTTAGAGGAGCAAAGAACAGTTCCCTCTACCACAATCCAACAAAGGCAGGCCAAAAGACCCACACTGTGCTTCTGCCTAGACAAGGTCCCAGGGCTGAGGGAGGCTACCCAGCAGAGATACCCAATAAACCCCACAACATGAGGAAACTGCAGCAAGAATTGTAGATGAAGATTGATTCTCAGTCATCCAGGTGGAGTTGACAAAACAACACTCTGTTTGTGAAAGTGTTTGTCATGTGTGCAACTGCAAGTTCCTCAGTGATGAGGCTGCATTGCTCCCTGCTTGTATCTGTAACACGGACAGTCTTCAGGCAGAACTATCTAAAGACATTCAAGAAAAGCAAGACCCTGTTACGGGATGGTTTACGGAGAGGTTTTGTCTGTTTACATAAAAGCCGCCTCTGCAACTCTTGAGTCCCTCTGTTAGCATTGTGCAATTATTTTCTTTTACAGCTTAGGAAGTTTATTTATAAAATAAATAAATAAGCTAACGAAATGTATGCATCATGTTCCTGCCTTTCTGACTAAGAAAGCACAGAAAAAAATTCAGCTAAATATAAAGCAAAGGAAAATATATTTAATTCTATAAGCAAATTTTGAAATATTAAACTAGCCTAATTTTTGTATTCTAAAATATACAGTTCCAGACTGGAACCTTGACCACAACCAACAGAATTAATTTAAAATGCATGAGAATAAAAAGCACAGGTACCATTTAAGAAAATAAAAAGTAAACTACCAACTCCAAAGACTTACAGCCATACAGGAGGGTAGGACTCAACCCCGCATAACATTCCGCAAGGGCCATGGGTCAACACACAAAGCTCTGGTGGCTTAGCAGTTCCACTGGTCTCCATTGCATGTGCAAAAGACACCATATGGGGTTCCCTACAAATGTTAGAACTGGCTTGTTTTTAGGCAACTTGCTTGAATAAAAAGGGATAACAGCTTAGCAGCATTTGGTCTAACCAGCCTTTAATGGCAACGGACACACAAATTTTAGCCTCAGAAGTATCTAGAAATATTACTGAAGATCGGAAGACTCTTCCCTGTGAAGGACCCTACCTGGGCACTGATGCTTTGCTCACCTGGTAAAGTAGTTTGCCTTTGTCCTATCCTTAAGCCCAGCAGCGACGGGCAACGTTCCTCTCCCTGGTTCTGGGTACTTTGCCTTAGACATCCCAGGGGATAGTTCCTGTCCTCAGGCCAGGATGCCTAGCAGGCCAGCAAAGAGTCTCCTGGGCCAGACGGCCAAGTGGGGCTGCTACAGCAACAAACATGCATCACCCCTAACAGGTACAACAGATTTCCAGTCCACTTTTGTTGTCAGAAAATAATTTCCATGCTTTCCCTATGCTTTAAATTTCAACGAGAGGTGCTTCAAATCCAACCCTTTAAGATTTCCTCCTCACAACCCATCAGCAGCTTAAAAAACAAACCACCCAAGATGCAGACTGTAGGAATAGCCAGTAGAGACAGAAAACCCTGTCCTCCTGTGGCCAGATTAACATTTGATGTTGAAGCGGTTCTTCCATGAATGTTCATGTTCATACCATCCCAAGTGGCAGCTTCTTCCACTGACAGACAACCAAACCAGCAAACAGTAGCTAACCATCCTGGAATAACTTGGGAAGGAGAATAGGAGCTGGACCACATCCTGCCACATTTTATTTCACGGCCACCAAAGGCAGAGAAGCCTCTTGCCTACCTGCGAAAGGGGGAGGAGGATGCCCATCTGCAATCTCTCTCTGCCATAGCTGAGGAAACCACTCTTTCAGCTAACCCCAATCTCAAGAGTGCAGGGGCTGGAACACAGCTCAAGGGAAACCTGAGAGCCCCTTCACTGGAGCCTTGTTTCCAACCTCAAAATAAAACCATCTCTAAAAGTCATGCATGCAGCACTAGGCATAGAAATTCTGCAATTATTTTTCTATAACAGTGTGGGTCTTTATCTAGAAGTAACTCTTGCTCTGTTAATCGCACAGCGCAGTGTGCATAGAACCCCATGATCTCTCTATTTGTGGAGGAAATGAAAGAGAGCCAAACAACTTTGGAATCGCCCCATGAAATGCTCCATAGGAAAGAGGATTGCATGGCTCGCATCACATCGCACTGCTTGCATCCCATATGTTGTTCAAAATCAGAAACAGCATATTGGCCAATTTCAAAATTTACCTGAAAGGATAGCATAATATATAGTTGAGCAAAATAATTCAAACAAAAAACAAACAAAAAAATATGCAAAGATTTCTTTTTTCCCTTCCAGTTCTTTGGACAAACTACAGCATTAAGGCTGCATCACTTTCCTCCCATTTGAAAAGCTCCAGAATGTGAAATACAAATTTTAACTTTGCCTCTCTTATCTTTCCTTTCTGGGAGTCCCGGGAAGTTCCTGCACTCACATTCCAGTGCAAAGAACAGGTGCAACCAAGCAAGCAGGAAAGCTGCCAGATGATGGTTTGGTGGTTTCTGATGGTTTCTCTCCTGGTTCTCCTGCATCAGACCAGCCTCAGATTCCAAAGCGGAAACTTTCCTTGCTTACACAAAAGAAAAGCCTCTAGGCCAGCCTGGCAAGATGGGAGTGATGGGAGCTGCAGTGCTAACAAGCTATGGATCCAGTCAGATCTGGTGTCAAGGAAAGAAAATGCAAGGAAGGCTGTGTGGAAAAGGGCTCCCCCAAGTCCTTGCCCAAATGAAGCCTTGGAGAAGGGGTGGGCTCCCATCTGGGCAGCCCCTCTTTCCTCTGTTGCCAGCAAAGCTCTTTGCACTGCTGGCGGTTCACCCACCCGGCAGAGTTGGGCCAAAGCAAACCTCACCAGCGGAATGCGCGCTGTCTCAGAGGTTGCAACACTACCCACCCGATGTTTTAGAGGCTCTCTAAATTATCCTACCCACCTTAAAAGCCTCCCCTGCCCCCCAAATCTCCGCAAAAGTCATTATGTTGCTTGAAACTCCGGAAAGGTGAAATTAGGAGGCAAAGTGTCCTGCTTCCCAAGCTTGCTCTTTCCCTCCCCGAGAGCGGGACGAGGTCTCCAGACCACATCAGACCAGCGCTTCTATGGAAGCGCAGCTCCTGCGTAGGGCCTTTGGTCCTCGGGCCCTAGGTTCGGGTGGGGGCTCCAGCCTCATTCCCTACATAAAGGCGGTGTGTGTGTATGTGTGTGTTTCTGTGCCTGTCTGTCTGCCTTCTGGGCTACCTGGATACGCTCCCACGCGGCGTATCCGGCTGCTCTGCTTCCCAGTGGAGCCACAGCTCCGAGGCAAAGGCGCCCCAGCAGCAGCGCCGCCTAAGCGGAGAGGAGAGCGGCGCTCGCATCTACACCTCGCCCGATGGAAGCAGTGTCCTGGAGTAACGCTTGGCCGGGCGGCTCTGGTCCGAGCGGAGCCCGGCGGCAGCAGAAGCCCCTACCTTCCTTGCCCGGCGTGGGCGCCTTCGCTTTCTCCCAAGGCACCAGGACCTTCTCGTCGGGCTCCCCGTCCAGGAGGGTTTTGTCTCCGGGCAGGTACCATGCGGCGGAGTGCTCGGCCATCAAAGATTCCAGGTCGATGGTGCTTACCGCACCCTTGGCTCCAGCGCCCTCGCAGCAGCTGCTCAGTTCGCCGTTGTCTTCGTTCTGCCCCCCGCCCGAGCCTTCGGGGCCCTTCTTGGCACTTTTGAGGCCCAGCGGCTGATCCTCGGAGATGCTGAATTGCTGCCGTTGCAGCTGGATCTGCGCTTGCAGGATCTCCAGCGGGTGAATCTCCTCCTGCACCGGGCCGGGAGGGCCGGCGCCGTAGCTGTCAGGGCTGGAGGTAGCCGTGCTGCTGCCGGTATGCAGGCCCAACTGCGCCAGGGCCGACGTCTTCTGTCCATTCAGGAGCGGGTGGTCGGCCGGGCGGCCGGGCGGCTGAAGCGGGCTGCGCCCGGCGGGACACCCTTTGGCGCCCTGGTTGTCGGAGCTGGAAGACACCTCATCCTCGTTTTCCGCGTCGGCGGGGAAATCGCCCCCGCCGCCGCGCGGGGAGCAGGATTCCACCTGGTCCAGGGAGGGAAGGAGATCGGCCTGCTCTGGAGGAGGCGGGAGGAGGAGGTCGCCGTCATTCTTGGCCCAGGAAGAAGGCGGGGAGCTCAACGCCTTGGGGGCTTCGTGAAGGTGAGGGGTGCCGCCGCCGCTTCGCTCCCCACCTTGTCCGGGGCTGCCGCTGTCTACGCCCGTCGTCTGGCCGTACTTCTCAAAGAAGCTGCCCGCGCTGCCAGTAGTCCCGGCGGCTGGACTGACGTGGCCACTGTCTCGTTTCCTGCGCCCCCTGCCTCGTCCGCTGCCCGCTTTGGCGTCGGGGCCCGATCCTGGAGAGTAATTGGGGGAGAGGCCGCTTTCTCCCGCAGGAACTGTCGCGGCCGGGAGGGGAGGCTGCGGCCCTGCTCCGTTTGTCTCAGGAGGCTCTGCTGGGCTAAGCTTGCTCCGCTTGGCGCCCTCCCCGCCGGCCCCACCACCCATCGCCGTGGGCGCGCCCTTCTTGCCGAAGGTGACGTTGAGGTTGGGCGCACCCAGGCTGGCGATCATGTTCTGGCAGGCGGTGGAGAGCGCTGCCAGGCAGCTCTGGCCGAAGAGGCCGCTGCTCTCCTTGGGGGCCGCGCTCCCGGGCGGCGCCCCGACACCCCCTTTTGGGAAAGAGCCTAGCGAGAGCGCCCCCAGCTTGCTGCTGGCCGGTGAGGGCCGGGGCTGCGACGGAGGGGGTGCAGAGCTCTGAAAGTCCGTTGGCGGTCCAAAGGACCCGGGCGAAGCGCTGTGAGGTGTGGCCTGTCGGCTGGGCCCCCCAAAAGGAAAGCTCTGCGCCTGCGCTGCGAAGTCGGGGTGGCTTGGCCTCCGCTCCGACGGCGGGCTCAAGCCGAACTGGCCTTGCAGGCCGCCCGGCGAGGAGACGTGTCCTTCGCCCCCGGAGGACATCCGAAGGGCTGGCGGCGGCGGCGGTGGCGGCTCCTGCAACCCGCCCATTCCCGGTCGGAACAGCAAATCTCCGCTGCCCGCCGGAGGATGAGGCGGCGGGAACCAAGCACCTTCCTGCGCTTCGAAAGCGGGTTCGCCCGGGTGTGGGTGCGGGGACTGGTGATGGCCGTGGCCGCCGGCAGTGTGAGTGTGTTGGTGGTGCCCGACCTGCTGCAGGCTGGGCGGACGGAGGCGCTGAGATTGGCCGCGGGTGGCCGCCATCTGCTTGATCATCAGCGCGGCGTTTTGGCGCTGCTGCAGAGCCGCCTGGGGATCCGGGCCCGGCGGTGGCGGAAAATGCTCGGGCACCGGCACCGGCGGCGTGAAGTCCCCCGGCAGACCAGGATAGGCCGCGGAGGGCGATAAGTGGCTCTCCAAGGCGGCCGCCCCGTGCATGCCTCCGCCTCCGCCGCCGCTCCATGAGTCGAAACGGGGCCTCTTGGGGAGGTTCACGTAGGGGGGCGCGTCGAAGTGTTGTAATCGCTGGTTGGGCGGCTGCTGGGGCTGGTGGGGCACGTTGAAAAGCGGCTCTCCCGGGCCGTAGGAATGCTGCTGCTGCTGCTGATGGTGGTGGTGCTGCAGGCCCCGGTTCTCCAGCCGGTGGATGGGATACTCGAACTGGCCGTGCTGCGCCTGCAAAATCGGGCCGCCTCCTTCCTGTAGATTTGCGTTGGCGGCGCTTCCCTCTGGACACTGCTGTGGCCGCGGCAGCGCCGGTGGGCAGGAATTCTGCCTGGCCAGGAGAGCCGGCGGGTGGGGCGGCTGTTGTGGAACAAGGTGGTGCCTTCCGGCGCCCAGGCCCGGCTCCAGCCCCAGAGACATTTTGCGAGCGCCGCCGAACCGATCGAAGAAGACGCCGTGAGGGGACTGTTGGGTGGGCACCTTTCCCAGGGAGCCCGGCGCTCGGGGCAAGGCCGTGGAGTGTCCAGGAAAGTTGCTGCCTCCCGGCGGAGCCGCCTGTCGTCCGGATCCGTACTGCGGCAGCTGCCCCTCGGCCTCTGGCGACGAGAAAACGGGCAAGTCGAAATGGCTTTCGCTGTTGGGGTAACTATATTCCAGGGAATCCACCGCGGCCGCTCCTTGGTTGGGCAGGCGTCTCTGCGAGTCCAGACCGTGCGGTTCTGAGGAGGCGGCTCCCGGCAGGCCGTGGAAGGAGGCAGCGCGATTAGGCGACTGGTCAAGTGGCAGGCACGGGGCCGGCACGCCGGGATTGTGAAGATGATGCGGCGGCGGCTGGAAGTCCTGGAGGGGTCCCGCCCTCTGCTGTCCGAAGCCATCCCCGCCCGCCTGGCCATCCGCCAGATGCTGCTCGTAGCCGCCGTCCGTCGCGAACGTCTGCTGGCCTCCCGAATAGCCGAGGAGGCGGCCGCTGTGCAGGCAGGAGGCGCTGGGTTCGGGCCCGAAGCCACCGCCAAAGTGCGAGACCGGGGGTTGGGTCTGGTGGTGCGCGCTCGGGCCAGGCGGCGGGCTGCCGAAGAATCCGTGGATCGGCTGGGCCTGGCCTAATTCCGGAGGGCCGCCGCGGGGGGCGTGGAAACCGCCGTAGCCCTCCGTGGACAAGGTCAGGTTCATGGCCAGCAGGGTCGAAGAGGGCTCGGCCAGGGCATTTACGGCCGCCGGCTCGCCGCCGCCACTTCCGCCCTGAAAGGGTGACGGCTTGAACTGGGAGCCCGCGCCCGGCCCAAAGCCGCCGCCCCGCTCGCCCGGCACCCCGCTCCTGCCTGAGCCGCCGCCGTGTGAGTCGAACGGATCCAGCGCAAACATCCCGCCGGTGACTGCGGCTCTGTCGCTCCAGTCCTGCTGATTAGATCCTCAGCGAGGCATCACGGCCGGCCGAGAGAGTCCGTGCCACCGGCAGGCAGGCAGGTAGGGGAGAGAACGGCCGCCGCCGCCGCCGCACGACCGACTCACATCTTGCGCTGCACTTGCCGTCCGGCGCCGGAGTGGCGGCAGTGGGGACCCCGCCGGCTCTCGCCACCCTTCATGGGCTGCGCGACTGGTGCGCTGCTTCTCTGGCTGGCTTGCGGGCTCCTGGTTCTGCCGCGCTCTCGGCGCGCGCCGGGGAAGCAGCAACAAGTTTTGCATTTCAGCAATGCCGTCCAGCCATCAGAGCTGCGCCAATGAGCGGCCCGGCGGGGCGGGGCTCCCTGTTAAGGTGGCGCCGCCGCCGCCGCCGCCGCCCTTCCCCTGCCGAGCGCTCGGCCGGTTTGCGGGGAGCCCCGAGTGGGGAGGGGGAGGCCGCGGAGGTCTCCTGGCGTCCGAGCCGAGCGCCGGGCTGCCCTTCTCGGTCAGCTCCTGCGGGGTCCGACGGCCGACGCACCTCCTTAAAGAGTCCCTAGAGCGGCGGAGAGGCGAGTCAAGCAGTGTCACTGAGTGGAAAGCTTCGCTCCCCGCTGAGGCGTCTGCCTCTCCTCCGGCCCTGGCGCGGGAACCGCACTGAGCGCCCCCGAGCCGCTTCTGAGTCTGCGGGAGCCGCTCTCTTCCTGCCGTCCAGTCCAGGACCGGGCCACTCCAGCCTTCCCTGTCCAGCCCTGATCCCACCCCCCACCCCGAGCTCCATAAATAAGGGGCAGGCAGCTTTGGGCGGGAGGGGCGCCTGGGGGGGGGGACACTCTGCCGGGTCAGGATAACGAGTTGTGATTAAATATTGATTTTGTGTAATTAGTTTTCCTGCTCGCTGTTCCCCTTCCTGATGGCGCCGAGCTGGCCGAACTAGAAGAGAAGTCAGGACAGGGCAAGCGACAAGTCGGGAGGGAGAGGAGCCATGCCCCCCCCATCCCACAGCGCGGGTCCGGACCGAGCTCTGTTTTTCCATCATGTGCACACACACCCACACCCACACACACCCACACCATCCCTGGAAGCGCCTCGGAGCGAGCGAGGGAGCAGACGGAGTCCCGCTGGTCTAGTTCGTGCGGTCCAGCAGCAGCAGAAGGCTGTAAGGAGGGTAGGGCTGTGCACGTGCAAGTGGTGCTGAGGCCGAGAGCACTGCAGCCATCCCTTTGCCGTTCTGCTGCCTGCTTTGCTTGGCTGCTCTTTCCCAGGGCTGCTGGGCTTGCCACAGAAGCGGGAAGGTTGGCCACAGCATTGAGAGGCAGATCCTGAGAAGGCATCAAGGACAACCTCCTGAAGGAGAGACCTGGCCAGCTGGAGAGCCTGGGATTGGTTACCAGCGATCTGGATGGGGAAAGGGGAACACAGAGAACTGGAAAGAACATCAAGGGGGTTGGGGGAAAGAGGAGGAAACACTTGGTGTTTTGCTGAATTGGGAAATGGGTGGCAAATAAATGATATTATATAGACTATAGAGATTGGATAGAAGATCGATACAGATATAATGATACAGATGATAGGCAGACATAGATGGTGAGAGACAGATAGATGGATGGATGGATGGATGGATGGATGGATAGATAGATAGATAGATAGATAGATAGATAGATAGATAGATAGATGAATAGATGAGAGAGGGAGGGAGGGAGAGAGATTGACTGAAATTACTTTTTCCAGGATCAAAGAAACTGCTTTTTCATTTGCAGACATGTGCAGCTAGAGCCTAAGGAGGCAGAAGCAGGTAACTGATGGAAATCTTGTTGATTTCAGGGAGCAAGACCAAACTGGTAGGAGCTATTAATCAACTAATTAAGCTCGTAGACACTCATCACTGAGAGAAAAACTGCTCAGAAACTGATGCTCAAAAAGCTGGAACACATTTGATTTAAAAGCTCTGCCTGCCTGAAGGAGACAATAAGAAGGATCTGTTCTCTTCAGGCCAACCTCTGGGTCAGTATCGCTCGCAGATCCTGTCCTAAGGTCCCCTGGCTGGAGGTCTCTCCAGCTGCCCGCATTTGATCTTTCCACTCAGCACACTGAGACTTTGTTCCCCCAAACCCAGCCGTCTCGTTTCCTACAGTACGCAAAGCCACAAACTAGCCTTTATGGTGGGACCGTCTGGTTTCCTGCATCCTACTGAGGCAAGGCCAATCCAAATACATGGCTGAGCAACCCCACTGCTGAGTTTCATGCAACAGTTTTAAACACCAAATAACACAGAACTGAGAAGATAGGAAAGAATAATTGCTGACTTTGGGACGTTTGTGAAAGGCATTGATTAAAAGTAACAGAAAGCTCAGCAGTAGCAGCCTTCCAAGCACAGAGCAGTGGGCAGGGATTACAGGAGTGGATGGAAATGGTGTGCAGTGCTTGGTCTTGGCCCCTTTTTTCCCCATGTGTCCCTGCCTGTTTTTATGGTTCTGATTTTGCACTGACTCATTTCTTGGTTGTTTTCCTTCATAAAAACTGATGGAAAGACTTACTTTGCATTTCACATTGTGGACCTTGTAGTTGTTGCTTATTGAGGTGCTCCAAGAATCTGCATGTCCCTGCTCCTTTGGAAGAGACTTGTGTGTTTCCCACCCTGCATGGTGTCATCCAAAGCAAATGTTGTGAGAGACCCTTGGTCTGCAGAAAACACCAGCAATATTAACTAGTTGATTATATGGAAGTCATGTTGGGAGGCTCCCAGTCCAATCACTATCCAGGGAAAGAGGCTTCCTGGGACTTCCATGTGGGTAGAGACCAGTCTTCTGAAGAAAAGGGTCAACTGAAAAGGGCACAGAGAAGTGATCCACAGCTGGATTGTGCAACTAAGACCCTGAGGACAGGATTTCTCACTGCTGTTTGGGACCCCTGTGACATCTAGAAGAAACCTAGAACTGGCTTAATCTCTGGGTTCACATCAGAGGCAGTTATGAACTGCTGGTGTAGAAAACAGGTTCTTGAAAGAACTTGAGGCTTCCTGGAACATTTGCTCCCTGACATCCAAGATAAGTCCAGCTGATTGGAAGGAGGAAGGAACTTAGCAAGAAGCACCCAAAGATGGAGAGAAAAGCCAGGCCGGAAAGAAGAAATACATGAAAATTTTGTCTGTGTCCACTTCAGCCTATAAACACAACTGGACAACACAGCTGTTCTTCAAAGGGAAAGAAGAGGCACCAGCCTTTAAGAAGTCTCCTCTGCTGTCAGCAATAATAGCCCTTTCAACTTAGCATCATGCTGTGCAGTATCATGGTCTGTTTGCTCTAGGTTTACAAAATGCAACCTACAAAAACTACAAAATCAAAAAATAATAATAATCATCTTTTACAAAATGATTGCCTCTTTCTCATAATAAACCTTATTGATATCCCCAATATGCTGCATTCTTTTTACTGGTGGACATAGCCAGACACAGCAAACAGCCCTTGAAAAGCTGTAGCTGATGCTGGGTCACTGTCTCCATTGAGGGTAACAATAGGAAGGCTGTTTTAAGGTGGAAGCCTCATTGGTGCAGAGTTGGCTTTACTTATAACAAGAAGGGCCTCAACCCAATCAAGACAATCTCTAGGGTCAGCCTGGGATAAAAGATCAGCTCTGTCATGAACTCATTTGGTCAGTTTTGACTGTTCTGCCTTCTGTTCTGCTTCTGCTAGGTGTACATCCCACTCCTATGTTGAATGACAGTTGTGCATTTCACATAGTTATTGAACAGAGGCAGATGAGGAATCCAAGCCATTGGATTACCTGAACTGCTTTGTGTCCCCCGCTCCATTCCAGGAAGAGCAGATAGTCCTTGACTTACAACCACAATTTTTGACCAGGAGTCTATGAAAATTGACACAAGGGAAAGTGTTGGGGTGCATGGAGGATGGAGGAAATCAGGGCCAGGTAATTAAGAGTTGCCAAGGTGGTGTTTGTTACATGCTCTGGAGTAGGCTTTTAAGCAGAAAGGGGGAATTTTCCAGATGCTGCTGAATTACAAATCCCAATGGTCCCAGAAAGAATAGCCAGCGGGCATGCTGGGAAATGTTATTCCAGCAAATATAGACTCCTTGTTGTTGGCTGTAAACAAGATTTTGCCCCCTGCAGGCATCACTGGAATGTGAGTAGCAACAAGCACAGAATGATTTGATGACTGTGTACTCTACAGTAAACATAAAGAGTCCAACACCTATTTGGCCACGGAGCTTTTGGTATCTTCTTGGTATTTAGGCTTAGCATAAACCATGGAAGGAAGACCTCTTGTTCTTGACTTTTTCTCTAGAAGGTTCATAAAAGCCCTGCCAAAGTAAAGCAAGTGGGAGATGGTGGCCTTGGTTCCAGAAGTCCTGAGCATAAATGCATTTTTTTCAGCCATTTGGGAATCCCAACCTCCTGCCTCAGATGCAGCCCGATGCAGATTTGAACCCATAGGAAAAGTTTTCTAAACACACCTGCCTTTTTAGCCCTGGAAAAGGGGTGGAAAGGAAGCAATCATAATTCTCCATATGCACTACATATCCTCATTCTCTTTGCAAACATGCAAGAAGGAAATTGTGCACAATCGACAGGCTTCCCATTTTATAAACATACAATCTGCATTTTCACCCCCTCAGCAGATGTGTTTGATTAAGGGACGGCCTGGAAGAAGCTTAGGGGCTGTCTCAGCTGGAAGCAGGCAGAACCCCAGGATCAGGGAGTTCTGGCATCCTCCACCGCCACCTGCTGGCCACAGGAGGCGGAAGCCTGCTTCTTCCCTTCAAAGGGATGCTTGGAATCCACAGGCTCTTGCTTGCACTCTTCAGTCGAGCTGGAGAACAAAGAGGCCCTTGCTCCCATTTGGATGTTTCCATACAAAAACTGGGAACAAGAAATTCAGCATTTGGATCAGAGGATGCAGAAGTCCAGGAGCAATAAACTGCCACCCTTAGTGTTATTACTCAATCAGTAGATTCGTTAAATATCGCAGTTTTACCTATGTTCTTTCTTGAAAAGGCTGCAGGAATAATCCCCAGATTAAAAATAAGTACATTCCTAGGTTTATGCAATAGACAGCTGAATGTTCATAAAAAGCACCTATAAAATTTCATGCAGCCACCTAATAATTGCCATTACCCAAAGCACTGGACTGGGAGATGTACAGTATTTAACGTTTTAGAAAGAAAAGAGAAAGAGCTGGGGCATTTCAGGGGCGCAATATTTGTTCTGGGTAAACGGTGGGAGAGTGACTTTTGAATTTAAAGGCCTCTTGAGCTTGGGAAGCCTGGGGGAATCTGACACGTTCCTTCACAACTGGACTGTGTTGCTGACCACCTGTGCTTGCAGGTAGGCGCCAACCTGCGCAGCCCTGTAGGCTTGCCACTGCTGCAGAGCCGGGGCTGCCTCTGCCATCAAAACCAAGGGGTGAGGCACACTGGCAGAGCTGTTCAAAACAGGCACCAGGCTTAGTACAGTTGGCAAGTGTCAGCAAGGACATTTGCTTTTTTCTTCCCTCAACAAGAAAGCAGCAACAAGCTGATACTTATACAAAAATACAAGGAAAGCAAATTCCAGATATTCTCCTGCTGTATCTAGTTTCAAAACAATGCTCATCCATGATTTTGATTGTACCCTTCATCTACCCTTTTTAGGCTGATTTCAATCACCTAAGCCACCCTGAGCGATAGATGCAGAGGCCTGTGTAGCTTGGTCAGTCCTTGGAGACCCCACATATGTGATCTTCATGTGTGCGCATGTGAGATCTGTGTGCGTATGCTGGATTTAAAGGATGACTGAAAAAACCATCCCGACCAGCAAGAATAGCCATGGGCTTTCTTCCCTTCAGTTGCTGAGCTCTTCTTTTTGGTGTCAGCTGATGTATCTCTTCATTCATGCTTTTGATTAAATCTGCACAGCTTTGCTTTCTGTTCTTTTTCAGTGTCCTTTGTTACAGAATTTTAAGATTGCCCTGTAGTTTTAAACAGATGGCATTTTAGAGAATTTTTTACTGCACATGCTTTTTTCAATTTAAATAACTTTTAAAGGCTTTAATGGGTTGCATACTTTTATCAGAGAAAACAGGGGAAAAATTAAATAATAAATTGCATGGAAGCAGCTGCAAAAATGGGACAGATGGCTGGTTGTCTTTTGCTAGAGCAGCAACACAGCAGCTAAGGGTCTCTTCTGAAGCCTTGGGAACAAGGCAAGTTATAAATTTAAGGGAATGAACAAATATAGTTTCATGATCTAAAGTTTGCCAAATGTTGCAATTTGGAGAGGGGGGCTCCTAACTTTTTATTAGGGAGGACAATATCCTTGCATCGTAGGAATGCAGGAGCCTTGGGATACAGGTCCCAGGGAGGACTGTTCCCTCCAGCCACAAATTCTGTCAGAAAGTTGCTCTCCTGCCTTCTAGGCTCAAACAAGATGAGAGAACACTTTACACTGTTACAGAAATCTGAACATCAAAGCTAAAAGTGAGAGATGGCTTTTCAAAACAAACTTTAAAACAATATTGGGTGAATGGCAGAATAAAACTACCAGATCAGATTTTAGAAGAGGGAGAAAAAAGATCTTCCAGGGCTTGCAATATTCTCTTCACTATGGGGGTGGGGGTTGCGGTGCTGAAGCTTGCAATCCATAAATCGCTCTCTTGTGGAAATGCAACTGGGTTACAATTCCTGTCTGAAAACTCCTTTCCAGAGGAGTTGTAGTTGTTGACCTATCTAGAGGAAAAAAGGCAAATTTTCTGTCTCTTCTGTGTCCCTGACCCCCAGC
Organism: Hydrophis major; assembly: GCA_033807585.1. Taxonomy (NCBI): domain Eukaryota; kingdom Metazoa; phylum Chordata; class Lepidosauria; order Squamata; family Elapidae; genus Hydrophis; species Hydrophis major. The sequence goes on along the minus strand of CM066339.1, from coordinate 160,098 downwards.
TTTGCCTCGGTATGCAATACCACACTCCACACTTGAACTGAATCCAAATGCAACAGCTGGGGATATTTTATAAGCAAATTTATTTAAATTGTCTTAATGCAGTTAAAACTAGAAACTGCAGAAGTAATTATTTTACATTTACTATAAAATTTCCTCTCAACGTTCACATCTAATCCTGCCCCAAGCTAGGCACAGAGCCTGGCATTCGGTGCTCTCCTTGGTACTAATGGGAGCAGATTCCTGCACTAAACACAGCAAGCCCTTGAATTAGCAGCAGCCTAAATGATCAACCTCTAAAAATATGTATTTACAAAGCCAATTCTCCAATGGAGGAACATGCAAGCCTCTCCCTGTGTGGCCAGAGCTAGAAGCTGAACCACCAACTTTAGGTACACACGAGCCTTGCTTCCAGAAAATGGACAGGTAAACGGCCCTTGCATTGGCCCTTGGAACCTCGGGGCCCGTCAATCCCTTGGAGCAAGCCAAACTGAGAGCCCTCCCACTTAACTGGGTCTGGGATAAGTTGCTGCTGGGATCCTCTCTTCTTTAAGAAATCTGTTGAAGGTTTTCCAGATCAGGATATCAGTTTCCAAAGGGTACTGAAAAAATGCTAGCTTTTCCTTTAGTTGATGCAAAATGAAGCTGATGCAGTTTCTTGGATGATTCAGGGGAAGACCTAGGAGAGTTCTGAACACAGCATGATAAGGCTGTCATGAAAACATCATTCCTTCAAGACTGATTTGAATCCATAAACATCCATATGCCCCTTTGTGTTCCCTTTTACTGGCAAGCTTTTTTTAAAATTTTGCCAGTTCTAATGAAGAAACCCTCGACTTTTTATATACAAAATTCTTTGCAGCAAATGGGCGAAAATGTTTTTTGTAAAAAAAACCCAAATTCAATAGTAAGAAATTGATCCTTACTACTAGAAATGATCTGATTTCAAGAAAGTAATAATTCAGAAATAAGTATCTTTAAATACATTCAGAATGTCTGTAACAAATCATGAATGAACCACACAGAGTGGAAAATTAATTGCTGATGCACATCTAATAATCTAAACAGAGATAACTGAGTCCTAGCAAGGAGAACCTCTCATGTATTAAGGTAAAGGAAATTGGTCCGGCATCTGAAGTTTCAAAACGTTCCAATTGATAGAATTCGTTCTCTTCTTCCATTCATTGATACTGGGTGGGTTTAATTAGCTTTGGATATACAGCACAAAGGCAGGGCCTCTTGGGGAGATCTCGGTGCCTTGGAGAAGCAGCTCAGTACAAGTGTGCACCCAGTGTGTTGTGTGTACATGTTTCTGTGTGCATGCATGCACAAATGTGTAAAGAACTGTGCACCCACTCACACCCAAAGGGTGGATTGTGACACCAGACGCAAGAGATGTTTTCCTTCATTCATCATTAGCCGCACTAGTTCCTCTCACTTCTCCTTGATTGCGCAACTGGGGGAGGGGAGAAAGATCAGTCACTCACAGTTGTGGCTCTCAAATAAAAGAGGATTAAATGAAAGGATTAGAGATTATTTTGCCCATTTCTCCTGGGATAGCCTTTGCCTGAAGCAACACAACCATCACCAGCACTGACCTACTGAAAAAAAGATTGATAGTGACCCAGGTAGCAATTTGAGCAGAAAGGAGTGAATTGGGGGAGGGGGGAGGAGGAGAAGGAAAGGGCAAAATATGGGGCTTTGCAGGTGCTTATTTACGAAGAGGCTGTCCTTGAACTTCTGCTGGGGTCAGCCTCAGAAAACCCGTCTAGACTACAACAATGTGTTCTGACGCACGTGACAAAGAAGGAAAAAATGAAGCCTGCAAGAAGTAACCAACCTTCTTTTCCTTAATTAAACCACAAGGCTGCCAAAGGATGTTCCTGCTCATGAACTCCATGTGAGTCAGGGAGGCTCGGGAGCCTTATTCTGAATCCAAACCTCAAGCTGCTGGATTTTGGAAAGGGACAAGTTGTGAGGCAGTCCTCAGCAACACTGAGATATCTGCTTTAAGGAGGGGGGTGCTACCCCACAATGGAAGAGAGGAGAGACAAAGAGAGAGAGAAGCGGCTCACGACTAGCGTGAACCAATACGGACATTCCCAAAACCTGTGTTTCTTTACCAGAAGAGGCCAGAGTCACTTACATAGTGGGATTATTTGCCTGCCTCTGACCCTACCGAGGGCTTCCTCTAGGCGCTGGCAGCCAATGTTCCTCGAACACAACCCTTCTTACGCATCTAGGTGCAAAATAAAACTGTCAGCCACCAGGCAGTTTATCAGCAGGTGTTAGTAGGAAGGGGCTGGAATGGCTGGGTTGGGCTGAATCCAGGTGAAAGGCATTCACTGCCCCCAGATGGTCATCTCGCATGCGACCCAGGCTAAGGGATTGGCTTCTGCTGGGCTATCCTGGGAGGGAGGAGGGTCCGCAGCTAACGGGAAAGGCAGCCATTCTGGGCGTGAAGTGGGGCAGAGTCTTCCAAGGCAGAGGGAGGCAGCTGCTGAATGGCTGCTCGGTTCAGGCTCCAGCTCTGGCTCTGATGAGAGAGGGATGCATCTCAAGGGGGAAGGGAGAGGACGGGGTGAAGCATTTGTGTGGTGGAGAAACAAGGAGGTCAGGAAGTATTTATGCTCCCTGCAAGTTTCTCCTTCTCCTCGATTATTGTCATAGCCTTAGCCATGAAAGCCAGGAGGACGACTTTGGGCCAGTCCCTCTCTCTCAGCCCAACACACCTCACAGGGTTGTTGTAGAGAAAAGAGGAAGATGTGTTGGATATGATCACTGCCTTAGACTGTTTGTAAAAGGAATAAAGGCAGGCTACAAACAACATTTTTTTAAAAAGCCAGTGAACACTTTGAAACCCCTGGAGCTGCTCTGCCAAGGGACACAGCTAGATTGTGCCTGGCAAGTAGGGCAGCCGCAGACACCTCCCTCTCCTAGCAGCCGATCCACTGCCCAAAGAGAGAGACTAATGGCCCTCTAGGTGAAGAGCCTCCTTTTCGGAAGCCCTTTTGACCAAGGAACAGCTTGGGGGATCTTAAGGAGGAAGGGGGCTCAGCCTAAGCCCCTTGTTCTCTTTGGGAGACTGACGGCTTTTGGTTCTCCCTTTCAAGATAGGCTTTTGATGGAGTTAGTATTCAGAAACATACAAAAGAAACGCATGCACACATCACCGGGAAATAGTACCACATCCTAGAGAAAAAGACAGCACACATACAGAGCAAATTTATCTCAAACACTACTCTAGCAGACACCCTGGTCCATCTTTGGTTTTGTTTAAGCTCCCTTGAGGAAAGTCACTTCCCAGAAGGAAGAGCTAAGAAATGTCCTGGAGGACGTAAAAGTTTCTCACTCTAAGGATCCCTCCCCCACCTGCAGAGCAGGTAACTTGGGGAAGCGGTCCTTTCTTTGTAATTCTCAGGGGTATTTTTGCAGGATGGCGCCTCACTTTCCCCTCCAGGTCTCCAGGGCCCTGTGATGTGCCAATGGGCCTCTGCTCCCTCCCAGCCAGCTTCCAGCTACCTCTGCCTCACAGGCTTCAATATTCCTACCGCCTCCAGCTCTCTTTGGGTTTCATCCTCCATTCGCCGGATGTCTTCCATCGTCAGGTCAATCCACCGGTCAATCCAGCAGAAAAGCTGCCGATGGAAGTTGGTGAATATCCTCTTTTCTTGCTTTAAAAAAAGAAAAAGCAGCTCTTGGCCCTAGTCCCACGGAAAGGCTCTGCTACCTCCTCAGGAAGGGAGGAGGGAACCATGCCCAAGATAGAAGCCTTTCAACCCCACTTGGAAACCTGGTGGACGTGACTCTTGTCCCCAGAAAGGGAGAGTCCTTCCCAGCTGCGTACCTTTTGAATGAAGTTCTCAATTTTATTCTGCAACCCCCACCACTTGAACTTGATGGTCACCAGCTTGTAAGCACACATCTTAGGACAATCTTCAGCAGCTGCCAACTCCTTCTGTTTGGAAGAATTGATAAAAAGTGAGCCTTTAAGCGCTTTCCACTCTTAGCTGCCTCTTCTCAAGGGGCCTGAAAGTCACAGCCAAGGGGGAAGCTGGAAGCCTCTCTTGCTTCTTGGTTTGCTGTTGAAGCACCTGGTGCCAGCCACGGGTGGACCCAAATGCCCAGAAGAAAGGGTGAGAAACTGGTACAGGACTAGGGGAGAGGCTGTGATGGGCAATTTGGCTATGCTGCTCTCTTTGAATGAGGATGCTGTGATTTTTTTGGGGGGTGGGGAGGAGGAGGAGAAAGGAGGCCCTTCTTTTTTGTCCCTGAAGCCTCCCTGTGCTTCCTGATTTTTTTCAGTTCATTCTGCTCTTGAGAGGAACAAATGAATAGCTGCCTTTTAAAAAGCTTTGCCAGCGGTCAAGAACAGTCCAGGGAGAGGGGGCAGGTGCATTCATCTATCAATAAGCAGCAAGAAGAAAGGACAGTCATCTGATTAAACTAGTCAATGGGAGACCGAAGAGGAAGTGGCTTCTCACACACACCTTCCCAGCCAGTTAGGGAAACTGGGAACACAAAAGGGCTGATAGCTCAGATGGAAATCATAGCAGCCACAGGTTATCTCTTGAACCCAAGGCCATGTATGTTTGAATCCCTCTTGCTGGGGCCTCAACAACCCATAATCAAGGAACAGCTTAGCCCACACAGTTCGATTTCATTTCCAAGATATTCTACTATCCTGAAGGGTGCCTGTAGGGCCAGGGGAAAATGCCTGAGCTCAGGCTGGCCACAGCATAAGCCTGCCATGAGATTCCTCCACTTTTCTTGATGTGCCCCTGGCAACTCTCTAAGCCTCTTCAGAGATGCCTTTCTTGGCTCGTATTACCTTCCAGTCAGTCCCCAAAGGACCTCTTTTGGTCTTGACCGACTGGAACAATGCAGGGTCTTCATCAGCTTTGTAGTCCTGTGGATTCAAAGAAGCATCAAAGTTAAGACTGAGAAGAGAGAACTGGAGAAGTTCAGAAAAGAGAAGCTACCTGCATTGGGCATATGAAGCCCCAAGAAAAATTAGGAAGAGGGGGAAAGAGATTTTCTGCTCTGAAGGCCACGTTCCCAGGGCCCCCAGCTCTCTTCTGCAGCCTTCTTGGTGTGTAGTAACTTCATGCACACTTAGCTCAAAAGTTAAGTTCAACTGGGTCAAAAAAGTTTGTTTCCTGGAAAGGCTTACAAGGGTTCTTTATTTGCAATTCAGTCTAAAGCAGCTGACAGAAAGAGGATGCAAGTTACTGAGATGCTGGTGAGAGACCCTAGGGCTTCTGGGCTATGAGACCCACCTAGGATTTGTGGATATTAAGGGAAAGCCAGAGGCAATGTGCACTGCTTTCACTCTGAAGCAGAGAGAAAAAGCTATAAAGCTGATTTCAATTTGTTTGCTTTCACTCTGCTTATTTTCTTTCAAATTACTTCTCAAGCTGCATGTCTTTCTGAAGTTAATTGTATGTCTCGTTCTGCTCACAGTTTAACAATTCTTCCTCTCCTGGGAAGTGACTTTTGTAAACAAATCACGCAAGACTGCTTTGACAAAACTTCTGGAGCTGATTAGGAGACAGGCCTAAATGTCTACCATAGGACAGCAGCAGCTGTCAGCTCAAGACTTTGTATACATTTGGGGAAACCCAGGGTTGGCATCTGAGTTTCATTAGGACTTCCAAGAGCAGGCAGAGTTTGGAGCCAGGCTGTTTATTGATCAGTGTTTAGAACTGAAGAGCAGCTGGGCTGCTTGGCCAGGGTCCCCTCAGCCGAGGGCCTGCATTGCATGAGGGCCTGCAGTAGGAGAGCCAGTCCTTCCCTGCATTCACAAGGTTATCGCCTACTTTTCAGTCAAGCTTCTGCTGCCACACCTGAGAGCAGGCTGGATCTTGTCCTCCCCCAGAAAGAAACCCGAGAGTCTACAGAGGCAGGAAGTGCCTTTTCAAAGAGCATCAGAAGTTGAACCAGAGATAAAATCTGCAAAAGAGAGGAGAGGCAAGCAACTCGGGAAAGGGGGCCAAGAGAAGGAATTGCCACTCCATTTATGCCCTGCCTTCCAGTACAGAAGCCATCCTTCCTTTTCAGCTCAGGATTGCATTATATGGAAGGATAAGACCGCTATAGACAGTAAAATTAACCTTAAGAAAGATTTTGTCAAAGTAAAAATTAGCTTTCTAGCATTCAAATGGGAGATACATGGTTAGAATTTAGCTACAGAGAGAAAAAAAAGAAGCCATTTCTTGACACTGTCCACGAGCTGTGACTGTTTTGTCCTCTTGTCCCAATGCACCAACTGTAAGCATTTAACATCTACTGAGCTGGAAAAGAGACACCCAGATAAATGCATAAACAAATGAACGATCAAGTGGAAAATTTAAAGAAAGACAGAAATTATAGATGAAGAGATGGAAAGAGAACTAGATGACATTTATCCATTCAATCATGTCCAATTTTACGGGCCAAGTGGTCTCGCCACATCTTCTGATCTCGCATTGATTCTTTGCATTTTTCTATGTTGCGGCTGGTGTCAGTTTTATGGTGGAGAACTAGATAACCTGACTCTATTGGAAAGGGGGGAGAAGGAATTTTATTTGGGGCTTACAGCAATCCCAGAAGATTCTGCTAGAGATATCTGAGAAACTACAATATATAAAGGCGCCTCAAACTTATGTTGGAAATGTGAATAAATGTGAATAAAATGGATGTATTAATCGTATATGTGGACATGTAAAAAAATAGAAAAGCTTGGATTCAACTACATATACCGATCAAGATAATTTTAAAGCTTAACATATAATTTGTGCTCTTCCTGGCTGATTAAAGCTGTGCAGGAGAGGAGTGGGATTGGGTCTGCACGGTCGTTAACTGTTCCTTCAAAGAGGAAGTGATCCCACCAGCTCTTACGGAGGGGATGGTGTCCCCCCCTCCTCAAAGGACCATCGCACAGTCCAATCAACTTGGGCAGTTTTCATCTTGTGTCCAATGTTCCCTTCTTAGGAAAGACTGTGGAGAGTGGCTGCATGGTAGCTGCAGAGGAATTTGGCTCAAATGGATTATCTCGGCCTTTTACTCATCCAATTCGATCCAGCAAATTGGTCATGATGCGGTTTCTATCGGCCAAGGAGTATCAACTGGCTGGAACTAGAAGATGGGCCTTTTCTGCTGTAGCCCTGGCCTTATGGAATATTCCGAGATTAGAATGGCTCCAACCCTGTTGGCCTTTTGCAAAGCTCTGAAAACTTGGCGATGTACCTGGGCTTTACCATTAGTTGATTAATCATCACAGATGCTGTTTACACTTATTTATTTTGGGGATACTTTTATCATTTTAATGTTTTTTAAATTTTCCCCCATAATTTTAGAATTGTAAGTCACCCAGAATCACCGAGTTGAGTTGGGTGGTTATCAAAGATAGATGAGAGAGATGGATGCAGGCAGACTGATAGAAACCAGAGGGTCTTTGGGGGGGGGGGGGACACATCGATAATTGTAAAAATGTCATGGAAATTTGTATTTATGCATAACTGCAGCGAGATTACTAAATGTACAAAGAAAATTCAGCACTAGCCATTATTGAGGCAGATGGAGAAGATGAAACCTGCTGAGATGACTAAACTGACTTCTTTGATCAGAGAAAAGATAATACCTACATTTATTGCTGACTGCAAACTCCTTATAAACTTTTTGCATGAAACAAAAAAATTAACATAATTTATAATTTTGATTAATCTATGTCTAATCAAAAGAAAAGAATGAAGCTGTAACCGCAGACATAGAGGTAAATTTATAAGTGTATTTAGAATTGCTTAAATAGGATTGGAAGATGCTATCTTTTTCTTTTTTTCCTATCTTGCACTTTTGGCTTTCTCTTTTGTTTTCTTCCTTATTTTATAATCATTTGTATTAGTTTTTATCTTTATATCTATGTAAAATAAAGAAATCCCAGGGCTGATGCACTGTGAGGAATTTCTAAGCTTTGGCTATTCTCTCCAAGATTCTGGGAAATTGCATTCACCTCCAGTTGCTATAGGCATCTTGTTTAATTGGAAGCCGAAATCCCCATTATAGCTTTAGCCTGACAGGCGGGAAAAGGAGTAGTGGCTGTTGACTCTTGAGCTGGAGTGGTGCTGATGGCTAAGCAGCTCGATGGTCTCTTTTCAACCCACTACTGAAGCTCTTAACTTCCCTCTGTTGAAGTAGTGGTTATGTGCAGGAGCAGGCATAAACCCCTCCCGCAACATCAAGCTGCAAGGAGAGATATGGATACAACTTACTCCAGGCTCCACTTGGTTTCTGTCTGCTATATCAATATGAACAATTTCCACATTTTTCCATGTATTGGGATCCAAGTCATGAACCTGTAGCAAGAGAAAGCACCACTGATTGCAGGGCCAACCCCCCTTCTTCCCTTTGCCCAGGGACCAACACCTGCTTGCAAGGCACGGCTGGCAGCAGATAGGCCTTCCCACAGACCTTGGCAAGGCAAGCCAGGAAAGCTAAATGCAGCCTCTGCCAATCCACAAGGAAAGCTAAAGAGGAATATATGGGCCCCATTCTTAAAGCAAGCTACACTAAGGAACATAAAACTTAAAATAAGAACAGCTGCCTTCTACAGTCCAGCTTAGATAGTTTGAATTTGGACATTTGATTGTGCTTTTATGTGCTAGTTCTTTTACCCATATCCATTTTACTTTTCTCTTTAATTTTCTTAAACTTCTCAAATCACTCTGATCAGAAAGTACTGATCAATGTTTTAAAACACCCAACGCAGTCTGGAGGCAGAAGAAAAACTCAGCCCCAGCACTGAAGCAATGTTGACCTCCAAACCCCAAGCAAGAAGCTGCTGATCCTCCCTGAGTGCTAGTAGGAGCCACACAAACCTAAGCTGAACAGGGGCGGGGGGGGGGGCGGGGGCTACATTTCCCAGACCCAGAAACAAACTGTTTAAGGCCAACTTACATTGTCCGACGTGCCCAAGTCAGGCTTATGCCAAGTCTCAATTTTGATAAAAAAATCCTCTTTCATGTATTCATTCTATGGAAACAAAAGCAAGTGGAAGTGCATCTCAAGACAAACAGACAGAGTGGGAGAACTGGGCAAAAAAAATATGGTGGTGTTCCTTGCACAGAGACCCCCCTCCTCCCAAGCATTTATTGGGAGAGTTCATGGGAGACAGGATAAGACAGGACTAGCGTGAGGGTCAGGGTTAGGTTAGTGGTGGTCACAGGTCTGCTAAGGGGCACCTGCAGTGCACATGCACCCTGAAATACACCATCAGAATATGCAAATTCCAGCATAACCTTCTCTGCTGGAAGCATCTAGGTCCAAGCATCTAGGTCCAACATGTAAGCAGGGGGTGTGGCTTGCAGATGATTAGAATGACACCTTAAGGGCTGCTCTGAGAGGTGGTGGTCTCATTCCCTTTGCAGGCCAGCCCCACCTAGCTCCCTGCCCACCTGCATACTCTTTCACTTTAACCCAAGGGCCTGTGAATTGTTGCATAAGAAGAGAAAATACTCACCGTAACGACTGATCACCAGGACATTATGGAAAGAGAAAGAGATGGAGACAAATAGAGTGACTGCATTGTAACCAGACAGCTGCGTAATTTCACTATACTCTCTATATTATTCAGATTAAATGCTAAGTACAACAGGGTGGCCACAGAACCCCATTTGAAAGCGAGCAAAGAGGTAGCAAAATCATAGCAACGCTTACCATCACCTAACTTCAGCCCAATAAACATGCACTGGTCCCTCCTAACCTACAGGCATCAGATTACAATGCCCATCAAGAACAGCTAGATTGATTAGGTTCTGCAGTTCATAAATCATCCATTTCTTACAGGCAAGAAGCAATCAGTTGCCAGCTTTCACACTGACCAAAAAATTAGTTCAAATGAATCAATATTAAGCTTTAATGTTCAATTTAATCAGCATTTCACTTGTGAGCAGCAACTAAATTGCAGATGGGGGTCTGCAACCCACAGCTCTGGAGCTGCATGTGGCTCTTTCATCCCTCTGCTGCAGCTCCATCACCAGTCGGCGCCACAATTTTAAGAGAAGCTTCCGAGTGGGGGCGGGGTGCTCTATCGCAAGGGGAGGGATTTCCCATTGATTCCACAATTGATAGGGCTTCTGGTTAGGGCAGGTAGATGTCGCACTAGGAGAGACTCTATGGTGGAGGAACCAGACTTCTGGTCAGCTCCAGAATTAAACCAGGGGTGGGGTGAGTGTGCTTCCAGTTAGGACCTTTGTGGCTCTTTTGAGTGTTTAAGGTTGCCGACCTCTATTCTAGATTATTAATAGAGTCCTCTCTGACTCTACCCGAGCATGTAACTCAGCCCTTCTGGAGGGCACTCTTCTGACAAAAAGGGAAGAGCACACTGACCTGTTCTACAGTAAGGATATGCATTCCAGGCTTTTTCGTGAAATACTAAGGAGCCTTCCGGAGCAAACATCCGCACAAAGCCAGGCACTTTGCTAAAGGAAGCAGAGTCATTGGTTTATTTTTGGCAACAAAATAAGATCAACAGTTTTTACTCCCATCTTAGCAATCTCTCCATTAACACATTCTTCTCATGGTGTTGTCAGCACAAAGGCACCACAGATGCGGTCCCGCTATCATCACTTGCTCCTTTTTGAAAGTATATATATACCTCCTACTCAGGCTGCCTCAGGCTCCCTAACCCCCGCCACTCCCCAGAAACACAGTGGTGGCTCCATCTTGCATTAGGTGTCTTCCCCCACAGTTCCCCATAAAAAGAGCCTCGATTTTGCAGGGCTACGATGATGTTAGTGGTGCGGTGAAGCAAGCAGGGAACAAAAGCACGCCTCCAGGCACAACGGCTTAAAGTGGGGGAGGCTGCGGGAGGGCCCCCTACCTCTTCAGATGGTAGATCTTGTGTGTGTATTGGCCCTTCTCCCCATCCTTCTCGTAAGGCTCGTTGGTCAAGACCTGGATGCCTTCTCCGCCTCCCGTCTCGTTTTTGCTGGCTTCGGCCACAGAGTACAGCTGTCCGACCTGATACTAACAGGAGACCGCAGCAGGAATGGGACCACCCTTACCCCCATTGAAAGGCAGAGACCCGGCCAGAGCTTCCTTCCCGAAAGGAAGCCAGGCGTCTCCCTCCCATCCCCGCCTTGACTATATCCCCAGGAGCGGAAGCGGTCCGGGGGGGTGGGAGGTGGGTGGGCAACACCTACCTCCTGCACCGAGCACGGCAAGACCACGCGGCTGCAAAAGGGAACAGAGCGGGCTGGTCAGCCGAGGGAGAGGCGCCGCCAGCCGGCCGAGGGAGGAGGCCCCAAATAACCCCCACCTCCTGCTTCGGAGGGTCCGCCGGGACCCCACTCCCCCTGCCCGTTCGAGGAGGTAGCACCCGCGGCCCCCACCCCTGCGGATGACCCGAGCCCCCCTCCCCCACGCTCCGGGACCCGCCCCGCGCTGCTCACAATTCCTTGATGAGCACCATTTTCCCCGCAGGCAGCAGCCCAAAGCGCATGCGGCGTCTGGGCCGCCCACCCATAGGCCACAGCGCCAGGCAGTTCCGGGAGCCTCGCCTAGCAATCTCTTCCAGAGCCAATCATGCAGCAGCAGACTTGAGGTCGCCGCTGCCTTTCATTGGATGACAATCTAACAGATGTGGCCCCCCCAACCAATGGTGCGACACAACGGGAGTCCTCAGACCGTCCCACTACAGGACCGCCCCGGAAGTGTGAGAAGTCACGCGGATGACGATAAATCTAGAAAAATGTAACTCTTTACTTGAGGTGGGCTCTGAAGTCCCGTTAAGCGGGGCGGCCTTGGTCTCTGCCTGGAGCGGCGTCCGCATCTCACTGCTCGCAAAAGTCACGGGATGAATTGCTTCCAGGCTAAGGTCACGGCTTCCTCCCCGCAGCGGAAGCGCTCGCGCGAGAACGCCCCCTCGCCAGGGGGGAAAGTTTATCGGGAGAGGGGGGAAATCGTCTTCAAAGAAAAGCCCGGAAGTCCGTTTGAGAAAAGCACCTCCGACCCCCCCCGCCGGGCGCTGACCCCCCCCGGAAAACAGGAGGCGAGAGAGAGAGAGAAGCTCATGCTTTAATAAGAGACGGGAACCACAAAGGGCGGCCAGGAGGCCTCAGCAAGTGCCATAAAAATAGGGACTCCTCTGTACAGTCGGGCTCGGAATACAAAACGCGCAACGCCGCCCGGAAACGGAGGCGCGACTAGAAAAAAAGTCCGTCGGGCCAAGCACGGCCGAAAGGTGGCGCTGCCTCCCGGCGTGGACGGACGGGGCCCGGGAGCCTTCGAAGCACCGTCACGGAGGCCCGCCCGGAGCGGCTTTGCATAGAGTCGAAGGGGCCGCCCGAGCGGGAACCCGGCACGGCTGCGGTGGCAGACGTGCGTATAAAGGCCGCGGCGGTCTTCTCCTTCCCTGGCCTCGAGACGAGCGGTGCCTCCCCAGCCACGGGCTGTCGCCGCACCCCGAAACGCGCCTTCAGCCTATAAAGGAAACGGGGCCCGCCTTGTTCTGGGAAGAGGCCACGCTCGAGGCCCGGCTGCATGCAAACTAAAGAAAGATCCAGACATGGGAGAGAAAGATAACCCCCCCTCCACTTCACAGGACACAAAATTTAAAAGGGAAGAGACCGAAGGGCCGACAACATAGGGAGAAGCTGGGAGAAGGAAAGGTAGCCTCTGGTGCAGCAGGCTTTGAGCGGATAACCCGTGGCGTGGCCAGTTCCCAGTCACTTGGAGATTGGCACCGCACGGAGCCGGCCGCGGGTTCCTTTCCTGCCACAAGGAGGTCTGTCTGGCACAGCCAGGAGAGCCTCTGGGTTGGCCCTTGAGATAAAAGCAGCCGTGTCCTTCTCCGTGTGACCTTGTACTTTGTTTCTCAGCCGGCTGCTGTCAGCGTGAAGTCTTCTCCCAGCCCTTCCTGGAAGCACTGACAAAATGGCTTGTATTTCAACACAAAAAATTGTGCGCTGCCTAGAATTGCTGCCCTTCCCCCACCCAGCCCCACATAGTGGCAGCCAAAAAGACAGCGAAGGACTGGCTGTCACTAAGTAAGATCCATAGGCTCAAATCCATCTCACTGGGCTCAAGTTCCTCAATCTGCTTCCTACTGTACTGCATCTTTCAAGCTGGTGAACAGGAAAAAGCCCAGAAACTCCACTCAGGTAAACAAAAATATGAGCCACTTGAGATTCAGCATTTCGACGAAGGGAAGAACCTTCCTGGTGATAAAAACTTGTAGCCATTGCCAGAAGGTAGCCGTATGGGATAGCTGGACTCTAGAGTGCTGCTGGAGTCAGCTGGAGGTCTACGCCCATTGGGAGAGTTCTTCTGCAAAAGAGCACAGGGAGCAGACAAGTCCTTCAGCTCCAGTTTGTCGGTGGCTTCCTCTTTGCTACGCCGGGGAGACAGGTTCAGCAGGCTCAGCACATCTCGCTTGGAGGCCTTCCCAGAAGAGCTGTGGGAGGTCCTCATGGGTCCGGGGGGTTGCTGGGGGACATTTTGCCAGAACATCTTCAGATTGTGAATGGCCTGCACCTTTCCATCCATGGCTGTTATCTTGAGTTTATCTAGGGCAGGCGGGTTGGCGGGGCTGGAACGGGCTGAGCTGGCAGAGGAATAGGAAAGGGCTGGGGAGGGAGCGCTGTCCACTGGAGATCGATGCCCTGAGCTTGGGGAGATGTTCTGTGGAGACCTGGATATATGGGCACTGTATGGAGAGCTGGGATACTTCAGCCTGAAGACTGGCTGATCTGCCACAGGCCCACAAGAGTCCAGGCTGAGGGAAAGCTGCCTAGCATTTTCCTTGGTGGACATCTCGGAAGGAGAAGGGCTGTTGTCTCCAGAACTGGATGTTCGCAGGGAGGAACTCCTAAGGAGGAGCTCAGGCCTCACTGGGGTAGGAGAAGGCTGACTTTTGATGCTGGAGCACAGTGGCCTGCTAAAGGCACTGGTCTCTGAGGACCGGAAGGTGGTGACTCTAGAAGGTGAGGCAGGCCCTTCATCCAAGCTGCTGCTTCGGCCAAGTTGGTGGGGATAGTGCCGGCTGCCGGCACGCTGCAGGTGCTCTACAGCGAGGAGGTGACTCTGGGTTTCTTGCAGGATCTTCTGGGCCAGCTCCTGAGGATCCAAATTTGGGCCATTCCCTTCCTCTTGGGATTTGACAGTGCTATCTGTTTCGGTACTGGAATGATCTGATTCACCTACATCTGAACCTGTTCGTTTCCCAACCTTCTGGAAGGGGGAGTTTGGGCTGGGAATGAGCATCATTTTGCCTGGGGAGTTTGGAGAACTGATACTGTGCTTGAGGTTAACAGAGTCTCTGACTTCTTCAGCCTGGGAGAGGCTCTGGTCTGTGGAAAACATGCCTGGGCTGTCCTGGTATACTGCCAGAGGCTCATTGCTCACAATGGAGAACCCTTCGTACTCTTCTTCATCTTTGTTGGGGCCAGCTTTGGCTTGTGTTGAAAAATTACTCTGTAGGAAGGTGGCCCTCTGGGGATAAATAGCTTTAGACCTCTCACAGTCTTGGTGCCCCCTGGAGCCGCCTACCTCAGATGTGGCCTCAGGTTTGGAGGCGAAGCTAATGGAAGAAGCAATGGAGCTCAGGCTGTAGACTGAGATGGCATCTGAGGCCAGGCTGTCTGGACCCGTAGGAGAGAAGGGGGGATTATGGCCAGGGAGTGGCCCAGGATTGGAGATGGATTGGGCTGAGGCCAGAGATTCAAGAGAGGAGGAGCTGTCCAAGCTCAGACGTTTGGGAAGTTCTGTGGAATCTAGAGAGGAATGGGACAGCAAATTAATTCTAAAGCAGCACAACTGGGGAACTCAGCTTTAAGATCCTCCCATTTACAAGAGGTGAGGGCTTCACACACACTCCAAGATTGTCTGCCTTCTCTCAGATGGTTCTTCACTAGAACCTCACCTTTTTTAAACTCTTCCCCCTCCCTGTGACTGTGGTAAGTGGCATCATCTGTTCTTGTGCACCAGAGTATGGTTGCCCTGGGTAGTGTTGGGCTTCAGGATTTGGTGACGATGGTTGCAGATTTTCAGATACCAGCTATGAAAGCCTACACCAGTATGTTGTACTGCTTGCAGAAGCCAGAAGCCCAGCAACAGCCAAAGGACATGGCCAGACCATGGCTCTGCCATCGTTCTGTCCTAGTGATTCTTCCCAGTCCAGGGAGCTCTGAAAATAAGCTGCTCCCCCCCAAGCTCCCCGCCATCACCTTAGAAAGAGTCTCACCAAAAAGAGCCAGCAGAGTCTGGAGTGCAAAATGCATCGTCCGGCGGCTGGCCTGTTTGCCTGTCTTCAGAATCACTTCCTCCTGCCCAACCTCGCACAGATCAAACCCTGCAAGCAGCAAAGGACAGCCTAATGAGCCCCCTACGAGATTCTTCCCCCCTCAGTGCAGACCCTCTGCCCGTCTCCAGTCCAGCACAAGCTGTGGAAGCCTCTTGGGGAGCCCAAGAAGACCAGCCCTATTCCCCACAGAATTCCCTGTCTTGCCAGAAACATTTGCCTACCAAGAGCTGCCAGGAACTCATGGCAGCCAGGCAACCGCCAAAGCTGAACACTGATGGAGACTTGAATTGGGGTCAGTGCAAAATCTTGCTCCTTCTCTCCAACCTGGAGCTGCACCAAAACCTGATGGAGCTGAGGAGAAGGAGTTGCCAGTCAGTTGGTCCCAGCCCTTCTGCCCTTTCCTCCTGCCAAGGTTTGCCCCAGGAAAATACCAGGAAAGAAAAGGGGGCGCAAAAGCAAAACAGTCACAGCAGAAGAGAGGAAACCCCACCAAGCCAGCCCTGCCCGTCTGCTGAAGCAGGGAAGGGGGGGGTCATCGCCCCCTGTCCCTCTCGTCGGCCCTGAGGATTTGGGGGGGGGGGAATCCTGTACTCACCATTCCCACCATATTTTTAACAGCCTTTGGGGAGTAGAAAGGGCAGGCAGGCAGGAGGGGGGTGGAAGAGAGAGAGAGAAATGTTTAGAGCTAGGCTGGAATGCAGGGCAGCAGCTCGATGCTTTGGAGCAGCAAGAGGGGGAGAGCAAAGCGTTGGCTCAGGTACCCTGGAGCCAGGACCTCCAGAGGCAGCCTGCCCACTGCCATGAAGGCAGGCCAATACTTGCCTGGCTAATCAGCTGCTCTCCTGTTTCAGAGGTGGTGATCAGCTTGCAGAGGGCCTGCAAGGCAGCATTTGGCAAACCTACAAGGAGGAGGCAGAACTTGGAGGACTTAGTCGCTGCAGCCCAGGTTGCCAAGGTTCCCTCAAGGGACCCACCAATGTTTACTCACCAAGCAAAGACTGGATGGTGTTGCTGCACTGCTGCAGTCTGTCCCCGGGGTCCGCTGTGGGGAAGAAGACAGCGGCTGGAAGCCCACTGGCTGGAGGGTCCAGCCGGAAGCCCACGGCTGTCAGCAGGGCCTGCCAGCCAGGGATGCCACCAACTTTATTCTCCACGCTCTGCTGAGAGGTGTACATGGAGTTGTGCTGCCCACTGTGGATGCGCTGCAAGGACTTCTCCACCTAAGAGGGAGGAGAGGGGGTGAGCTGCCTGGGCACTTCTAGGACACCCCAGCGGCCTCAGGCAACAGACTGCCAAGTCCCTGATGCTCCTCACCAGATGCAGCAGGACCCGCAAAGCATCTCGTGCTCGTTCCGGGTACTGGAGGATGTCAGTCAAGGCTTGCCCAACCAGGGAAGAAACACTGTTGAATTTCACGTCGCTGCCGATCAGTACAAAGCCTGCGGAGCAAAAACAGGAGCCTCGAGGCACATGCTCTTGGACACCGGCACAGGCCTCACCAGGTCAATGAGCTCTGCCTTTTCTGTTTGGCTGCCCTCATTCCCTGCACAGCTTCACATTTCTGAGTACCTCCAAGGCATCTCGTAGCAAACAAGGCAGCCTTTTTAGGCACATAGAGTTACAGCGGCAAAGCCACTGCAATCCGTCTCTCTCCCCCGACTCCTCAGCCCCCAGTGGACAGCGTAGCAGTTGCCTCCCCCACAGGACTGTGACTGGCTCTCCACAAGCTCTCCAAGGAGCCCTTCCTCACCTGCCCAGTTGGAGGGGTGGGAAAACAGTGTGCTGCTCTGCAGCCTCTTCATCGCCTCGCCAAGTGCAGCGCTGGCCTTCAGCCCATTCAGCAGGGCAGAGTAGAAGGTGTGCACAAAGACCTTGGATGCTGCCCCTGGAACTGGCCATAAGGAGACCAGGACACAAAGGGCACCGGCAGCCAGGAAGGCCCGTGTCAGCCCTACCAGCCCATCTGCTGTGACCTTGCTGTTAGCTTCCTGGTAGGAACCCAGGAACACCAGCTTGACTGGCAAGCGAAGTTCCAGCACGTCGGCTGCTGTGAGCAGAAACTCCTGCAGCGGGGGGCAGTCCGAGATGCTCCCCACATCACTTGCATCATCCTGCATGTGCAAAGACTCTGGGATCATGTAAGAGTTTCCAAAGGACCCCTTCTGACCGGAGGGCGTGCTCTCAGCATTGGGCGCCAAAACCAGGGCAGCCAGCTTCCAAGAGATGTGCGTAGCAAAATGCACACATTCAGCCTGTGCCAGGGCACTCATCACCGTCTCCTTGGTGGCTGCACTGCCCACCAGTGCCTGGCAGCCAAGCAGTTCTGATACCGCATAGGCCTCCTCTTCCGCAGAGGGCATGGGACCCCACAGCCAGCGGTCCATCACGGAGGACGGCAACTTCGGGTTGCCAATGACAGCGGCCGTAGAAGAGGAGCTGCCATAAGCTGAGGCGTTCTTCTTGGCCTGGCCCTGGAAGAGAACTCCACTTCAGTGGGAAGAGCAGCAACACTGACAGCAATGCCACTTCTATCTTTACCTACCAGCCACTGTTACGAGAATCCCCTGATGATGTGTAGCCACCTTCCAAAGAACTTACCTTTTGCCCTTGGAAAGAAGCAAAATGTTTGTCCGCCCTGCCTGTGCCTCTCCTGAGCTCTGTGCCCAGGAAGTTTGAGGAAGGGCTCTGCTTGGAAGCCCCATCTTTCCAGGCAGGTAAGACACAGGCAAGCCCAGCATCTCGAGAGCCATCAGGGGAAGGAAGAGCAAAGGAAACGGTCCCTGCTCAGTGCTTTGGATCCCCCTTTGGAGCAGTGGCTGCTGGGCAGCCCAGCTTGGCAGAAGAGGCAGGGGAAGAACCAAGGGAGCTTGTATCACCCTTGGAGCACAAGCCCCACCCTGCCCACCTTGGCACTGGCACTCAGGGCTTGGATGGAGGGCACAGCAATAAGGCTGAAGCGTTCGTATAGATACTCATTGGATGAGCTGCCCTTGAGAAGAGCGAATGGGATGAGGTACAGCTCTCCCTCCAAGACAAGGACCAGCTGCCGGTGACGCCCCACTGGGCCACTGGAATGCATCAGGCCCTGTAAAGGGAGAAAAGCGGCATGAGCATGCTTGGGCTTCTGGTCAGGAAAGCCCCCCTTCATATGTGGGGCTCCTCCCCCACAACTGCATCTGAGCCACTGCTACGTCCTCCGTGTCCATGCTCACCAGTTACTTTGACTCTTTGTTGGGGCTGATCCCCAAAATCTCACCCTGCCCTTCCTGTGGCTGCAAAGGGGCTTCCCTCCCTATGAGGCGGAACAGGAATGGCACGGCGGGTCCAAGCTGTCACAAGAGCTGCAGCAACCCAGAAGCGCCTCCTTTCCTCCGTCAGCCCAGGAGGGGACAGGACAAGTGGCTGGGAAAAGTCAGAGCCCCAAATCTGCTCCTTCCTAAAGGAGCCCTCCCTGCTTCTGCAGATCTCCTTAGTCCCAGCGGGGGCTGCTCTTTCTGGGCCTGCCCCTCTGGCTGCTCCATGGGAAAACCCCAAGCTCCTCAGGGCCCATCTGGGCCCCAGCTCACCCCTTCCAGTGGTCCAATCAGCATGTCGTAGAGGACACGGAGAGGCGACTTGCTGGAGGAGTCAGACCATCGAGGCAGGGAGGATGTGAGGCTCTCCTCCTTTGCTGTAGAGGATGCAGAGCCAGCAAAGAGACTGCTGGTGCTCTGGCAGCTCCTGTGGTGACAGACGGCATCAGGCGGCGGGGGGGGGGAGGCTGAGGAGGACCTCCCCACCATGAAAGCCTGGCGTGATGTCACTGAGCCAGCAATCTACCCACCTGGAGAGCCCCTCTCTGTTGGGGCTTGCTTTTATCTCCCGTTTCCAGCCCCCCCACCCAACAATTGGCCTGCAACTCGGGTTCTGCAAGTGCAGCCACCAAAGCCTGGGATGAAATCCATCCCCCTGTCCTCCTCAGTGGGAGCCATCAGATTCATTCAGCTCACAAGGCTGGTCATCAGGTTTGCTGGGTGGAGGCAGTGCCAACACTGCAGCCTCCTTGGAGCATTGGTGATTCTCCCAAGTCAGGCGGGAATGGAGGCTGCCCCAGCCTTGCCTGCCTGCCTCCCCTCCCATCTCCCCTGCTGCTTTGGGTTAGCTGCCTTACACCAGTAACCTCCTGGAACCCCACCATCTCTATCCTGATTAGATGATCCAGGTGGGGCTCTCCCATTGCAGGAGCTGGGCACCTTCCCTCTTTCCTGCAGGCATCAGGCTCCGCCCATTCCCAGAAGAGACCCACAGTTCCCCTGGGAGGCTGTTGCAATGCCTCCGGGGAACCAGCTCTTGCCTTGCGGCCCTCCCTCCTCATCTGCCGCCTCCACAGCCCTGTGACCTGACAATGTTCAGCCACGTAGAGCTCACCTGTTGAAGAGGTTGTTCCTGCTCACCATCCTCAGGAAGCCAGTGGGGTCATTGGAGGAATTCAGCTTGCCACTCATCTCCTCTGGGGGCTGGTCCATCAGGTCTCCTGCTTCGCTTTCCATCTCACTGCTGGCAAAGGGAGGAGACCTCGGTGGAAGCCAAGGGGTCACGCTGGACCCAGTCATGGGGCGGGGGCTGCACGGCAACCTGTTTCTGCTGATCATCCACAGTAAGCCAACAATAGCCAAAGAGATCACTGCCAAATTCTGCCCTTCCCCTTGAAGGTTCCAAGAAGACAGCAGAAAGATGCAGCTCCCGAGAGCCACCTCTGGACGGTCCCTGCTGGGACTACAAGCACGGGCATCAACCGCCTGGGTCTCCCTGCCAGCGCCCTGGGACAGGAATCTTCCCTGTCTGAACGAGACCCTTTCCATTCAGAATCTGCTTCTAGTCCATCGGAGGTCCCCAAAGAGCTTTTTTTCAAGAGGCCACTGGACTTCCTGGTTTTTCTTTGAAGACTATTCGCTTCTCATCCAAGAAGCTTCTTCCACTCTCCTCCTTCAGAGCTGAAGAAGCTTCTTGGATGAAAAACAAAACATCTTCAAAGAAAAAATAGAAAGTCCAGTGGCCTCTTGAAAAAAGCCCATTGGGACAACCCTGACCTGGATGACCGAGACCCTCCTTAGACAGTTCATTAGAGGCTGTTTCACCCTGCACCGGTTCCTCCGGCCCTGTCCTTTGAGCGGGGCTTCAGGGGCAGCTGTGCCTGGAGCCCCAACCAGGAGGGTGAAGGAGGCAGCCTTGCTCCCAACGCATATAGAAGTGAGCAGGCTGGCTCTTGGCGGAAGTGGACCAAATGCTGCTAGGAAACCAGCCTCTGCACTGGACTGAATGGACACTACTGTTGGGGACAGGCTTTAATTCATCAGCTGCCCCTGAATCTCAACCTCTGCCCCAGGCCTCTCCACTGCTCAAGGAAGCTGACTTCCCACCTCTAGCACGCACAAACCAGGCCTAGCCCTAGGCTGGGGGAGTTGAGGTGCTGTGACAGGAATCCCACTCGCACCTGCAGGGATAGGCACTCACCTCACAAAAGGGGGATCCACCCCCAGGGCTTCTCGTATGCTGGAGCTGAGCTGCTCTAGCGCTGAGCTGGCAAGTGTATGCAGACCGGAGCTCCTGTCGGGTAAGTCTCCCGAGTGCCCAGCTGGGCCCTCACCCAGGTAGCATTCGTGGAACTTCAGGATCCCTAAAAGCAGAGAGCAGACCGACTGCAGGGAGACTTGACGGGCAGAATCCTGATGGCAAATGTTGCCGGGCAAAACAGAAGGTGGTTGGAGAGACACTCCCATCCCATCCCATCCAGCCAGGAGCCAGACTCTTCTTAGCCACTGGAAGAGCTGGAGTGGGAAGAGCAGCAAGGCCCCCTCCCAGGACCAGCGTGCACCCAGCCCCCTTTTCTACCTGACCCAGGAGCCAAGAGCCAGCTGTACATGTATCCCGCTGCCAGTGAGAAGTAGAGGACCAGTCCCCTCTGGCCATTCACGGTCTCCAAGACCTGATCCACCGTCACAGGGGAGTAAGGGTCAGAATCCTGCTGCCCAGTCTGACGCTCCACCAGCAGGTCAGCAAAGGCTCTCGTCCGACCTCTCTCGGCCACTGCTAACGCTTCATCGTGATGGCCTGCAAAAGCCCCCCCCCCACCCCCGCAGTGATATTTCAGTTGTGGCCCAGGAAGGGGCAGGGAGCTACAGACCAGCCGCTTCTCAGGCACCTGCTGATTTTGCCTCTTCCCCCCACCCTTTAGGCCAATGGTTTTGCAAGCAAGACTGATGACCTGTAACAGTCCCGAGCATGTGCCCTTCCTCTCCCGTAAAACCCGGCCTTCTCTTCTTACCCAGCGTGACCAGCACCCGTTGCAGGGCTTGGTAGGAAGAGGTCTGCAGGTCAAACAGCGAGAGCTTGTAGTCAGTGCTCAGCCGCACTTCGTGCCGGATGGTCTCAAAGAGGGCTGAAGCCCGGTAGAGCTGCGAGAGGAAGCAACACCTGGGGGGTCAGTCTCTGCTGCTCAGCCAAGAAAGGTGGAGTCCCTGTAGGTGCCCATTGCCCACCTGATGCTGAGCCTCCTCCAAGTTTCCACTCGCCCAAAGCGAAAGGCCCAAGCCGTGACGGATCCTGGCTTCGTCCTCCCTGCGCCCCAGCTGCTCAGCCAGCCTCAGCCCTGTGGGAGAAAGGTGGGGGCGGGGGGAAATCTGAGGGCCCACCAGCCTCTTGCTGCGCTCTGGTTTGCCACCAGATTCCCCTCCTTTCTTTACCAGCCTCTCCCATAACGTGGCTGAGGAGAACGCTAGCTTTGCCCCCCCCCAGGCTGACCAAAGGAGAGCTCCCCCGCCCAAGGAGAGGCATTTCCCCTGGGAGCCACATCCTGCCTTGGGTGTGTATTGGCTGCAGGCCTTGCATGGCTACTGACCTTCCTGCAGGTACATCACCGCCTGGGGATAGTTCTGCAAGGCGTGGTGCGTCCTGCCCAGGCTACTGTAGGAAGCAGTTTTGGCCACCAGGTCATTCAACTGGGCTGCGATGCTGAGGTGCTGCTCCTGGTAGACCACTGCTCTCTCGTAAGTTCCCAGCGACTCATAGGTGAGGCCTAGGTTGCCGTATGCCCGGCCTTGGCAAGCCGGATTGTTAGTTTCCTCTGCAATCCTGAGGTCCATCTGGTGGTACTGAAGGGCCGTGTCGTATTCTGCCATTTGCTGATAGACGCTGCCCAACCCACAAGCTGCGTTGCCCTCCAGGGCCTGGTCCTTCATGTCCCGCGCAATGCCCAACTGCCGCTCGAGACAGGAGATAGCCTGTTCAAAATTGCCCAGCTGGCTGTGCAGAGTGCCCAGTTCTCCATATGCCTGGGCTTTATCAAAGGCGTCTCCAAGCTCATGGGCCACCACAAGCCTTTTCTCGAAGCAAACCAGGGCCTGTTGTAGGTTGCCCATTGCCCTATGGGAAGGCAATGCCAGAGTTACCCTTCTTTTGCCCCCACCCCCAATGAGAGAGCTGCTCATCCTGCATGCCCGGGCTAGCCAAGCCTAGCAGTGGGGCACAGCAAGATCAATAGATCCGGCTCTGCAACCTCATCTCTCTCCCCAAGTAAACTGCCCCCTTTCTCTGCTCCCAGCGTGTTCATGAGAACCCCTCACCTGTGCCCGCTGCCTAGGCCCCGATAGGCCTTCACCTGGTCCTGCATGCGGCTGAGGCTCTGGGCCACAGACAAGTACTGGTCGTAATACTTGATGGCTTCCTCGTAGTCGCCCAGGGCTTCATAGCAGTCACCCAAATTGCCAAAGGCTCGGCCTCTGTCCAGCACGGCCTCGCTCCCACTCAGCTGCTGCAGGGTAGCCAGCTGTTGCTCAAAGAAGCCAATGGCCGCCTCTGTGGCATTCATGTTCATTTTGGTGATGCCCATGTTGCCATAGACCTGGGCTTCAATGCCAGGATCCTTCAGCTTCTGGCCCACCTCCAGCTGCTCCTGGTAACCCTTGAAGGCCATGGTGTACTTGCCCAAGGCCATGTAGACTGCTGCCAGGTGCCCGTGTGCCCGGCATTCTCCCAGCATCTCGCCCAGCTCTTGATGCACCTCCAGTTCCTGCGTATGGTAGCCCAGCGCCTTGTCGTACTTCTGCAGCAGACGGTAGGCTGAGCCGAGAGCTGCATAGGCGCTTGCCTCCAGCTTCCTGTCTGCGGCCTGATGAGCGAGGCTCAGCTGCTGCTCGTAGAGCTTGACGGCGCTGCCCACGTCTCTCTTGCAGATGGCAATGTCCCCCAGGTTGCCCAGGGCTCGGAACTTGGCCTGAGGGTTGCTGAGGGACTGGGCGAGGGACAGCAGATACTTCTGGCACTCCTCTGCTTCAGAGAAGCGGCCCAGGGCCTTGAAGGCCAGGCCCAGGTTGCAGTAGGCCTTGGCCTGGCTGAGCTTGTCGTGCAAGTCCTTGGCCAGTGCCAGGTCTTGCTCATAGTACTTCACGGCTTCCTCATAATTGCCCAGGCAGTACTGGGCATAGCCCAGGTTGTGGCAGATTTTGCCTTCGCTCTCCATGTCCTGCAGCTCCGGGGAGAGTTGCAGGTATTGCTCGTAGTATGGGGCTGCCTGGGTGAACTCTCCTCGGGAGCAGTGGAAATTCCCCAGGTTGCCCAGAGCCCTGGCCTCACTCTGGACATCCCGCAGCTCCCGGGCAATGTTCAGGTGGTTCTGGTAGTGCTGGAGTGCCCGGTCATGGGCCCCCAGCGCTTGATAGGCTACAGCCAGGTTGCCATGAGTAGAGGCCTGGGAGGCCCGATCATTCACCTCCATGGAGATCTGCAGCTCCTGACGGTGGTACTTGACAGCATAGTCAAACGTGCCCAGAGCGTTGTAGGCATTGCCCATGTTGCCGTAGGCCCTCCCTTGGGCTGCGTAGTCATTCAGCTCCTGGGCAATGGAGAGGTGCCCCTTGTGCAGTTTCAGGGCCATCTCGTAGTCCCCCTTTATCTGATGGATGATCCCTGCAAGGAACAGCAAATGGTTGCCTCTGTCCCAGAGCCCGCATGAGCGCAGGCCAGGAGGCAGCTGAGAAAGTGGGACTCTGCCAGCACAGGAGGAAAAGACACAGCCCAGCTGGGAATCTCCTGCATCCGACCTGCAAGACTTGGCAGCTGGTTGCCCTGCATGCCTCTTGGCAGTTAGAAGAGGTTCAACCAACCCCAGCCTGGTTTGGTCTCTGCAGGTAGTACAGGCAGTCTCTGGATGCAGAGCAGGAGGCAAGCAAACAACTAGTTCACCAGAACCATCATTTTGGGACCGACAGAAATTTGGGATCACATCTGTGTGCACAGGGAACCAGGCAAAGCCACTGCAACAGCCAGTTCGAAAGTGGTGTCCTGGGCTTGAAGGAAGTGGGGAGGGGGTTCCTGCTCCTTGGCCTGCCTAACCCTGCCTGGCTTCTGGTCTTACAGACCACAGGCAGGCACACATGCGCATACACCTGAGCATCAGAAAAGCAGCACTGCTCCTTTGGCAGGTGCACCCACTGTCATAGAGTATGTGCAAAAGGATTGCCTCCCCCCCCCCATGCCCCTGTCCTGTAGAGGCAGCTGGAGACGAAATGGTTTTTGAAGGAGGCTACAGGTCCTTTGCTGGCTTTTGTTCCTGGCATAAACACAGGGCCTGAATTGACATCAGGAACGAAAACCAGCAAAGAACCTGCAGCCTCTCCAGAAATGCACTTGTCCAGCTTGTTTCAGCCTTAGTTTTCTCAAGAGAAGTTCCTGCTGCCATCTGGCATGGTGTAACTTCAGCCCCGAGTCTCTCCCAAGCTGAGTCCTGGGGTCCCCCCGAAGTTGCCATGGTGCTTTGTGGGCGTACCCGCACAAGTCCCTACAGATTCCCAGCCTCGAGCCCTTGCCTGAGCTGTCTGCCTGGTTTGTGGGCTGGCACCCTCTCTACTACTTTTTCAGCCAAGGGAAGGAGTGGGACCAAGAGCAACCTGGCTTGTAGTTTGGAGTTTAAATCCTAGCCGAGGGAATTTCTTCTCCAAACTGATGAGGGTAAGCCTGGGGGATTGGGGGAAGGGAGCAGGGGGCTGAGCCATGACTGACTGCTGCACAGCTCTGCCTGAGCATCAGGGCTCACAGGGCTCACGCTCTGGCACTGAGGGTGTAGCCCAGGAAAGGATCATCTCACCTAGATTAGAAGAGGCCCGGCCCTCGGCAGCTCGATCGTGCAGGCTCTTGGCAATGTGCAGCTGCTCCTCATGATACTGTTTGGACCGCTCCAGATCCTGCATACAGCGGGCCGCGTGACCGAGCCCAGCATACGCTCGCATCTCAATAGACTTCTCCTCCAGCTCCTGGGCAAGCTCCAGAACATGGTTGTGATAAGACATGGCCTTGTCAAAGTTGCGGTGATAGTGGTAGGCGCTGCCCAGGTTGCTGTAGGCCCGGGCCTCCTCCCGCTTGTTGCCGAGAGCCTTGGCAATCCTCAGGTGCTGCTCATGGCACTGCACCGCGTTCTCGAAGTCACCCATGGCGATGTAGACAGCTCCCATGTTGCCCAGTTCCCGTGCTTCAGAGAGCTCCTCTTTGCCTTGCTTGGCTAGAAGGACGCACTGCTTGTGGCTGGCCAAGGCGTTGGGGTAGTCCCCGATGGCAGTGTAGACATGGCCAAGGCTGCTGAGGGCAGAGGAAGCAGCCTGCAGGGAAGAGTCAAGAGCTGCAGAAGGTGGTGACAGCCCTCAAAGCACACCCTAACGCCCAGGGGTGGGATGCTACCGGTTTGGCCCAGTTCTATAGAATCGGTAGCTCTGAAGAGCAGCAGACACCAAACCGTTTGTGTGTCTGCTGCTCTGGCCCACCCACACGCAACAGTTAGTGGAACAGACGTGCCATGTTTGCTTGAGCCCCAACAGGCCCTCCCCATTCCCAGCATCTGCTTCTGGGCTAAATCTCCTGATTTGGTCTTGGCTCGCAGCCCATGCAAGCACCACCCCAGAGGTAATCAGACAAGCCTTCTAGGCAAAGCCGTTGCAGAGCCACGTGAGAGGCAGGTTGTGTCCCCAGATGGAACCCCCCCCCCCAAGGAACATGATGGGCTTTTTTCCTCATTTGCAAGAACTGGACAATTGGGGGGCTGCTGGAATGGGGCACCTCGTATCCCACTCCAGCTTCCCCAAAGGGTTTGGCACAACAAAATGGTGTGTTGACAATAGATCTTAATTGTAAACCCAGAGAGATTATAAATGGAAAGATGGAATGATTGGGCAGAACCCTGCTTCGCCAGTGAGCCAAAGATGCTAACCACAAACCTTGATCTTAATCCTTGCCAAGGAGACCACACTGCTCAGCACCTCTGCGCAAGAGACAGCTCTGCACAGGATAGCTTGTTAACCAGCGCCTTGTTGTCTTCTCAGCACCCATGTCAGGACTGGCACTGCTGTAGGATTTCTGGCCAGCAGGTGCCAAGGCTACCTGATCTCTTCTGCCAGGCTGCCTTCACCAAGCCTGGTGTAGATTTGGCATTCTAAGTGGGTGCTGCCTCAGCCTTTTCCACCACAAAGAGATCCACCCCCCTCCTGCCCTCCTCTCCTACCTCTCTGTCCTTGAGCTTCATGGCAAGCACCAGCTGATGTCTGTGATTAGTCAAGGCCTCCCGGTAATTTCCCTTGGAGAAGAAAGCAGAGCCCAGATTGCCATGAGCGCGGCATTCACCTATCTGGTCACCTGCAGGAGAAGCAAACAAAGCCGAGGGTGAGCTGGAAGGCCCCTTCAGGAGGATGCCCAGTAAACCCCATCCCCTGGTGCAGACTGGAGCAACAAGAAGGGGTGCCACCACCTACATCCCCAATGGTCTTTCCTTTTATACCCGAGCCCCTTTGCTTGTCCTGGCAGACCCAGAGTGTCCACTATAATGCTGCAGATGACCCCTGGACATTACTTCCTAATGCCCAGAAAGGAATCACTGTGGCAATGCCCGGAGGCACCTGAACATCCTGGGAGAAAGGGAACCATGTAAACCTGCCACCGGCCATCAGACCTCCCACCCACACAACAACATGTGGCTACCTAAGGTCTTGGCAACGTCCAAGTCCTGCTGCATGTAGCCCGAGCTCTTCTCGGCATTGCCCAGAGACCAGTAGGCACTGCTCAGGGCAGAGAAGACGGAGCCCCTCAGTTTCAAGCTGCAGGTGCCGATCTTCAAGGCCGCTTCCAGAACCACAACTGAGGCCCCATGATGGCCAGCTGTCAGCAGCTCCTGCCCAATCACAGAAACCACCACAAAGGGGCTCTTGTCCAGCTTCATCCTCTGCAGCTGCTGGTACGTTGGCTCGAGAGGCTCTGAAGAGAAAGCCGAGGCCAGTTCACACCACTGGGATGGGAACCTGTGATCCAGTTCCCATAATCCCCCATGGCATAGCCCATGTTCCAAAGTCAGGGGAGCAGTCATGCAACAAGAGGGTGTCTTGTGGGCCTTCCAACCCTGTCCCTCCTCCACCCTGGCCAAAAAGCCTCCTCTTACCTCGCATGGGAGACTTCATGGCAGCTTCCACCATGCCCACCAGAAGCTGCAGGCTCTTGGGATCTTGGGCCAAGCCGGAGGCAAAGGCTGCCAAAGCGTCGGCATGGCGCCCAAGGTACTGGAGGGCAACCCCCTGTCGGAAGTAGGCCTGTGACAACATGAGCAAAAGTCAGCTGGGGCGCCTGAAGTGGCAGTGCTGGCACCTGGGAAGAGACTCTCACCCTTGTGCCAGCACAATTGAAGCCCCATGCCTTGGGGCTCCACCCTTGTCCTATAGACCACCCGTGCTTCTCATCCAGGCTGGATGCTTTGATGCCAGGGAGGTCAAGGGAAGTCTACCAGCCACCTCTCCCCTCCGGGCAACTCTTGGGTCCAAAGCCCCTGGGACTCACTGAGGCTTCCAAATGAATCTTTTCATCTGCTTTTGGGAATGGTGAGTTCTAGATGGCATCCTCCATATTAGCAAGAAGACATTTGATGGGAGAGGACTGGCAGACTACCAAGTTATTTAACTACCATCATGCTGAAGTGCCAAGACAGGCTAAACAAATAAATGGATGTAGAAAATTTACAAGAGAGAAATGTGCAAATTGCTGCTTGCAGCCATCCAAAGAAGCTTAACTCCACTCAGTGTACAGGGGGCATAGCTGACAGAAAGGGATTTAAGGCTGGTAAGAGTAGAAACTCTCCAGCACAGAGATTGCCCAGCCACTGCAGCTTGCTGCTGTCCCAAGAAGGCACCTGGCTGAGGAGAGGCAGAACAACCAACCTGAGGGCAGGAAGGGAGCCCAAACTCTTGCCTGGGGCAGAAATCCTGCTTCCATCTCAGACAAATAGCTACCTGACCTTCATGAATGTGGAGCCTTGCAACTCTGGGGCTGGCTTTCCACTGCATAATCGTTCCCACCGCCAGGAAATTCTTCCTTATTTCAAGCTTGGATCTGTCTCTGCAAAGCTTCCAGCCACAAGATTTGTCCTGCTTTCAGGCACTGAGGAGAATCAATTTACAGCCCCTCAAAGGTTGGTCTGACAAGTGTTGGCAGGTTCTAGTCCTGCCTGAGCCATGAAATCTGGCCCAGTGACTTTGTACCAGTCCCTCTCTCTCTGCCCACCTCACCTCACCGGGTGGTTGTTGTGGAGGAAATAGGAGGAGCAAGGAGCACTAGATATGATCGACACCTTGAGTTATTTATAATTTATATTTATTTATAATAAAGGCAGAATAAAAGTAAAACTAATGGGACAATGTAGCACAAAGGGACCTTTGCTGTATGAACAAGCAACCTGTGCTGGGCTCCACAGAGGCTATGGGAAAAGAGAGTTTTTACTGGATTCAGCTACAAGTAATTAAATTTATTCCAAGAGCTCTGATCTATAAAAGGAACTACCATAGCAATTACTAGGGCTTCCATTATGCTGGCAAGTCTGGCAGCTGCATCTGATGTCAATTTAAAGGAACGCTGCTTATTCTCCCAGGGAAATTACAACAACTCAGTCTTTCTTTACCAAAAGCTGGTCTCCACACTGTAGCCAGAACCCTCCTCCACCAGGCCAGTCGCTCATCCTAGGCCTTCGCTCTCCACACCCAGCAGTTCACTCCTTTCCCAGTACCAAAACCCAAGGCTGCCACTCTGACCATACGAGCTACCTGCACATGTGGACACGCACACACCCAGCATAGGGGAAAGCAGCAGATGAATCCACAATCTGGCAGAGCCACAGACACACTTACACTCAGCTCCGGAACACAAGTGTATTTGATCAGTACCCACCTAGAAACACTCGTGTAATTTCAGGGTTGCCTACCCTGCAGCTGCACCCTCTGACAAGCTGGGCCAAAGAGGTTAAACACGGAATTGTGGCATCCTTTTCACTCCCCATCCCCACCCCAAGGAATAATCACCTCAATTGTCATTCCCAGAAAAGTAAAGGAGAAGACCACAAGGGGCTGGATGCCGCCACTTCTTCTTTTTCAAAGCGCAATGTTTCCTCCCAGCGGGGCAGTCCAAGCTATGCAAGCAAGGTCTGATCAGCCAGGGCTGCAGGTACCAGTGTCTGTTTTGCCTACCTTCCCAGACTGAGCAAAATGCCAAGGAGCTGCACAGTTCTGTTCTCTGGCTAAACATTTCAGAAAACCGGGCCAGCTCCAAGCAGGAAGGGAGTCTTTCTTTCCTGGGAGGAATCCTTCTGCAGCTTCTGAGCTTGGCCTTCCTTGTGCTCCTATAAGGTAGCAGGCAGAAGCTTTGACTGATGCAGTACTGGGGACTTGCAAGAAGGAACAGGCATGCTTGGCTAGCTGACAATGGGTGTCTCCAGGGGACATCCAGCAAAAGATGCAGAGCTGGGGAAGACGGCACCAGTGACCCAGGTGAGTGGAGTTCTTCATAGGCAGACTGCACCTCTCCTCCTGAACAGCTCAGAAGTTAGGCCCTGCCGGCACTGTGACTTAAGGGACAGAAGGCAGGCGCTTCTTCCCTCTCCTGAGGTAGGCCTGCCAACATCCCCCCCAGGGCTGATGCCAGGTCTCCAGTCAGAAAAGCATCCCGCCTTCCAGCCATGCAACTGACCCTTGGCACCTCTCTGGGGCCACCCGCTTGGATTGTCCAAGCCACACTGCCCAGGGTTGTTCCCACACTGGTTCCCGAGAGACAGGGCCATCAGGCCGCATTGGGCGGCAGAGCACTCTCCTTGGGCCGAGTGGCTACGAAGGGCTCCTACCCAAACCCACGTCTCCTCTCTTCTGGCAGCTCCTTCCAACTCTAGGGACAGCCCTTCTCTTCCCCTCTGAAGGCGCATGCATTCCAAGGAAACCAAACCACCCAGGCACTTCGGACCTCTAGGAGGGAAACCACCGCAAAATTCTGAGCCCCGGAGACGATTCCCCCTCCTTAGTGCATGCAGATCGTTCCGTGGGACACCGTGGAGGAAAATATGTCAGGTTTGGAGCAAAGCTCCTGAAGCAACCCTGCAATGGGTGGAAAAGTAAACACAGAAGGCCGGAACACAAGCCTGGCTGCACGGGGCTGCCAGGTTTTCTGCTGCTCGTCAAGACGACTCCTCTCAAGACTCAGGACAGCTTCCAGCCCTGGTCTTTCTGTCTGCAAATATAAGAACAATTGTTTCCAAATTGAAGGACGTCAACAGGAAAAGTCATCACCGTCCCATAGGAAGGACGGGAAATGTTGATGGAAAGGCTTCCATCCTAGGGTCATTTCCTCGTTTCCACTCTGGGGCCACAGCAGGTTCTCTTCTGCATCTGAGCCATCAGATGAATGTCATGGGGACATGAAATGATCGTAGCCCCCTGAGTCATTCAAATTGGCTCAGAAGATGGAAGGGGGGAGCCCAATTTTGCCACTTCTGTCTTGGAAGATCAGTAGTGCTTCTCAGTGTAGTGTTAAAGGCCCATTTTGTTATGCTGCAATAAGGAAAGATCTCCCTCTTTCAAGGGGGGAGGAAAGGAGGGCACAGCCACTCATGTCAGCAGCATTGCAAACGTGTACAAAATCAAAAAAGCACAACAAAAAAAGTTCTTTCTGCGCCAACTCAGAAAGCTCTGAGACTGCCCAAGGAGCTGTTGATCCAGTTCTACAGAGGAATGATTGAGTCTGTCATCTGCACCTCTATCTGTCTGATTTGGTTCTGCAACCCAACAAGACAGATACAGACTCCAGGGAGCAATAAGGACTGCGGAAGAAACAATTGCTACCCACCTGCCTTCCATGGAGGACCTTTATCCTGCACAAATCAAAAAGAGAGCTGCGAAAATACCTACAGACCGCTCACATCCCGGACATAAACTGTTTCAGCTCCTTCCCTCAAAACGACTCTATAGAGCCCTGCACACCAGAACAACTAGACACAAGGACAGTTTTTCCCCGAAAGCCATCCCTCTGCTAAACAAATAATTCCCTCCACACTGTCCAACTATTTACAAAGTCTGCACTACTATTACTGTTAACCTTCTCATCACTCCTTATCACTCATCCCCTCCCACTTGTGAATGTATGACTGTAACTTTGTCGCTTGTATCCTTATATGGACTTTTTTCCTAGTATGATTTGATTGCTTATTGTACCTATGACTATCATTAAGTGTTGTACTTTATGACTCTTGGTGAATGTATCTTTTCTTTTATGTATACTGAGAGCATTTGCACCAAGACAAATTCCTTGTGTGTCCAACAAATAAAGAGATTTATTTTTATTGGCCAATAAAGAGATTCTATTCTGTTCTATTCTAATTGGTGATGGGAGAAAACAAGAGCTTGGAAGTATCAGATGTCTTAGGCCTTCTTATTTACTGACCCAGAATGCCTTTGCAGAGACTGTCCCATTGCTCGAAACAAGGGGTATCAAACTCGATTTCATTGAGGGCTGCATCAGGGTTGTGTTTGACTTGTGTGGGCCAGGTGTGTGTGGCCAGAGTGTGTGTGGCCAGCTTGATGTCACTCATGCTGGGCGGGGGTGTGTGCCTGTGTGGCCCAAGCGCTCTGCTAGCGAACAGGCTCCTGAGCTCCATTTTCGGCTGCGATGGCCTCCTGCAACCCTCTGCCAGGGAAAAGGAGCTCAGGGCGGCTGGGGTGCTCTGCGTGGCCCTTGCAAACTCCTGGCAGCTAAAAAGACCAAAAGAGTATTTTCTCTGAGATGCGGCTAGAGACTTATGATTTGAATGGGGGTGGATTTGTTGGGAGTCCTGACAACTCCATCTTCAGTTGGGCCAGCCTCCTGAAACCCTTTGCTTGCAAAAATGGAGCTTGGGGGACGCGCATGGCCCTCGTGAGCTCCAATTTTGGCTGGGCTGGCCTCCTGCAACCCTCTGCCAGAGAAAAAGAGCTCAGGAGGGATGCAGAGGCACCACAGGCTGATTCTTTGCTGTTTTCAGGGCAGCCTGGCAGCCCAGATCTAAGCACCCCATGGGCCGGATCCGCCCCCCCCCCCCGCTTTGACTTTGACATCCCTACTCTAAACCCCTGCACGTCTGCTTTGAAAAAACAGAGCTTTTGAGCTAAATTCAGCATCCCAAAAGCAAAACTCTCCACCTCAGCTTGCCCTGACTCTCAAAAGATCCTCTCCCACCAGAATCCTGACCTGACACTCAGCTGGCATCCCTGCCTGGCACAGCCTTTCAAGAGAGATGCCAGGATAATGTTCTTGCAAAAAGGGAGGCCACACAGGCTTCTTCAGACTTGGGGCTCGGGAAGAGGGAAAGCCACAGCTAGACACTTTGCTCTAAGTGAAGCTGAGCATGATCAGCCACGAAATGTCTTTCCAGGCAGACTATAAGCTACAAATCAGCTGGGCTAATTGAACCTGGCTTTGAAAAACAAAACGGTGAGCTGAGAAAGAGCCTCCTCCCCTGCCCCTACTTGCTGCTTGACCCAAAACTTAAGCTGTAGGATACGAACATGGAGGTTCCTGCTCCCCTTCCTCAATCTGCGCTTCTTAGTAACCAATGGACGAGTGGGGGTGCACTATGGAGGAGAAAGGAGCATAAAGCAGGAGCCATGGGAGCACGCTCCCCCATGCTCTGACACCTCTTTTCTTTCAAAAACTGGAAACGTCCCCATAGCAAGGCAGTGTCAAGATGCTTTGCTTCCTGCCTCCCAAACACCAACAAGAAGGTCAGGAGAAAGATCTAATTTCCCCAGTCAAAAGCAAGCAGGAGCCAAGTCAGGAGCAGCAGCAAAAGGGCAGCTAGGGATGCTCCCATAGATTTCACCTCTGGTTTTCATCTCTGATTTCATCTACTGGCAAAGTGCTAGTTGCAAACATTTCCACCAGAGTCTCTCACATCACACAGGCCTCTCTTTCACCAACAGAAGCCCAGCAGCAGCCAACCTCCTGCCCAATGCCCACTCACAGCATGGACTCTTGGTGGCAGAGAAGTGTTACAGCCAAGAGACCACACCTGGAATCAGCTTGTCATCAGCACCTGTAAAACAGGCACCTTGGACACCAATCTTTTGAGAATGCTGGATGGACTTCTTATGGGAGCCACAGATCAGAGAATGTGAGATGCCCCATCAAAAGTGAAACTGCTCCACCCAAGGCACCCTATATGAGTACTTGGGGGGAGGGGCTCCATCCGGTGGTGTGAGACAATGCAAGATACCTTCATCCCTCCAAGAACAGTCAGCTTCCAGCCACGCAGGTCGGCTTACACCCGGGCATTACAGGATGGTCTCCTGAATGTTTCCTGAAGTCTGGTTCCAACACAAAAAGTAATTCACTATTTTCCTCTTATGCACACAGAAAACAGAAAATTAATCAGGCAAACATGTCAAAGGCCAGAGCTAACCATCCAGAGAGTTTCAAAGGTGTTTTTTCAAAAGGCAACTGAACTGTTTTGTTCCTTCAGGAGGAAGAACAAAAGTGTGCTACGTATGCAAAAATGGAGGGGGGCGTGTATACAGCATGTGCATATGGGTGTTATGTATGGGTACTTTATTTTGAGAGTAACAGAATTTCATTTTTAACGTGTGCCAGTGTGCTCACAGCAGAAAATGATAATAAAGGGTATCCTAACCATAACTACTACTTCCTCGAGGAAAAAAAAAACCAGTGCAGTTGCCTTTTGAAAAAGAAACCTTTGAGATGACTATGACCTGGATGACTGAGATCTCTACGGACATAAACCCAGAAAAAGCCAGAGCGTGGCTCGCCCAAAGGGCACCCGGACCCTTCCACAGCCCTGCATGGGCCCCGCGGCGGCCGGCAACGGCTAAGCAGCCTGCCGAGCAGCTCAGGGAAGGTGGCCCCGAAAGCTCGCCCTCCTCCGGCTCCGGGCAGGCCAGCGCACAGGACTTGCAGCTCGGCCGGCCACCCTCCTTCCGACGGCACCTGCGGCGTTTGTCCAGTTGCTTCCCCGGCCCCGCCAGCCGAGCCAAAGGGAAGCGTCTCCGGTCGAACAAGACCTGGGCAACCCCGGCGGAAAGCAAGGCGCCTCCCCCGAGCAGGAGGAGGATCCGAAGGCTGACAGCAGCACCGCTACCGGCCCAGAGCGTTGCTCTCCGTTGGCGAGCTGTGGCCCCGGCGGCGGAACCCGCAGGCGGGTAACAAAGGCGGCGCAGCCCAGACGCCGCAGAAGCCGCCCGGAAAGCAGGCGCGCCATCCGCGGCCGCCGGGGGATGCCCCGCCCGGTCTGCCGGCCCGGCCGTGGCGCTGGCAACAAAGCGGCCTTATAAGGCAAAGGCCCGGAGCCGCCGGGAGCGGAGGGGCGGCGGGCTCACCTTCTTCCGGGGCTGCCATTTCATCATATTTGTGGAGCGCGGGGCTCAGGCATCAAGGCGCGGCGGGGACAGGCGCGCGCTCCCCAGGGCCGCCGTTCATGCCGCTGTCCGCTGCTCAAGGCAGCCGAGAGGGGCAGCGCCCCCGGCAGCAGCGCCCCCGCCGCCGCGCCCCCTTCCCGGCCGCAGCCTGCCGCTGCTCCGTCGCCACGAGAGGCGGAGGGGCGGCGGCCGCGGTGAGGCGGCGCGCGGGAGCCCCGGCCGGGCGCCTGGCACGGTCGGTAGCCGGAGCGCGACCAGAGGGAGCTCCGCGGCTCCCCGCCGCCGCCGCCTCTTGGCTCGGCCGCGCCTCCTCCCTCCGCCGCACTAATGACTTCCTCCCCCCGCCCCCCGTCGCCCAGGCAAACAGCCTGTTTCGGCCCCGCTCCGGAGCCGCCTGGCCCTAGTGCCCGCCGCTCCCCGGCCCGCAGCGTGGCGAGAGCAGGGCCGCTGCTGCTCTTGGTCCTCCGGGCAGGCTCCGCCGGCGGCCGGCTGAAGCATCGGCCCACGGAGGCCATCCTCTCTGAGCCGCCGTGCGCGGATCTACCCAAAGCCACTACGGGGCAGAATGCTCCGATCCGGCAAGGCTCCCCTTGCCGAGTACCTCCAGCCCCTGCCTCTGCAGCCTCTCTGAGCGGGCTTCTGGTCGGCAAGCAGTGGGGCCCCTTCTCTTGCCTGGTTCCAAGGCCTTTTAGCCTGGAGCTCAGCTCCTGAAGTTGCTCTGCCTTCTTCCCGAACCTTGCCCCCCCCCCATTGGGGCAGCCCACCTCCCTGGCCTTCCCTGGTGACCTTCCAGCCAAGAACTTAGCTTCCAAACCCAGCTGAGGCCACCTAGACTGTGCCCAGGGCTATACCAGCTCTACCAGTGCAATTCCACGTGTCCGGGCATCTTTTTCTCCTGCCACAACTCTTTGATTAGCAAGGCATAAAGTGACTTTTCTGGGACAGCAAATGGTCTCAGGATTAAAGTGTTTGACTGGCAGCAGAAAACAAAACAAAACATCCTGCTTTAGAACAAAGCCGATTGGATGACCATCCCTTTCTCTCAGCCTTAGAAGACGGCTGCAATGGCAACCCCTTGTCGATATAATTTGGAAGTAAGCTGGACTCAAAGGCAGGCACTCCCCAACGAATTCTTGAGACAGCATTCCCCACAAACATAAACTAGGGGCAAATGAGCTTCAGTGCTCCTACCAGAAAACCACCGGCAGCCTAACAGAAAACACGGGATGGGAGACTCTGAGATCCATCATCCCTCTGGAGCTTGCCCAAAGTCTAACTTACCCAGCCATCTAAGTGACAGATGTCACACACAGAGATTGGACTGAGTTCCCAAATAGCCAAGGCTGCTAAGCAATCGTTGGCTGGATTCACGGGAAATACATGCGGCCACAAGGCTAACCCAATGCAAAAGGGTGGTGAGGCAGGTCTTTCCCCCAGGATGGAAGAACATCTGACTTTCAAGTGTGGGCAAATCAAACACTGGATTTTAAGATCAACTCAAGGCTAATGGCACCAAGCGTACTCTTCTAGCCAGTGGTCACATGACTACTTCAAAAACTGATATGCACACGCCTCCACTATCCATGTCTCCACCCCCACAAATCAGAGATTCTCAGCATTCTTCATCAACTGTATGCCAAGAAGGGAGGGGCAGCACAACTGTCAGCCCCTCCCCCCTTTTTCCATCTACTGGACTGAGCACAACTCATCTAACACCTCAACAACCCACCTCTCTATGAGCACAGGCCAAAGCAGAGAGACCCAGTCACAGCTTCGAATTTTCTCTGCCCAAGAGAGAGGCAGAGCAAGGAACTGCACTTCTGCTGACAGCAGAACAGAAACCCCACAGGCAGGTCAAGGGAGGGGACTTTCACCTACTGTTGGTCTGCTGAAAAAGCTGCTGGTCCCGGATTCAACCCCAAGGCA
Source organism: Hydrophis major (assembly GCA_033807585.1). Classification (NCBI taxonomy): domain Eukaryota; kingdom Metazoa; phylum Chordata; class Lepidosauria; order Squamata; family Elapidae; genus Hydrophis; species Hydrophis major. Next base: position 123,174 of record CM066339.1, on the reverse strand, counting down.
GCCATTTCCACCTTAGCCAGTTTTTCCCAGTAATAAAATAGAGCAAGTGGAGAGTAGCCGCACCGGGACTTCCCCACCCAATTTAAACACTGTATTTGAGGCAGGGTAATGACACAGGCCCTCCTTTCTGGAATACAAAGAACTGCCTTTGCTCAAGATGCAATGCTAAGAAATACCAGCAGCGACCTGGCACATTCCCTGCCAGTCTTGAGGCCACCACAACCTGGCTGGCACAAGGCACTGTGCAGGTTGTTCAAATTCCTGCCAGACAAAAGGCCCAAGGAACAAAGAAGCTTTGAGCACCGAGAGTGCGTCCTTTTGCTTCTGAGTCACTGTAGATCCCCCAGCCTAAAGTGCAACAAAATGAAGGGGTGTTGCCTAGGCTTCTTCTTGGGCCCAGACCTGCTGAAAGGAAGCCTTGTGAATCCTGCTGGTCTCCATCATTTTTACCCACCAACAACAGCCTGAAACAGTGACAAAGCCAGCAGTGCTGGAGATGAGTAGAGCAGAAAGCCAAACAGAGAGATTTGCATTCTCCACCTTTCCATCTTGTTGGCAAGCAACAGTTGGCAAGATTTCAAAGCATTTCCACAATATTTTGGTATATGCTGATTGTTTTAATTCCTTTCGGTCATCTTCTTTTTGATTTCCCAGAAAAGCAAAACAGTCTTGTTAAAATTTCAGTTCATACTATTCATGACCAATTTTCTTCATGGAAGAGCAACCCAAGGCCTGATGGACATATTCTCCTGTTGGCTCTTGCACAGTGTGTGTGTGGGGGAAGCAATCTCCTGGGTTGGGATCACCCCGCAGGGGCACCCTTCTGGGAGACGGAGGGTAGCGAGCACAGCCATTCAAGGCAGCAGTGATGCAGAACACCAGGATCCTGCCCGAGGTCTAGTTCCGTCCTTCAGTTCAGGGTTCAGAGAGACTCTTGGGAGGCAAAGCAAGGCATTTTTGCCAAGGCTCAGGTGTTCCTGGAGTGGTGAAGGAACCTGCCCTAGAACCATTGTGGGAAGCAGGTCAGTCTTTGGAAAGTACAGAAAAATCTTGCGCAGAGCCAGAACTTTACTGAATTAAGATGCCCTCCTCCCAAAAAAACCCCCCAAAACCTACCACCGCTTCCTCTGGATTCTTCTGTTTTCCTGCAAGGCTCTCTCCAGCAGTATTAACAACACTTGACAATTGAAACTCATGGTCAGATGACCATTCACGGTCATCTTCCTGGGGCCAGCAAGTTTCCCTGAAGACTCTTTCTCTAATAGCCCCAATGTGCAACTTTGACCTTTGGCCTCAATGGGGTACATTAATGCTTTGTGGGCTGCTTTGTGGGCCTCAACCTAATCCAGCACCCTCTTCCCCGTAAGTCCAGCTCAAAGAGCAGGCAAAGCCTTCGAGGCCACAGAGCCTTCTCCTTCAACGAGTACTACTTCTAGCATTTATCGGGACTGCCAGCAGGGCAGCTGCGGTCTGGGAAGGTAACTGGCCAGCATTGGCAACGCTGGCAATCCGCTTCAGTCTGGACATGTCAGAATGACTTTGAAGTAAGCTGACTTCTCCAATCAAGGCTGAAAACCATCTGAAGCAAATCTGAAGATGCAGCCTCAGCCAACTTGTCCAGTCCATTCAGGACAGAAGCCATGAATCATGATAGCTTGGCCAGTCCAGCTTCAGTGAATCAGCATGGGGGTGGGGGGGTGGAATTACTGTTCTGTGGCCAGAGTCATCTTGGCCATCTTCATTTCAGCAAGTGCATTCAGCTCTTGGGGGCTTTCCACAAACTACCTGCTAGTCAGAGATTTCTGTAAAGAAGCTCTGGCAGGATTTGAACCCCAAAGCACCAACTCTTTCTTTCTAGTGCAGACCCAGAGACACCAAGGAATCTAAAAACCCACAAAAAAGCTCAAATATTCCTTTCCAAATAACATTCCAAACTGCTGGGCTGGAAAGGGCAGAAAGAGAACTACCCTATCTTCCTTTGTTCCACATTCCATTATTTTTCTGGTTTTTTGACATGCAAGGCTCCCACAGGGACAGTAGGGTAGACTCCCAATGTTAGCAAGAGACTGAATCCGATCATGGAGATTGTGCAGGAAGAATTTACTTCCCAACACAGAAAACCATGGTTTTATACAACAGGGAGATAGGAGGAGGTAAGAAACCTGGTGGAAAGAGCATCAGTCACCCCTGACTGTGTCCACAAGGATGTAGAGCCTTCTTATGGTAGCCAAGATTATAAAACAGATCCATGGGGGAGACGGGGGGCATTAATTCTATTTACCTGGATCCATTCCCCCCTCCCCGCCCCCAGGCCCAGCCTTCCCCTTTCTTATTTCTGTCCACCCAGTCAGTACCTATCTGATCCAAGAAGCTGTCACTTCTTTCTTCAGCACCCATGTGCAAGCCATGAAAACATTATTCCTATTTTATTGCCAAAAATGTTTCTTTGGCACTTCAGGAAGAGAAGCTCCACCTGGCCTGGCCCACTGAGGACGCTTGCCTCAGCAGAACAGAAGAGGGACCAAACCAGAGCTGTGGAGCTAACAAAGCAAAGGCAGGGGGCTGGAAGACAACCTTCCTCCTCCTCTTCTTCCCCTCCCCTTTCCTGGAGGAAGCAGAGATGTTTTCTGAACTGGGCAGCCAGACCCTTTCTGGGGCAAAGCAACTCCCTTCTCAAAGTTGAACCTGTTGAACCTCTTGGGGGGCAGGCAAAGGGGCAGGTGGTGTTCTCCTGGGCCATACACCTCCCCCCCCCCCAAAAAAAAAAAGCAGAGAAAGAAGCAAGGCATTTGGGGCTGTCAGGATATCGGAGGACCCCGGAGGGGCCAGCAAAGGCATATGGGAAGGGGGTTCTGCTACAATCAGGACACAGAGAAAGAGCCGAGAAAACTGAGTGGGACCCCCGTTCTGTCTGAATTACAGCATGTGCCCACAAAAGACATCTTCAGATCAGCTGGTATTGAATTTTTTTGCAGGGGTTTTGCCAAGGAAAGGCCAAAATGCTTTGGCTCACATGCAGCTCTTGACCACAATTCCTCTCTTTTTTCAGGGCCAGAAGCATTTTCAGCCGAAGGGAATGGAAATCCTGATCATTTTGGGCTCCCAAATGGAGAAGGCAGAAGGCCACAAAGAGAGTCAGAGCTTTGTCCCCTTCTGGTTGGATGGTGGGTGGCTTTCATATGGTGATATCCCTAGGCATGGAGTTGCCTCCCTGGGGAGAGAAGCTCTCCAAGCACTGCCTTTGGCATCACCCTGAGATCTAACGGAGACTTTTGCACTTCTAGCATGACTTTTTACAGAATTGTACAGCCCTCCTTTCCCCCAAGGAGCTTATGGCAGATGACATGAGGATCCCCCATAGCCCTACAAAAGGTTGGCCAGAGTGGCAGCCCACCCTCAGACGCAACTGCAAGCAACAAGAGCCAAAGAATCCATCATCCCAGCGACTGGACAACTATCACTGCGGATTCTTCAACTACCAGCATTGATGCTTTTCTCAAAACATAAAATATTAATGCAGTCTGCTATTTATACAACCCGGATCCTGGCCAACAGCTTCCAAAGAAAAATCTGTAGACCACAACAAGCATCCAGAAACAGCAGAGCCTAAATAGGAGGCCTCCAAAACCATTCATTTTCTGTCCAGGCAACAGTGGTTACCATCATTCAGAAACTTTTTAAAGATTTCAGACATGGAAGTATTCGACATTCTGGAGAAAAATCCTCCTCCAGGCACTGGCCATCCTGGCCGCTTAGCCTCTTCATCCATACGTGGAAATCAAGGCTGAGACTCAGGTTGCCCTGGAAGGCATTTGTCCCAGGAGTCACGTCCACTTCTTCTGGCTGAGGCAGGAGAAGCAAACTGTTTTCCATGGAAAAGGAAGCTGGATGACCAGCCAGCCTTAGTGGGAAAACTGCACTCCCCCATCTGAGACCCCAGAAAGCCAGACTGCAGAAGGAAATTGCAAGCCTCCTGCCCTCCACTCCAGTCCATGCAAAGGGGAAATGCTCAGGTGCCTACAGGAAGGGAAGCACTCTTTGGTGTTGTTCGCCATTGGGAAAACATTTGGATGCTTCCAAGGGTCTTGGTGGATGTGGTAACTCGGAAGGGAGGGGGAAATCTGATGAGCCTCCCAGCAAGGCACTTCCTGCTCTGCAGTCCATCAGCAACAAAAGAGGGTTCCAAAGGTTGGGCAAAGAGCAAAGATCTGTAGCAGCTGAAAATGTCTCCCCTGCACACTCAGGGGGAAGAAGAAGAGAAAGTGACAGTGGAATGCAGTGGTGAACAAAGCCCAAAGCTTCCTCTGCTCTCTCCACGCATCACGGCTGGCACATAGTTCCTCTGGACTCTATTGAGTGAGAGAATTCCTATGCAGCTGGTTTATCGCCTCCCCAATGGGCTAAGCAGTGGCAAATTACAGGACATTATAATGGTAAAAGCAAGGCCCCCCAAAATTCTGCAGAGGAGGAAGCTACAACTGGATATTCCCCCAGAAAACACCTCTTTTATGTCCTAGTTAAAGATCCCTTTCCCATTTTGTTTCTGGCTATCTCAAGAGAGATTTGCAGAAAATGGCTGTCTACACAGAACAGGATTCACATCCCAGAGACTTCCCAGGGCTGCCTGACAAAGTACGCATGAGCCAAATCTTTCCACCCATCCCTCCCACCACAACAGCTGTCTGTCTGTCTCTCTCTCTCTCAGCATTCCTCCCCCTTCCTCAGCTGGCTGTTCTTCCACTTTGCAGGGAGGAGGTGCACCGAATTGGCAAATCAACAAAATAACCGAGGTACGCAAGCCACGAAAGGGTGCCCAGGAAGGCAGAGACACATTCAAGACACATTGGATTAAAGAGCTTGCTATTCTCTGCTCTGCTCCTGATGGGCGTAGTGTGGCAAGGCTGCAATTAAAGGAAAACATGCACAGTGGGGAAGCAGGATTCTAAGTTTGCTTCCAGCTCCATGGGCAGGGCTTACTAACGCCACACGCCTCCTGCTGGGAAGCCCCTTCTTGTCACAGCCGCTTTCTGGAGAGAGCGGGAAGCACATTTTCCCAAAGGCCCCTGCTCAGTAACACACGGACTTAGACACCCAAACACACAGGCTCTGAGGTGAATCATAGCCATTCTGAGGGAGGCCTTCAGGGCAGTTCTGACAAGAGAGTTCGAAGGGAAGGTCAGCACCTGATCCCAGGAACTTCATTGAGTTCTTCCAGAGATCAACCCAAAGGCCGTTTTGGTATCCAGATGGTAGGACAGAAGCTGGATCGCTGTTGGTTCAGGAACCTGGGGGTGTCCACCTCGAGGTAAAGAAGGCAAATCGACTGGGGTCGCAGATGGCTCTCTATGTGGGCTGCCATGCTCCACCCTCAGGCTCCTGACCTTGGTAGGATGCTCCGGTCCCTTGAGCCAGAGTTGTGGGGGTCCCACCCTCTGTTCCTCACACACACACCTCCCTAGACAAGCTTAAGCGTGGACATGCCTACCTTTGGCCACTTGGGGTTCAGAAGCTGGGCCTTGATGGCATCGCCCAGAGCTCTGTCGTACTGCTGGATCTTCATATATGCTGCAGAGCGGTTGCTGTAGAGGATGCAGTTCTGGGGATCGACCCCCAAGGCTTCGCCATAGAGCAGGATGGCTCGATGGTAGTCCCCCGCATGGCAAGCCTGGTTGCTCCGTCGTACCTTCTCAACAAACTCAGCCTTGCTTAGGGCAGGCCCGCTGGACCCCTCATCCTCAAGGCTTTTTGACCCAAACAGAGTCATCTGGCAAGGGGAAAGGGGCATTCACTTAGAGACTGTGCTATTGGCAAACGCACAGAAGCCATGGGATGCTGCCTCTGCCCTGGAGCAGCCGTCTCCCTTTTGGATTTCCCTTGGAGCTAACTTCTCCAAACGAGGCACTTGGAGTTATAAGCTGCCCACCACTAGACCAGAGTCCTTCAGGGAATCGTTCCCTCATGCCCCAAAGAGAGAAGCTTATTTCTTGACTTGAAAGCTCAGATCCACCCCTTATTCTCTCTCTGTGGGAAGGTCTCCCACAGCAGGAAGAGAGCTGATCTCTCAGCCGTACAAGGCCTGCAGCCTACCCACCCCACACCCCCTAGGCAGTTCCCCTGGGTCTTTTCCTCTGGTGTTCCTTGATGAAGGGAAAGCTGTAACATGGCTTTGTTCTCCTCCCTCTTTCTGCACAACGATCTTGGACAGGGGGAGCAGCAACTTCCTGAGTCAAACTAGTAAGGTAATTAGAATGAAGAGGAGAAAAATTCCTTCCTTCTCTTTCGTTGAATTTTTAATCCCTCCAGATTACATAGACAAAAGGGCTGATAGGGGGATTTCCTGGGAGAGCTGTTTAAGACAGGCTAGAGTAGCAATAAAACACTATCCCCCAGTTGTGAAATGACAACTGGATTTCACTCAGGGTTGAATAAGGTCATTTAAACTGAGCTCTTCAGCTCTGCAAGTTTCCACCTCCTCATCACACCTTGGGAGAAAACAGGGTTTCCTCAATAAATTCAGCATTGGGGCTCCCCAAATATGAGTGGGAAGGAAAATATCATATCTGTTGCACGGTGGCTTCTGTGGCAACAAGCTCCCCAAGGGCCAGGCGGCCCTCCAAGCGACCTGAAGTCGGGCAGGGAGCAGGTTCTGCGAGAGGCCGCTGAGGCTGCTCCTCGGCAAGCGGGTGGGCGAGGGCGGCGCTGCTCCTGCAGCCAAAGGGGACGTTTCAGGCCTTCCATAACCCACCGAGACAGTGGGCGGGGCAGCCTTGCTTACCCAGGATTTGGGCACAGCGAATGCGGGGGGCAGAGGGATCGAGGGCAGCCCGCCGCCCCTCGGAGCCCAGCGCCCTCGGCTCCAAGCAGCCGCGGCCGAGAAAGGCCGATGCGGGGTCCGGCCGAAGCGGCTGCATGCGGCAGCTCTCCACGCCCGCCCCCGGGGCCTTCTTGGCGGGCAAGCCTTTCCTCCTTCGGGCAGACTTCGCACCTGGCTCGCTGCGCAAACCAACCGGCCAAATCAAGCCGACTAGGGGACGCCGCCGCCGCCGCCGCCGCCGGGAAGCGCCGCCAGACCCCCGTGCTTTCCCCGCTCGCGGGCCTCCGGCTCCAGCTTTCGGGGGTCGCCGCCGGGCTGCCTGCCTTCTTGCCTGGCCGCGCCAGAAGGGGGACCGAGCTGCCGGTGCCCGTGGGCCGGATCTCGCGCGCCCTGTTCTGGGCGAGCAGCCCCAGGCCGGTCCCGCGCCGCGGCTCACCCGGGCGAGTGGCGGCTCTCCCGAGCCTGCTGCTTCTCCGCCGCCGCCTCCACCTCGCCGCCGCCACGCACTGCGAGCCGCCTCCTGCCGCTGCATGGCCCTCAGCGCCGCCGGCCCCCAGCCGACCCCCGCGCCATTTTCGGGTCGGGCCGCCGCTTGGAGGGGGAGCCGCCTTGCGCCGCGCAGGATAGCCAGGCAGGACCACCCCCTCCCCGCCCCCTCCTTCCCTCCCTCCCAACTCCTGGCGGAGTTTTCCCCAAGTTGAAGGGAGCCCTCCCAACTCGGCTGCCAGGGAAGGGGCGGTCCGCGGTGCCAGCCCACCCCGGGGGTCCGGAGGACTCAGCCGGTCGCTTGGCCAAGCTGCGCAGCCCAGGAATGCAAGCAAGGCGCAGCTGGTTCTCAAGTTTTATTACAGTTTTAAATATTAAAAAAGGGGCTCGAGGCAGTCATGACGGCCCCGGCTGCACTTTCTGCCTCTTGGAAGGTCCAGCCTCCTCCTCCTCCTCTTCGTCTCTTTTTTTGCCTGGAGGCGCCTGGAAAGGGGTGGAAGCCACCTCAGTCACTTCTTGCAGAGCAACCCCGCTCTTCTGCTGGTCAGAGGCTGGTGCAAGCCCCATGTCCAGAAACAAGAGCTGTGGCCCAAGAACAGCTGCCCCCAAGCGATCCACATCTCCGTGCCCTCAGTTTCATTGTTTCAGTTCTGTTGCATGTGGTGTTATGGCTGGTGATAGCCAGGACAGTTAGCTCTTTGTGGGACTGGAGACTGAACCAAAGGGGATGTTAAGTCCTCAGCCAAGCAGAGCCCCAGAAAGGCCTTCAGATGTTCAAACACAACATGGAGGAGAGAACAAAGCCTGCGTTGGGCCTGTGTCCCCCAGCACTAGAAAACATTTTAGCCCACGCTCAATGGCACACGTGGGCACCAGATGTGGACTTAGTGTTATTTGGTAAGCCAGGCTTAAAATTGTAGAGCTGCTGGGTCCCTTTTTCAAGAACAAAAGCAAAGGCCAGGAATACCTACCAAAGTCAGAGGCTCAGGCTTAACTCTCACGTCCTGTGTTTGAGCAAGTAACTGTTGAAAAGTATGCCTCATATGTTCATCCTAGGAGGAACACATGTGAACGCAGATTTAAGGGAAGCCCTGAGACAGTCGACATGCACATTGGCCAATCAAGAATGCTGAATGATATGACAGGAGACCCTTTCCGGCTAAGTGGCATTCTACAGAGCACAACAAAGAAAAGGCCACAGAACGAAAGGAAGCCTAACTCTTGCTTGGCTTCCTAGATCTGGCTCACTGCTATCTCTCTTCACCTTTGGGCCAGAATTTGACAAAACAGGGCTCAGGCACACTCCTTGCCTCATTCTTCTTCCTGCGGAACCACCCCACTCCTTCTCATCCTCCAATCTTCCCTAGAGGAAAATTCCTCAACAAGCAGACAGATCCCTCACAAACGGGCAAGCCACCTTGGTCCCTACCTGCAGCCAGGGATGCTCCAAGGCCTCTTCTATTTTCAAGCGCCTGGTGGGGTCCACAACTAGCAACTTCTGAACCAGATCAAAAGCTGCAACAAGGAAACAGGCTGTTAAAATCAGGGAAACTCCACCTTCCTATGGTGCATAGATGCTGCTGATGGAGGCTTTCCTTGCCCTATGGCATCCCTGCATCGCTACCCTCTCTCCTGTTGGAACTATGATAGCAACTGAGAACTTAACTCTCTTGCCCAAACAATGCCATCTATCAGAACCTAGGAAGCCCATCTTGCCCTCTGGAACAGCAGCTCCAGAGGTCTGTATGGCTCCAACCCCGATGAATGTCTTTGAATGCCTGGCTGTGCTCTCAGGCCATGGGGTTGGGCTTTGGGACTTGTTTACGTGGTTTTTTTCTTTTGGATCCATATGAAGTTTCAACTTTATTATTTGCTTTTAAAGTGTAAATTGTCCAGAGTCATTTGGCCTCCAAATTGCATAGATAAATAACTACACCATGAGTAACCTTCTGTTAACAAGAGCCCAACATGAGAGAGAAAAGATCGAGGATCCCATCAACAACACCTCTACTTCTTTTCCTCACCTTCCTGTACCATCTAAACATGGAAGAGTCTCTCTCTCTTGCTCTCACTCCTAAGCCGGGTGAAGATATTGTCTTTTACCCTGGAGTCTCTCCAAGTGCAGCTCCTGCCAATCTGTTGCCACTGACAGAGCAGGCTGCAGGAGGGGCACTCTGGCTCTTCTTTCGCCATTCTGCTCCACCACCACCCCAGTGCCTTTAGAGGCCTTAACCGGAGATGAGACTTCCCCATCTTGGTACCTTCTCAAGGTAACAGTACTAATCAATGGCAATGTCTAAAGTTCCCACTCAGGTCTCTTCAGGACAGAGAGGCCTGGGTGCCTCCGCAGGGCCCTTCCTTGGAGGTTCACTCGGAATGAGATTCCAAGGCTGGGAAGGCTGCAAACTTTTGGGCAAGTTCAAAAGTTAAGACAAAGGTATGCTGATTGACTGGTGCCCCAGAAGCAATCAACCCACTCTCTCCCCACATATTCCCCATCTCTGTGTCCTCCCAGTTCCTTGAGAAGCACTGCCATACCATCTCTGGATACATCTTTCCATACTTCTTCAACGAAACAGTAGTTGCCGCTGGTGATCTGCTGTGTCAGAGAGAGACAGGCACTTTTCTTGGAGAAAGGTGGGTAGCCAGAAAGGCTGAACAAAAGGAAGAACAGAAATGTCCTGCTTTACTCCTTTTATAACAGGACAACAGAAGCTCATAGTCCTCAAAGCCGTCTTTGGCCAGGTTTTGCACCTCTGTTGTCACATGAAATATGACAACTGTAGTGGAAATCCTAAAACAGGTGCATTGCTTTTTAAAACAATCTTTCCCAAACAGGTCTTAAAATTCCACCACTCCTCAAACCGGGGCCCTCATCAGAATGTGCAGGGTAGGTTTTGGCCATGAAAGATGGCTCCTCCAGCATAACTAAGTTCTACATTAGCTTGCAATGCCAAAGAGATCTGTACTCTGCTCTGGGGCTGCCATGCTCTGCAATCCCGGGGAGGGGGGGGCTCACCCAGACATTATTCCAGCCTCATTGACTTTGCACCAAGGTACAGGATTAGTTCTGGTGAAGGATGGGAGGTGAAGCTGAGTATTTTACCAGCCATACTAAACTTTTTTACCACATAAAGAGAATCACTCCAAGACTCCAGCAGTCCACAGACCGTCCATATCCAGCTGTTCCAGCAAAATTTAGAATCTCTGGAGCTAGGTAGTCAGGAGTGCCACATAATGTTTGCATAAGAGAAGTTTCTCCAATGATCTTGGATTGCCCAAAATCTGTAATCTTTTATAAAGAAAGTTGAGAACAGTTGAAATAAAACTTTTTCTTGTGCCTGTTCAATCTCATGAGAAATGTACATCTTACTTTGTCCTCTTACTTGATATAAAAGGAATTTGCATAGAGGGGAAGGCAGTTCCTTACTTACCTTGACAAGGCAGTTCTCTTCCCTAGATGATAAAAGCACATTCTCCAATTTCAAATCCCGATGAATTATGCCATGTTTGTGAAGGTACTTTGCAGAATACCAAAAAGGGGAAGAACCATAGAATAAATAGACTTACAAAAAAATGAAAGACAGGAGCCTGCTAGCCCCTTTTCAAACTGACATGGTTTACTTTTAAGGCAAAAGCTTTGGTGGTCTGCTGATTACTATTCACAGCTCTGTTTAACTTCTGTTTGTGCTTTAAGCCATAAATTACTTATCTGACAGCTCCCCGGGGTTAACCCCCCCCATCCCTTCTTGATGTAATGCAGGGGTATCAAAATCACGGTCCATGGGCCAGATGTATCACGTGCTGGCCACGCCCACGCCCATCCCCAATTTAGCGAAGAGGGGAAAAGTGATACATCATGTGATGTGACATTGCGAGTTTCACATCCTTGATTGTAATGCAAAGCATAAACCCACCTCTTAACCGCAAACCCAGCAAAGATGCCATAGAAAATACTGCAGCTGAGCCACCAGCCAAACTCCCAGTTCATATTGTCACAATTACCTGCACAGCCAATAACATCTGGTAAAAATAAAGTTTGCAAGTTTTTTCACTGAGCCGTGCTGGTCGCTGAACCTTGTCAAACAGTTCCCCACCTTCCATCCTGAAAAGATTAGAGGGAAGGTGAAGGGCTTTGTTTTCTTCCTGAGAAGCACATGTCAAGGTCATGCACGGAGACCCAAAGCCAACCAGGAAAGGTAAGCTCTTCAGGTTGAAATTAGAAGAATTTACAGGTGACCCTAGCTGACCTGGCCTGTTTCCTGGCTTGCTGGACCTCAGAGTTGTTTCAGTCACAAGCATTTGCGATCAAGGGATTGTTCATCAGACATCTCACCTGGACCTCCAAAATCAGGTGCCAAGGTAATAAGCCTTCAAGCAGCACTTGGACAAAGACAGAAATGGGCTCTACTTCCTATAGTTAATTGGGCCTTGAGATACTATTCAATTCTTTTAGAGATACCTTTTCTTTCTTTTCCTTTACCCTTGCCAGCTCATTTTCTAAATATTGCTGTTTTCTGGGAATCCCGAATGCTCATTTGAATTGCAATAGGTCACAGACAGAAACCCAGAACTACAACTTACAATTCCAACACAATGTAAAAGTCTTTTCCTTCAAAGAAATCTATTATCTTGATTAGGCAAGGCTGCAGAGAAAAAGAAAGACAATATTCAGAAGTGACTCTTGCAAAAAGCATTTAGGGATTGTGAATCTATTCGTACAGATACGTGTCATCTGATTAAGTACAGTATGCTCTAAAAAAAGAACACCAGAGTCTTTTTCAAACAAATAAACTTCTCCAGAAACCTTACCAGTAACTTAGTTCCAATCAAAAGAGAAGAGGAGCAAAACCAGTTCAGAATATGCTATTCGCTTTGAAGTGTCACTCACGTGGTTGATCCTCTTCAAGATCCCCACTTCTGTCTCAATGTTAAAGGGCTTGTTCTGCTGTTAAATAATGGAGCATCAAAATGTAAAGTCACCTTTGAATTCATCTCTTTAAATGGAAATAATTTCAAAACAAAACAGGGCCCAAGATAGTGATAAGAGTGGCTGCTGTAATGAAGCAAAAATCAGAGGAAAAGAAATAAAAATGCCTGGGCTGAACTGAAAATTATAAGGGAGACAGTCAGACAAAGCAGCTCTTGTAGAAAAACGCTTGGGTTTAAAAGTGGGAACAGAAGCTGGTGAATGAAGCTTATTTGTGCAGCAAAGCTGTTACCATCCCTTTTCTCCAGGACCGTACCCATCCATTGAGTGGTTGGGGGTTGGCTGTGGGGCAGTTTGAGAGCTTGGTTGAAAAATTATGCATTTAGATAAATGTTTTAAGTCCCTTGGTCTTACAAAGGGGTTCCCTCAAGGCGGAGGGTGAGGGGTTTGAGCAAGATAACAGACCAGTCAACATTTTCTTCCTGCATCAACCTCTAGTGAAAAACACACATAGAGTAAAGGCATGGAGGTTACACAGAGTCTACAAACACCCAGCCAGATAATGCACAAATATGTTGCATCAACAGACAAGGAGCAGCCTATATAATCAGGGAAGCAATACTCCAGGATACAAACAAAATGGAAAGACTTACTGTTTCTGGCAAAACGTCAGTCATAAACTTTGATTTCTTTATGATTTTTATGGCAACTTTCCTATGGGTGTCCCTTTCAAAGGCCAACTTCACCTCTCCACAGGCCCCACTAACAGAAATAGAAGGAAATGTTGCTGTGGTGCCTAGCAGTCTTGTTTTCACTCTCCTCCTCACCCCACCCCACCCCTGGGCCAAGGGGAGACTCAAGGGCAGGCCCACAGAGACCAGGGGCAGCTATGGGCAGCTTTAGCTTAGCTCTCCGGCCTCATCTGGTTCTCCTATGATCTATTCTGCCCAGACAGCATGAGAGCAGCTGAAGCCGATGCAGGAAGATGAATTTAAAATTTTCCAGCTGAGGGAGACCCATGCTGAAACCAACCTGCCCCCCAAGAAAGGGATCTTTCCCACCAACCTGCCCAGCCTCTTTGAGACGATGTATTTCTTCTGCATCTCCTTGGGATATTCCAGCTGATGCCCGGCGTCCAGGTCAAAGAACATAAATACTGGGAAAGCAGCAGAGAGGGCACTCCTGTTACAAATGGCACAATGCCCCTTTGCCCACACCACAGATGTGGCTGAACATGGACAATGACTAAAGGGCAAGGCTATCTTCAGGGTCCGAGAAATCCAGCAAATGCAGAAATATTCAAGGCAAATTGTGGCCATCTGGTAGGAGCTGTTGCCTCCAAATATCTAACCGTGGGTCTACTTCATACCCTCACCCCTTTTCCTTAAAGCTAAATACTATCTGAAGCCTTGAGTATCTTGTCAGAACTTCCTCCTGCTCTGCTTAGACAGGCATTTGGAAGTGTAGTTGGCAGGGGGCAATTTGTGTGGGTGGGAGGGAGCAGAGCACAGTTTGTAACCCCTGATGCCCAGGGATCCTGCCCCAGACATTTAGACTGCATTCCCTGCGCTGGATCACCTGAAGGGGGAATGGGAAGAGCCAGGAGGTGATCTTGCAGAGGCCCTGCCTCAATCACTTTGGTTGGTAGGGTAGGGCTTGGCACACTCTGCAGGGTTCCAGCCTGGAATGCCTGCGGCATGCATTTATGTTTAGGTTGCATCGTTTTTGGGGCAGAGTGGGATGGGTGTCCAGCCCTGGGCATGTGAGGTGTTTAAGATGGCTTCCGAGTTTGCTCCGGCTCTCCTGCTCCAGAAAACAAATGTTGAAAGGGGTGCTGTGTACCTGTCACAAAAGTAGGTTTTCCGTGCTTCCTGCTTTTGGGCATGCCAAAGCAAGCTCTGCCTACCTTTGTTGTGAGGCAGAGAAAGGGCAATTTTGGCCACGTGGGCCAGAGGAATCTTCCTGCCCTTGCCCACCAGGCGGTCATTGACAAAGGTCCCATTTGCACTTTGGTCTTCCAGGTAAGTCACAAAGCAGCCCCGAGGTCCCGGTTCCTTAGCAGAAGAGCAAACTTCGGTAAGCTCCCATCGACAGGAGGCAGCCGGCAGACCCAGCACCCCAAGGGGGCAGCCCCCCCAAGCCCAGGGGCTTACTCTAAAGATGCGGAAATGCTTTTTGCTGTACTGCCGGTAGGTTTCGTTCCTGGGCAGATCCAGCCCGGAAAAGCTGTAGTCGCAGCCGGGATCGCGCCCAAACCAGTACTCGTTCTTCAAGCAGACTGAGCGGGAAGAAGAAGAGCGGCTCCGCTCAGCCCGGGCAGAAGAGGGACACGAGGCGGCTCGCCCAAGTCAAGCGGTCCGTCCCGAGCCGCCTGCTCCCGCCCAGCCTTCCCTGCAGCCGCGCCAAAGCCCCCGGGCCGGCTACGCACCGCACTCGGGAAAGCCCCCGGCCAGGCCGAAGAGCTGTCCCCACGGCCGAGGCGCCTCCGCCGCCTCCGCCTCCTGCTCCTCGGGGATGGCGGGCAGGTCGTGCGCGGGGAGGGTCTCCAGGGAGCTGAGCGTGCCCGAGGAAGAGCTGTTCAAGGAGCCTGACGGCGGCTGGCTCGACTGCGTCCCGCCCGCCCGCGGGGGCGACGACTCCTCGTGGGACATGAGGCTGCAGCGCCGGGAGCCCTTCCGCGCCTCCTCCCCACCTTGCGCCTGCGCGGGGCGGGGCGGGGCGCACGCCTGCCTGCCTGCCCGAGCGGATGTGGCGGCGGGCGTTGCGAGCGGGGCCTCCGCGGCGAGCCCGATCCCAGGCGGCCGGGCGCTGCTGCTGGAGCTGCGGGGCCCCGCTGAGGGGGGCGGGGGCGGCGGGCCCCGGCTTTTGCCCCTCGTGCCGCGCCTTGCAGCCGCCGGAGCCCCGCGCTGACCTCTTCGGGGTGCTGGGCTGGTGAGGGGCGCCCGGGGCGGGCGGAGCGGGCGGCGGGCGGAGCGGGCGGAGCGGCTCCCGTTGACGCTCCTTCCTCCCCGCAGCCCGCGCGGCTTCTCCCTGGACTTGGCCCGGCTCCGGCAGCGCTTCCTGGCCCTGCAGCACTCGCTGCACCCGGACCGCTTCAGCCGCCGAGCGCAGGTGGGAGCCGGTCGGAGGAGCCCCGCTGGGGCTGGGCTGGGAGGCCCCGAGGCCCTTGACCCCGCGACGGGGCGGGCGCCGTGACCCCCCTCCGTGACTTGCAGGCCGAGCGCGGCTTCTCGGAGCAGCACGCCGCCCTGGTCAACCTGGCTTACGGCACTCTCCGCAGCCCGATCAGCCGCGGCCTCTACCTGGTAAGGCGGCGGGACGGGGCGGCGGGAGCGGGGGCGGCGGGGTCTATCCTGAACCGCGGCCTCTGCTCCCTGCCAGCTGGAGCTGCGCGGAGTCGAGTTGGCGGCGGGCAGCGATGCGGAGGCCGAGCCCGGCTTCCTCGCCGAGGTCCTGGAGCTGAACGAGCAGCTGGCGGCCGCGGACTCCGAAGCGAGCCTGGCTGGGCTGGAACGCCTTCTGGCAGGTCGGTGGGAGCCTCTGCTGCCTCGGGTGGCGGGAGGGGAGGCTCTGAGCTTTCCTGCGTGGGGCCCGAAGGCTGCGGGGTTTCCTCCTCCTCCTCTTCTCTCTTCCAGCAAAGCAAGAAGCCCTGGTGCAGGAGGTGAGCAGGGCCTTCGAGCAAGGTAGGAGGAGACCAGGTGGGGGGAGCGTTAGTTGGTCTGGCTGCAGCCAGGCAGGGGGGCAGGCAGCTCAATCCCACTCTTGGCCCTCCACACGCAGGTTCCTTAGCAACAGCCATTTCTCCTGCTTTCCTTCCTCGAGTTTTTCCCTAATTTCCTAGCATAGTACACGGGCATGGGGATTTTGGCATCTGGGCTAACTTTTTAAAGCTTGTTCTGGTCTTGTAATTTCAGATGACCTTCACAAGGCCAAAAGACTCTTGGGCAAAATGAAATACTTTGCGAACCTAGAGGAGAAGGTGAAGGAAAAGAAAGCCCCTTCTTGATCCCTCACCCTGTTTAGGGTAACCTGTGGTGCAGTTTGGCTTGTCGCTTCCTTGACACCAAGGAGCCATTTGGAGACTGAGGGGGGCAGGCAGGTAGCAACCTGGTTCTCTGCCTGAGGGAGACCACAAATCAAAATAAAGGCACTCTGGAGATCCATTTTAGTTTGTGTGTATGGAAGGGGCTTGGCCAAGATGGCACCTACTTGCATCTCTCTTGGTGGAAGCAGGCCGACCATGCTTGGAGAGCCCTTACTGCTCTGCAGGATGGTAGGCATGAGGGCAGGGGAGGGGGGCTTTTTGTCCTACCCTTAGTCCTGCAGCCGGGAGTCTGGAGCATGCTAGGGTGGATTCACAGAGGTTGCCAGGACTAAAGGGGCATGTGGCCGCTTGCCCAAAACTGTTCAGGAAAGTTTCTCGTAGTCACATGTGCCCTGATTGCCATTTGAGTGACCAAGCCCTGGAGCCACACCTGGGCTGAAGACTGGCTTTGCTCAAGAACTACCAACAAGATGTGGGGTCCCCTCCTACTGGCAGTGGGGTTCTCACAACTCTGATAATTTTTCCGTGTTGTGCATATTTATAAGCCTTTATTTCCTTCACATTTCCTAATGAAAATGCTGTGAGTTTTCATTCTGTCCGGAGAACTATCCAAGATCTTCCCATATTATATGTATGGCATCCTAACATGTATTCTCCAGTGTGAGCCTTTCCTCTTGATTTTCTCTGCCAACTGTCCCTGTTTCTAGCATGCCCCTACTGTGCGCTTGATCGGTGAATGGTGTTTTGGAGGCCAACTGCCATGTCGACCCTGCCAACTTCACTCTCAGCAGCTCTTCCTGCATTCATCCCCTTGATGGCATGGCTCAGCTCTGTTCTAAATGTGGAGGCAGGAGCCAGATGAGCAGTCCTTTATTGAGCAGGCCCTGCTCTCTAGAGGGATGGGGGTAGGGGTAGGGGGTGGATAAGCTTGATGCACAGACTCCCCTGCCTTCCACCAGGGTCTGCTGGGTAGTTGGTGGGTTCCGAAGGGTGCAGCCTCTCTGGACGAGCTCCCAAAGAGCCCCTTGGGGTGGCGTCTTCATTGCCCAAATCCAAACCAGCTCTTAGACCTCTAGGCAAAGCTGCTCTCTGTCCTGTGATTCTTTGTCCAGCTCTTTGGCTCTCCTGAAGTTGAGCTTGTGAAATTCTCTCTTAATTTCTAGAAAGGTTTTGTTGCTTGTCTCAGGAATAACACAGAAAACGAAAGTGGCCACTGCACTGCATTCTAGCAAAAACACAAGGAAGCAGTACTGCTTCAGGCCTTTCTGAAAAAAACAAAAAAGTAAAATGTGAATGACCAGGAAAAGCTGCAATGACTCCCATACCCATACCCTCAGGGCAAGTTGGATTAGTGTCAAAGGTAGTCTTTGGCTATAGCCAACTAAGCCTCCTGTCCTGGTCCAAACATCACCTCAAGCTGTATGGAGGGGGGAATGTCATTGAAGGCACACCAGGCATTCCTATTTCTGCAGTTGTATTACACAAATTATGTTTTTGTTAACCTGCTTGTCAAAGGTCCATACTGAAATTAAGAACGGCTTCTAACGGAGCAGAAGGGAGACTTGGCTCTCCCACAACCAAAACCTTTCTGGTCAGAGATGCCCACCAATGGCATGATTTCTACCATAGCCTTTTTCGAGCCTCTTTCAGCTGCCACCTTACTATGCTTCCTTGCGCTTCGCTGCTATGCAGTGACAGACTGCCATGAACTGAGGGGAGGGGGAAGTGAAGGGAAGAATGCTTGGGGAAATGAAAGTATTGCCTCAAGGTCACCCAGCTGGAAGGAGAGGCCCACTTACCAAACTATGTTTGGACTGTTACGAAAACATCTTGTCTGAACCAGATTGGTTGCACTGGGGTGGGCAATGAGAGACAGTTAAAAGAGAGAAAAGTAGGGATTTTGGCACGAAATTTTCAGTTCTGGCTTTGTACTACTGCAATAAACTTGATCGTTAATAACCTATATCCCTTTCCCAACAAATGGAGTGAGGATCATTTTTATTTAGAGGTTTAAGTTGTGGCTGGTCTGAGACTTTCCTTGAAAGAGATGAGGGCCAAAGCAGATTCTTTTTCTCAGGTGTCAAGCTTCAATTTACTTCATGACTGACTTTGGAGAAGAAATGTTTGTAGGCTGACTAATATTTAAACTTGGACCACCGCTTGATCAAAAATCTAAACATCTTCACAAAGTATAGAGTCATAGAATCATAGGGCTGGAAGGAACTTTGGAGGTCTTTTATCCAACCTCCTGCCCTCATGTGTCATTTCTGTATACCTTCAGAGGAAATGACAAGTCCAATCGGTCAATCCCTTGTGCCCCTTGGAAGCTAAGTCAACCAAAAGTGATCAAAATAATTCAAAGCACAAGGCTGGAACCAGAGTTTCATGAAACTACCAACGTACCACAATAAAGGGGAAGAGCATGCCAACAGCGAAGAAGCTCAGCCAGCTCACTGATCCTGCAATGGTGTAAGCAGCAGGGCGTGAGGACTGCATGAACAATTCGGTCGTCAAAATGTTTGTCACGCCACCTGAAGGAAGGGGCCCTTGTTAGACAGAGGGAGTAGACATTGCAAAGGACGTAGCCAGTTCAACCTTCTGTCAGGCATGGTGGGACATAAAGCAGAAAGCTAACAAATTATGAGTTTGTCTGTTGGAGAAAGTTGGCTTCAGGCTATGCAGAAAGATGGATGAAGCTCATGTTTTATTCCAGAGCAGAGTAAAGAATTTCAGTAGCTGCCATCTTGGGCTCCTTGTCAGAATTTTTTTTTGAATGGAGGTGTCTGAAGACGCCTTGTGTAAATCTATCTGTCCAGCGAGCACCTTGGAAACTCATTCCCTACCCACCTCTTAACCGCTTAGGGAAGCATGCAAAACAAATATTATAGTCATAATATTTGCATAAATGAATGTATGCAGTACCTCCAGGTCTTAGTTGGTGATTCTAAGGTTATATAAGAGAGACGTGTTATCCAGGCTGGAAAAAAAAACCCAAGCAAGAAGAGTTCCTGGTTTGGTCTCCCCCAAGTTAGGCCTTCTTGGCCTCTGCAGGGCCCTGCAAGCTTGCATGTGTGAATTTCACTGTAATCATAAAAGAACAATACCTGGTCCAAGGCCAAAGCTCAAGATGAAGGCAAATATGCAAGTCATGCTCAGGTATGGTGCCCACGCATAAACCTGAGGAGAAAGCATAGGACAACAGGTTATATATTTCCTAACTAGTGGGAAAAGTCTGTGAGCCAAGGGGTGGCATGGCTGGTACTATGCAAGTGGTAGGTAATGGTCAGCATTTACAGCCACTGCTGCAAAAAGTCCTGCAGGTGGGTGCAGTGAGCAATGGGTATGCTCACCCCCTGAACTGGAAATGGGGAGGTTCCCCAATTACCTGGAAGGTCAGGGAGATGGTCAGGACAATGCACCAAAGCATCATAAGGCAGTAGCCTCCCAAGATCAAAGCTCTCCTCCCCAATGATTCAACTAGCAAGCCCTGCAGGAGGAGGAGATTAAAGCCACTTGTTCACTCAGTGAGCAAACAATCCCTTTGTGGCCACACAAACCTTGAATTCTACTACTTACACAGGTGAGGGCAGTGAGGCATTCACACATCCCTGTACCTAAAGTTACATAGGGGATCTTCTCGGGGGGAATCCCAGTTTCTGCAAAGACGTAACTGGAATAAAAGTAAATCTGAGAGAAAATACAAAAAACTCAATGAGGAAGGGAAGACATTTCGCTTGCCAACAGGGTCGCCAGCAGGGAACAGCTCTGTCCCGCGTCCACAGAAACAGTTTTGGATTGCAGCTCGCCACAAAGACCAAAGACTAAACTGCACGGCTGCAGCTCTGCCTTTGAACTGCTGCCAATGCTCAGGAAAGGATCCAACTCCCACACCTGCTATGTGTCCCCTGTTATCTCGGCCAGAGGTGCTTGGAGAGCAGCAGCTGCATGGAAGAGCTGAGCACCCATTCCCATCCTGCTTTTGGTTCCAAGCTGTGGGGGAATCTGGCTGCGGCAGGAGCTGGGAATTGGCTCCTGCCAAAGTGTGCCCTGGCACTCACTGCGTTGATCCCACTGAGCTGCTGGCCCATGGTCAGACAGATGACTGCAATCAGCTGCCAGCGGATGCTACGGTCAGCAAAGAGCTCCCAGGGCTTTTTTGCCTTCTCCCCTCCGAGGGCAAAGTTCTCTCTCTGGATGTCCTCCAGCTCCTTCTGGTAGTGCAGAGAACCGTGGAAGCGCTTCAATGCTGGGAGAAAAACAGGGTTCAGCCTCAGGATGGAGATCCAGGCCCACCTGAGGCCACTTGGCGGGTCCAGCAGAAGGTGAAGTGTCTGGACCCTCTGATTGAGTTCACCTCCCATGGCTGCTGCTCTCCTTCCCTGGGTGTGGCTCTACTGAAGTGATGGGGACTGATTTGCTCAGAGATCCTCCACCCCTAGTTTGTCCTGTAGACATGGGCAAGATTTGGGAGCATTTCTTTCTGGCTAAGGAGCTGCTGGCTTGGAGCTGCTCCCCGACCTGAAAGGATGTGCCCAGTTCCATCTTGGAAGTTTGAGAGGCATGGCTGCCAAAGGCCGCAGCCCACTCTACCTTTGATGCCCTTGGCCTCGTCCCCTCGGTCTAGTAATGTGAAACGGGGACTCTCTGGAAAGCAGGGAAGGCTCAGGAGTTGGATTATGGCAGGCAGGCCACAGCTCGAGAGGAGGAAGGGCCAATGTTCCTCTCCCCCCAGCAGCTCCCTGTGGGAAGCAGCACAAAGGCAGCTCTTCAGGACCCGAGGCAGCCAGCGGTTCCCTACACTGGGGCTCCAGTGATCCAGAGTTCGACACTCACCTTAGACCCATCACTTGCCCTGTCAAAATCCCTCCTGTCAGGAAGATGGAACTGCCCATCACCATGGCCCCTCGAAGGTGTCTGGGGGCAGCTTCACCTATATAGAGAGGCTGCACACACAGTCCAATGCCTGAAAAAAGAAGAGGGTCTCAGGAGCAGTTTTCCCCCATACATTTCCGAAAGGACCTGTAGCGGAGAGGCTGCCACTGATGGAAGGAAAGCACCACGGTCCTCAGTGAACTGCACACCTGGTACAGGTTGGTCTTTCACATGACGCACCCAATTCATTAATTATGGGTGGATCTTGGATGCAGTTTTCTGGAGACAAAATCCAATGCTTTACCTGTATTCATTCCGATCAGAAACCTCCCAACGATCAGCAGTTCGAAGAGCCCTGTTGGGAAGCTGGCCCCCATCAGGGTAGCAGCAAAGAGGGCAAGGAGGTTATTCACCAGCAGAGTTCCTTTCCTGCCAAAGGAGAAGGGAGTCAGAAGAGCTGAGTCACAGAAGGTAACCCAGGACACCCCAGAACAGGCTGTGAGAAGGTCAGACAGCAGAAAAAGCAGCCGGCGACTCGGGGTTTTCAAATAGAGAATGTTTCCTCACTGCATGGGCTGGTGCATGGCTGCCACTTGGTCAGGCTCACCACCCCTCTAGCCACAGCATGGAACCCATCCCTGCAATGGCTCTTCCCTCCTCTGATGGGGCAGTTCCCAGGGAATGTCAAGTCAGGCCAGGCCCTCACTCTTTGGCAAAGACAAAGGACAGTCCAGGGCCTGTCCACTTCCCTCAACTCTTTAGAGGAGGAGGAATTGCCCAAGAGCAAAGGTAGCATGCCTCTAGGAATGATTATGCTCACCTGCCCAGCCAACCAGCCATGATGCCCCCAAGGTGAGCCCCAAAGAACCCGCCTAGGGAAAAAATAGAAGCAATGGTGGACCAGAGAAGAGTCAGTATGCTGGAACTCAGCTTGGTCTGGTAACGGCTCTGCCAAGTATCATTGAGGAACTTGTGGATGTGCTGAAAACCCAAAAGAAGAATAATGTGGGGGGTGGTACCGATGGTGCTTCCTACTTCCCATCGCCAGTATTGGGATAAGACTGCCTGGGACACACATACCCTCAGTCAAGCAGAGGAGCACGACACTTTTGTCAGAAACGAGGCTAAATGAGTTGCTAGGAACCCACCTTTTCCCTTTCTTCTCCATCTTGGAGACCTAACCTCTGACATGCCCCACGTGCTGGCTGGGGAATTCTGGGAGTTGGAATCTCCACATTCTATAATGGCCAAGGTTGAGAAGCACTGAGCTAGAGATTCAGGGAAACACATTCAGGGAACAGCTGCCACCAAAGGATCAAGCATGCCTTGCGCCCAGTGGCTAGACAATGGCCATGGACTCCTTCCACTTCCTCCAGAGGTCCTCTTTCTGAGGAGACTCCTCACTCCTCTTCCTACATTCCCTGGGATTGCTAGGTGCATCTCACAGAAGGAGCCCCAGGGCAGCCTCTGGATTTCAGTGCCGGTTTTGTTAATTATCTTTTTATTAGCCACCTGTCTGAAAACACATAGGGTCTCCTGCTTGAGCAGGGGTCCCATCCAGCTGTATTGGGATTGATCTCCTGAACTGCAGCTCAGCCTGTCAGTCTCCATCTCAGTGTGACCTATGCATACGCATGTGTTTAGCACATGCTGTTGTCCCTCCACGGTTACTTTTGTTTTTAATTGTCCTAGGAAGCATGAAACACTGCATTAAATCAATCTTGCACAGTTTAATTCATGAGGGAATCATCTGAGACAGGAAGAGTCAGCTGCCTTGGCACCAGACCCCTTTGGCCTGTTGCTCTGATCTTTACTCCAGAGAGGCTTCTCAAGTAGTGCTGGGGCTGAGGGAGGAGGAGGTGTTACTCTGGGACAGGATGGGATCCCACGGCTTGGCATTTCTCCCCCAAAATGGTTAGATGAACCAGAATGGGGTACCATAGCAGAAGGGGTGGTCCGTTACCCCGATAGTGATGCCCACACAGTATTCCTGACAATGTGGCAGATATTCGCACCCATGTCTCTTGCATCTTATGTGGGTCCTGGCAGCCATTCCACACCTCCTGCCTTCATCATCAGGCAATGGACCTTGGGCATTTTCAGCCCAGCTGGACATGGAGCCTTTTTCACAAAAATCTTGGGCTATGAGAAGTCTATGCTGATTCATGCACCCTTTGACCCTGCTTCCTCTGAGTTGGGTAAGTGCAAAGAGAAGAATCTATAGCAGAGCAGCCACAAATAGCCCTTCAAGATGCTTTGGAGGCCTTACCTGAGTGGGGGCACTGATAAGAGAAACATTGTATCCGTACTGAAAGGTCCCTCCAATGCCAGCTGCACACACAGTGCCAAGGAGGGTCCAGGTTGGGAGCTATAGAAAGAGGAAGTCCCAAATGCCATGGTCAAGGAGGGCTGACAACCATGAGCACCCCACTCTGGCTCAAACAAAAGTTTGGGTTTGGCAGAGCACGAGACCGCCAGACCTGTTGGGAGCGTGGGATGGATAACTGGTTTTTTAAAATCTGAGCTATTGTTCCCCCCAGCCTAGGAAAACGCATCAGAAGAAAATCACAGCCTGTGGCTGGACCATCAGTAACAGCCTCAGGTCTGAACTAATAAGCAGAAAGCCAATAAGAAAGTAACTGTCTATAAATATTATTAAATGCTAAACAACAATTAAGTCAAAACAGAAACAAACAAGCAGAGCAAATAATAGTGGAAGAAGATTATGCTGTTATTTCTTCTCCCACTCTCTGTGGTCTGTCTTTCCCTATTCAGCAGCAACCTTGCCTTTTCATATGTGTGGGAAGCTCCTTTGGCTACTGGGGGATTTATCGGATGGCAGGCAGAGCAGGTGGTGGAGGCAACCTCCTTTTTACCAAGAGCTAGAATATTTTTCAAAGGATAAAAGCCCAGCTGAAAAGGTGGCAGTTAGAGATATTCCCCCTTAGAAAATCCCAAAGCTTCAGCTGTTCCCAAAAAACACAGAGGAACTCATTGTGACATCTTTTCCTCCTGGCTAATCCATGGAAAGTGATACAGAAGGAACCCCAGGGAGAATTTGCAGAAGCCAAAACAGAAGGTGAGGCCTGCTTCATTATTGCTCTGATAACCAGCAAGTCTTCTATGCACCCCCTGCCCCCCAGCATTTCAAGCAACCATCTCCCCAAGAACAGACAACAATCCCATTACACCTGCTTGTAATGATGCAGATGGATTGTCTAAAGCCACTCCCCAATCTTCTTTCCGGTATCCGTTTTTCTTAATGCAGAGACAATACTTACTCTGCCCCAAAGACCAAAAGTACTATTCCTATCCACCTGGAGGCGCATCTGTTTTTTCTGGCAGGGGGCTGGTAAAAGACTGAGCTGAGAGAGAAAAAAAGTAAAGAGGTCACCAAGGACATCATGCAGGGCTGTAACAGTTCCTTATAAGAAAACGGGGCTGGGGCATTTCCCTTACAAGATAGCAAGTCAGAGAAGGTTACGCGAGGGAGAAAGGAAGAAATATTCCCAGGATAGAAAAACGGCATACGCTGGCTATTCTTCCCTTCTTCAGACTGGAAAACCCATGGGGGACACCCAGGGGAACAAGACCAAGAGAGATCCCCGGATAAAGGGAAGCATTTCTTCCCAGAGCACATGGTTACGCTGGGCTAATGTATCTTTTCTTTTCTGTACACTGAGAGTATTTGCACCAAGACGAATTCCTTGTGTGTCCAATCACACTTGGCCAATAAAAAATTCAATTCAATTCAATATTCTATTCAAGTCTAGTCTATATTCTAGTAGTCTATATTCTGTTCTAACGCTGGTGCAAAATGGGGTGGCATGTATCTTGGTCTCAAAGAGAAGCTCAGCGCTTAGACTGTCGGTGCGCATCCAGTGATGAAGGTGCTAGAAATCGGGAGACCCATCTCATCTTCGCCGTGAAAGACGGCTGAGTGATGTTGGGACAGTCCCTCTCTCTCTCAGCCCCAGTTCACCCCACAGAGTTGTTGTGGTGGGGAAATGAGAAGCATTAGGTATATTCACTGCCTTGAGTTACCTACAAAGTCATAAAGGCGAGGTAAAAATCAGATAAAGGGACAGAGTGGGTAGCTTTGATCGAGTCCACCCCACCGCCCTCCTAAAAGCCCCCAGCCTCGGTTAGAACCTGGCTGCGGGTCGCCCGAAGCACCAATGCTGCGGCCGCAGGTCGGCGCCGGTGCCTGGGAACGGGTCTGGAAGCTCCTGGAGACCCGTAGCCAAAGGGGACGGAGCTCTCCCAGCGACAGAGCTCCTCGGGCCGCTCTGAAAGCAACTAAGCGCTGTCCCGCCGAAGAGAAGCGCGGGTCTCGCCGCCCCCCCTTCACCTGGCGCCCGGGACTCCTGCGGGCTCCGGACCAGCGGACCAACGGCTGCCGCTCCATGCTCAACCTCCGAGCGGCCCGGGCTGAACACGGCCAGCCAAGGGACCAGCGCGCTTTATACCGCACCCCCACCCCCACCCGCCGCCTCCTGGCCCGCACAATGCCTACGACTCCCGGCAAGCCTCGCGCGCGCATCCGTCACCTGTCGGCGTCTGCGGCGCGGCTGGGTCACGTGTCCGAACCCGCTCGGCGGCCTGGCTGCTGCGGCGGCGCCACCCCTCACAAAACCAAAGCGGAGCGGCCAGCACCGCCATGGCCTCCGGGCCGCTGCCCAGTTCCTTCCCGCCGCCGCTAGCCCCGCGGCCCCGCGCCCGCCGCCTCGCCGCCCTGGGGCTGGCCAGATCTCCGCTCGGCGTGCGGGGCTCGTCGGTCAGCCCGACCAGCGCCCCGCCGCGCGCCTGGAGAAAGCACCGGATGGAGGAAGAGCCGGAGGGGTGAGCAGGGCCGGGCCCCAGGCAGGCAGAAAGGCAGGCGGGGTGTCCGCCGCGGCGCCGGATGCCAGCCTCTTCGCTGTTATCTCCCCAGGTGCCCCCCGGGCAAGAAGGCGGCGGCAGCGGGGTGGCTGTGCTGCGCAGGGGCGACTCCCGGCCCGCCGGAAGCGCCCTGCGAGGAAATGGAGCAGGTCGGGCCGGAGCAGCAATGCGAGGCTGCACGTCGGAGACTGCAGGAGATCGAGGACAGGTGAGCCGCCCGCCCGCCCGCTGTAGAGGTCGCCCTCCACCCGCTTCCCTCTCACGGGGCTTCCTCCTTTCCCTGCCAGGATCACCGAGGAGGAGGAGGAGGAGGAGGAGGAGGAGGGACTTGCTGGTCGGCCCGAGGGCCACCTGCCCATCCTGGTCCTGTCCCACACGCTGCAAACCGGACTGAAGCAAGACTACGAAGGAAACTTGACCAAGAAAATCATTGAGTCCATGTACGTATACCATTGGCTCCAACAGGGAAAGGGGGGAATTGAATCCCAACTATCTTAGGAGCTGCCCCCTTGGGTGTGGGAGCACCCCTGCCCTAGAGGAAAGACCCGGAGCAGCCTGGGCAAGGGCTGTTCCCCAGAGATTGATTTTGACTGTGGTGCTTTCTCTCAGGAGCCGTCCATCAATGGAGCTGGTGCTTTGGAAGCCTCTCCCTGAATTTCTCCCTGAAAAAGGAGGTCCGGTTTGTATTAAAGGCTACAAGCCATTGGTCACAGAAAGACGCCTTGGAAAGCTAGCAACCCTGGAAGCTGCCTTTCCCTCACAGACAGATAAATTCCTGACGCAGTCTCAGCAAGCAGAAATGCCCTTGGCCCAGTTCGGGGCAGGTGGATCAAATGGGCCTGCAGAAGAAGAGATGGAGCTATAGAAGGGAATGAAGCAAGCTGCTTTATCTTTACTTTCTGGACAAGCAGAGATTGAAAGGTGCCGTTCTACAGGAATCCCCAGGAGCTTAGTTATAAATCTAGGATGTGGGGAAGGCACTTGGGGCTTCTGAAAATAAGCTGGCTGGTTCTTTGTGTGCACCTTGTCATCTTTTTACACAGTGAGATGCCAAACCTTATGTCCCATCCTTTATACCCAATAAGCTGGAAGCCTTGTTTTCTTGGAGCACCAATCTAGAATTTGGGTTTTGTTTAAGAAATCTGATTGCTTGTGACAAATACAGCATTCATTTCTGCTTCAGCCTTTCAAAGTTTGAGCCCCTGTATTTCCCTATTCAGGCATGGGAATACAGATCCTTCTTCAACTCAAGATCAGTTGGTGGCACTGACTTGCAGGTTCTATTGCATGAGGAGTGATTTACATTGGCAAAAGGCCTGTGTCCCGTGGTTCCTCTCTTGAGAATCTCAGTGGACACTAGTAGCACTGAGGGAAATAGATATGGTTGTGGCAACCTAGCTGAGCACAGCTGTTGGTAGATAATACGCCAGTTAAACATCAGACTGCCCAAGCTATCATTTTATGCACTTTTTAGCTTCTTGTGTGGTCAAGGAGCCAATTGGCAGCCTAGTGCTCTGAAATTCTTACAGCACCACTGTAAATGAAGATTACTGCAGGAATTTTTATGTATAGGAAATAGTTTTTCTAGGAAAATCTCAAGCTTTACACACTGCCTACAAGAAAGCCAGGAAAGGCAACCTCAGTTAATTTTTTTCCCTGTGAAGGACGACAGTTGAAAGTAACTTGAGCATTTTTAGTTCTATTTTCAATTTTCTGCATACTTTCTTGGTTCCAAAATGTATTAGCCTTCATAGCTAATAATCATTTTTAAACTTAAAGTGGGGCAGATCTCAGCAAGTCTATTCTGATGTTTACAACTCAATTCTTTATACTGCTACTTTGTGAAATTGCCTCTGCTTTTAAGTAACCTTTTCATTTAGCAAAAGCCTTTGTGCCTCTCTTCTGTTTGTTGAATAGCAAGCCCATGTCACACTAAAAGCTTGTAATCTTAAATTAGAGGAGCCAGATAGCCCTTCTGTGTACTGAGATCAGAAACCAGCTCTCACAGGGAGAGCACAGCAAGTGCCAAGCAATCACAGGGTGGGAATTGGCTTTGCCTACATCTTGTAAAACCAAGGAATCTATCTGCCTTTATCAGAGCTGTTCATGTTAATGTTGGTTAGATTTTGCTCTGGTGTAAGGAAAAAAGGACATCTGTTCCTTCAACTGCACATAAAGTAACATCCCCAATTGTTGGATTGGCCTTGAAATTACCCACCTTCACTCATGGATAAAAAGATCTTTGAGTGTATTCAACCAACAGCGTAATTTTTTTGAGGGATGGATGGGCACCTGTTTGTGGAATAAGAATTGCCTAAGAGATGGGAATTCTGGGAGTGTTTTTGTTGGATTGTTAATATAGAAACCAGCAACACTGCATTGTGGTCTGCCTGCCATTGGGCCAAATCACAATTTGTATGTCAATAAACACTTTTTTAAAAAAAATGTAAATGCTGTACATTGCTAACAAATACTAAAGATTTGTCACTACCTTTTACTTTGCTGTAATCAATTCAACTCTCAGTGGTTTAAATAGTTGAAAGCTATTAAGATTACTTTTGAGGTTTCAAAATCCTTTTGAACTCTGTTGGATCTGTTTTGGCACTTTGTGAACTGCCAGGCTTTAGTCTTCTGTGTCAGGGAATGTACCAGGTGTCACATTCTTGTAAACATTCAAGATCAATCAACAATATATAACCATTGGTGATAGAGGTAGGTTGCTGTTAGGGTCTGGCTTACTGATTTGTTAGCTCGTAGCAGAATACTAGTGGCAAAAAGCTCCTTCCAATGAACTGGAATGCTAAATTACTGTCAGATAATGATAGGTAACAAGTTCTTGTCTGATATATGTGGCAATTGAAGCAACTGAATTGCAAACAAGCAACACTTAAGATCATTACATCACTCCGCCTGCACACCATTACGAGGAAGGGGCCTTGAAAAGGTAAGCTTGCCAGACACTTTCAGAAAGTTCTGAGGTAATTAAGAATTTTAGTCTTTAGCCAAGGAGTAGTCGTACACTGAGACCTTCTGTGGAAATCCCAAAATGATTTAGGCTAACCCTTCTCCATACTTATAAAGAGAAAATGCCACACAGCCCCCCTTATGCAGGGATGGCAATTTTGCACTGTAGCCTTCTATTGCTCACTTCTTGTGGAAGATTTAGCTGGGTGCTTCCTATGGTTCCCTAGTTCAAATGAGAACTTTTCTCCCTGCTTCTGCAATATTTGGTAGCTGCTGTGTCAACCCAGGTCTGTAGCTACCATTCCATCAGTGCAGAATTGAACCACTTCCACTTGTTAAGGACATTCAAGCATACAATTGGGCAGCAACCATCCAGAGAAACAACACAGTATACAGTATCACTCATAAGCTAGTGGCAGGATGACAGAGAAGAAAATGTGTTCTACACAGCTGCTACTTTTGAGTGATGGCTGCCCAAGGTTTAACCTTCCCTAAATTTGGCATACATCGTTGTTTAGATTGCCCTGTTTCAAGTAATAGTTTATATGGGTAAGAATGCATGTGTATTTACCTATGGCTAGTTGAACCAGTTTGCCAAATTAATATGAATGGCAGTTTGTGCAGAACTTTAAACGGACCAATACATTTCCCCTTCTTTCTGAATGATCTTCCACCGTTACCTCCCTCCCACTTTAGAACAAAGGAAGGAAAAAGATACGACTTGCTCTGCATTTTAATTACAGCAAGTTTAAATATGCTACCAGAAAATAACTTTCAAAAAAAGCGGTACATGTATATTTACATATCTTGCCCCACCGCCTTTATTTATCCATTGAGGAGAAGCTACTGAGAGGGATTAGCAATTTCTCCCTAAGCAGGATCCCTTCTTTTTTTCCAACAAAGCTGACTTGAGTGGCGGTTTCATTTCTTGGAAGGGCTATGGAACACCTTGATGACATACAAAAAAAGAAGCAATACTTAGGAATCTGATGAAACACTTTCAAGAGGAATCTTCTTCCAAAACACCTGTCCATCTGAGGGCTGTCCAAAAGCTATCACACACTGATCAGTTGAGGAAAGAGCTCCTTGGCAAAGGCCTCCTCCCAGCTGCAATCTGTGTCCACAGGAGAGGACAGGTCACTGAACGGGGAGGGTGAGCCTTCATAGCCCGAGTCACTGGCTGCATCCAGCAGTGAGGGAGGCCTCTGGTCTGAGGAGAGCAGATGGGAGAGGCCCAGGTCAGGCAAAAGGGTATCTGCAGGCTCCTCCTTCACAGAGACAGGGGCCTGCAGGGGAGGAGAAGCCACCACTTCCTCCAGGAGTGCACTGGTCTGGGTGGCTGCTTCCGATATGATCTCCAGGAAGAATGGCTTGGTGTATTCATGATCAAACCTGATCAGTTCATTAATGGCGTCTTGCTTGAGTGGTGTAGACCCCAAGGAGGGGCTGGTGGAGGCAGGTAAGGAAACAGCTGCTTCTCCACACACTTCCTGCTGCAGCTTTTCAAAGAAGGTTGCCTGGGAGCTGCTGCAGTGCAGGAACATGTTTGGATCCAGACTGTCCAAAATGCCCAAGAGGAGATCAGACTGTAAGAGAACAGATACCCACCCCAATTTTGCTGGTTAGCACAGGTGATTCAGAGAATCCCCCTGACGTTTGCTTCTAGCCGGACACTGAACAGGAAGGTTAGCAGCTAATTTTACCCACCTCAGCATCTGAAGAAGCCAGGCTGTCTGTGCCCAGAGGGAGGCCACCTTCATCCTCTTCCTCTTCCTCTCCCCCACTGTGGAGGCAGAAGACTGCTGGGCCTGTCCCTGCTGCGGAGGAACACGTAGTCTAAGTGCTGCGGACTCAGAGGACCCGGTCTCTGCCCCCCCAGGGGCGATGCTTGCTGTCTCCTCCTGCGTTTCCACCTGCGGGGAAGGGTCCTTGGTGAGACGGGCGGAGGCAGGCGCCCTGGCGGGGCTCCTCGGCCTGTGACCCTCACCTTCAGCGCGGGAAGTCCGAGACGGAGGCGCAGATCGTGGTTCTCGCGCGCCAAGCTGTGGGCGCGCTCCTGCAGCCGCCGGTTCTCGGCCACCAGTTTCTGGTTCTGCGAGAGAAAGAAAAAGCGAGCGAGCGCGGCGGTGAGAGGGCGCCAGCCGCCCGGCAGCCCTCCCCGCCCCGCCCGGCAGCCCTCCCGCCCCACCTCGGCCTCCAGCTCGACTGCCTGCCGCTCCAGCTCGCCCATGCGCGCCTTCTTGCGGTCGCGCGCGCTCTGCGCCGCCACGCGGTTCTTCAGCTTCCTGGAGGGGAGACAGAGAGGCGGTGAGAAGCGTTCGCGTGGCGCCGCGCAGCGCCCGGTCCCCGGTTGCGGCCTCACCGGCGTAGGGCCTTCTCTTCTGGGCTGAGGTGCGCCAGGCGCTGCCGCTTACGGGGCGGCGGGGAAGGCGAGGGAGCCCCTGGGGCAGGAGCCGTCGATGCGGCCGGCAGCAGGAGGAGCCTCGGCGGCGCTGCAGGGCCCGGCAGCGGAGCCATCCCGCCGGAGGTGGCGGCCTCGGCCTCCTCCTCCTGCTGCTTCACGAACGATGATCCACCGAAACGACAAGCTCCGTCGGTGCGTCGAACCGTCTGCGCTTGCGGTCTGCCGCGGCTCCCGGGCATATCTCACGCCGTGGCTCTCGTTGATTGGCTACCTCCAGGAGACACCCCCCACGGGGGCGCTTGCCGATTGGCCTCTAGCAGGCAGGGGCGGGGCGCGACTGTGTGAAGGGAGTCTGACGCAAGCCTCTGGCCTTTGCCGAGCGCCACGCTGGCCGGCCGCACTCGCGCAGCCGCAAAACGACGCCGGCGAGGGAGAGCGGGGGCGGGTTTGCCGGTGCGAGCGAGCGTTTCCTTCCGCCCTCGGTTGCGTCGAGCAGGGCTCGGGCGGAACCCGCAGGAGCAATTCCTTCGCGGAAGTGGCGGCATCCTGACTGGGCGGGGTTCCCTGTAGCCAGCGATGCGACCGGACTTAGTCCGGGGAATTCCAGCTCGTTACGCACCAGGGAATTTTCATAGTTCCCGATGTGTGACAAAAAGGAGAACCCCAAATTAACCGCGTGAAGGAAAGTGCAGCGCGGTGAAGAGCGCAGCCGCTAAACTTCGGGGTGGCAAGTGCAGGCGGACTCCCCGCCCCGAGCTCTGCCGGCTGCCGTCATAGCAGGAGCTCTACCCGGATGTGGCCTCGTGCGGGCCGTGACTCGGGCTCAGCCCGCGGTCCGCACCCCCGGGGGACGTAAATGGCATGAGTCGGGGGCGCTTCGTCAGTCCTTGTTGCTGCAATGGGTGGGCGCCGGGATCTTCGCGCGCTCCGACCCAGCAGAAGCCTCCGACGGGCGAGCGAGAGAGGAAGGCAGGGGCCTTAGCGTCTGGCCCTCAGCCGTCGGATGCCGCTGCTGGGCTTTGTCTGAAATCCTTGGAGCTTAGTGCCCGCTTCAAAAGCAGCGATCTCTCTCAATTCTAAGCCAGCGTTTTCAGACTATATTTTATTGAAAACGCCACCCGGGTCCAGTTTGCCTACTGGACCCGCCATTTATGGTGTTTCAAAGAAGGTTTAAAAAATTGCAAAATCTAAATGAACCGGGGAAATCTGCTTAGCGATCTTGCAGCCTCTGAGCAGAAGCCACTTTTCAGCCAATGCTGGTTGTTTGAAGCAGTTGAACACGGCTCATGACACTTCTCCCTTTCGCGGCCCCCGACCCCCCCCCCCGGGCACTACCAGGCTTCTGTAGCCATGGGGCTCTGGAAGGCTACCCCTCTATCGATCTAATATTTCCTCCACGTATTTACAGCCCGCCCAATTTTAGGGGGGGGGGGAGCGTACAGCTGCCCGAGGGAACAGGGCGGAACTAGAGGGCTACGGCGCCGTATCCGGCACGCAACCTGAGCGGCTTTCCGCCGGCAGGAGTCGCTTTTTAGCAACCAGCAGAGGGAGCAGATGACTCGGGCAGCGAACCGAATTGGTGCAAGACCACAAGCCGCCCGCAGGCCTTCCTTCTTCTCAACTTCCTTCGGGTTTGATGGCCAGCGCTCTTCTGGCGCCCGGGGAGTCTGCGGGTCCCGCGCTGGAAGGGAGCAAACTTCCGCCTCCGGGACCTTCGATGTCAGCAGGTCCGCACCGCAGCTTTCTGCCTGCTGGCCGGATAAGGGGTGCTGCTATGGCCCGTTCCCGGAGCCTGCAAGTTCCGCTGCTAAGAGCCAGGAACTGCAACGGGGGTCCGTCCCGCGCTTAAGTCGGCCGCTGGGCAAAGTGGTTCGGAAAGGCCGCCCGTCAGGGCAGCTCCATCCCCTTCTTGGCTCCCCTCTCCATTTTCTGATAATTCAGGTTTGCTTCACCCAAAACCCCTTGAAGTGGCTCCCCTTGAATGTCCGCGGGGCAGTTGCGGAAGAAGGACGGGAATCTAAAATTCAAATTCAAACCTTTATTGTCAGAGCACAACATGTGTGCAAAGAGATTGGCTGAGCCTCCCTCCAACGCTGAAGCTACAGCTCAGGACGGGGGTTGGGGACCCGAGGTCTTTGGCAGGAGGAGGCGGATACCCCAAAGCTGCCTTCCTACCCGGCTTTCTAGCCAGCTACTGGGCCACCGACTGCAAGGTGGGCTTCCACCGCCGGATTCCCCTCACTCTGGAGGACCCCTGCCGGGAGGCGCAACCCCCACGTTCATCGTTTTCGGGCCGCCCGCGGCTTCGGCTCCCCCAGCCCCGCCCAGACGAAGCCACCCGTCAGGTCCCGCGCTGCCTGGCCAGGAGGCGGCGGCGAGGCGGGGACAGCCGCAGCCCTGTCACGTGGAGCAGATGAAAGGGACGCGGCGGCTGGGCCGAGGAGAAGAAGGAGGAGGAGGGAGCTGCCGCCAACCCGCCGCCCCGCCGCCGCCGGGATACGACGCTAGGCCGAGGCGGAGGCCGGGCAAGAGGAGAAGCCGCCCGGCGGCGCAGAGAGACCCGGCGGCGCCAGCGACGCGATGCGCGACCCTGGCCGGGCGCCCCCCTCACCACCGCTGCCCGGGGCCGGCGCGGGGGGCCCGGCGGCGCGATGAGGCCGGGGCCGGGGCCGCTGCTGGTGGTGGCGCTGGCGGCGGCGGCGGCGGCGGCGGCGCTGGGCCGGGAGGCGGCCTTCGTGGAGGTGGTGCTCTTCGAGTCCAGCCCCGGAGGCGACTACACCACCTACACCACGGGGCTGCAGGGCCGCTTCTCCCGCGCCGGGGCCACACTCAGCGCCGAGGGCGAGATCGTGCAGGTGAGCGGCGGCGCAAAATGGCTCCGGGTGGGAAAGCGGCGGCCCCTGAGCATCTGCAGAGTGCTCGGGCCCGGGACCCGCGTGGTGCACGGGCAGGAACGGCAGCTCTTCGGCGACCTGCCCCGGGCTTTCCGCCGACTTTCGTTTTAGGAGAAGGCGGCTTCTGGGCCGCCGAGATGGTGCAGGCTGTCCAGGAACCACGGTCCCGGCTCTCTGAGCCCCCTCGGGGGTCAGCCTGGACCTCGTTCCAGGAAGGCAGCGCCTCTTCGTGGACGGGATCACGGGGGCGGCTGCTGCTGCTGCTGCTGCTGCTGCTCTTTAACTGCGGGTGGGACCCCAGTTCGAGCCACGGATCGCCTTTGGGACTCCCGAACCAAGAAAATGGGGCCGCAGAAAGCCGAGGGTGGCCCGCGGGTGGTTGCTGCTCCGCTCGGGTAGCCATCCTGGCTGATCAGGGACCCGGGAGCCGCATTTCTGCTTGCGGGCTGCATTCCAGAGAAGCGAGCCTCGCAGATGCGCTGGGGACGGGCCAGGGTGGAAGCGTTGATGCGGCGATGGTTCCCGCACAGAGGCTCCCGAACGCTGATGGGCAGCATTTGCCCTCGCGCGGTCGAGCTTTTCCCCTGGGAGTAAGAAACATGGGCTGCGTGTGCGTGTGTGTTGAAGTCAGGTCTGCAGAGGAACAGCTTGAGGTGGAAGTCACCGCTCAGAGGCCGCTTCACAAGGGCTGCTCCAGTTTTGAGAGGTTTTGGATTAGGAAGAAGTGTTCCTCTGCAGTGTCCCCCGCAGAGCCCAGAGGCTGCCAGTTGAATTCTAACAATTTGCATGAAAAATGTGTAATCACCTTATTAAAACTGGTCTGCTACTGGTGAACCTTTTTTCATTTCTTCCTCTTCCTCTGCTTATGGTGAATGCAGCTTCTAAGAGTGCTCAGCTCACCCTCCCCCCTCCGTTTTTGGTCTGCCTTAGATCAGAGGCTCACATGTTGAAGCCGGCAGTGCTAGAGGCTAGTTCCTATCTCTGTGACAGCATTTTTAATTTAACAGGACCAGCTTTGATCTTGCATATTTATAGGCAGCCTCAAATCACTGCAGCCTGTACTTCTTTATACTGTAACTGAAGTTCTTTCTTTCATCTTGAAGCCTTTGTGGATATGCTGTTTATTTTGGGCACTGTGGAAAATAGAAGCAGGGGCAGGATTGAAAATAAGGCAAGAGGCTTTCTCAAAACTATGTATCCCCTGCAAGTGCAAACATGGCTGTGTTTGAATACAGTGGGGTAGAAAGGCCTGAGATAAGCCCCTCTGAGTTGTAGTAACATGACTGCCTAAATCTAATCTGTGATTTTTCAGACGGGCCCTTGTTTTTTCCACCAGGGGCTGGAGCTTTGGACTTGTGCTTTCCCGAAGCTGATGTTTCTTACTGTTTGACCCGAGTTTCCCTGAGGCTGCATCAGTTGCACAGGCGAATGTTGGGGCCAACTAGGCCTGCTCTGAGGGCAGAGGGCTGAAGACTAGGCCCATCTGTTATTGAGGCAGCGGAGGAGATGGAGGCTGCCCCCTTAAATAGGCATCCATACAAGGAAGATGGCTGGCAGCACAGCAGAAGTCCTGGCTGCTCTAATGGAAATGGAAGAGACTCCTTCTGGGATGGGATAGGAGAAGGGGCACATTTCTCTGCTCTGAGAGGCTAAGGGTGGCTTGAATTGGGAAGCTATCCATCTCTTTTCCCCAACAGCTATGAGATAGGTCAGATGTGAGAGAAATTAATTTTAGCTTGTTGCCATGGAGTAGGAGCATTGAAACGTGGCTGGGCACATGCTTCAGAGTTCTCTTTAGCTAAGTCTAAATGTTGTTGGTTTGTTTTTGGCTTAGTATATGGTGAATTCAACCACTGTGTTTGTAAGCCAGCATTTGTGGCTCAGGAAATCATAGAAATAATCCAGTGTAGCCTAGACTCTGTAGTCCTTCCCACTGTGGGTCAGGTATACTAGTGTCTTTTTGATTCCCTACATAAATGATATTTTTGGTCAGTGCTACTGACGTACAGAGCAGTGTCAGAGGTTTCTGATCAACTGCAGTGCCAAAGAGGGCAGCTAATGGTACAGCTCCAAGATTGAAGTGGGGAGTTTGCAGAGCAGGAGAGAATGAAGAATGTCTCTGCCCAAGCGCCCAAGGGAAGAGGGAAAGTGCCCAGGTGCCTCCCGTGAGGAGTGCTGCAGAGGTGGGGTGCCTCCCACCACACTCACTCTCCTCCTGGCTTCTTGGCACCATTTCCATTGGTTCTGATGACTGAGCAGCTCAGACAGGCCTCCCAGGCTAAAGTGTGTGATAGAAGGCTGCTCTTCAAGTGGGATATTCTGTCACAGTAGCGGCACAAAGTTCACATTTGAGCTTGTACTGATTCCACAAACGAGGCTGTTGGGTTGAGCCTTTTATTTCTCAAAGGCTTTACCGGTGATGGTAGAAGTTAAGAGCGTGGTGTAAGCTGTTCTTTGGGGCAGAAGGATGAACAATGCCTAGTAAGAGAACCAACTGTGCCAGTAAGCAGTGAGGCAGACCTACTGTAGCAGCATCTTTGCTGGCAGGTCCAGAACACACATTGTTGAGCAGCTGTAATTGTGGAACACCTTGTCTAGGATTGTGTCCAAAGGCAAGGATTTCTAACATTCTTTATCTTGAATCTTTGAAGCCACTGGATGTACTGTTGCTCCACACTTGGGGCAGGCTGCCGGGGGCGGGGGCGGGGCTCTGTAAGACTTGTTAAAATGAAGGGTTTCCTTATGGACAGAAGTGGTAAGCATCCCGAGGAGCTTGCACAGGGGTTCTGGGAAGCCTGTGCCAGGGCGGTGTTTTACTTAATGCCTGAACCTTACCCCACAGCCACTTATGGCCATCTGATGGATGTGAACATCACAGGAGAGCTCAAGGGCATTTTCATTCCCTTCAGTAGTGGGCAGGGGAGAAGGGGAGCATTACCCCTTTCACAAGGGTGAGTATCTGGTCCATGAGCTGCACAAAACTCTTAATTAAGCTGAGCCCTGAGGGCATGGGTGTGGAATCTGTTTGGTGTGAACAGATGTGCAAATTCTGGGGCCAAGCGGTTTTGCCTGTGCACTGGGGACAGAGGTATATTCTGGATTGGGACTATTTGATTTTTTTAACAATCGCGTAGCTATAACAGCAACAACCTTAAGTTTGGTTTCAAAATAATAGGAATTAATAGTCGCTGTGGAAACAACTGTACCTATACTAACCGATAGATTTTGGTTATTATTCTTGCAATATAATATTGTTTATTACTGTTATTTTTAATGTCTCTAAAATTTCTCCCAAATTGAGGTGGAAATAAGTAATAATTTCTGCTTTGATTAGACTAGACTTCGAGTTCTGGATGTCATGCTGTAAAAAGAATTGGATAAACTTCCCCCAGTTCAGAAAAAGGCAGAGAAGAAAGGGGATTAGCATTAGTTCTGTGAAGGGAGACTGAAGGAGCCTTGGAAGGGAAGACCGAGGGGTGCAGTGCCCTTCAAAAGGCCAAAAGAATGCTACACTGAAAGGGACGATCCCTGTCCCCCATGGCCCCATAATGCAAGGCAAGGAATTTCTGAGTACAGACATAGTTGGTAGAAAGTGACCCTCTCAGCTGACCCTTCTGCATGCCAAGGAAGGACAGAGCCTGCTGAGGGATGTTCTGATGCCAGCTTTTGCCCTTAGTTTAGCTTCCTGCACTGCCCGCTTCTGCTTTACAGGAAGGCATCTTCTTCTTACTGAGGAGCTAATTCTTGGGTGATCTTCTGATGCCAGCCTGGTCCTTGGTGTAGTTCCCAGGGGAGGGGGGAGGGCTGTATGTGTGTGGGGGGGTGGGGGGGTGATGAGAACATAGTAGATGATCCTTTGGCTTCCTCTGGATCACCAGCACCACTTGGCTTTCTAGCGAAAGAAGATGTGGCCTCCCCTTGTTGAGGAGGAATCCTGCCTGGCCTCCTGCTTATGTCTTCTCTGCCTTCCACAGCGCAAGTTAGTGTGGAGCATCACTTGGGCTTTGCACTGGAAAAGCTTGTCCCCACAGCCTCAAGATTAGCTTGACACATAGGACTCCTGGCTTGTTCTGTGGGTTCCAGAACCTTCAACCAACGCCCCCCCATCCCCCCACCTGATGGTGAGGTGGGCAACACAAGGCACAGCCAAAGGGCTCAGGCACAGGGCACACAGTGTTTTTGGAGAGAGTGCCTTCTCTGGACCTCTAGCCAGCCTGATTATTTAGAGGGTTTCTGCAGGAACCAAGTCTCGCCTTAGTCACCAAGCTGAATTCTTGAAGCACTACACCAAGCTGTCTGAGTCTGGTGAGAGCATGGGCAATCAGCTTGGCTTTTCAGCCACACCAAGGCTCTTTGGAGGCTCCCAAGCTGCCTTCCTCTTTTCCTTCTCCCTAGCTAGTGTTGGTAGAGGTGGAAGATGCCTGCGTTCAAAGAGTTAACTCCTCCCTGTGCTTTGCAAGCAGCTGGCCCATTGCGCTCCTTGCTGGGCTGTACAAAAATACTCCTGCTTTGAAGTGCAGTCAGAGGTGGATAAGGGGAAAATCTGGACTGAACTGGACTCCCAGCTGCCTCCACCCTTGGCCCTGGCTAATGGGACGGCAAGACTGAGCCAGATGCTGCCGCCCCAAAGCACTGCAGCCAGCCTCGTGTCTCAACTGACGGGGTGTCCATTGGTGGGAGGTGGCAAGGCTCCTGCTGATGGAGCAGCATGGAATGCCTCTGGTAGTCGATCTGCTTGCCTCTTCTTCTGATGAATGCAAGTCTCTGGCTTCTGCACGGATTCTTGATGATGTTTACCCCAGGGCTTTGTTGGGAGAGGTGGCAGGGTCTCTTGTGGTGTAAGGGATGGCTTGGCCTTTTAGGGTACTTCCTCCTGGTACTTCAAGCTTGCTGGCATCATCCAGGTATCTGGTAGTAGCTGAGCTTCTTCGGCTGGGGCACTTCAGCTCCCTCATGACTTGGCTCCTTCTTTTAACATCCAGACAGTGCTGTTGCTTAGAACAATAGTGAGAAATTTCCAGCGAGCCAAGCGTGGCCACTAGACAGTTGTTGCCTTTGATGAGTGACACTGGCTTGTGGTTCTTTGTTGGAGAAGAACTGATTTCGAGGGCCAAGGCTTTGGCAGTCCTAATGGTTCCTTGTTAGGTTTTTAATCAAAGCTTCATCTCGTAGTTGAATTTCAGTAAAAGTTTGATTTGGACAATCAGCAGTTGGTTTGATTCAGAAGGTAACAAATGCAAGCAATGAGTGGAACAGCAACATCTGGCCATTGGGTGCTCCCTCCGCTTTGCTGGGGGTGGTTCTGGAGGGGTAAGAGGGTGTGTGTGCTGCGAATTGATCTACAGGGAGGGATATTGCACAGTTGCTGCCTCTGTGTGAGGCTCCCTTGGCAGATGGAAGGGAGGAAACCATGGCTCAGGGCTGGCTCAGGCTCCTTTCACCATGGGGAAGTCAGAGCAGCAACAGCAAATGGCTGCCATAATCTGGGTCCACGTTGGAGAGATTAAAGCCCCTCTTGCCTCACCACCCTCATCTGCCTTAAGTAGCTGAGAGGTTTACTTGTTCTAGTCAGGCATCTGGAGGGAACTTCTGCGTTCTTCCCCATGCAACTCCACTTGCAGCTGGTCTTCCTCATTTTTCGGCAGACGACTGCCTGGAGATCGGGAGGGGGCGTCCCTGAACTCCCAAGCAGGCGGGATGGAATTTGTAAGGCCTCCGATGTGAGGAACGAGTGCGGAACGTATCAGGCTGTGTGTGAAGAGCCTTGTGCTTACCTCAAATCCTCCCTTGTTTAAACCTCGAAGATTGGAAACATGTCAGTGATGCAAAGCTTAAAGCTCAAAGGGTCCAAAGTAGATTGTCCTGCCAGGAAAGCTTGCTCGTAGTTCAATCTATGGCTTTTCAGTAATTCTGTAGCTTGTGTATAAGTGCTTATTTCCATTTGGTTCTTTGGGTCCGCTTCAGAAAGTGTGGCCGGCATCTCTCCGCAAGAGCGGTTGTTTACAGGTCTTGCTTCAGCTGCACTGCCTTGAAAACAAACGTGGCTACTTTGTTTCATCACAGACAGGTTGCTTGTTGCCTTGACACCTTTACCAAACTGAGCCCAAAGCACTGTGTGGCCTGTGATCCTTACTTGCAGGGAGAAAGTTCCTTCTTGGTCCATTGCTCAGCAGCTATTGTGGAAGTCAGAGTCATCTGACCTAGAGAGCAAAGCCCCCCTCCCCCATTTTACACACACACACACACACACACACACACACACACACACCACCGCCTCTTAAGGAAGATTCCCTGCACTTCCCACAGACTGGAACTCTGGGCTGGAAGCCTGCTTCTTCCTTCCTATTTTGGCCAGGGCTGGGGGGCAGAGAAAGAGACCTGCCGTTTGGAGCGATGTTTTCCGGCCACAGTTGGGCCAGGCCTGGTGATGAGCTCCTGTCCGAGCTTGATTTGGCCCAGACTCGGCTGGCAAGAATGGGTGCTGCTGCTTCTGGGGTACAGGGCCCCAAATGTACCTAAGATAGATGAGATGCTATCAGCTCTCCTCCCACTTCTTTGCCCTGGAAGGATCAAAGCCGGCCGAGGTGCTTCAAAGCCAGGTAGGCAGAATGATACAGAGAGCGCTCCCTGATGCAATCACAGCAGCTTGTGAGACTGGTTTCTGGGTTTTGAAAGGAAGAGACAAAGGCATCCTTGTTTGCTTTGGAGGGGGCAGGGAGGAGGGAGTACCTACCAGTCACCCAAGTCACTGGCAGACCCTGGCTGGACCTGTAAGAAAGCAGTCTAGGCAGAGTTCTGCCCTGAGTTTGCTTCTGGCTCACTTATATCAGGGGCACCTGCAGTCTTGGCTTCTAAAGCGAAGCAAGGGTGCCCCTGGAAATAAAAGTTCAAATGTCTTGATTTGGAGCCATAGCTCAAATGTGTGTCTCTTGCATCTTCTTGCTGTGGTGTTGGGTCCTCTAGCTCCTCCCCCACTCCACCCTGCATAACAGGACTCTTCCACCTGGCAAACAGTAAAATGGAGGAAGGGGTCTCCTCGTGGATGGGGGCATTGGCCAGATCACAGTAGGTGTGCATGCTCTGGAAGGCTGCCAGGAGGGCTGTCCTACCCTCCTGGTGGCATATAATTCAGTTTTATTAATGGTTTGAACATATTTTGGTAGAATATACAGAAAAAAAGAATAACAAACATCTACCAGACCATATCCCCAAGTGTTTGTTTCCTGTGTTAAAGTTAAATTCTGGAATCTGTAAAAAACAAAAACAGGTATTCAAGAACAAACTTTGTTGCAGCATGAGAAGACCAGGTAACCATTTCTTCCTTCCTGGACCCTGACTCTGATCTTCTGTGCGACCAGTGGACTTTGGGAAACAAGGGTGTGGGGGCGTGGACAGCAGTTGGGGTGCCTGTTCAGGGGGCTTTTTCATCTTTTGCAGTCTGATCCGCAAAGACTTGCTTTTCAAATAGGAGAGCAAATTCCCCCTCCCCCCAATCTGATATATTTGCCTGGGGGTATCACCACCCAAAGGAACAAGGTACTTAGATTTTGGCTAATATCTAAGTTGTGTGTCCTTTCTGAAGGTACTTTAAGCCTTTAGGATGCTTGTGGTCTTCAATTAAAGTTCCTTAACCCCTTTGATCTGTATATTTCAGGATGACCTGTGGATTAAGTATTCAGCATGCCCTTTTCAGAGCAAATTACTCCTTTTTCTAACTGAATGTGTTTTCTGAGGACTTAGAGCAGTACTCTCCATGACTGTTTCCTGATTGGCAGACAAAACTGAAGTGAATTGTACATGGTGATATAGTGGGAATTAGAAGCATCTAATGTTTTGTTTATGTTTTTGGTGGGAGAGGCATAGGAAGAAGACCTTCCCAGCAGTACTGCTGGTGAGATTGGATATATGTGTATGAGGGTATCTGATAAATCTGTAAAGCAAGGCAAGCAAGGAATTATCTGCCTGTCCCAGATCCAAAGCTCGAATTGAAAGTGACCGGTGGCGTTTGCTGGTTTGACCCTCCTTGTTTAATGCTGATGACAGGGATGAGAACAGCTTTCAAGCCAGCTCAGTTCCCTTTTCTTCAAATCATCCCTTAGGTACCTCCCAGCTTAGCTTTAGTGGCTGACTGAAAAAAAGATATGGAAAACACATTTATTTGAATGGTGGAGTATTGATCTCTTTTGGAAATCAGATGTAGTTATGGTTTCAATTTCAGAAGCGTGAGAGATCCCTGAGCAGGGTGTCATATGGAGGCCCCCAGAGGTCCCCGAGACTCCTTCAAGGGGTCTGCAAAGTTAAATAAATATATATTTTAAAATGTTTCAGTTTAATTTCAAAAAGAATAAATATTGATAGTTCTAGCTGCCATAAACCAAAGCTCTTAGGGGGCCCCAGTCTCCAAAATGTTTGAGAATTGCTGGTCTAGAGATTAAAATCTTTTGAGTATTTCACTTTTTATGCAAAGCCACCTGCCAGTTAAATGGACTGAAATAATCCTTGCAATTTAGGATTGGTGGCTGCCTTTATAACCTGAATGCCAAATGGGAAACAATAAACTTGGCAACCAAGGCCTTTTATCAACTTCAGCTGGGTGGCCCTGATGACATCAAACTACTGTTTGAATGTGAACAATTGTTTGAGGTATTCGAGAACCATCCCAAAAATTAACCTTATGCCAAGGAATGAGAGTGAGAAGGAAAGTGCAACTAGAGAACAAAAGCTTGTCTTGTAGCGGTGCAGCGGAAACAGTCTGGAAGGGATGATAATCTGTTCCAAAGGTCTTGGTCAAAGGAAAGGTAATTTGAATGTTTGTTGGCTACATACAAAAGCAGCACTGAAGGTACCAACCCTGCGGAGAAGCCTCTCTGATTCAATATAACTGTGTGGACGGACAGCCTGCTATTAGCCACTGTAATCAAGGCTGCTTTAGATAGCAAAGCAAAATTACAAGATGGAAGAAAAAGAGTTGGAGCCCTTCTTTCTGGAAATAATATACGAAGGTGATTGATCTCAGGTATTGCTTTGCTTGAAAATATGGCAACAAGGATGCATAGGCAGAAAAAAATCGAGGATTATCATGTTCGTTTATGTAAAAAGTAGATTGAGATTTATTTGGATTCAAACAAAGCACATGCTTGGAATCCCTGGCAGCAGCATCAGGTCTTGCCAACTTGGAAATTCCTGTGGCAAATGCCCAAATAAACCCACGGTCAGAGGAGGAGGGAGAAGGCAGGTTGCCTCTGACCCCAGCTCCTTTGTCTCAAGGCACAGGGTGTTGGATGCGCCTTCTCTGAATGTCCAGAGATGGTATCGT
This sequence comes from Hydrophis major, assembly GCA_033807585.1. Lineage (NCBI taxonomy): Eukaryota > Metazoa > Chordata > Lepidosauria > Squamata > Elapidae > Hydrophis > Hydrophis major. Next base: position 79,568 of record CM066339.1, on the reverse strand, counting down.
TCAGGAAATGTAAAAAGCCCAGACTTTTGCCTGTGCCTACATTTGGTGAGGGTGACATTACTATAGAATCCTAGGGCTGGAAGGGACCTTGGAGTCCTTCTAGCCCAAGCCTCTCTGCCCAAAGCAGGAGTGCTTTGGAATCCCAGACAAATATTTTCTTGAAAGCCTCCAGCAGTAGGATATCCACAGCTCTGAGAGGCAAGCAGCTTCACTGATAAATCATTCTGTTATAGTTTCCTTCAAAGTTAGTTTGTACAGGGGATTCAGAATAAGAGTCTTTGCAGCAAACTCCTGAGTGGAAGCATCGATAATTCCCGTTTTCTTACTATCCGGGCCATTGTGGCCATTCTGGGGATGAGTTCAGCAAGGAAGCAAACATCTTGCATAAATTCTTCAGTCTTCATATGGAGCAGGAAAGCAATGAGGTCACGAAGGAAAAGAGCCACGAGTGGGATTTTGAGATGCATTTTCACAGAAGCTCTCTCCTCCTTTCTTAGATGCATCCATTGGGACTCTGCAACAGCAATGATGAAGAAGACTTATATGAATACGGCTGGGTTGGAGTTGTGAAGTTGGAGCAGCCTGACCTGGAACCCAAACCCTGCCTCACTGTTCTGGGCAAGGTAAGGAGGGCACAGCACTTTCCTTGCAGCAGGGTCCTGGCTGGGGGAAAACCCCTGGTGTGGTGGTTTACAACTTGCTCCAAAGCAGCTTTCTACTCTTTTTGACTCCACAGCTTTTGTAGTGACTCAGTTCTGCACCAGTCACAACACACCAAGTTTCAGCCTTGTAGAACTGGTGCAAATTTGCCAGTGTTTGGGTGTCCTAGAATGTGTAATAGGATTCATAGGAAAATGGCAGAATGTTTATTTCCCCAAAGTCAGCGAGCTAGTCTTGTTGCAGTAATAAGCGACCATTGTGGTTTATTTAACGAAGATGTGCAATGTGACACAAAAGTAACCTCCTCCTCGCCAGAGAAATGCAAAGTTGTTAATTCAGTAGATTTTTGGGAAAGTATCTTGTCTGGTGGGAGGTTAGCCATTGTATTCTTGCCAGTGGTGGAAAGTTGCAGTTAGGCAAATTAGGCATAAATTATGTGGCTTTACTACAGGAGGCCTTTTGATACATACCAGAGAGAATGAAAATCTTCTTTCTGATGGTGCCACATTGCTTTGCCTGACCTGGACTGCATGTGCTTGACAAGGAATTGATGGGCAGGTGGGTGGGAGGGTGCAATTGAGGCAAGCAGGTATACATGCAATATTTCATCCATCTTTTTCAGAAGCAATTCACTCCTTAATGAATCTTAAAACTGAAATGTAATTTTAATTAATTTATTGCAACTTAGCAGCTGAGGAGAAAAGACCACTCCAAGGTCTTTTGTTTAAATACACAATTGTGTATTTAATTGTTTAAATACACATCTGCTTATGCTATTGGGGGCAGAGAAACATTTCTGTTTGAATCGGTGTTTCAGAGGGGAGGCCCAGAAAGGTTAGAGCCTTCCTTTCCTGTAGGGCTTCCTCAGATATCAGTAAACTTGTTCCTTTGTACAACGTGTGCATATGCACGGCTCCCATTGTCTTAATGCGGCTCCCTTGTTGCTGCCACTGGATCAGGAGCTAGGACGGTTAATTCAAAAACATCTGGAAAGCAGCCCAGGCAGTGGTTTGATGGCTGTGTGAACCAAAGAAGAGAGAGGAGAATTTGAAAGGATGGGGGGGAGAAGCATGATGCGTGTAGCCCTTCAGCTGGAGCTGCAGATAGAGTGGGGCCAAAGATAGCGGGCTTTGGGGCTCTCAGGAAGGTCTGATTCGAGGCAGAGTTTATGACGAAGGGCTTTTTTTTTGGTTTGGCTGAAAGGAAATTGTTCCTTGTTTCTCTGTCAGGAGATGCCAGTCCGGTTGCCCAGCAATGGCAGAGCATTTGCCAGGTGGGTCTTTGATGGAGGAGGCGTTATCAGTTGGGAAGGGATGTCCTGCCCTCTTTGTATGCGGACATCTATTTCTCACACTGGCCTCCTGAGCCCCCCAGCTTTAAGGCTTCATGCTCTGTAAACAGGGCTGTAAGAAGATGAGTGGCTTCTTCTTGCCAGCGTCAAACAGTGAGCTGTCAATCCCCAAAGAAGGGCCTGGTCCTCCAAAGCAGCCTTTCCCCAGATGCTGCTGTCTGCAGACCCCAAGTTGTTGGCTCTGAGGAAGGGGCTGCCCTGCTGGGAGTCGTTCTTGAGCAAAGGCTGGAAGCTTAAGTTGTCCTGCTGCGGAATGGCTCTTTGGCAAAGGAAGACCCCTAATTAGAGGCAAAGGGTTTCTCTTTTTGTTCTCCTTTAATCCTTACCCTGAGGCCTCTGTGTTACGGCCTTGCCTGTGCTTGTGCTGTGCTTGTGCAGAAAGAAGGCTCCTGTTGTGCATTGTAATAAAACCTCTTTATGGTGAATCAACATGCTAACTTCGGATCTGGGTTGCCTCAACCTGTCCTGGGAACTTCAAGAACGCCGCTGCTGTAAATGCAGGATCGATGCCCCTGCTCTGCTCTGTGGTTGTCTCTTGAAGTAGGCTCCTGTTGGGCCAAGAGCTGAGGAATGGGCCAGAGGCCCAATGCTGTGCTGACCAGGAAAGAGGGGACCGAGCAGGGAAAGGAGGGTGTGGCGCTTTGGCCCTTTGGCTGACCACCCCAGAAAATAGTTTCCCACAACCCACTTCATTCCCGAAGCAGAAGCTCTGTGATTCTGTCATTCTGCTTAATGGCCCGAATTGTCTTGTTTGGGAAGGGGGGCTTCTTTCCCTCTTGGGGAGCAGGCAGGTCTTCCACCCTCTGGGGGAGGGAGGAGGAGAAGAAGGAGCGGGAAGGCTGCCTCCTGCTCTGGTATGTTTGTGGCTTGGCCGCTTTGATCTCCTGCCAGGGAAACCTGGAAGGTCAGGCCAAGCTGCAGCTAAGCTCTGGAGACTGGAATGCCAGGGAATGCTGGAGCGGAGCCCCACCCACCAGAATGCTGCCTGTGGGTGTCATTTCCTGAACCAGGCACTAAGAAAGTCCGTGCGCTGTTCCCCTTAGGGGGCAGGAAGCGAGGAAGCCTAGCAGCAGTTGGAATTGGACAGAGCTTGCCTGTCCCAAGGAAGGGGTCTGGGGCTTTCCCCCTCTCACCATCTGCAACTGCAACACCCAGTGGCCCAGCAGCCATTGAAGCAGGCTGCTCCTCTTCATCAACAGACAAAATGCTGGGTGGCCTTCAGAGGGGCCACGGGTGGCGGCTGAGGGTCTGCAGCATTGAATGAGACCCATTCTGCAGATCAGAGCTGGAGACTCCTTAAGGAATGAAGGGGAAGGGGAGGCTAGAATCTGGTTCGTGATCCAGGTGGGATGGGAGGCCTTTTAGCCTCCAAGCGATGTGCTGCCCGTCATTGCCTGCGACGTTTAGCCCTGCTCATGAACTCTCTCCTGGTCTCCTTTTCCTGGGGGGCTCTGGGTTGCCACCCCATCCTAAATTATCAGAAGAGGAAAAAGCAAGGAAGGCTCCCTTGGCTCAAGGTTGCCCTCTGGTGACCACAAGCGTTAGCAGATGGAGAATGTGTGCTTGCTGGTGGGGAGGGAGCTTTGAAGAGGCTCTATATGCTTTGGGGGTGCTTCCTTACTTCTGACGAGGCCCCCTTCCCACTGAATCCTTTTCTTCTCACCTCCTGGCCTTTATGTTGAGAGGGAGAGAGGGAGAAAGGGGAGAGGAAACTGGGTCAGGGAGCTGGTCTTAGGCCCTGTCCCCCTCTTCTTTGTAGGCCAAGCGGGCAGTTCAACGAGGAGCCACAGCTGTCATTTTTGATGTGTCTGAAAACCCAGATGCCATTGATCAGGTATGCAGTTGGTGAGTTCTTTCTCTGTATGAACATGGGTCAGTATATATTGTTCTTTCAGTATTTCTAGCAGCAGTAATGGAAAATATTCAGTAAAGATTCCTGCCTATTGTTGGCGCCCACAAAAAACCCTAAATAAGCTGCTTTGGCTTGTAGAATAGAATCAGGGCTCCATAAAATGGTTGCTGACCCAGAGGAAGTCTGTTGTCTGTTGTCTCCCCCGTCATCCCCCCCCCCGCCCATCCTCATGAACTTTGGAAGGAGGGAGAGCAGCCGCCTGCCCTGTCTGCAGGGCTGCATGGCAGGCAAGCCTGTTCGGGCACGTGTGCCTGAGATTTCCTGCTGCTGGGCCATAAGTAGCGGTTTGGATCACCCCTGATGGCACTGACCTCTTAGGAGTCCAGCTTTGCCTTTTGTACCAATTGCAGCTCTGGGCTCATCTCCAAAGGCAGTGCCAGGCAGTCCCAAAAGCTCTGCAGATTGAGAGGAGGTGGCGGGGAGAGGGGTAGAGAGTGTGTCTCCTTTGAATTCCTGTCTAGCAGAAAGACAGTGGGGGGGGGGGACTTGAAAAGCATTCACAGTGTCTCCTTTCTTGCAGTTAAATCAGGGCTTGGAGGACCCACTGAAAAGACCAGTTGTTTATGTGAAAGGGGCAGATGCAGTCAAGCTGATGAACATTGTTAACAAGCAGAAAGTGGCGCGGGCCAGGATCCAGCACCGTCCACCACCAGTAAGCCCTCAGGGCAGGGCAGGTCCAGTTAAGTGACCAGACTGCCTCTTACTTTAAGCTTCCACACCTAAGTTGTGATCGTTGCCTCACCTGTTTGTAGGGGGGAGGGGTTCTGATAGGTCATTTGATGGCCCTTAGTTGTCAGTTCAAGCACCCCTGAGAGGCTCTGAGCCCCCTGGACTTTCTTTAAAGAGTATTTTCTCCCTGAGTGCCATTAAGGCACCGGTCAGATTGTGGTGCTTTTAAGAAAATCCAAAGCGAATCCAGATAATAATAAACAATTGCTCCTGTGGCAAAGGGAAGAGTTGGAATAAGCCAGACAGGAACGTCTCTTGATTCCCAAAGGAGGCCGTGATCACCGTAAAGTCAGCAGAAGTGGTCACAGGAGGTTTGGTGTTTACCGGATTCCGAGGGTCAGTGTAGATCTATAGGGTCGGGTGGGTGAATAGGGGATTTACCAAATCTTATGATGGTAGATATTCAAAAAGGTGGTCAACCAAACTGCCTGCTCCATCTTTGATGGAGAAGAGAGCAGCTAAAATAGTGGAGAACTAACTATAAATTGAGGTGTGTTTTCAAATACACCCAGAGGAGGAACTCGGCCAGTTAAAAGTAAGATTTTGGAATGCCTAATTCCCAAAGGCAAGGCACGTCTATTTGGCCTGGCATTAGATAGGTTGTCTGGCACCATCTCTGAGGAAGTGTCTGCTCTGGTCTAGGGCTGCAGTCCTATAGGTTCAGCTCCTGCCCAGGACTCGTTTGCCCATAGTGTTTTTGTACTTCTTGTGGGAAGCGAAGTTGTGTGGGGAACTAAGCTTTTCTGCAAGAGATTATTAGCTGAACAATTTCTGGGCACAGGATAGTTCTAGCTCTAGTTGTAGGTAACCAATTCAGAAATCTGAGGCAGGAAATCTAATCTGCCTTTTTTATCTCCTGCTTCCTCCACCCACTGTTCCAAAGCAACCCACGGAATACTTTGACATGGGGATTTTCCTTGCCTTTTTTGTGGTGGTCTCTCTGGTTTGCCTGGTTCTTCTCATCAAGATCAAATTGAAGCAGCGTCGCAGCCAGGTAAGACCCGGACAGATTCCTTCAACTTGCTCTTTTCCTCCTCCTCTCTTCCCTTCCCTTCTGTGTCACCTGAAATCTCAGCTGGAGGTTTCGGAGCAGCATTACATGCTGTCCTAAGCAACAATTCTGCAGGATGGCCTTAAATATTTGGACCATTAGCTCCAGGCAACCTGGAAATTGTAATGAGCTATGGAAGTTGTAGCCTAAAATGTCTGCAGGATGCCAACTAGGAAAAGCTGTGCTTCGCTAGCCAATTACAGCTAGAATAGCCTCCTTTCCCTTCCTTGCTGGAATACGACAGAGAATTGGCCGCCTGAGTCAGGCTGGCCCTGGCTGCCCTCTGATCCTGAGGCTAAGAATTGCTGCCCTGGTCAGCGGCAGCCTCACTGGGGTGTCTCCTGTTGCAGAGCTCCATGAATAGGCTGGCTGTACAGGCGCTGGAAAAGATGGAGACTCGGAAGTTCACGTCCAAGCTGAAGGGGCCCTGCGAAGGCAGCTGTGGTGCCCTGGACACCCTCAGCAGTGGGTCCACCTCGGACTGCGCCATTTGCCTTGAGAAGTACATGGATGGGGAGGTGAGGCACTACAAGAGGCCAATCAGTACAAATCATTTTAGCTTTTTCGGTATTTCTGGATGGCTTGGGCAAGATCAGCCAGCTAGGGTGGCTCGTGTCCCAGCTCCATTGAGTGGGACTCACTCACGTGAGGGATCGCCACACGCAGAGCTACCTGGGTCTGAGGAGAGGCCTTGCCTATTCCACCCATCCCTTTGGGCACCTCCCTCTCACCCAGGCAAGCGAAGCAGTGTGTGTTCTGGCCAGCCCTTCCCTGGCAGTAAGCTGTGTGAAGAAAACAGGCAGGAGCCTTTCAGCTGTGATGTTGATTCTGCAGGAGCTACGGGTGATTCCCTGTGCCCACCGGTTCCACAGGAAGTGTGTGGATCCTTGGCTTCTGCAGCATCACACCTGCCCCCACTGCCGTCACAACATCATTGGTGAGTTGCTGGAGCTTCTCTAGGCCGCGTCCTTGAAGAGGGAGGGCAGTGTTCAGGACTGCCAAAGGCTCATCCGCCTGCCAGGGGTAGGTAGGCTTCTGGCTGGCAGGCAGTGTTTGCCTTTGGGAAACTCGAGTCGATTCTCTCCAAGTTCCGTTGAAACCTCCCCCCCCCCCCCCTTCTATGTGCAGAGCAAAAGAAGGGAAACTCCAGCCTGGTGTGTGAGGAGATGGCCAACCCGTTACACAGCCGGCAGCAGCAGCAGCAGCAGCAGCAGCAGCGTGTGATTGTGCCAGTCCACTTCCCCGGCCGAGCACACAGAGGGGGTCACGTCACTGCCTACCCCACGCGCACCAGCATGGACCCCCAGGGGAATCCCATTACTGTCTTGACGGTCGATCGGCATGGAGAGGCGCCAGCCTTCTTCCGGAGCTACCCGCCCATTTTGCACCTGGAGCCCCACCTTGGCACAGCCGAACGTCAGTCCTGCCCAATGCCTCATCCTTTTCAGAGGCCAAAGTTCAGCGGGGACCCTTTCTCCAAACCGGCTTGCTTCTCCCAGTACGAGACTATATTTCAGCACTACTACTTCCAGGGCCTTAGCTACCCTGAGCCACCACAGAGTGGTCAGTTCCCCCTCCACGTGGCTGCCAAGGCTCCCTCCCGTGCCTTCCAGCCTCTCGGCAGCCACAGGCTCTTCTCCCCTGCAGTCCACATTGCCCCTTCTGCCCAGCCAGACAGTGCTTCTGGCTTCAGCTGCTACCACAGCCACCGCTCAGTCTGCAGCGGCTATCTGGCCGATGGCCCCGGTAGTGACAGCAGCAGCAGCGGGCACTCTGCCCGGTGCCACTGCTCCTCCAGTGACTCCATGGTGGACTGCACAGAGGTCAGCAACCAGGGCATCTACGGGAGTTGCTCCACCTTCCGCAGCTCGCTGAGCAGTGACTATGATCCCTACATCTACCGTAGCAAAAGCCCCTGCCAGGGTGGGGAAAAAAGCAGGGTCCTGCATGGGGAGGTGATGGTTCTGGAAGGTTCTTCTGCACTGCACCCGGTGGCAGGCAAGAGCCAGTCTGGGCCAGCCGCCACCTCAGGGGACCAGTTGTCTGACTGCAGCCTTGAAATGAATTGTAGCAGCAGCAGCAGCAGCAGCAGCAGCAGCAGCAGCAGCCGTTCTTCACTGGAGCAGAAGGAGCTCTCTGAGCAAGAAGGCCCCCGAGTGCTCCCCGAGACCACTGGAGAGACCGGTCAGACTGGGAGGGAGCCTTCTGAGCGAGCATGTGGCTGCTGCTTGGAAGTACATGCTGCTCCATGGGAATTGCCAAGTAGGACAGCTGGTAGCAGTAGCAGCACGCTGCTTCAAGCCATGCCACTTTGGACAGGGGGTGGCTCCTTGCGGGAGCCCCAGCCAAGGAGAAGTCAGGGCCTGGTCAGTGTTAGGACACAGGGGGTCCCTCGGGAAGCCTTGCCCTGTTGCTTCTACGAAGAGCAGCGGGTGGCCAACAGTGGCCCCATCTGGCTAGGCCGTTATACGGAAGACTGTGCAGTGAATGTTCGATATGTGCATGCGGAGGACCCCTTGCCAGGCTGCTATCCGAGCCTGCGTGAGGCAGGCCAGTGCATCGCCATCATTCCTGAAGTCCGGGACTCGGAGCTGGCCCTACCAGTAGATTGCTACAGCGGCAGCAGCCCTTGGGAGGGGCCATGTGGAAAGGCAGCCCCCAGCCAGGCCCAGGGTATGCCCACAAAAGCATTTTGCGATCCAGGAGAGATATGGCAAGAAGGGTCACGCCCACCCATGGGGGGCTTCCCGCTGGAGGAGTCCCACGGGCTCTTTTCCAGTCCTCCGCAAGGTTGTTTGGAGGCCCTGGCCACTGGAGAAGGCCCTCAAACTTTGGGTAAGTCAGCAGCACCATCTTGGCTGGAGGCCGGGTGGGTGGGGCAGGGGGGGAAGGGTGGCGCCTTTGTTCAGCCAAGCTGGTCAAGCGCCTCCTGAGTACTGTAGGGGGCCAATCCAAGCTCCTTTTGGCCACGTTTGGGCTCCCTTGAGCCTCAGAGCAGCATCGGCGGCAACGGAGATGGCCTGCAGAGCAGCTGCTCGCTGGACCGGCACAAGATCCGAGCTCTGATCTGAAGGGCCTAGAACAGGGGATTCTCGGACAAGATTCAGGACCGGTTTCATTTTTTCAGGCTCCCGTTCCCTAGGGCGGTGTCAGGCTGGAAACTAAGAAGACGCCGGTCTTGAGGCAACTGTTTTTCTGCTGGACTTCAAAGCCTCCTTTTGCTTGTGTTGACACACGATAAGGGTGATCCCGAGAAACTGGGGCTGCATGCTCCAGTCTGTGGTGCAGGGCATCCTTGGCAGACCACAGCATCCTCCCCTGCCATTGCCTGGGGACAAGAGACTCCTTCAGTGCCAGGGATCCAGCCTGCCTTAGAAAGGAAATGGCACTTTGAAATAAACTTTGGAGTCCGAGGGGTGCAGGTCACCTGCCTCTTGTATGGGAACGCAGACCTCTCCTTAAGCCTGACTGAGACGGGTGGGAATAAGCCAGAGCGAGGCCGAGTTGCAACAGTGCCTTCTGCCTGCCCCGATGCAATCGCTGTGGGCTCTGCTCAAGCCCTGTCCCCGCACCCCATCCCGTTCGCCAGCCTGCCCTGGGTTGAGACCTTTGGCTGAGGTTCCTCCCAGTCGCCCCTGGGGTACAAGTATGTTGCCGCTTGCTTCCCCTTGTTAATAGTTTCCTATGGAAACAGTCCTTCTGGCTGCTGCAGCCACAGCCACGTGGCCTTCTGTCCTCACGCGGCTGAGACCATGGCCGTTGCCACAGTCAGCATCTGGGATGCTGTTCCTTTTCCTCTGTGTGCCTGGCTGGAGAGTTGGGAGGAGGATTTTTTTGTTTAAAACAGAGAAGGTGCCTGGATCCCCCCCTCCGAATTTAATTTGTTAATGAGTCAGGATGAGCAAAGGGTACTTGGCAAACTTTTAATTTTCTGTCCAGTTTATGAGAAAGGGGATTTTATAACAAAAATACTTCATAATTGTTAGTTTATTTTACTAGAGCAACATGATGAAATTCCTTTCTGAGCTTCAATCCTTCTCATTCTAACAGTGTGTGCTTGTGACCATGTTAATATTGTCCATTTTCCATTCAGTAGCCCTGCCCTTCTGATCACGCGGAGGCTCCTTAAGGGTAGATAGCCTGAAGCAGGAAGCCCTTCTGTCCCACCTTTATTAAGGCTTCTCTTATGCTTCAGAAGTCTTTCTTCTCATCACCAACCAATATGTAAAATATGTTTTACTTATGTTTCTGCTTCCCTTCCTGATCATTTTATTTCGTGACAGCAGTTTCCATCTGTTCCACTTCTGTTGTAAGCGTTTTCCAAAGTATTTTCTAAAGCTTCTGCCCAGTTTAAGTTTTCTCCGCATAAAATATTGTAGTCCTTGCATTTATGGTTACGGGCATGAAATATCTTCCAGTAGGTGGCGCCATCTCTCCAAGCAGCACATCCAGAAGTGAGTTCCTAGGCCTGAAAGGGCCAGATTCTTATGATCCCTCCATCCAGTTGCCTAGTAGTTACTATATCAAAATCGGCTGCCTCATGGAAGAGCTGTTCTGGGGATTGCGGTTCTTACATGTGTTTTCCAGTCCACCTCAGCTGGAGAACAGAGTATTTTAACTCGCACGGCAAAGCCCTGCATCTCAAGAATTTGTTCTAAGTTGGTGTTCCCTTGTGCAGTTCCTGCTCGGGTTTGCAACCGGAGGGGAGCGAGGGATTCCTAGACCCTAACCAGCTTTTTCTGGCACAGCTGATATTTCTCAATCCCGATGGTCTCAGTGCACCGTCCCACCTCCCCCACTCAAGTTTAGTAGCCAGCACTTGCTACTTTAGTGCCTTCTACCCTTAATTCTACCACACAGTTTTTAAGCAGCCCCCACACCCAAGTGTCGGTGCCCAGTCTCCCACAGATAACCGTGGAAGCTTTTACATGGTTGCAAGTTATAGCTGGCTTCCTGGATCCAGCGTAGGTGATATCCCTGGAAGGGAAGCAGCCTCTTTGTCTGGGGCAGATCGGTGACGAGCAGCGGAGGCAAAGTCTTCCAATGTCTGTTTGTGGCTTTGGGGGTTGAAGATAGAAATAAGAGCAATTAACCTGCGAAATGTTTCTAATCCCCATTTCTTTCCTCATTTTTTATTACTGAAAATAAACACATTACTGCAACGCTGCTATTTTGCAGCTTAATGTTGGGGATACGGTTTTGTGTTGTTGGGATCCTACTGTATATATGGGCCGCAGGCTCTGAATCGGTCACTAGGATTGGTGCATATTCAGTATGGATGCTGGCATTTTGTAGTCCTTCCGGCTGACTTACATTTTAACTCTTATATCTGTCACAGTACAAGAGCTGTGCTTCTTTTCTTGGGTCTGTATGGTTAATTCTATCCAGACCTAAAGCTGTACAGCAGCCGAGGCCTTGCCATTGAAGGAAACATGCCGCCTTTCCCCCCAAACTTCCAAAATCTTTGCACAGATGCAGAGATGACATTCAAAGGACTACAGAGCAACTCCCTACCCTTCTGGATGACTGGATGATCAACTCTAAACTTGCCCTAACCTCGTGATTGATAAGCATTCCTGAAAGCGAAGTAAGTTATCGTCAGAAGTTGAAGCTTCCTCGACACGATGTCCTTCGGCCAATGAAAACCAACTTGAGCTCTCTTTGCCCCCTTGCCTTCATGCCCAAACTTCTTTTTGGGTTCATTAGTTTCCTGTTGCCTATTGGCCATCCCTTCATGACACATTTTTATAACGGTCAGTACAATATATGTTTTTATTCTAAAAGGTCTTTTTATCAAAGTAATTATTGCCACTATGATGGGCTTGCGAGGCACTATTTTCATTTTTTTTTTTAAGAAAATGAGATTTGTGTAGCACTTAAACCGTTTTGTATAAAATGTACCATAAAGGTTTGTAAGATGGTTAAAGGGCTCTTCTCCATTACCAGTTGTATTGTTTTTAATGGTAGAAAACAACTTGTTTCTATTCTGTATGTATAGCAGCACATTTCATTTACGGAAAGATGTTCTCAGAATATTTATTTACTAATATATTTATCTTAAGCCATGTCTTATTTGAGTGCGTAATGTTATAAAGAAAAATCGGGAATCACTAACAGAAAGCAATGTAAATAGAGATTTCACAATATTCGCTGACCAAAAAGTGATTTTAAATCAAGTTGTAACTGCAGTTTTGTAACGAAATGTACAAATGTGTTTAAAAACAAAACCTTTTAAAAAGTCAACCGTCTAACTTGAAGTCTTTCCTGAACGTTTTGTGCTGTCCAGCAAGAAAAAAAGTAACTTAACCCCTAAATTTGTCACTCGCGGAACGTTATTCGGAAGGAATACTTTGTCGATAAAAGTTCCCAGGCAATCAAGGCATCGTATCGTTTGATCCTTCGCTTCCTGACGCACGTACCCAGCGTGCAAATTTTTTTGTTTCTTGACGCTATAAAAAAAACCTCGACTCTCTGCTTAACGAACATCTTTAGCTTGTATTTCCAGAAGACCCAGAATACCCTTTGGCAACGATAAAGGTGTCCGTTTTCTCTCCCAAATTTGGGGAATGGGCTCTCCGCGCAGTCGGGGGGAGGGCAGGTTTTGAGACAAGGCCGGCTTCCTAGTCATCGGGATGTCCATTTTTAGCGGCCAGGATTTTAAGGAGCCATTCCTCTTTCGTCCCGCTTTTCCTTTTTAATTTGAACCAACAGGTGGGTCAGGTTCCCCGCAGCGTTTATGACGAAAGAAGACGGTCCAGGAGGCAGCCAGCAGCCAAGGGGGAAAGCAGCGACTTGCCGAAGTTCTTTTTTTTTTAAAAAAAGGGAAAAGTGCTTTTTGCGCACAATGAGGTTTTATTGTTTAGGGAAAAACCAAAACAGGGAAGGCAAGCCTGTGACAATCACTCACTCCCCATCCCCACTCCCCCGCTTTCACCCAGGATAGCGGAGGCCGAGATGCGACGCCTGAAGCGCAGAACGGCAGGAAAAGCACCGCCGCTCTACGCTCCTCTTCAGGGGACGATTCGCTTCCGTTGTCCTCCGCACGGCTGCCGGTTTCTGCGCCAGTCTTGTTTGAGCGACCTTCCCAGTATGGCCGACTTCCTTTCTGTTCTTCTCCGGCATCCCACCTCAACTTCCTTTCACAGCGGCCTTCGCACCATGGCCGACTTCCTGTCCGTTTTCAGCGGCCGTCCTTTGAAAAACGACCTTCCCATCATGGCCGACTTCCCGTCCATCCTTCTTAATCGCCCCCTTAATTTCTTTTTTCAGCTACCTTTTCGGCACAGCGCACTTCCTCTCCATCCTACGCCAGTGCCTTTGAAAACGACCTTCCCAGTATGGCCACTTCCTGTCCGCCCCCGTCCCCTACTGCCTTTGGAAAAAAATGACCTTCCTGTCCCTCCTTCTAAGTCGTCCTCCCGACTTCCTTTCACGGCCAGCACCTCGGCAAGGCGAACTTCCTGTCCCTTGTCCGCGGCCCTCCCCCACCCCCTTTGAAAAACGGGAGGGACTTCCCGTCCGTCCTTCTAAGTTGTCCCCCTCAAGGTCCTTTTGCGGCACGGTGAACTTGTCCGTCAGCGCGGCCGTTCCCCCGTCAACCCCCCCCACCATGCTTGAGAAGGACGTTTCTATGACGACCGACTTCCCGGCAATTCTTTTAGTCTTCCCGCCCAAGTTCCTCGGACGGCGACTTCTTCGCCAAGCTGGGCTTCAAAGTTTATTCTTCCGAATTATTATTAATTGAAACGCCTCATTGTTAACATTATTAATATACGGTATTACGAAAACTGGAACGCTCTCGTTAAGGGACAGGAAAACAGGTACCCGCAGTCATCTTTTTTTTAACAAAACCTTTTTTGAGGGCATTTTGGAAAAGTTTTTTTTTTTCTCGGCCGCTTTTCTGAGGAAACTGCCATCCTGTGGTATAGGAAGGAATAACTGGGAGAAGGGGAGAACTCTTTTAATAGGATTTTTAGGCTATTATAGTTTTTCACCTAGATAGTAACTAGGTGACAGAAGTTTCTGCCACGCAAATATCCAACTGGAGAGCCTGATTGATGACTCTGGGCTATGGATGTGTCCCATTGGAGAACATGAATTACGATACACCCAGGGGGTGGGGGAAAATCAGGGTCCAGGGTGACAATGAATGATGTACCTCGGAGTTGGCTACACCCAGGCAGTGCCAGACAGGTTAACTCCCAATAAATCCTTTTGAAGTTTTGGAAGTTTGGCTGGAGACTCATGATATAATTGGGGTAACTGACAAGAGCATTGTACTACACAGGTAGTTCTCGGCTTATGGGTGTAATTGACTTCTTTCTCCCGCCTCCTTTTTCTGATTTCTTTTTCTTGGTATGAGAAAATGTTTGCTTCAAAATGGCAAATTTTGAAACTGAATTTGAGGCTGCTTCCATGCAAATCTGGGCCATGATTTTCTTGTAGCCAGAATTTGACTAGAAAGTCAAGTTTTCAAGCAATGTCTGGGCATCGCTGTGGATGCTTGCCCCATTGCAAATTCTTATCTGTTGTTCCATGCCTTCCTTTTCTCTCTGCCATAATTCAAGCAGAATCAGGCACTAGAGAGATCACTCCAATCTCTAGGTGGGGAAAACTATGATGGCCTCTCCTGTTTATAACCACCCAGCAACAAATGGAACCTTCTCTGTTTTGTAATTGGGCTACTATGACCTCAGGGCGCCACCTACAAACTGAAGTGGTACACTCCATGGTGCTTCATATCTGGTGTCCTTGTGGACAACCGATAGGTAAAATCTGAGAAGAAGAAAGAGTTGAAGGGAAAGGATTCATATCATTGGCCCTTGCTCCTTCAGACGGAGGAATCGTTTAGGATAAGCAGTTTGGATGATGACCATGGAAACCATGGGATCCAGAAGAAGGCGTATCTATCTGGATCTAGGTGTTCTCCATGTTTTGGTGAAGGAACGTAGCCAACTTTGCTGTTCAGTAAGTTGTGATTGGTGATGTTGGGTGCATGCACCACCTCGAAATAGAAATTTCCCAAGAGTTACAACAATCAATCAATGGAAGGGAGGTTGTGGAAGCTTCAACACCGGAGGCTTTCAAGAAGAGACTGGACAGCCATCTGTCTAAAATGGTCTAAGGTCTCCTGCTTGAGCAGGGGGTTGACTAGAAGACCTCCAATGTCCCTTCCAACTCTGTTATTCTGTTCCTTAGGAGGATCCTATGGAATTAAAGGCGTTCTTCAATATGTGTAGGATTGTGCATTGGACTCACATCATAAACAGAGATTCAGTGCTTTCTATCCTCCCATCTGGGTTGATTGGATGCTGCAACAAACATGAATTAACCCTTGGGAAAGGAATCTATAAATATCTCTACTCTCACTCAGTCCCAAATAATTACGGATATTTTTTTTCTCTTGCTTATCCCAGGTTTCAGGCTAATGTAGTAGAAAAAAAAATGGCTGCTTCTGGCAAAATTATTCTTTATTTCTTCTCCATAACTTAAAACGATGGCATTTGGCATGTATGGATAAAACTATCCTCTGCTTTAATTTGGCTTCTATGGATTAAAGGAGAAAGGGGCCTTCTCTGAAGAAGTCCTCTTGGCCATTGCATACCCAGATGGTCTCCAACTACTGGTTCTCTTGGTAGATGATGCTCCAGCTCTTAAACTTCATGACAAATTCTGCAGGTCTTCCTTCATGTCCTCACTGCACTTTGATTGCTGTGTGATTGGAGGTTTTGGGGGTTTTTTTACATACACACACACACACACATTTCTTTTGGTGATGGATGGTTTTCATTTTGATTCCTTTTGAGTTATTTTTTCCTCCTGTGCTTAGATGTACTTCCATAGGCTTAAACTTTTGCAAACATTTCTTTTAATATATATGAGTGCATATATTGACATGGGCCTGGTCTCATGGCAGGGAAGGGATGAGGGGTGGGTCTCCGTCCCTCCTGCTTTAAATCTCAACAAATCTTATATGCTGAAGGGTGGGCAGTCATCCCAAAGTTGCTTTTTCAAAAGGCAACTGGACTTTGGGTTTTGTTTTTCCTTGAAGAGGTTTCGCTTCTTATCCCAGAAGCTTCTTCAGTTCTGACTGAACTGTCTGAAGACTGAACTCTCTTCAGTCAGAAGTGAAGAAGCTTCTGGGATGAGAAGCGAAACCTCTTCAAGGAAAAACAAAGTCCAGCTGCCTTTTGAAAAAGCAGTTTTGGGACAACTGTGACCTGGATGACTGAGAATCTCCATAAATGGGTGATATGAAGGGTGGGCAACTTTTGAGTTTTCCCTCCCCCTCTATAAAATCTTTCTTTACCCTTCTTCCCCCTTTTCTGCCTTCGGAGTAAATATTTCGTGGGGTGGGTCGCCCTTTTGAGCTGACTCTAAAGCTTTTCAACCTTTGAGGGATGGGAGTGAGTGGGCTGGTGGGGGAGGACAGAGGCAACCCCCAAAATGGCTGCCATGGGCGCTCTGCAGTCATCCAGAAGTTGAGGAGCTGCCAGTCCCCACAACGCAGCTAGCCTGGCAAAGGATCCTGGTAGTGGTAGTCCAGGGAGATTTGCCAAGTCTCAGATAGCCCATCCTTGATTTAGGTGCTCTTCTGCTCTTCCTTTTTTGAAATCTGATTATCTTCTTCTTTTTCTTTCCTTCCTCCAGGTTCCACACATGTCCTCACCCCACAGAAATTGCTGGATACACTGAAGAAACTGACCAAAACGGATGAAGAAAGCAGTAGTTAAACTCTTAGCGTCTTCATTCTTTCCCTCTCTCCCTCCCTCCTTCTCTCTCCCCCCCCCCTCTCATTGACCTGCTCCCCGAACATCAACCAAATCGTTGCAAATCTGGCATTGCGGTTGATTTCTGGGCCTCCTTTCCACTCTGCCTCTTCTTGTGTTTTAATGAAAAACCTTGAAGTTTCTCATGATACCCTGCTCATATGAAGTCAAGCTAAATAGGAAACAATAATAATAACATAGGCATTGTGTCTAAAGGATGAGTGGAGGAAGATAAAGAATAATATATTCTATACTATACATATTATCTCTGTATGTACCCAAGAAAATAAAATTGTCAGATTCAACTGCCCATATTGGAAGGTCGCATTGCTTCATCATTGGAGATAAGACAATGGTGATTATGTTTTCAATACTGTCTTTTGGTCCCCGTCCCCCCCGCTTTTTTTTGTTTCCCCCCCTGCTTGGATGGATGAATGCTTGTGATTTATTTATGGCTCTGTGATCCTGTACTAAACCCCCGGATGCAAACTGTGAATATTGTCTCCTAGGCGTTGCAATTTGCTTGCATTTTTGAAAATAACTGTTACAACTTCCCTCCTTTTCCCTTCTCACATTGCTGTTGTTGGGGTTGTCATTTTGATTATGTATTTCTTCTCCTTGGTTTTGTTCTGGTTATTTTTTTTTTAGTTCCTTGATATGCAGCCAGGCTGGCTTTTGATAAATAAATGATATATCTATATCTATATATGCATATATTTTCTGAATGTTACTTGGTTGTTCTCCTTCCTCCTCTTTTGGGATTATGTCATATTTGAGTCATGTTTTTCCATCAAAGTATGGCATAACTTTCTTTCTCAAATCCTGATCAACAAAGATTGGTTTTCCCTTTCTCAGGTCTCCTGGTGGCTTTAAATTTTGCCGAGGGATGCTAGTAAGTAAATATCCTTTGAACCTCATGGTTGCATTTTGTGCAAAGAATTAAAAATAAAAAGTAGAGGGACATAATTTGCTTCTGGAAATCATTTGTCCTCTATCGGTAAGATTTAGAGCTTATTTAGGAGACCGAGAATAATTTTCTCCTTATTACCTTTGAGCTCATCCTACCAATTCCTGCAAGGAGGGATAAGCTGAGAAAAAGAGTGTCTGCACCCTGAATCCTGCAATTAACCCACTTAGTTTTAAAATGAGGTTCCCAACATAGCTCAGATCTGCTATATGTCTTTTGGGATTGCCCCAAAGGTGCTTTTTGGAAAGGCAACTGGATTTTCTGTTTTTTTCCGAGAAGACGTTTTGCTTCTCATCCAAGAAGCTTCTTCAATTCTGAACTCACACATACACACACACATACACACACACATACATACACTCTTTCTCTCTCCATCCATTCTGTCATCTGCCTGCCTATCTACCTCTATCATCTGTTTGTCTATCTATATATATCTTGCCCCCTTCCTCATAACTGCCCAGTGCAGGGCATTGACATTTCTTCCCAGGAGAGGGAAAAAGGAGAAAAATATCTATTATTGCGTATAGTTTTGCAACTAGCACTCCCTTGCTGTTAATATTCCATCTTCTTAGGATGAAAGTCAAGAATTTTGCACTGCAAATTCTTCAGACTCTCCCTTTCTCAGTCTCGCCTTGCATAAATCTCTTTTTATATACCATGGTGATTCTAAAGAATGTCTTTCTTTTCTTGTTTGCTTCAGTGATTTTATTTTTTTGTTCCTATAATTTAATTGTTATTTATATTCCAATGATTTATGATTGAAAGGGAAGGGAGTGGGGAAAACGCCATGTTCAATACAGAAAGGGTTAACCGGATGCTGTCGTAAGACACTTTCATTTCTTGAAATGTCAATGTTGAAGCACAAAATGTGTTCTTTCTGTATCGCTGTTCTGTATTTTAAAAGCACTCAACAATAAAATTTGCTGTCCTGTCCAAAGAACTCTGAGTGGCTAGTTTGTGAAAACATGATGTCACTTCCAAAGTCCACGACATCGATACATTTTCAGGAAACACTGAATTTTTAACCTATAGGCCTGAAACCATGCCAGCGAGCTGCTAAGAAAAGACACACCTTTTCAATGGCATTTTTTTGAAACCGGATTTTCTCATGTATCTGCAGCAGCCTGGAATTGGAAAATAAGGCCTTCCTGTGGTCCAAGAAGGCATAGAAGCCCGAAAAAAAACCCTTTTAATGGGTTTTTTAGGCTACTATCCTGTATCTTAATTATTAACACCTTGTTAACGACATTCAGTGGACGACGGACAGTTGGGTTTTGAAATCCCAGACGGTGTGGTTGGGGTAGCAAGGCACGGAGTGGACCTCGCCCGTCAGCAGCTTCACGTTCAGGGTCAGCTCCTGGGGAAGCGCAACGGAGGATCGGGTTAATATTCAGCGCCCAACAGAGGATCGCTTTAACCGGGCTGTGAAGGCGACTTTCCCGCCCACCCCGCATTCCCACCTGGCCTCCTTCTCCAAGAAGACCCCGAGGGGGGGAGGAAAGAGAGAGAGAGGGGGGGGAGAGATAGATATCTATATCTAAATCTGTATCTATCTACCTATAAATCTGTATCTATATCTGTATACCTATATATCTATATCTATACACACACCGGCTGCGCCGCCGCGAAGGCGCGCAAGCCCCGCTTTCCCACGGTCGCTTCGCCCCGCTTCTTACCATCTTCAGCCGTCCGTGTTTCGAGCTCTCGCTCCGTCCGCAGCCCCAAATTCAAAAAAAAACAACGCCTCTGACTTCGCCGGTTCCGAACGCCTCCTTTTATACGGTCCTCCCGGCTTTAGACACTGCCCGGCAGGGCGGAGCATCTCCGGAAATGAAAAATTGCCAGCGCTGCGCTTCTGCGGGCGGAGGAAAAGAAACTCGAAAAGGAAAGCGAAAGGGGCGGCGTTGTTTCGTTTCGGCATTTTTGATTTTTATTTTTTTTTTTAAATTTGTGCCAACTTCTTCTTTATCTAGTAGATTTATTTTATGTTTTATTAGATCCATTTGGTTTTGGTTTTTTTTTTAACATGCCACCAGACTCGAAATTCTAGACCTACCTAGAACTACGCCGCCTTCGGTCCGGTCTAAGAATAATATATAAAATCATACGTTGCAATGTCCTACCGGTCAATAAATACTTCAGCTTCAACCATAACAACACAAGAGCAAACAATCGATACAAACTCAAGGTTAACTACACCAAACTCGATTGCAGGAAATATGACTTCAGCAATAACAGAGTGGTCGATGTCTGGAATCCTCTACCTGACTCTGTGGTTTCTTCCCCAAACCCCAAAAACTTTAACCTTAGATTGTCTACTATTGACCTCACCCCTTTCCTAAGAGGCCTGTAGGGGGCGTGCATAAGCGCACCAACGTGCCTACCGTCCCTGTCCTATTGTTTATTTTATTTTTCTTATATGTACCCATTTCATGTATTCATAACTATGTTTTTACTTATACCTATTATCTTGAAAGCGATTGACAAATAAAAATAAATAAATAGAGTTTTCTGGTTTGGTGGTTTCTGTCCTTCTAATTCCAGGCTCCTATCTATGTTCTTCTGCCAACATCTTTTGATTTTGTTTCTTTTTCTCCCCTCTCCTCTTATGTGGGAGGTCTCCAACTTTGGCCACTTTAAGACTTGTGGACTTCAACTCCCAGAATTCCCCAGCCAGCCATGCCTGCTTTTTCTCCCTCTTAATCTCCTAAAGTAGAGACAGATTGCAGAGGGAGGGATTACAAGAGAGTAAATTATGCTGGCTAGGGAATTCTGGGAGTTGAAGTCCACAAGTCTTAAAGTAGCCAAGTTTGGGGACCCCTGTCCTATATTATAGCTAGTCCCCGAATATATGCCGTAGCAGTGTCCCCTACATATGGCTGGCACAGGAAGGGTGATGGAGTTTGGAGTGCCATCGATTTTAGAAGGGGTTTCTAAAATCTGGATTTCTCTTAAGGCCGCCCTTGGCTGGGCACAGGATGATGGAGTTTGGAGTGCCATCGACAGACTTTTGAAAACATTTAACTAGGGGTGATGGGGGGAGCAAAGCTTTCCTGTAATAGGAGTAGAGGAAGTTAACACCCACCCCTCTCCTAGGAAAATGAAATATTTCAAGATATACTAAAAAGGCAGAATATTTCCCCTAAAAAGAGAAGTAGAAACTCAGAGAAGTAGAAACTCAGAGAAGTAGAAACTCAGAACCACCTTTGTTAAAGGGTGGGCCGTTAAGGCTTTGGCCAGAGTATTTTACATAACAAAGGCCTCTACCCATATCACCACCTGGCCTGGGAAGATGGCATTAGCCAGCATTCAGGGGAAGCCATGTGGTCCAAGCTAAGACCCCCTCCCCCCCCCCCGCCGCCCCTGGGAGTCTGACAGCCAATGGGACACATTTTTAACACAGGAACAGAAAACAGTAAAGTGGGGCCTAACGGAGGGTCTCGCAGCATCTTTCCCCTCGCAACATCTTGAAGCATGTGATCGTCCCTTTCACTTTGGAGCTCCAAGCTATGAGGTCCTGTCCACCATTAAAACCATCTTTCCAAACAGCCTCCACGCTTCCAGTGTCTTTTTCCCCATTTTGGAATTGAACCCAGAAGGATATTTCTTCCAGCAAGAGAAAGAGGGAAACAGTTTCAAATTTGGGTTGATTTCTTTCGCTTCCAGGTGTCTAAGGCATCATGTATCAAAAATGCCTCCATTTGTAACAATTGATCAGAAAGCAAAGCAAAGCAAACCAAGTCCTGTTGTTTTGTTTTTTGTTTTCAAAAAGAAACTGGAAAAAAAAATAACAAATTCAATATTTGCACAAGACAATAAAACCAAGGGCTGTTTGGCAAGATTGTAACGTGGCCGGAAAAGTGCAAGGAAAACACAAAAACAACCCCCGAAAGGGGGCTTTGATTTTAGGTGCAAAGCAGGCTTATGGGATCTGAAGTCCAAAGCATTTCCGTGTGTGTGTGTGTGCTAAAAAATCACACAATTTCACATAATCACATAATTTCATTTTTTAATTTATTAAATTTGCAGATTTTCTTTAAAACAGTATTTTGAGCAGGGCCAGCTGTTGCAATAAGGGGTGATCCCTACCAACACCCCCCCAGGAAATGGCTGATGGGACTTGTAATCCAAAGCATCCCCAGTACAGGTAGTCCTCGAGCTACAACTACAATTCAGCCCTAAATTTATGTTGCTAAGTGAAACATTTAAGTGAGTTTTGCCCCATTTTATGACCTTTCTTGTCACCGTCGCTAAGCAGATCACTGCAGTTGTTAAGTATGTTAAGCATGGCTGCTAAGTCATTTGGCTTGCCAGGATCATATGACCCCCAAGATGCTGCAGCTGTCGTAAATGTGAGTCAGTGGCCAAGCATCTGACTCTTGATCATGTAACCATGGGGATGCTGCAACGGTCATAAGTGTGAGATAAACCACAAGTCACTTTTTTTCAATGCCATTGTAACCTTGAATGGCCACTAAATGAACTGTTGTAAGTCGAGGCCAAGACTCCCTCTGATCTCTCAGTCCTCTGCAAAAATAATAAGAGATAATTTAAAAACTTGGACCTTCGCAATGGGGTGGGAAGGCAGCCTTGCAACTGAAGAAAAGCTAAAGTGACCTCAGCCTCTCCGGCAAAAGGGACAGTTGCTGGCTGGCTGGCTGGCAGGCAAATAGGTTTTGTCGTCCTCCAAAGGATTCCCAAATGGGATGAAACCTAGAGGAGAAGGCATTGCACCATGAATACTACCTATTCAAAATGGACAACGATTTATATGTCTGTGTGTGTGTGTGTGTGTGTATAGATAGATGATTGATAGATGATGGATGGATGGAGGATGAATAGATAGATAGATGATACACAGAAACAGAGCTAGCTAGATGATAGGAGACAGGCAGACAGATAGATGATAGATACAGCTAGCTAGCTAGCTAGACAGATAGCTAGACAAATGATAGACATGATACATAGATGATAGACAGATAGCTAGATAGATAGACAAAGAATAGATAGATGATAGGACAGACAGGCATGATAGATGATAGACAGACAGACAGATATATGATAGACAGATGATAGATGATAGACAGATAGATAAGATGATACAGATAGCTAGACAAATGACAGACAGATGATAGACGATAGGCAGATAGATATTCTTTCGAGAGCAGGCAACAGAGTTTAATTTTAATGTGGGCCAGGTGTGCCCACAAACTGGCTTATCGATCTCATCTTATTGGACACGTTCTGATACACGTGCTAACTCTGACCGCGTGCTGACCTCCAACCGCCCTCACCTGTCCGTGATGAGCACGTGCCTTTCCCGCCCAGCGCTCTGGGACCCCCTCCCGCGCTCAGCCCGGCTGTTATTGGCTAATTGGGAAACCCGTCCCCCTCGGATTGGCTGAGTGGCCTCTTTCCTCCGAGGGGAGGGAATGCTTTAAAAAGTCGGCGAGCTCCTCAGGCTGAGACAAAAGTGCGAGCGCGCTGGAAGAAGCAGCACGTTTCGCCGTCTCCTCCTCGTCTCTTTCCCCTCTCGACAGAGACGATGCTGCGGGCCGTGCGGGAGCAAACCCATCTCTCCCTACGGCGCCTCCGCAGCTGAAGGCTTCGCAGATTAGAAGACCGCCTCTTCCACGTTCAGGTAATCCTAGCGCGAGGCTCTTAGACGTTGTGGGATGCGGAGGGGGGAGTTAATGAAATAGCCTATTCTCGGGAAGCAAGGACGGTGCCCGGGGTAATTTTAGTCTATTCTCGAGTAAAAACAGCCCCTGGGGTAATATTAGCCTATTCTCTGGGAGTAAAACTGGCACTGAGGTAATTTCAGCCTATTCTCAAGGAATAAGGTTGCACCTGAGGTAGTTTCAGCCTATTCTCTGGGAGTAAGGCTGGCACTTAAGATACTTTTTGCCTATTCTCAAGGAATAAGGCTGCACTTGAAGTAATTTCAGCCTATTCTCAAGGAATAAGGCTGCACCTGAGGTAGTTTCAGCCTATTCTCTGGGAGTAAGGCTGGCACTTAAGATACTTTTTGCCTATTCTCAAGGAATAAGGCTGCACCTGAGGTAATTTCAGCCTATTCTCAAGGAATAAGGCTGCACCTGAGGTAATTTCAGCCTATTCTCTGGGAATAAGGCTGCACCTGAGGTAATTTCAGCCTATTCTCTGGGAATAAGGCTGCACCTGAGGTAATTTCAGCCTATTCTCTGGGAATAAGACTGGCACTGAGGTAATTTCAGCCTATTCTCAAGGAATAAGGCTGCACCTGAGGTAATTTCAGCCTATTCTCAAGGAATAAGGCTGCACCTGAGGTAGTTTCAGCCTATTCTCTGGGAGTAAGGCTGGGACTTAAGATACTTTTTGCCTATTCTCAAGGAATAAGGCTGCACCTGAGGTAATTTCAGCCTATTCTCAAGGAATAAGGCTGCACCTGAGGTAATTTCAGCCTATTCTCTAGGAGTAAGGCTGGCACTTAAGATACTTTTAGCCTATTCTCAAGGAATAAGGCTGCACCTGAGGTAGTTTCAGCCTATTCTCTGGGAGTAAGACTGGCACTGAGGTAATTTTAGTATATTCACATATCTTTGGGAACAGTAACAACCTGTGGTTCTTGAGGTATTCTCAAGGGCACAACAATTCAATGTATCTTGCCTTTTTTCACTCTTAGGATAAAGAATAGAAAAGCACCTTTGTAAAGTGGATGAATTGGTTTTCTAGCCTCTGAAAATCAGGTGGTCATTTGGTGATGTTGATTTTTTTATTATTATTTCAGAGGCACTCTACATGAAGGGAATCAAAACAGACAAGCAGTCGAAGACATCAAAGGTAAGTCAGGTTTATTAACTTCCCAGTGTTGTATTTACCCAAGAAGCCTGACAGGTACTTTTGGCAACATGGGATTAATTATGCCCCCCCCCCAAAAAAAAAAGCCTTACTAAAGTACAAATGTATCTAAAACATACACATTTCTAACTGACCTCCCCTACTTGGGGAGGTCCTACAGTTCCCGAGCTTCCAGTCTCTGATGCTCAGACTGAATGAGCCTGGTAGACGGCCGCTGCCAATCTCATTCAACTGGAGACTCACACGGGACAGCTCTGGGGTTCCACTGGGTGACCCTTTCAATCCCTGAGTGAGCACTGAGGGCACTCAGTTGCAAGCCCCCTCCAGTCCCTGAGGACCCCCTCAGTACTCCGACTGGAAGGGAAGCCTTTTGGATCACCTCCCTCCCACCTTCTTATTCTTGGAAAGAATGCCAGTACCAGCCAGACTTCTTAAAACTGAAAGAAAAGCTGGTGATGAACTTTAATATGATGCTGTATACAAATGAGAGTATGTGTGGCTTATGTTGAAATGCTTGGGTCCCTTTGATTCTTTTTGGGCTTGTAGATTGTCCCTTGTGCACAGATGAAGAAATGGTTTATGTCTGTGTGTGTGTGTGTACTGATGGTAAATTTGTCAGACTGCCTGGTGGTTAGATATTTCATAGCTTTTGTTCCACTTGGTTTAATATACGATGGTCACTTTCCCGATTGAAGATTTGGTTGAGTTTTCCTAGTGTACTTTGATTCATAGTTGGTGCTATGATTGATAATAGATTCTATAGTTTGCTTGCCTAGTGGACTCTGGCCATGGCGGTTCTCAGAACCAGACAGAGAGCCTCAACGGGCCTTTTTAATGGTAGGTGGGGCTCTTCTGAAGGATTATAGATTCTATACTTCCCTTGCCTGGCAGAATTTGGCCATGGCAATGGTCCTCAGAACCAGTCAGAAAGCCTCAACGGGCCTTTTTAATGGTAGGTGGGGCTGTTTTGAGGATTATAGATTCTATAATTTTCTTGCCTGGTGGAATTTGGCCATGCCAAATGGTTCTCAGAACCAGACAGAACGCCTCAACGGGCCTTTATAATGGTAGGTGGGGCTGTTCTGTTTCCTTGCCTAGCGTTATTTGGAGATGGTGATGGTTCTTAGAACTAGAAAACAGCTGGGCTAGATGTGGTTGTTGGCTGATAATAGATTTTAGAGTTTTGCTGCCTGGTATGACTTTGGTCATGGCAATGGTTCTTAGAACCAGAGGGAAAGCCTCAATGTCCCGTTATAATCAGTGATGGGACTCACAAAATTTTACTACCGGTTTTGTGTGCATGGTTTGATGTGTCTGGCATGGCTTGGAAGGCGTGGCAGGGGAAGGATACTGCAAAATCCCCATTCCCTCCCCACCCCATTAAATTTCCTTGCTTGGCGTAACTTGGCCACAGCAATGGTTCTTTGAACCAGAAAACACAGCTGAGCAGCCCACTTTTAAGGCTAGGCATGGCTGTTGGCTGATGGTAGATTTTAGAATTTCCTTGCTTGGCGTAACTTGGCCACAGCAATGGTTCTTAGAACCAGAAAACACAGCTGAGCAGCCCACTTTTAAGGCCAGGCGTGGCTGTTGGCTGATGGTAAATTTTAGAATTTCCTTGCTTGGCGTAACTTTGGCCACAGCAATGGTTCTTAGAACCAGAAAACGCAGCTGAACAGCTCACTTTTAAGGCTAGGCGTGGCTGTTGGCTGATGGTAGATTTTAGCATTTCCTTGCTTGGCGTAACTTGGCCACAGCAATGGTTCTTAGAACCAGAAAACACAGCTGAGCAGCCCACTTTTAAGGCTAGGCGTGGCTGTTGGCTGATGATAGATTTTAGAATTTCCTTGCTTGGCGTAACTTGGCCACAGCAATGGTTCTTAGAACCAGAAAACACAGCTGAGCAGCCCACTTTTAAGGCCAGGCGTGGCTGTTGGCTGATGGTAGATTTTAGAATTTCCTTGCTTGGCGTAACTTGGCCACAGCAATGGTTCTTAGAACCAGAAAACGCAGCTGAGCAGCCCACTTTTAAGGCTAGGAGTGACTGTTGGCTGATGGTAGATTTTAGAATTTCCTTGCTTGGCGTAACTTGGCCCCAGCAATGGTTCTTAGAACCAGAAAACACAGCTGAGCAGCCCACTTTTAAGGCCAGGCGTGGCTGTTGGCTGATGGTAAATTTTAGAATTTCCTTGCTTGGCGTAACTTTGGCCACAGCAATGGTTCTTAGAACCAGAAAACGCAGCTGAGCAGCCCACTTTTAAGGCTAGGAGTGGCTGTTGGCTGATGGTAGATTTTAGCATTTCCTTGCTTGGCGTAACTTTGGCCACAGCAATGGTTCTTAGAACCAGAAAACGCAGCTGAACAGCTCACTTTTAAGGCTAGGAGTGGCTGTTGGCTGATGGTAGATTTTTGCATTTCCTTGCTTGGCGTAACTTGGCCACAGCAATGGTTCTTAGAACCAGAAAACACAGCTGAGCAGCCCACTTTTAAGACCAGGCGTGGCTGTTGGCTGATGGTAGATTTTAGAATTTCCTTGCTTGGCGTAACTTGGCCACAGCAATGGTTCTTAGAACCAGAAAACGCAGCTGAGCAGCCCACTTTTAAGGCTAGGCGTGGCTGTTGGCTGATGGTAGATTTTAGAATTTCCTTGCTTGGCGTAACTTTGGCCACAGCAATGGTTCTTAGAACCAGAAAACACAGCTGAACAGCTCACTTTTAAGGCTAGGTGTGGCTGTTGGCTGATGGTAGATTTTAGAATTTCCTTGCTTGGCGTAACTTTGGCCACAGCAATGGTTCTTAGAACCAGAAAACGCAGCTGAGCAGCCCACTTTTAAGGCTAGGAGTGGCTGTTGGCTGATGGTAGATTTTAGCATTTCCTTGCTTGGCATAACTTTGGCCACAGCAATGGTTCTTAGAACCAGAAAACACAGCTGAGCAGCCCACTTTTAAGGCCAGGCGTGGCTGTTGGCTGATGGTAGATTTTAGAATTTCCTTGCTTGGCGTAACTTTGGCCACAGCAATGGTTCTTAGAACCAGAAAACACAGCTGAGTAGCCCATTTTAAGGCTAGGTGTGGCTGTTGGCTGATGGTAGAATTTAGCATTTCCTTGCTTGGCGTAACTTGGGCCACAGCAATGGTTCTTAGAACCAGAAAACGCAGCTGAGCAGCCCACTTTTAAGGCTAGGAGTGGCTGTTGGCTGATGGTAGATTTTAGAGTTTCCTTGCTTGGCGTAACTTTGGCCACAGCAATGGTTCTTAGAACCAGAAAACACAGCTGAACAGCTCACTTTTAAGGCTAGGCGTGGCTGTTGGCTGATGGTAGATTTTAGAATTTCCTTGCTTGGCGTAACTTGGGCCACAGCAATGGTTCTTAGAACCAGAAAACGCAGCTGAGCAGCCCACTTTTAAGGCTAGGCGTGGCTGTTGGCTGATGGTAGATTTTAGAGTTTCCTTGCTTGGCGTAACTTTGGCCACAGCAATGGTTCTTAGAACCAGAAAACGCAGCTGAACAGCTCACTTTTAAGGCTAGGAGTGGCTGTTGGCTGATGGTAGATTTTAGCATTTCCTTGCTTGGCGTAACTTTGGCCACAGCAATGGTTCTTAGAACCAGAAAACGCAGCTGAGCAGCCCACTTTTAAGGCTAGGAGTGGCTGTTGGCTGATGGTAGATTTTAGCATTTCCTTGCTTGGCGTAACTTGGCCACAGCAATGGTTCTTAGAACCAGAAAACGCAGCTGAGCAGCCCACTTTTAAGGCTAGGAGTGGCTGTTGGCTGATGGTAGATTTTAGAATTTCCTTGCTTGGCGTAACTTGGGCCACAGCAATGGTTCTTAGAACCAGAAAACGCAGCTGAGCAGCCCACTTTTAAGGCTAGGCGTGGCTGTTGGCTGATGGTAGATTTTAGAGTTTCCTTGCTTGGCGTAACTTTGGCCACAGCAATGGTTCTTAGAACCAGAAAACGCAGCTGAGCAGCCCACTTTTAAGGCTAGGAGTGGCTGTTGGCTGATGGTAGATTTTAGCATTTCCTTGCTTGGCGTAACTTGGCCACAGCAATGGTTCTTAGAACCAGAAAACACAGCTGAACAGCTCACTTTTAAGGCTAGGCGTGGCTGTTGGCTGATGGTAGATTTTAGAGTTTCCTTGCTTGACGTAACTTGGCCACAGCAATGGTTCTTAGAACCAGAAAACGCAGCTGAGCAGCCCACTTTTAAGGCTAGGCGTGGCTGTTGGCTGATGGTAGATTTTAGAATTTCCTTGCTTGGCGTAACTTTGGCCACAGCAATGGTTCTTAGAACCAGAAAACGCAGCTGAGCAGCCCACTTTTAAGGCTAGGCGTGGCTGTTGGCTGATGGTAGATTTTAGAATTTCCTTGCTTGGCGTAACTTGGCCACAGCAATGGTTCTTAGAACCAGAAAACACAGCTGAGCAGCCCACTTTTAAGGCCAGGCGTGGCTGTTGGCTGATGGTAGATTTTAGAATTTCCTTGCTTGGCGTAACTTTGGCCACAGCAATGGTTCTTAGAACCAGAAAACACAGCTGAACAGCTCACTTTTAAGGCTAGGCGTGGCTGTTGGCTGATGGTAGATTTTAGAATTTCCTTGCTTGGCGTAACTTTGGCCACAGCAATGGTTCTTAGAACCAGAAAACGCAGCTGAGCAGCCCACTTTTAAGGCTAGGAGTGGCTGTTGGCTGATGGTAGATTTTAGCATTTCCTTGCTTGGCGTAACTTGGCCACAGCAATGGTTCTTAGAACCAGAAAACGCAGCTGAGCAGCCCACTTTTAAGGCCAGGCGTGGCTGTTGGCTGATGGTAGATTTTAGAGTTTCCTTGCTTGGCGTAACTTGGCCACAGCAATGGTTCTTAGAACCAGAGAGAGAACTTCAATGGCCCTTTGTAATGGTAGGTGGGGCCGTTGTTGGAAAACAGATTTTAGAGTTTTGCTGTCTGGTGTAACTTTAGCCATGATTCTTGGAACCCGAAAAGCGAGATCAACAACTGTGAAGAGTTTGCAGCTGAAGACTGCGTGTTTTGGACCACGTTGGACCGTGCCGTAGCCTCTTCAGGTAATTCTAGCAGAGAGTCTTAGACGTTGTGTGATGGGGAGGATATTCTCAGGGGAGCAATTATAGCACCTGTGGTAACTTTGGGAACAGTAGAAGCTGTTGGTCTGAGTTATACTCAAGGGTGCAACATTCCAATTAACTGTATCTTCCTCTTTTTAATGGTAGCATAAAGCACATAAAAGGCCCTTTGTGAAATTGTTGAATTGGTTTTCTAGTCTTTGAACATCAGGTGGACATTTGGTGTTGATGATTTTTTATTTTATTTCAGAAAGCACTCGCTGAGTAAAATCAGTCAAAACTGAAGACATCAAAGGTAAGGGAGTGGTTTCATTAACTATCCTGCACCACATTTAGCCAAGAAGTCTGACAGGTAATATTGGCAACATGGGATTAATTATGGCAAAAAATCCTTTGGGCTTTGCTAAGGTACAAATGTATCTAAAACATACACATTTCTAACTGAGCTTCCAGTCTCTGTCATTTGGACTGAATGAGCCAGGTAGATGACTGCTGCCTGTCTTGTTCAATCCCTGAACACACCCACATACACACAAATGCACCCATGCAGAAACAGAGACGCAGAGACACTGGGAGTCTCGTACAGGATGGCCTTCCACTGGGTGACCCTTCCAAGTTATGAGCGAGCACTGAGGGCGAATCACCCTGGGGGAGTCAAGCGGCCTCCCCCAGTCCCTGAGGACCCCCTCAGTACTCCGACTGGAAGGCGATCCTTTTGGGTCACCTCCATCCCACCTTCACTTCCTTAAAAAGAATGCCGATACCAACCAGACTTCTTAGCACAGAAAATAAACATGGGGATACATTTCAATACAGCGCTGTATACAGTACAGGACAACATTTGTGGCTCGGGTTTGAAATGAGGCATTCTTGGTGCTCTCTGAGCTTAGTGGTTTTCTTGCAGATGTTTCATTACCAACAAGTGAAGTGCTAGGAGGGGAAAGAATTTGCTCCCAACTTATGTTTTAGTGGCTTTAGTGGCTTGTTGTTTCAGTGTTGGTAGAAGTAGCCTTGAGGTTCTTTGGTTGAGCTATTTGTTGTTTATGTGTTTGGCACTTCTTTGGGCATTATTTCCTGCACGTTGGTCTGATGTTAGCTTTTGGGCCTGTTGATTGTTTCTTGAGGACAGAGTTCAATGGCCCACTTTAAGGCTAGATGTGGTTTTTGGCTGATAATAGCCTTTTAGAATTTCCTTGCCTGGCGTAATTTGGCCATCGCGATGGTCCTTAGAACTAGAAAGAGAAAGCCTCAGCTGCCCTTTTTAATGCTAGGTAGAGCTGTTGGCTGATAATAGAGTAGGTGGCGGGAGTAACTATGACTCTCTTAATTGAAGCATAGTTGCACGGCTTGGGCGCCTCCCCGTGGCGACCGCTGGAGAAGGTATGGATGGTGTCTCTGACCCTCCATACTGGAGCTAAGACC
This sequence comes from Hydrophis major, assembly GCA_033807585.1. Lineage (NCBI taxonomy): Eukaryota > Metazoa > Chordata > Lepidosauria > Squamata > Elapidae > Hydrophis > Hydrophis major. The sequence continues at coordinate 48,787 of CM066339.1, read as the reverse complement.
CAAGCCACCCCACTGCAAGGCCAACCACCTTGTAGAGGGTTTGCTGCTGGTGACTGATATGACTAAAGTAATGAGTGCTAATCCCCCTGGACTTTCGGTCTCCAGCAGTAGAGATGGGGATGCCAATGATTCTGGCAGCCAGAACAGAGCAGAAAATCCCAGCTTCCCGTGTTTCTGTGGTCTCCGTTTCAAGACAAAACGGGCCCTCAGCAAACACCAGTCACACTGTCACCTGGCAGAGGTGAATGCTCAGCATGCAGCTGTCCTACCCACTAAGCACCTGGCATGGACCCCCAAGGATGATGTGGCCTTGTGACCGCATGCCAACAGGCTCTGGGAGGAAGAGGATGATGAGGAAGGCACTCTTCAGCCTTCTTGCCCCACACTTCCCAAGCCTTTCACAGGAAGCCATCAAAAAGCGCTTCCACCTAACCAAATAAGTTCCACCAACAGACCACCCAGAGAGAAAAGCAGACCACCCAGAGAGAAAAGCAGACCACCCAGAGAGAAAACCAGACCACTCAGAGAGAAAACCAGACCACCCAGAGAGAAAACCAGACCACCCAGAGAGAAAACCAGACCACTCAGTGGTCACACCCCACCCCTCCTCCAGCCTCTCAACTGGTTGCAAACCCACTAACACACGAACAACAGGACTCCACACCTGACCTAGCTGCCTCATGGAGACCTGCCCTCCTGGTAGTTGTGACAGGCCATTTCCAAGAGGCCAAAATGGGGGCCGAGGAGCTGACCCAGAATGCCCGAGACTTGCAGAACAGAGAGATCAGCCGAAAGCAATGTAGGGCTTGACTCAGCCAACCAACTCCGTAGAGGAAACTGCACTACCATCCAAAAACTCTACAAGCTCCAGCGACGAGATGCTGCCTCCACTGTACTGACCGGACTGCCCATTTTAATGGTAGGTGTAGCTGCTGATGGAGAACAGATTTTATAGTTTCCTTGCCTGGCATAATCTGGCCATGGCTGTGGTTCTTAGAGTTTGAGAAGGCCCCACGAGGACAATTGATTGTGGCTACAATTTCATGTCTAACTTAGCCTGAGCTATCCTGGGCATTCCTCCTCTTGACCCCTTGCCACTGGTCAGCTATCCCTGCCCAGTCAGTTTCCCTTAGTGATCACTTTGCTTAATAATTTGCCAGCCCAAATTGTGGCCACTAGTGAGACAGCCTGATATATAGCGTTGCCTCGAATTGCCAAATGGGTGATATATAAAATTAACAAAATAGCAAGCAGTCATTTTCATCATAATTATAAAGATAAGCATAATGAAATTTTAGATTTATGTTAAAGGTGGATGAAATTGGGTTTTCTTTTGAGTTTTGGAGAAGAACCTGCCAGAGTGTTCATTTTGAGGCTGGCTGCATACCTGAATCTGCCATGACATTATCTCATGTGCCAGACCGTAATATCTTAACAGCTGTTTCTCCATCTGTCTCCCTTGTTTGGTGCTTCTTTGCAAACAGACCCTGGAAGAGTGCTTTGAGGACTCTGTTCAAAAGCAGGAGGAACCTTCTCAACTGCTGAAAACGTCTCTCTAACGTAAAGACAGCCACGCTTAGAGGATCTCTGGCGGCCCTTCAAGCAGCTGATTTCAGAAACTGGTGGCTATGCTGGGTGACATCATGGAGAAGACCGCCTGTTGCTTTGTACAGTCCTTGTGATCTTCAGTGTTCCAGGGATCTTGACCAACACAGGTAAGTCTTCATTCCATGGTGGGACTTTCACCTTGAATCCAATATGGGTTCATGCAAGGTGTGTTTGAATAGCTCTGTGGGCATGAAACCCACCCTTCTTTCATGGTCTTCTCTCCCCTCTTTCTTCCTCAGGTTTGGATGGAAAGGCTTTCGTGTTCTCCAAGCTTTCTGCTAACTCCCACGTTCTCCTGAAGCCCAACCTAGATCAAGGCTTGCAACAGTTGACCCTTTGTCTCCGCTTCTTCACCGACTTGACCCGCAGCTTCTCCCCCTCCTCAGCTGCTTCCAGAGACCACGACAACGAGGTTCTCCTTTTCTGAATCCCCAATGGTTTTGAAATGTGGGTGGGTGGCGAGTGCACCGCTTTCATGATGCCCAACCCCTCAGACAGGTCTACCATCCATTGGGTTGCTGTTTGTACCATTTGGGATTCCACTACGGGGATAGTCCAGCTTTGCCAAAGAAAGGGGGGGCAGCCTCTGAGGTCAAGACAGATCTGATGGGGATGCTGGGTCAGGAACAGGATTCCTATGGAGGTGGCTTTGATGGGAAGAAATAGCTGAGGTCTCTCGCTGGGATAAGGTCTTGACTGCCAAAGACATAAACAAGACCCAATTGCCTGTGGCCTCAAACCCGTTGCTGGATTGGACCTCGCTGGAGTATCAAATCCAAGGTGACATTCTGACAGAGTCCCTATGAAGCCTTCAGTCCAAGAACCCGAGGGACAGTAGCAGTTTCAACAATATATCTAACAGCAAACACTGGCAATGCAAAAGGGATTGTCTGTATTTTTCAAGTACTTCTTTGTAAAGATATGCATGCTTGTTATTTTTTCTACTGAAAATAGATTAATCTTTTTAACCAGCATTATGCAGAAAAAGTACCTTGTTATATTCCCACCCCCATTCTTTACTTTCAATGCAATAAAAAAAAAGGTTATAATTATGAAGAAATTACGAGCCAAGTTTGAATTTTTAATCCTTATCTTGAACTAGGAAGGTTGGTGAGCTTCGCTGTATGTGGTCTCTATAAGGGCCAGTTTTTTATTTCAGTATAAATCTTTTTTCCATAGAGATCTCTAATCCTTGTGACTTTTTTTTCATACTTCAATTCATAGGGAACTTTCTAAATTGTGTCTTTGTGTGGGTTTAAAAATCCTGCCTATTTTGACCAATAATATTGTAATCTGGGGTGAAGGGACAGAAAATTGAGTATTTCTTGTCAAAAGAGAGATTTTCTGTCCTTTCAATTTCTAAGGCTATGCCTTAGAAAAATGGAGAGCTCTTCATTCTTTTTCAGTCCACTGAGAAATTCTGTAAGAAAGAAATTATATACCTCTGGTGTTGTGTGGTTGGTCATTCAGAGATATGAGTCTTCTAAACAAAATAAAAAAATAGAACAACATCACTGGAAAATGCACTTCTGTCCTACAAGATCTTCTATAATAAAACCTGCTGTGTTTATGATTTCCTTGTTGTGTTTTCATTTTGTTTCCATTGGGTGGGTATTTCAAATAATATTTTATTAGAAATATTCTCATGTTGACCCAAAAGGGGCCACTGGAGGTATGATTGGAGTCTACATGTTTGTACAGAATTTGGCATCACAAAGCATTTCATCACTTCCCCTTGATAGGAAGGGTGGATTCCCTTCTCCCTCCTTTTATTAAACCTAGAGGTCAACTGTGACTCCAAACAGTTGTAGGCAGCTTACAGTTTCAAAAGTATTTAAAGTGTTCGGAAAAAAAAAAACCCTACAAAACACACATGTACATCACTTTAAAAAGGAGGTCCAAGGAGCTCAACAATCTTTTGCCACCCATGTGGGTGAGAAAGTTCCCTCTAATTCAGAATAACAGTTGGAAGGGATTTGGGAGGTCTTCTAGCCTAACCCCCCACCCCCCTTATTTTGTGGTTGAGTCTTAAATCTTTGCGGCCTGGAGGATGATGAGGAAGAAGAGGACTTGCTGGATACCTATGCATCACCCTCAAAAGTAAGCGGGTCAAGGTGAGGTCGTGTATCTCCTTCAGGGTGACTTGACTCGTAAGAGGAGATCCCTTTGGGGGCAAGGGCCCAAGAATGAGACAAAACCTATTTTTATGGCTCAGCAACTGAAATCTTGGGATAGACTGCCTCTCAAACTGGAGGTTCTGTTCTAATGATTTGCAGCGAAGGTAAGCCCTTCTGGAAATGGCCTCTTGAGTTTGATAAAGCTTGTTCTGTGTTTCCCGTAGCCTCTTCCAGAAACAGAAATTCAGCGACATTTAAAGTGTCACTGGGGAAAGTGGGGAAAGTGAGGTGGCTTGATCAGTGCTGCAGAAAAGTCATTTTGTTTTTCTGCTGTTCATCTATAGATATATAAAAGCAAAATACTCCTCACGCATCATCACAAAAACTCCAGAACCGTAAAACTTACAAATTTGAAATTTGGCACCTATGTTCCTCTTGGCTTCTAGGGGCTTGTGCTAAGAAAGGATTTTTTGAAATGACCACCAGAGCACTAGTATTTCCTATCTTATTACTACTATTAACCCACTCTGATACTAAGGAGATCTATTCCCCCTCCCCACCTGAAAAGAAATCTCTTCCAAATGCAAAACGGGAGTTTCAGCTTCACAGCAGCAACCAGCTTTGAGCCCACTTCAAAATGCACTGATGGCGTCTCCTCGAATGGTGATGCAATATTTGCAATCAAATTGCCCAGCTTGGAGCTGAAACCAATGGCCCAACTACCCACCAGAGCTGCTAATCCTCAAACACATTTCATCTGTGCAGTTGGTTTTGCCCCATTTTATGATCTTTCCTGCCCTGTTAAGTGGTTTTTCCATGGACCAGAGGGGGGGGCCTGGTTTCACATGCTGCCTGCATCTCATATGTGGGGCTGCACTTGTTCGCACAATCTGGTTTGTGACATGCTATGGATCAGTACCGGTCAATGAACCAGGGGTTTGGGACCCCTGAGGTGAAGCACTATGAGGTGAAATATAAGTCTAAGTGTTTTTGCTGTTGCTATTGGTAATTCAGTCCCTGCTAAATATCAAGTTGAAAGACAAAGAGAAACTAGGAGTTTAGTAATTTGCAAACCCAGGTAGGGAGTTGTACAGCAAGGCATACACAAAACACCTTGGTGATTGTTGCAGGTTTCTAACCACCTTCCATACGACTGTAGGGCATTTTGATGAAAATGTCACTCAAGTGAACCAAGGGGAAAAGAAAAATTTCAATGTTCTGAACTTTTAGCAGAAACTTTTAGACAGGAAAACCCCACACACCAATGTCTACCCCACCCTTAAACTTGTGCACAAAATGCTTGCAAAATGGACATGGTTTGAAGAGTGTGCACGGGAAGTTTGTGGACTCAAAAACAAAAGCGTAAATGCAACCAAAGCTGAAAATGTTTATTAAACAAAAGCATAGCAAAAATAATAATAACTTTAATTTCAAAGCACATCATAGGAAGAAATATCATTTAACAAAATTAAGTAATAAGTCTTTCTACCTGGTCTTTCCACCACAATTCCTCTCCAGGCTATGCCCAATTTTCCTGAGCTATAGTAACAGCATATACTGTATATACTCGAGTATAAGCCGAGTTTTTCAGCACATTTTTTGTGCTGAAAAACCCCCCTTGGCTTATACTCGAGTCAGATTCCCCTCTGAAAAAAAAAGTAGTGTGGAGCTCCGAAGCTGGGCAGCCGCTTCCGTGTTTCCTTTGCAACTTTTAAGCATGGGAGGGGGAGGCTTTTCTGAGCTCTAGGCTGAGAAAGCAACGGGAGCCGAGGTCGCTCCACTCAGTTTCATTTCCTCAGCTCCAGCTGCTTTCAGTCCACTCGGGAGGAGGGGGAGAGAGAGAGAGAGAGATATCATAAGAACGGCTCTTGGTTTTTTCTTGCAAGGGAGAGAGTGACTCCTGCCTACCACTGTCATCATCATCGTCTTTTGGGCTAGTGAATCAATCAAACCTTTCATGATAGTGAGATCGTTTCCCAAATTTCCCTTAAATCAGGGAAGAAATCAGAAACCTTTGGGCTGAGAATAAGCTTGTTCCTATGATGCCATTTTTGTTCACTGCAGTGTGAAAAGTGTGAAAAAACACACTTCTTTTTCTTCATCTTCTTGTTCCCTATTTACTGGTCTCTTTCAAAGAGGAAATTGTGAACATCAAACTTATTCTCAACTGTCCTAGTGAAAGTTTTTATTGGCATCTATTTTTATTTTTGAAATTTACCAATAGCTGCTGCATTTCCCACCCTCGACTTATACTCGAGTCAATAAGTTTTCCCAGTTTTTTGTGGTTAAATTAGGTGCCTCGGCTTATATTCGGGTCGGCTTATACTCGAGTATATACGGTATGTTTCCTTAAAGCCAGCCCCTTTACCTGCAATTTCTGCACATGAATATGTAAAATACACACCAACATAAACTAAACATGACTACAATTGGAAGTCACCAAATGCAACTCTAGGATGGATTTCATTCTTGGATCCTACTAAATCCCACCATAGATGAATGATGGCTTCTCTTCCATGTCATGAATTCCTCAAACTAAGTTGGCTTTTAAAATCACGTCTTCATCCATTTCAGATTGATTCTTTAGCATCGTATATAAGCGTAATTCCTGATTTTCCAATATAGTTGAGCTGCCGAAGAAGTATTAAAAGCCAAAGCGCATTACCATTAAGCTGCTTCCACCCAGCATTTCAGATCCACATGGGGTCTCTTCATAATAGAGTGCAATAGGACCATCCTTCTGAAGCAACCTGGAAGGTCAAAAACAAAATATGCATTTACCAGAAATTCTCTGACCCCTTACCTTGCTTCTTTTAGAAATATTGTACAAAACCACGAAATTGCTGAACTGGAAGTAAGCATGTTTCAGTGAATAAGGATGGGTCTGGAAAATAATAGAAATGTACTTTTCCTTTTTGGTATAGTTTAACATAAGAAACACCCCGGGCTAGGCTGAGATTATGAAATGTATAAAAGTGACGCCTCAGGAAGAGCCAGGGGTTCAGAAGTTCTCTTTACCGAGAAGGAAGTTGGGAGGACGACTAAGAACAACGGACGGGAAGTCGGCCATGATGGGGTGGTCATTTTTCCCAAACGCACTGGGGAGCCGCCGCGGACGACGGACAGGAAGTCGGCCATATTGAGACGGTCATTTTCAAAGGAACTTGATCGTCTCAAGAGCAACATAGAGGGGCGGGGGTTTTTCCCCGACGCTCTGCTCTGCGGGCCGCACTTCTCGGTCTCATTGATCCTGGGGGCAGGGGACGCGTGCGCGATGTCGCGGGGCTGACCTCACTGTTTTGGTTTTTCCTAAACAATAAAAGGTCATTGTGCACGAAAAGCATTGTTCCCTTTTTTCCCTCATCTTTGGTAAATCCTTGCTTTCCCCGTTGGCCACCGGCTTGCGGCGGCACCGTCTTCCTCGCTTGGATAGGCCTCGACTTACGACCGGCTCATTTAGTGACCGTTGAGTTGGCATGGGACTTACGTTGGCCTCACGTTGTCCTATTAATATTAACAAGGTGTTAATAATTAAGATACAGGATAGTAGCCAAAAAAACCCATTAAAAAAACAGGCTGCTATTCCTTCTTGGACCAGAAGAGGGCCCTGTTTTCCAATTCCAGGCTGCTGCAGATACATGAGAAAGAATCCGGTTTCCAAAAACTGCCCTGAGAAGGGCGGACGGGAAGTCGGCCATGATAGGATGGTCATTTTTTTCCAAAGGCCTCGGGGGACGGACGTGGACGACGGACAGGAAGTTCTCTTTACCGAGAAGGTCGCTGCGAAAGGAAGTTGGGAGGACGACTAAGAAGAACGGACGGGAAGTCGGCCATGATGGGGTGGTCATTTTCCCCAAACGCACTGGGGAGCCGCCGCGGACGACGGACAGGAAGTCGGCCATATTGAGACGGTCATTTTCAAAGGAACTTGATCGTCTCAAGAGCAACATAGAGGGGCGGGGTTTTTCCCCCGACGCTCTGCTCTGCGGGCCGCACTTCTCGGTCTCATTGATCGGGGGAGCAGGGGACGCGTGCGCGATGTCGCGGGGCTGACCTCACTGTTTTGGTTTTTCCTAAACAATAAAAGGTCATTGTGCACGAAAAGCATTGTTCCCTTTTTTCCCTCATCTTTGGTAAATCCTTGCTTTCCCCGTTGGCCACCGGCTTGCGGCGGCACCGTCTTCCTCGCTTGGATAGGCCTCGACTTACGACCGGCTCATTTAGTGACCGTTGAGTTGCCATGGGACTTACGTTGGCCTCATGTTGTCCTATTAATATTAACAAGGTGTTAATAATTAAGATACAGGATAGTAGCCTAAAAAACCCATTAAAAAAACAGGCTGCTATTCCTTCTTGGACCAGAAGAGGGCCCTGTTTTCCAATTCCAGGCTGCTGCAGATACATGAGAAAGAATCCGGTTTCCAAAAACTGCCCTGAGAAGGGCGGACGGGAAGTCGGCCATGATAGGATGGTCATTTTTTTCCAAAGGCCTCGGGGGACGGACGTGGACGACGGACAGGAAGTTCTCTTTACCGAGAAGGTCGCTGCGAAAGGAAGTTGGAAGGACGACTAAGAAGAACGGACGGGAAGTCGGCCATGATGGGGTGGTCATTTTTCCCCAAACTCACTGGGGACCCGCCGCGGACGACGGACAGGAAGTCGGCCATATTGAGACGGTCATTTTCAAAGGAACTTGATCGTCTCAAGAGCAACATAGAGGGGCGGGGTTTTTTCCCCGACGCTCTGCTCTGCGGGCCGCACTTCTCGGTCTCATTGATCCTGGGGGCAGGGGACGCGTGCGCGATGTCGCGGGGCTGACCTCACTGTTTTGGTTTTTCCTAAACAATAAAAGGTCATTGTGCACGAAAAGCATTGTTCCCTTTTTTCCCTCATCTTTGGTAAATCCTTGCTTTCCCCCTTGGCCACCGGCTTGCGGCGGCACCGTCTTCCTCGCTTGGATAGGCCTCGACTTACGACCGGCTCATTTAGTGACCGTTGAGTTGCCATGGGACTTACGTTGGCCTCATGTTGTCCTATTAATATTAACAAGGTGTTAATAATTAAGATACAGGATAGTAGCCTAAAAAACCCATTAAAAGGGTTTTTTTCAGGCTGCTATTCCTTCTTGGACCAGAAGAGGGCCCTGTTTTCCAATTCCAGGCTGCTCCAGATACATGAGAAAGAATCCGGTTTCCAAAAAATGCCCTTAGAAGGGCGGACGGGAAGTCGGCCATGATAGGATGGTCATTTTTTTCCCAAAGGCCTCGGGGGACGGACGTGGATGATGGACAGGAAGTTCTCTTTACCGAGAAGGTCGCTGCGAAAGGAAGTTGGGAGGACGACTAAGAAGAACGGACGGGAAGTCGGCCATGATGGGGTGGTCATTTTTCCCAAACGCACTGGGGAGCCGCCGCGGACGACGGACAGGAAGTCGGCCATATTGAGACGGTCATTTTCAAAGGAACTTGATCGTCTCAAGAGCAACATAGAGGGGCGGGGTTTTTCCCCCGACGCTCTGCTCTGCGGGCCGCACTTCTCGGTCTCATTGATCCTGGGGGCAGGGGACGCGTGCGCGATGTCGCGGGGCTGACCTCACTGTTTTGGTTTTTCCTAAACAATAAAAGGTCATTGTGCACGAAAAGCATTGTTCCCTTTTCCCCCTCATCTTTGGTAAATCCTTGCTTTCCCCCTTGGCCACCGGCTTGCGGCGGCACCGTCTTCCTCGCTTGGATAGGCCTCGACTTACGACCGGCTCATTTAGTGACCGTTGAGTTGCCATGGGACTTACGTTGGCCTCATGTTGTCCTATTAATATTAACAAGGTGTTAATAATTAAGATACAGGATAGTAGCCTAAAAAACCCATTAAAAGGGTTTTTTTCAGGCTGCTATTCCTTCTTAGACCAGAAGAGGGCCCTGTTTTCCAATTCCAGGCTGCTCCAGATACATGAGTAAGAATCCGGTTTCCAAAAAATGCCCTTAGAAGGGCGGACGGGAAGCTGCCATGGGCGCTCTGCAGTCATCCAGAAGTTGAGGAGCTGCTAGTCCCCACAACGCAGCTAGCCTGGCAAAGGATCTTGGTAGTGGTAGTCCAGGGAGATTTGCCAAGTCTCAGATAGCCTATCCTTGATTTAGGTGCTCTTCTGCTCTTCCTTTTTTGAAATCTGATTATCTTCTTCTTTTTCTTTCCTTCCTCCAGGTTCCACACGTCCTCACCCCACAGAAATTGCTGGATACACTGAAGAAACTGACCAAAACGGATGAAGAAAGCAGTAGTTAAACTCTTAGCGTCTTCATTCTTTCCCTCTCTCCCTCCCTCTCTCCCTCCTTCTCTCTCTCCCCCCCTCTCATTGACCTGCTCCCCGAACATCAACCAAATCCTTGAAAATCTGGCATTGCGGTTGATTTCTGGGCCTCCTTTTCACTCTGCCTCTTCTTGTGTTTTAATGAAAAACCTTGAAGTTTCTCATGATACCCTGCTCATATGAAGTCAAGCTAAATAGGAAACAATAATAATAACATAGGCATTGTGTCTAAAGGATGAGTGGAGGAAGATAAAGAATAATATATTCTATATTATCTCTGTATGTACCCAAGAAAATAAAATTGTCAGATTCAACTGCCCATATTGGAAGGTCCCATTGCTTCATCATTGGAGATAAGACAATGGTGATTATGTTTTCAATACTGTCTTTTGGTCCCCGTCCCCCCCGCTTTTTTCTGTTTCCCCCCTGCTTGGATGGATGAATGCTTGTGATTTATTTATGGCTCTGTGATCCTGTACTAAACCCCCCCCGATGCAAACTGTGAATATTGTCTCCTAGGCGTTGCAATTTGCTTGCATTTTTGAAAATAACTGTTATAACTTCCCTCCTTTTCCCTTCTCACATTGCTGTTGTTGGGGTTGTCATTTTGATTATGTATTTCTTCTACTTGGTTTTGTTCTGGTTATTTTTTTTTTAGTTCCTTGATATGCAGCCAGGCTGGCTTTTGATAAATAAATGATATATCTATATCTATATATGCATATATTTTCTGGATGTTACTTGGTTGTTCTCCTTCCTCCTCTTCTCTTTTGGGATTATGTCATATTTGAGTCATGTTTTTCCATCAAAGTATGGCATAACTTTCTTTCTCAAAGCCTGATCAACAAAGATTGGTTTTCCCTTTCTCAGGTCTCCTGGTGGCTTTAAATTTTGCCGAGGGATGCTAGTAAGTAAATATCCTTTGAACCTCATGGTTGCATTTTGTGCAAAGAATTAAAAATAAAAAGTAGAGGGACATAATTTGCTTCTGGAAATCATTTGTCCTCTATCGGTAAGATTTAGAGCTTATTTAGGAGACCGAGAATAATTTTCTCCTTATTACCTTTGAGCTCATCCTACCAATTCCTGCAAGGAGGGATAAGCTGAGAAAAAGAGTGTCTGCACCCTGAATCCTGCAATTAACCCACTTAGTTTTAAAATGAGGTTCCCAACATAGCTCAGATCTGCTATATGTCTTTTGGGATTGCCCCAAAGGTGCTTTTTGGAAAGGCAACTGGATTTTCTGTTTTTTTCCGAGAAGACGTTTTGCTTCTCATCCAAGAAGCTTCTTCAATTCTGAACTCACACATACACACACACATACACACACACATACATACACTCTTTCTCTCTCCATCCATTCTGTCATCTGCCTGCCTATCTACCTCTATCATCTGTTTGTCTATCTATATATATCTTGCCCCCTTCCTCATAACTGCCCAGTGCAGGGCATTGACATTTCTTCCCAGGAGAGGGAAAAAGGAGAAAAATATCTATTATTGCGTATAGTTTTGCAACTAGCACTCCCTTGCTGTTAATATTCCATCTTCTTAGGATGAAAGTCAAGAATTTTGCACTGCAAATTCTTCAGACTCTCCCTTTCTCAGTCTCGCCTTGCATAAATCTCTTTTTATATACCATGGTGATTCTAAAGAATGTCTTTCTTTTCTTGTTTGCTTCAGTGATTTTATTTTTTTGTTCCTATAATTTAATTGTTATTTATATTCCAATGATTTATGATTGAAAGGGAAGGGAGTGGGGAAAACGCCATGTTCAATACAGAAAGGGTTAACCGGATGCTGTCGTAAGACACTTTCATTTCTTGAAATGTCAATGTTGAAGCACAAAATGTGTTCTTTCTGTATCGCTGTTCTGTATTTTAAAAGCACTCAACAATAAAATTTGCTGTCCTGTCCAAAGAACTCTGAGTGGCTAGTTTGTGAAAACATGATGTCACTTCCAAAGTCCACGACATCGATACATTTTCAGGAAACACTGAATTTTTAACCTATAGGCCTGAAACCATGCCAGCTTGCTGCTAAGAAAAGACACACCTTTTCAATGGCATTTTTTTGAAACCGGATTTTCTCATGTATCTGCAGCAGCCTGGAATTGGAAAATAAGGCCTTCCTGTGGTCCAAGAAGGCAAAGAAGCCCGAAAAAAAACCCTTTTAATGGGTTTTTTAGGCTACTATCCTGTATCTTAATTATTAACACCTTGTTAACGACATTCAGTGGACGACGGACAGGAAGTTCTCTTTACCGAGAAGGTCGCTGCGAAAGGAAGTTGGGAGGACGACTAAGAAGGACGGACGGGAAGTCGGCCATGATGGGGTGGTCATTTTTCCCCAAACGCACTGGGGACCCGCCGCGGACGACGGACAGGAAGTCGGCCATATTGAGACGGTCATTTTCAAAGGAAATTGATCGTCTCAAGAGCAACATAGAGGGGCGGGGGTTTTTCCCCGACGCTCTGCTCTGCGGGCCGCACTTCTCGGTCTCATTGATCCTAGGGGCAGGGGACCCGTGCGCGATGTCGCGGGGCTGACCTCACTGTTTTGGTTTTTCCTAAACAATAAAAGGTCATTGTGCACGAAAAGCATTGTTCCCTTTTTCCCCTCATCTTTGGTAAATCCTTGCTTTCCCCGTTGGCCACCGGCTTGCGGCGGCACCGTCTTCCTCGCTTGGATAGGCCTCGACTTACGACCGGCTCATTTAGTGACCTTTGAGTTGCCATGGGACTTACGTTGGCCTCATGTTGTCCTATTAATATTAACAAGGTGTTAATAATTAAGATACAGGATAGTAGCCTAAAAAACCCATTAAAAGGGTTTTTTTCAGGCTGCTATTCCTTCTTGGACCAGAAGAGGGCCCTGTTTTCCAATTCCAGGCTGCTCCAGATACATGAGAAAGAATCCGGTTTCCAAAAAATGCCCTGAGAAGGGCGGACGGGAAGTCGGCCATGATAGGATGGTCATTTTTTTCCCAAAGGCCTCAGGGGACGGACGTGGACGACGGACAGGAAGTTCTCTTTACCGAGAAGGAAGTTGGGAGGACGACTAAGAACAACGGACGGGAAGTCGGCCATGATGGGGTGGTCATTTTTCCCAAACGCACTGGGGAGCCGCCGCGGACGACGGACAGGAAGTCGGCCATATTGAGACGGTCATTTTCAAAGGAATTTGATCGTCTCAAGAGTAACATAGAGGGGCGGGGTTTTTTCCCCGACGCTCTGCTCTGCGGGCCGCACTTCTCGGTCTCATTGATCCGGGGGGCAGGGGACGCGTGCGCGATGTCGCGGGGCTGACCTCACTGTTTTGTTTTTTCCTAAACAATAAAAGGTCATTGTGCACGAAAAGCATTGTTCCCTTTTTTCCCTCATCTTTGGTAAATCCTTGCTTTCCCCGTTGGCCACCGGCTTGCGGCGGCACCGTCTTCCTCGCTTGGATAGGCCTCGACTTACGACCGGCTCATTTAGTGACCGTTGAGTTGCCATGGGACTTACGTTGGCCTCATGTTGTCCTATTAATATTAACAAGGTGTTAATAATTAAGATACAGGATAGTAGCCTAAAAAACCCATTAAAAGGGTTTTTTTCAGGCTGCTATTCCTTCTTGGACCAGAAGAGGGCCCTGTTTTCCAATTCCAGGCTGCTCCAGATACATGAGAAAGAATCCGGTTTCCAAAAAATGCCCTGAGAAGGGCGGACGGGAAGTCGGCCATGATAGGATGGTCATTTTTTTCCCAAAGGCCTCAGGGGACGGACGTGGACGACGGACAGGAAGTTCTCTTTACCGAGAAGGAAGTTGGGAGGACGACTAAGAAGGACGGACGGGAAGTCGGCCATGATAGGATGGTCATTTTTTTCCAAAGGCCTCGGGGGACGGACGTGGACGACGGACAGGAAGTTCTCTTTACCGAGAAGGTCGCTGCGAAAGGAAGTTGGGAGGACGACTAAGAAGAACGGACGGGAAGTCGGCCATGATGGGGTGGTCATTTTTCCCAAACGCACTGGGGAGCCGCCGCGGACGACGGACAGGAAGTCGGCCATATTGAGACGGTCATTTTCAAAGGAACTTGATCGTCTCAAGAGCAACATAGAGGGGCGGGGTTTTTTCCCCGACGCTCTGCTCTGCCGGCCGCACTTCTCGGTCTCATTGATCCTGGGGGCAGGGGACGCTTGCGCGATGTCGCGGGGCTGACCTCACTGTTTTGGTTTTTCCTAAACAATAAAAGGTCATTGTGCACGAAAAGCATTGTTCCCTTTTTTCCCTCATCTTTGGTAAATCCTTGCTTTCCCCCTTGGCCACCGGCTTGCGGCGGCACCGTCTTCCTCGCTTGGATAGGCCTCGACTTACGACCGGCTCATTTAGTGACCGTTGAGTTGCCATGGGACTTACGTTGGCCTCATGTTGTCCTATTAATATTAACAAGGTGTTAATAATTAAGATACAGGATAGTAGCCTAAAAAACCCATTAAAAGGGTTTTTTTCAGGCTGCTATTCCTTCTTGGACCAGAAGAGGGCCCTGTTTTCCAATTCCAGGCTGCTCCAGATACATGAGAAAGAATCCGGTTTCCAAAAAATGCCCTTTGAAGGGCGGACGGGAAGTCGGCCATGATAGGAGGGTCATTTTTTTCCAAAGGCCTCAGGGGACGGACGTGGATGATGGACAGGAAGTTCTCTTTACCGAGAAAGTTTACCGAGAAAGCTGCGAAAGGAAGTTGGGAGGACGACTAAGAAGGACGGACGGGAAGTCGGCCATTTTTCCCAAACGCACTGGGGACCCGCCGCGGACGACGGACAGGAAGCCGGCACAGTTGGTTCTCGTCTTACGACCTCGCCGGCTTCGTGGGTCGTGGCCCGTCTGGAGACGATGGATGTCCTCCTCGTCATCGGAAGTGCCCGATGCCGAATGGAAATCGCCCTGGTGGGTGGTCGTCTCGGGTTGGGGCTCGGTCGACCTCGCCGGGTTGTTGTTTCCACTGCGGTCTGCAGTGTTCGGTCTGCGCATGCGGTCGGCGGAAGTTCGGGTTGCTTCGGCGGTGGTGGTTGCGGTGAGGGTGTCTGCTAGGCTGATGTTGCCCTTGGCCATCAGCCGGCTCTGGAGGACGGGGTCCCACAAACCGAGCACGATTCGGTCTCGCAGGGCGTCGTTTAGGTTGTCGAATTCGCAGAGCCCCCCTAGATGCCGCAGCTCGGCGACGAAGTCGCTGAAACTCTCCCCCGACCTGGTCCCGCCGGTAGAACTCGTTGCGCCGGATCAGGATGGGTACCTCTGGAGCGTAGTGCCACCGAAGTATGGGTTCGAGGACGTCCCAGTCCATCACGGTCGCATCGGCGGGTTTGGCGAGCGCCTTGGCCATCTTGAAGACCTCGGTCCCGCAGTGGGTCAGGAAGACGGCGCGCTTCATGGGGCCGGTGGCGTCCTTCAGGCCGCTGCACTCGAGGTACATGCGGAATCGGTCAGAGAACGATTCCCAGTCCTTGGTGGCGGGGTTGAAGGGTGCGGGTGGTGCGATTTTCGCCATCGCGGTGGTTCGTCTGGCTTCCGTCGGACACGTGGTTCGGTTCAGGGTCTGGATCCCATCCTCGTCGGCAGTGTTGTGTCCGCGAAATGATGCCAGGAGTCGGTGACTTTAGTGCAAGCTCTTTATTTGTAAGTTGGAACTGAACTGGCGAAAGGAAAAAAGCCCGTGGCTTTTATTCCTTTCGCCGCAGTGGCCGCGGCCAATGGCACCGCTTTGAATCTCCCGCGATCCGAATGGACTAATCGCGGGAGATTCCTAGGGAGCCAATCGGCGCGGCTCACCTGACCAATCGGAGAGCCCCGCGCTTTGTCCAATCAAAGCGCGGGGATCTCGGGTATGTTAATTAAGGACAGAACACACTATCTGAAGAGCCATTATAAACCATTTGTGCCCTTTGAAGGGAGAGTCACAAAGAAGGTTCCCCCCCCCCCCTACTATTATCCTGGTTAGATTTGTTGCACTTTTGCAAGAAAGAAATGGAGTTTGAAGAATGCTTTAAAATTAGGGATAGGTTACATCTTGTCATGATTAAAATTAGGGATGGGTTACAGTTGTCATGATTCAAGCTTTAGGCAGGTTTACCTGGGAAAATTTAGCAGTGGCATCATCTTGTGCTATTGAACAGTTCAATGACTGAAATGCTTTTAGAATTCATGCCTTTAGCAAAACAGTAGATTCAAGGTTACCTGGTGTTAGTCTCTTATCTCTGTCCACAGCGATGTACCAATTCAGCTTGTTAGAACCACCGGCTCACGCCAGAGATTTGAGGGGGCTGCAAACGGTGGGTGGGAGGCAGGGGTGGGATTTCCCCGCTGGAGATGGGGAAGCCAGCGTTACAGGCCGACCTCCGGATCAGTGTGAGAAAGCGGCAAAGGGAGGAAGCGGGTTGCAGGCAATCTGCAAAGAGCAATTGTTTGAGCCTCTCCTCCCTAACCCTTCGGACCCTCAGGCTCACCCAGCTGAGGCTTGCGGCGGCCAGGCAGACCCACAAAGCCAGAGTCCAGGGAAGGAAGCTTACCAGTCTGAGAACTAGGCTCATGGCCAAATTCATCAGGCGCAGTTTTGCCCCCTGGGAGATTCCGGGCGGGATTCGCATCCTGGTGAAGTCATAGTAAAAGATCCAGCCGAGGAGTAAAAATACGCCTGAGACGCTGAAGTGAAATGCCAGCGTGCCCAGTGCTTGGCTTAAGGTCCCCTCCACCTCCATGGGAAGGCCCGGTCTCTGTTTCGGTACCAGGGAAATGGAAGTCTTCTCACGGCTTAATCTCCCTGGTTTATACTCCATCGGGCGCGTGGGTTGCTTTCCCACAGGCCTGTCCCACCCATGTGTGTTTATTAGAGAAACAGAAGAGTAAGGGAGGGATAAAGTCCACGGGGTGATTAAAGGCTTTTGTTCATGGCTCTAATGTGGCACCTGACATAATTATGCCATTTTTATCTTGCAGAATCCTGAAGAAACAAATGTCTTTCGAAATCCAACGGTTGCATTTATATCCATCCCTACCGGTTTTGTCCCACTTGATCATCATCCTGCTGATTAAGACAAAGCTATTTATATCTGCACCCTTTTCTTAACTACGGACTTCTCTGGTCCTTCTCCTCTGGGTCAGGTTTTGAGTCCTTCGAGAGGGAGCCCCAGAAATCCACTACTGCCTCCGATCTGCCCCCCTCCCCCACTTTTTAGCAGCCCTCTAAAATTAATAACATTTATTATTCCTTACGTTTATCACCTACAGGGTGCCCAGGATCCTGCCTGCTGCTCGGCTTCAAATACAGGCAGTCCTTGACTTACAACACTTCATTCAGTGATCGTTTGAAGTTAGAACAGGTCTAAAAAAGGTGACGTATAGCTATTTTTCACACGACTGTTGCAGCAAACACCCCCCCTCCCCCCATCAAAGTTGGACACTTGGCAGCTGACTCATATTTATGACGGTAGCAGTGCCTCGGGGTCACGCAATCTCCTTTTGGGATCTGCTGACCAGCAAAGTCAATGGGGAAGCCAGGTTCACTGAATAACTACGTCACTAACAACTTCAGCGATTCGCTTAACAACCATGGTAAGGTAAGTTGTAAAATGGGGCCCGGCGCACTTAACTGCTTCACTTAGCAGCAGAATTTTTGGTCTCAACCGTGTTGTAACTTGAGGATTACCTATAAACTCCCAGAGGTTAGACTGGGATTTAATGCCATGTAAGAATGGGCTCTTTCATGGTAGAGGAAACCCATTTGGGGTTCATCACGGTGGAAAACAGGACGGTTTCAGTCTGGTTAGATATTTCTGATGTCGTCAGCTCCTGCTCATAGGCTTGGTTGACACAACATGCTAAGCCAGCATCCAACGGTATCAACATAATAACAGCGTTGGAACCACTCTTTGTCTTTTAATTGTAGCCTGTCTCGTTTTCCCTTCCTTGACTTTGGCGTCGCCACTGATTTTCCTTCTAGTTGGGTTTGGGGTTTAAGGGGTTTGGGGTTTAAAAGGTTTGGGGTTTAAGGGGTTTGGGGTTTAAAGGGTTTGGAGTTTAAAGGGTTAGGGGTTAGGGGTTTAAAGGGTTAGGGGTTTAAGCGGTTTGGGTTCTCCCCCCCTTCCCCCCCCCGCATTTCCTCGCGCAGCGACTTTTTCGCCACGCTGGGATTTTAATATTATTATTCTGCACCACCATGATAAAACGCATGATTATTAACATTAATACGGGCAGAGGAGGACCAGGCGCCGCAACACAGGGAGAGAAGGAGTTCCGCTTCTTAAAGCGAGTTAAAAAGGCGAACGAAAACTTCAATACTCTTTCTGCGGGACAGAAAACGGCGCCCTCCTCTGGTGAAAGTCGGTGTGCACAGAAAAAACACCTTTTCAATTGCATTTTTTGAAACTGGATTCTTTGTTGTGTGCCTGTTCTGCAACCCGCTCACACGTCCTTTTTTTCCTCCCTTTCCCCCAGTACCAAGGAGACCGAGAAACGCGGTCCGCAGAGCGCCAGGAGAAAAGACCCGCCGCTCAATGCCACTCTTGAGACGAGATCAAGTTCCTTTGAAAAACGACCTTCCCATCATGGCCGACTTCCCGTCCCTTCTCCTAAGTCGTCCCCCAACTTCCTTGCGCGCGGACATTTTCGGCACGGTGAATTTCTTGTCCGTTTGTTCTTTTGTGACGATGAAGTGCCTTTGAAAATGACCTTCCCAATATGGCTGACTCCCCGTCCGTTTTTCTTAGTCATCCTCCCAGCTTCCTTTCGCAGCGACCTTCTCGGCAAGGCGAACTTCCTGTCCATTGTCCGCAGCCGTCCCCTACTGCCTTTGAAAAAATGACCTTCTCATCATGGCCGACTTCCCGTCCCTTTTTCTAAATCGTGCCCCCAACTTCCTTTCGGCCGGACATTTTCGGCACGCTGAACTTGTCTGTTCACGCGGCCGTCTCTCCCCCCACCCCCCCCATTCCTGAGAAGAACGACCTTTCTATGACGGCAGGCTTCCAGTCCATTCTTTTTAGTCTCCCCCCCCCTCCGCACTTCCTCGCGCAGCGACTTTTTCGCCACGCTGGGATTTTAAGTTTATTATTCCGAATAACTAATTGAAACTCCTCATTATTAACATTAATACGGTATTACGAAAGCTCAAGCGCTCTCGTTAAGGGACAGAAAAGCAGGTACCGTAGTCACATTTTTTCAAAAAAAACTTTTTGGAGGACATTTTTCTCGGCCGCCTTTTTAAGGGAAACAGGAAACAGCGCCGTCTTGTGGTGCTGGAAGGAATAACGGGGAGAACACGGAAAAGGGGGCTGTTATCCTGTATCTTTATTATGAACACGTTGTTAATATCAATAGGAGAACACGAGGCCGAAGGCATCAATCGATGAACAGGAAAAGACATCGCACTTCAAAAGACCGAACCTGAAAGTGAGGTAAGGAGAACGAGGGCTTCAGTGTTAAGAGACAGAACGGGTTAGGGGGATTAAGGGTGGGGGTTAGGGGGTTGGGGTTGGGGGGGGTTGGGGTAAGGGGTTAGGGGTGAGGGTAGGGTTTAGAGTGTAGGGTGTAGAGGTGTAGAATTTAGAGGTGTAGAATTTAGATTTAGGGTTTGAATTGAGGTTTAGAGTCTAGGGTTTAGGTTTAGGTATAGAATTTAGATTTGGGTTTAGAGTTTAGAGTTTGGGGTTTATGTATAGCATTTAGATTTAAATTTAGGGGTTTGGGTTTAGGGTTTAGGGTTAGGTTTAGGGGTTAGGGGTTTAGGGTTTAGGTGCTCTTCTGCTCTTCCTTTTTTGAAATCCGATTATCTTCTTCTTTTTCTTTCCTTCCTCCAGGTTCCACACATGTCCTCACCCCACAGAAATTGCTGGATACACTGAAGAAACTGACCAAAACGGATGAAGAAAGCAGTCGTTAAACTCTTAGCGTCTTCATTCTTTCCCTCTCTCCCTCCCTCTCTCCCTCCTTCTCTCTCCCCCCCCCCTCTCATTGACCTGCTCCCCGAACATCAACCAAATCGTTGAAAATATGGCATTGCGGTTGATTTCTGGGCCTCCTTTCCACTCTGCCTCTTCTTGTGTTTTAATGCAAAACCTTGAAGTTTCTCATGATACCCTGCTCATATGAAGTCAAGCTAAATAGGAAACAATAACATAGGCATTGTGTCTAAAGGATGAGTGGAGGAAGATAAAGAATAATATATTCTATACTATACATATTATCTCTGTATGTACCCAAGAAAATAAAATTGTCAGATTCAACTGCCCATATTGTAAGGTCCCATTGCTTCATCATTGGAGATAAGACAATGGTGATTATGTTTTCAATACTGTCTTTTGGTCCCCGTCCCCCCCGCTTTTTTCTGTTTCCCCCCGCTTGGATGGATGAATGCTTGTGATTTATTTATGGCTCTGTGATCCTGTACTAAACCCCCGGATGCAAACTGTGAATATTGTCTCCTAGGCGTTGCAATTTGCTTGCATTTTTGAAAATAACTGTTATAACTTCCCTCCTTTTCCCTTCTCATATTGCTGTTGTTGGGGTTGTCATTTTGATTATGTATTTCTTCTACTTGGTTTTGTTCTGGTTAATCTTTTTTTTAGTTCCTTGATATGCAGCCAGGCTGGCTTTTGATAAATAAATGATATATCTATATCTATATATGCATATATTTTCTGGATGTTACTTGGTTGTTCTCCTTCCTCCTCTTCTCTTTTGGGATTATGTCATATTTGAGTCATGTTTTTCCATCAAAGTATGGCATAACTTTCTTTCTCAAATCCTGATCAACAAAGATTGGTTTTCCCTTTCTCAGGTCTCCTGGTGGCTTTAAATTTTGCCGAGGGATGCTAGTAAGTAAATATCCTTTGAACCTCACGGTTGCATTTTGTGCAAAGAATTAAAAATAAAAAGTAGAGGGACATAATTTGCTTCTGGAAATCATTTGTCCTCTATCGGTAAAATTTAGAGCTTATTTAGGAGACCGAGAATAATTTTCTCCTTATTACCTTTGAGCTCATCCTACCAATTCCTGCAAGGAGGGATAAGCTGAGAAAAAGAGTGTCTGCACCCTGAATCCTGCAATTAACCCACTTAGTTTTAAAATGAGGTTCCCAACATAGCTCAGATCTGCTATATGTCTTTTGGGATTGCCCCAAAGGTGCTTTTTGGAAAGGCAACTGGATTTTCTGTTTTTTTCCGAGAAGACGTTTTGCTTCTCATCCAAGAAGCTTCTTCAATTCTGAACTCACACATACACACACACATACATACACTCTTTCTCTCTCCATTCATTCTGTCATCTGCCTGCCTATCTACCTCTATCATCTGTTTGTCTATCTATATATATCTTGCCCCCTTCCTCATAACTGCCCAGTGCAGGGCATTGACATTTCTTCCCAGGAGAGGGAAAAAGGAGAAAAATATCTATTATTGCGTATAGTTTTGCAACTAGCACTCCCTTGCTGTTAATATTCCATCTTCTTAGGATGAAAGTCAGTTTTTCCATCAGGAGAATTTTGCACTGCAAATTCTTCAGACTCTCCCTTTCTCAGTCTCGCCTTGCATGAATCTCTTTTTATATACCATGGTGATTCTAAAGAATGTCTTTCTTTTCTTGTTTGCTTCAGTGATTTTATTTTTTTGTTCCTATAATTTAATTGTTATTTATATTCCAATGATTTATGATTGAAAGGGAAGGGAGTGGGGAAAACGCCATGTTCAATACAGAAAGGGTTAACCGGATGCTGTCGTAAGACACTTTCATTTCTTGAAATGTCAATGTTGAAGCACAAAATGTGTTCTTTCTGTATCGCTGTTCTGTATTTTAAAAACACTCAACAATAAAATTTGCTGTCCTGTCCAAAGAACTCTGAGTGGCTAGTTTGTGAAAACATGATGTCACTTCCAAAGTCCACGACATCAATACATTTTCAGGAAACACTGAATTTTTAACCTATAGGCCTGAAACCATGCCAGCTAGCTGCTAAGAAAAGACACACCTTTTCAATGGCATTTTTTTGAAACCGGATTTTCTCATGTATCTGCAGCAGCCTGGAATTGGAAAATAAGGCCTTCCTGTGGTCCAAGAAGGCATAGAAGCCCGAAAAAAAACCCTTTTAATGGGTTTTTTAGGCTACTATCCTGTATCTTAATTGTTAACACCTTGTTAACGACATTCAGTGGACGACGGACAGGAAGTTCTTTTTACCGAGAAGGTCGCTGCGAAAGGAAGTTGGGAGGACGACTAAGAAGAACGGACAGGAAGTCGGCCATGATGGGGTGGTCATTTTTCCCCAAACGCACTGGGGACCCGCCGCGGACGACGGACAGGAAGTCGGCCATATTGAGACGGTCATTTTCAAAGGAACTTGATCGTCTCAAGAGCAACATAGAGGGGCGGGGTTTTTCCCCCGACGCTCTGCTCTGCCGGCCGCACTTCTCGGTCTCATTGATCCTGGGGGCAGGGGACGCGTGCGCGATGTCGCGGGGCTGACCTCACTGTTTTGGTTTTTCCTAAACAATAAAAGGTCATTGTGCACGAAAAGCATTGTTCCCTTTTCCCCCTCATCTTTGGTAAATCCTTGCTTTCCCCGTTGGCCACCGGCTTGCGGCGGCACCGTCTTCCTCGCTTGGATAGGCCTCGACTTACGACCGGCTCATTTAGTGACCGTTGAGTTGCCATGGGACTTACGTTGGCCTCATGTTGTCCTATTAATATTAACAAGGTGTTAATAATTAAGATACAGGATAGTAGCCTAAAAAACCCATTAAAAAAACAGGCTGCTATTCCTTCTTGGACCAGAAGGGGGCCCTGTTTTCCAATTCCAGGCTGCTGCAGATACATGAGAAAGAATCCGGTTTCCAAAAAATGCCCTGAGAAGGGCGGACGGGAAGTCGGCCATGATAGGATGGTCATTTTTTTCCAAAGGCCTCGGGGGACGGACGTGGACGACGGACAGGAAGTTCTCTTTACCGAGAAGGTCGCTGCGAAAGGAAGTTGGAAGGACGACTAAGAAGAACGGACGGGAAGTCGGCCATGATGGGGTGGTCATTTTTCCCCAAACTCACTGGGGACCCGCCGCGGACGACGGACAGGAAGTCGGCCATATTGAGACGGTCATTTTCAAAGGAACTTGATCGTCTCAAGAGCAACATAGAGGGGCGGGGTTTTTCCCCCGACGCTCTGCTCTGCGGGCCGCACTTCTCGGTCTCATTGATCCTGGGGGCAGGGGACGCGTGCGCGATGTCGCGGGGCTGACCTCACTGTTTTGGTTTTTCCTAAACAATAAAAGGTCATTGTGCACGAAAAGCATTGTTCCCTTTTTTCCCTCATCTTTGGTAAATCCTTGCTTTCCCCCTTGGCCACCGGCTTGCGGCGGCACCGTCTTCCTCGCTTGGATAGGCCTCGACTTACGACCGGCTCATTTAGTGACCGTTGAGTTGCCATGGGACTTACGTTGGCCTCATGTTGTCCTATTAATATTAACAAGGTGTTAATAATTAAGATACAGGATAGCAGCCTAAAAAACCCATTAAAAGGGTTTTTTTCAGGCTGCTATTCCTTCTTGGACCAGAAGAGGGCCCTGTTTTCCAATTCCAGGCTGCTGCAGATACATGAGTAAGAATCCGGTTTCCAAAAAATGCCCTGAGAAGGGCGGACGGGAAGTCGGCCATGATAGGATGGTCATTTTTTTCCCAAAGGCCTCAGGGGACGGACGTGGACGACGGACAGGAAGTTCTCTTTACCGAGAAGGTCGCTGCGAAAGGAAGTTGGGAGGACGACTAAGAAGAACGGACGGGAAGTCGGCCATGATGGGGTGGTCATTTTTTTTTCCAAAGGCCTCAGGGGACGGACGTGGACGACGGACAGGAAGTTCTCTTTACCGAGAAGGTCGCTGCGAAAGGAAGTTGGGAGGACGACTAAGAAGAACGGACGGGAAGTCGGCCATGATGGGGTGGTCATTTTTTTTTCCAAAGGCCTCAGGGGACGGACGTGGACGACGGACAGGAAGTTCTCTTTACCGAGAAGGTCGCTGCGAAAGGAAGTTGGGAGGACGACTAAGAAGGACGGACGGGAAGTCGGCCATGATGGGGTGGTCATTTTTCCCAAACGCACTGGGGACCCGCCGCGGACGACGGACAGGAAGTCGGTCATTTTCAAAGGAACTTGATCGCCTCAAAGGCAACATTGAGGGGCAGGGCTTTTTTCCTGAGGCGAGGAAAAAAGGATGTCCCCTCAACGTCCTTTTGCGACACGGTCAACTTGTCGGTCAGCGCGGCCGTTTCCTCCCTCCCCCCCATGCCTGAGAAGAAGACGTTTCTATGACGACCGACTTCCCGCCAATTTTTTTTAGTCTTCCGGCCCGAGTTCCTCAGACGGCGACTTTTTCGCCAAGCTGGGCTTCAAAGTTTATTCTTCCGAATTATTATTAATTGAAACGCCTCATTGTTAAGATTATTAATATACGGTATTACGAAAACTCGAACGCTCTCGTTAAGGGACAGGAAAGCAGGTACCGCAGTCATGTTTTTTTTAACAAAACCTTTTTTGAGGGCATTTTGGAAAAGGTTTTTTTTTTTTTCTCGGCCCCTTTTCTGAGGGAAACAGGAAACTGCCATCCTGTGGTACAGGAAGGAATAACTGGGAGAAGGGGAAAACTTAATAGGATTTTTTAGGCTGTTATCCTGTTTCTTTACTATTAATACTTTATTAATATTAATAGGAAACATGAGGCCGAAGTTTTCAAGAGATGGACAGTAAAAGACATCCCACTTTTAAAGATCGAAATTGAAATTTGTCCGTCAGCGCGGCCGTTCCCGCGTCACCCCCCCATGCCTGAGAAGAAGGACGTTTCTATGACGACCGACTTCCCGCCAATTTTTTTTAGTCTTCCCGCCCGAGTTCCTCAGACGGCGACTTTTTCGCCCAGCTGGGCTTCAAAGTTTATTCTTCCGAATTATTAATTGAAACGCCTCATTGTTAACATTATTAATATACGGTATTACGAAAACTCGAACGCTCTCGTTAAGGGACAGGAAAGCAGGTACCGCAGTCATGTTTTTTTTAACAAAACCTTTTTCTCGGGCATTTTGGAAAAGGTTTTTTTTTTTTTTCTCGGCCCCTTTTCTGAGGGAAACAGGAAACTGCCATCCTGTGGTACAGGAAGGAATAACTGGGAGAAGGGGAAAACTTAATAGGATTTTTTAGGCTATTATCCTGTTTCTTTACTATTAATACTTTATTAATATTAATAGGAAACATGAGGCCGAAGTTTTCAAGAGATGGACAGTAAAAGACATCCCACTTTTAAAGATCGAAATTGAAATTTGTCCGTCAGCGCGGCCGTTCCCGCGTCACCCCCCCATGCCTGAGAAGAAGGACGTTTCTATGACGACCGACTTCCCGCCAATTTTTTTTAGTCTTCCCGCCCGAGTTCCTCAGACGGCGACTTTTTCGCCAAGCTGGGCTTCAAAGTTTATTCTTCCGAATTATTATTAATTGAAACGCCTCATTGTTAACATTATTAATATACGGTATTACGAAAACTCGAACGCTCTCGTTAAGGGACAGGAAAACAGGTACCCGCAGTCATCTTTTTTTTAACAACCTTTTTTGAGGGCATTTTGGAAAATGTTTTTTTTTCTCGGCCACTGCCATCCTGTGGTATAGGAAGGGATAACTGGGAGAAGGGGAAAACTCTTAATAGGATTTTTTAGGCTATTATCCTGTTTCTTTAATATTAATACGTTATTAATATTAATAGGAAAACCTGAGGCGGAAGCTCTCCAGAGATGGACAGAAAAAGACATCCCACTTCAAAAGATCGAAACTGAAAGTCAGGTAAGAAGCATTTAGAGCAGGGACGTCCAACCTTGGCAACTTTAAGGTGTGTGGACTTCAACTCCCAGAATTCCCCAGCCAGTATGTGCCGGCTAGGGAATTCTGGGAGTTGAAGTCCACACACCTTAAAGTTACCAAGGTTGGATGCCCCTGTTTTAGGGTTTGGGCTTAGTTCCGGGTGGGGTCTGGGTTAGTGAATGTTGCGGTGCGGTGCGGTCATTGGTTCTGAAACACTACTGCGATTGGCTCACATTGCCGCTTTTGTAATTGGACCGACAAACTGAGCTATCGATCTTGAAGGGATGTATCCTGCGGGGGGATAGAATTGTCATTCATGAAAGAATGCAGGAAAAAGTACTGTGCATGCTACATGAAGAACACCCGGGTATGGTCAAAATGAAATCCCTGGCCAGGAGTTACATCTGGTGGCCAGGGATGGACAAAGACATAGAGACATGGGTGGGAACATGCGCTAAATGCCAGAAGTCCAGACCTACCCCCCCCCCCCGCACCTACCCTCGAGTGGGAGACACCTAGGGGCCCCTGGTCGAGGATCCATATAGATTTTGCCGGTCCCACAAAAGGATATACATTCTTAATAATTGTCGATGCTTACTCCAATTTGTTGGAGGTCAGAGTCATACGGTCCACGACGACAGAAGCCGTCATCAAACAGTTAAGAAAACTATTCGCAATACATGGGTTACCGGACCTATTAGTCTCAGACAATGGGCCGCAGTTCACAGCATTGACATTTGAAAGATTCCTTGCCAAAGTGGGCATACGGCATGTCCTAACAGCACCCGCTCACCCGGCGACAACCGGAGGGGCGGAACGCATGGTCCAATATACCAAAGAGGCATTAGATAAAATAGACACGGGTGACATCCAAGACAAAATCAATAAAATGCTAACCATCCAACATATAACACCGAACACTAGGACTAACCAAAAGCCCAGCAGAAATCCTGATGGGCAGGAAAGTAAGGTCACACCTGGATAGATTACAACCCCGAAAAGCCACTAGACTCCTCCAGTAAATACCGCACATTTACGACAGGGGATCTGGTATATGCTAAAAACCTTACAGGGGACTCACTTTGGATACCGTCCAGAATAACCCAAATAACGTGACCCCTGGAAAAGACACATAGACCAACTAAGGCAGGGGTCTCCAACCTTGGCTCCTGGAAGCCTGGCAGACTTCAACTCCCAGAGTTCCACAGCCAGCTGGCTGTGGAACTCTGGGAGTTGAAGTCCGCCAGGCTTCCAGGAGCCAAGGTTGGAGACCCCTGAACTAAGGTCTAGAAGAATACAAAGAAACACTGACAACCCGGATAACATAGAACATCCACATGCACAAATACCACATCCAACAGACTATAATAAAACCAGAGTGGGGGATTCCCCAAACATTAAGCAAAGGGGAGGGGAAAACCCTCCAATAACACAACAAACGTCATTGGCCACGAGGCGCGAGCAGCCTCTAGGAACTAAATAAAGAACTGAAAATCATGCTTGTCTCGAGTCTCTTTTCTCACCATCTAACAGGGTTGGGGTTAGGGGTTAGGGTTAGGGGTTAGGGTTAGGGGTTAGGGCTAGGGATCAGGGTTAGGGCTAGGGATCAGGGTTAGGGCTAGGGATCAGGGTTAGGGCTAGGGATCAGGGTTAGGGCTAGGGATCAGGGTTAGGGCTAGGGATCAGGGTTAGGGCTAGGGATCAGGGTTAGGGCTAGGGATCAGGGTTAGGGCTAGGGATCAGGGTTAGGGCTAGGGATCAGGGCTAGGGATCAGGGCTAGGGATCAGGGTTAGGGCTAGGGATCAGGGCTAGGGCTAGGGATCAGGGTTAGGGCTAGGGATCAGGGTTAGGGCTAGGGATCAGGGTTAGGGCTAGGGATCAGGGTTAGGGCTAGGGATCAGGGTTAGGGATCAGGGATCAGGGTTAGGGATCAGGGTTAGGGCTAGGGATCAGGGATCAGGTTTAGAGATCAGGGTTAGGGCTAGGGATCAGGGTTAGGGCTAGGGATCAGGGCTAGGGCTAGGGATCAGGGTTAGGGCTAGGGATCAGGCTTAGGGCTAGGGATCAGGGTTAGGGATCAGGGTTAGGGCTAGGGATCAGGGATCAGGGTTAGGGATCAGGGTTAGGGCTAGGGATCAGGGCTAGGGCTAGGGATCAGGGTTAGGGCTAGGGATCAGGGTTAGGGCTAGGGATCAGGGTTAGGGCTAGGGATCAGGGTTAGGGCTAGGGATCAGGGCTAGGGCTAGGGATCAGGGTTAGGGCTAGGGATCAGGGTTAGGGCTAGGGATCAGGGTTAGGGCTAGGGATCAGGGTTAGGGCTAGGGATCAGGGCTAGGGATCAGGGTTAGGGCTAGGGATCAGGGCTAGGGCTAGGGATCAGGGTTAGGGCTAGGGATCAGGGTTAGGGCTAGGGATCAGGGTTAGGGCTAGGGATCAGGGTTAGGGCTAGGGATCAGGGTTAGGGCTAGGGATCAGGGTTAGGGATCAGGGTTAGGGATCAGGGTTAGGGATCAGGGTTAGGGCTAGGGATCAGGGATCAGGGTTAGGGATCAGAGTTAGGGATCAGGGTTAGGGCTAGGGATCAGGGTTAGGGCTAGGGATCAGGGTTAGGGCTAGGGATCAGGGTTAGGGCTAGGGATCAGGGCTAGGGCTAGGGATCAGGGCTAGGGATCAGGGTTAGGGCTAGGGATCAGGGTTAGGGCTAGGGATCAGGGTTAGGGCTAGGGATCAGGGCTAGGGATCAGGGTTAGGGCTAGGGATCAGGGTTAGGGCTAGGGATCAGGGTTAGGGCTAGGGATCAGGGTTAGGGCTAGGGATCAGGGCTAGGGCTAGGGATCAGGGCTAGGGCTAGGGATCAGGGCTAGGGATCAGGGTTAGGGCTAGGGATCAGGGTTAGGGCTAGGGATCAGGGTTAGGGCTAGGGATCAGGGTTAGGGCTAGGGATCAGGGTTAGGGCTAGGGATCAGGGTTAGGGCTAGGGATCAGGGTTAGGGATCAGGGATCAGGGTTAGGGATCAGGGTTAGGGCTAGGGATCAGGGATCAGGGTTAGGGATCAGAGTTAGGGCTAGGGATCAGGGTTAGGGCTAGGGATCAGGGTTAGGGCTAGGGATCAGGGTTAG
Source organism: Hydrophis major (assembly GCA_033807585.1). NCBI lineage: Eukaryota > Metazoa > Chordata > Lepidosauria > Squamata > Elapidae > Hydrophis > Hydrophis major. The sequence continues at coordinate 19,778 of CM066339.1, read as the reverse complement.
GGCTAGGGATAAGGGCTAGGGATCAGGGTTAGGGCTAGGGATCAGGGTTAGGGCTAGGGATCAGGGTTAGGGCTAGGGATCAGGGTTAGGGCTAGGGATCAGGGTTAGGGCTAGGGATCAGGGTTAGGGCTAGGGATCAGGGTTAGGGATCAGGGATCAGGGTTAGGGATCAGGGTTAGGGCTAGGGATCAGGGATCAGGGTTAGGGCTAGGGATCAGGGATCAGGGTTAGGGATCAGGGTTAGGGATCAGGGTTAGGGCTAGGGATCAGGGTTAGGGCTAGGGATCAGGGCTAGGGCTAGGGATCAGGGCTAGGGCTAGGGATCAGGGTTAGGGCTAGGGATCAGGGTTAGGGCTAGGGATCAGGGTTAGGGCTAGGGATCAGGGTTAGGGCTAGGGATCAGGGTTAGGGCTAGGGATCAGGGCTAGGGATCAGGGTTAGGGCTAGGGATCAGGGTTAGGGCTAGGGATCAGGGTTAGGGCTAGGGATCAGGGCTAGGGCTAGGGATCAGGGCTAGGGCTAGGGATCAGGGTTAGGGCTAGGGATCAGGGCTAGGGATCAGGGTTAGGGCTAGGGATCAGGGTTAGGGCTAGGGATCAGGGTTAGGGCTAGGGATCTGGGTTAGGGCTAGGGATCAGGGTTAGGGCTAGGGATCAGGGTTAGGGCTAGGGATCAGGGTTAGGGCTAGGGATCAGGGCTAGGGCTAGGGATCAGGGTTAGGGCTAGGGATCAGGGTTAGGGCTAGGGATCAGGGTTAGGGCTAGGGATCAGGGTTAGGGCTAGGGATCAGGGTTAGGGATCAGGGATCAGGGTTAGGGATCAGGGATCAGGGTTAGGGATCAGGGTTAGGGCTAGGGATCAGGGATCAGGGTTAGGGATCAGGGTTAGGGATCAGGGTTAGGGATCAGGGTTAGGGATCAGGGTTAGGGCTAGGGATCAGGGTTAGGGCTAGGGATCAGGGTTAGGGATCAGGGATCAGGGTTAGGGATCAGGGTTAGGGCTAGGGATCAGGGATCAGGGTTAGGGATCAGGGTTAGGGCTAGGGATCAGGGCTAGGGCTAGGGATCAGGGCTAGGGCTAGGGATCAGGGTTAGGGCTAGGGATCAGGGTTAGGGCTAGGGATCAGGGTTAGGGCTAGGGATCAGGGTTAGGGCTAGGGATCAGGGTTAGGGCTAGGGATCAGAGTTAGGGCTAGGGATCAGGGTTAGGGCTAGGGATCAGGGTTAGGGCTAGGGATCAGGGTTAGGGATCAGGGTTAGGGATCAGGGCTAGGGCTAGGGATCAGGGTTAGGGCTAGGGATCAGGGCTAGGGCTAGGGATCAGGGTTAGGGCTAGGGATCAGGGTTAGGGCTAGGGATCAGGGTTAGGGCTAGGGATCAGGGTTAGGGCTAGGGATCAGGGTTAGGGCTAGGGATCAGGGTTAGGGATCAGGGTTAGGGATCAGGGTTAGGGCTAGGGATCAGGGATCAGGGTTAGGGATCAGGGTTAGGGATCAGAGTTAGGGCTAGGGATCAGGGTTAGGGCTAGGGATCAGGGTTAGGGCTAGGGATCAGGGCTAGGGCTAGGGATCAGGGCTAGGGATCAGGGTTAGGGCTAGGGATCAGGGTTAGGGCTAGGGATCAGGGTTAGGGCTAGGGATCAGGGTTAGGGCTAGGGATCAGGGTTAGGGCTAGGGATCAGGGTTAGGGCTAGGGATCAGGGCTAGGGATCAGGGTTAGGGCTAGGGATCAGGGTTAGGGCTAGGGATCAGGGTTAGGGCTAGGGATCAGGGCTAGGGATCAGGGCTAGGGCTAGGGATCAGGGTTAGGGCTAGGGATCAGGGTTAGGGATCAGGGATCAGGGGTAGGGATCAGGGATCAGGGCTAGGGCTAGGGATCAGGGATCAGGGCTAGGGCTAGGGATCAGGGTTAGGGCTAGGGATCAGGGCTAGGGATCAGGGTTAGGGATCAGGGATCAGGGTTAGGGCTAGGGATCAGGGTTAGGGCTCGGGATCAGGGTTAGGGCTAGGGATCAGGGCTAGGGCTAGGGATCAGGGTTAGGGCTAGGGATCAGGGTTAGGGCTAGGGATCAGGGTTAGGGCTAGGGATCAGGGTTAGGGCTAGGGATCAGGGTTAGGGCTAGGGATCAGGGTTAGGGCTAGGGATCAGCGTTAGGGCTAGGGATCAGGGTTAGGGCTAGGGATCAGGGCTAGGGCTAGGGATCAGGGCTAGGGCTAGGGATCAGGGCTAGGGATCAGGGTTAGGGCTAGGGCTAGGGATCAGGGTTAGGGCTAGGGATCAGGGTTAGGGCTAGGGATCAGGGCTAGGGCTAGGGATCAGGGCTAGGGATCAGGGTTAGGGCTAGGGATCAGGGTTAGGGCTAGGGATCAGGGTTAGGGCTAGGGATCAGGGTTAGGGCTAGGGATCAGGGTTAGGGCTAGGGATCAGGGTTAGGGATCAGGGTTAGGGCTAGGGATCAGGGATCAGGGTTAGGGATCAGGGATCAGGGTTAGGGATCAGAGTTAGGGCTAGGGATCAGGGTTAGGGCTAGGGATCAGGGTTAGGGCTAGGGATCAGGGTTAGGGCTAGGGATCAGGGTTAGGGCTAGGGATCAGGGTTAGGGATCAGGGTTAGGGATCAGGGATCAGGGTTAGGGATCAGGGTTAGGGATCAGGGTTAGGGCTAGGGATCAGGGATCAGGGTTAGGGATCAGGGTTAGGGATCAGGGTTAGGGCTAGGGATCAGGGCTAGGGATCAGGGCTAGGGCTAGGGATCAGGGTTAGGGCTAGGGATCAGGGTTAGGGCTAGGGATCAGGGTTAGGGCTAGGGATCAGGGTTAGGGCTAGGGATCAGGGCTAGGGATCAGGGTTAGGGCTAGGGATCAGGGTTAGGGCTAGGGATCAGGGCTAGGGCTAGGGATCAGGGCTAGGGATCAGGGCTAGGGCTAGGGATCAGGGTTAGGGCTAGGGATCAGGGTTAGGGCTAGGGATCAGGGCTAGGGCTAGGGATCAGGGCTAGGGATCAGGGTTAGGGATCAGGGTTAGGGCTAGGGATCAGGGCTAGGGATCAGGGTTAGGGCTAGGGATCAGGGTTAGGGCTAGGGATCAGGGTTAGGGCTAGGGATCAGGGCTAGGGATCAGGGATCAGGGTTAGGGATCAGGGTTAGGGCTAGGGATCAGGGCTAGGGATCAGGGTTAGGGCTAGGGATCAGGGTTAGGGCTAGGGATCAGGGTTAGGGCTAGGGATCAGGGCTAGGGATCAGGGCTAGGGCTAGGGATCAGGGTTAGGGCTAGGGATCAGGGTTAGGGATCAGGGATCAGGGGTAGGGATCAGGGATCAGGGCTAGGGCTAGGGATCAGGGATCAGGGCTAGGGCTAGGGATCAGGGTTAGGGCTAGGGATCAGGGCTAGGGATCAGGGTTAGGGATCAGGGATCAGGGTTAGGGCTAGGGATCAGGGTTAGGGCTCGGGATCAGGGTTAGGGCTAGGGATCAGGGCTAGGGCTAGGGATCAGGGTTAGGGCTAGGGATCAGGGTTAGGGCTAGGGATCAGGGTTAGGGCTAGGGATCAGGGTTAGGGCTAGGGATCAGGGTTAGGGCTAGGGATCAGGGTTAGGGCTAGGGATCAGCGTTAGGGCTAGGGATCAGCGTTAGGGCTAGGGATCAGGGCTAGGGATCAGGGCTAGGGCTAGGGATCAGGGCTAGGGATCAGGGTTAGGGCTAGGGCTAGGGATCAGGGTTAGGGCTAGGGATCAGGGTTAGGGCTAGGGATCAGGGCTAGGGCTAGGGATCAGGGCTAGGGATCAGGGTTAGGGCTAGGGATCAGGGTTAGGGCTAGGGATCAGGGTTAGGGCTAGGGATCAGGGTTAGGGCTAGGGATCAGGGTTAGGGCTAGGGATCAGGGTTAGGGATCAGGGTTAGGGCTAGGGATCAGGGATCAGGGTTAGGGATCAGGGATCAGGGTTAGGGATCAGAGTTAGGGCTAGGGATGAGGGTTAGGGCTAGGGATCAGGGTTAGGGCTAGGGATCAGGGTTAGGGCTAGGGATCAGGGTTAGGGCTAGGGATCAGGGTTAGGGATCAGGGTTAGGGATCAGGGATCAGGGTTAGGGATCAGGGTTAGGGATCAGGGTTAGGGCTAGGGATCAGGGATCAGGGTTAGGGATCAGGGTTAGGGATCAGGGTTAGGGCTAGGGATCAGGGCTAGGGATCAGGGCTAGGGCTAGGGATCAGGGTTAGGGCTAGGGATCAGGGTTAGGGCTAGGGATCAGGGTTAGGGCTAGGGATCAGGGTTAGGGCTAGGGATCAGGGCTAGGGATCAGGGTTAGGGCTAGGGATCAGGGTTAGGGCTAGGGATCAGGGCTAGGGCTAGGGATCAGGGCTAGGGATCAGGGCTAGGGCTAGGGATCAGGGTTAGGGCTAGGGATCAGGGTTAGGGCTAGGGATCAGGGCTAGGGCTAGGGATCAGGGCTAGGGATCAGGGTTAGGGATCAGGGTTAGGGCTAGGGATCAGGGCTAGGGATCAGGGTTAGGGCTAGGGATCAGGGTTAGGGCTAGGGATCAGGGTTAGGGCTAGGGATCAGGGCTAGGGATCAGGGATCAGGGTTAGGGATCAGGGTTAGGGCTAGGGATCAGGGCTAGGGATCAAGGCTAGGGCTAGGGATCAGGGTTAGGGCTAGGGATCAGGGTTACGGCTAGGGATCAGGGTTAGGGCTAGGGATCAGGGTTAGGGCTAGGGATCAGGGTTAGGGCTAGGGATCAGGGTTAGGGCTAGGGATCAGGGTTAGGGCTAGGGATCAGGGTTAGGGCTAGGGATCAGGGCTAGGGATCAGGGTTAGGGCTAGGGATCAGGGCTAGGGCTAGGGATCAGGGCTAGGGATCAGGGCTAGGGCTAGGGCTAGGGATCAGGGCTAGGGCTAGGGATCAGGGCTAGGGATCAGGGTTAGGGCTAGGGATCAGGGTTAGGGCTAGGGATCAGGGGTAGGGCTAGGGATCAGGGTTAGGGCTAGGGATCAGGGTTAGGGATCAGGGTTAGGGATCAGGGCTAGGGCTAGGGATCAGGGTTAGGGCTAGGGATCAGGGTTAGGGATCAGGGTTAGGGATCAGGGATCAGGGTTAGGGATCAGGGATCAGGGTTAGGGATCAGGGCTAGGGCTATGGATCAGGGTTAGGGCTAGGGATCAGGGTTAGGGCTAGGGATCAGGGCTAGGGCTAGGGATCAGGGTTAGGGCTAGGGATCAGGGTTAGGGCTAGGGATCAGGGATCAGGGTTAGGGATCAGGGTTAGGGCTAGGGATCAGGGTTAGGGCTAGGGATCAGGGCTAGGGCTAGGGATCAGGGCTAGGGATCAGGGTTAGGGATCAGGGTTAGGGCTAGGGATCAGGGTTAGGGCTAGGGATCAGGGCTAGGGATCAGGGCTAGGGCTAGGGATCAGGGTTAGGGCTAGGGATCAGGGTTAGGGCTAGGGATCAGGGTTACGGCTAGGGATCAGGGTTAGGGCTAGGGATCAGGGTTAGGGCTAGGGATCAGGGTTAGGGCTAGGGATCAGGGCTAGGGCTAGGGCTAGGGATCAGGGCTAGGGATCAGGGATCAGGGTTAGGGCTAGGGATCAGGGCTAGGGATCAGGGTTAGGGCTAGGGATCAGGGTTAGGGTTAGGGCTAGGGATCAGGGTTAGGGCTAGGGATCAGGGTTAGGGCTAGGGATCAGGGTTAGGGATCAGGGTTAGGGATCAGGGCTAGGGCTAGGGATCAGGGTTAGGGCTAGGGATCAGGGTTAGGGATCAGGGTTAGGGATCAGGGATCAGGGTTAGGGATCAGGGCTAGGGCTAGGGATCAGGGTTAGGGCTAGGGATCAGGGTTAGGGCTAGGGATCAGGGCTAGGGCTAGGGATCAGGGTTAGGGCTAGGGATCAGGGTTAGGGCTAGGGATCAGGGATCAGGGTTAGGGCTAGGGATCAGGGTTAGGGCTAGGGATCAGGGTTAGGGCTAGGGATCAGGGCTAGGGCTAGGGATCAGGGCTAGGGATCAGGGATCAGGGTTAGGGATCAGGGTTAGGGATCAGGGTTAGGGCTAGGGATCAGGGTTAGGGCTAGGGATCAGGGCTAGGGATCAGGGCTAGGGCTAGGGATCAGGGTTAGGGCTAGGGATCAGGGTTAGGGATCAGGGATCAGGGTTAGGGATCAGGGATCAGGGATCAGGGTTAGGGATCAGGGTTAGGGCTAGGGATCAGGGATCAGGGTTAGGGATCAGGGTTAGGGATCAGGGTTAGGGATCAGGGTTAGGGCTAGGGATCAGGGTTAGGGCTAGGGATCAGGGTTAGGGATCAGGGATCAGGGTTAGGGATCAGGGTTAGGGCTAGGGATCAGGGATCAGGGTTAGGGATCAGGGTTAGGGCTAGGGATCAGGGCTAGGGCTAGGGATCAGGGCTAGGGCTAGGGATCAGGGTTAGGGCTAGGGATCAGGGTTAGGGCTAGGGATCAGGGTTAGGGCTAGGGATCAGGGCTAGGGCTAGGGATCAGGGTTAGGGCTAGGGATCAGGGTTAGGGCTAGGGATCAGAGTTAGGGCTAGGGATCAGGGTTAGGGCTAGGGATCAGGGTTAGGGCTAGGGATCAGGGTTAGGGATCAGGGCTAGGGCTAGGGATCAGGGTTAGGGCTAGGGATCAGGGTTAGGGCTAGGGATCAGGGCTAGGGCTAGGGATCAGGGTTAGGGCTAGGGATCAGGGTTAGGGCTAGGGATCAGGGTTAGGGCTAGGGATCAGGGTTAGGGTTAGGGATCAGGGTTAGGGCTAGGGATCAGGGTTAGGGCTAGGGATCAGGGTTAGGGATCAGGGTTAGGGATCAGGGTTATGGCTAGGGATCAGGGATCAGGGTTAGGGATCAGGGTTAGGGATCAGGGTTAGGGCTAGGGATCAGGGTTAGGGCTAGGGATCAGGGTTAGGGCTAGGGATCAGGGTTAGGGCTAGGGATCAGGGTTAGGGCTAGGGATCAGGGTTAGGGCTAGGGATCAGGGTTAGGGATCAGGGTTAGGGATCAGGGCTAGGGCTAGGGATCAGGGCTAGGGATCAGGGTTAGGGCTAGGGATCAGGGTTAGGGCTAGGGATCAGGGTTAGGGCTAGGGATCAGGGTTAGGGCTAGGGATCAGGGTTAGGGCTAGGGATCAGGGCTAGGGCTAGGGATCAGGGCTAGGGCTAGGGATCAGGGCTAGGGATCAGGGTTAGGGCTAGGGATCAGGGTTAGGGCTAGGGATCAGGGTTAGGGCTAGGGATCAGGGTTAGGGCTAGGGATCAGGGCTAGGGATCAGGGTTAGGGCTAGGGATCAGGGTTAGGGCTAGGGATCAGGGTTAGGGCTAGGGATCAGGGGTAGGGATCAGGGGTAGGGATCAGGGTTAGGGCTAGGGATCAGGGTTAGGGATCAGGGATCAGGGGTAGGGATCAGGGCTAGGGCTAGGGATCAGGGCTAGGGCTAGGGATCAGGGTTAGGGCTAGGGATCAGGGTTAGGGCTAGGGATCAGGGTTAGGGATCAGGGTTAGGGCTAGGGATCAGGGTTAGGGCTAGGGATCAGGGTTAGGGCTAGGGATCAGGGCTAGGGCTAGGGATCAGGGTTAGGGCTAGGGATCAGGGTTACGGCTAGGGATCAGGGTTAGGGCTAGGGATCAGGGTTAGGGCTAGGGATCAGGGTTAGGGCTAGGGATCAGCGTTAGGGCTAGGGATCAGCGTTAGGGCTAGGGATCAGGGCTAGGGCTAGGGATCAGGGCTAGGGCTAGGGATCAGGGCTAGGGATCAGGGTTAGGGCTAGGGCTAGGGATCAGGGTTAGGGCTAGGGATCAGGGTTAGGGCTAGGGATCAGGGCTAGGGCTAGGGATCAGGGCTAGGGATCAGGGTTAGGGCTAGGGATCAGGGTTAGGGCTAGGGATCAGGGTTAGGGCTAGGGATCAGGGTTAGGGCTAGGGATCAGGGTTAGGGATCAGGGATCAGGGTTAGGGATCAGGGTTAGGGCTAGGGATCAGGGATCAGGGTTAGGGATCAGGGATCAGGGCTAGGGATCAGGGTTAGGGCTAGGGATCAGGGTTAGGGCTAGGGATAAGGGCTAGGGATCAGGGTTAGGGCTAGGGATCAGGGTTAGGGCTAGGGATCAGGGTTAGGGATCAGGGTTAGGGATCAGGGATCAGGGTTAGGGATCAGGGTTAGGGATCAGGGTTAGGGCTAGGGATCAGGGATCAGGGTTAGGGATCAGTGTTTGGGATCAGGGTTAGGGCTAGGGATCAGGGCTAGGGCTAGGGATCAGGGTTAGGGCTAGGGATCAGGGTTAGGGCTAGGGATCAGGGTTAGGGCTAGGGATCAGGGTTAGGGCTAGGGATCAGGGCTAGGGCTAGGGATCAGGGTTAGGGCTAGGGATCAGGGTTAGGGCTAGGGATCAGGGATCAGGGTTAGGGATCAGGGTTAGGGCTAGGGATCAGGGTTAGGGCTAGGGATCAGGGCTAGGGCTAGGGATCAGGGCTAGGGATCAGGGTTAGGGATCAGGGTTAGGGCTAGGGATCAGGGTTAGGGCTAGGGATCAGGGCTAGGGATCAGGGCTAGGGCTAGGGATCAGGGTTAGGGCTAGGGATCAGGGTTAGGGCTAGGGATCAGGGTTACGGCTAGGGATCAGGGTTAGGGCTAGGGATCAGGGTTAGGGCTAGGGATCAGGGTTAGGGCTAGGGATCAGGGCTAGGGCTAGGGCTAGGGATCAGGGCTAGGGATCAGGGATCAGGGTTAGGGCTAGGGATCAGGGCTAGGGATCAGGGTTAGGGCTAGGGATCAGGGTTAGGGTTAGGGCTAGGGATCAGGGTTAGGGCTAGGGATCAGGGTTAGGGCTAGGGATCAGGGTTAGGGATCAGGGTTAGGGATCAGGGCTAGGGCTAGGGATCAGGGTTAGGGCTAGGGATCAGGGTTAGGGATCAGGGTTAGGGATCAGGGATCAGGGTTAGGGATCAGGGCTAGGGCTAGGGATCAGGGTTAGGGCTAGGGATCAGGGTTAGGGCTAGGGATCAGGGCTAGGGCTAGGGATCAGGGTTAGGGCTAGGGATCAGGGTTAGGGCTAGGGATCAGGGATCAGGGTTAGGGCTAGGGATCAGGGTTAGGGCTAGGGATCAGGGTTAGGGCTAGGGATCAGGGCTAGGGCTAGGGATCAGGGCTAGGGATCAGGGATCAGGGTTAGGGATCAGGGTTAGGGATCAGGGTTAGGGCTAGGGATCAGGGTTAGGGCTAGGGATCAGGGCTAGGGATCAGGGCTAGGGCTAGGGATCAGGGTTAGGGCTAGGGATCAGGGTTAGGGATCAGGGATCAGGGTTAGGGATCAGGGATCAGGGATCAGGGTTAGGGATCAGGGTTAGGGCTAGGGATCAGGGATCAGGGTTAGGGATCAGGGTTAGGGATCAGGGTTAGGGATCAGGGTTAGGGCTAGGGATCAGGGTTAGGGCTAGGGATCAGGGTTAGGGATCAGGGATCAGGGTTAGGGATCAGGGTTAGGGCTAGGGATCAGGGATCAGGGTTAGGGATCAGGGTTAGGGCTAGGGATCAGGGCTAGGGCTAGGGATCAGGGCTAGGGCTAGGGATCAGGGTTAGGGCTAGGGATCAGGGTTAGGGCTAGGGATCAGGGTTAGGGCTAGGGATCAGGGCTAGGGCTAGGGATCAGGGTTAGGGCTAGGGATCAGGGTTAGGGCTAGGGATCAGAGTTAGGGCTAGGGATCAGGGTTAGGGCTAGGGATCAGGGTTAGGGCTAGGGATCAGGGTTAGGGATCAGGGCTAGGGCTAGGGATCAGGGTTAGGGCTAGGGATCAGGGTTAGGGCTAGGGATCAGGGCTAGGGCTAGGGATCAGGGTTAGGGCTAGGGATCAGGGTTAGGGCTAGGGATCAGGGTTAGGGCTAGGGATCAGGGTTAGGGTTAGGGATCAGGGTTAGGGCTAGGGATCAGGGTTAGGGCTAGGGATCAGGGTTAGGGATCAGGGTTAGGGATCAGGGTTATGGCTAGGGATCAGGGATCAGGGTTAGGGATCAGGGTTAGGGATCAGAGTTAGGGCTAGGGATCAGGGTTAGGGCTAGGGATCAGGGTTAGGGCTAGGGATCAGGGTTAGGGCTAGGGATCAGGGTTAGGGCTAGGGATCAGGGTTAGGGCTAGGGATCAGGGTTAGGGATCAGGGTTAGGGATCAGGGCTAGGGCTAGGGATCAGGGCTAGGGATCAGGGTTAGGGCTAGGGATCAGGGTTAGGGCTAGGGATCAGGGTTAGGGCTAGGGATCAGGGTTAGGGCTAGGGATCAGGGTTAGGGCTAGGGATCAGGGCTAGGGCTAGGGATCAGGGCTAGGCTAGGGATCAGGGCTAGGGATCAGGGTTAGGGCTAGGGATCAGGGTTAGGGCTAGGGATCAGGGTTAGGGCTAGGGATCAGGGTTAGGGCTAGGGATCAGGGCTAGGGATCAGGGTTAGGGCTAGGGATCAGGGTTAGGGCTAGGGATCAGGGTTAGGGCTAGGGATCAGGGGTAGGGATCAGGGGTAGGGATCAGGGTTAGGGCTAGGGATCAGGGTTAGGGATCAGGGATCAGGGGTAGGGATCAGGGCTAGGGCTAGGGATCAGGGCTAGGGCTAGGGATCAGGGTTAGGGCTAGGGATCAGGGTTAGGGCTAGGGATCAGGGTTAGGGATCAGGGTTAGGGCTAGGGATCAGGGTTAGGGCTAGGGATCAGGGTTAGGGCTAGGGATCAGGGCTAGGGCTAGGGATCAGGGTTAGGGCTAGGGATCAGGGTTACGGCTAGGGATCAGGGTTAGGGCTAGGGATCAGGGTTAGGGCTAGGGATCAGGGTTAGGGCTAGGGATCAGCGTTAGGGCTAGGGATCAGCGTTAGGGCTAGGGATCAGGGCTAGGGCTAGGGATCAGGGCTAGGGCTAGGGATCAGGGCTAGGGATCAGGGTTAGGGCTAGGGCTAGGGATCAGGGTTAGGGCTAGGGATCAGGGTTAGGGCTAGGGATCAGAGGGCTAGGAGGCTAGGGATCAGGGGCTAGGGATCAGGGTTAGGGCTAGGGATCAGGGTTAGGGCTAGGGATCAGGGTTAGGGCTAGGGATCAGGGTTAGGGCTAGGGATCAGGGTTAGGGATCAGGGATCAGGGTTAGGGATCAGGGTTAGGGCTAGGGATCAGGGATCAGGGTTAGGGATCAGGGATCAGGGCTAGGGATCAGGGTTAGGGCTAGGGATCAGGGTTAGGGCTAGGGATAAGGGCTAGGGATCAGGGTTAGGGCTAGGGATCAGGGTTAGGGCTAGGGATCAGGGTTAGGGATCAGGGTTAGGGATCAGGGATCAGGGTTAGGGATCAGGGTTAGGGATCAGGGTTAGGGCTAGGGATCAGGGATCAGGGTTAGGGATCAGTGTTTGGGATCAGGGTTAGGGCTAGGGATCAGGGCTAGGGCTAGGGATCAGGGTTAGGGCTAGGGATCAGGGTTAGGGCTAGGGATCAGGGTTAGGGCTAGGGATCAGGGTTAGGGCTAGGGATCAGGGCTAGGGATCAGGGTTTGGGCTAGGGATCAGGGTTAGGGCTAGGGATCAGGGCTAGGGCTAGGGATCAGGGCTAGGGATCAGGGCTAGGGCTAGGGATCAGGGTTAGGGCTAGGGATCAGGGTTAGGGCTAGGGATCAGGGCTAGGGCTAGGGATCAGGGCTAGGGATCAGGGTTAGGGATCAGGGTTAGGGCTAGGGATCAGGGCTAGGGATCAGGGTTAGGGCTAGGGATCAGGGCTAGGGATCAGGGGTTAGGGCTAGGGATCAGGGTTAGGGCTAGGGATCAGGGTTAGGGCTAGGGATCAGGGTTAGGGCTAGGGATCAGGGTTAGGGCTAGGGATCAGGGTTAGGGCTAGGGATCAGGGCTAGGGCTAGGGATCAGGGCTAGGGCTAGGGATCAGGGTTAGGGCTAGGGATCAGGGCTAGGGATCAGGGTTAGGGCTAGGGATCAGGGTTAGGGCTAGGGATCAGGGTTAGGGCTAGGGATCAGGGCTAGGGATCAGGGCTAGGGCTAGGGATCAGGGCTAGGGCTAGGGATCAGGGCTAGGGATCAGGGTTAGGGCTAGGGATCAGGGTTAGGGCTAGGGATCAGGGTTAGAGCTAGGGATCAGGGCTAGGGCTAGGGATCAGGGTTAGGGATCAGGGTTAGGGATCAGGGCTAGGGCTAGGGATCAGGGTTAGGGCTAGGGATCAGGGTTAGGGATCAGGGTTAGGGATCAGGGATCAGGGTTAGGGATCAGGGCTAGGGCTATGGATCAGGGTTAGGGCTAGGGATCAGGGTT